>CM076938.1:5870817-7198923 GCA_039566165.1 Maruca vitrata
CCCTACCGCCCGGCACCTACAGCGGTGATCGCCGCCCGGCTTATCTGACGCGGAAGCGCGATACACCCGTATTTCATCTCGCCACTCCGCAGTTTTTCTGCGCGACCTCCACGCGAATGCTGGGCGCCTGGTACTTTGCTCGCTTAGACGAGTCGAACTTGCGTTTTCGTTTTTCTTTTTTTAGTTTTCGTCACATACAGTTTAGGAAGTTGAATTTTATTGTAAGCTTTTTTGAGCTTTTTGTACGGACTACGTAACTAGTCTACTGGACAGTCAATATTGTAAAAAGTTATGTGCTCGGTTTAATTCGGTGAAAAAATCGAGAATAACTAAAATTTAAATAGAGTCACTAATTAATTTCTTATCTTAAAAATACGTAGGTAAACGTATTCTACACTATGGACACAGTTTTTTAGGTACCTACATGTTTTCTGTTAGTTAGATCAAACCAACTTTAAGAAATTATATCAGTATAAAACTGTACTGTTCAATCAAATTATCAACGAACAATTTCCTTGCTAATCTTGCGTATTGTAAAAGATTACCTGAAAGTCGAATTTCAAATGGCATTTTACCAGCCAGGAACATTCACAACGAAAAACAAGTTATATTCCTTCAGCGAAAAAAAAGTAAAAGCGCGTTCCTTCCCAAGTGAGGGCGTCGCGTCGCGTGTCGCGCCGACACCCGAAACGAGCCGCGGCTGATCTCAGCTTAGCGGGCGGTTTAATTAAAAAATGGCCGCCGCATAATTAGCGCGCGCGCGACCGACGGCAAATATTTATAACGAGAATAACGCTGGCCGGCTATAGCAGCCGGGTAATGCTGACCGAATGGATCTTTTTTACTGAAAAAGGTGATGTTAATCCTGGATTCGGAATAACTGGAGGTAAAATACAGTTTGATCCTTGTTGGGGTGTACTTGCTAATATAACAATGTACATTGAACACATCTCATTGTTTGATGATTTTGACCCCTCTGAAAACTTAGTTTTGTCATGGGGTCTCATCCCATACATTGAAAATCATATTCCCAAAAACTACAACAGATGGCGACACGAGTATTCATTTGTTGATGATGATTATGCAAATCCCAGAAAACGATAAATCCAACCATTAAAAATATATAAGCTAGTATTTAAAAATATGATAATACATAACCAAATAAATTAAAACCCTTTTAGATGAATATTTTCATAAATTTTAATTTGCAATAATATTTGTAGTTTTCGTGAGTGCTAAGCTGGTAGAACGCCATCTAGTTCAAAAAATGACTACAGTCCGTCATCAACTAGATGGCGTTGTTCGCGTATATTTTATATTGGATAAATTATAATTCTAGATTATTTAATTTCTTTTGTTAAAACAAGAAAATAATATGACACGAATATAAGAGTTACTTAACTATCAACTACAAGAATGATTAATCTATTCCTTAGATTAATATTTGGTAACATTTCTCCGAATTGTAGTAATAAATATTCCCTAACGCAACAAAAACGATTCAACTATCTAGTTTAAAAATTGGAAAAAAATCGCATTCTTGACCCCGCCTGAACAGGGTCCCCGTTTAAATAGAAATTAGATGTTTAAATTTACATAGAGCTTTGAATAGCACTAAAACAACAAATAAAAATATTCAACTATAAATAATTGGTCATAAATTTTTTAAAAATATTTTTCGAGTTTTTGCTTCAAAAATATATTTCAAATAAAATAAATATCATACAACATCACTTTCATTGTGTTCATTCAGTGGTAAGTAGTCGTATCACAAATCACAAATAAACTTAAAAATACGTATATAAATAGCACACCAAACACGACGCAAACAACGATGTTCCATTAAACAAATATTTGACCCGAGTGGGAATCGAACCCACGAGTCCCACGACTCTTGACGCATGAGACAGGGGCACTATCCAATACGCCATCGAGCCAACAGCCATCCAGAGAAGAAATACTATATTATAATTTTTATATGAAATAGATATTATTAACACAATAACTCGAATTTCTTCTATCGTGAACTTTTAAGTATATTCTCATTTTAAGTACATTCTATATATTGCTGCATTGTCATAAATCACCATTATAATTTGATTTAAGTCAATGGTTCACTACGCATAATAAAATAACAACTTTATTTTTAATACATTTTAACAAAGCCTAAGGTTTCGTCCGCCTCCCGCGCGGCACGATGTACTTGCGCGCGATGATAGCCTACCGACCAACGCGACCGGAACTCGCTTGCTCTAAAACTCAGAGAGCTGCCGCGCGCACACGGCGCTGCTATCAAAAAATAATGATGCAGATATTCTGTGCCTTATCTCGAGTAATTGTTCCCGAAATTTTAAATTTGTGCCTCCAAGGGTTCGGAGTTATTTAAGATAAACTGATTCTGCTGCACGAACGTTCGTCCAGCAAAATATTTTTTATTTTTTTAGTCTATCTGGATATAAAATATGCAAAAAGATAGCTTACATACGGCTGTAATTGTGCCGTAAAAATTAAATTTGAGCCTCTTAAGATTTAAGAGATATTAAATTTTTTGCTGGGCGAACGTTTTGGCAAATTACTTAGAATAGGAAAACGCTAGTTTTCTGTGAGCTGGCTTATTACATTCTTAAACAATAATTTGTGCCATATTTTAAGAATACGTATACAAAAAATCAGGTCAATATACCCATTAGATTAGACAAAAACGCTAAAAAACCTTTCGAAATATTTTATTAACCGACCAAATTCGAGTGAACATTAAAAAGCGGCCGCAGGATACTTCAAGCTATCCTTCCGTACTTGATGGTGTTAATGAAATTAAAATACTACAGATAGTTGCATAATTGTTAAGTTAGAACATATTTTATTAAAATGTGATATTTTTTCATTAAAGATATATTAATTGTTCTTAGACAACCGCAAAAAATCTGTTTGTGTGTATACCCGTTAATTAAAACAATAATGATGAAGAACCATTCGAAATGTTTTTTATAGATTACCCGAAAAATTTGAGTAGACATAAAAAGGCGACCTCTTTGTTCAATCTGCTAACTAGTTTATTGCGTTGACTGACGCTTTTTCAATAAAATTAAATGTTCGGTCTAATTAATCAATGAATGTCGTCATTTAATGAACGCGCTAGGCATACAATCAAATAGCTGATTACGGACAATTAATTTGTAATATATAATAATACACTACAAATTATAGTGTAGGTATTATTATTAACAAAAAAAGCACATGTTATTTAATGTCTCTATTATAGAATATGTTCCAACTTAACAATTCATCACGCATATGTTCTGTTTAAATATCTTTACAACGCCATCAAATAAGGAACATAAGCTTGAAGTATCGCGAGGCCGCTTTTTAATGTTCACTCGAATTTGGTCGTTTAATCTACCAAAAGTATTTCGGATGGTTTTTTATCGTTTTTGTCTAATCTAATGGGTATAATGAACTGATTTTTTGTATACGTATTCTTAAAATAAGGCAAAATTATTGTTTAAGAATGTAATAAGCCAGCTCACAGAAAATGTGTTGCGTGGGTCAGAATGTAAAAATAGTTATCTAACTCATTCTGTTTTAATAATAAATAAATAAATAATAAAAATAAAATAAAAAATAGCGTTTTCCTGTTCTGAGTAATTTGGATCAAAATAACCTCAAAAAATACAATTTTGTTAATAACTCGCCAATGATATGTAGCAGGCCGGCAAAACTTTATAGGATCGTGAGAATACGTCATAATAGGTACCTGTCGGCACTAACGCGAAGTCCTTGGTCATGTTCGTCTTTTTCATTTCCTAGGAAAAAAAATCATACCTCCTAAACCATGCTAGTCATGATTATTAAAATTTGAGCACAAATATACTGTATCTGTATAAAAAAATCATCACTGTGGGACGTGGGTCCAACCGTTTCCGATATATAGCATTCGCCAAAACGTTCGCCCAAACTTAATATCTCTTAAATCTTAAGAGGCACAAATTTCATTTTTACGGCACATTTACAGCCGTATGTAAGTTATCTTTTTGCATATTTTATATCCAGCTAGACTAAAAATATATAAAAAATATTTTGCTGGACGAACGTTCGTGCAGCAGAATCAGTTAATCTTAAATAACTCCGAACCCTTTAGAGGCACAAATTTAAAATTTCAGGCAGAATTATTCGAGATAAGGCACAGAACATCTGCATCATAATTTTTTTGAAAGGAGATACTTTTTTGCTGGGCGAACGCACACAATGGCACGCTCTGCTAATTTATAATTGACGTTTTTATATTAAGTATTTTGAGCAAGTACGTATCTTATTTATTATTCGGAATTACTTTAACTTCAAATGAAACTACAATAATAATGACTCATCAATATTGAATTAATAAAATATTGTTATGTAAATTAAATTACCTTGGCTGTTTCAATACAATACTTAAAAATAATAATAAAACCACGTTCCGCAACGGGGTTTTAGTAAAAAGTTACATAGACCTTTGAATAGCACTAAAACAACAAATAAAAATATTCAACTATCAATATTCGGGCATAAAAATCATTATATTAAATACTTTTCTCTTAACTACTTACGAGTTTTGGTTCAAAAAATATATAAATTCAAATAAAATCATACAACATCACTTTTAATGTTCCGATCCGTGGTAAGTGGTTGTATCACAAATAAACTTAAATATACGACATTTCCGACCTCGCTCCCTTGTATTGAAGAAAGGTAATCGCCGAAAGAGTTGTGTCGACAACAAATATTTGTGTACGTATATAAATAGCACACACTAACACGGCGCAAACACCGATGTTCGATTATACAAATTTTTGTTCCGAGTGGGAATCGAACCTACGCGCACGAGTCCCACGACTCTTGACGCATGAGACAGGGGCACTATCCAATACGCCATCGAGCCAATCAGCCATACAGAGAAGAAAGGATATAATTTTTAATTACATGATATAGATAAATTATTTAACTCGTACATTATCGTGAACTTTTAAGTAGGTATCTTCTCGTTTTCGTTTCGTAAGTACATTCTAGATATTGCTGTATTGTCATAAATCACCATTACATTTTGAAATAAATCAATTGGTTCACTACGCATAATGAAATGACAACTTTATTTTAAATACATTTTAACAACGCCTAAAGTTTTGTCGGACTCTCGCGCGGCACGATGTACCTACTTGCGCGCGATGATAGCCTACCGACAACCGGGCCGCGCCAAAGAGAATATAATCACTATAATTATATTTATAGCGCTTGCTCTAAAGCTCAGAGGGCTGCCGCGCGCACACGGCGCTGTTACATATTAACGGCACGCTCTCTGCTATTTTATTATTGACGTTTTTATTAAATTAAAGCGACAATAATAATGACTCATCAATATTGAATTAATAAATATTGTGATGTAAATTATTAAATTATTATTGTTATGTAATAATTTACATAACAATATTTATTAATTCAATATCTAATAATTACCTTAGCTGTTTCAATACAATAACTAAAAATAATAATAATTGATTAAAATGTTCTAATAAATAATTTACCTAACAATCATTGTTCTATCGAAAAAGGCCCTCACAACTCCTTTTGTACAAGTGACACGCAGCTTCAAAGCAATATCAACTTCACGAACATATTGTTTTGGTACACTTTCGCACTGTCGCAGTAAACAGCCCTTTGCATTTTGCGCGCGAGACGTTTTCCTAAAAAGGAGGCAACCCTGCTCTTGTGTGAGGTTCGGTTACTCGCGCGTGCGTATTGTCATTCCGCGACCCTGTGACGTCAAAGCTGTTTGGGAGCCTTTACAGCGACATCTTTTGATGTGCTTTTTCGACATGCGTTTACACTGGATGGGAATGGCTCGCTCGCTCTAGCGACATCTGGTGTGCAAGACGGAAAACAGACATGGCGCGTGAGATGCCCGAGTTATGATGTCTACGTTTCAATGTATGGGATGGGGTATCTGTATAGTTATGTTATCTGTGGTTTTGTTTAGATAAGAATTCGAACGATTACTATGCTTTGGGTCGTTTCGTTCCATAGAAGTCCGAATGATTTTTAGAGCTTAGTTTTTTTATTTTGGATTTTTAAGACAAGATCGTCATCGAACACAATTTGAAATACTGATTTTCAGAGATGCGGGAGATATGATATATGATAAAAAATGTATCGGTAATCTAAAATTAGTTTTATATCAAATGACAAGAATTTTCAATAAACTACTCGTAGTGACCCGTTCTCACTTCGCTTCGGTTTTACATAAAAACCTTCCTCTCAAAACCCTCTATTAAAAAACCGCATCAAAATCCGTTTTATGGTTTTAAAGATTTAAGTAAACATAGGGATATAGTCAGAGGAATCGACTTTGTTTGATACTATGTAGTGAATACGTGTCCCTCACATAGGTACCCTTAATAGCTCTTCGCTATCTACATATCAACTACACTTTCCTAGCAGTTCACACTTTCCAACGATGACGATAACCGATAACGTTATCCAAAACGATGTCATCGTTAATACAAACATCAGCCAACCCCTGCCCGTTGATGGATTGCAATCGTGACTAGCGAACGGACACGTTGCCAACCCGCCAGGCGACTTGGCAAGTTGATTCTTGAATTTGTTGCGCGCACCGCCTACCAGGCGGCCATAACTCAGCGGCGGTGGGCCGATGCGGGCCCGGGTGGGCGATGGTAGGGCTGCTAGTAGGCTATGTCTGGTTGGTTAAGTATCGAGTGGTGAGAAACGTGAATTCGATTCTTTGATGGGACTAACATGTCGTTAGCGTTTGTGTTTCTATTATCTTTAAATTTTTCGTAATACAAGTTGTTGATCTTAATATATTAGTAGTTTGACTGACTCGGTGGAACAGTGGTTAGTGACCCAGGTTTACTACCTACGGTTCCAAGAGTCGTGGGATCCGTGTATGGGTGTATTATTAAATATATTTAAGTATATTTGTGTATCTGTTACGGTAAAAGTGGATAAAGTGGTTATTATGTATAATTACCGGTAACTATGCATAATTACTAGTGTTCGTGGTAAAGGTGGTGAAAACTATCGAATTAATCACATTTACCGGTAATTCTATAAAATGACTATACCCTTTGTGTAAATGTGGCAAATAATAAAATAAAACTGACTTGACTGGCTCGGTGAATCAATGGTTTTGTTAGTGACCCAGGCTGGCGATTCCAAGAGTCGTCGGTTCGATTCCCACTCGGGACAAATATTTGTGTGGTGTGAATATCGGTGTTTGTTCCTTGTCTAGGCGTGATTATGTAGTTAAGTATGTATTTATAAATAACTTTTCTGAAAACATTTAAACCGCGTAAGATAGATGATTGAAATTTGGCATGCAGGTACTCGAATAGACTTAAAGCTTTCTTGCGACGCGATATTGCAAAATTCGTAAGGGATCGGGAGTTACTGGAAAAAACTTTTGTATGTAAAATCCTGTAGTCCACGCGAACGAAGTCACGGGCACAGCTAGTTATAAAATAAACCAATCAAGTATCTAGAAACCATACTTCATGTTTGGTTTTTAAAAAAATATTATCTTATAAAAATAAAGTTAAATAAAATTAGCAAATTGGCAGGGAATTTTTAGTAGAAGTCTTAAAATTCTTTCTCGTCAATATATTTAAAATATAAATTATAATAATTCACTACATTCACCATGTGCGTCGGGAATTATCTATATTTACCGGTGATTATAGATAATTACCGATTGCTCACATTGACCGTAACATATCCACTCTTGATTCTGATACTCGTAACACAAGTGCTTAAGCTACTTACCTCGGGATCAGATCAATGTATGTGAAGTTGTACAATATTTATATTTATTAGTAAAAATAATTCGGATACAGATCGATAGGTTTGATTTTGTTTAATAAACGATTTGTAATTACGCTAACGCTTTCTCATAATCTCAGTCAACCTAACTCTCGAGCGTGGAATAGTTCAGCAGGGCTTACAGGATTATAAAGATTTTCTATTAACCTGTATCATCCCACTGCTGGACAAAGGTTATTATTAAGTTATTTAAATAAAACTACCGCAATGTTTCATTTATTGTAGGTATTTCTAAATGTATTCATATTATGTGTGTAACACAAAAATAAATGCCTATTTTAATTTTATAAATATCTATGTATTTATGTAAAAAGCTGTATACTACCCACATAAATCATAAAAGACGTGTGGCACTCGTGGACTGCCGCGGTATAGCTATTGCATAGCATCGTCCGATTTCGGAGCAGCTCGTCTCGATTCGTGCGAGTTTCGTAGAGTCGTACAATCCGCACACACACAAACACCGTGCCGAAGTCTACCGAACTGAAACGACGTTAGACGATTGTGAGGTTTTTTCGTGACGGAATTTCTTGGTCCGGTCGCCGCGCTCAAAGCCCGCGATAAAAGCTATGCAATAGCTATTAAGCTATATAGCATATTAATGCAATAGCTTAAATACTAAAACCAAACTAAAGTACACACTTTAAATATGTAGGTATAAACCTCATTACTCCCAGACAGATCACCTGCCAGCCCTGAGTCAGAGCTAACGGGACGGCCCGCGTCCGGCCAGACGCGGCGCGGCCCACGCGCGTCTCTTCGATCGCACCTCCACTGCGGCCCTGCGCGCCTGGTACCGCCGCGGCCCGCTCCAATCTCAGTCGCGGCGTTCGGGAGATTTGCGAATTCCACGGATGTTTTCCGCTTTTCCACGGGTGTAAGTGGAACTTGTTGAAAGATAAAATCAGTTATTTGTCTGGTTGCGCTAGACTTTTGGGAATTATAGATAGAAAGGGGAAGTTCTAGGAGGGGAGTCTGTTTCTTATCCGAAAATCGTTTGTCCGAAAATCAAAATCCCTAACACGTTTGCTATAATCATCAAAATCCATAATGTTCGAATGTACGAAATTTCATAATCCCTAATTGTCTTTAATTCTAATCATTTTTTGTCATAATATCGAGTTCTATAATAATCAAATCTCCTAAAATTACTTGCTATAAAGTTAAATGCCCGAAGTGTTACATAGTATAATGTTCGTTACTACGAATGGAGCTTTATCATCATATTATTAGTCCGAATTATGAATGATTATTTATAATTTTGTTTTATTCAAAAAATGTTTGGCCAAAAAATGGTTTCGTCAAATCATCATTTTATAAATGACTTACTTTTTGACCAAATGATCAACAGTTAAATTTTCATTTTACAAATAATTATTTTGCAAAATTAATATTTAACAACTGAGTTATCATACCAAACTACTATTGGTCTAAAAAGTTTGATAAAATGTTTTATTTGACAAATGTTTCTTTTATTAATCGATCTGATAATAGATATGGTACGGGTCAAATTAAAACACAATATTTGGAAAATCATTATTTTGATAAATTTGGTTAGGTAAGGTTAGAATTTTGGTTAGGTTAGGTTAGAACTGGTGACCATAAAACGCGCGAGCCGAGCGAGCGAAGCGAGCGTGCCGCGGCAGCGGCCGGCGAAGCGCCAGAAAATATTTACTACTGTTTAATTTCTATGTAACAGTGGATACACAAATAAAAATAAATATATTTATATATACCGATGTTCGTCACACATAATAAGTCAGTTTTTGTAAGATGGTACTGTTGTTAAATGTCTCGTTTGCCAAATGAATATTTAGGATTTGTAACAAATTATAGGATAGATTTGTGCATTTCACATATTATGGATTGTAAAATTTATAGCAAAACATTTTAGGACCTTTAGTACTTTCGGACTTATGACGTTTATGGAAAAGCCTTTTATGTCTTTTAAACTTTATAGATTGTGATATTTATGGCAAAAGATTTTAGGGTAAATAATATTTAGGGATTTCGATTTTAGGGCAAGTGATATTATGATAAATGTAGTTAGGGATAATGATCATTCGGGCAAATGATGATTCGGACATAAAACATTATGAGATGTAAAATTATGGATAAAAATTTTATGAGATGAAATAGAGAACCTTCTAGGAGACGTAAGTGTGAGATGTTTTTCTGGAATCCTTGTTTTTTTTCTTCGTCAGAACAAAAGAAAAAAGGAGCCACTTTTTTTCTTATGAGGTGTAAGGTTTGGGCCATTTGATTACATAAACGAACTGAGGACGCAAAAAAATTGCAAGAACAATATTTTCGCTCAAAGTGCGGAACTATGGAAGTCAGAGACAAATATTATAAAATTTCATACATTCAACACTGTCCATCTCTCGTTACTAATTATGCGCCAGCGCAACGTGAAAGAGACAGATTCAAATGCTTTATTTAATATAACCTTTTCATGTTCATGCAACCCTGGTACAGAGTGTAACAGAAACTCGAATAGCTCACGGTCGTATCGCCTCGGTTCTCGGGCATCATTCCCCCGGTAATCGTAAACTCCTGACGTGCTCTGTCTGCCTGGTACATTCGAGCAAAATGAACCGTATAGCGAACGGTTTCGTCACATTTGTGAACCAACCAAAACTCCTGACTGCAAATAATCGCAACATGTATTTTTTCTTCATTTCCTATTTATGTTGGAACGTAGTTCATCAACATCCTGCCTTGTTTTATTTCAAGGAAACTTTGCATTTCATAATTCGTTTAAAATCACGCTGGATTTACTGAATTCACTTTTAATGCAACATAAATTTTAGTAATTTTGTCTCTGGTCACCTTGTCTATGCGTGCATGCAACTGCAATATTTCTATGTACCTATCTAGTTAGTTAGTTGGAATGCAGCAGAATGCAACTTCTACTTTTATGCAATCCTGGTCTAGAAGGAAGCATAAAATGGAAGAGGTCGTAATAACTTCACCCAACTGTGAGATGACCGCTTTTGCAGCAATCATGCAAAATGCAGATTGCTGTCACAAAATTATGATTAAACTGGATTAAACATAATAATATTGTACATTATAAATTGAAAAACATTACCTTTAAATTGTGATTGATGATGTACTTTTTTAACATCATGTATAATTCAAGAATTTCACCAAGTATTTATAAAAGAAATAATTTTATTTAGTAGGTAACTAAATAAAATTATTTCTTTTACATACAATACCTACGTACTATTGGTAGGTAATTTAGATGAATGCCAAATATCATGCCACGCCCCCTATAGATAGTTAATTAAATTGTACATATTTACAAGATCATCATTCCGTTACGTTACTTGGTATTTGTGGCGGCAATCAAGCGATCAGTAAGTGACCTCCACGATGATCATGCTGCCCTGGTAACGGTTCGATTAGTTCGATATATCGAATGAATTGAATCAACATCGACTCGATTCGTCCTGGCCGAATGAGTGACGAACAAAACAAGAAAGCCTCACAAAAAATAAAATCTCAATGAAAAAAAAACGTTGATCCAAAATCATGGCTAATGTGTTCATCAAGTTCCTAGGGCCGCATAACCGACAAAGAGATTTTTTTCGTCAAGATCATGACCCGAAACACGCTTTGAATTCGGCTAAAACTGCTAATTCATTTAAAAAATTACCTTATTTTTTTACACATAAGGACGTAAATCGTTTGAAATATAACAATTGTTGATCATTATTGACCGCGGCGCATGCGTTTCTGCTAGTAACTGTTACAACATAATCAGCCATACTCCAATAAAAATAAAGTTTAAAATCTACACGATGAACTTCCTTAATACTTGCCGTACGCGTTAAGCCAATCGTAGTTCATCGTCTGTGTCACCTTGAACGTAGAGTTTACATTCGCTTGGCAGTACCGTTTGTATACCGGCGCGTGCGCTGGCCTGTTAAGTCCCGCCCTCTTCGCGCGTTTACCTCTCACCGGTTCATGCGCTCCTAGTAACATGCGCACATTTCGCGCAAGAGCGCCGGCGCGTGCGCAGCGGTTTCGTGCTCGATGCGCGCGCATATAATCTTAGAAAGAAAACGTCTTAAAGACGCTTAACAGTCCTTATTGGAATATGTACAGTATTTGAAGGGGATAAAGGTTTATTTTACAATGAGGCTTAATGGCCGGTATCTGTCAGTCCGATCGCGCAGGTCTGTCAACATGCGCGCGGCGCGCCATGATCGTAGATGCTCTTGCGTTTTCGTATTATGTACGACTTGTTTATGAATACAGTACCTGTATCGTTATTTAAAGTCCTATGTTAGCTGTGTTTTAACAATATTGGTGTGAAGGTTATCTACGGTTATTTATTATTATTATTTTTGTTTAACTAACTACGCCTTGTAATCATCACCGGACTTGCGGGGCGCGGATGGCGCTCACCCCTAATAGTAACAGAGCCCACGACCAAAATTTTTGTCTCATAGCAATACGGCCAAAACCGCATCAAATCGATAGATAAGATTATTCTGAACTCGAAAATACCAATATCAGACATTTTCCGCGTAGCGTTTGATCTGACCGAATTTTCAAAATTGTCAAAGAATTTTACCGAACTGCATCATAGCAATATGTCTGATTTGCAGACTGTAGTTAAATGATGATTCTGAGATACCGAAAACATATTTTTCAGACGTTAGTGGTGTAGCGCAAACCCGTAAAATCACTTAAAAAGATTAAAAATGAGACAAAAAAAATGTCTCATAGCAATACGTCTGAAAATCTTTTTATTAGTAAATTTTGGTTATTTGATGCGAACAAAACAATTTTCAGACGGAAATGTGGACGCATAAAATTTTGAGACCGTTTTGAAAATGTTAACAAATTTTACCGATCGGTATCATAGCAATATGTCTGAAAATTGCTAGACATGATAGAATAAGTTGTCCACATGTGCAAAAAATTTATATCAGACAAATGAAGTGTAGCATCTTCTCTATCAGACAACTTTTCGATACTCAGATATCATTTAAGAATCGTATTGAGGTATCTTGAATGAAACCAATGAATAATAGTAAGAAAGGGGCAGGGGCGTAACAAGCGATGAGGCTGTTGAAATTAAATACTGATTGATTTGATAGTTTTGGTTTTATTTAAAGCACACTTGTTATTTTCGTTTTAGCATATACTCCATATGCTACACTTAAAGTGTCTGAAAACAGGTTTTTGGTAATCATGGCAGCAATACGAATAGTTAAAAAAAAATTATCCGTATTGCTATGATACAGGTCGGCTAAATTTGTTGACATTTTCAAAAATGCGCTCAGGCTATGTGCTACGCACAAAATGTCTGAAAACAAACTTTTTCGTAATACAATTATAAAATCTATGTACATTATCACTATCAGACGTATTGCTATAATACCGACTGCCTTTTTTTTTTGACACAGCAGAAATGGCCTCCCACGCAGTTGCTACACTTTCGACCGTTACTATATACCTAGTCGGGTTCAGAATCATACAATCTAACGATTTTATAGGGTTTTTGCCGTATTGCTATGAGACATGGTTTTGGTCGTGGGCTCTGTTACTATAAATTCTACGGTTAGCATGTCGTTGGAGTTAAACGGGTAGAAGTCGATATGTTACCGGCCAAACCCGATTTCAGGACAAACTAGTTTAGCCTAGGCCAAACTAGTTTGTCCTAAGCCTGTCAGGATAAACCGGTATAGCCTAGTCCAAACTAGTTTGTCCTAAGCCCGTTAGCATAAACCAGTTTAGACTAGGCCAAACTAGTTGATCTTGATATAGATACGCATTATCTAGGATATACTGGCATGGCCTTTTCCATACATTGTAATATGTCAAGAATGTCAAAATAAATAGATTATCCAAATAAAATCCTCCGCAATAGGAAAAATAATATTTTTTATTATACTTTAATCTTATTTCTTGTTTCTTATTAAGATAGGATAAACCGGTATGGCCTTCTGTTTACAAAAATTAAATTTAAAAATTGTGATAGCATGAAAATCAAAGGAGTTATAATCAAAAACATATTTTATTTTTCTCTACTCCGTAACTGAAAATTTCTGCATGTGATTATTTGGAGCAATGTGAGAGTACGCAGTATAATACAGAGACCCAAAACTATTGTATTGTGTATAATTAATATACATACATAACTATCTGTGCCCGCGACTTCGTTCGCGTGGACTATGAGATTTTACATCCAAAAGTTTTTGCCCAATAACTCCCGTTCCCGTGCGAATTTTGCAATATCGCGTTGCAAGTAAACTTAAAAAAATTCAGGGTGTCAAGGGTTGAAAGGGGGTTAAATCTTGAAAATTATTATAGAAAATATAAAATATTACTTACTCTATATTTACACACTAATGTATTTCTTTGTGTTTTTTCAATTTAGGGGTTGTTTGCAAGGGTTGTAAGATTTTCAAGGCTTGAAATTATTTTAATATGAGGTCATTGTGTTAGAAAACACTTCATGACTTCATCACTCACTATTAGATATATTTTTTATCGATTAAAGTTTTTCGATTAAGGTTTTGTTTACACCCTTTAAAAATAATAGGCGCAGTTCAGATCATTTTCACTTTTGAAGTTATGAGGTACATAATACTCATATGATTATTTCTTTTTATTATTATTTGTTAAAGTATGATTGTTTGTATTATCATTTATTATCCACTAGCGGCCGCCCGCGACTTTGTCCGCGTATTAATGGGTTTAAGTAGCAATGATGTATTAAAATAGCCAGCTACCTCCATACCACGTTTTATAAAAATCTATAAACGTAAAAGTTTTCCCATACTAATTTTCACCCCCCCCCCCCCTCCCCCCCAGTGAATGAAATTAAAAAAAATAGCGCTGTCTCCGAAGTGCCAACTACCTCCATACCAATTTTTATAAAAATAGACAAACACGTAAAAATTCTCCCATACAATTTTCACTTGACTTTCTTGACATATTACAATGTCTGGAAAAGGCCATACCAGTTTATCCTAGATAATGCATATCTATATCAAGATCACCTAGTTTGGCCTACTCTAAACTGGTTTATCCTAACGGGCTTAGGACAAACTAGTTTGGACTAGGCTATACCGGTTTATCCTAACGGGCTTAGGACAAACTAGTTTGGCCTAGGCTAAACTAGTTTGTCCTGAAATCGGGTTTGGCCGGTAACAGATATAAACAATTTTACGTTACATTGCATTGTCAAGTAAGATTATCGAATCCGATCCTTTATAAAGATTAATATAAAAACTGAACCGTTTAAATAATGTATTTGCAATGACCAAAAAGTTAAGCACAAAAATCTTTTGACCAGTCTTTACTACTGAGTTGTTAGAAAATTCGTTTAGTAAAACTTGGAAGAAATCTTACAGAAACATCTTTGGTTCGTCGTGCCGAAGGTAGAAAATAATGAAGTCCAATAAATAGGTTACAATTTAGGATTTAGACAACCGCTGGGGTAGACGGGTTCTGGAGTGGATACCGCGTCTCGGCAAACGTAGTGTAGGACGCCCGCAGGGCCAGGCCAGGTGGTGTGACGATCTGCGCAGGACGGCTGGCAGCAGTGGCGTAACTACAGGGTGGCAAGTCGGCAAAATGCCACGGGCCCCCACCGTGTAGGGGGCCCCAGCCGAAAGGGGCCCCCGGTCATAGCAGAATCTCAACTGCCAACACACATACACATTAAGATAAAAAAAAAGAAAGTGGTGTGCACGGGGCCCCATCCGATGAATTTTGCCACGGACTTCAACGGGTATAGTTACGCCACTGGCTGGCAGGAGCTGGATGCGAGTGGCTGATAATAGAGAGAAGTGGCGTGCATTTGGAGAGGCCTATGTCCAGCAGTGGACAGGAATGGGCTGATGATGATGATGATGAATTTAGGATTTAATTCACATTTACAGAGTTAAAATAATGTAGGTATTATGCAGAATTGAAGACAAAAAATAATTAATAGGCATGACCTACTGCAATGCTGGGTTGATGACAAAATAAGCTCCAACTCTTGCATTTTTAATAGTCTCTGTCTGTAATCCGGGTGAATGTAATCTATATATCTAGGTACCTACATAGCATCCATCCGTTTCATTTTACATCCCGATCAATATTATTGGTTGGTAATTGTGACTGTTGTAACAGCTAGCTATAGTTATAAGTAGGTAGGTATACTATTTATGAGTGTTCGGTAGCGCTACCATGAGTTAGCTATCGAAAACTTACGTACGTTAAAACCTGTCGAATTGTTTTTTTTTCATACTACCGACTTCAGTGGGGCTACCATGAGTTGGCTATCGTAAACTTACGTACGTTAAAAACCTATCGAGTTGTTTTTTTCATATGGCCGATTGTAGTTCTTCGCGTAACCACCAGCCGGCGCTGTACATGTTTTTCATAGACATATTTACGTAGTCGATATCGAGCGCGTAAGTTTTAAACTCATGGTAGCCCCACAGATCTTAACGTTACCGCTAGGGGCGCTGTACATGTTCTTCATAGACATTTTTTTTACATGGGCGATATCGAGTCTGTTAGTTTAAAACTCATGGTAGCGCTACTGGTACCGTAGTCCGTAGTACTAAGAACTAAATGGGTAGTCTGAAAAAAAACAATTCTATAGGTTTTTAACGTACCTACGTAAATTTTTGATTTTAGATTTTTGTTTTAAAGTGACAGATCCGATATTGCCTATGTATGTCATAGAAAAACTTGTGCAGTGCCCCTAGCGGTTACGCTAAGAACTAAAATCGGTAGTATGAAAAAAACAATTCGATATATAATTTATAAACTGTCATGTAACAACATGTAACTACATACAGTTTCCTAACAATTCGATAGGTTTTTAATGTACCTACGTAAGTTTTCGATAGCTAACTCATGGTAGCCACAGTTAGCCATCTATCGCGGTAATGGTACATACGCAGCGCTCGATACATACCAAAGCGTTATCTGGCGAAGGCCGACATTATCGGCGCGACGACGATCGGCGTTTGTTTCGCGGGCAATTAGGCGTCGCACGTGCCGCCCGCCAGTGCACCGCGCGCGCCCCACGCGAGCGGCCGTGTCTGGGGGGACGAGCGCGCGCCGAACGACCACCGCGACGCGACCGCCCGCGCACCTCTCCGCGCCTGGTACTTTTTTGTTTTGACCCGCATTTTTTTTTTCGGAGGTCGGCTCGACTGCAGACGACACCTGTTGGTGCGGTGCAGATCCTGTATTCGGACGGATTCGAATTGTTTTGTTGATTCTTTGTTTACTCGAGTAGACTAAAAAAAAATTTTATCGTAATAAAAAGTTTGGGAAAGTTAGATTATGGCCAAACTCTTTATTACTTTTAGTAATCTACAACTTCGCTATAAAATAACGTAAAATCTAATAAACAATAAAACACCGTTTCACAACACGATTGCAAAGGACAACATCCTTCCTTTCATTGGTCCCGTTGCGTACGCCACCCGCGCAAAAACTTTCCTCCAAAAGTCCTCATTGGGCGATGTGAACTTCGCAGCCAAAAGTTTCATTCGCAAAGTTGAACGCACGAACTTTTGAGTTCGCCAACTTCCCGAAAACAATTCAACGAATTCCCCCATTCGAAAACAAAAGAGTACCGGGCATTAACGAGTTCCTTGACAGTTGGTGTTACGCTGATAATGGTGAATAACAGTGCATTCGAAATTTAAAGTGCAGTGCCATTTTACTTAAGTGCAGTGTTGAAATAAAAATGGCCGCAGCAATGATATCGGACCGTGGACTACGTAAAAAGTTGACTCAAGAGGCGATCCCCGAGAAAACGCCTCGGAAGCCGTCTAAGCGCAAATCGGCCGCGGGCTCTTCAAAGGAAAAGAAAAATGAGCAAAACAACAACAAGCGTCCCAAAGTGTGCACTGGGGACCCGAAGCTCGACTTGTTTTCGACTTACCAGCCGTGGGTGATCCAGACATACGGGGACATGGCCAAGACGAAGACGATCACTTTGAAGAAGTACGCGCGGATATTGCGTACTCTGAGAGGGGAGGAGTGTGTAGGTTCTGATAGTTCGAAGTTTCGTTTTTGGGTGAAGGCGAAGGGTTTCCACGTGGGTAAGCCGCCAGGGTACGAGGCCAAGCCGGCCGATGGGATCGTGTGTCGATACAGTGTCCTGGACCCTGAAGGCTGTGGCAGGAGGGGGGCGGACGGTCAGCTCGTCTACCCTGGCTCGCAGAACGACCCGCCGCTGTACATTCCGACGCCTCCTTTAAAGGTAAGATATTTTAAGGGGACCGTAGAACCCTCAGTAATCTTAATGCATCTAACTGAGCAACACGTATGTGCATTGCATAGACTTATCCATGTGATGAAAATATTTGAAAGATGGTAGGTATATTATGTACATTTCATACCTGCTTATTATACCTATTATACGAAATATTTGAAAAGGTATGCGATCTTTCTCGTAATGATTACTATTGAACCTGCAATTAGATCTGAGATTAGAATGATTATTAAGAAGCTAGGATAGGCGTCTTCTAATTAAATATATTAAGTTAGGAACATTAAACAATGTAAAAATAATCATAATTAGTTCATAGTAACACATTTACTTCCATTAAAAAATCACACGTTCACATCTTCCTAGTAAACGTATTTCTTAGAGGATCGTACAAAATACTATTTTCTGCAGAATCATTGCGAGCAAATCACTGCTGACAATGTCGGAAGCCTTCGAATGATTGATGAACGGACAATTTAGTCATCATTTGAGTGTTAGGTAGTAGGCACGAATACATATCACCTATACATACTATGTTTAAACGTAATTTATTCTCATCGGCAACCATTAGGTCTTTTCATGTAGACACAGCAAAAAATAAACAAAAGATACAAGCAAAAACATAGACAAATGCCTGGATATAAAACAAAAATACAGCCTCATTGAGAACTTCCTCCTTTATGGTTAAAAATTAAAACACATCAAACCAGAAACATTAAACAATCTAAAAATTTACTTACTAACAAACAACTAAGTCGTCGTCATCGTTGCAGGCAAAGTAACAGGTGATTTCTTCAACAGAAGTACCAGGAAATAATAACAAACACGAAGGTGATTTGTTATGAACCAATCCATCTTCAAAGAGGTGTGGTTAGTTAGTGGGCTAAACTAGCGCAATGAGTCCGACGCCCCGCATCCGTAGTCATTCATACTCTAGTAACCACACTACTTACCTGCATTTGATTGGCTGATTAATGATTACATAATTTAAAGACGCCATAAGATTGGTTAATTTCTTCTGTCGTTCAAATCTAACATCCGTAGATTGCCTGTCATTGATTGAACGGATCTTTTGCAGCGATCCAACAATGTCGACAACAAAGATCAAAGAACAGGTGATGTGTGCCACCACAATACTAGGAGCTCATAACTTCGGTAGAGATTAGAGTTTATTGTTCAAGCCGTGTTCATTCGATTCAGTGAGTAGGTTCTGTGTAGATTCGTGATGGTGATAACTGATAAGACAAGTGAGATAGACAATGGATGTCTCACACGAAGAAAATTAGTGAATAATGGATGTGTTTAGATTATTATGTGTGTGCAGTGATAAAAGTCAAATGTTTGATTCATTTTCATTGCCTGAAAAAGGAAATTTACCAGAAAATGATTATTGTCAAGACAATGAAGGATGCCAATCTCTTTTGATAGATTGAATTGTCGCCCAATAGGGGTCTATTGTTAAGTTGATTAAGCGTGAAGGCAATGACGTCATACAATGCAGAGGCATTTTTCATTAAGGAAAGAAGAAGGGTTAGTGAAAAATCGTACGGATCTTTGACATTTAAATATTATATGCAAAATTTTCGAAAAGAATACGAATTTCGGAATACGTAACTGAGAATACTTACTATAAAGATGTTTTTTCTGATTGCCTCTCAAAATATCTTTCAAATCAAATCTTTTGCATAAGTTAACTTACATCGTTACCACGATGAATGGGCATTTCCAGACAAAGGTCATAATGCTGCATCATGAGAAAACCATGATTATCCCCCAGAGAAGTGTGTCTGATATCATCAGTTCACTGCAGCTGGCACCAGACATCCAGCTTATGTTTTCTCCCTCGTATAATCCCGGGCACTTCAGGCGGGGCGTGAAACGGCATCTAGCTAGCCTTCAGGGTGAGGGCGACAGGCTCAATGGGGTCTACTGTGCCTGTCGACCTCATAAGTGGACCTCACTCACAGCCACTTACCATCAGATGGAGTAAGGTCTCTTATAAAAAAAAAGCACCAGTTAGATGTAACGGCCAATGTATTTTTAATTAATTAGAACTACTCTAATTTTTATTCTAACACACGGTGCGTTTGTCATCACACGTTGGCCGTACGTGGTTAAATAAAATCTGGGCAAGTGTGAGTCGTACGCGAGCTCTGAGGGTTCTGGACAAACATGTTAATGTAATGGCATTTTCAGTTTTCTAATGTGTGTAATAATATGACAGTTAAAATCCTTACTTCCTTACTAATATTATAAATGCCAAGTTACTCTGTCTGATACGCAATCACGCAAAGAGTACTGAACCGATTTAAATGAAATTTGGGACAGGCATAGTCCAGTGCCGGAGAAAGGACATAGGCTACTTTACGACTGCGCTATAAAGAAGTAAGGTTTTACTCGTACCCAGTAAACGTCTCTACGAAAGCAGGTTATACATTATATGTGTAAAAGGTGTTCGATTTATAAAACATTAGATTAGCAAAGTGACTTGTTGTTCTCTAATGTAATGTCATTTTTTTCAACTTTTGTAATTTTTTTTCTTTTACTAGATTTTTTCAAGGTTATTGACCTTCTTGGCCATGATTCTTCTAGGTCTCTAGACCCAGAATCATTGTATAATATTCAATAGATAGTCTATTAGAGACATAGTACTGTACTGTTTTTGTCCTCATTGGTGGAATCACAGCTATATTCGTGCGGAGTTAATCCATAAAAAAACATTCTTTAAGGCATCCGTTTTTATTTCCGAGGCACGGAACCCCAAAAACACGTTTGTAATTTACACGGTGAAGCCGCCAAACGCCGCCGCCGCACAGTGGGCTGAGATCACAAAGTTGGGTCTTAAGGGACAAAAAGTATGTTTTTGGTATCTAGGCATATATATAAACCGTTTTTATTCTATGACATTTCTTGATTTAAGTGGTATTTTCGGAGTTATAGCAATTTCAAGTTAGTATGAAATGTGATGTAATTTTTAGTTTTATTTCAGTATGACATATAACTAACTATTATTAAATAGCATCAAAATACCTCTCAAAGTTCTTAAAAAATACTTCCCTCATTTCCCACCACCCCATGACGTCATTTGTTTTTACACTCACTTCCGAGAATCAAGAGATAAGAGTACGCAAGTACAACAACAAGTTATGACGTGTCGAAACGTGATTGGTGCAACGATAGAGTAATGTACGGTTGCATTCAAACACACTTTTGTGTTCCTACTGTTACCTATTAATATTACCCACCATAATAGACGAACTAGCCCCGCATACTATTGTCAATAATTTATTTTTTGTGTGAAAACTCTGTGTAATTTTTATCTCTTAAGCTGATCAATACAAAAGTTTTATAAAAAGTGTAAACGAAAAAAGGAGCAATATATTTCCATCATATTATCAAGTGCAACACGCGAAACTGGAGTGCTATCGACCAAAAGACGCTAACACGGTGACAGAAACCTCAGCAAAAATAAAAATTACAAGCTCTAATCGATATAACGACAAGAAGAGTAATGATGCCCCTTGTCATAGATAGATAGTGATTATAAAGAATCATCAGTAAGCGGGGATTTGACGGTGCTTCTAATCAAGCTAATTACAAGCAAAACATGCAGACAGACGACGAAACTTCAGAGAGTCAACCTGATGATTCAAGCATATTCATGGGAAGCTTAGTACCAATCAAATTGGTTTGCGGTGATCAAGTTATTTGGCAAAATGATTCACCAAATTCATCTTACTGGTGTCGTCCAATCTTTTTTGAGTTTGTGAGAGAAAACAAAGTGACCATATTGCGTGAAAAAAGTTCTATTGAGGAGGAGATTTCAAATTTAGTAGAAACAGAAATTGGTGAAATAAAGGTTAGTCACTCTTTATTAATGACAATGATAGACGGAAAAGCTACATCAATTTTATGTGAAACTTCATCTCAAAGATGCGACATTTGTAAAGTCACTCCAACTGATTTGATTGCGTCGAAATCAACTGATTCAGATCTCTATAGATACGGATTGTCCTCATTACACATCTGGATACGAATGACGGAATGCATTTAGCATATAGCTTATAGATTGACGATAAAGACATGGACTGTAAAGGGAAAAACCAGATGCATCATGGAAACCAGAAAGAAAACCATACAAGACGCTTTCAAAAATAGAATAGGACTTCTCATCGATATTGTGAAACAAGGTCACGGCTCCACCAATGACGGGAATACGGCTAGAAGATTTTTTGCGAATACAAAAGTGACTGCTGAGATAACTGGTGTCAGTGAAGACTTAATTAAGCGTTTTGCAGTAATTTTAGGGGCCATTTCATCGGGCTACCACATTAATGTAGACAAATTTCGCGAATATGCTCAAGCCACCATGCAACTGTATTTAAATTTATATAGCTGGTATTATATGCCTTCGAGTGTGCCCAAAGTGCTCATGTATGGTGCAGCTATCATTGAAAATTTTGGTCTTATACCAATTGGACAGCTATCTGAAGAAGCTGCCGAAGCAAGAAACAAAGATTTTCGTAGGTACCGCCAACACCATTCCAGGAAATGTAGTAGAAAAGCTACAAATGAAGATATTTTAAATAATTTATTGACCAGCTCAGATCCACTCATTTCTTCGACACGTCACAAACTTCGGAGGAAACATAAAACTTTGTCAGAAGAAGCACAAAGTTTACTAATTATTGAACAGGCAGAAATATTTGATGACGAAGAAACCGAAAATTTTGCATTTGTTAATGTAGATACCTTTGACAGTGATTAAATTAAAAGAGTAACTTGAAGTGATTGTAGTTTTATTATAGGGACCATTTATTTATTTCGTACGACGATTCTATTTACAAGGGAAAATTGATATTGTAATTGAGTTTTTATCATTTAAGGGAGGGGAGGGTAGGGGGGGGGGGGGGGTGAAATATCGTCTTATGTAATAAATAAATAGTCCCCTACTGGATTAGGCCTAATGTGGAACACCACTACAAAAAAAAAACGCACCTAGTTCTTAACCTCTGGGGTGGGGTGGAATAGAGAACAAAAGTAGAAATTGCGGGCAAATCGAGCAAAATCGATCTCCGAGAATAGGCACTAAAATAGGACAAAAATATGTACTATGCATACGTAAAGCCATTTCTTTGAGGAAATGTGAGTCTTTTGAGATTTTCAACTTTTTATGTTTTTCTTCATACAAAAAAAACTTTAAAAATTAATAACGCTGAAAATACAAAGTTTTCAGCAAAATTGTCAAAAGTAAAACGTTCTTAAAATCGACAGATAAATCCAAAGCAATATTTTTTATATCAAAATATAACACTTTTTTTTTTAGCGTGCTAAGACCATTACCGGCCTTTATCGTTCCACCGTGCGCCGGCCCGCTCATTTATTATAGAGGGCGCGGCTCATGTTTATTAACGCGTCGGTCCCCGGCCCGACGTTAGATCTGCTTATTATTTCGGCTGGCCATTTGGTAGGAGTTGTTGGCTTCTAGAACGTGTCTTTATGGTATATACGTATGTGGATGTATTATTTTTGATAGCAAGGTATTTTCTGACTATTTAGTTCCATAGATAGGTGGGTATCTCATTAAAAGTTACTGACACCACATACACAACCTAAATCATTCGACTAATCGAATGAAGGTGTATTATTGATATATCGGGCGTGTTTCTTATCTATTGGTTTAATAAGTAATTATATGAAAAGTAAAAATACTAAAACCGGACCCGAGTTTGTGAGGACTTTTTAGAGATTACAGTAAGTTTTCAGATAAATATTTAACACGTATTTTAATAATGAAATTAGAGTGTCTTTAAATTCATTTTAAAAAGTTAGCTAGAATTTGTTTTTATAAAAAATATAAAAAAAAATTTTTTGGCATTATCATTCCCTTATGATCGGGATCTCTTCTCTCTTATATCTAGCAAAACGGATTCAATTAAACGGAATTGCCTAATTCAGCCTTCTGACGTCATTCACATAATTTGAGTATTATGTATCTGAGAGGCACGCGTGATGCACCATTATAAACGAGGAGTCCTCTTTTAGAGGCCCATGCAGCAATACCTTCCAGTTCATGTTTTCCCTCCCTCCTATGATCCCGGGCTCTTCAGGCGGGGCGTGAAACGGCATTTAAGCAGGCCTTCAGGGTGAGTGCGACAGGCTCAATATGGTCCATTGTGCCTGTCGACCTCATATTTGGATCTCACTACCGCTTAATATCAGGTGGAGTGAGGTCATCTTGTTAGCCCATTATAAAAAAAAACCTTTACGCTAAGGCCAAGAGGGTGTTTTTTTTATTAAAGAGGCACCCTCTGCCGCGCGGATTTGCTTATTATTGTAAATATTGTAATGTACCCGACCTCGCCGGATTTTTATTTTCCGCTTATTGTGGACGGATCGGGGGTTTGAGGATGTTTCTAATTTGTTTTTAATATTGATCCCATATAATGTGATATGGTTTTTAAGAGCCAAAAGGTTAAAATGGGACCTATTTACTAAAATTCCAATGTCCATCTCTAATTGGCTTCATCATCAGCCTACTTCCGTCCACTGTTGGACATAGGCCTCCCCAAATACGCGCCACTTATTTATTTCCTCGGCAACTAATAATTGGCATACTTACTTCACCTACTAAAATGAAAAATAGAATACTTAAATACGTGAATAAACATATTTAAACTTTAAAGGGGATCGTCAAGCCGTTTTATGAAACTCTTAAAATTCGTAATTTAGTTCTTAATACGGAGCCCAGGTCTTGACAGAACTTTACGCTTATAAAGTTCAATAGGTATTGTATACCTAATATCAAGCTCAATATCTCGCAGCTATTTTTGCCGCTGCGCTTAATATTCCCCGTTTGCCGGCTGCGAGCGGGGACTTTATTAGCGCCGCCGACATTACGGGCAAAACCACGTAGCTACGTCCCGAGCGCATGACAATACCGCGTTCGTGTGAAATTTTAAACAAACGCTCCCATACAATTTATATTCGCCGGCCGTTGAGCAAAAACCAGAACAATGGACGCTCGTAGACCACCGGCCGATACCGCGATAACGCCGATCGATGCCACAACACGACGACTCCTGTCACCTCATGTCAGCCTGGTAGAAGCCAACCTTATATTACTCATGTTTGTCTCTGGGCTTGGATCGTGATGACGTCTACCGACACGCCCACCGATGATGATGACTACTGCACGAATGCTACAACAGTCAATGCTATCTCTTGACGTATTATGTGGTCCTAGTACAAATACTCATATTTTAGTCTCGGCCAGTACAAAAGTTGGTTCATAGTGCATATTCAAACTTGGTTTAAATGGTTAAATAAACAAAAATAGTCGTTATTATTAAGCTGAAAAGGAGTTAACAGCATCAGTCAAGACATTTAACAATATCGTTCGTAATGGAAATAAAGTCTTTAAAGTTATTTTCTTAAGAATTTGGTCAAAAACCTTAGTTTTGACCATAAACTTGTAAATTAGTTCATTAGTTTGAGTTAAATGAAGACTTCTGTCAGTTTATGCAAACCTGGTGTAAACTTATGAAACATAGTCGTCCTCCGGCGGATTTGCCGACCGTGAAATGTTTTGTTTTGTAGGTTTAAACAAAATAAACGACCGATCGCGCCGACCGGACGCGACTACTGCGCCGACACCGGCTAGAACGAATTTGCGGGCGTCGCGTTCGCGTCCGATTAACTCTTGCTAAATCAAGTGCCACCGCCACTGGCTTATGCTTTCCTAGTACTAACCATGTACTTACGAGTATTTTCAGATTCCACTAGACTCGACTGGGGCGATTTTTTTTATATTCATAGCGTCTTTCCATTCCCGTTCCGGTAGCTGCGGGACAAAATGGCTGCAAAAGAGTTTTATTAATTTTCATCATAATTTTTATGTTACAAACTAACTCTGTAGGGTGGCAAAGGATTCTAAAAGGGTTATTTAATAGGAAGTAAGGGGTAGTATTCCCCCTCCATTGCCTATGGTAGAAAAATTTACTGTATTGGCACGTTCGGTTTTCCTAGTACAGCCATGTAACAGCGAACACAGTGACGTATGTTGGTATATAACTATAGCGCATACGCGGCATCTTTCACAGTTGCTGTGATAAGAGGCAATCGATTCATTCAACATGCCAATGCGAACGTCGCGCGGCGGCGACCTCCTGTCACATTATGCCGCCCTGGTGATTACTGTCGACTCTATCGATCATTTCCTTCACTGCGTTCATGACAGATGTTGTTTGTACGTCAATCTTGTCTGTCCGTGTGTGTTATTTTATCATAAACCCTTGTTTGTTTGAAGATATTTAAAGAAAATCCATAAGTTTATTATTTAGGTCCACCAAATCCCTTTTAACCTGACTGCAAGAAAGGATAGTAACGTTTTTCGAGAATGTGAAAGTCAATTTCTTTGACACGCTCTACACAAGGATTGACGGATTTCGACAAGTAAGGTGACATTTGATAAGTCATGATTGTGTGAACGACCCTGGGTAACTGCGTATTTAAAAAATGACAAATTGGAAGAGTTGTGTTGGTGCCAAAATGAAACCTTTTTCTAGTTGGCTCTCAAACAGAAAAGTTTTCCACAGTTGGGTTTTTAGATACCCAAAGTGTAACAATGGAACTTTGCTGTCCTTCTATCAATAGGTTTTATCTCAAACGTTGAAAATTGAAGTTGAAATTTTCACAAATGATGTATTATGGGCGCACAAGAAACGCACTTGGCCGATTTGTCTAATGCCACCAACATTTCAATCGGTTATACGCTTGCCCTTTGTAGCTTAGTACAAAAGTTACATTCCGTTCTCGCTAGAAGAATTCTTGGCCCCACCCAGGACCAAACTACACGTATAACACCTACATCGTCTTGTTGATAATTATCAACGCCACGAGCGTTCCGATTTACGCCCACGCCGGCCCGAGTGATTCTTTACACTCGTTCGACTGTCGCACCCACTGCTACCGGCTGGTAAGGGTGTGTACACACGACATTGCAAAAATTTTATGTATTTACTTTTGACCAATAATTACAGCGTGTTAACAAATCGTAAAATATAAAAAATCATGAAACAATTGACGTCATCATCATCGCCCCTTTAAATCTGTGTAAACTGAGATAGATACATAGAATAATCCTGGATTAAAGACTTCTTAATACATACATACATAAAATCACGCCTTTTTCCCAAAGAGGTAGACAGAGATCACTTCCAGCGATCCACTTTTCACCTCTGTGGGTTGTGGACCACGTCGCCGCCATTCTGCCTTGTGCATTGTTTTAACAAGGTCATTGCGTTCCCACGAGTAGCAAGGATATATGATGGGGGAAGGAAGAGGGGAGGAAGGATACTATCGCCTCGGATGATTTGGACTGAGTCGATAGTAGCTCGAGGAGCCGGGGTCGCTTACCCGTATACCGTTCACCAACCACCGGACAGAAAGTTGTGAGTGAATTCTTAATTATGTCTGAAAAAAAAAATTTCGCCAAAAACCTGTTTGTTTTCGGCCACTTTGTTTTCGCACGATTATTTTAATTTGGTTTCGCACGAGTGCAATAAGTTATAAGTGTTTTTCTACAACAAATGCATTTAAGTAGTAGAAAAAACACACTGAAAATTTTCCTCTTTAATCTCTGTGTTTATCAAAAAAACCCTATCAAAATCCGTCGTAGTTTAGTGTAGTCTATACAGCGATAAGCGACTTTGTTTAATACTATGTATTGATCATGAGAGCCCTCCGCTCCACCGCAAGTACGGTGATGATGACAAGGCTACTCCAAGCCATCATCATAGTCAGTTAGGAAAAAGAAAAAAAGCTAGCGATGAAGACGCAGCCTTACAACACGACTTGCGATGATATCTAATGATCAACGCATCCACCGTCGCACCCACACAGTGTGCCCTTAACCCTATTCGTGTTCCGTCTCCCTCCTTCGTCCTACAAGGGAAAGGGACAGACGAACAATGGCTGGAGCTTGGCCGGTCTCCGCAGCTTTTGCGGTTATTTTTCAGCAAGGAGAGAAATCACGGCAATGCAGACTGTACTTAATATAAATGAGACGTCTGGGTAGAGACTTGAATTATTTCTTTCTTTCTTCCATTTACTATATTTATTTACTGATGACATGTTACTTATTTTGCAATAATACTCTAAAATTTATAAAATCTCTTCGGTATTAGCAGTATTTTCAAATTCTTTTTAATTTCTGTATTGTGATTGTGAAATTTATTTTATACTCGTACCTGTCTTTGGGTATTGCTAAATGATAATAAAGCTTAAATGCAATTATTGTAAACAATTTTGTTGAAAATGCGGAAATCGAAACTCCTATTCAACAAGTCCGATTACTCCACCAAATGATTATTAAAGATATTTCTAATTCAACACATAATTCATAACGTAACTTAATTGCTATATGAATACTTTCTTTGTTTAAAAGATCAACAAATAAGACGTTTAGTATGCCTAATTGTTGATATTTTAAGCAAATGGTATGCTTTACCAACAGTATTCGAATGAACTACCTAACCTTAGTATAATCAATATATCAGCTGCACATCAATGCCGCCAAGTGTATAATCCCGAGACGTCCCGCGGTCCCGCGCCGGGCTCCCGTCCGGGAATCGTTTGATCGCTCCCGAATCCCGCAACCCGCCCATTAGCAGCCTAGGGTTGGCACACGCCGGGAAAAAATGGTTGTTAATGTATTTTTAAAAGTTCGACAGCCGAGTGGTTAAGTCGTTGCTTGCCATGCGAGAGGTCGCCAGTTCAAACCCCGCCTCGTACCACTGTGTGTTTTAATTTGAAATTAATATGTACCATTATTTGACGCTTTAACGGTGAAGGAAAAAAACATCGTGAGAAAACCCGCACACCTATGAAGATATAACTCATACACGGCTACCTTGGTTGACGAAGGCCTAATCGCCCTAGATTAAGGTAGGCCCGTGTTCCAGAAGTGGGGACGAATATGGGATGACGATGATGATGATAATGACACTACTTTCTTACTACTTTCGTAAGCTTTCGAATGTATCATACAACTCACCAGCGAAAATGTGACATTTTATCGTGTAAGTGAAGGTCGAAACAACAGTAATTCATCAATTAGGATAATTTCAGCAAACCTATTGTCGTTTGACCTATTTAATTACTAATTATACATTAGATTGAGCTTGTGATTCCATGGGGACCCCCCATGGCCAGACAGTCTGACCTTTGTTAATTTATCGATGATAATAATGTTCAAATATGTTATTCCTCTATACTTTATACCTATTTAGCTTTCAAATCCGTCCGCGTGGAGTCGTATAAATCGTTTTAAAACATTACTCCCTTCGCGCCTTAATCGGTTAAAAAAAAGTCAAAGTCGAAGTATTAATAAAAAATGATTTAAAGAGAAATAGAGAAGAGATTTGTTTTTCAAAATAGTTGCCTGTATCCTTGCTAGATTATTTGCGTACCAAATGCTTTAAAAAGGCGTCATGTTTTTTTCAAGCATCCATTTATTTTAATCTAGTTGGAGTATGATACATCGGGATAGGGTCACATTCCTCCAAATTATTGAAAGATTTTTATGATCAAACATACTTACATTTATTTTAAGCAATGAAAATGCAATGAAAATGATTGATTACCTTTTAAACGTTTTAATATCGCGTACCTTGTAAATTAAAATAATATGCTATTTTACCTAAATTCGTCTTATCGAACCTTCAAAACCAGCTTATTCCATATTACGTCACGGATGTACGTACGTGAGTCAGTGACGTAATTATACATATTGTCCCTGCCGTCCCTCTTCACACATGTGCGGGTCGTCCCATATTTAGCGGGGTAAGGATACCGTCCTTATTGTTCCAGGTTTAATCACTATCCTAGTGCTTTCTGCCCAGTAAATACTATATTAGAGGATTCTCGGTTACCTGACTTTGGAATAACTAGTAATAATGTGAATATTATTTAGACCGGATGGAAGCAAACAACTAATATTTTGTTATTAATCTGTACCTATCATCTCACTGCTGGGCAAAGTTTTCCTCCAAACTATTTTAATTTAATTTATTTAAATGTCAAAGAACAGAGTGCAGAGGCAAGCGGCTGGTAGTGGTGGTCTGGCAAAAACGCTGCACCCAATTTTATAAATAAAAATCTCCAAGTTTGTGTTGTTTCCTTGCACCAATAGTGCAAAGGAATACAATAAGAGTTCGATGTGTGGTCCAGAAACGGAACCCTGAAACCGTTTGGTTTGATCAATGAGTTGGCTGTTTGTTGTCCGCCCTTTGATTGAATGCCGGCGTTAATAACCGGCCCAGGTCAACTTCTTCATCTTCTTTTCGTGACGATGGCAAAACACTTTAAATGGCCAGCGCCAGGTCAACTGGTTGGATATTTAACTAACTAGATTTGACTGCGACAAGGTCGTATTAATTATCATCGGCTACCAGGAGTGCAGAGTCAAGCGGCTGGTAGTGGCGTCCGGCTGAACAAAGGCTGGGTATCGACCGCTGCACCCCGGCTCGGGCAGCGCTCGCGGGCCACAGCTGCCACTGACACGTTCCCGACAGTTCAGGGCTGTCTGCTACCCTGGTACAAATAAAAAATAAAATCGGTCAAGTGCGAGTGGAAATCTCGCCATCGGGGTCCGGGTTAACTCTTAAGTAAATTATTTATTTCTACTATTACCGTAAAATAATTATTTTTTTCGCTATATTGACTTTTTGCAAAATTTCACGATTCTAAGTCAGTTGAGAATTTTATTACCCTATTTGATATCCCTACACAAGATATATAAAAAAAGGTTTTTTTGTCAGCTTCATCAAGAGACCTCAAACATTAGCAACTATCGATATTAATTTGAAAGACTTATACTACCACGTGTAATCTAGAAGTTTCATAAGTCTCTTGACACAGGGACAGACAAAATAGTGAGGCCCGTACTTCTTCCACTCGGGCCTGTCATTCGTCAGCTCTGCGTCTACTCCTTTCACTCCCATATTATCTCTCATGCAATCCATACATGTTTTCTTCGACCTCCCTTTACTATTATGACTCTTATACTCATCACTCTTCTAGTCAAATGCCTTTCTTCTATCACCATAACATGCCCGTACCAAGTTAACCTTGCTCTTCTTACCGTTTCTAAAATTTGTGCAACTTATAGTTGTATAGTTAATTGTTTATAATCAATTGTTTAATGTATAGTCAATAAATTGCTTTAAATAATCTCGCAAGTTGTATTTTCCGTCGCTAGGCAGCCCTGCACCGCAATGGCGGCTTATCTATATTTTTTCGGCGCGCTTTTGTGATGTCGCCCCGCACCCGCGCGCCGCAAAGCGGACACAATGCAAGGGAAAGAGTGAAGTAACTCGTTAAAATCATAAACCATAATCATATAATTACTATCACATACTTACATACATACATACATACATAAAATCACGCCTAATTCCCAAAGGGGTTGGATATTTCCCAGAGATATAGAGGTCAATTCCTGCCATGTGTCACGGTCGATAGTAATTACTTGTAAACCCCTAAGGAAAAATACTAGATGATAATAATTTTATATAACCGTGTTTGTTATCCCGTCTCTGCTATGTTACCTTATTTACGGTGGCAAAATTTAACCGTGTTGTCATTTAGGGCCGACGCTGGTGACTAGTGTATAGTCCTCGCGATTGACATTGCTGCATTATCGCCTCGGAGTCAACAGATATAAAACAGAACATTTTATAGAAAAAAAATTGTAAACAAAAAAAAAACCGCCTTCAAAAACACGACTCACTAAAAATTACAAAATAATATAATACGAACATTAATCTGGGTATGAATTTGATATGTTGTTGAAGGCGGTGCCAATTAAATTTTTGAGGAAAACTGCGTGAAATATAAACGGCACCGCCTTCAACAACATATCAAATTCATACCCAGATTAATGTTCGTATTATATTATTTTGTAATTTTTAGTGAGTCGTGTTTTTGAAGGCGGTTTTTTTTTTGTTTACAATTTTTTTTCATCCTTTTTAGTGTTAATTTTTTTACGCCCTATTAGTTAAGCTCACCTATAATAATTCTACTGATATTATAACCAGTAGTATCAATATGTACACAGATTTGAAAGAATAATCCCTTTACTCCCAACTATTAAGGAGTTGACCTTCCATCATCAGCTCAGCATCATAACATTATGATTGCCAGAAGCAAATGCCAATATAACTTCAGAAAATATGTAAAACGCGGTACATGTGCCTATAAAATTTGAGGGTTGCCCTCGATTTCTCCTGGATCCCATCATCAGATCCTAGACTGGTCAACCTAATAGTTTAGCTCACCTGTAATGCTACTGATTTTATAACTAGTAGTCTTAATATGTATACAGTATTAAAATAATTATTCTTTTACTCATAACTATTAAGGATTTGACCTTCCATCATCAGCTCAGCATCAAAAGATTATGATAGCCAGAAGCAAATGGCAATATGACTTCAGATAATATGCAAAACGCGGTACATGTCCCTATAAAATTTGAAGGTTGCCTTCGATTTCTCCAGGATCCCATCATCAGATCCAAGACTGGTGAAAATGGGACCACCTCGGAAGTGAACTCTATCCAACCAAAAAAAAATTTTTGAAATCCGTCTATAATTGACGAAAATATCGGTGAACATACATAAAAAAAAAAAAAAAAAAAAAAAATATTATACATACAGACGAATTGAGAACCTCCTCCTTTTTTTGAAGTCGGTTAAAAATAGGAATCCCCAATTTTTTTCTTTGGGCAAGGACCTTAGGACGCGATTGTGAGATTGACTTCCCCAAATCATCAACTCTATATCAAATGGCTGCCCCATCTCACTGCCTCCCAAAGCACTGTCGCGCGTAATTTACGGTGCGGGCGCCCGTCGGCGCTTGGCGCGCAATTTACGGCGCCATTCCGCAATGGCCGCGGCGCGCGGGTAACTACGGCCCGGCCCGGCTTTGAACAAGCTGGGCTAGGTCTAGTAAGGCGTCCGACCGATTTCAGCCATGGCGGCCGATCTCAATTGAGATCAGCCAAGTGCGCAGGACATATTATAGTGCACAAGTGTACGCGCAAACACAAGTGCACTCTCTATTCCCTTACTCTCATAATTCGGTGAGACGGCAATCCGACATCACCGATGAGAGATCGGGCGCAGGACCACCGGCTTAACGTGCTTTCCGAGGCACGGGCGTTCAACCGCCAACTTCCTAACTCCGGGCTGAGTAATTTCATTACAGAAAAACTCACACAAATTTTGCCCGACCGGACTCGAACCGGGGACCTCTCGGTCCTAACGCAGCACTTGCTACCAATAGATCTAGTATTTGATCTAGGAAACCCTTTATCTGGTGTGACTTTTATTTCTATTCGACTAATGATCATCAGACTTGCGGGGGTGCGGTTGGGTCTCACCCATGAACTGTGGTGACCCTCATCGCAGTAAAGTAATTGCTATCTGATAATTAAACTACCCAGTGCCATGTGCGAGCTGCTAACTGCTTAGTTTTTTTTTGCCCTATTTATGGCACTGAATCTACCATACTAAATGGCAAAATCACGTTTCTTAATGACTCCGTCGCCGTTCGGCTGTTGTATGAAGCTAGAAATTTGGTGTTTTATCTTGGCAACCCTATGTTTTAAGTATCCCAGCTCCCTGGTATTGACCCTAAAAGAGATTAGATTCCTTTACCATGAAAATCCTTACCGTGTTACGGTAACAGACAGTCACAACGGCTGTGTCCCTGTTCACACGACATTGATTACTTTCCTAACTCTACATTGGAAGGTTCTGTCATTACAAGAATCTTGCATTCCAGTCGAAACGTCTGGCAGTAAGTAGCAATGTATTTGCTACCCTTTTTATCGCATGTGGACTCACAAAAGTTTTTCAAAATTACCAGATTCATTTCAAACCCCGGAAACAGCAGAGAAAAGCTACCAAGAAATATGTAGAAATAAATAAGCATCTATAAAGGTCCAAATGCTTTACCTCTTCACCGCCACACGCTACCAGTGGAGCTACCATGAGTTTAAAACTTACGCGCTCGATATCGCCTACGTAAATATGTCTATGAAAAACTTGTACTGCGCCGGCTGGTGGTTACGCGAAGAACTACAATCGGCCGTATGAAAAAAACAACTCGATTGGTTTTTAACGTACGTAAGTTTACGATAGCCAACTCATGGTAGGCCCTCAGACGGCATATTCGACTGCCACCACTAATCACCGCACGATGACAGGTAAAACAAAAAACCGCCGACCAATGGCGGCGCGGCGCCAATTAAATTATTTCGTGTCATCGCACGGGCGTAAGGTGCGATGTGGTACGGTGACTTGTTCGGGACGCATTGTGGTTAACTGGCGGACCGTCAAACGTTCGGGACGGAAAAACGAATTCTGCCTTTGATGCCGCGTCGAGAGACGATAAATTGTGTGTGGGGCGGGATGTACTTCTAGTTGATCTGAATTCTTAAAAAGGTTCACAATTTGGCTGAATATTATGGAAATACTAGCTGGGCCAGCGATTTCGTTCGCGTTTTCCCTTGTTTTTTACACGTTTTCCATTGTTTCTTTGTGTTATCATAATATAGCATAAAGCCTTCCTCGATGAATCTATCCAACACCTAAATATTTTTTCAATTCGAACCAGTAGTCCTGATATTAGTGCGTTCAAACAAACAAACAAACTCTTCAGCTTTATAATATTATATTATTAGTATAGATTTAGAAAAAAACAAAATCAACTGCTTTACCGAGTGTAGGAGTTGTTGTAAATTATGAACTAGCTCTTTTTAATCAAATCAAATCATCATTTATTTGCTTACTAAGTGTACATTATACAAAGGTGGGATATAGAAAAAGGCACTTACAACTTAGTCACCGTGTAGGTATTGCAAACATTATTATACATATTATTAATTAATTGTAAATTATTATTAACATTGTTACCTAAAAATTCTTGAATAGAGTAATAACATTTTTGAGTCAGTAATTCGTGTAATTTCTTTTTAAATTCAAATAAATTGTCTACTAGCTAAAGTAGTATATTTTATTCTATGAATTCGTGCCTCCGTCTCTGTTCTATGAACACCGGATACAGCGTGACATTTATATTCGATTTGAAAAATTTTGATTTACTAACGAAGTAGGATCAACGATTTCGTTCACTGTAACTAGATTTAATTCAACCGCAAGGATAAATTGCAAATTACTGCATGTCGTATTTATAATTTAGACCGCCATTTTTTATTAAACCCGTTCGACTATTGTAGCAATATCCTGTATGTGCAACCATGATCAATTTAAAATTATATGGCAATAATTTTTGTTATTTATTGGAGATTAGGTATAAGTATGTCCTTTCGTAACATGATAGTCGAGAATCTCCGTTTGATGTTTAAAACGTTTATAAAAAACTAGCTTTCCGCCCGCGACTTTGTCCGCGTAGAGACGTTTAGCGGGTAAATCATTACTTCTTTATAGCGCAGTCGGTTAAAGAGTAGCCGTTCCTAGGCTCTGGACTATATTCGTTTAAATCGGTTCAGTACTATATGCGTGAAAGCGTACCAGATAGACAGACAGACAGAGTTACTTTTTACCCGACTACGGCAAAGCAAAAGGAGGGTTATGATTTTGACAGGCTATGTATGTATGTATGTATGTATGTTTGTATGTATGTATGTATGTTCATCTGTTTCCACATAACTTCTAAATTGCTTGTCAGAATTCGACAAATGACATATCATTAGAAGCGTCTTAATTGTCCGCTGGTTATAGGCTATATAGGGTTTCACAAAATCTGATGTGGCGCCCACTAGCGGACAAAACATACAGAGTAAAAAAATAAAGTTAAGATAAATACGCCGTGTTTGGTATCATTGGAAAGCGCTTTACTTGTACATTTTAAATATATATATATATATTACTAGCATTTGCATGTGACTTTACGTATATTCATGGACTGATTGCATATAGTTCACATCTTTTCGTTCATAGCTTCTTTACTACGTCCCCTTAAAATATAAAACATGTTGGTTCATCAATTTAACTTTTGATAATATTATGCGCCACAAATACACTTTTAACACAACAAAATAGTACAAATAATAAAAAGTTAAAAACTAAAACCCAACTACGACAAAAAACGACGCTGAAAAAGTATAAAACAAGACTTTTAGAACACTGAACTGAACAAAGTTGCTTATGTAGTTCCAAGTAAATGGACACAGTAGACTCTACCAAAATGCTTATGTTGAAAATTGACAATAATGTCATACAATACTATTTTGAAGTATGCAATATTTACTATGTAGAGATAAGTTTTCATGTTTGGAAAGGCGTAGTCACACGTTCCATACACAAGTACCTACCTACCGTAGCACTTTGACAACGTGTGACTGCGGTTTTCCAAACATGAAAACCTATCTCTACATAGTGAATATTGCATACTTCAAAATAGTATTGTATGACATTATTGTCAATTTTCAACATAAGCATTTTGGTAGAGTCTACTGTGTCCATTTACTTGGAACTACATAAGCAACTTTGTTCAGTTCAGTGTTCTAAAAGTCTTGTTTTATACTTTTTCAGCGTCGTTTTTTTGCATTTATAATATTAGTAAGGATTATATAGGTACACTAAATGGGATTTTAACATTACCTTACATTTATTTGGTCCGTCTGACGCAGCATTGAAGAGGAATTAAATTATTCAGCAGCCTGATGGTGGATAGTGCACTTATCTTGACCGCCAAAGAGTCGTGGGTTTGATTCCCATTCGGGATAATGTGCGAAAAGCATTGGTCTTTGTTTCATTTCTATGTGTGTTATTCAATATTTACAACTATATTTGTGGATCCCATTGTTGTTCCTATCCGTACCCCAACATCCTAGGCAACTTTCTTCGGATTCGGAATAATGTATGTGATGTTGTGTTATATTTATTTATGAAGTGAGTTTGTCAGTTACAATTACATGGTAAAAATATCCCAAACCCATGTGGTAAATAATACATTAACGAAACATCGGTACTGGTTTTATAAAGATTTCTGTCACCATTTTTCATAAACTGCCCAACAAACCTAGAATTACAACGATACCTACATTAAATTATAGGCTTTCAACACTCCCCTTCAATACATCGTCACAATCGCGCTGTGGGCACGCAACACATTTCAAGAGTGTATAACCTTTTTTATGCGCGCATGAATAAAAAGCGCATTTCATTGTAATAAAACGCGCATACGACGCGTCAAAACGATGTGCGTAGGGTGAGCTTGGTAGGAAGACGTTTACATTGTGTTGAAGAGAAATTTGCGCTGTATAGAAATTCATTTATGAAGTGGGACTTGTTGTGCTCCCTATTTTAATAATCCCTTTATCAATATTTTGCTAATGGAGTAGTCCAGTCCCCTGTAAATACTTGTAGACGCGGGCTCCCACTTTTAGGGTGTCAATATCTAAGTATTTACTGACTTACAGCTGGGTATCTCGGATTCCAAAATTCTTACCTAATTTAAGCTTAAATGACTGGACTAGAGCCAAAATATTGATAAAGGAATCATTGAAAGGATAAAAGTCACTATTATTGTATTCATGTCATTTGTGTTAAACGACTTTGAATAATTCATCCTAATTAATCATCAATTCATCATACCTAATAGTGAAATCTGACATCCTCACATTTATGAGGACGTAGTTACGAACGGGTAACAAATTTATTTTCTCAGGTCTGTATTAGATATTTTCAGCAGAACGTGATCACTGTTGATAACTGACATTGGTTTAATCAGTCCAGGATCCCTTAGGACTTAAAGTTACATACATAACAGTTACCAATCTGTAATATAGCATGCTTAAACTAGTATTTTACTCGTATTAGCCATTCCTCCACCAAGCAATATCCGACTCTAAAAAGTATTTTATACGAGAAACATATTTTATAGACATCGCAACTTCAACAATCCACATTTTTCCCTAGAAGTTATCGCAGCAACTATTCCTCTAGCGTTCGCCGGCATAAGGGCAGCATAAATACATATAGGTATATTGTAGTATAGCCGGCCGTCATGTAAGCGCTCGGTAGGCAGCGGGCGTCGGATGTATAAAGTGGCGCGCCGGTGGCCGTTTGACATAGCTATAACTCGCGGTGCCATGACGAGCAGCCGCCAAGAGGGCGGTGGAGTCGACTGTGTGCTTGTGTTTTTTTGGTTATTTATTATTATCTTTATTTTGTACAGTTTAGTACGGGCCTGTTATGAGGAGGGAAGAAAGCCATGAAGAGAGATGAGTATGAATGTCAATGGACGTAATAGTAGAGGAAGGCCGAAGAAGACATGGATGGATTGCGTGAGAGATGATATGGGAGTGAAAGGAGTAGACACAGAGCTGACGAATGATAGGCCCGAGTGGAAGAAGTACACATGTTGCGTCGAACTCACTTAGCGTGGAACAAAGGCAGTAGAATGCAAAGTGATGATAGCCTGTTCGAAAGAATGAAAATGGTCAGTTCGCAATTTGTCGCGTCCTCTAAATTAGTTTTGGTTTTGTTGGTTGTTTTCCGTCGCAAGTCCGGTGATGATGCCGAATTGCCGAGGCTAGTCCAAGCCATCATCGTATGTCAGTAAGGAAAATAAAACAATAGTCGGTTATGTTAACCAAAAACATGTACTGATTACCTTTTGACTTACATTTTCTTATTTTCCATTATAAATGCTTGTTGTAATGTATCACAATTTTAATTACAATTACGTTCCCCTCACTACTTTCTGAAAAAATTAACTACCATCAAACCAGACAAAATAAAAAACCTTCTATTTGAACTCCGCGCGCAGTTTCGTGGCAGTCAATGTGTTAAAATATAATTACTTGTATTAGATTTCGTTCAAAAGTTAGTTTTAGATGTTTTTAAAATTTTGAACTGAAGTTTCCAATTTTTTTTCATGTAACCTAGCGTATCCATTATACAATTTACAAATAAACCTAATTCCAAAATTCGTGCAAAACGCGCAAAAAAATCAAATTATAACAACACCACCACATCTCCACTGCGCTCCTAGTCCCCGCCGACACCGGAGGGCGCCGTCGCTAAAGCGCGATACTACGGGCTCGCCTCGGGCGGCGCGAACCAATTACCCGCCGCGCGGGCATTACCCCCCGCCGCCCCGCCCCCCGGCATTATCTCCACGCGCCGCTGCCAGCCTGGTACTCGGAGCGGGGAGCGCGCCCGCCACGGGGACGGCAGATGCGAGAGTGGATGTAGGTTTGTATGTATGTATGTACTGTGTATGGATTTAAATAATGATAAGAAGAAGAAGAAATATTACACAACTTCACATACATTGATCTGATCCCGTGGTGTAGCTTACTTAGCACTTGTGTTACGGATATCAGAATCAATATCACTGCATAGTATAAAGAAAAGTCGGTTCCTGCGTCTGTCTGTCCCTATGTATGCTTGAACTGCCTCGTTGGTCTATTGGTAGCAAGCGCTGCGTTAGGACCGAGAGGTCTCCGATTCGAGTCCGGAGTCAGGAAAAATTTGTGTGAGTTTTTCTGTAATAAAATTACTCAGCCCGGAGTTAGGAAGTTGGCGGTTGAACGCTCGGAAAGCACGTTAGTCCGGTGGTCCTGCGCCCGATCTCTCATCGGTCATGTCGGATTGCCGTCTCACCGAATTATGAGAGGAAGGGAATAGAGAGTGCACTTGTGTTTGCGCGCACACTTGTAATAAGCGCACTTGGCTGATCTCAATTGAGATCGGCCGCCATGGCTGAAATCAGTCGGACGCCTTATTTATGCTTGAATCTTTGAATCTACACTACGGATTTTGATGCGGTTTTTTTTAAATATGTAGATAGAGGGATTTAAGAGGAAGTTTCTTATGTATAATACACCTGAAGCGAAGCGAGCGAGGGTCACTAGTACTTGAATATATTTAATAACTCACCCAGACACGAAACAAACACCGATGTTCGGCACACATTTTACGACTCTTGGAACCGTAGGTAGTGAGACTGGGTCACTAACCACTGTTCCACCAATCGAGCCAGTCAATGGTAAATGTATGTCTGAATTAGAAAACATAAAATATTCGGGATATTTATCACTACTTTATCGAGTTACCGATATGACCCGTGATCGCGGCGCTTGCAACATTGCTGAAATATCGGGAATTAGATCAAATAGTTATGTGTATAACCATGACAGTTTAGAGTTGAATGTTCTGTCACACAAAAACGACGAATTTTGGTTAAATTCAGAATAATATTAGCTTAGTCTGGCTTGGTGGAACAGTGGTTGGTGACAGACTGTCTATGGTACCAGAGCCGTGGGTTTGATGTGCGGGAAAATTATTAGCGAGAACCTTCCCTATTTTAACTGTTGACTTGACTATTAACCTATACCTGTTAACAGTTAAACCTGTTAACAAGTAGTTAACTGATGTAATTTACCTACAGGGTAATTGATAAACCTGTAAACCCACTTTAATTTATAACTGTGTAGTTAACCGATTTACGTAGTATTTAGTTAGTACATCGTTTTTGGTCCGACCGGGACGACTAATCACTCTAATCTATTCACCATAGGGTGATGGTTGAGTGATGGAACAATTTGTTTAATTCGAATAATTTTAAGGTAAGCTACTTAAGTTTTTATCTCCTACAATAAATATAATAATTTGTTAACACTCTCTTTCCGTTCTTCTCAGTCGTTAATCTCGTTACTCTCTTAGATTATTCTATTGCCCTATTAAGTGAAATCGTATAAAAGTTAGCTAATATCCTTTCTTAGTATCTAGACTATTTGTGTAGGAAATTTCATTTTAATCAGTTCAGTAGTTTTGACGTAAAAGCGCACGCAACAGATAGTTTGGTAGTGAGAGCTATCCGCTCACTTGCAAATCTCGTGATGATGACAAGGCTACTCCAAGCCATCATCGAAGTCAGTCAGGTTAGGGGTTAGAGCCATCCGCTCCCCCGCAAGTCCGTTGATGATATCGAGTCTACTTCAAACTATGAAACTATCATCGTAAGTAAGTTACGAAAAAAAAAAAAAGACACTTAACAGAACGCATTCATTAGTAACATCTAAATCGTAACCAAAAAGCCGTCACCGCAAAACGCGGTTTGATTCTAAACCCGAACACTAATCCCCTCGATCGTGACGTCACGGGATAAATTCATTTTGATTAGCGGCCGTAAATTGTACGAATTAAAACGTATTCAACAACCGTTTTATTCGCAGGTAGTGCCTTTTGATCAGACCCGTTGTGTCATTGCACTCATGCACTCGGGTTTGTGAAATGTGCCGAGTTTAGTTAGGAATGCAACTAACCGTTTTGTGGGGAAAAAGTTATGCGGACTGCTGAATTTCTCTGAAGGATTTTTTTTCATGAAAAAAACGTGGAAGTGACTTTTTCTTTTTCTTAATTTTTTTTAATAGCAAGAGATGACCTTTCTCCACCTGATGGTAAGCGGTAGTGAGATTCAAATATGAGGTCTACAGGCACAATAGACCATATTGAGCCTGTCGCCCTCACCCTGAAGGCCTGCTTAAATGCCGTTTCACGCCCCGCCTGAAGAGCCTGGAATGATAGGAGGGAGGGAAAACCTATGTACATATTCAGGGTGAGTGTGACAGGCTTAATATGATCTATTGTGCCTGTCGACCTCATGTGGATCTCACTACCGCTTACCATCAGTAGCGGTACCATGAGTTGGCTATCGAAAACTTACGTACGTTAAAACCCTATCGAGTTGTTTTTTTCATACGACCGATTTTAGTTCTTAGGGTAACCACTAGGGGCGCTGTACAAGTTTTTCATAGACATATATACGTAGGCGATATCGAGTCCGTAACTTTTAAACTCATGGTAGCGCTACAGGTGGAGTGAGGTCATCTTGTCAGCCTATTATGCAAAAAAAAAACAAATATTTGAAGACCCAACAATCCCATGTCCCAAATGCATTTACCAGGCCCTCAGAACTGTCCAAGAGTGGTTCATCAAGTCGTGTCACTCCTTGTATCGACAACAGGTCGATATGCGTTGAATTATTTACCCGTTGGCGGCCGCACCGCCCGCCGGCGACCCGACCCGTGTCTGTTGTGTCATTTTTAATTTTGCTGGAAACCCTGTGTTTGGCCGACTTCAGAAAAGAAGGACGTTCTTGTTTTTATGTCACGTCTTTAACGTTCTTTAACTTTTGGAAAAACACTCTTTTGAAACGAATAACAAAAAAGTTTTTAAGCTATTGCATAGCTTCTATCGCGGGCCTTGAGCTCGGGGACCGAATCCAGAAATTCCGTAACAAAAAACCTCACGCTCCCCATTTGTCTAACGTGTTTTCAGTTCGGCAGCCTTCGACACGGCGTTGTGTGCGTGCGATTAGACGTGTCGTACGACTCTACGAAACTCGCACGAATCGAGACGAGCTGTTCCGAAATCGGACGATGCTATGCAATAGGTTTACCGCGGCAGTCCCTGAGTGCCACACGTCCTTTTAGTGATATTTCTGTCATACATCGAACATCGGTGTTTGTTCCGTGTCTGGGTGTATTATTAAATATATTTAAGTTTATTTGTGTATCCACTGTTGATCCTGATTTCCGTAACACAAGTGCTTAAGCTACTTACCACGGGATCAGATCAATGAATGTGATGTTGTGTAATATTTATTTATTTATTTATTTATATTTAATATTATTAAAAATTTGCTCAAAGTCGATGAGTAATTTATTAAACAAGCTTCCATTTTACTGCATGTAGCATCTACGTTCCTACTGCTGGGGCACGGGCCTACCCTAAACTAGAGCGATAAGGAAGGCCTTATCGCCCTGTTTAGGGTTTTAGGTTGACTAAGGAGTCAACCATGCTGGCCAAGTTGGGCGACTACACAACCTTAGAATTTCTTCGTAGGTGTGCATTCTTAAAATCGGCAGTAGATATAGCAGTCCAGTGGGGCTACCATGAGTTTAAAACTTACGCGCTCGATATCGACTACGTAAATATGTCTATGAAAAACATGTACAGCGCCGGCTGGTGGTTACGCGAAGAACTACAATCGGCCATATGAAAAAAACAACTCGATAGGTTTTTAACGTACGTAAGTTTACGATAGCCAACTCATGGTAGGCCCTCAGGACCGCGAAATACTCTTCACGCGCTCCAATTGAAGTATTCCAAATTATATGAAGGTGTTCGCACATAGATCTGCTAGGCTTATTCATCATCAGTAGCTTGTATGTGGCAAAGTGGACCTTATTACCGTCGGCATAAGGGTCACCGAGTGCTGGCGAACACTTGACAGTAACCGCGGCCCTCGGAGTGATTAACCCTCGCACGGCCCCGGACGAAACACAGGTTAAATGAAGACAGTGAACTATGTTTATTTTTAAGCTATTGCATAGCTTTTATCGCGGGCTTTGAGCGCGGCGACCGAACCAAGAAATTCCGTAACGAAAAAAACCTCACAATCGTCTAACGTCGTTTCACTAAAATATGTCTTTATGGGTCTACACGCGATATTAGGAGTAGCAAATTACATAGCTACTTACTGCCCGACTGGGTTACACCAATCGTGGTCGCGAGCGAACTGGCGCCGCCCGTCTTCGTCTGCCACAGCGGTTGTGAATTTCTTGATCCACCCCCGTAACGTCGTTTCAGTTCGGTAGATTTCGGCACGGTGTTTGTGTGCGTGCGATTAGACGTATTGTACGACTCTACGAAACTCGCACGAATCGAGACGAGCTGCTCCGAAATCGGACGATGCTATGCAATAGCTATACCGCGGCAGTCCCCGAGTGCCACACGTCTTTTTTTTATTAATTTAACCTTTACCATACCACATGGATGAAGAACACATACAATACGCTGGTGGCTCGGACCAAGAGATTCAGTTCCTCTTTGAGGCATGGAATGCCCTTCTCCGGCTCCCTCCCATGATCCCGGGCTCTTCAGGCGGGGAAACGGCTCAATATGGTCTATTGTGCCTGACGACTTCATATGTGGATCTCACCACCGCTTACCATTAGGTGGAGTGAGGTGATCTAGTTAGCCCTTTATAAAAACAAATGGCACTCGGGGACTGCCGCGGTAAGCTAATGCATCGTCCGATTTCGGAGCAGCTCGTCTCGATTCGTGCGAATTTCGGTCTAATCGCACGCACACAACGCCGTGTCTAAGACTGCCGAACTGAAACGACGTGAGACGAGTGGGGAGCGTGAGGTTTTTTCGTTACGGAATTTCTGGATTCGGTCCTCGCGTTCAAGGCCCGCGATAGAACCTATGCAATAGCATAAAAAATGTAGTCAGCCATCCCGCATTTGGTCAGCGTGGTTGACTCGCGGCCTGATCGCGCTAGTTTTGGGTAGTGCCCCAGTAGTGAGGACGTATATGGGCTGATAATAATGTATGTTACACCAACCATAGTCACAGCGAATATTATTTGTCTCCAATCTTAAAAAAAATCTCTATCTGTAGCGTAACCTATCTGTAGCGCTACCATGAGTTTAAAAGTGACAGACTCGATATCGCCTATGAAAAAAAATGTCTATGTAAAAACATACGGGTCGAATTGAGAACCTCCTCCTTTTTTTGAAGTCGGTTGAATATGTACAGCGGTCACGCTAAGAACTAAAATTTGAAGTATTAAAAAAACAACTCGATGGGTTTTTAACGATTGTAAGTTTCCGATAGCTAACTCATGGTAGCGCTACTGTAGCCTAATTTCTTTGTGTAGCCTTACCGCCCTTCCCGGCAGTGCGGCAGCCGACGACAATTAACCGCCGTCGGCCGCCCGCGCTCGTTATATTTTATTTCGCGAAAGTCTGCGTTTTCGCTCATTACGGCCGGCGCGGGCAGGGCTGCCGCGTTATACCGTGTTCGTTTCATCTGTTATTATTACTAGTTATTATTATGTAGTACTATTCTGTTGCACGGGAGCGCTGCTGTTATTAATTTTTGGTTACTTTGTTTGTTGGTTGCGCGGGGTGTTTGATGTTTTTGTTAGTTTTTGAGTGTGATCCCTTGATCACTCATCACACTGCTTTGCAACGGTACAAACCCGTCAACTGCTCTCTATCCAAGGCTAAGCTGCTAAGCTGTATCATGTAGTTCATGTATCAAAGAACTGGTAAGTTAAGACTCACCACATTTTCTCGGCCTTCTTCCTCTTTGGTGAAAACCGTCTTCGGTGAAAACCAAGAAGAAAACATTGGTATTTATAAAAAAGCCAAGTGCGAATCGTATGGGTAGTGTCTTATGTATGTCTATAACGGCTATAGATATACAATACAACCTAATCATTAACAGTTACCGAAGGTTTAGGTTATACACTCCCGTTTCTTTCAATTGAGTACGGGATCCGAATTGGGCAATTTAGAGAGTAGTAAACCAAAACATTATAGTTGGGGCAATATAGTAATTGCATTCAAACCACAATGCCTTTTGATTGTTAGTAAATATTAACAAGTTTCAAACCATTAAATGGCGTTAAAAAGATTAATTGTAGTCTCATTTCACCCATCGCAGTTACCTAACGAAAGCTTTCTACCTATACCGTCCAGCGGGAAGCTCACATCGCGAACATTCCAACCTAAAAAAAAAACCAAAACCGCACGGGTGTCTCATTAGGGCGCTAACCCTAGGGTTATTTCGAGCGGCGACGGCGCGTAATATACGGCGGTGTCGTACCCGGCGCCCAGAGACGGGGCAGCGTCGATGCCATGGTTGTTTTTTACCTCCCCAGCTGTTATGGACGCCTGGTAATGCGATGCGTCCATTAGTGTTGTGGTATCGTAAGCCGGTATGCGTATTTTTTTGAGTTTGCTGGTAAATTGGTAGGAATCGTCATTTGTGAGGTTGTGAAATACTTTGAGGAAACTTAGGATTGCAGTCAGCATTGTCTTCACTACATAGTATAAAAAGGACAGACCTTTTATCCCTATGTATGCTTAAATCTTTAATCATTCGCAACGAATTTTGGTGTGGTTTTATAACAGCTCTATCTATTAAAAAGGAAGGATTCGAGAGGAAGGTTTTTGTGTTAAATTCTCCAGAAGCGAAGTGAGGGCGGGTCACTAGTGTCAGAATAAATTATTATTTGTTTCTCTTGGTTATATTTTATAAATAGTTGCTTACTTCCTCCCTAAATAACATACAATGAAAAGAAACATACTAGTCTGAGACGAGCTTAAACGACGTTTGAGAGAAAATGTTTAAGGATTTTATATGAGCGAGACCCGAGCACAAGTTAGTAAAATTAATTAAAAGATGATTATTTTGTGTTGACCATTTGGCAGTTATAATACATTAGGGTTTTCGCGCATGAGAAATTTACTAGTGAGCAATACGTAGGCGTGAGGAGGTCCAACTGCAGCATGATTGGTTATTTGTGACGTGATATTGACCGACATGTCTAAATAACCAATCACGTACCTAGCAGTTAGACCTCATCAACGTCTTGCCGTGATTTCCCCATTAGTCGTCGTAGATCATATTTTTTAAATAATACACTGGCCAAAAACACACAAAAACATCGATATCGCTACCGCAGCATCGTTCAGTGCCCACGTGTGGCTGCAATCAGTCGGCGAGTCCGCCGTAAACGTTATCGGGCGCCTCGTAAAAATGGCGACGTAAAATGGCCGCCCGTTCTAATTTTGAATTTATTCGCCGTTCCGATGCCAATTCGAATTGTGCAGCGTGCGGTGACGAGCGCGCGCTAACGAGATTTTCGCGGTTTTTTTGTGACAGTCTTTTTTTTATTGAATAAAAATATTCGTCTATGCCAATCATGTTGCGAATTATGTACCTAGTTCCGAGACCGGAATGTTTAATGAGGTTCGTCTACCGACGATTGGGGCTACCATAAATATAGCAATAACTTTATTTTTTTTTCATGCCGCACCCTCACAACACTAATTGAACACTTTCAATAGGAGTAAATTTACTTATAATTGTATTTTTGTAAGAAAAAATTCAAAAATATTTAAACCAATTCAGTTGAGACTTTGAGATAGTTAAGTAAGCCTTTTCTGGTAGAGCAGAGAAATCAGAGTCAATACATGACTTGACAAAAGCGGCCAGTAGGCTAGGAAACAAAACGATTTCAGGCGTTCAAAGCGTTAACTTTTTAAATGCAATTTTTCCTCTGGCGTAGGCGAACACATAGCTAACTTAAGCTCCGACGCTTCAGCAAGTTTAAGCCCGAGCACAGAAACATAACTATACCGAGTAACGTGGCACAAGTCTGATTAAGCCCTCGCGAACTGACCTGACCCACGTAGGTATAGTTTAGTAGTTGCAAAAATGGAATACACTTTTTCTGATGTCGGTTTGCAATTTTTTTTATAAATGGCTAACAGGAGACGTTTCTCCACCTGATGGTACCTGATATCAATAAGGTCTATTGTGCCTGTCGACCTCATATGTGGATAAGGTCATCCTTATCCTATTAGATAACTGCCTCGTTGGTCTATAGGTAGCAAGCGCTGCGTAAGGACCGAGAGGTCTCCGGTTCGAGTCCGGGGTCGGGCAAAATTTGTGTGAGTTTTTCTGTGAAGAAATAACTCAGCCCGGAATTAGGAAGTTGGCGGTTGGACGCTCGTGCCTCGGAAAGCACGTTAAGCCGGTGGTCCTGCGCCCGATCTCTCATCGGTCATGTCGGATTGCCGTCTCACCGAACTTTGAGAGTAAGGGAATATAGAGTGCACTTGTGTTTGCGCGCACACTTGTGCACTATAATATGTCCTGCGCACTTGGCTGATCTCAATTGAGATCGGCCGCCACGACCGAAATCGGTCGGACGCCTTATTATTATTCTTATTATTAGATAAAAGACACGGAGTCGCTGACTTCCCTTTAGGCGACCAGAAACAGCCACCCATAAAAATTTCACGATTAGCTTGTGCCACGTTTGATTCCCGCCCGTTATTATATTTACTGCGCCAGTTGGCGAGACAAAAGCGACAGATAACTTTAACGGCTTCCCGACGCTTCGGTTTGAAGTTTGAACGGCGGCCATTTTGTACAGTCTACTGAAGTATGAACACAGTTCAGTGGATAAAAGTATTGAAATATGCCCCATAGGTTCTATTGTGTATGTCGACCTCATATCTGGACTTGGCGGTCGCTTACCATTAGGTAGGGTGAGGTCATACTGGATGTCTAAAAAAAATAGCCAAAGCGACGCAAATATACAATACAGCCATCGCGTAATTGTCAACATAGTGTTAAACAATAAAGCACATGAAAGTACGAAAATCAAAGGACAAAGGACTCATTCGTCCATATTTATATGTACCTCGTTGACCACATCCTGTCCTTATCTGTTCGTGTAAATTCTTTGTACTTCTTTTGTCTGTCATATATGTGTGTTTTTGCTTAATTTTTGTGTTTTGTATTGACATAATTTGTTGTTATACCTATTTGTGTTATGTGGTCAATAAAAGTTTTCTATTTCTATTTTGAAAATAAATGAACCGTAATAGTTTGAAAACTATTTTCTGTCAAACCCTTTAAGGAAAACTGGCAGACTGGAAACGAAACATAAAAAACAAACCTTTTTTAAGTTTGAAAAACGAACACAATTATGTGCAGTAGTGACGTGACGCGTACCACCACCCGTGCGCGCCCGGAGAGTTCTCACCCAATTAGCGTGCTGGATCGAATGTCCCGGGATGGGTTACGCGGACCCCAAACGAGGTACACTGCTATAGTTTAGTACTGGATGTATTTTTTATTTTAAGTAAAGGCATAAATTATCTTATGTAATATTCTTCTTTTCATATGCTTCTTTTTTCAAAAAAAGTTCTAGTGTTGTCATGTTTATTTGATTTCACGCCAACGAGATTTAAAAAGGCAAGGCTATATTTTATAACTCCGCAATACTTTTCAGTCCCTAACTAGGGATCGTCGTCATTCGGATATATTTTAACATGCACCAAATATATTTTAGTCCGGGATAAGGTTTCTGCTATGTAATCATAATGAATATGTTTTTTTACATAAGTAAAAGCACTAAAACCTTTTCCAATGGAAAGCATGTGACGAATTGACAGTTCAATTCAATTATTCGCATGTCCCTTCCATTGTTAACACATCGCACCCGGCCGGGCATCTGTCCCGGCCCGTAACTCGATAGAGGCCGTCCCAGCTCCTCTAATTCCATTTCCCAATTCGTCCCTTTCTTTATTGGGCTTCTGGGACGGCTAATGAGGAAGGGGAACACCTGATCTTATTTTTCGACTTTAAATTATCTTGACTGGCTCGAAGGCGCTTTGGATAGTGTGTCTTACGCCAAGAGTTGTGGGTTCGATTCCTTATCTACAATTTTTTTTCTTTTTTTGTGATATTTTTATATTGTTTGGGGACTATAATTTTGTGAATTTTGGCGTATGTTATGTGTCTGGGTGTGTTATTTACACCTCTGTTATGTCTGATATCCGTAACACAAGTGCTTAAGCAACTTAATTGAACAGGAACCTATGTGATGTTGTGTCATAAAAAAATCAGTTAGATAAGCTTTGTTTTCCATTTCTTGACGCTATTTAGAAATGCCAATTTTCTCCTCAAAGTTTCAGGGGCAGACGATTCGCAACTATCTGTTTATGACGTTTCTTAGTAGTCTGAAGAAACTGCAGAGAAACAAAACAAGTTTAGTTGCGAATTCTGGTATTGATTATTGCTGCGGTGTCTTGGAAAGGGTATACATACATACATAGTTCGTTTTACCGGTTTGCTGAGGTTTCTTCGATACTGTGCGCTATAAAATAATGTTGTTTAAGTTCTATTGAAGAACTTAATATTAGAATTTTTTTATATGAACTCGGGGTCTTCACCCTGTAAGTATATGTCGGACCCATCGTAACATTATAATAAATAAATAAATAAATATTTCACAACATCACATACATTGATCTGATCTCGTGGTAAGTAGCTTAAGCACTTGTGTTACGGATATCAAAATCAACAGTGGATACACAAATATACTTAAATATATTTAATAATACACCCAGACACGGAACAAACACCGATGTTCGTCACACAAATATTTGTTCCGAGTGGGAATCGAACCCACGACTCTTGGAACCGTACGTAGTAAACCTGGGTCACTAACCACTGTTCCACCGAGCCAGTCCGACATTTGAATTACCTACCCACCACCATTATGTATCGAAATTTGAAATTAATAGCATATTTATGCATTTTATGAACTCAAGATGAGGATTTAAATTCGAGAAGTCACTAATGTTTCTATTCTTCGACAATTGAAAAAATAGCTACAAAGCATTTATTCATGAACTCAAAAGAGGACTGCCATTAAATAAAAAAAGAAACATCTAACAAGCCATAGCGGTAGCGTAGGCACAGACCGCAGAAATTCGTACCTAAAATACATTTCCAACACAGTAAGTATATTAACTTCAACTTCAAAAGAACATTACCATAAAAGAAAAAAAAATGTCTATCAAGCAAAGGTAGTAAAGTCCGCAGAATATCGAACCCGAAACACATTTACAACACACACCGCATTTTCCTCAGCAGTAGTCAAGTAAAAAAAAAAGTAAAGAGCAACAGCGTACAGTAGCCAAGCTGCAACAAATCGGCCAGTATTAGGCAGTGAAACACTAACGAAATACGTGACTGGCGGGCGCGGGGCGGGCCCGGCCCGGGCCAATTGATAACTTGATAACGCCCGGGAGACGATCCGCAATCCCGCCACTGGTAGGGCTGTCTACTAACCTTTGACATTTTCTTTTTTAGAAAGCGGAAAATGTCCGAGAAATTTAACATTCGGTATTTATTTTTGTTTCTCAATTGAATGCGAACATAAGAAAATGTTTACAGTAATTGTGGCAATATTGGTTTTTATATCTTTGTTAGCTAAATCTTAGGAAAATAGTAAAAGCTAACGTTGGTCATTGTTTCGTGGGTTGTCTGATATCGTCGGCCAATTAATGAGTTTGATTATACTGTTCTCGTTAAATATTTTGAGCAAAATACTTTGCATAAACTATTAGTTAATACTGATAACATTCATCCACCCAAGATATCCTTTTTTCCTGACTGACACATGATGATCTCTCACCAATTATACGATATTCACTTTCATCAAATTGCACATAAAATAAAATATACCCGCTTAAAACTTATGTTCCACGGGGGCATCCCTAATCCCGTGTGGCCAGTGGTGTGGGTAGCGGCCGCAGACGGGAGCCGAGTCCCGGGACCCGCCCGCTGACCGCAGATACCGCGGCGGAGCGAGAATGAAACGGATCTATTGTTATGGAAACCATGGTCTTACGGTTTCGTTTGAAACTTTTATGTGTTTGCAGGCAGGCTTTTCTTACTCTCTGTGGAATATTTAGTTGTTCTTAATAAAGGGGGGCGCGAGAGCGAACCAAAAATTTTGTTGCTGTTTGTTACAAAAAAAATGGCGATTTGGGATCAGTCTGTGCCGAATTGCTCAGTTTTGAATTATACACGACAATCAAAAGTCAAGAGAATGAATACTGTCGCATAAATAGTGTGCTGTAATTTATTTTGTTCTCACATTGATATTTTCATCGTCAATTATTGCAAACCACTACACACACAGTTTCGCTCAGAATAAGCATTAATTTGATGCAATTTTATTGAGCTTGACCTTGCCCTCTTATCATGTTACCATTTGACCAATACTTCTCTACTTTCTAATGTCAAAGTTCACCCCGCCCTTGTGATATTTGAAATTTGTATTTTCACTTGTTTGTTTTTTTTCCGAGTCTACCCTGAGCCGAGGCCGCCAGTAAAAGAATCGCGGCTGATCGTAGGTGCTTTTTAGTGTCGGCAGCGCGATGTTTATTATTTTATGCAAATCCTAATGCCGTGGGATGGAATGATAACATTTCGGTTCGTGGCGCCATGTTTTCTCAGCGGTGCGTGGTAGTATTTATTAATATAGTGGATTTTTTTAGAGGATATTTAAGATAACTTGCTGTATAATATGTTAATCACTTTGAGGGATTTATGATTTTATTACATTGTATTTTTTCTAGATGTTCTGTTTTTCCTGTTTTTTAATAGAGTACGCTTATAAGACTCAAGTATGATACAACTCGTGCTTACAGTGGTGCTGATGTCCTTTGGAAATACCCAGAATATACTAATGATTAAAGTCAAAATACTTATGTAATTGCATTCATGAAAGGAATCAAACACTTAATACTACCTTAGTTGACATTAAAGTAAACTTATAATACATGCATCATCATTAGCGTTTCATTCCGTATACGCAACTCCCGCCCGAATACAACACACCCATTACTACGAACCAATTTACCAGCCTTATTTCAAATTCACACAGCTTGCATCGTGCGTCGCGGGCGGACGGCAAAATTAGGGCAGCCACCCGGGACGTATCCCGCGCGTGTCGACCGTGTCCCCTCCCTAATCCACTTTTAATTTTGATTAATGCCTCCGAACGTGCCCGGCCCAAATTTAAAATTAGCTCCTTTTCTGTGTCTGTTTTTGCGGTAGGTGTTTTTTAAGGTCATCAAGTTGCAGGTTTTTTTTTATTTTACGGCCGGCTCCGAGGTTTGTTGTGCGAATTTTGTTTTTTTTGTGGTAATAAGATGGCGGCGAGATGAGACGAGTTGGAAGTCAGGTATTTTACGTGTTTGATTTTGAATTATTATGGTTTAATAATGAAAATGCTCAGCTCCGACATACTATAATTTTGATGCACAGTAATAATGTTTTTGCTCTGTGATAAACTCTGTGAAACTTTGTACAAGTAACTTACAAAAGTATTTAATAAGCGAACTCTTTGTTAATGTCGACTAAAATGTTTTGTCAGCCCCAAAAAGTTAGGATTTGTTAAATTTACTATTATGCATGATGGTGACTACCATTTGGAAACGTCTACACAATAATAAATACTAAATGACCAGTTGCTGTACCGAGATATAGGTATGCTATAACATTAGCTATCGTATTACCACAAGATAACGCTTAGAATATTTACGCCAATTATATCCACAGAGGTTGTGGTCGTCACTCCAATCAAGTAGCCTGTAGCTTTGCTTTGATTAAAAGTTGACGCCTGGACCGATTTCGATGACTTTTCCTATTTGGTTGCCTTTATCGGCAGGAGCAAGTTCCTAAATGAAGAAAAATAACTCGCATACGCTTATGCTAGAAAATTTAAGAACTGGTAGACTGCAGTTTAGAAGAAATAATATTAATCAGAATTGTTTTTTTGTTACAGGTAAATATTCTAATGTCCAGTGTGAAAATATAAATATGGTGAGGTCATAGTGCATTTACGCTATTTAATCCAAGGTTTTCACGCGTTTGGGGTCAGCGTCTATGAATGATATATTTATGGTTAAACATCGACTGATTTGTTACAAAAAAATATACGATTAAAGAGTAACAATCAAATTTCTTTCCCGGGTCTTCGAGGTAAAATCGGCATTCGAAACCGGTGGTAGAATGAAACTATTGCTGTGAAACCAGATTTCGCGAGTATAAGTGCATCTTAAAGGTATATATGAATTATATTAAATAATTATATATTCAGTCTAGAAAATACTAGGAGCAACAAACAATGCACCACCACAAGCGAAGGTACTAGGCGGGCATAACTCACCGACAGTTGTTCTAAGTCGTCGACGACGGGCGGACGCGGCGCGGCTTCCGGGCGGCTTCCTTCCGGAAATAGGGCCCGCCGCGCCCGCCTAATGGCGCGTGCCTGTGATGTCATGCGCCCCTTGTAGGGCTGCTAAAAGTATGTTATGTAATGTTTTTGTTTTTTTAGTGTTGTAGTTTCCACTAATAAGATAATTAATTATATAACATAATTAAGTGGGGTACTTATTATTATGCTTCAGAAGTGTTTTATTCTGAAGCGTATATGGTTCAATAACTGTTATTATACACTTGGTTAATGAAACCATAAATTTATTTGGCGTAGGAAATGTAAGTCCTGATATAGAATTTTACTACGGCTGAGCTTGAAGTTCATTCAATAATTAATTTAAAAAATATAGATACGAATCATGTTCTAAGTCATCGTCGTAATGTATGAGCAGAGCATAAAGAGCTTTGAGCGGAATTGATACTATTGAACGCTATAAAATATTAACAAAGCTATTAAACATGCAGTTCGTGCTTTTGTGTTACCAACCCTGTCCGGGTCGGTGTCAGACACTTACGAAGCCCCCTGTAATGTCCTGCGCGCCTGGTACCAAGCCTCGTTAGCCAAGCATTTCTCAAGAAGGCATTTTTCCTTTTTTATCTGCGAATCTTTTTTTATTGTTTAAGTCACGTCTGGTAGAAGAATGGTTTGGAAATACGTTTTTCATAGACATATTCACGTAGGCGATATCGAGTACGTAAGTTTTAAACTCATGGTAGCCACACTGCTGTGATGGCAATGCACGTCTGGGCGCGATTCCCGGAAGAGCGTTTGTTGTTGAATTTTTTACACTTTTTAAAAAAAACGTAGTTTTTAAAAAGAATAAGAACGTACTAAATATCCAGTATCAACGTGTGTGCACACAGCCTTACGCCGGCTGCCAAGCGTACTCGAAACGACTATTCAGAGTTACGCCCGCGCGGGACGCGCCCGGGCCGCGCCGGATACCCCGCCCGGACGGTTTTGATACTAGGAATATTATTATTTATTTTGAATAATAAAATTACATTAAGTACAATATGATACAGAATTTTAGTCGGTTATTTGTTTATGAAAATATATTAGAAGTAGATAAATATTATTTAGTTTTGTTAATTAAAAAGCTACTTTCGGCGACGTGGTCCACAACCCGTCACGTCACGTTTCCCACAGAGGTCAAAAGTGGATCGCTGAAAGTGATATCTGCCTACCCTGGGAAAAGGGCATGATTTTATGTATGTAAAAACGTACTTAATGTTTGTGTATTTTTAATGCTCTGAAGTGACACAGCGATTGATACAAACACAGTGTATCATTGAGTCAGGGGAACTTTACATTCAATTTTAAAAAAACTTTTACTAGTAGTATCTTTGCGGAATACTATACATACATATACTTTATAATACTACATATGCAAAAGTCATTTATTTTCTATTTTTCATGATTAAAAAAAATTTTTTTTTTACAAAAACGGCTCATTCATTAATTCAACTCATACTCAGTAACAGTACATACTTAATCGTCCATTCTACAAAAATGACGTACTACAACAAAATCCCATTGTCTTTTCGGCATCACTATTCTCTGTACGAAACGTAATCGCAAACGCAAGTACCTACGGGCGAGGGCGCCCCCGCCGCCGCCGCCCTCATTATGCCGAGGATACGTTCAGGCGCCTTCCGTCACTCCACAATCACGAGAACTAGGGCTGGCGATGCCGACTGTAACTGGCTCGGTGGAACAGTGGATATTGACCCAGGTTTACTACCTACGGTTCCCAGAGATGTGGGTTCGATTCCCACTCGGGTCAAATACTTGTGTGACGAACATCGGTGTTTGTTCCGTGCGTGTGTATTATGTATATTTGTGTATTCACTGTTGATTCTGAAATCTGTAACACAAGTGCTAAGCTACTTACCACTGGATCAGATCAATCTATGTGATGATGTGTAATTTATTATTATTATTTTTTAACTGTGGTATTATGCAGTGTTGTACTTTATGTAGGGTATTTGTACTATGTATGATTGAAGTAATTTATAATTCGTAAACGCACGCGTGCAGCCGCTAGATTTTCATAAAATACTGTAGTTTTCAGATTTGTACTTTTTGCATAGTATTTTTTTTTAAATAATATATGCCGCTTCACAAATGCTGGGTCCACACGAACACAAGTAGACGTCGTGTGGTCGGGATACAGATGTTCCCTCAACGGGACTCCGTGCAATATCGCCACGAGGCGTTATGTGTTCGATCAATGAACAATCGATTACAAACATATTAAAGAAAAGATTACATACAATCTATACTTACTAATTAATGTAACTTTGTCTGCAGCACCTTCATACCTAAACTACTAAAACGATTTGAATGACGATGGCTGCGGTACAGAGACACGGTACTGAGTACTTTTCAACGTACTACGCTTTTCACGCGCTATAATAAGGTAGTCTATCATCTATCGTTATTTATGGTACAAACCATAGATGACTAATATTTAGTGTAATGGAACGCGAAAATCTAAAATCTGAAGCTTCTCTACACGCGATATCTGTGGTATATAATTTTAAACTGTCATGGTTACACACATTAGTTTTCTAATCTGTGGTATAGTTCAAAGTAACACAATCATCATCATCATCAGCCCATATACGTCCCTACTGCTGGGGCACGGGCCTACCCTAAACTAGGGCGATAAGGCCTTAGTCGACCACCCTGGCCAAGTGCGGGTTGGTCGACTACACAATCTTAATACAATAGTATAATTTAATATAGTCAACCTTGTAGTGAGTAGTAAGAGAACTGCGAACGCTAATATTAACAAATTATTTTCATTAAAACTTTTAGACTCATATTTACAGATACAGCAAGGTCCCTTATGCAAAATCAAAATTCAATTGGTACTCACGATCCCTGGTATAAACAGGTTGCAGCAGATTGCATTAGCAATTTGCAGAGCGTGCAGTTTTATCTTCAGCGAAGCTAAAACAGGCAGCCCCACGGTGGCCGCGTATCCAATATAGAAAATATGAACCGTAATTTATAAATGCGTAGATGGCCGAGTGGTTAAGGTCGTTGCTTGCCATGCGAGAGGTCGTCAGTTCAAACCCCACCACGGACCACTGTGTTTTTCTCGTCATATGTACGATTATCCCACGATTTAACGGTGAAGGTAAACATAGTGAGGAAACCTGCACACCTACGGAGAAATCATAAGGTTGTGTACCAACCCGGCCCGCACTTGGCCAGCGTGGTTGAGTAAGGCTTGATCGCCCATGTTCAGGGTAGGCCCGTGCCCCAGCAGTGGGGACGTATATGGGCTGAGGATGATATGAATTTATAAACATTCACTCAGTTTTACAAAGAGGAATCGTGATTAATTAACTTGTAACGTTGCATACAATTAACTTCATATTATCAACCCTTCAGCAGAGGCCAAACTACTGTGGGGCTACCATGAGTTTAAAACTTACGCACTCGATATCGCCTACGTAAATATGTCTATGAAAAACTTGTACAGCGCCGCTGGTGGTTAAGCGAAGAACTAAAATCGGCCGTATGAAAAAAACAACTCTATAGGTTTTTAACGTAAGTAAGTTTTCGATAGCCAACTCATGGTAGGCCCTCTGGCCTGTGTTTGAAGTGCTTCTAACAAGATAACCCTGAAAAAATATTCACCTTTACTTTACATAATTAATGTTTTTGAGTGACTCAGAAGGCAGAAAAGTGGCTTTGCTTAGTTCGATCTTAAGCCATAATCAAAATATCGTGTCGATAAATCGATACATTTTTCATTACATGTTCTGTCATACTTAGTCTATTTTGTCTCTGGTAGGACACCTTTATTAGCCTACACTTCTCTAAAATAGTCGCTTCGAGTTTCACCTTAGTATAACCAGCAATTATCTCCCCCAAACGTCTAGGTGTTACCAACGTATTCAAATGACATAGTACCGTTGCGTCACTTCTCAGTCTCACTCATCATGCAGTCACCAGGGTTCCACACAGCTGAACGAATATGGACCCTATTTCCACGTGGTGAAGGTGTCTGGATGCTGGCACGGTTGTCGACGGATAAATATCGTCGTCACTTTGAAGCGGGCGGCCTGTAATCTTGCTCGCGCTCGCTTTTGGCATATTTATCATTACGGGTAGGATTGGCGAGTTTTGAGGAGTTCTTACTTATTTAAAACTAGCTGTGCCAGCGACTTCGTTCGCGTTTCCCCCGTTTTTTACACATTTTCCATTGTATCTTTGCTCCTATTGGTCGCAGCGTGATGTTATATAGCCTAAAGCCTTCCTCGATAAATGGTCTAAACAACGCAAAAAGATTTTTTCAAATCGAACCAGTAGTTCCTGAGATTAGCGCGTTCAAACAAACAAACAAACTCTTCAGCTTTATAATATTAGTATAGATTACTGGTAGGGTTGGCGAGTTTTGAGGAGTTCTTACTTATTTAAAATTTGCAAAAAATCGCAACCATGACCCCACTCAAACGGGGACTTGAACCACCGGACCTCCCGATGTCAAGTCGGATGCTCTATTACTTCATTCTCGTGACTCCCGGTTTGATGGTTAGTAAGCTATGCAGTACTGTGCTGTGGTATCTGACAATAAAATAAATGAATTTCTCGGACATTTCTACATACGGTCATCTGACCCCAAACTAAGCAGAACTTGCACTATGGGCATTAGAGACTGATATACATAAATACATACTTAATTACATATTCACACCCAGGCACGGAACAAACATCGATGTTCATCTTACAAATATTTGTCTCGAGTGGGAATCGAACCCACGACTCTTGGAACCGCCAGCCAGGGTCGCTAACCTGTTTCACCGATCCAGTCTACGCTGAAGAGGATAGTCAGATAAGTTTTCTTACAAAAAAAATCGGATGAAATTAAAGGAAGGAACATCATGATTTGAAAGAGACGGACGGTCGATTGTCTCCAAAATTATCTTTCACTTGTCAAGTACTAATTTGTATTATTTGCTTACTAATATAATTAATATTGAGGCTCGGCATCGAGTTTCAAGTGATTTGTCGTTAGGAAAACTTGCTTGATTTAATAGCAACTTGAAGCTTGTGTCGACGTAAGATCTCTGCTAAATAACCCTGAACGCTACACACGGTATAATTTTGTACGCTTGAGTTTACTTACCATGTTATCGCCAATTTTTTTACCATTTAGATTGATACAGGATTCTTTAAGATAAGTTGAAAATGGTGCAAGTTGCTTTTAGACAATGAAATAACAATGAGGTTGCTTACTAAAGACCTACAATCCTCAATTCAGCTGCCAATAAGAGAAGCATTGAATGCAGTACTTCAATCGTGAACTCACGGTATAATTGGCTGAAGGACAGGATAGTACTTGGGTGCGATGGAAGCCACAATCGATTTTTAATTAATGTACCTGGATCAGTGTTGAAAGTTTAATGGCCCCGGATTTGCATATTGTTGTAGCATTAAAATTGAAACTGTCTCGGTAATATTTTATGTTGTGATATTGATCGGTATTCGGGGTGCCTACTGAGAATTCCCATTGATGCAGTAATGTACTGCGTTTGATTGTCCTCGAAAATATGTGTTAATTACAAAATACTTCTCTTTTGAATTCAGTAATCATTTGTTTGCATGCATGAAGAGGTTGATGGATGTGGATGAAGCGAAAGTGGTGTGCCAGGACCGTAGCACATGGCAGGAGGTGATCTCTGCCTACCGTTTTGGGTAAAAGGCGTGATTTTGTGTCATGTATGATTGTATCGTTACTTTGATGAGACATTAAAATTCAAAATATTTGTTGCGTTATTAGATACTCATAGTTGTTACAGACAGTCCGTTATATGACTTCTTATTAACACACATACTACAACTTGAAGTAGCAAACGGGGCGGTTTGAATACATCGAGTGATGTTTATTAAACTATCAATATTGCAATCTACGATTTAGGAATCTATTGAATTTATACTCTCTTTCATACTCATAATAAAATAAATAACTGTATTTCATTCACCGTTAATTGACATCACCGTAGAAGGAGGCACCTCATCTAAATATATAACCTTCAATGCTGTAATAACAGTTAAGCTCCAAATATGAGATACGTTAAATTTCCGCCGCTATTCATAATGATATGTGAAAATGACGAATAGTAGAGCCGTCTTGAATATGACATCTCAACTCATACGTATAAAAATAGAAGATGATAAATTAGAATAGCATTTTTTACAGTGATTTTGTCTAATTGAAATTTGACATCAGAAGTAAAATTTTAAACACATTAGATCAGTTTTATATTGTCGTGATGTTAAAATGTTTTAAGAGTGTAAAACGTTCAAAAACTTTGATCTCGACTATTCGTTTTTGCTAATTTTGCTGTTTTAACTTGTGATTTTGGACTTTAAAGGATCTTTAATTCATCTGTAAATATGAACCTACGCTAATTACAATAATTTTACTTATTTAGAAATTAAATAATATAAACAAATACAAATAAAGAAAATGTTCTTTTATGTGAATTTAAATGTTTAATAGTTTTCTATTACAACTCAGTGACATTACTTATTATTAGCATAGAAATACAAGCTGAAAACAGTAAATGATTTTTTTATATTAATTTAATTTGTTTTTTTTTTATTGAACTCATTATACTATTCTATTGCAATTTAATTACATTACGTATTATTAGTATCACCAAAAATAATAATAATAGCGGCATTACGTCACTGTCTTGAGAACTAATCGATTCTATTTATAAAACTGGAAGTGCGAATCGATTTCGGCGCTCGTAAAACGTTTTTTTTTTCTTAAAGCCGTCGGTCTCTGGCCGGCCGGTGTTACGGGCGCGACGCGAATAATGTCGCCCTCCAAGGAATACGGCCGGTCGCTCGCCGTACACACTACGGAGATTGGGCGCGTTCGAATTTTGAAATGTGTTTTTATTTTTCATCAATCGAAATAGAATTTTGAATTGTGACTTTTTGCTTTTTTCATGTGTGTATCGACTTTATTGATGGCCTGTATCGTTTAGATATGTATGTCTAATAAGAAATTTATTTGTTTATAGTTATTAGTGTTGCGAAACGATGGCAGCATTGAATTTTTTAAAAAATAATTGTGGATATGAATATCGACAAAGAAGACCAAACAAGTGTTTTGAAAACGACAGCAATTATGACAGATCTACATTTTACCCAAGAACGGGAAAGAAAAGCAAAAAAAAATTAAATACCAACATACATACCCTACATGGATAAGTACAAGATACACCAAACAAGTAATGAATCAAGTTTGACTATAGAGAAAGAATCTTATCCCCGTAACTTACAACACGAGTACAAAGCCTAGCGTTGTATAAAACCTCATTTGATGAGTACGTACTATTACAGAAACTTCGTCTAACGCTTACACGTGGAACGGCCGGAAAGTTTTGCAAGTTCGCAAAACCCGGTCGCTAACGGGCGTCGGGTGTCTTAGTGGGGACGCGCACTCGGCCGCCCGGCTACAAATCTTCCTTTTCACTCGGGCCCAGCCTCCGAGCGGTGCGAGGAGGAAACAGCATGCTCTACAGCACGCGGCTGCGTAGTGGCCACTCCCGAAATAGCCCCCCCGCCGGCCTTCGACCGACATGCTTTTAGTATGCTGCGCGCATGCGAACCGCCCGCACCCTTCTGCGCTCCTAGTACCGCGGCCCGATAACCGCGCGTCTTGCCGCTCTGAAACCAACAAAAAAACAATGTTTTGAACGCCGCAATGGTCGCCATACTGGCCAATCCGAAATGGAGCGAGGACTTGACCATCCAAATGATAATTGAGTACGAGAAGCGAGAGTATTTGTGGAATCCCGTTTCGGAGAATTATAAGAACAAGAAGATAAGGGAGCAAGGTTACGTGGAGATAATAAATGCGTTGAATTTGATTGATGTGACGGTGAAGGAGTTGAAGAATAAGATAAAGAATATCCGTTCGTCGTACAGTGTGGAGTTGAAGAAGATTCGCGCGGCGCGCAAGGCGGGCGCGCACGCGTACCGGCCGAGCGTCACGTGGTTCGAGCACGCTGACAGGTTCCTTCGGGCCATCGTCACGCCGAGCTCCGTAAGGACGCTTTTGCAATGCACTTGTTTATTGTTTTTTTTTTGTTGTTGTTTATGGCTGTGTGAAGAGTGTAATTCAGCCTGACATGTCGATGTTGCTGGCTGGAATTGCTCGTTTGACAGTTTTTCGCGCGTTTAGTTAACTTTTGTGTAAATCCTTATTGATAGAGTTGTGATTTTTTATTTTAACACAAATATTTGTGGTTAAGTACCACTTATAAAAGGCTACATGTAGAATTTCATACATATCCATGACGAATTTAACCCTTATGATGACTTAACAACACCCCGGCCAGCTCTTTATGTTTGGCATCTAAGTGATAGCAATAAGGTTCAAAATTAGTTTGTTATGTGTGATTGTTATGGTGGCTTAGTGCTTACTCCGCAAAATAAAATGTGAGTGGCTTAAGCTGCAAGCAAGCGATTTCAGTTAGCAAAATCAATTTGTAAACTTGCCACATTTTTTTATTCGATTAACAAGAATATCTGTTTCCGAAGTATTTGAAAATACCTTAGTTAGCATTTTTAAATGTCTTTACTCTTGATTAACTTCCAAACCACAATACATTGAAAGAATAATGATAAGTAGTAGGTATGTAGAGTTTGATAATGTTAATTCCAGTCATCTTAAACCGCCTTTGATGTAACAATGCAATGTTAAAAAAATAGAAATAACATGAATATTGATGGTTCTAAATTTTCATTGCCAACCCAACAGACTGGTAATCATATAAAATACAACTAATCTTTTTTACAATCTTTATAATCTAACTATTTATTTAATTTGATACCAATTTGTAATAAAATATTCTCTAGAAGGCCTATATTATATTAGTAACTAGTTTCATAACTAAATTAAAAGCACAAATTACAATGGTCGTGTATGGCTTCATTAAAATAAAGCCATTATTATAATAATGCCATTAAAATATATTTTAGACAGAGTTAGATGGCGGCAAAACATAACCTATAAGATCTGGGCTCGCCTAATCTATTTTTTGTCCTGACATGCGCAGTATGACCGCTAGCTTTTAACCTTATAAAAAAAACGATGTTTTGTGTTTAATATTCTGTGGTATCGCTTTATTTGGGGACAGGTACCAATAAACTACCAAATATTCAGTGTTAAGAGCTTTTATAGCTTTTTATGTTGTAAATGCTCATGATAAATTAACTTGAATTCATTATTAAATTGGCAAGATTCAAATTAGTGTTTGCTTCATATTGAACTCAAACTATTTTTACGTTTTATTTTTAATCATATAAATCGTTTCAATTTAAAAAAAATCATTTGGTTACTTGTAATTGCGAGCATTATTTTCATTTTACTGAAACACAAGTATCTTCCCTCATCATACGTCTAAAGATGTCAGATAAATGATCGATAGGCTCTACCTATATATTGTCAGTAGGGCTGCATTTAAATCTCATCTCACTTGTATTAAACATGCATGCTTCATCTTAATCATGCATTCAATCTAGAATAACAATTAACTGTCATTGTAGGTGGACACTAGCCTCCTGGAGATACCAGCCAGCGATGACAGTGATGCCGTCCAGGACCTGTCAGAACGGAAGTCGCCAGAGAAGAAGAGTCCTCGCAAACGGAGAAGTTCCACCCGCTCGTCCACCCCCTACGTCCTCAACACGCCCTCCCCTCGCCCCAGCACCCCGTTTGGCTTGAACCAGTCCACCAGCCCCTTCGGCATTCTCCCATCATCCACCACAGCCCCTTTCCTGAACCCTCCCGTCGGAATTGCCACTCCTTTGACGACATCTCTAGCTACGATCTACCCAGTACCAGCTAAACAGAAGAAGACCTTCGATACTACTGATCATGAGCCCCAAGATCTAAGCCAGCATTCGGAGAACGGTAATGAGAACGAGTTTGAAATGTTCGGAAAGTTGATCGCTAGTCAGCTGCGGAAGCTGCCTTTGAGCTTGGCTTTGGATACTCAGCTGAAGATCCAGACTCTGGTGAATGCTGCAAGGATCCAGGCAGTCTACCAGCAGTATAGCTACGCTGGTCCTTCTCAGGAGGCTTTGTCGGTGCAAGCTCTATCCAACGGCATCTTAGCTAGCATGGCTTCGCAGACCAGCTTTGGAAGAGCAGCGATGGGTCTGAGGAACGATTCTCCTGATGAAATGAATAGGGAGATGAAGTCGGAGTATATGGGTTCCTTGGGTTCTGAAGGGGAGGACTAAGGGGATGAGATGGGTGATTTAGTACCGGGAAAGCAGGAATTATTTGGAGTTATCACATAGTTTAGTTGTGACAGGACACATTATACCAATATCAATTTTTACTGAAGATGGATGAACAAAAAAAGGATATCTGTGCTAGAAATTGTTTGTATGATAAATTATTATTCATTCATTATTGCATATCACATTACCACCGATTACTACATTAATCTTAATCGGTTTAAAAACAGACAAACAAACACATTACTTTCGTATTTATTTTTATAAGCTCCGACATTAAGTGTATGGCGTTCTATTAATGCAGGAAGTCTGTCCTGAGCCTTTGCATCTCTAGGATTTAGTGATGAGCTGATGATGATGATGGTGACAATATTAATCCTTGGTTTCCTCAGTACTAAATCACCCAGAATATTTATAGTAAACCACCATACCTCAGTAAAAATGGTGAGATTTAAGAATTTATGTTTGCTCATAAAGTATACAATTTAGAGTATGTGTCATTTATATAATCGTGATTAGATATTGTGATAGATGTCTAGACAGATGTTATGAGATGACAATCTAAGATAAATAATAATATAACCCAGTACAAAATATAGGTGGAAGTTGATGATGACATTGAAATAATAGACGGTTCTGTCTGTGAGAGAGAAGATACGGCAGTGTAGTCTGTTTATTGGTCAAAAAGTTCAGAGTTCGATTCCTACCCGGTACAAATATTTGTGTACCTATATTAAATACTTGTGTTTGTCCCGTGTCTGGGTGTGTTCTTTATCGAGTCGTCTTTGCAAATATTTGTTCTGAATCCGTAGCAAAATGATAAAACCTAAGTCGTTTAAACACAGACTCTTAAATATTAGTTATTGTCATTATTACATTATTTTTAACCAAATAATCCATTGTTCTATTAAATATACATTCTAATTAATGTATTGTTATAAAAATAAAGTGTAGATTAGAAGTTTTACAGGCAATAGACTGCTGTATCTTCCTCACTGTCAAGGAACAAAGTAAAAAATTGATAATAATATAACCTATACATTTTTGTAACTAGTCAAGTAATTGATGTTTTGATTGTCGTAGATCTCGGTGTGGGGCTGTGTTAGTATTATTTGGATCTTTTAAATACATATCTATTATGCCTGGGCACGTCTAAAGTTATATATCAAAAGAATAAAGTCAGCCTATAGTATCGATAGGCGGTAGTCTGTTTGGAGAGCGAGAAGTTTGAAGCAATATAAAGCATCCCGGCAACAAGTGTCACAATTTAAAATTTGGTGTCTCAGGAAAATGCAAATTTTATGGCCCTTTGTTAATTTATGTATCAACAATTTAAAAAAATATATTAAAGTTCAGTAATAGAACTATGTATTATAGTTTTTTAATTCTTTTGATGGATAATTTATCGAAAAAACCCCGCATAAAATAGTAATTTTTCCGAAACACCAAATTTTTCATTGTGACACTTTTCTTGTCGGGCTGAAATATAAATCGAGTTTGATAAAAATATTATTGTTACCTACTTTCAAGATTACTAAATTCTCTCAATATAATTTTAGACGTTTCTAGCTATCAATAATTTTCTAAATTTAAGTACATATTCTAACAAATGTGTTTATTTCTCAATTTTGAATTATAGCGCAAAAAGACACGAGTGAAATTATGTTTTTCTAATGCGTAATATGGAAACGCCACAAAGTTGCGACTTTAATATTGTAATTTAATTTGTACCCTGTCGTAAGTACACTTTTGCTTAAATAATGATTTTCACGAATACCCTACTCAGTACTGGATTTAGAACAAAATTATGTTAACCTTTTAGACGCTCATTTTTTTTAAAATATTCGCAAAGTATCGCAACTTTATGGCGTTGCCATACGATTAGTACTTTTAAAATTTACGAATTTATTTTGAGTGTGATAGGGGGTAGTCTGTGTTACAAAATGTGATTACTGTTTAAAGTAAATGCATGCTTAGCGTAAGAAATAAGAATACCTCAATAGCTAGTTTCATAGATAGAAAACTATTTGGAGTATATTTTAACTGTTGTCCTATGTGCCACAAAATAGAAGTGTAAAACAGATTGTGATTTTATTGAAAATAAATATTTTATAAATGTCCCGGAATTATAATAGCGTTGTTTTATTTAACTACCCGTAAAAGCATAAAATTGTAAATGTCGTTTTCATACAATGCCCAAAAGGAAATCATTATCATAATTTGCAAATGGGGCTACAATAATATCAAGATAAAATAACTACGTTTACTCTTCGGTTCTGCCTCGTTGGACTATTGGTAGCAAGTGCTGCATTAGGACCGAGAGGTCACCGGTTCGATAACAAGGTCTGGAAAAATTTGCGTGACTTTTTCTGTTGAGAAATTCTCAGCTAGGAAGGTAAAATCAAGCCTATCGCCTTAGTTCAGGAAAGCCCCAGCAGTGGGGATGTATACGCTGATGATGATGATGAAATCAATCCTTATGTTTTATGGTTTTCACTTCTTGCTTTACCGTAAGTACCTTCTTGCACTCAAAATCGCATTATAGGAATCCGCCGGCTAATAATTCGATTTTCACAGCCCAAGATTAATTAATCTTCGGCAGGCGTCAGAGCCACTTTTTCCACTTTTCCTGCTGGAAACCGTTAAGACTAGTGTTGAGACAGTTGGTAGTACGTTTTGCACTAGTTCATATAGTTCAGTCAATGTTCTTTAGATACAGCCTTCCGCTCCCCCGCCAGCCCGGTGAAGTTGTAGAAGCCATCTTAGGCTAACAGCTTAGTCTTAAAAAAAAAATTTAGATACAGCGATTGGGCTCGTTCTTTAGATACCTATTTTGGCATCGGTTCGAGTTATTTAATGTGCTAACTTTCTGTGGGCTCTGACTAATGATGACTAGTACTGCGATAACCTACGGGATCAGAAAATAGGGTAACCTTTTTTTTCATCATAACTGGTTTTGTGGGGTTGCAAAGGTATACCCATTGCAATGTTACTCTAAGGGAACTGAACGAAAGAACGATCTTACGAGTCTCATAGTTCACGGTTGGTAAACATCCCTAGTTTGCACCGCAAACAAATAGTAGGCGCTTTATTCATTCTGTGATTGAGCGTCGGGAGATAACCCGGTCAACGTTTGATTTTGCGGGGACAAGTCTGGAAGTTAAGAACTGAACGGTAAGGCGATTAGAGCGTTGGACTAGGAATAAAATAGCTATGGTAATAGTTACTTTTGTTATTTCTCAAAAGAACAATTAGTAAACAAGATATTAAATAATTTGTAAAATGCAAGAAAAAACTCTACACTCTCTAATAATTGCAGATTGTTTTCGTTTGAACACATCAGATTATAAATTATTTATTAATCAATCCCAGTAGGCATTATATAAATTCTTCACAATTAAAAAACAAACATTAACAAAATATTTTCATTAGAATTTATCATTATCATAAACTTTTCACATTTGGGGTACGAATGTATTAACCTTTAAACCGCCATTTAAAAAAGTCTAGGTACTACTTAAATCCGGCACATTAAATCCTCGCAATTACACTATCGCACCACAAATTTAATTCGCGTCGCGTTCAACTTTCGCGCCATTCCGTTCGCGCCATTCTGTTTCCGCCATTACGCGTTATGAAATGGCGCGAATCCCCGCCATGCCAGTACCAAGGACCATTTGCATTTATTATTATTACTGGACTATTGTAATCATCACATATCAGGCATACAATAAAGATGACTTACCTTCGTAAGCTGCTGTAATGGACGAAATAAGAATTTCGTACTTACAGTTCAAGCTTAGGTATTTCTTTGAATTGCTTTGCTCTAACATACACGTTACAAATACTTTAAAAGAAAAGCTCGAGTGAAGATTGCAGCGTGGGCTCTGAAGCTTTTTTGACAAATATAATTTTAACGATGGCAGTTAGCCTCCTCGGATAAAATAAGTAGGTATTTCTAAGGTTATTGATTTAAATATGTAACAAAATAAGTCGATATTTTCCGACAATGCTGATGATTGCCCTCTTATTGTAGATATTTAGTCATTTGTAAACAATTAAGTCCACGTTGTATGTCATCATTTACTTGGTCCTCAACATTTATAGACTAGTATTAATAACCGGAGTCCCGTCATATCGACTCTAACCTCAAATATCTACCGTCTATTCGCGTCAATATTTGCTTGCGGTGACGGCCGGTACCGGGGCTCAAACGGAATAAGGATTTTGCAGTGTTAATAGTTTGGTTTAGTAGATAGTCAAGTCTTTTTGAATACAAAGTCTGTATGGGATTGAATTTGGAACTTCAAATATCTTTTCTGTGTGCCTGTCTGCCTGTCTTTTATAAATCATTAGTGACCCGCTCTCGCTTGGCTTCAGGTGAATTTTACATAATAACCTACCTCATGGATTCCTCTATCTATTAAAAAACCGCATCAAAATACACTGCGTAATTATAAAAAATTCAACATACATGCGGATAAAAGGACAGATAAAGCGACTTTGTTTTATACCATATAGAGATGAAGTCCCAAGTTATATTGTTTTAGGTGAACGATGTTTTTTTTAACAAAGTTTATATATTTTTAATAAAGTTTATACAAGTTTTATACAATGATTTTATAAGAGGTCATGCTGGGAATCTTTTTTTTTAAATCCATAGTCGTGTCACATCGTCATATCCACTATAACCTCAAATATCTACCGTCCCTGTCAATATTTGCTTGTGGCACGGCCGGTGGCTGGCTCAAACGAATCTCAGCGTTTGCGTCCGACGGGAATTTAATAAACTGTCTGAGGGATTGAGAGCGAGACACCCGCCCGTCTAATGCGCCGTTTGACGGTCTTGCCAGCTATCGCTCGAGAAGATTTGAAAGCTTGATAGCTCGCTCTTTTTAAACTTATAAACTTTTTTTAAATTAATGGCGTCAAGAAAGTTAAAAGTTACGATTAATTGATTTTTTTTTAAATTGTGAATGGCAACAACGACGACGATTTGGTCCAGCTATCAAGGAATTGATAATTGGCCTTGGCCAAGCCTTGAATAGAGAGCTGTGGACAAGTTTGGAGGAGACCTTTGCCCAGCAGTGGGATGAAATGGGTTATTAAAAAAAAATGGCAACAAAGTAAATTGAAACTTATTCGGCTGTCATTTTCTTTTTTTTTAATCTTGGTTTGTATAAAATGGACTGCAATCAACATAGCCCTTACCAATATATATTTTAAACTGTCTGCGGGATTGAGAGCGAGACCCTCGCCCGTCTAATGCGCCGTTTGACGGTCTTGCCAGCTATCGCTCGAGAAGATTTAAAAGCTTGATAGCTCGCCTTTAAAAAAAATAACTTATTAGTTACAGTTTTTCTCAGTTTTAATCTAATCTCATTTGAACGAATGTGGAGTGTAATCAACCTAATCCATACTAATTGTAAATTACCTAACTAAAATGTTAACTTTAACCATGTTGTGCATATCTGTAATAGAATATTTATAATGCATGCTTAATTTAAGAATGTTTACATTGTTGATGTGCCTTAAAAATAAATAAAAAATTATTTGTTAATGAAAATGTAATTTTACGATCGCGCGATTTCACTCTGAAACTACAGAACCAAAATTATATTTGGACTTAAAGAAAGAAAGAAAGTCTTGTATGCTACATTTAATCCGGCGATGCTAAAAGAGAGTAACGTTTTAAGATTAATAATGTCTCGCGGACGGACTTGCGTGTGGAAAGCTAGTTATAATTAACATTGTACTTGGTAGTAGTTATTCGTTAATCGTGAATTGTAAGAAACCACCCCTTAGACCAGACTATTTGCATTACTAAAACGTCTCATCATACACCCAAATAAGGCATGCCATTTTTAATCACTGAATGGTATTAAAAAGGTTAACAGTAGTAAAAAGCTTTTTAGGGTTCTAGTCCAGTCATTTAAGCTTAAATTAGGTAAGAATCTCGGAATTCGAGATACCCAGCTGTAAGTCTGTAAATATTTAGATATTGACACCCTAAAAGTGGTCTCAAAACCTACATTATGGTAGGGTGTACGCAACTATTAAATTTTCAATGTCAAATGTCACAAATATCAGTTTTATGAACTTTTGAGCGAAACGGCAAGTTTTATCATCAAAGTGTGTAGGAGAAAATTGCTTATCATCTAATTATCTATAAAAATTGTCTCTACGTTTTATTCCTAAGATTCACCATTTCAGAGATACAGCGATGCAAATAGTTGAAAAAGTTGTATTTTCAAAAGCTTCCAGACCCCCGAGCGATTGTAGCACAATCGCTGTCAATCCCATGAATCCCATATATTTTATTCTTTACTTACTTCGTTATCGTTTCGAACTTCGTTATCGGTCCGATAATATCACTTTGTCTAAGCCCCCTAAAGTCTGTCTGTATGTCCCTCAGTATATCACAGCTACTATCACCCACGTTGTGTAACTAAAGGAGATAAATTAAAAAGCCCTGGCAACACTGGTAGAAGTAGAAGCTTAATTTCGCATTTTACGAAGCAAATTAAAGGTGTTGCTGGCTCTGAGCTTTTGTATGCCGGCTGTTATTAGACGGCCACGGGAATATTAACGCGGAGAGCTTTGGACGTAGGGGAAAGCTACATTTTATAGAGCTTACACTAGGTATATGAAGTAAGTCAGGGTTTTATGTAATAAAGCATCCAACTAGCCGTGCTATATTTCAGGTCTTTACGGACTATGTTATGAAATGAGAACAAGAGTAACTATCGAGTTTCTTGCCGGAGTCTTCTCGGTAGAATCGGCGTTCCGAACCGGTGGTAGAATCTTATTATTAGGTACTTATGTGACGATTTATAAGTGCATGTAAATTGCCTATATAAATAAAGACATTTTGATTTGATTGATTTGATTTGAAGAATGTGGTTCTCATATTAAGATGTGAAAATTAAGGCAAAGTGTATAATGGCATGAAGTAAAGTTGGCTATCGGACTAATTTGACTGACTCGGTGGAACAATGGTTAGTGACCCTGGCTACGATTCTAAGAGTCGTTGGTTCGGTTCCCACTCGGGACAAATATTTGTGTGACGATCATCGGTGTTTGTTCCATGTCTGGGTGTGTTAATTATTTAGTTAAGTTTATTTTTTTCGGGACGGTTACGGCTCTGTTGCAAGCTCCACGATCATGGGTCAACTGACAAAACAGAATAGCATGGTATACACTGTGAAATTTGAGTGGTTGTTTTGCCGCAGTAAAATGATTCTATCTTAGTAGTACAATAGATTTGTGCAGTTCTTTTTTGTTAAAATTAATAAATGCCGGTTTTACGAAAGGTTTAACCGAAACTCGAAAGCACGTTCGAACCGCTTTATGACTTAGGGCGTCGAGCTTCTTGAGCTTTAAGCATCGATTTCATGCGGCAAGCAGTACCTGATTACGTCACATCTTATAAAAGAACGTTAGCTTCTCTCGTTTTCGAGTTCGAAAATTATTATTTTGAAAATTTGAAAAAAAAAAATTTTTTTTTCGAGAAATAATTTTCATGGTTCGGCAGTATTACTGAAGGCAAACCGTTCTGCCACGGGAAAACAACCACTAAAATTTCACGGTGTATATCCCGGACATCTTCAGTCGGGGCGTGAAACGGCATCTTGGCAGGCCTGATTCAGGTCGACAGGCCTGTGCCTGTGCGACCTCATGTGTGGACCTCACCACCGCTTACCATCAGATGGAGTGAGGCCACTCTGAGAGTCTTTCTATAAAAAAAAATTAGTAATACTTCCGCAAAGGCAATTAAATACTGTAGCATAACTTTTTGCGACTTTGTGAGTGTTACCTACGTACCTTTTAGAGAGAGCGATCCAGAGGAGGGAGGGAGGGGTCAAAAATCTTCAAAAATTTCGTCATATAAAACTTGAACGCAGGGAGCGTTACCAAACTTTAAAGTTAGTCCTCTTTAGATTTATTAAAAAAAGAAACTTCATTGGTCAGAACTTCAGAATTCGTTAGGACGTTAGTTCGCAACTCACACGGGCCACTGCCATTACCCATGCCGCAGCTGACCGCGTGCGAGCGAGAGGGCACGAGAGCGGGACGGCGGCGGCGCCCGGGCCCGGTAGCCGACACCTCGTTATACGGGGACGGGACGGTCTTGATACTTGATGGTATTTAGTGATTAAAAGAAAACAAAGAATTTATTTTTCAGAGCATGAAAGATAGATAAAAGATACACGACAACGTCGGGCTCGAAGTAATTATGTATAACACATACTCCCCACATGGACTCGTTTATAACGTTAACATTACGCTCTTTTCACAGTCGGTTTAAAGTGGAATTTTTCAAGCTCTAAATTAGCTTTGTACCCATATAGAGCAGTCGGATAGAGTTATTTAACAATTAATAATCCCGGATAGTAAATGTTTGTTTTTTAAACAAAAATATTGTTTTCGTGAACACTACACATTATATGTTTTTTCCTTTTTTGTTTTTAAAATGGCTTGGTGTAATAACTAAAGCAATCCTTCACTTGCTGCGAAATACTGAAACCATAATTAAATCTTTGTATTCAACATACATAGTAAGTACATGAGGGTTCTAAATCAAAAACCTTGAAACTACAAATCAATGCTTTATTAAGTCAAATATTGATTAACAGTTACACCGTCACGTGGCAGATGAAGCTCTTACCAAAATTACATCCGTACCGTAGGACCCTCAGCTAGCTCGTAGCTAACTCGAGTCTCGTCAAGGGACGCCCTCCGGCCAAATGTTGCATAAATGGATTGGGGTGTGAGCGGTGCATTCCCGGCAGAGCGACGATGACAAGGCTTGACGGCGTGGATTGATAGATCGATATTATTTATTGCACGGTGTATTTCAAACGTTTGTAGTTCGAATAAAAGCGTCTATGGCCGAGTGGTTAAGGTCGTTGCTTGCCATGCGAGAGGTCGCCAGTCCATTATGTACGATTATTCGACGCTTTAACGGTGAAGGAAAACATCGTGAGGAAACCTGCACACATACGAAGAACTTCTAGGTTGTATAGTCAACCAACGCGCACTTTGCCAATGAGGCCTTATCGCCGTGCCCCAGCAGTGGGGCACTTAACTTGTTTAAAGTCGATCTGTCTATTTGTCCTGTCTAGAACCGTGATAGCTGGACCGGGGAAATTTCACAAAATGTTTATATTTATTTCAGTTGCCGCTATAACAACATAATTAATACTAAAAACAAAACAAAGTAAATATTTGCGTGGTAGTAACAAGCGTGTTTTTTTCTCGTTTTGCCCGATTAATTATTGTTTGAGGTAAATGGTATGGAAACCTTCCTGCTGTCTTTTCTGACACCGCAGCCAGTATGAAATGATTGCCTTATCATCACCGGTCTTGCGAGAGAGCGGATGGCTCACAGCCCTAAAATCAAAGCGTATTTTCCCTAACTGACCTACGATGATGGCTTGGAGTAGTCTCGACATCATCACCGGGCTTGCGGGGGAGCGGGATGGCTCTCACCCCTATAAAAGCGTACTAACGCTTGCTGTAATACAAATATTCACATATCTCGTGGCCCCACACGGGAGAGCGACGGGCCCGCACGCGCGGGACATCTGCCCGGCGACCGCGGGCTGACCGCGACGCGTATAGTGCTGACCGGTTTTGATACTTGACTAATAAATAAATAATTATTATTAAGCTATTGCATAGCTTTTATCGCGGGCTTTGAGCGCGGCGACCGAACCAAGAAATTCCGTAACGAAAAAAACCTCACAATCGTCTAACGTCGTTTCAGTTCGGTAGACTTCGGCACGGTGTTTGTGTGCGTGCGGTTAGACGTATTGTACGACTCTACGAAACTCGCACGAATCGAGACGAGCTGCTCCGAAATCGGACGATGCTATGCAATAGCTATACCGCGGCAGTCCCCGAGTGCCACACGTCTTTTTTTTATTAATAAAATAAACTAGTGACCCGCCCTCGCATCGCTTCGGATATTATTAAAAGCTGCAGTACCATCGACCAATCATTGTCTAGGTTTGTGAAATTGTACTCAATAAGTAATATAAGGTATTAAAATTGTTTCTGAGACCAGTCAAACTTTTGCTCATCCAGGTGGAGATCGATCCCATATCACCGCCATACGGCGATGAATTACGCAGCTACTAAAACACCAGTAGGTAAACCCCCTGGGCATTGCACCTCGCCCAGAAGCCGCGGCTGGTATTCACCATATCTTCGCTAGCCGCTGAGCGAAAATCATTTTTAGCGCGTTAAAAAAAAGTTGGAGATCGATCACAAAAGAAGTCGCAGCAAACAACTAGTGCCGTGCCACATCTGGCTAAACCTCCACACCGCTAGTGTCGGCCCTTTATAATAATTGCCGATACGCGTCGCTAGGATAACGGATTGCCTCCCTCGGGCGTAGGGCTGCCAAGGGATTAATAGGGCATTTGGGGTAAACACCGTGGTACAAATGCCTTGTCGGGCCAAAAGTCCGTGCTTACGAAAGTTAGTACTGTAATTGGATTAACCAAGATTATGTCGGTCCATGGTACATATATGGTTTGCTTCGTAGAAAAAGAATAAAATTTAGTGCCACATGACTTTGGTCAAATAAAATCGTATTGGAATTATTAGTTGGTAACGCGAAATTTAAAAGAAAATCTACTTTTACGGATGTTATACCTACCAGTAATATTAAAAGTAGATTAAATAAATGTATAGTATTAATCTTACGGATATCAACATAATAATTTAACATAATAACATCAACTGATATTTGAATATGTAAGATTTTGGACTTCCACGTCCTATTACACATTTGAGATTGTCTTGCCTTGCCCGTGACCACGAGCGTTGTAAAGAGCTCGAAACGTCGGGCCTCTAAATAATATGTTTTGAATAACAATACACGCGAGTTTAATCCCAAGTCAAGAGTCAAATTCCTTTATTTATATAGGCATTTACATGCACTTATAAATCATCGATAGAGTAAATAATAACTAATAGATACGTGATTCTACCACCGGTTCGGAACGTTGATTCTACCGAGAAGACACCGGCAAGAAAGTCGATAGTTACTTTTTGTGACCGATAATCACATAACATTGTTAAAAAGATTGCAATGTCATAAAGCTTGGGAATGTCACAGTAAGAAAGAGAAAAAGAAAAAAAAACTTATACTACATTAACTATTAATAAAAAAAATAAGGCAAGCTTGAACAATCCGTAAAATTAGTTTTATTTTACTTTACTTTCCGAACAGCAGCCAGCCCTGAGAGGGTCCCGCCCCTCTTGCCTCTTTTTTCCTCCTCTACGGCCCGGGTGGCTATTGAATTATGAATTAAGATATGACCCGTCGCCACCGAGGTCTGAAGTGTTGGGCTCAATTGAACCGGCGTGTATTTGAGGGTTAGTGGCTTGGATTTGGTGGAAGATACCTATATGTTTTTTTAATGAAATAAAAATCGCGATAGCTATAAAACTGAAATTTCCACAAATTATGTATACGCTAAGCTTTCTCAGAAGAGATATTAGGCTTGACAATCACTTCAATAATAGTTTCACTATTTACCACAAGAACAGCCTTTACCTACTCTTAGCATGGTGAAAGTACTGAGTGATTATTAATTACTTTTGACTGAGATACTACTTTCACAAGGTTAATTAACTTAAAATTTTATTAGTAGTAAAGTTAAAGCAAGCGGCAGTTTAGGGAATGCCTTCTTGTCTATTTTGCTGTCCATTTTATTGCAATAAAATCATAAATCATAATGTTATTGGTCTGGGACATAAAGGTTTATATCCTTAGAAATCTAGTATGACCTTACTACATCTTATGGTTAGCCGTGAAGTCCAGATAGGCACAACTGACAGGCACAATACAACCCAGAATTTATGCATGCCATGTTCAAAAGGGCAGAACAAAACTCTACCAAAAACCAGATTACCTACGCCCAGAAAACCTAAGTCCTCCCAAACACCTAAGACCGTCCTTCAATAGTTTTAAATATTCAATAAGACCGCACAACTTGGACCGTTGTTTTTCCCCGGCTGCCGTTTCCCGAGAAATGGCCGGGGTCGTGCCAAAGATTATATTTTTCGGCTTTCAACGTCCACACCCTCCATTTCTCTAGCTTTTCGAAGTTGGGGACGAGCTTTTGCTAAGAGGGGGCAAGAATATAGCGGTGTGTTGTATAAATACTTGGGTTTTTGATGAGCAGGTTTAATGAAATAGTGAAGGTAGTAAGATTTTAGACTTTCGCGTTCCATTACACTAATTATAAAGCTGAAGAGTTTGTTTCTTTGAACGCAGTAATCTCAGTAACTACTGGTTCTAATTTAAAACTTATTTGTTTTAAATTTTTGTGTTGGATAGACCACATATCGAGTAAAGTTTTAAGCTATATAACATCTAGACCATAATTTATCGAGGACGACTTTATGCTATATAAAATCACGTTGAAATCAAAATCAAAGAAAATGTGTAAATAACGGGAAGAAACGCGTACGAAGTCGCTGACACAGCTAGTATTAAAAATATTAAAATACGAGTATAGCAGTGTAAAAAACTTCATCCACACTAAGTTTGTAGTCTAACACCATCAACCTAACAGATATAATATCTACGTTTAATGGCTACCACAAACGCTTTTCTACTTCTATTGTCTGTGCTCATAATTGAACCAGTGACCCTGGAATTAACTCTCGAATTTCACATCCACAGCCACTGAGCTATCACTGAATAACTTATGTAGATCCATCGAATCCGTTATCCCAAACGTCCGAAGTTTATGATCGATCCTTCTCACTGTTGGCATTGAGTATATATTTTATTTGTCATAGTGTGGAGTTACTACTCAAATTTTCTTCTCGATTATTTGACAAGATGATGGTGCATTTGTAATGCTGCTATCTTAGTCGGTAAAAGATGAACAATAAAAAGGATGTGCATAGTTTGCAGAATTCTTTTGTGTTAAATGGCCACACCATCGGTCTATAGGTGTTCTGTCTTTTGTTGACAGAAATGGATCCACCTACGAGTATGAAATGGATGGAACATAATTGATACAGGAGTTAATCCACTTTGGGGGTGGTTTAGTTTAGTGTATTGCCTTTTGTTCTCAGTGAAGCGACTTAGTGGGGCAAAATGGAATGGGCTTGACTCTACTTGATTTTCCACACACAGCCAAGGCATCTTATTGGAGTTATGACTCCGATTGAGTCGGCAAATCAAGGAGTGCGAATTGTATCAGGAAAGGTACGTTTTGGGATGGGATAGCAGTACCATAACCAGTATACACCTTAAAATGTACCACACGTAACTCTCCACAACAATATACTGTATATTGACCTTCTAGGACTATCCAGAGTATTCCTAACTTTTGCATACGCTCCTGGCTTGTAGTCAGCCCTACCGGGATAGAGTCATAAGCACCGGGACTGAACCAGTCGCGTCGGGACGAATTAAATATGTAGGAGGCGGCGCGCCCGCGGGATAGGGCTGTGAGAAACCAGGTTTATCCCTAAAGGAGATATTATAAGGTTTTATTACTTTTGAGTTGATATAGGAGTGAAAGGAGTAGACACAGAGCTGACGAATGACGGGCCCGAGTGGAAGAAGTATACATGTTGCGCCGACCCCACTGAGAAACACCGATGTCACACAAATATTTGGCTAGAGAGGGGGGCACCTACTGCCTACCTAATCGGACCTACGACTTTTGGAACCGTAGCCAGGTTTAGCAACCAGCCAGTACTTGCCAATTCTTATGGTTAAACGGAACTTTTTTCGCAAATTGATAAATTCTGTGTCAGCCCTGAGTCCGGTCGGCGTCATTAGCCGCTGGCAGACATTTTTTATGCGGCCCGCGGGCACCAACGCCCGCCGCAGATCTACCCATCTACCTATAGATAGACAGATAGATAGACTAGTGTTTCCTATGGATAGATAGGTAGACTAGTGCTAGCCTTCTACGCATTTTATGCCCGGTGCGAGCCTTCTAACTGCGCTCTTGAGAAATGAAACTAGATACTGGTCGTTTCTGCGCCGCTATAAGGATGAAAAAGCGTCGATGGCCGAGTGGTTAAGGTCGTTGCTTGCCATGCAAGAGGTCGCCAGTTCAAACCCCGCCACGTGCCAATGTGTCTTTCAAATTTGAAATTCATATGTACGATTATTCGACGCTTTAACTCTGAAGGAAAACATCGTAAAGAAACCTGCACACCTACGAAGAAATTCCAAGGTTGTGTAGTCGACCAACCCGCATTTGACCAGGGTGGTTGACGAAGGCCTAATCGCTAGTTTAAGGTAGGCCCGTGCCCCAGCAGTGGGGACATAATATGGGCTGAGGATGATAAGGTTTGTGCCCTGTAGCTGGCACCGCTCTATTTATGGCACTGGAAGATAACTGTGCGTAATAGTGGAGCGGTAAAGTTTTGAAATTAATATCTATACTAATATAATAAAGCTGAAGAGTTTGTTTGTTTGTTTGAACGCGCTCATCTCAGGAACTACTGGTTCGATTTGAAAAAATATTTTTGCATTGTATAGACCATTTATAGGAAGGCTTTAGGCTATATAACATCACGCTGCGACCAATAGGAGCAAAGATACAATGGAAAATGTGTAAAAAACGGGGGAAACGCGAACGAAGTCGCTGGCACAGCTAGTTATAGATATAAGGGAGTTTGTTCTAGGACGGTGACAGACAGCATAGCCATAAACCATTAAGCTGTTCATTTCGATTTGTAAATAGACTAGTGATATACATACTATCCTATATACATACTATCTCTAGTAAAGCTGACAATCTGGTATAAATGTTTGTTATAAATCAATTTATCAGACCGGAATCAAACCGCTGTCCTGTCCCGTCTTCAAGTAATACAAGCTACCAGTTATACTACCGAGCCAATGCTAGTTCTTATCTACCAATATGTTCGTAGGAAGCGCTTCCATCGCTATTTTTTTTTTCAGCAAAGCCTTTATCCGCGCCGCGCGGGCCGGTCCCACTCGACATAGCAGATATATAACTATGCTATATGTATATGCACGGGCGCGCCAAGCGATCTCGGGGTATACGGCGACTGAGTCGTTTTGATGCTTTACTATTTATTTATTTAAAACTAGTTTTATTTTATATTAGTGAGTAAGTATATATATACATATAATAAAACTATACATAAAACATTCCTATTAAATATTTCGTATTAGTTTATTAGAAAGGATTAGATCAAATGCATTGCTGTAATAGTGTATAATATTCTTTTCATATTATTTTATAGTTTTAAAGATTTAAGTACATAGGGACAGACAGACGCTGGAAGCGACTTTACTTTATACTATGTAGTGATCAAGCTGGAATGAAACTACGTTTATTACGTATATTACAATATACACAATATTTAGAAACAGACGTTTAACAACGTATAGAAAACCAATTTCACGAGACCAGATTTCGTTTCGTAAAAAACGAAATTATACACTAAACTATTGTCTCACCAGTTTCTTTCACTTCCATGGCTCACACAATAGCAGCTACAATTTTTTTTATATTTTTTTTTATTAACCGGTGTCTTCTCACTGCAGGGCAAACTTTTCCACAGCTCTCTATTCAAAGCTTGGGCTTGCCAAATTCTTGATAGCTGGACCAAACCGTCACACCATCTTTTCTTGGGCCTTCCTCTTCGGCGAAAGCCGTCTTCCGGTACCCATTGTGTAACGATTTATAAATCCCTAAATTATAAACATAAAAAAAAATATCAACCAAGTACCAAACCCGTCCGGTCACCCTACACAGGCGGCCCATTAAACCGGCTCGGTGACGAGGTGACGATAACGCGGCCCGCGTCCGCTCGATACCTCCACGCGAGCGGTGCGCGCCTGGTACCTCGGCTCGCTCTCGGCTGGGGTGACTTTCGTAATCGGACTGATTGGAAAAAAAAAAGAATCCGAAGATCTTTGGAAGGATCGATGGTCAATGATCGTTTGAGTTGAACATGGAAAATTAACTATTATTTTTGCAATTTTTTTTTATGTTATGATGACCTTCCTTCGCTTCGCCGCGCTATACCTACATAAAAACCTTCCTCTTAAATCTTACGAACTATTTTAGAAAAATCCGTATCAAAATCCGTTGTGTACTTTTAAAGATATAAACATACATAGGGACAGACAGATGCGGTAAGCGAATTTGCTTTATACTATGTAGTGATGATGTCGGACCATGACCATAGATAGCATTGTCTGTTACTTGCAACTCGACTCATTTGCAATCTTAGCTAATAAAAGAACTTCTAAGATTCCTTTAATAAAATGATAGACAAATAAATGGTGCATGTTTATTTTGCATGGCCGAAGATGGCTTTATCTTTAAAGTCAAATCAAGCACAAGGCATTTTTATACATTACAATATAGCATACAACAGGCTCAAAATAATAAACCTGTATTAATTCAGATTTAGCGTAGTAAGGCTGTAGTAAGTTCATTATGCAATGGCAAAGTATCAATAATCCGTTTTTTTAACAGTAGGATATTGGTGATTAGACAATTCTATTGTATTTAACACCATTGACTACCATGGATCATATTTCCTAGCCTGTGCAGATCAAGAAAACATGACACAGAGAGTAGGGAACATACAGGAAATCGGAACCGCTCTCTTGACAAACACACCTTCTATCGCAAACGCTACAGTAGGTTTATCTAGTAGTTATTCAGCTTCTTCGGAGTCATGGGCGCCTAGTACTTTGGCAGCATGACACGCTCCGTAGACGCTAGAGAGCGTAGTGCAAGTTGTACTAAATATTTATAAATATCAAATCAAATCAAATCAAATCAACGTAATATGTATATTATATCATAATATTAATATATTAAACTAGTGTCCCGCCCTTGCTTTGCTTTGGGAGAATTTTACATAAAAACCTTCCACTTGAATGACTTAAATCCCTCTATCTATTTATTGTATCCGCATCAAAATCCGTTACGTATTAGATTTAATTATACATTTGGATATAAGGACAGAGTAAGCGACTTTGTTTTATACTGTGTAGTGATTTATTTATTAAATAAATCGAGCGAGTAAACGTGTGTATGGAAATGAATAGGATGTGGACGTTTACCCATATAGGCCTGCGATCTGTATGACCCCATACAACATTTTATATCTACAATATGAATGTACGTGAAACGTTATTTAGTAATTTATTAGTAACAGCCTAATGCTGAAAAATATTTGACAGTTCAGGTGACATTTTAATTTGTTTGGGAGTTTTGAGCCTACTAATATTCTAATTTTAGTTTCAGTATTCAGTCGTGACAGTATTAATTTAAAAATAGACACGCACCTTTGATTGCCTATTTCCTGCCTGCACATTTCACACTCTAAAAATATTTCCTCGATTGAGAATCTTCTAATTTTTTATAATAGGCCAACAAGATGACCTAACTCCACCTAATGGAAAGTGGTAGCGATATCCACATATGACTTTTCGAAATTGGTTAAAATAAAATCCAATAAACGTTCAAATGTTGACTAAGTTTGTATTTTTATTGGTTTTTTTTTTATGTGTTAGTTAATATCTTAGTCATAATTTTATTCTGTGTGACATGCTTTGTAATATCCCATAAATAAATAACGTTCAAGTATAACCATAAAAATATTTCCGCAAATCGAGAACCTCCATTTTTCAAAGTAGGTTAAATATAAAACCCAATAAACATTCAAGTATCAAGCCCGGTCGCTTCGGTGTTCGGCGGCGGCGGCGCGCGATGAAACGGGCCGATCCCTTGTCACTCGCCCGCGCCCGTCCGCGCCCGTCCCCGCCCGCCCCGACACGTCCAGGGCTGTCCCAAACAAACCTTACTCACTAATATTAAAAGCGTCGATGGCCGAGTGGTTAAGGCCGTTGCTTGCCATGCGAGAGGTTGCCAGTTCAAACCCCGCCAGGTACCAATGTGTTTTTCAAATTTGAAATTCATATGTACCACCGGTGAAGGAAAACATCGTGAGGAAACCAGCACACCTGAGAGATTTTTCAACGGTGTGTGAAGCCATGTCAGAGGCCTACGGGCGGTTTAAAAACTCTGACACCAGGTTGTTCATCAACCATACGATAAGAAGAAGAAGACTAATATTATAAAAAAATTATAAATATCTGGGACATTTCCACACAGGGTCAACTGACCACAAACTAAGCAGAGCTTGTACTATGGGCGTCAGAGACTGATATATAAACATAGATATTTAGAAATACATACTTAAACTCTAACTCAAAATATTTATTGCTTTTCCATAATGTACAAAAGATGTTCATCACACAAATAATTGTCCCGAGTGGGAATCGAACCCACGACTCTTGCAACCGCAAGACAGGGTCGCTAACCACTTTTCCACCAACTGTACTAAAATGGCAATCAAATATTCATCTCTACAATCAATCAAAATGGCATTTCCAACTACATAAATAAGTATTTGGGTGAAGTCCGCGATCATGATTGGTGTAACCTATTTTTTGTTTCCTGACTGACATTATGATGATGGCTTGGAGTATCTCGTATTGGTGTAACCCAGTCGAAACGTCGTGCAATAGTAGCTAGGTAGCTACGATATAAATAAAGTACCTAGCATTTCGTCTTTTGCCAAAAGCACAAATGTACGTAATGTAGAAATACTTAATTAGCATGTGATCTAAATCTGGTCTGTGGTGGTCTACCAAGATAGTCTCAGATAAACTCGACAGAAAGATAACGCGCTAATAGCCCAGATCTGGATTTAGACCTCCATTTGAATATCTGGTCTAGATTTAACTTGAGAATTCTAAGCAATTATGTGTAGGTATTTGTAATTCAGTTCATTTTATTACATTACCTCTATAAGCGGTCTAATCTCCTGGTAGTAAATAGTGAAGTTCTTATTTAGTGATTTATCATTATTTTATAAACATTATGTTGTTTTACAAAACTATGCAACCAATATTCGAACATTATTAGCGTTAAATGTTAGTGTTATTTCTATTTATAATTTGAAGTTCTTTTAGAATTTGAGAAATAAGGTTCTTAGAAAACTTGATTTTTAACTTTTTACGGGTCCAATTTCTATGGATATTGTATACGATTTTAAATGTAATAATCAACTCATGCCTATAATCACAAGTAATATACAATAATACAATGAAATGTAACGCACGGTAAACATTACATTACACTAAAATCAACAGCTTTAAAAATTATAACCAAAACAAAACACAACGAACGCTCATCACTAATCCATTCCTAATACTGGCGCATTAGAAATCGATGTAAAAACCAAGTACGCGTGACGTCACACGCCGTCATAACAAACCAACCCGGCAAAGTTTGAAAGTCGCGCCGCGCCCACTCGAGCGTTCCTAATCGCTCTCAACTCCATTTGGGCGTGTAAGACTTGAAACTGGTTGGTTGGGCAACAGTTCCCGCCGACTCATGGCAGCCTGGTACTTCATCTGCGCTCGAGATGTAAAAAGACGTATCTTGTAACGAAGATGTGGGATGCTGAGACGGGAGGCTGCGGACGCTGTAGCTAAGAATTTATTTATCTTTGTGGATGATTCACGTAGGCGTTTCATGCAGTAGTCGGCGTATAAATTGATCGTTTGTTGTATGGTTGAAGGAATGTATGAATGATTTTGATAAACCGAGTAAAATTACCATTTTATGCAGAAATATATTTAAAAAAAAAATGTATGTTCAGTATTTAAATACTTTTATATGTATAATTTTAAAATTATTGAAAAAAATACTTTATATCGAAAACTGCTCGTGAAAAAATGCATGTAGCATGCACTATTTAAATGATGCTTAAGTGGTTACTGGTTTTGCAATTTTTGATTTTCATTTTATTTTGTGACCTCTAGTTTAAGATTGACGTTGTTAAAATATTTTGTATTTATGTAGGTATGTATTTTTTGTTAAATTTTCTTTAAGATTTTTGCGAAAAATTATGTCAAACAAAAAGAAACGATGAGGTTTCTTATCAATTTTCCCTCACCTTATTTTAATTTTTTTGGAATTATTCCGTGTTGGTTTTTGTGATAAGTAATCGCTGTTTTTTTTTCTTGGAAAAACGGAACTCGATTTGTAAGACATAATCTGTTTCTCTTGCTATTCCAGATAATATTTTCCGCTGCGCTGTGTCGAATACTAAAAATTTAATTAATATTTAACTAAAGGGAGAACTTTTAGAACCCGACTCCCTAATTGTGCTAAATAATATCAGGGGGAATGCAAAAAAAAAAAAAGAAACTAATCTCGGTCCGGGTCAAAGTAACCTCCATTCGCCCCTCTTGCCGGGTACCAGGCGCCCATGAGCGCTTGGGCGGTCGTTAGCGCGCGTAATTCAGATATAATGAGCTCGGCCGTCATCAGCGGATGCAGTCTGTCTCCTTCACACCAGACGTTAATGTATGTATGTATGTATAGGCGATGTGGATACGATAAAATCTTTACTTATTTACTGACTGGCTTCGTGGACCAGTGGTTCATAATCTTAGCTGGCGGTTCCAAAAGTCGTGGGTTCGATTCCCACCCGGGACGAATATTTGAGTGATGAATATCGATACAGTTCCGTGTCTGGGTGTGTTATTTATATTTCAGTTTATTCCACTGTCGTTTCTAATATCCCTAACACAAGTGCTTAAGCTACTTACCACGCGATCAGATCGATGTATGTGATGTTGTGAAATATTTCTTTATTTTTATTTCTTTACTACTAGCGTTTGTAAGTTTTAGTAAATAGGGTCTCTAAATCATTTCTAGCAATAAAATATAGCCTATGTTACTCAGCGTCAATGAAGGTATCTAATGGTGAAAGAATATTTAAAATCGGCACAGTTGGGTTACATTATTGGAGTTTTAGTAAGGATCCCTAATTTTAAAAAAAATATAATATAGCCTATGTTACTTCTGAATAATGCAGCTTTCTAATGGTGAAAAAATTATTGCAATCGGTCCAGTAGTTTTTGAGTTTATTCATTACAAACATACAAAAATACAAATCTTTCCTCTTTATAATATTAGTGTAGACAAACATACATATATTTTCTCGTTATAATATTAGTGTAGATTGGATTGTGTATTATAAATCTGTTTTTCGTACATCATTAACATAACTTCCAAAGAATCCGTTTCGCCACCTCGTCAGTCAACACTAAACCGCCGGTCGATCGCGACCCCCGCCGCGTGTCTAAGTGTCCCGGGGGTCAGGGGGACCCCGCGACAATTACGGCGCGGTGGCGTCTTACAAACGGAATACAAGATACAGGTTAAATGGACGGAGTGTTTTATTAGACGCGGTCTTTGGAGGGTTGGTAAAGAGCGTTGATAGAATATAAGGTAAAACTTTAAAAAAAAATAAGGTAATTATGTTCATAAGGTTGAATAAAGTTAAAACGAATACAAAACTGTGAAAATCAGACTTTTATTGAAAAGACGTGTAATTTATTGTTAGCATTATCTTACTAACGTGAAATGCTCAATAATTTTAACTTCAAAGGTTTTCTATCCACTTATAATATCATCATACAATTATTATTTTTATAATAATAAAGTAAATGCACCAATTATGGACGGTTTAAGGATTTGTTTTTCGTTTTTTCTTCATAGTTTGTATGTTTTGCAATATACGTTCGCAGGGATTTGGAGGTTAATAAAAAGTCCTTTTCTTAATAAGTATTCGATGTTTAAAATCAGTTTTAAACTAGCTTCAATAAAATATAATTTAGGAAAAATAACCTTTGCCAATCTCCATTTATGGACAGGGAAGATCCAGTTATGGACACCCAATTATGGACGTTATCCAATTATGGACACCCATTTATGGACATTATTCAATTGAATGCTTAAATCTATAACTCAAGAGTATTAGGGTTGAGTAAGTTAGTATAATGAAATAAAAAACATTTAAATTAAATAATAAAACAATGTTACTCAAATATCAATCAACAAACAGTTATCAAAAAGTAATCGGCAAAGGCCAAAGCCTTTAAGCCAAGAAAAACCAAATAAAAATGTCCTCTTAACTAGCTAGTATTATTTAAATAGGAGAGCCCTTCGTTGGTCTATTGGTAGCAAGCGCTGCGTAAGGTCCGAGAGGGCCCCGGTTCGAGTCCGGGGTCGGGCAAAATTTGTGTGAGTTTTTCTGTGATGAAATTTCTCAGCCCGTAGTTAGGAAGCTGGCGGTTGAACGCCCGTGCCTCGAAAAGCACGTTAAGCCGGTGGTCCTGCGCCCGATCTCTCATCGGTCATGTCGGATTGCCGTCTCACCGAGTTATGAGAGTAAGGGAATAGAGAGTGCACTTGTGTTTGCGCGCGCATTTGTGCACTATAATATGTCCTGCGCACTTGGCTGATTTCAATTGAGATCGGCCGCCATGGCTGAAATCGGTCGGACGCCTTATTATTTAAAAACATTTCAATATAATCACCTTCTTCACTTCTCGATCTTTAAGCAAATTGGTTTAGAGGTTAAATAAAAATTTTAAAAAACCTTCACTCTTTTCTATTCACTTTGCCAACAATAATCAAAAATCAAATGTCTTCTTACTAGTTTCATACCTATCAAAATACAGCTATAATCAGTCTCAACAATTACTTATACATAAAATCACGCCTTTTTCCCAGAGGGGTAGGCAGAGATCACTTCCAGCGATCCACTTTTCACCTCTGTGGGAAACGTGACGTGACTGGTTGTGGACCACGTCGCTGCCATTCTGCCTTGTGCATTGTTTTAACAAGGTCATTGCGTTCCCACGAGTACCAAGAATATATGACGGGGGAAGGAAAAGGGGAGGAAGGATACTATCGCCTCGGATGATTTGGACTGAGTCGATAGTAGCTCGAGGACCCGGGGTCGCTTACCCGTATACCGTTCGCCACCCACCGGACAGATAGTTGTGACTGGTATCCCCTGACTGTAATATAATTATTATGTATATTACCCTGTCTTAAATTATAAATGTAACATGACATAAAAAAACACAAACAACTAAATAAAAATTTTTTTTTTACAAAAGTTATTCTAGTTATTATTTTCTAAATAGTGGATTTTTTCTGTCCTTTTCTCACTTCTTAAATTGCATTTGCCATTTGTTCTTAAGTATAAGCTTTTCTAGTCGCCATATCTAAAGTGAAACAAAATTTATTTATTTAAAAAATTTGAACCTATTTTGGACACCCATTTATGGACACAATGTTCATAATTGAATTATTAAAGGACAATGGGCATTTTGGGCTAAAATAAAAATCGGGTGGCAGTCTCAAATATCAATTGCATATCATAGTTCGTGTCATAAATAAAAACTTATTATATGGCAGTTATTTCGAATTATGGTTAGATATAGAAATAAAGAGTGATGAAGATTGTTATATGTATTTCATATAAGTAAACTATTTTATTTTGAATTTTGTAAAAGCAAATAGCGGTTTTTTTATTTAAAATAGGATAATTCAGTATTACAATAAACCTGCGCCTACGACAAGTGTCACAGATTTGTGCGAACGAGACAGAGACATTTTTTTATAGTGAAGACTCGCCTGACGAAATCACTCAGCCCACGTATTTCGTAGGGCTCTGTGGGGCTACCATGAGTTTAAAACTTACGCGCTCGATATCGCCTACGTAAATATGTCTATGAAAAATTTGTACAGCGCTGCCTGGTGGTTACGCGAAGAACTACAATCGGCCATATGAAAAAAACAACTCGATAGGTTTTTAACGTACGTAAGTTTACGATAGCCAACTCATGGTAGGCCCTCTGTTGTGTAGTCTCCGTTCGATCCCCGTATTACTTTATCATTCGACCCGGTTAGTTATTTGTACTATTGTTCATGTGCAACCTTAGGCTGCTGGGATGGACACGGTACCAAGAAACAATTCGATTACCTGCTGCGTTTTTAGATACGATACATACATACATAAAATGACGCCTTTTTCCCAGAGAGGTAGGCGAGATCACTTCCAGCGATCCACTTGTCACCTCTGTGGGAAACGTGACGTGACGGGTTGTGGACCACATCGCCGCCATTCTGCCTTGTGCATTGTTTCAATTATTATAGATGAGTAAGTTTTTTACAAGAAAAGCATTGTCTTTGGACGTTTTTATGTTGTACCTATTGTATGTGTCATAATAAAATCTTAAAAATATGGTCGATTTTTTTATTTTCTTGTAAACCTTTAAAATATATTAGACTTAATAGTTCTTTATATACACTTAAAAATAGGAATATTATAAAAATTCAAAATATTTTACATTAAATCATCGAAATATACGAAGACAATAAGTATTCGATATCTCCTAAACTAACCGGTATATGCTCACGATTATTTTTTTAAATAGTGTTGTTTAATTGTGCCTCGCAAGATATACTGATTCCGGAGACTGCCACTCATTTTCAAAAATAGACCAAGCTCCATACATTTTTGCCCATTGTCCTTTAAAGTCTTACTTTGCGACCGATTTAAAAATAAAGATAAAGGTAAACGATTGTACAACTATAAGATGTATGAAAAACGTATATTTGTAAAATATCCTTCATGGACAAAATGTCCATATTTGGGTACAGGCTTACAAAAATATCCAATTATGAACATCGATAAATTCCGAGGCTAAAATTACTATGAGGTTTTAGATTAGAATATATAATTAACCTTTTATTATCAGTAATTCAATAGATAATATCATTTTTAACAACAATATTACACTTGTCATAAAAAAAGCTAATAAATTTACTTACATGCATTGCGCTCCTTATAAGAAATTTCAAATCTCGACACCAAAACGCACCGCACTAGTAAGAATCGTTATAGTCGAAAATAATATAGCGGAGAGCTGTCAAATGTTGTTTACATCAAATCTAGAATTTTGGTACAACCGATTAATGTTGCTGTTGGAAAAAAAATACCTACCGGTTTCTTATTATTGGAGGCATTTTTGAAAACTGTCCATAATGGGGTCCGCGTCCATAATAGGTGCATTTACCTTAGTTGTTTTTTTATTTAATACAATTAGTCTGTTGTATTATTAAGGTTCTACGATTTTCATTTTGTAATTTTTTAAAATTGTTTTGTGTGTTCCGGTTCACGCACACAGTACTCAAAATATCCTTCGGTCTTGCAATAAGTCGTTGTTTTTGAAAAACAACGTAATTCTGAAAGTTTGATAACCGCTCGTGCAAGCATAAGCACTTTAAAATAATTAATGACGTCAGCAAAACAAGTATCTATGACGTCACACCCCAGCGAATAGATATTACACCACCCCCCATGGATAAGTGCCGATGATTAAAAATGCCCCATTAATTTGGGAACCCTCTTCCCCCATGATTGCGATCGCATCGGCACTTTATAGAAATCTGGATAGGACGTTAATCTTTATGAACCACTGTTGAAAAAAAAAGTTACCGAAAAATATTAATCTTCTTGTGTGGTTATGATGAGGGTTGACGAGTTTGAGAAATTCACTAGATGGCAATACGTAGGCAAGAGGTCCAACTGCAGCGCGATTGGTTATTTTTCACGTGACATTGACAAACATGTCAATATTCACCAATCATGCTGCTGTTGGACCTCACGCCTACGCATTGCCATCTAGTGAATTTATCATACCCGTTAACCCTCATTGACAAAGCGGGTAAACTTTTTTGAGAGAACATGAACATAACATGTATAGCCTTGATTTTAACGAGCTTCAGTATTTTTTGATAACATAACAATGTATCGGAGCAAAACCGTCGATTTGTCATCTCGCGCGCCGATTGGTGGTCTAAAAAATGATAATGAGTGCCGAATTTCGCATGTATATCACCGCCATAAGTCAAGCAACCACTGTGTTTCTCAAATTTGAAATTCATATGTACTATTATTCGACACTAATGATGAAGGAAAACATCGTGAGGAAACCTTCTTAGGTTGTGTGGTCGACCAACCCGCACTTGGCCAGCGTGGTTGACTAAGGCCTCATCGCCCTAGTTTAGGGAAGGCCCGTGCCCCGAGTCTTCGACATTGGGAACGTATATGGGCTGATGAAGATGGAATTCGGTCAGAGAGTAAAGCAACAAGCATTTTCGCAGATGTCCCGTCCCAAAATAAAAATAGTCCCGTTAGGTATCTGGAACGGCAGCGGCTCGGGACAGGAAACACGAGCCTGACGCGCTGACTGTTGATACTACGGTTCCCATCAAACCCTGCAAGCCTCATGCTTTGTTGGACAAGAGAAGCGATAATCGTGACGGGTTTTTTTACAAGTTTGTTATGATAGTTTTTTCTTGCCTTACTGACATACGATGATGGCTTGGAGTAGCCTTGTCATCATTACCGGACTTGCAGGGGAGCGGATGGCTCTCCCTATGAGATAGATTTTGACGTTAATGGGTTTAAACTTCTGATATTTACAAACCAAATTATAAAACCAGATTGATCGGTCAGCTGTTTCCTACCATACAATAAAAGATTATAGACATGTCGCAGTCAGATTGTATAATCCGCCGTAATACATTACAGCCAGCCGGCCGTTATGTATTACGGCGGATCAACGATTGGCCGAATTGAATAAGGCTGAATGAATTTGCCTCAAATGATAAGATCTGATACAAATTCATGTGGAAATGAGTAACTTTCACATGAGCAATGGATTTGAAATAAATTACATACCCGATCACGGAGCAAATTCCGATATTCGGTATACAAATACCGAAGTGGGAATCAAACCTCCAAATCTTCTAGCAGGAAACGTGTCAAATGTCTCTGTCTACGTCCAAATAGGCCGTCTAGTCAGTAGAAACCACCTCGTCTCTAATACGCTACTTCCTTTCAGAGTACCCGCTATCTCCTGTCAGAGTGCCCGCGACCTCTTTTCGTAATGGCACAGTCCCCTAACTGACACCGGGTATTATTCAGCCTGCCTCGTCTTCGCCCTTCCGTGCTCTTATTATGTAAAAGCAGTGTCGTATTACATACTTCCATATTTTGTGTTCGTTAGGTAAGGTTCTAACCCACTTTATGAGTTTTGAACATAATTATAGGGCGGCCGATCTCAGATCAGCCAAGTGCGCAGGACATATTATAGAAGCAAATACAAAAAATATGTCTGTTAAGAAATTACTCAGCCTGGAATCAGGAAGTTGGCGAATGCACACCCGTGCCTCGGAAAGCACGTTAAGCATGATGGTCCTGCACCCGATCTCTTATCGGTCATGTCCGATTGCCGTCTCGCCGAACTATGAGAGTAAGGGAACAGAGAGTGCACTTGTGTTTGCGGGCACACTTGTGCACTATAATATGTCCTGCGCAGCTGGCTGATCTCCACTGAGATCGGTCGCTATAGCCAAAATCGTTCGGACACATTAATATTAAGTTTAAGGTTGGGTAAGTAGTTAGTCATCGCGCACTTGGCCAGCGTGCTTGACTAATTTCTGATCGCCCTAGAATCAATTAATCGAAATCTGTCGGACATCTTATTTCATCTGTGGCTAGGATAACCCTTAGATCAATCTAGCGTACGGTCGATCGTACGTACACAAGCGGCCTAGTTTACAAAGTTGAATTGAAAAAATTCAGGTGATCAATTTACTTATTTGTTTGTTTTTCTGTTACAGGTAAATGTCCAGTCCAAACGATAAAACATTTCAGTAAGTTTATTATAAGCAGTAAGAATATCGATGGCCGAGTGGTTTAGGACGTAGCCAGCCAAGTCAATTATTTATTATTATTTACAAAAGCACAAGTATTGTTAAGATACAATTTTTTACCGAATGCCACAGTAGAAAGTCTCCAACTCCCCAAATCCAAAAGTCACCAACTATTTCGTGACCAGGTTCGAACTTCAAATCAGTAGGGAATCTGTGGATTTAGCGAAAACACCCTCGTTATTTCTGTCCCCGGTCCACTTTACGAGCGCAGACTGGTAAACTGGTTTATGGCGCGATACGACGCGCACGGAACCCGGGACACTTCGGTGAACCACAGCGAAGTGGGGTTAGAACAATAGAAGTGATAGCGTCGATGGCCGAGTGGTTTAGGTCTTTGCTTGCCATGCGAGAGGTCGCCAGTTCAAACGCTGCCACGCACCAATGTGTTTTTCAAATTGGAAATTCATATGTACGTTTATTCGACGCTTTATCGGTGAAGGAAAACATCGTGAGGAAACTTGCACACATACGAAGAAATTCTTAGGTTGTGTCGTGATTTATAAAATTGATACGGATTCCTTCGTGCGCGAATTTGAGTCGCACTTGGCATGTATATTAATTCACTCGACTCCGGTACTTACTTGAATTGAGATTTCTTTACTAACTTAAGTAGTGTATAGTGATGCGAGTTGTCCTACTGTTCTTCAATAGACTATTCCCGTTTCCTCAGACTTTCATAGCCAGTAAAATGCGATTTTTAACAGCATGGTTAGACCGTTTTATATTGACGATGAACACTGGTGCTTAGAGATGTCTCCTCTAAATCATTGAGAGTATCATACGATTATATCCGTTTAAAAAAAGCATCGATGGCCGATTGGTTTAGGTCGATGCTTGCCTGTGACTGTGTTTTTAAATTTGAAATTCGTGTACGATTATTCAAGGCTTCAACGGTGAAGGGAAACATCGTGAGGAAACCTAAACACCTCGTGTAGTCAACCAATCCACACTTGGCCGGCTCGGTTGACTGATCGCCCTAGTTTAGGGTAGGCCCGTGCTCCAGAAGTGGGGACGTATATGGGCTGATGATGATATTCGTTAAGGAAGTTGATCTCAGACCAGGACAATTTCCTTAACTATCTAATAGAGAGCCTACTGGTCTAGAGAAAGAGGTATGAGGACACGGAAGTTAATAGATTGTAATTTCATGGATTATAAAAAGATCATGGTACAGTAATTGTAATGAAATGGGGTAATGTACTAGGGCCATTCTTATTTCTAGCCAGAATGGGACAACTCTGTGGAAAAGGTTCGACTTACTGGCCTCACTGTTATCGTAACTAATTCGTCTTAAAAATCTGTTTTTTTGGGGTCGTGTCAACCTATATTATTCTAGTTGATTCGTATTGCTTTGAACATATCTTTTGCTATAACGGGACTAATATCACCCTCTCTTCGGGGGCGGTTCTCAACGGGACACTTATGTCCAAATCGTTCAATCCCGTATGAGCTCTTTGTTTCATATCTTTTTTTTTTAATAGTAAGCTAACAAGATGACCTCACTCCACCTGATGGTAAGCGGTAGTGAGATCCAAATATGAGGCCGACAGGCACAATAGACCATATTGAACCTGTCGCACTCACCCTGAAAGCCCGCTTAAAGAGGAGACTACTGCTGCGGCAACAACGAGACAAGGCGTGGAGTCTCGCATTCCGCCGGACATCTAGTTAAAGCTCTTTGTTTCACATCGTTCTCTCCCAAGTTAGACAATCAGCCGAAGTTGTTGCGAGATCAAGGTTCAAATCCGACACCTCTCTAATCATTATTCGTCGAACCGACGTCGATCGACATTCAAGCGAGCATCGGGCACGGATTATTTCGTACCGTTTCGTACATAATCACGCCGGGCGACATAAACAGGGTACGCCTGTATCGCATTAATATTTCATGCCATCCACGACCGGAGGCGCGGCGCCAGTAAATGTATGAGCAGTAAGAAGAGTAGGTAATATTTTAGGCACTTTAAAGCGTCTCAAATTGATATATTTGAAATTCATACATGCTTAGACACATACATAAAATCACACCTTTTTCCCAGAGGGGTCGGCAGAGATCACATCCTATCATGTGCTACGGTCCTGGCACACCACTTTCGCTTCATCCACATCCATCAACCTCTTCATGCATGCTCGTCGATTACGGATATCCATTCAATTCCATCTTTGTAGTCCCGACTAATGCGATAGGGTGTTTGTTTGTTCATCACCTCTTCACGCTCATTCCTCTCAATAAATCATCAGATTTTTTTTTCTGACTGACATACGATGATGGCTTGGAGTAGCATTGTCATCATCACCGGACTTGCGGGGGAGCGAATGGGTCTCACCCCTAAATCTTGAAATATCTCGTTTATACAGAGTATAGCGAAAGATATTTCAGATCTTGCCACCGTTTGGTGACCGATTTTGGTTACTGAGTCTCATATGCACATAATGGCTCATACTAAACCAAAACAAAAAATATTTACATATACTTAAACTTGTAATAAAGCCTACTTCACTGTGTCCGCTCGACTGGGTTGGAATCGCGTGCCGAGTGGCCCCGTAATTACTGCGAGATAAATAAGGGCTCGCGTGATCGCGCGCCTGGCGCCGTTTGCGACGCCATCTTGGCGTGACCTGTCAACTGTCAAGCGCGCGCGGTTTCGGGTTTCATCCGGTAGGGCGGCGCTGGTTGTGATAATTGATTTCGCTTTTTATGAGCAAGTGATTCTATTTTGCTTTAATGTTCTAGAATGTTGTTAAGTGCCTGGAGTTTGTTAGTTACTATGTTTCCTATATTTTTTTTTTCCTATGAAATTGCACATAGTACTATGTAGTACTTAGAAATATTACAGCAGTACTGTCACCCGCTATTGGCCAGTTCTTCTTTTTTGCATTTTAATGAGTTTGATGTTTTGAGGGATTTTAATGAGTTTGTCTTTTACCATATTTATTTGATTCAGTATATTAATAAAAATATTCAAGTATTTATGGTTCATTCATTCGTCGATACTTATGAAGCTCAATCAGGTTATAGAGGTTAATATTTTTTTTACTTACACACATCCAGATATTAATGGCTATTGGTACATCTACTCTCCATAATAATAAAACTGGTATTTTTTTCATCATTATTCCTTACGTCATCATCTGATTCCTTTTCCATCTCATTACATAAAGCATACAAAAGTAGGTACATATTGATAATAATAATTTTACAAACATAACTGAAGGATAAAACTTACAGGTCACATTCAAGGCAACTGGTTTCAAGACGATTAAAAATATTAATGAATAGATAAAATAGACGACACAATGGGCAGATTCCCCCGATGGCACGTTGAACTAGAAACACCAGGAGTGCAGACCGGCGCGGGAGTTGGCCGTGCGTTTTTAACAGTCGCAACCGCATTCTCGCATACGTTATCGCCCACCTACGTGGTGCGACCGCGAGATGTGATCGCGGGGCGGGTTTACATACTACGAACGATAATACCTTATATTTGTTCACAAATGATTGATTACGTATGATTTTAAGCTTTCGCGATCCATTACACTAATTAGTCATTATGGGTCTACACTGAGTTCGCCCGCGACCATGATTGGTGTAACCCAGTCGAAACGTCGGGCAGTAAGTAGCTTGTATTTGCTACTTCATTATCGCGTGTAGACCCATAAAGACTAATATTTAGTATACCTTGATTAATCATCAAGGTATATTTCGGCGAACGGGCTCCAAGCGACTCCAAAGTCGTAGTGTTCCTAGTGTCCTCCTAGTTACCAGTGCGTTACCAGTTTTTATTCCATGAGAATTTATCACTTGTTCTTTTTTCTTAAATCTTAAATGTATTAAGTTACTTCCCATCCTGTAGAGATAGTAGAGTCTAATGTAAGTAGAATTATTATATGTATATGTATGGTATCAAAAGCTTACAAGGCAACGACGCCATTTTTACAGTCCCATTGTGCTAAACTGATTCCACCTACATCACCTCGCCCCGTGTAGATTCCAGACTCGCTAGAGCCTTATCCACTGATCCAACAAAGGAAACTGCCTACGCGCAGCCCACGCCACACAGCACGTTTTAATCATCCAAACACGTCGCATGTAAATCGCCCTTTATCGGCTCGCCCGCATGCCCTCGGTGTGGGCCGCGCCCGTTAGCTCCCGCAATTTATGCGCCCCTGGTGGCGCGGCGGTCGGGTAATGTCGTCACGCCAGTTTTTTTTTGCTAACCTCCGCCCGTGACATGTTTTTCTGGTACTCCGGTGGGTTTTGCAAGGGGATTCGAATGGGGATCTTATACAGGGGATTTAAGTAGTAAGTTACCTGTAAGCATTACCTCTTACATCATCTAGTCTAGGACAATAAATCAATAATTCATCTAGGTAGACAATAATAAATAATAATATTCGCGTTTCGATTGAGCTCCACCAAAGGGGTAGTTCTTAATTCACATAGACTAGTACATATTACATATTTAGTTCAAGAGTTACTTACACTCCAAAGATTGAATCAAGTTGCCCCAATCGTTGTCATGGCATTTTAATTTCTACCAGCACATTTATTGGTCGTTATTTACATAACGCAAAATATAAACCTGTAATATACCTATGTACTGAACTTAAAGTAATATTAGAGTAGTTTAAATTAGGAGCAAACGTTTCTCTAAGGTGGAACGCTAGTAGCTAACTTAAGCAGTACAGAGTAGTTTATAGATTTTACATTGTAAATGAATCGGAACATGCATATTATTTGCCGTTTCGCGTAGAAAATTTTGTTTCTGTTCTAACTAAACGCTAGAGATACAAAACTAAATATACTTGTGAGGATCACTTCCTGCATCAGTTCATGACTAAATTTTAAACCGTAAAAGCAGGGGGCTTAGACAAAGTATCAATATATGGGATAGACATTAGACGCGATAAATCGCGTGATCAATCCCATACATTTTGTTCTTTACGAACTTCGTTATCGTTTCGACATTGATACTTTGTCTGCGGCACCTGTTTACATTCTAAACGATAACTTTGACCTAGACCACAAGTCAGGATACCAGGGCGACAGCAACCCTAGGGCGATGTTACCTCTGTCCTACCAATGTCATCCACGTGCCAAAATATCCTTTTCGCACTATACAAGCCGCCATTCTCAATACCATTCTCTATTTGCGCTGTTATTAAATTCAGAAGTCAATTTACAGGGCGCCCTAATGATGTACTACAGCGGGCGTGTAGGGCCGTCGACAGGGAGTGAGATAGTAATTATTACTGAGTTGATGGCGTATTTGGCGCCCTGTCTGTTGCGCCAATAGGTCTGGGTTCGATTTCTATTATCCAATATTTGTGGGATGAACGTCCGTGTTTGCTGTGTCTGGGTGTGTTATGTCTTTGGTTTCGTGTAGCGGCATATCTTTATTAAAAAAAACCGCATCAAAATCAGTGGCGTGATTTAACGACACAGCGGGAATGGCTTTCTAGGTACTATGTCAGTCAACTATCAACGCACAGCCTTTGAGTTATATGTATATATATATAGATGTATAACTGATATTAAAGTGTATTTTTGAATACAATTATTGTTTCTGATATCCGCAACACAAGTGATTTTGCAACTTAGTTCGGAATCTATGCAATGTATATGATGTGTAATATGTGTAGATACTATTAATGTTACTTACTACAATTAACTTCGATCTTAATCACACATATATCTATTATTGCGACTGCTTATTTTTCAAACAATAAAAACTATTTTAAAAAGTAAACCTTCCCAACTGATTCCCAGTTTGTGACCCTGTTGAAAAACGTGTAAACAAACGCTTCCCCGCATATTTGTGAGTATCAGCGTCCCGGGTTCGAGGCACAACATAATTCGCGGCTGCCGGGATCCCGGGCCGCTAATGACGTGCTTGTGCCCGCCCCGGGATAGGGCTGGCACGCGGACAACACTGGCCGGGAGATTAAAAAAATATTATTACGTGCAAGTTTGTGAATAGGAAAATCGATATGTTTGGTTTTGAATGTGATAGCTATGGGAGTCAGTAAAAATTAATCTCCGTTACTTCTACGTTCAGTAATGGATGGACATGTCCATTCGAAATGTATAAAACGAATTAAAAATTATCAGTTATCTTAATATTTTTCTTTGACAGAGTTCATGACAAAGAATCCTCTTTATTGAATCCTCTGTAACCATTCTTCATTTGATTGTGATTGATCGTTGGCGCAATGGATAGTTTTATTTTTCCTTACTGACATACGATGATGGCTTGGAGTAGCCTCGTTATCATCATCACCGGACTTGCGGGGGAGCGGATGGCTCTCACCCCTACCGAAATGGATAATGCATCTGTCTCTTGCGCCAAGAGTGGCGTTGTGAGTTCGATTCCCACTCGGGACAAATATTTGTGATGATCATCGGTGTTCGATCCATGCCTGTCATTTACCTATTTAAGTACATTTGAGTATGATTTTAAGCTTTCGCGTTCCATTACACTAAATATTGGTCGCGAGCGACCATGATTGGTGTAACCCAATCGAAACGTCGGGCAGTAAGTAGCTGAGTATTTGCTACTGCTAATATCGCGTAAATCAAACCACAAGTGCTTAAAAAGCATCTTATCACGGAATTAGTTTAATGAATATGATGTTTACATAAATTTAGATTTTAATAGTAAAAGTTCGCAGCCCTACCGTCATTGGCGGGCTTGTTCTACCGCCCTCCCATTCCGCTTGTCGCCCCGTCGTCGCGTCGCCCGTAAGCCGTAACTTAAGAACGCTTCTACACTGAAGTTTTACCTACATTTATCTATGTGTTTTTTTCTCGCGGGAATCCGCTTGGTGTGAACCTGTTACTTTTATTTTTATAATATGCTAACTAGATGACCTTACTCCACCTGTTGGTAAACGGTAATGAGATCCACATATGAGGTCGAGAGGCACAATAGACCATAATGAGCCCGTTGCACTCTCCCTGAAGGCCTGCTTAAATGCGACAAATTTATTTATTTAACTACTTTGTACTTTACGAAAATAGCATTTTGGTGCTATTAACATGACCAAGAGGAGACCTTTGCCCTGCAAGTGGGATTATACAGGTTAATAATAAAAAATGCAACAATTGCAGTCACATTAAAGAACTAGTATGGGTTACGCGATGAAAGGAGTAGCAAAGTTACTTACTGCTTAAAGAGTTCGCTTACGACCGTGATAGGTGTAAGTCAGTCGAATTAGTTTGCAAAGTGACAGCTAGGATGGCTCCTGGGCACAGTAGACTGTGCTCTAGGGAATCTCAATGTATATAACTCAAAGGTGACTGACTGACATAATGATCTATCAACGCACAGCCCAAACCACTGGACGGATCGGGCTGACATTTGGCATGCAGTTAGATGTTATGAAGTAGGCATCCGCTAAGAAAGGATTACCCGAAGCGAAGCGAGGACGGGTCACTATTATAGTATATTTGTTGCTCCGCACACATATAACACATAGTGATATGTATAATGTATATGTATAGAGTTATAGACGCGCCGTAACGCCCACACAACTAGGAGCACATGAGTTTAGTGCCGGTTCGCACGTCTCGACCTCAGAGGTTACATCTTTGTAAAGGGTTGTCTGCGTAGAGTCAACTTAATATATTTTTGATAGATTTTTAGGCTTTGAAAACCGCTATGTGTGTTATCAGTATCTTTCTAATATTTGGAAGCTAACGTACATCTTCTGTACGAATACGTATTCCAAGTTTATTGATATAGCAGAGATCGGTGTGAAAGCAATCCGACAAGAGCGTAGAAGAAAGAGATTTTGGTAGGTACGGTAATTTTGAATAATAATACTTTATTTATTAAAAAATAAATAATTTCAAATTTGGCATAAGTAATGCTTAGCTTAAAAGTGTCGATGGCCGTGTAGTTAAGTTCGTTGCTTACCATGCGACAGGCCAGTTCAAACCCCGCCACATACCACAGTGTTTTTTAAACAGACAGACAAAAAGTTTTAAATTGTGTTCTTGTTACTGGTACCCGTTATTTACTAGTGGCCCGCCATCGCTTCGCTTCGGGTATATCATACACTACTACTAGCTGTGCCCGCGACTCCGTTCGCGTACATTTCGATTTTTACAATTAGGTTTGTATGGGGGCCACGTCTTATCATAACTGGAGCTAGAATTTAAATAGCCTATCCTGTGTCCCAAATGTCTATGTGTTTTTATACCAAATTTTATTAAATTCGGATAATTGGTTTAAGAGTTATGGAGGAACATACATACATACACACATACAGAAAAAAAATCAAAAAGTCGTGAAATTAGTATCAGTATCATATGTTGAGCCTATAAACACAATATCTCTGAAAACAAACTAACTTACTCCATGTCCGACCCTTACAGATTTATTATTAGTATAGATAATGACCTTCCTCTTTAATCCCCCTAACTATTGAAAAAAAACTCATCAAAATCAGTTGCGTAGTTTTTAAGCATAAGATTTAAGCATACATAGGAACTGTCAGGCGCGGAAAGCGACTTTGCTTTATACTAATGTAGTGATATAATTATAATATAATTATTAATTATTTATTATATCTGTTTGTGGTGTGTCAGCCCTGCACTTGGCAGCTACCGCGGCGTCGACAGGATCACCTGGCGCTTACGAGGCGCGCGCCGGGCCCGCAGCGGCGAATAACGTTATCGATATCGATATACAATAATTACGTATAATATTTTTTATGACAATGGTTGCACGTTCCACGGAAGATTAGTGTCAGCACAAATGCCGTTGTTTCTAGCGCCACACGATTAGGGGTGAGAGCCATCCGCATCGCCGCAAGTCCGGTGATGACGACGAGGCTACTCCAAGCCATCATCGTGTGGCAATTAGGAAAAAAAATGTGCTCAATATAATCTAGCCTAATATACCTAATTATGCGTTCATTCAATGTTGTTATGATTGTGACCCTTCTTGTATGTTCTTGTGTAGAGAGTTTCTAAATTTATAAACATAAATAATACGTATTTCAAATGACTAAATGTTTCTGGCGCGCACTGAGATCACCAACATTTTTGAATGCTCGTCTTTTACAGTACTGTTATACTGTGTGTGCAAATGCCCGAGACATTTATTTATTTATTTACTAGCTGTGCCCGCGAGTTGTTGAGGGTGGCCAACCCTTATCACTCAAGGGTATGAAAAATAGATGTTGGCTCAGACCTACTCAATATGCTTACAAAATTTCATGCGAATCGATCAAGCTTTTTGGAGCAGTACGGAAACGAACATTGTGACACGAGAATTTTATATACACATAAGATTAAATACTATATGTAGGTCTCTGTCTACGTAAGTATTATAAATATATGTATATCAGTATGTATATCAGTCTCTGACGTCTATAGTACAATCTCTGCTTTGTTTTGTTAAATAATATAACAAAATAACTGTCCTGTATGACAAGTAGCACCATCTAGTGTCATTTATAGTAAAATATACTAGGCTGTATGGATGATGATGTCTCAGTGTACCTATTGACTTATTGTAATATTAAGAAAATAAAATCAGTTGATTACAAATTATTATAGCGTTTTAATAAGTTTAGGGTCAGATGACCGTGAGGAAATGTTCCAGATATTTGTTATTGTAGTTAATCAAATTATTCACAATTTGAAGTACCATTAAAAATATCGTTTACCCTTATCGACATCGATAGAATTTACCCCATCACTAGTGGCGCGCTCGGTCCCGGGCGCCCGGGCGGGCGAGGCGATGGAATTAAATCGCACGCACGACACTTGCACCCTCCCCCCGCCCTCCGAGCCGGGCTAGGGCTGCCAACAGGGCTAAAGAAATAATAATAATAATAAATAATTATTGCACAACTTCACATACATTTATCTGATCCCGGTAAGTAGCTTAAGCACTTGTGTTGCGGATATCACAATCAACAGTGACTGACATTTAAAAGGTGTATTCAAACTATTCCAAACGGTTTAACAACCTTTATTTAAAAAAAATATGACCTTAAGCATTTACATAATCTTCTTATAAATAAAAATGAATTGCCGTTCGTTAGTTTGACTAAAACTCGAGAACGCCCGGACCGATTTAGGTAATTTTGGTTTTAAAATGTTCGTGATAGTCCAGGGAAGGTTTATAGTATTGGCGGTATGAAATTCGCCGGGACCACTAGTAAAATATAAGATTCACTCATCTCATCAATAAGCATCGTATAATTATAGTCCTGAGATCAAATCCCAAGTCGGGCTTATATTATAACTAGCTTTCCGCCCGCGACTCCGTCCGCGTAGAGATGTTTAACGGGTAAAACATTACTTCTTTATAGCGTAGTCGGATAAAAAGTAGCCTATATCCTTTTCTAGGCTCTGGACTATAAGTGTACCAAATATCGTTTAAATCGGTTCAGTGCTCTATGCGTGAAAGCGTAACAGACAGACAGACAGACAGACAGACATAGTTACTTTCGCATTTATAATATTAGTAAGGATTGACGTATGCCAAAAATTATTACACACTTACTTAATATTTCTAACAGGAGGCTTTGTATCTTCAATCATGTGTTATCTCAATTTGTATTTATGGATTTGCTGTTGGATATCCGAAAAATCAAATAAATAAATAAAAATAGAAAATAATTTTCACGTGTACACCCCTGAGAGAAAGCTCATAGCGGAGCCCGAAGGCTAAAGGCTGTCTGGCGCGGGCTCCGACGACTGACGGGACCCTTTACTGCATATACTATATATATACACACATATATATGTCTTCCATAGGGCGCTGTTACGGCAAGGGACGCAGTGACGCAAAAACGCCCGGCAAATTCCGGATTATGACGTGATCTTTTTTGAAGCTGTGAATTTTCAGTCGCTTGCTTGTCACTTCGCCTGCTGATTGGTTGAAATATGTGTGATCAGTTGACATCGTTTATGAAACTACCAATCAGATTATGGATTTAGAAAAACATGCCGGTATATCAATCATGGTGTATTATAACAATTTAATTTAATTTTCTGTACTTTTGTTTTGTATTTTATTGTTGTAATAAGCAAGCATGTTGTGTGCACTATTTATAGATTATGGTCCAGTATGTAAGTTAGTTTTATAAATAATATTATAATAATATAATATAATAATCTTTATTATAATCACACAGACAAACAAGTTTACAGTAAAAAATACAGATTCATACAGGTAATATGGCATAATGTATCTTGAAGCTAAAATAATTAAACACAATTACTTAGATTCTAGTTGACAGTTGGATTTTAGAATTATATCATTGATTTTAGAATTATATCATAATCTGTTTGTGTACCGAAATTAAATAAATAAATTACAATAATATAATTTTTCATTTGTAGTTTTAATGTTATTTAAAGCTGTAATGTAGGTTTAAAATCTGAAAAAAGTCGGACTAAACGACCTGAACGACCGCGAACGAACCTGACCCCAGCTGAACGGAGCCTTGAAAAAATCGCATTGGTGACTCAAGACTTGGGTAACTCAGTGGCTAGAGCAGCAGAGGGGATATCTGAAAACCGGTGGTTCAAATCCCAGTTCAGGTGCAGTCATGAATGCGATTATTTTTTTAAATTTTAAACTTAATTTTAGTATACTTAGTATTTTGTTTAATTAAACGTGCTTTAACGGTGAAGGAAAACATCGTGAGGAAACCTGCACACCTATAAAGAAATTATATGGTTGTAAAGTCGACCAACCCGCACATGGCCAGTGTGGTTGACTAAGGACTGATTGCCCTAGTTTAGGGTAGGCTTGTGCCCCAGCAGTGGGGACGTATATGGGCTGATGATGATGATTAAGTAAAACGTAATGATAAATACAATAAATGCACGGTGATATTTAGCATTAGTGTAAGTAAGTAAGTAAGGTGTCCGACCGATTTCGGCCATGGCGGCCGCTCTCAATTGAGATCAGCCAAGTGCGCAGGACATATTATAGTGCACAAGTGTACGCGCAAACACAAGTGCACTCTCTATTCCCTTACTCTCATAATTCGGTGAGACGGCAATCCGACATGACCGATGAGAGATCGGGCGCAGGACCACCGGCTTAACGTGCTTTCCGAGGCACGGGCGTTCTACCGCCAACTTCCTAACTCCGGGCTGAGTAATTTCATTACAGAAAAACTCACACAAATTTTGCACGACCCCGGACTCGAACCGGGGACCTCTAGCATTAGTGTATGTGTGTATCGTATATCGCCTATGTTACCTACGACCTATGATTAAAAAGTGATGAGTGAAGAGATTTTAATGTAACTTTTTTAGGCTTCCGTGTTAATAAAAGTTTTTAGTCGCATATCAGCTACATTAGCGACATCAACTGAGACAATAAAAGAAGGCTACATAATATTGGCTTTAATGTACATATACTATATTTTTGTACCTTCATACCAACTGAAAGAATCTTTAGCAAAATCATTTTATAGCACTGTCTTTCGTTCGACTAATATATTTCCCAGTTCCATGTTCTACTCTAACTTGCGCTAACGTTTTTACGGCGTGCGGTCTGAAATGCGGGACTCTACCCCACTTCCTCTTCCACCCTTATTTCTACTACAATAAGGTCCAATTTCCAACAACTCCTTATTTCACCACACTCCATACTTAATGCAGCCGTGTGACATCCAGCGCTATATCACCCTCTTTATGTTACCCTAGTACATGAACTCAGGAACCCGGTACTAAATACCTGTGTAAAGTCGTAGCACACTATTTGTGTCTTTATGCTATCCTAGTAGATATTGTACAGCCTTGTAGCTTAGCCTAATTCATAAAGGCGAGATTAAGTTGGGTTACAATGCGAGTTTTGTTAAGTTAGGTTGGGCGTTAAGGCTTTTCTGTTTTTGTCTGTATATACGTATAGGTACGATGTTTTTAATACTAAGGAACGACTATGAATCTAAGATGAGAGAAAAAACAGATGATAGCATTGTCTTAACTACAGATATCATACTAACAAAAAAATAAACTTGAGGTGATGTATGGATGTGAATGGTAAATACATAAATTATATCTAATCGTTGCTGTTATTCGTTTACACTACTTAAATTTGAAGCACTATTCTATCCGAGAGTAACCAAAACAATCAGTCTAAATTGTCATAATATTGTATATTTATGCAAATACAAAAACACGGCAAAACAGCTACCTAATAGGTACAGGTGGGGAATTTTAATTGACGCTAAAAAGAACGAGGCAGGAAAACAACTAAATCCAATGGGATCAGAACATTAACATTAACACCTCTAGCCTAGTTGAAGTTTAAGACGTCATCGGGAGGGAACGCGGGAGGGAGCGAAACGCGCAATTAGCGAGTGAGGGCCCGTCACCGCCGCTATAAAGGGCTGACGCCGATTCTTATGGTAGGGTTGGCTAGAGCCCACATTTTCTCCATCCTTACTAATATTATAAATGCGAAAGTAACTCTGTCTGTCTGTCTGTTACGCTTTCACGCATAGAGTACGGAACCGATTTAAATGAAATTTGGTACAGATATAGTCCAGAGCCTGAGAAGGGACATAGGCTACTTTTTAACCGACTGCGCTATAAAGAAATAATGTTTTACCCGTTAAACGTCTCTACGCGGACGGAGTCGCGGGCGCAAAGCTAGTTCTCTATAAATAGAAAATACTCGGTGTTGGGTACTAAAAATTGGTGCCTACAAAGTTATCAATGCTCAATGTAATTGTGTATCTATGTAATAGTGGAACAGTATTGGCGTGTTCGAAAACATTTACAAAACGAATTTTGAAGTCACAAAGAAAACGATCTTCTGAATGTTGGGACATATCATAGATGAAGTGAAAGTGCAAGAGTTCTAAGGTCAACACTTACTATTTTTTATTAAAGAAAGAAAAAGAAAAAAAGTTTAGGCGACTGGAACATTCACAGTGAAATTCCCTTAAAAAAACTCGTGGACTAACCCCGTGGAAACGTCGAATGGTAAGTAGTTTCGTACCAAAAAGCGTTAAACTCCAGTTCCCATTAAAAATAACCAACAAAACAAAGATAATGTTGTTTTCCTTTAAAGCTGTTTACATCTCTATTTTTGCAAGTAGCAACCCTATTTGCCCTCCGATCTCTAAGGGCAGTAAACAGGTGACTACTCCATCCCTTCTGCTCTCCTCGGATTAATACTCAGTCATGTAATCCGCGTTTACAATTTGAATCGCTCTGTAGCGGTCCATGAGTTGGCTATCGAAAACTTACGTACGTTAAAAACCTATCGAGTTGTTTTTTTCATACGACCGATTTTAGTTCTTAGCGTAACCACCAGCGGCGCTGTACAAGTTTTTCATAGACATATTTACGTAGGCGATATCGAGTCCGTAACTTTTAAACTCATGGCAGCGCTACTCTTCAGTTTCGGTTACGCGATGTGAAAGTATTAAACGCTCGATACCGGATGGTCACCATTGTTAGAAATTAAAAGACGTTTTCTGTAGGTATTTACATATTTATTATTTTGTAGTAACAAAACCAGATATCAAATTTCGTTTACATTATGACATTTACATGCCATAATATTATGCCACATGATATATGCAATATGCCATGCCATATTGACATACTAAACAGCCAACAAACATATCCTTGCTTCCTTTATTTAGGTTATAAATGTGTATGTGTATATCTAACGCTAAAACAACTGAACCGATTTTAATGAAATTTTATATAAAGGTCACGGGTTACTTTTGACCGACCGCGCTAAGAGAGTAAGCTATTACAGAGTAATTTTTTATGCGATCATCTAATCTATGGGGCACGGGCGGAAAGCTATGTTAGTTATATCTCTATATTATACTTATGTAAGTAGGTTCTAGATTTAAAACTCACACAAACTTTGAATTTAGTCGTCCTATAATTGTCGCCCAAATCTGAACATTTTTTCAGTATTCCGCCAAGAGTCAGTTATACAAACACAAGTTTAAACTGGACTCGTGTTCATCTGATTAAAGACACTGCTATCGTGTATAATTACTATGCACGATAGTAGTGGTCTCAACTTTTTGTCTTACCTACACCTGAATTGTATACTAACATAGTTTTTTAAGATTTTATTATTACTAACACTATGGATTCTGGTCCGAAATAAACGATTTTTTTTTAAAAGAATGGCTTCTGAGGCGCTCTAGCCGATTTCAGGCTTTTTAAACTAACTATATGATTATAAAAACCTCCCATAAGTTTATAGTCTAACCTGGTCTGACATGGTAACCTGGTTACAAGAATATATAACATTAACATGTAATATAAAACGGCAGAACTCGGCCTTAATAGGGCGCTCTTCACTCCCTCCGAAGACATACAATATAAGCCACATTAACGCGTTGGAAGCCGACTTCAGGCAGAACATCAAAGAGTAAGCTTTGTCAAACGAATCGGTTCATATGTGGTACTGCGGGAGTAAGGCAGGGGGCAGACGGGCTAATAAAAAAATTATAATGTTTATTATAAAGGTGTTAGAATCACAGCATGTCTTTATCGACATGAATTTTCAGTGTAAAATGTAGAGCTGTGTACACTTAAAAAGATTAATTTTTAAATGTATGTATTATTATTAAATTATTACTTATCCCTGTTGATTTTTACAACTACAGATATTGGTGGATTTGTACCATAACTAACCTTGTTAAATTTTTACTCTAGCATAAGTATTTCCTGCCACACGATCATGAAATACGATCTTGAGTAGTTTCTTGTATATTTTAATGCTTTGTTGTGGAGGAATTTTCTTAATACTTTACCTATGAGATAATGGTATATCTCGATAGATTTTTTAAATAATAGAAAAACTGAATTTAATTACACAGTAATCCCACAAAAACCGGAACAAATTTAAAAAGACATCCTTCCTTTCAGTAGGTCAGTAGAGCTTGCCAGAATTCAATGGAGCAAAGAGTACCTATCCATACCTACCTATACTATCATAGACCTAAACCCTATCCACCGAGCGACCTCCTCCTAAATTATGTCCGCCTGGTACCCCTGACGTTGCCGTGTCCCGGCCGGATATCCGGTTGCCCGGCTTACGGCGATAAGGGGACGTCCCGGGCCGTCCGGGTCTAACTCGGGTATTACCCGACCGCGGGTTCCCGTTTATCCCGGCGCCGGGGTCTTTGTAGGATTTATTGTCGGACATGTCCGGAAATCGGGATTCGTGCGCATACAATTTGGTGTTCTTAGTGTTTGTGTGGAATCCGACGTTTCGGCGACTGCCTAGCGTTCATAGTTAATGCTTCAATCGGTTTGACCATAGTAGTTACCATTGCTGTGATATGGAGTCTTAATTGTCTTAAACATATGTTTGGTATCATGATCATCAGTGGTCTCTTGTCATTTGCATTTAAATTTTCAACCCAAGTCATTACTCCCTTAAAGCGAAGTAGGTTAAGAAGTAGCCTGGTCCTTTCTCAGTCTGTGTACTAATTCCTTTTAAATCATTCTAGAAGTTTTGGCGTGAAAGCGCATTAGACAGATAGAGTTACTTAGGCATTTACGTATATGTACTACTAGATAATATAGAATTCAAATATTTAATTACAGTTATTATTCTATTTTACCGTCATCGCGTCACTATGGTCCAAGATCCCAGAGCTGCCAGACATCACTTATTTTCTAATGGACAAAATATATACGATTGAGTAGTGTTGGGGTGTACTATCATCATATGACTAGTTGCTACCTTGACCAGACGGCCATTTTTCAGATATCAACCAATCAAGGTACATAGAAACACTGCTCACCTCACTTAAATTCTGATGGCTGATTTTAACATATATTTCACACAATATCATTAAAAATCAGGATTCATTACTCCCAGACACATGCGGTCGGCGGTTTTACCTTACAGACGCTTTAAAGCTATGAAAAAAATTATTAAGTTTACTTATTTTCTGATGCTTGATTTTTATATATGTTATTCAAACAACTGAAAAGTCCTCATCTGACCGCAATAATTATAAAATTGTACCTTACAAACTATTTTATTAGAAAAACTTAACTAAAATCAATTTAAAAAAAAATCTAAAACCGTTGGGTCTGGTGAATGTTTGGCCCCTTGGATCGGTCTGTCCGTTTGCAAAACGTTTTAAAATAGTTGTTTGAATAACATATATAAAAATCAAGCATCAGAAAATAAGTAAAATTAAGTAAAAGTAAAATTTTTTTCATAGCTTTAAAGCGTCTGTAAGGTAAAACCGTCGACCGCATGTGTCTGGGAGTAATGAATCCTGATTTTTAATGATATTTTGTGAAATATATGTTAAAATCAGCCATCAGAATTTAAGTGAGGTGAGCAGGGTTTCTATGTACCTTGATTGGTTGATATCTGAAAAATGGCCGTCTGGTCAAGGTAGCAACTAGTCATATGATGATAGTACACCCCACCACTACTCAATCGTATATATTTTGTCCATTAGAAAATAAGTGATGTCTGGCGGCTCTGGGATCTTCCTCTACTATGATTGGACTTTACGCACCGAACATTTCCGATGCAGACAAAACTAACATACAAGTCTTGCATTAAGTATTTCAGGCATGTGACCTTACACCTTACTTGTGTCGATATTCCTCTCAAGTATAGTCAAGTGACCTCGTCTTCATCAGGTGGGCGTTCTTATCAACCGTTGATTAATGTGCCAAGCCCGATCGGCCACTGTTCCTAACGTTATTAGTATCATCAATCACGCATGGGTAAAGAGGTCGGAATGTTGTAAAATTAAGTAAATATCGCCAAGATGGCCGCCGTATGAGACCTTTTTGTCAATAGCAATACCTCTAGGACTATGCTAGACCATCATTGATCATTTTAAGTGGTTCTTTTATCTTTCAAACAGTGGCATTTAAATAAGTAGAGAAGTTTTTCTAAGCCACACACAGATCGTCTTGATAAGTAGCTTACGAGCTTGTTACATACAAATATTTGAATGGAGGATGTATAATTTATCTTTTTATGTATGGGATGGGAGAAACACCTATGTTCATCAATGAAATAGTCTGGAATAGATCCCACAATATCTAGCGCAAGGGACATAACTAATAACTATTACACAACATCACATACATTGATCTGATCCCGTATCAAGAAGTTTAAGCACTTGTGTTACGGATATCAGAATCTACAGTGGATACACAAATATACTTAAATATATTTATAAACACATCCAGACACGGAACATACACCGATGTTCAATACACAAACATTTGTGCCTGGTGGGAATGGAACCCATGACTATTACAACCGTAAGTAGTGAGCCTGGGCCACTCACCACTGTTGCACCGAGCCAGTCAAAACATGTATGTACGTCATTCATATAATCAAAGTAAATAGCCAAATGTTAGTAGTAGTCAAACCATAAGAATATTAGGGCAATACCATCAACTCATCACAAAAGAAACGTAAAACTAATAATATGTAGTGTCACTTCCTTCCAGCTGTTTTCCTGTACTTTAAAATTTTCGAAATACAAACCGTGAAAAACAATTTCGTATTCCTAAAAGGGCTTTAGTGTTAAAATTGAAAGGTACGTTTTAGGAACATGCCGGCTCGCTAGCAAGAGAATAAAAATAAATTGCGCGCTCGCATCCCCACCTATCGTGCCAGCTACGGGACACAGGGCTGCCGAAGAAAATAAGTGAGAATAAGTGGTAAAAGACAGCAAGGAACATTTACTGATCCCACATTAATAATCTTACAAGAAAGAAACAATATGACACTACTGAAAAAATCTTAATGCGGTTCAGAAAATACTAATTTTCAACAGTATAGCTCTTATAGTTTCGGGAAAAAATGGCTGTGATATACGGACCGACAGACGGACAGATAGACATGACGAATCTATCAAGGTTCCGTTTTTTGCCATTTGGCTACGGAACCATAAAAAGACACCTTATGAACACAATATTCAATGTGTTCCCGTGACTGGTAGAGTTCGAAACGTGTCGGTTATTTAAATAATTATGCTAAGAGTAGTAACATAGTGCGCAAGTTAAATCCGTAAATTTAGTTTTATTCCAATCACAATATCCGGTCGTGCCAATAAATTAAAAATAGCAACACCACAAGCTGAAAAAATATAAACAGAGATTTCCCAAAGTTGAAAATAAGTGCCCTTCCCTAATTCCCATTTTACTTCATTGCGTCATTTTAATCAATAAACCCTAAACTCACTTACATTTGTTTGTGTATAATTTAAATTACTATATCACTGGAATTGATAGTAATCTACACGTCATACATGGAGGCAATCGGCTTTTTTTTTCAAATCTCTTTGCTAAAATGTTGTCTATGCTAATATATTTTTTTTATCTTACACTTTTAACCTTATTTAGTGGCAGCCCTTCTCCCGGTATCCCTCTACCCTGGAGCGAGATATTTATCGTCTCTTATTAAGATGCAAGGCCGCGCACGGTAATCTGTTTACCTTGCAGCGGCTGGCTTCAAATATCTAGCTCGGATCCTGTGACCTATGTGTAGACCTAGTCTTATTCAGTTAGCTTTCAGTACACGGAGGGAAAGAAAGCTTTATAGCCCTCAATTAAGTCATTACGTAGATTTTACATGAGGTTTTGTTAAAGTATTACCTATCAACCTACCTGCTAATTGTTACTTTATCATATCTATGCGGACAAGTGGCGAGAAGTGGCGCAGGATATGCTTAGGTCGTGGTCCTTATTATCGGAGACCAAGAGATGTTTTGGGTCGCTGCGCCAAGTTAGTTACTATATCAATTGATTAGAGTCCTATTCTATCATATTTGGGACTATTCTCTCTCACTCAAGAGCCTTTATTATCTAAGTTTATTATGGATCATACCCATCTCAGAGTAAACAGGTGCTTAATTAGTAATTACATACTATTATTGTCTGTAATCACATCACCCAGGTCATTAAGCTTAAACACCTTGAAAAGCAATTAAGTAATTGGGTTAAGTAGGTAAAATAATTAAGGAGATTCTTTAATATCAAGTAGCCTAGTTTAGGATACCTCGATCAAGAAACCACGGTCCCAACTCGAAAACAACATCACCTCACAAAGCGTCAAGCGTGAATAGACGAACACTAGTCTATTTACTATTTCAACTATGATAGTTGCCGTAACTAAAAGTACCAGGGAGGCAGAGACGCGTAAGAGGTGTGCTCGAGCGTTGCCAATTCGAGTCGTCGCCAGACCGTCGCGAGTCGCGACAGAAGCCGTTATTGAGTTTAGTGCTGTGGTCATTACCGGTACCGGTATTCGAGAAACCGGTAACATTTACGTGATATAAGTGAAGAGGGTCAGTCTTCCGATTAAGCAGTATTTTTTTATGATATGATTGTCATTACCATCATCATCGTTCTCATGCCTTTCTTTCACGGGTTTCGCTAGATGGGGTCGGTGCCGCATATATATTACTTCCACTATGGTATTATTGTTATTATAGAAATAGAAAAGTATTATTGCTGGAATATAAATATTTTTAAGTGGGTTATGAGTCGGGTCTACAAACATCTCTGCTAGCTAGTTATTATAATCTCTTTGATCCATTCGATTTTAAGTTATACTGTATATGTTAAGGATCCTTTAGATAGGAGTAAAAAAAAGAGCAGCTATGTTGTGCGCTATATTATTATCTGCACAAAAATCACATTTTTAAAAGTTTAGGCAGAAATTACGATATTTAGAGTAGGGGTACTAAGGGGTGAGAGGGTGGCGCTCCCCCACAAGTCCGGTCGGTGACGATGACGAGGCTACACCAAGCCATCATCGTATGTCAGTTAGGAAAAAAAAATCACCATACCTACCAAGAATGTTTACCATTCCGAGTAGGTTTAATGTTTTAGGCTTAAGAGTTCGCCTTTGCAGAGAAAGACTATGTAGCCACTATGAAATAAGATATCATTATAAAATGCTTCAACCCTATTGTAAAGATGGCAAACGCAGAAACGAAGGAAGAGCTCTAAGCTTATAGCTGTTAGAGATAGCGCAGTACACGAAATCAATTTGAATTGACGTGTCTTCTTGATAGTTACAGAGCCCACGACCAAAATTTTTGTCTCATAGCAATACGGCCAAAACCGCATCAAATCGATAGATAAGATTATTCTGAACTCGAAAATACCAATATCAGACATTTTCCGCGTAGCGTTTGATCTGACCGAATTTTCAAAATTGTCAAGGAATTTTACCGAACTGCATCATAGCAATATGTCTGATTTGCAGACTGTAGTTGAATGATGGTTCTTAGATACCGGAAACATATTTTTCAGACGTTAGTGGTGTAGCGCAAACCCGTAAAATCACTTAAAAAGATTAAAAATGAGACAAAAAAAATGTATGAGTAGCATAACTAGTACATAAATAATAGTTTTCATGCTTCAACTTCATCAATAGCCATTGTTTACAAAAACACAAAAAGAAAATACCGGTAACCTCACAAGAAAATTCAGACTGCCCCATCCCTAGCGCCGTAGAGCAACAGGTGCGAGTGTTTTATTGCGCCCGCTCCGCGGTCCCGGGTTCTCGCCCCGGCTGCGACGAACTTATTAATTTACAGCCGACTCTGGAAGATTATTGCGCGGTTTTTACGACTTCGAAGTGTAGGGCAGTTGTGTGATGCTGTGAGGCTTTATGATGCAATTGGTAGCGAAAACTGTTTTTCGATGAAGTGAAAAGATCCTTCATTATGTTTACAGTCGATTAAAGATTGGGGTCCTATGATGTTGGCTGACAGTTAACTAGAGCCTTCTATCTTTCACAAATGGTCAATAGGGCGTAACTTTGACTTAGGCTCATCTTATCATCAGCCCATATACGTCCCCACCGGTGGGGCTACCCTTAACAAGAGCGATAAGGCTTTAGTAAATCATGCTAGCCAAGTGCGGGTTGGTCGACTACACAACCTTAGAATTTCTAAAGTGACAAAGGTTAATCTATGAAAATATTTGAATTTTATATACTGCGCCCATTGCGTAATGTTTGTACTTTAGTTAGTTATTTAGTTAAGAACCTTTTGTAAGAATGATACATAAAATTTATCTTATTGTCTAGACTAGTCCGGTGGAACAGTGATTAGTGACGGCTACGGCCTGGCTACGATTCCCACCCGGGACAAATAGGGTGTCTGGGTATGTTATTAAATATATTTAAGTATATTTGTGTATCCATTATATAATTTTAAACTATCATGGTTATATCCCGGACATTTTCAGTTTTCTAATGTGTATCCATTGTTGATTCTGATATCATTAACACATGTGCTTAAGCTACTTACCACGGGATTAAACACATATATTTGTTTCCGACGCGTCGTCAAACTGAATACTCTGGTTAGCGTCGGTGCACTAGGCTCCCGTGGTCTCATGATTACGCCAGCCCCTAATTAGCGCGTAATTACGCTGGCGACGACGGCTAATGACTTTCTGAGCCGATTTCATGGGTTTATTACGGGTTTGGGATTAAATGAGACTTAGATTTCTTCTAGTTCTTTCTTCTGATGGCAAGACGTAGACATGATGTCTGACTGGTGCGTGATTGGTGAATATTAACATGTCTGTCAATCATCAGCAGCCCATATACGTCCCCACTGCTGGGGCACGGGCCTACCCTAAACTAGGGCGATAAGGCCTTAGTCGACCACGCTGGCCAAGTGCGGGTTGGTCGACTACACAACCTTAGAATTTCTTCGTAGGTGTGCAGGTTTCCTCACGATGTTTTCCTTCACAGTTAAAGCGTCGAATGATGGTACATATGAATTTCAAATTTGAAATACGCATTGGTACCTGGCGGGGTTTGAACTGGCGACCTCTCGCATGGCAAGCAACGACCTTAACCACTCAGCCAACGACGCTTTTTCAATGTGTCTGTCAATGTCACGTCTAAATAACCAATCATGCTGCAGTTGGACCTACAGTATTCCCATCTCGAAAACCACTAATGACTGACTGACTGGCTCGGTGGAATAGTGGTTAGTGACCCATGGTGGTTTCAAGAGTCGTCGGTTCGATTCCCATTCTGGACAAATATTTTGTGTGATGAACATTGGTGTTTGCTCCTTACCTAAGTGTGAATAACTATTTTGAAACTTTTCTCCATCTGTAAACTAGTCTAGTCTAGTTTGCCGTTAATCTTCCATTGCAGCCTTTTCTTTTAAAAACAAAAAGATAATAGAATCTTTACTAATATCTTTATCTTTACTAATATTATAAAAAGCTGAAGAGTTTGTTTGTTTGAACGCGCTTATCTTAGGAACTGCCGGTTCGAATTAAAAAGAAAGAAAATAAATTTATTCAGAGCATTAAGGTAAAAACAGTACAGAAAAGAAACATAGGAATAAAATATAAAACATAATGCCACTGAAATGGACGCCACTCAGCTTATGCCACGGCATCGAGTGCCATGACGCTGATTTTCAGTGGCACCAGCGAGAGGGACGCTGTTACAAAAATGAATATACAGTACATAAATTCCTAATGAGTAATTAAAAAAATGTTTATGGTTGAATAGACCATTAATCGAGGAAAGCTTTAGCCTAATCATTAGAGCAAAGAAACAATGGTACATGTGTAAAAAACGTGAGAAAACGCGGACGAAGTCGCTGGCACAACTAGTGGAAAATATATACTTAACGAAGTACAACCATAGCTACCGTGTCCAATATATATTTTTTTGTCATCGGTAGCACTATGGAGCGGGTAGGGCGGGGCGGGGGGCGGCGGGGCGGCACAGCGGCCCGGGACACTAATGGCGGCGGCAATTACTGTACGATCCGAATGGGGGGGGGGGGGGATCCCGAGGGTTCCCAGCTGAGTAGTGGTTGCAAGGGAGATTGGGGAATTATTGGAGTTATTTGAGGTACATGGATAGAGCAGAATGCGGTATTTAAAGGTTTCTTAATAAAAATCGTTTTGGAAATGAGATCATAATCTGTTACCTACAGATTATGATCATTACCCATTCTGTAGCTCCGCCGTACCATTTAGGGTCCCCTTTTATAACGCCAACTCTATTAAGTAGGTAGGAATGTATTACCTACTTACGTATATCTGTTTAGATTACCTCTTATACATGTCATTTGGTTAAAAACATTTTTGACAATTTATTTTCAATTTAGCCTGTCGTCGAACACTCAGGGCCTCCCCAAATTTACTCGACAGGTGTCGACTTCAAAACCTTTGCTTCAGAGCGGTTCATTTTCCACAATTTAAGCTTAAATTCTATCCCTTCTCTCTCTCGTCGATCTCCAAAACCTTTTCTTCAATTATAACTGCCTCATCATCGTCAGTCTATGTCCGTCCACTGCTGGACGTGGGCCTCCAATTCAGTAACTAACTTCCTCATAACTACGGTTGCCATCCGTCCGGGTTTCCCTGGATTTGTCCTAGTTTAAAAGCCGTCCGGGAGCTGTCCGGGCTGTTTTAAAGTGTCCGGGTTTTGTTTTTGACAACGGATTTCGGAATTCAGGAGAAAAAAATGTATCTTCGGTCTTTTTTTTAAGGACGGTCTTTCTTCCTTCTTCCGTGTTTGTCCGGCGACACCAGTTTTAGGATATGGCAACCCTAAGGAAGTATTTATAATAATGTAAATACTTCCTAATATTAAAAATTTCCGCACTTGTTCAACCCTACCGGCCCGTCAGTTAACCATTTGACTGCCGCCCGGCTGCGAGTGGCAAGCCGCGGGAAATAGAAACGGATTTTGCGCCAACGCTTCCACTGAGGCTGCTTCGAAAATGTATTTCGCGTGCGGGCGAAATGTGCCGGGTAATGATATTGGCGCCACTGTTCTGTGTGACTGTTGGCGGGTTATTGAATCCTGGTAACACTTAATAAGGAGTAAATACATACATAGGTATAAACAAACATAGTGTCACGCCTTTATCCCAGAGGGGTAGGCAGAGATCACTTCCTGCCATGTGCTACGGTCCTGGCACACCACTTTCGCTTCTTCCACATCCATCAACCTCTTCATGCACGCTCGTCGATTACGGGTACTTTTGATTTGACCTCACAGTAAATATATGACATTATTATTATATGAATAATAACTTTATACTACTCCAAGCGTTTTTTTCCTACTTGACATAACGATGATGGCTTGGACTAGCCTCGTCATCATCACCGGACTTACATAGGGGCGGATGGCTCTCACCCTAGCTATTCCAAGCAGTCATCGTAGTTAGTAGAACTGAACAAAAAACTAACCAAGTGCGAGTCGGTCTCACGAATATCGATTGTTTTATTTTTGTACAATAAAATTATATCTAATTATTCAGGTATAGAGAAAAAAGAATGCTTGTAAAGTTTTTGTACTCTGAAGGTTATAAAATAGTAAAATTTTGGTGATCTTTTCTAATTTGGTGCCTATTTAGTGTCACTCTATACTGATGAGTAATCACGTGACACGTGCCTACACAGGCACGTGTTATACGAGTATTACACAGCTATTGTCTTGAACCTAATTTATAGTTATAATTAGATCAACGGCAATTATCTTTAATGACAGTTCGCACACTAATATCATTAGCTAGTTTAATTCGCCATAGAAATGGTTAGTATAAATAAATAGGGTACAAAAATGTGATTCACATTTTGTGCTGTTATTTTGTTTATAATGTTTTGTCCCAAAAAAAGTAATCATCTCAATTTTCAAACTTTACTTCTCTAAATCGCTATGTTATCGCCATCCTACGGTATATTGTGGAACTACATTTTAAAGGCCCTAAAATAAGCGCACAACGCCCTCTATCAATATGTATCGGAACCAAGTTGAACAGAGGCCAACGTGCTTTTTATACTCACTAGATGGCGCATATTTTGAATTATATTGTGATTTTAGAAATTATTACTTATTATGTTTCGTTTGTTACAGAATGCACCAAATCAAGAGCCAGTCTATCGAAAAGTGGCCATCGTTGAAAACTTCTTCGATATTATTTACACAGTTCACGTTGAGTTAGAAGGTCGGCCAGGAAAACATGCTGGACAGAAACGGACATACAGAACTGTAAGTTGATTAAAGATTTATTTTATTCATTATCTTTTTATTTATTTAAATTATTTTGGAATTACTAGTTAGGAAGTCAAACATTTAAAAATATTTAAAGCCTATAAGCGTCATCTAGTGTTAAGGTACAGAAGTAAAAAAGCGTTGTGGTGTTTAATAAAACAGATAGATGGCGCCATCTGCCCATATTGCCTAAACTAAAAACTTAAGTCCTGAACATAACGATACCTTAAATCTCAAATGGCGTAACCACCAAAACGCAACTTTTCAGGAGAGCAAAAAAACGAAAAAAAAAGTTATTTTTTTATATATCTTTGTCAATTTTAATGCAATGAAAATGTTTTATACATCAAATTTCTTAGAATTTTGAGATAAAGGCTTCAGTAAGAACTCTTTGCACCTAAATCTTATATTTAACAAACTAGAAGTCGGTTACGCTTGTGAAAATATTACGAAAAGGCGTTTACGCCTCATAAAAAAACATGATTTTTAAGAGGTGAAGGTCGTATCTCCCGAAATTAATTGTCTTTTGTGCTTTAAAATAAATTAATAATGAAAGAAAACGTAAAATTTTCACTCTGTATTACGCTTTTTACAAAGTTACGCCATATGTCACGTTTTCATAGTGATGTAAGTTTTATAACAGGATGAAGAATTTTTGTACATGGGAAATTTCACTTATAGTTATACGTAATTCGATTAATTTTGTCATTTGTAACCCCCGCTGCTGTATATTCACCATACATTTATCTATGTATTTAGCCATTTGCGTACTTGTGCGCATAGATTACGTTCCTCCGTGTAGGTATTTAATATTTATTATTGTTTGTGACCTTTTCGTTGACTTTGGTGCGTTATTGGTCTTTGATTCTGATTTGTATTTGGACATTGATTTAAAATGCCGAAACAAGGAAAAGCAATAAATAGCCAATGTCTCCGCAATCTTAATCCCCCCGCGCATCAATACTAACAATAATAATGACAATCATGTGTTCAGCGATTTTGGGTGTAAACGCCTTTCTTATGTATTGCAATTTCGAAAAATAGCGTGTCTCACGAGTTACGCCGGAAAATTATGTCACTTACACCCTTTTTTTTGACATTTTTTTCACGTCACAATAATTTCTAGGGGCGTAATCACCAAGTAAATTAGACTTAGCCTTTTACGACCTGTTTACCTTATGAAAGTGTTCAAATCTATAAAAAACATTGGGTCGTAATAACCTTTTTTTTGCGAATTTGAGGATTTTAAATATACAGATCGATAGAGAAAAAAAAACTGAATAAAACTGCATTAAAAAGTCATTTTGACCAAATTGGCGGTTACGCCATTTGAGATTTAAGGTAGCGATAATAAGTTTTATATTACATTTTATTAGTCAAACTTAAGAAGGAAGTAAGCAAATACTATACTAGCTTATTAATTGTATTCTTGAATTGCAATTCAAAAAGTTATGGAAGAAAACATTTATTTGTATTAATATTTGATTAGGTATTCGAAAGTTTAAAAATATTAGTGAAAACTACGACGATAATTAGGTATAAAAAGTATTCAGTAAAAATGCAAGTTTTAAAAAGTATGGAACTAGCTTTTCGTAGCAAACGTGCTACGCCGTAGCAGTGCCGTAGTCTGCATTACGGCTACTTGCCAAAAAAAGCGTACCGAATTATGAGCTTCTGAAATGATTAGTATATTCGTAGTAAGCATAGCGATGTTCTTATCATAACTAGCCTTTGTCTAAGGAAAAGCAAAGTACAGTTCTATATGTATAGAAAAGTGACTGTATTGACTATCTGAGTTGTGTAGGGTCTAAGAATTTATCGTTGGGAAAAAGTTCACACACATAATAATGTCCGCATCCCAAGAGTTATCCTCACGGGGTCGAAATATTGTAGCGTATCCTAAAACCCTTCGCACACTGGACGCCCCCTTAACCCCCCGTACTTCCTAACTACGCTACTAATCAGCTGTTTTCACCCACAGATCACCGAGACCTACGCTTTCCTTCCGCGTGAGGCCGTCACGCGCTTCCTGACCGGATGCGGCGAGTGTGCGCGGCGCCCGCGCAGCGCCTCCCCCCCTCCGCTGCCCACCCCGTCGCCCTCGCCCACCCGACACCCCTACCTCCCGTTCCTACCCCACCCGGACTACTCGCGCAACTGGGAGAACGAGATAGACGCCGCCCAAAACTACACATACGAACCTAATTTTGAACAAGTAAAGAAAGTTGACAGCCCAAAACAAAATGAAGAGGAAGAACCTACCTATATAGAGCTTACTTCGAAGAAATCGTACGATGCGAAAGTTTACACCTCCCCTGTTGAACCTTTTAGAGAAGAAGAGCCAGTTAGAACAGATCCTGAGATAGATAAGGATGAAAACAGCTTGATAGATGTAGAAGATGTCAAAGCAGACAGTCCCCCTCCCCAGAAGGATGAAGAACGAGCGAAAGTTAAAGAAGATTCTGTCGCAAGTACCAGGGCGGCAGAGACTGCGGGAGCTAAAGAGACAAAGACTGAGAAGAAGAAATATAACCCGTTGGATGTCGCGAATCTGACGTCTAAGGATCCTCCCAAGTCGAGGTCTCCTCCAAGGAAGAAACTTCTGCCTTCAAGTATAGAGTATCCTAATTACAGTATGTTTTTGAAGCCTTGGAGGCCTGACGCGAACGAGTATACTAGGGGCGAAGAGATGGACTACAGTGTGCCTATAACGACTGCGTACTTGAAGCATATCAGGAGTAACATGAGTTTTCAAGAACGCATGGAGGTGGAGAGCTCTTCTAGTGCTAAGGTAAGTGTTCTCATTTATATATTTTACTCATCGACTTCAAAAATCGGAGGGGGAATTTTATATTTTAAAACCGTAATAGGGACAATTGAAACGATAATTTGATCCCACATGCATTCTTTTTTTAGCATTGTCAAATATTTTCTTTGTTTTAGTATTTGGCTGTTATATTTTCAGATAGTCTTGAATAAAGGGTAATAGTCGTATGTACGTAATATGCTGACTGTTCACAAACAAACTTTTAACGGCCTCAAACGGCCCCGATCGTTCAAAGCCGCAAACTAACCAGACAACTCGAAGCGCACTCGCGATTCATATTCCATATCGCTAACTTAAAAGGCATTCCAGCAAAAATAACTCGAAAACAATAAAATAATTTCGGGGCGGAGTGGACGGTTTGCGGCGCGACCCGGGCCGCCCCGAAGTTGTCCTGGGTTGGGCCGCAAACGCGCCTTTGTGACGGGGTGGAGGGGTAGCCATACAGCCGGGGAAGGTAGGACAGTCCTGTAGAGCTACCATGAGTTTAAAAGTGACGGACTCGATATCACCTATGTAATGTCCATGAAAATCTTGTACAGCGCCCCTAGCGGTTACGCTAAGAACTAAAATCGGTAGTATGAAAAAAACAATTCGATAGGTTTTTAACGTAGGTAAGTTTTCGATAACTCATGGTACCGCTACTGATTCAAGATAATGTCTGACTGTAAGGAGCAATCCTGTTAAAAAGTTGTGATACGGCACAGTCAGCTGAAAACGTAATGTTAATTGACTGTGGAACAGTGGCTTCTGTTGCAAGAGTCGTGGGTTCGATACGCATCCGACAAAAATATTGATGAAATGAAAGGAAATTAAATTTATTTTTGTACCTAAATAATTGTTTGCAATATAATCTGCGTTACAAGATTTCCTTATCTCATTAGTCCTACCTACATATTACATTAATGAGTCTAATAATTTTATAATTTAAATTCATGTGATGAACATTTGTGTCTGGGTGTTTAATGATATTGTAATGTACCGAATTTGTAACATATTATTGTCCTTAAAATTTTTGCCTAAAGATTGGCCATCGCGGTCATAACCCTCCCGTGTTATTATTTTCAAGTTCGATTGCAAATATTAAACGGTAGAATTATTATTAACTTTTGGGATAGCGTTTTGAAGAGGTTGAAGGCATGAGCAGTGGGATCGTAACAAATAATGCCACAACATATAATACTCTATACATACAACTATAAGACTCTCACGTTCTACACTGTCTAAGCCATACGGTAAAATATAATAAAGCAGTATGTGTATCAAAATATGATAGTCAACACTTGAATAAATTGTACATACATACATACATAAAATCACGCCTTTTTCCCAGCGGGGTAGGCAGAGATCACTTCCAGCGATCCACTTTTCACCTCTGTGGAAAACGTGACGTGACGGGTTGTGGACCACGTCGCCGCCATTCTGCCTTGTGCATTGTTTTAACAAGGTCACACGTTCCCACGAGTAGCAAGGATATATGACGGGGGAAGGAAAAGGGAAGGAAGGATACTATCGCCTCGGATGATTTGGACTGAGTCGATAGTAGCTCGAGGAGCCGGGGTCGCTTACCCGTATACCGTTCACCAACCACCGGACAGATAGTTGTGACTGTAATAAATTATAAATTAAATTAAATTATTAATTTAAATTATAAATAATAAATTGTATGCTTGATAATCTAAATATATATGTATAACTCAAAGGTGACTGACTGACATAGTGATCTATTAACGCACAGCCCAAACTTCTGGACGGATCGGGCTGAAATTTGGAATGCAGGTAGATGTTATGACGTATCCGCTAAGAAGGGATTACCCGAAGCGAAGCGAGGGCGGGTCACTAGTATAGTGTACTCGTATTGTAATAATTTGGTACAGTAACAGCCGAAAAATAAAACGATGAATAGATGAGAGACTTCTATTTGAACGAATAGGTATAATGGTCTTAAAACTAAATCGGTTAAACTAGCCTATTCTTTCTTAGAAGTTAGTTCCAGTAGTATTGGCGTAGTATTGAATGCACAAAAGTCAGACACACAGACAGATTTTCGCATTAATAGCATTAGTATTTTTGATTTATTTAGCGTGGGCGGAGTATAGTATACTCGTATTGTAATAATTTGGTACAGTAACAGCCGAAATATAAAACGGTTATTAGATGAGACTTCTATTTGGACGAATATAATGGTCTTAAATCTAAATCGGTTAAACTAGCCTATTCTTTCTTAGAAGTTAGTTCCAGTAGTATTGGTGTAGTATTGAATGCACAAAAATCAGACACACAGACAGATTTTCGCATTAATAGCATTAGTATTTTTGATTATTTAGCGTGGGCGGAGTATAGTATACTCGTATTGTAATAATTTGGTACAGTAACAGCCGAAATATAAAACGGTTATTAGATGAGACTTCTATTTGGACGAATATAATGGTCTTAAATCTAAATCGGTTAAACTAGCCTATTATTTCTTAGAAGTTAGTTCCAGTAGTATTGGTGTAGTATTGAATGCACAAAAATCAGACACACAGACAGATATTTTCGCATTAATAGCATTAGTAAGGTGTTAGAGACGCGAAAAAAATTGTCACAGCTCAGATCTATTTTATTCCCTTAGATCTTTCTAGATTACATTATTCTTTTTTTTTATCTAACGAAAAACCGATACGATTTGTCAAACTAAGATGTCAGCGTAAATCCTAGTACTAGGCTCGCAGGATTTATCGGAGGTGGGGCCACCTGACACTCCACAGCGATTGATTCGGACGAACGGGCGCGAACCTTCGCAGCTTTGTCTCATGAGTGACCGATCTTTTAGGCATTAGTAGTAACGAATATTAGAAATTGGAGGCTGCTTTCTATTACTTTACGAGTATTATTTAGGAGATTAACCAAGCCCTAAACTGTTGATTTTTGATGCGCCACCGGAGACCTTTGCCCAGCAGTGGGATGATACAGGTTAAACAAAAACAGCAAACTTTTAATTTAAGTTTAAAATAATTTTTATTAAGAATAACACACTTCAAAAAAGAGGAGGTTTCTCAGTTCATCCGTATCTATGTTTTTTTTTTATGTTTTAGTTTAAAGATCAGATTTAGATCAGAGTGACCAGGCTTTCAGGATTAATAGGGCACTCTACACCTGACGTAACCTCGGAGTGACTTGAATGATTCGGACGAATGGGAACTTTCTAAGAGTCGTCACTTGACGTCATTGTCAAACTTTATTTTTTAAATTCATTTTATTAAAGATGTGTATTGTGTAGGTATGTACTTCATAAGGACAGCAGGCAGATGAAAACTTTTTTGTGAAGTATAAAAATAACTTTAAGAAGCGAAGCTTTTTGTCCTTGGGCTTGGTACTCTAGTACCAGGCCATCAGGATTAATAGGGAGCTCTACACCTGACGTAACCCTGTAGCGACCCGATTGATTCGGACGAATAGGACGCCCGGCGGCGTCACGCTATAATCGGGCGGCATCTTTTCTAACATTTTTTATAAATATTTCATGTACTGTACATACATTTATGACTGCAAGCAGATTAAAACAGTTTCTTTTGTACCGAAAAAAAAACTGTAATTTGCAATTTCTCCTTGGAATTGGTACCAGGCTATCAGGATTAATAGGGAGCTCTACACCTGACGTAACCCTGTAGCGACCCGATTGATTCGGACGAATAGGACGCCCGGCGGCGTCACGCTATAATCGGGCGGCGCATCTTTTCTAACTCATTTTTCTCGCTCAGGGCGAGGCGGGGTGGTTTCATCAGCCGGGGGTCACGGTATAAGACAAGACACAAAAACGGCGCGAGCCGCATAAGGTGGCAAGTGCGTTTTCCGAACTGTAAGAGTTTGGTTATGACAGGATTGAAAAATGATCGCTCTTTGTTCGGCAAGGAATGTTGCGGTACTTTGGTTTGTAATTTGAGAGTTTTGGTGATTTTATGGAATTAGACATGAAAATTGATTGAAAAAAGGTTACTTAGTATTTCATGTAACGATTTCCATAACAATATGAAAGGGAATATTATGAATTAGATTCACAGACAGACAGACGATAAAGATTACATACATACCTTTAAGACGACTTGGATAACTTTCAAATACATTCGAAACGCAAATAATTTATCATATCAAAACCCTTTACATGTGATTTATTCAAGTTATTTTGTTATTTAGGTACTAAACCCAAAAATGTATTGTTAAAATTGATTTATTTAGTCCAATTTTGCATAAAATATCATAGAATCAAGTATCAGTATTACTACTACTAAGTTGAGTAGTATAGAGCACCCCATCCAACGCACGAACAGCATACAACATAAATTCAAAATGGTTCCCAAAAAGTCCACTTTCGTCCTTGCCCTCCTCGCACTCTGAGGGTCAGTCCGGCCGTAAGAGGGTATCGTCCCTTCCCCCGAAAGTGGCTCCGGCCCTCGCGACTTGTAAGATTGATTGGGGCTCCTCCAGTCCATTGCCGACCCCCTGCGGGATATCCGACCCGCCCCCCCCTTTTTTCTCGGGCCGGAGTTAGGGTAGCTGGATGTGGTAACTTTTGTGGTGAAGTAATGATTATAAGGTAACGCTATGGCGTACAAGCAGTTGAGGTTTTATTAGAGTAATGTTACGATTAGAACATGGTTGGATGTTCGTTTAAAATTTAACCATTGTTTTTACGATTTAACTAAGTTTAGCTAATATTTTTTAAGAAATCTCGTCATTTAGTTATTATTTTGTTATTTTCACACTACATAACAATGCATATAATATTTAATAAGGTACAATCATTAATCGATCGTTAAAATGTATGTAGTTTATAAAAATCCTCATGTAAGTGAATGTTCAAATTTGAAAAAATAAAGCTCTTTAACCAGAATCGTTTGCCATAATTAATATTTTAGTGCGTATAAGGAATTGTATTTTTTAAATGATACCAACGCTAGATTTTACGTTATGGACGGCGCTAGTTTTGATAACAGTAAAAGTATCAGATCAGACCTGCCTACTGCCTATTGATAATGTTACGACCACGAGAGACCGTGCAAGCGGAATTAGTCTTATCGTCGTATGGATAAGGTCTATATTCGCTTGCACGATACTACGCTACACACTCTGGTAGGTTGTAGCGAGCTCTAGAGTGTTCTAAAGTAATAATAATAGTACGACCTTGAGAGACCGTGCAAGCGAAATTAGTCTTATCGTCGTATGGATAAGGTCTATATTCGCTTGCACGATACTACGCTACACACTCTGGTAGGTTGTAGCGAGCTCTAGAGTGTTCTAAAGTAATAATAATAGTACGACCTTGAGAGACCGTGCAAGCGAAATTAGTCTTATCGTCGTATGGATAAGGTCTATATTCGCTTGCACGATACTACGTCACACACTCTGGTCGGTCGGAGCGAACTCCAGCGAGTTCTAGAAATTTCGATCCCCGCGAGAAGATTCTCGACGCCACGCGAAGAGCTGCGTCTCTGGATATAAAAGCTGGATGTACGACGCGACGGGACAGTTCCGATTTGGAAAGCGAAGCGAATCAGTCTCCTGCGAACTAAGAGTGATCGAGTGCGTTACCTGCGAATAGTCAGTGAAATTCAGTGTTTTAGTGTGATTCAGTGCTTTAGTGTAATTTAGTGTTCCGTGTTAAGTGTTGTAATTAAGTGTTTTTAATTGTGTTTTTAAGTGTTTAATTGTGTAATTGTTAGTCGATAAATAAATTAATTGTCTTTTGGTGACTTTTGGCGTATCTTGAATTAAACGTACCCCGTTCCCGCAACAATTGGTGTCAGAAGTGGGATTCAAGATGCCTCTTACACCACGAGAAGACAGTGAGGGTCGAGTAACAAGGAGTCAAACCGCGGCCCTGCAAGAGGGTGAAGGCTCTTCAACGGAGGGATCAATTCAAACATCAATTGGGCCTGTGGAGCTTGCAGACTTATTTAAAATGCTGCAGACACAAGCCCGTCGCCAGGAGGAGCAAGCCCGTGAACAAGCCCGCCGCCAGGAGGAGCAAGCCCGTGAGCAAGCACGCCGCCAGGAGGAGCTAGCCCGACTTCAGGAAGCACAATTTGCTAAGCTGAGGAAGAACAAGCCCTTCGCCAGGAAAAGCAAGACCTTCGCCAGGAAGAGCTAAGCAAGAGTTTGTTGGGGGCTATTGAGAAGAAGCACGAAGTATTAGAAAAGCAGATTGATGCTCTCAAGGATGATGTGCTAAGCGTCAAGACCCAACACGAAGATCGACTCACCCAACACGAAGACCGACTCATCCAACATGAAGATCGATTCACCCAACATGAAGATCGATTCATCCAACATGAAGACCGATTCACCCAACACGAGGATCGACTGAGCCAGGTGGATGCTGAGATGCGACAGCTGCATACCAAAATGGCAAGAGTGGGGATCCGGGGTGCTACGGTAGTGTCGGATTCTCCGAAAATCGAAGTACCCCACTTCGATGGAACGACGTCTTGGGCAGCATTTTGGTACCAGTTCGAGACGGTGGCTAAAGGAAAGGGGTGGAACGAGGAAGAGTCCTTGATAGCTCTGACTCTGGCTCTTCGTGGAGATGCCCTGCTCACGTTGGAAAACCTGCCTTCGGATAACAGAACTTTAGGTGCTCTCCAAAGAGCATTAGAAGGCAGGTACAGCGACAAACACCTGGAACACGCGTATAGAGCACAACTCCGCGATCGACAGCAGAAGCCTGGTGAGAGTCTGCAGCAATGGGCAACGGAAATCGAAAGGCTAGTCAGACGTGCGTACGTGTCATGCCCGACAATGGTGGAATCAATGATCCCGCAAGCTTTCTGTGATGGAATTAGAGACGCAGACGTCAGACACACCGTGAAATTGAGCCATCATCAGACCTTACAGGAAGCTCTAGCCCATGCTTTGGAGGTGGAAGCCGTGCGTCAAGACGCTAGAACTCAACGACTTGAGTGCGGCGAGAGGGGTCATATTCGGAGTAGTTGCCCCAGGCAAAGATGGCCGCATAGAACGACAGTAGCGTCCTCTACACAGGTGGACGCAGAAGAGCTGTCAGGAGCCAGGGCCGTGGGGCGGGCGCTGGCTGGCCAACATCGAGCCCCTACCGTCACTGTTTCACAGATTGGTAATGGGAACAATCTTACTGTGGTTGGACAGCTGAACAGCGTAACGTGTCATTTTACTATTGACACCGGTGCTTCAAGAACAATAGTGCGTCCGGAGCTATTGAAAAGGACTATTGTGTGGAATCAGAGACCATCCGTTCAGCTTCAAACAGCAACAGGCCAGCCAGTTACCGTCTTCGGTGAGACGATGGCGAACATAACCATTGGAGAACAAACCTTTGAATACGGCGTTCTCATAGCAGACATCACGGACGATTGCATCATCGGATTGGACTTTTTAAGAGACCAGAAGTGTGTGGTAGACGTAGCTAAAGGAGTACTTAGTTTCCCTGAGCAAGAAGTATTCCTAGAGGGAGCGAGATCATGCGCAGTTTACTGCCTGAAAAATACGACCCTACCGCCGAGATCTGAAACTCTGGTCAAAGTTAGATTCCCTTACACTGCGTGTCAAGGGCGAAGCGTCGTCATAGAAAACTGCGGCGACCATCCGAGTTGGATCACAGCAAGAACTCTGGCCATGACCGGAAAAGGAGCGCTGGTGCGAGTCATCAATCTTAGCGGAGATGAAGTGCAGCTACGAAGAAACTGTGTCATCGGACGGTGCGATGCAGGTCAATCCATCAGAAGGCTGAAAAGGGCCCGGGAACCGGAATCCTGTCAACGAGGTGACGTCACGCCGCTCCTAGCAAATTGTAAGGACAAGCTATCTGAGCGAGAACTTCAGCAAGCTAAAGGGTTGTTGCTAGATTTCAACGACATATTTTCGAAGGGTGACCATGATTTGGGAAGGACAGGTCTCGTTAAACACAGAATAGACACGGGAGACGCGCCACCAATAAAGCAGCGGCCTAGACGCCTTCCATTTGCCAAAGAGAAGGAGGTAGCAGACATGGTTGCTGAGATGCAGAAGAACCGCATCATAGAACCTTCAACAAGCCCGTGGTCTTCGCCAGTAGTCCTGGTAAAGAAGAAGGACGGCAGCACCAGGTTTTGTGTGGACTACCGGTTGTTGAATAATGCAACGAAGAAGGACAGCTACCCTCTGCCCCGTATAGACGACACACTGGACATGTTGAGCGGCATGAAGTGGTTCTCAACAGTGGACCTTAAGAGTGGGTACTGGCAAGTAGACATCCATCCAGCAGACAAGGAGAAGACGGCATTTACGACCGGAACTAGGAATGGATTGTGGCAGTTCAACGTCATGCCCTTTGGTCTTTGCAACGCTCCGGCGACATTCGAGCGGTTGATGGAAAGGGTACTGGTTGGACTTCTGGGTGATGCATGCCTGGTCTATCTGGATGACATCATTGTCATGGGTCGAAATTTCACAGAGCATGTCAGTAACCTGAGGAAGGTTTTCACTAGAATACGAGAAGCAAACTTAAAACTCAGCGCAAAGAAATGCACGTTTTTCAAGGAAGAAGTCGCCTATTTAGGCCACATTATTTCATCGAAAGGTGTAAGGACCGACCCAGAGAAGATCAAAGCTGTCCAAGAATGGCCTATTCCAGCTAACAAGACCGACGTGAGATCATTTTTGGGTTTATGCGCATACTACCGGCGCTTTGTAAAGAACTTCTCTGATATAGCGAAACCTCTTCATCGGCTCACGGAAGATAAACGAGTATTCGCCTGGGACTCGGAATGTGATCAAGCCTTCGTCAGATTAAAAGAACACCTCTGCACCAGTCCTATACTTGGCTACCCGAACAGAGAAGGAAGGTTTATCGTGGACACTGATGCCAGCAACACTGGCATAGGCGGAGTTCTGTCGCAAGAGCAAGGTGAACGGGAAGTCGTGATCGCCTATTTCAGTAAGTCACTTTCAAAACCTGAAAGGAACTACTGTGTGACTCGTAAGGAACTGTTGGCGGTAGTGAAGACTCTACAGCATTTCAACAAGTACCTCGTTGGAAGACAGTTTACCCTGCGGACAGATCATGCTGCGTTAAAATGGCTCTTGCAGTTTAAGAACCCTGAAGGACAAGTGGCGCGGTGGTTAGAGCAGCTACAGGAGTACAACTTCACAACAGAACATCGGAGTGGTAGAACGCATTTGAATGCCGATGCCCTATCAAGGAGACCTTGTCCTGTGGCCTGCAGTCATTGTTCTAAGACGGAGACTAAAGAAGAAGTCCGGATGATTACCACCCAGGGACTTGATAATGAATGGAGCGAAGACGCTATCAAAAAGGCTCAAAAAGAGGATAATGACCTGAGGAAAATATTTGAATGGAAAGAGGTAGGTCAGAAACCTTCTTGGAGCCATGTAGCATCATCAAGCCCCATCACGAAAAGTTACTGGGCACAATGGGACAGTTTGGAGATTAAGGATGGAGTACTCTTCAGGAAATGGGAAACACCAAAAGGGGATCAAACTACACTACAGCTGATTGTACCCCGTAAACAAGTTGCTTCTCTACTGAGGTACATACACGATGGGGTATCCGGGGACATTTAGGCGTGAAGAAGACCCTAGAGAAGCTGAGACAGAGGTTCTACTGGATACACTGTCGGGAGGACGTCGAAGACTGGTGCAAGAAATGTACGACTTGCGCATCAGTAAAGGGCCCACAAACCAGAAGTAAGGGCAAACTCAAGCTGTACAACGTCGGCGCTCCTTGGGAAAGAATTGCAGTAGATGTAGCTGGCCCCTTCCCAGAATCTGACGAGGGAAACAAGTACATCATTGTGGTCCAAGATTACTTCACTAAGTGGCCTGAAGTCTTCGCTACGCCTAATCAAGAAGCAAAGACGGTTGCCAAGAAATTAGTCCACGAGGTGATTTGCCGATTTGGTGTGCCTCTTGAGATACATTCAGACCAAGGAAGAAACTTTGAGTCAGCACTGTTCCAGGAGGTCTGTCAACTATTGGGTATGCATAAGACCCGTACTACACCAGCACACCCGCAATCCGATGGCATGGTCGAGAGATTCAACCAAACGTTGGAAAACCACTTGGCCAAAGTTGTGGACGAGCATCAACGAGACTGGGACCAGTACATACCGCTTTTCTTGCTGTCCTACCGATCTGCGATCCACGATAGCACCAGCGCAACCCCAGCAATGGTAAACTTCGGTCGAGAAATGCGGCTTCCGGTAGACGCGTTGACTGGGACACCGCCAGAAGCTCCGAAACCAGTAACCGAATATGCGGCTGACCTACAGAAGCGCCTGGATGAAGTACATGCTCTCGTTAGAGACTGCAGTCTAAAATCCAGCGAAAGAATGAAAACCCGTTACGACCGCAAAGCCAACACCGACGGTTTCGATGAAGGGAGTCTGGTTTGGTTACACAACCCACTCAGGAAGAAGGGCAAATCACCGAAGTTCCAGCCAAGGTGGGAAGGACCATACAAGATCATCACTAGGCTGAACGACTTAACCTATCGGATCAAACAAGGGACAAGAGGCAAGCCGAAAATTGTTCACATTGATCGATTGGCTCGTTACCATGGGTCAAATGATGCTCGGGACGAGCATGACTAAGAGGGGGATAATGTTACGACCACGAGAGACCGTGCAAGCGGAATTAGTCTTATCGTCGTATGGATAAGGTCTATATTCGCTTGCACGATACTACGCTACACACTCTGGTAGGTTGTAGCGAGCTCTAGAGTGTTCTAAAGTAATAATAATAGTACGACCTTGAGAGACCGTGCAAGCGAAATTAGTCTTATCGTCGTATGGATAAGGTCTATATTCGCTTGCACGATACTACGCTACACACTCTGGTAGGTTGTAGCGAGCTCTAGAGTGTTCTAAAGTAATAATAATAGTACGACCTTGAGAGACCGTGCAAGCGAAATTAGTCTTATCGTCGTATGGATAAGGTCTATATTCGCTTGCACGATACTACGTCACACACTCTGGTCGGTCGGAGCGAGCTCCAGCGAGTTCTAGAAATTTCGATCCCCGCGAGAAGATTCTCGACGCCACGCGAAGAGCTGCGTCTCTGGATATAAAAGCTGGATGTACGACGCGACGGGACAGTTCCGATTTGGAAAGCGAAGCGAATCAGTCTCCTGCGAACTAAGAGTGATCGAGTGCGTTACCTGCGAATAGTCAGTGAAATTCAGTGTTTTAGTGTGATTCAGTGCTTTAGTGTAATTTAGTGTTCCGTGTTAAGTGTTGTAATTAAGTGTTTTTAATTGTGTTTTTAAGTGTTTAATTGTGTAATTGTTAGTCGATAAATAAATTAATTGTCTTTTGGTGACTTTTGGCGTATCTTGAATTAAACGTACCCCGTTCCCGCAACAATATGATAAAAAAAGATAGGTATCTCAATAATCAGGTCACATCCAGGTCTCATTGCTCCACGTCCATAGACCGTTAATAACACAACAGGCTATTTTATTCGCAGCCACTTGCGGCGTGCGGGCGCCTCAGCGCCAGAGATTACGAGTAGCTCTGTCCGTCTGTACGCATAGTTAATGCCCGAGACCAGATCTCATACATTTTCTATATACGTCATTCGAACTTTGTGGTCACTTTTCCAGCCTACCCTTTTGACTGGTTAACCGATTGTTTTAAAGTAGTTCTAGTTGCTCCATGACGCCCTGGTACTTTTCGCGGAATTATAAGTGCCACATATGTATATTACTTGTATGTATTGTATGTGTTCGTCTATACACATAGTTAACGCTCGAGACCGGATCTCATACATTTTCTTAATTCGTCATTCGAACTTTGTGGTTACTTTTCCAGCCTAGCCTTCTGACTGGTTTTCCGATTGTTAAAATAGCTCTAGTTGCTCCATGACGCCCTGGTACTTATCGCGGAATTATGAGTGCCAGTGACATATTTTATTTGTATGTGTCCATCTGTACGCAAAGTAAATGCCTAAAACCAGATCTCATACATTTTCTATATTCTTCATGCAAGCTTTGTGGTCACTTTTCCAGCCTAGCCTTTTGACAGGTTGCCTTTATCATTTGTTTCATAATTTGTGGTTCTAGGCGATCTATGCTGCCCTAGTACTTATCGCGGAATTATGAGCGTCAGTGTCACATTTATGATTATATTAAGTAAGTAAAGTTCTTCCATTCCTTAGAATCGTGATTTATCGCAACATGCAGACAACTAATCATAGATATATAATACTTAGCCCTAGTCTCAGTAATGATCTCATTGCCTTCTTGAATATTTCTCCTCTCTAAACATCAAAACTGCTGCCAAATAAAAAAAAAGAAGAGTGCGTTGGAATTATCACATATGAATAGTAAACGACTGTCGTTCCGGGTACACTTATTGTTAATCGTTTCGACTGTTAGGCTTACGATCACATTATTATTAAATCTCTCTAACAATCACTGTCCATACATTTCCACCACCGTCAGGACAAACTACCCTTCCTAAACCGTGTAAATTCCATGCAATTATCGATTTTAAGTAGCAAACAATTGGGTTTAAAGTAGTTCAAAGGAGATTTGGTTGTGTGTTGTTTTAGAAGAGCGAATTCAACCCTACGGCCGCTGACGGGGTCGCCGGGACCCTCTCGTTAATAAACGCAAATCGATCAAAAGGGGCGAAACTTAATTATGACAGTTCAAGGTCGAGAAGCGCATTCGTCAATAGCAAATTTGTTTATGGAAAGCAATTTTGGCACCGGTAAAGCGATTACACACAAATCAGGTTGTGCAGTGATGAATTTAATTTGTTTAATTTAACTTTTTTTTTGGGGGTTGATGTTTGTTTGAGTTTGTACACTTTTAATCGTTGTTTTTTAAACAAATGTGTACTGTAATACAATTTGTCTAAGTGAACAATTGTAAGTATTTATTCAATGTGGATTATTTATAATTTGAACAAGATAAAAGAAGGTACATAAATTGTGTTTATCAATCTTATGGCTAAATGCTGAAAAGACAATAAAAGATTTTGCTTACCACCTTAAGATCATATTGTTCAATGATAATGAGAAGATTTAGTTTAGATTTAGTAATTCTGTTTAGACTTGAAAGTAATTTCCAAATAAAAACGGTCAAGTAATTGAATTGCATGCATTGATAATAATTTTTCTTAGTTTATTTATTGGCAACTTTATTAATTTACATGCAAGTCATGTAAATTGACATAGATTCTAACCTATATATATCAGTATGTGTTTCAGTGTGTGAATCCATATATTTCAGTATACCTACATTCGGTTCCTACTTTATTCTAGAACTTGTCCTCTTTCTGTAATTCACATCTGCAATTCCGGACTCTGGTGACTAGTTACCAGACTTTTTGTAACTTATGTACAGTATTTGGTGTATGTAGTACTTGGCAAACCGATGTGTACTTTAGATTTTGGTCAGGGGCCAACTGGGGGCAACGAGACTGACAGAAGATAAGATAGATATTGTTCTTCACTGCGCAAATATGTTGCTTTTATCATGCCTAGGGGTATTTATTACCCACGGAATAGTTGTTAGGGTTAATCGTGTTTGACTTTTTCTTTTATTAATAACGGATGACGGTTTTAAAATAAGTTGATGGGTCTGCTGCTTTAATGATGAAAGACCAAAAATATAAAAATCTTTGTGACTACTGTCATAATCGGCTGATAAATGTATATGGTAATTTCATTTACAAACTTGTAAAATGTGTTATTATTCGACTACACGAACTAAACGTACGAGTTTTATAGATTCAAATTCCGATTATCTTAAAACAATACACAAAGGACATTCATATTTTGAGGAGTAAACACAAAAATTAGTAGTAATTTACGAAAAATGCACTTTAAAGTAAAACAAACTCAGCTAGGAAAATTCTGGTTCGACAGAATTTCGAAGACAAGAAGCGAATGCAAAGAAGGTAACGGTATATTATATTGCTTTACGCAGTTATCTGAATATGTTTTATTAAAATTTTATAAAAGTGGCATTTAAGAAAACACAGAACTGGTCTCAAACCAAAATTAGTATTGTAATTGTTATAATCAACTTGACGTTTGCTGCTAAGGCGAACAATGAAAACTTTTATTAAGTAAATTTCAACAGCAAGACATAAAACTTCTTATGACATTTTGGCGTCGCATGAACACCCTGCTCACTAAGTATAAAACGAATGAACTATGGGATTTGCCGTTATATTTTTATGGTGCAACTCCGTATCGCCCCAACGATCTCGTTCGCACCATGGTTTATGACGAAGGGACCCATGCAAATGTCAAATGTAGGTCAATAGAAAAACTACACACAACCCCCCATACATTGCGAACGAATGTGTTTTGTTGCATAGCCGGAGTTACCAGGCTTTCAGAAAGTATTGACAGTAAATATGTTATTTATAGCAAGCTTTTTACTGCGTCATCGATTTTTATAAAAAAACGGATGGACAATTTGTCCATAGATCCTTACGTAGTTTCTTACTAATGATAATGCGACAGAATTTCTGTCTTTTGCTCTTTTACGCCAAAATTACTGAACCGATTTAAATTAAATTTGGTACACTATTCAACTAGAGTCTGAAAAAGGGTGACAACTTTTACCCGACTTCGCATTGTGAAGGAGGTAATGTTGTATACGCCAAACGACTCTGAAGGAAATCGGGGCGGATAGCTAGTAAGTCTATAAAGCATTAATAGAAAAACCCATGTAAGTATCATTAATTTCATTAAGTATAAAATTCACGTTATTTGACACGACACGATTTAAATCTAGCGGCTCATGGAATTAACAAAAAGACATACAGCCTCAAATTTTGTTTGTTATTATATAATGTCAGTTTGTACGTGTGAACGTAAACACAACAGTATATGAGTTTAATTTTATATAATATCCAAGTAAATGATGTTTTTTGCTTCGTTGCGTGTAGACACCTCGCTACAAGGTACCAGGAGCCCATATCAGGCGTGGAGGTGGGCGGCGCCTAGGGTGACCAGGGTAGCAGCCGGGGGAATACCTTTATTTATTTGTTTACATCGGTTTCAGGTTTAGTAAGTCTTGTCAGCATATAATCTGAATGTTTCTCCGTAATGAACTGGAATTTCTTTCGGAACACAATGTAAGCTGATTTCTCGGCGAAATTAAATGTGTTTTCTTTGGAAACGATTTAATAATTGTCAAAAATATTTTTCTTGGTTAGGAATTTCTTGAAGGCATATTCTTTTTTCTAGATACCACCTTTTAACTGATTAAGTATACCTAATCTATACATATCCATACTAATATTACCTGTAAAGCTGAAGAGTTTTTTTGTTTGTCGGTGCTACATCTCAGGAACTACTGGTTCGAATTTAAAAAATCTTTTTGTGTTTGATAGACCATTTATCGAGGAAGGCTTTATAGTATCACGCTGTGAACAACAGGAGCAACGAAACAATGGAAAATGTGTAAAAATGGGGACAAACGCGGACGAAGTCTCTGCTGGCACAGCTAGTGAAAAAAATAAGTTGATAGTTATGTATCTGATGTACCACTTCTAAGTAATAATATTTTTAAAATTTTCATTAAGTTTCTTTCTATCGTTCGTTTATAGTTAGGTTAAACTAACAAAAGACTGATATCAAACAAATAAAAAATTCTGATGAATTTTCTTGATTGAACATCACTATGATATGATTTCTGAGCTAGAACTTTTATCAAAAACATTTAACATGAACGCAGCCAAAAATAACAACGCCAGACAAAGAACACCCAATTACCCAGCGTCTATCTAAACAAAAACTTCGTATACCTACTTCGCCTCTGCTTCCCTAGTACATGTGTGGGTTTAGTGCGGCGCCCAGCAGGCGGCAAGCAGCCGACTAATTCCCTTAAAATTCCCGCTGCCGCTGCGCGCCTGGTAGCGGTAAGTAGGGTAAATGACAACGGGGGGCCACCCCACGCAAGGGTTTATTTGTGGGCTCACCCCCCTTGGCAAGGCAAGCTACTAGGAATTTCGATGCTATTCATTTAGCGTATCTTGTTTTCCGAGACTGGCGAGCCAGGCTTTCTGATTTTTGCCATTGCTGTGTGGTATGGCATAGCGGTCGATATACATAGTTGGATAGATATGATATTATAAAAAAAATATGTACATACAACATCACATACATTGATCTGATCCCGTGGTAAGTAGCTTAAGCACTTGTGTCACAGATATCAGAGTCAACAGTGGATACAGAAATATACTCAAATATATTTAATAGACACGGAACACCGTTGATCATCACACAAATTTGAGCCCGGAGTGGGGAACAAACCCACGGCTCTTGGAAGCGTAGGTAGTGAACCTGGGTCCCTAACCACTGTTCCACCGAGCCAATTGTGATTCTGTAACATATGTATGTTAGGATGCTAAATTAGATGCCCGGTAATTAATTAGCACCTGTCATTTTGTCAGTTACGACTTTTGCGTAGATAAATGTCAAAAATATGTGTTCAACTGCTGATTTATTTATCTTCGACCATTCACCATTTCCCTAGATAGATGTTAATACATACGTTGATACTAATAAATAAAGTTATCTCTATTTTGATTTAATTATGGTACAACTTACAAACAGGTTAAAAATCAGAAAACTAAAATTGTCTCTTTTCGAAGGTAAGGTCATCGTTGTTGTATTAATAATTATAATAGTTATTTTCATAATAAAGTAAGTTAAAATATTTATGCACACTTTTCCCTTTTCTAAATTTTAAAACACGCTTCAATTGGAAAAAAACGCAATAGTTTAAAACGGTTGGAATGTGGGTTACCCGTAGCAGTCTAAATCACTACGCCGTAGTTCGTAGCGGATTCGTAGCACCGCGAGTCATCATAATTCCCATTTCGTAGCCCCAACGGTTTCCAGGAATTTGTTGTTTAGGAATTTTTGAAGGTTGTCAATCGGCCATTTTTTTTCTCGGTATTGGATGTCACAGCGTTTTGTTGGAAATCGGTTTCATTTTAAACCCTCTCAAAAGTTCAGTTTTGGAATTATTTATTGGTAAATGTTAAGTACTTTTAGAAATCAAACTTAATATAAAGTGAGATGACATATAATATTTATTTCGTATTTAGACTGCCAAGTTTATTGTAAATACTTATGTATACATGTTTCAATACTTAAGGTGAGATAAAAGTTATAAAACTAGAAAAATATACTGATTGAACTTAATATTAATATCTTTTATCGTTTTTGCCGGTTTCCATCCGACTGATAAAAGTGCGTTTAACACGTTATAGGACTTTACACGACCAAATTCGTGGGTAGAGGCTAGTCCCTCATAATTTCTCCTTTTAGCATGATACCATCCACCTTGCATCTTGCATAAACCTCTCCGGGTCAGTCCGTGGGCTTTAGAGATTATAACCGCTACCCATGGGCACCTTAGCCCATTTTCCATAATAATAGTTGCTGGCCCGCCACAAATTCACATAATCGTTTGTTCAACTTGTAATAATAAACCGAGTACACAAGTATTAGTTTTGGGCACATACAATTTGGGGAACAACGGGTGCGTTAGAGATTACCTCCCGTTGCGTTATGGTTTTCTGGTACTTGAAAAAAATATGTATTTCCATGTGAAACCAAAACGTTCATATTTTATAAGTTTTTTTTTTGTAAAATATTTATTTGTCTTGAAAACCTCATCTTTTTTGTTTATTTTGGTTAAGAATTATTATTAGGTGTATCAATCTTTCAACATTTGCGATGAATAGAATAGAATAGAAATGATTTATTGACCACATAATATAAACAAGTACACAACGAATTATTGTGTTTTGTTAATAGTAAGAATTATTACTGAACTGAAATTGAAATTAAAACAAAGCTAGTCAAGTCATAGCCAATCTTAAAAATTGAAAATCAACTTGACATAAGAAATATCAAATAAAAAAAGTCTAAACCCAAAAAGGGCACTTGTCCTCATCTATCAGCGCCACAGCCTTCTCTGTCCGGTCCCTCGGTTTGATAGACGTCTCTGGAACTTTTTCTACGGACCCTTACCCCCTGTCCCTTCGGGGGAGGGCAAGGGATCGGGGTGGGTTTTCTATTAAATAATCATTTCGGGCCCGTCGCGTAGGTGCGTTATTAACTCTTACAAATTAGTGCTCGCTGGCTTATGCGACCCTGGTACCGTTTTTTAGTTGTAATGGTTTCTGGGATACTTTTAATGAGTCTTATATGTCGTCTTTAATTAAAATATTATTATGTAACTCTTTATTAAAGATAATACCTTTGATTTAATGGCACGATGGCGCCTTGAATAGTGCCAAGAGTCGTGGGTTCGATTCCCACTCGGGATAAATATTTGGTTAACGAACATCGGTGTTGTTTCCATGTCTGGTTGTTATTTATTTACTTGAGTATATTTTGCGTAAACTGCTTTTGTTATACTGATGTCCTTCTAAATATATGTAACTCAAACTGACACATACTGACTGACTGACATAGTGATCTATAAACGCACAGCCCAAACCACAAGACGGATCGGGCTGAAATTTGGCATGTAGGTAGATGTTATGACGAAGGAAGAATTATTTGAAAAGCTAAGAAAGAATTACCCGAAGCGAAGCGAGGGCGGGTCACTAGTATAGCATAATATCAATAACATATCGAAATCTATACCTCTAAAACTACAGTCACAAACACCAATTTCCTACATACGACTGCTTCACGAAAAAATACAATAATTAACACTAAAAATACCCCCAAATACGGGATCCGATAATTTCCACACGGGTAGCAGCGCGCCTGTAAGGCGTCCCTCCCCCTCCGGGAGGGTTCGGCCTCTTAATTATTGTCACATATGAATTATTTTCATATCGACGCGTCTCATAGAATAGTTGCCTTCGAACGTACCTTTCGCTATGTTATGTGCTCCTGGTAGGTGATGCTATCGATATTTATGTACATATTATCTATTGAATATGATTTTTTCTACTTGTTTTGTGATCAAGACAACATCACTAGTTAAATCTTATTTACATTGTGACACGTGGAGTTTTCAATTAAGATTCGCTTACAGTTGAATAACAAATTTTTTTCATACTCGCAAATGCATCATTGTAATTTGTGATGAAAGTTTTTTACAATGAAATAGAGTCACATATATTATGTTCCCTGAAAGATGTACCATTAATGATGTTATGTAATCCTAGTACTTGTATTCTCAAAGGTTAAGGTTATATTCTTTTTCCGACTAATCCCTTACTATCCCTATCCTCTTGAGTCGGAAGGGATTGGTTCCCGTAATTACTATTGGTACATTATAAATGATCTGTTATTATAATGTTTCGGGATATTAACCTTTGGATATTAAGTTTACGTTTTGGAGGAGGGGTATTTTTGGTTAAAGTTGCAATGTTTGTAACCGTCGTACATTTGTAGATTTTGAATGTCTATTTATAAGACTAATCTTTTCGTTTAAAATATACAAATCAAAGGTTGGATTTACCATGGCCTTCCACTATTTATGATATTATTTTAATATACCTCTATATTAGTTTCTCGCACAATACTCTTCTAGATATATTATCTTGGTAAAACTAGGCATTTAAGCCTTTAAAATAGTGTTAAAAATTTTCAGGCTGAACACAAATTAGGTACTAATAACAATGCAAACAAAAAAACAATCATCTTTTTACTAAAACGTCTTTTAAGCGTTCCCTAATCGTATTATTACGTTATTGTAGTCTTGGCTTATTTGTCAAATGTCTTCGCTATAACATAAAGGAGACTTTAAAAACACAAATCCCTCCCTTTCTACCGGTACCGGTCGTCTGAGGAGGGTAGGCCCTCTTAATTATTGTCACGTATGAATTATTTTGATATTGACGGCCCTCAGAGGGTTCGAGTTAGTAGATGATATTGCGTCTTAGGAGGTACCGTAAACATAAACATATCCGACTTATTTGTGTTTATGATAATAATTAATCTTATGTTCTGATTTTTTTCACAAAATATTAAATTAATATTTCACGTGTTCATATTTTGTAATGATTAGTCTTTAAAAAAAATTGTATCCTATAATATCTAAGGGAAAAACGGAATCTGAACAAAGGTATTAAATAACGTCGTTTTACTTTTCTAAGTTATTATTTAGTTTTTTTTACGTTCCATAAACTCACTTTATGACATCATAAAAGTAAAATCATTTTTGGGGTGTTCGACTTTTTTCAGTAACCTTTTATTTACTTGAAAATACCCTTTTCCCGATTATTGAAGTTACCTTTTTTGCTTAAACGGAATTTATCGAAGGAACAGTTAAAAAATTTACAGTTTACAGCCAGTCAGTTGAGCCATTTTATAAATAAATTTATAATCTATACTAATATTATAAAGAGGAAAGATTTGTATTTTTGTATTTTTGTATGTTTGTAATGAATAAACTCAAAAACTACTGGACCGATTGCAATAATTTTTTCACCATTAGAAAGCTGCATTATTCAAAAGTAACATAGGCTATAATATATTTCTTAAAAAATTAGGGATCCTTACTAAAACTCCAATAATGTAACCCAAGGTGTAAAAAATTTACCTGAAAAATTCCTTACGTCGCGTACGCTGCGAAAACTATTGATGATAGAACAAAATCATTTACTACGACTTTGTAGAACTTATTATTATCTATAAAAAGTGTCGCGACAGCATATGTCTAAATATTATAGTTATGTCACAGTAAGCGGTTTTTTATTCGAAAAATTTAATTTATATGCCGCCACTTGAAAAGGCTCTTTATTTGTACCTTGGTTTTAATCCTTATCAAAATAAATTACTTTATATGCAAGACGGCTTCAATACCTATTTATGACTTTTTGAATTATTCAATTCGGACATTTCATTCGGAAGATATCACGAGTTTAAAAATGCAAGTATTAGAAAAAAGTCGCGTGGTTGCCGCCACCGCGCTCAGCTAGCCAGCATGCGATGTAGGCTCCATGTAAGCGTCACTGGGGTACGGGGGAGTCAATGTAATATGTAATATAATATATATATAATATATAATAATATTATAAAGAGGAAAGGTTTGATTTTTTGTTTGTTTGTTTGTTTCGAATAGGCTCCGAAACTACTGCACCGATTTGAAAAAATCTTTCACTGTTGGAAAGCTACACTATCCCTGAGTGTCATAGGCATTTTTTAGATAAAAATAGATTTCTCTTACGGGGTTAAAATATATTACATAGAGATAGAGATATCCCCGAAGCGAAGCGAGGGCGGGTCGCTAGTTAATTTATAAAGCTCAAATCAAAAGTAATGTTGTATTATTTACTACCTAACTGTAAGAATATTTCAAGAAATAGGCTGAATCAAAAAGATGGTAAAGTTAAAGAATTAAAAAGTTAAAAACAAAATTATCCGCTTCAACCAAATTCAAAATGCGAATTCAGTTCGAATGATTGAAATAAATTGCCAGTGTCTCCGGCATTATTCCTTTGCCGGTGTGAAAAAAAAAGTCCGAAAAAGTATCGTTTTAATTCCATCCTCTTTGTCAGAAAGTTTTCGCGGGCGTCACGTCACGTCAATTAGCCGGCGCGCCCTCTCGCGACAGCGAAACGCAATAATCGCGTAATAATCCGACTGGCCACTTCGCTCTTGATAGTGTAGCAACTTTAATTTTCCAAATTCACCTGGCGTTTATGTAATTCGCCCCCCACCATACATGCGGCGCCCCCTGGCCGCCAGGGAGTCTAATGTAAGGCCGAGAGGGGGGCAAGCGCTCACGAAAAGGAAAGGGTGGCTACGAACAATTTTTTTCTGATTTTTTCCCCTCCGCCCTTTTTTCCCCGATAATACCCTAATGGTCGCTCGCTTCCTTTTCGGTGGATTTTTTTTCGCCACCGAAGATCGAGACGTATTTTTTACTCGCTAGTAATTTCCTCGTTTCCCGCCCAAATGAAAAATAAACGCGACTATCCCTTTATTGACACGTGACTCCGATTGACCGGGCCGCCCATACGCGGGAAACGAAACACTGTTCTCGTGAAACCAATATCTCTCTTCTATTGTTTCACTTCTTCAACAGAGACAAAGAAATGGCGCGAGTCCAACTTTTTGATTTTGGAACGGATTTAAAATTCAGAAAAAGAATTTCGTTACAATTATGAGGCGCGTACTCTTTTATGCGACTGTCAAATGTTAAAATTTTCTTTTTTAGCGGAAAACAGTATTCATGCTGACAATCTAACTTTTATTTTAACTTTCGAACAGAAAGTCATATTTATTTTTATTCTAAATTTATACCGTACCATAAATCCATTTATAATAATAGAATACTATTTATAAAAGTGTTTGAAAGTTTTATTGTTGAAAACTTTAATAGGATTTACAGTATTGTTGACAAAAACAGGACACAACATTTTTAAAAATGCATGAAGGAAATTATACTAGATATTTTGGGGACGTCTTTTGATTATTCATGGAAATTGTTGGTCACTTTTCCTTCAAGAGTAAGGAAGCCACATTAATTTAGAGTCTTGGGCAATCGTATTGAGTGGAAACAAAGCACGATCCGTAAGCTACTGCTCGCAGTGCGGACGGCGACGCACATTAGTTTTATTTTACCATCGATAAATTTCGTAGCCGGTACCACCCTGCATAATGCATGCAGCGAAAAAGTAGGGAAAATAGAGAAAAATCGGGGAAAATCTCGCCCCCCCGCCGGGATCCTTGGGCGGATACCAGGGGAGCAGGGGCGCACGGAGGTTAGGACGTCCGCTGCTAAGATTAATACGACACAGTCGCCCGCCGACGCCACAGCTTTCATTAAAAATACGGGACCTGATGCCCGTGTTCTATTAACAATCGCCTCTAATGTACAGTTGGTATATAACGCGGCTGTTTAGTTTCAACTGAACGAGTTGATTACTTCGAAACGAGCGGTGAGAATTGAAAACTAAAAGGATGTTTAGCGTAGTTTGATTATGCAACTTTTACGAAAATTTCGACAATACCTATTTTAAGTGTAAAGGATCTTAGGAAAAAGTGAATAGATGTATTTGAAACATAAGTATAGACTTGCAAACTAAGATAACAAAGTCATATAATAATATGTAGTTAGGTACATACATATTCATATAAATTGGTATATGACGTATCATTACTCAGACAAAGATAAACCAATAAGTACCACCCGTAGTCCGTAGTACGTACAGATAATACGAAAAGTGCAAAGGAGAGAAAAAACACCGTTTCCTTTTTTTATATCGTTTTTCCACGAAGCTCGTGTGTGAAGCTTCGGATAATTCCTAAGCATTCGACTTATTTTTGCGATTCCCGCCCATAGAAAATGGCGTCTTCATTAGTAGGTTTTGCAGGAGAATAATCTGAAAATGTTCACATATTTTTTAGTCTCACTAGCTCTAATTAGCTATGAAATAAGTAGGTAAATATTTTCAGAACGCTTTATATGTTTGTCTTAATTTATTAAGTTAAAATTAATTGATAATTTTACTTTTATTTCTGTTTGTTTCTGGTTTTGACAAAAAATATTTTGCATAATACTTAGTAAATATTGCGTGATATCGATTAGAATAAACTCACATTATTCCAATTTAACCTAAATCCTATTTCTTGCTACCTCGTTCGGTCTTTGCCAAATTCAAGTAAGACACTTAGGTGAAATACATTTCCAAGCCCCAATTTATGACTACTCCTTTAAGATATAGATAGATAACATACAAATAGTCATATAGGTATGACAAATTGTTTTCCTTAACGTGTAACTACGTAAACATGTTACCAGGCCAGCATAAGTACTAGAGTGCAGTTGCGCATTTTACACACAATAAAGTAATCTATTGATGTGACGAAATGAATTTCATGTTGGGCAACATTACATTTTCATTCTCTCTATAACCGTAGATCTGTCGCGCCTGTGTATAATGACCGATAACGTATTGATGCAGTCCTAGTACTTTCAGTTGAGTAGCGCACATTTCATGATATCCGCATAGCATCGAGTCACAATGATATAAAAATAACAAACATTAAAATATTTTTGTTACAATAGGGTGACAGCAGAAACACATTATTTTCGTTTGTAGTTTTCACAGAAATTAGGCGGAGTTTATAAAATAATAGGAGGTGAACTTGCTGACAATAAAAATGAAAATTGCGTGTTAAGACAAGCTCAATGCTTACAAAATTAATGTGGAAACTCGCCCTTACTTTGGATTATAAAGTTAAAAAAAAGAATAACACTACTATTCCGAGTAAGTAGATCAATAAGACCCACCATATCCGATAACGTATTGATGCATCCCTAGTACATTTCAGTTGAGCAGCGAACATTTCACGATATCCGCATAGAAAATAAATTACCAGGCTACCATAAGCAATGCGGACGTGGAAAAAAACCGGTCGTGTCCAGCATGTTCCCTCTTGCATGCGGCGCGGTTATTATTTCTTGGAGCAACCCCCCTCCCCCTTTGAGGCCAGGGCCTGTTGGGCAAAAAGTGCACCCCCTCGCTCACGCTTTAAACCTCAAGCGTCCAAGTGCTGGGAATATGAAATTTTCGAAATGATAAAGCTGGTAAATAATAACTGCTAGTACGCCCGTCTAATGTACTGCGTGCAGAAAAGTTGGTTGACATTTTTTTTTACCTGTACAATTTAAATGTATGTTACCTTTATGTGGCCAGTACTATTGACTACCACAAAGTGTCAAACGGAATTTAAACTTAAGCTATCTTAACTAAATAAAATTAAAAGTGTCTGTTTGTTATATCAAAATAACGACGTTTCACTAAATGGCTGTGAATCTATATCAAGTACCAATTTTACGTAAAAATGTACATTATAGGCTATTTTAATTTCCACATTTCCACGCGGGCGAAGTCGTGGGCGGCCGCTAGTATATGTCAGTTTTCCTCAGTGTCTCATTTTATATATAATAAGTTTTTAGTAGGTACTTATTTTTCCACTGCAACACAAAAATTCCGAATTTGACACATGCATAAACATAGCATCTAGTCGCATATGGTATTAATGCGTGTTAGTAAATTTTCCTTTCTTTTAAATATAAAATCAGAAGGATTTTTCGGCTACAGTACTACAACAACAAATGTTACAAAGAAACATTCATATAAACAATTTACTGGTAATATTGTGCTCATTTATTCATAGTACCACTAATTAATGTCCTTTCCTTTTTTTCCAAAAAGCCCTACAAAACATGTGAAAAAAACTACCACATACGAATTTTATCACAACCCTCATTAACGTTATTTGCCATCGGTACCAGGCCAGCAGCGGGGTTCGTGTGTCTGCTTTCACATTTCCCACTCGCAACGCTCCCCCACCCGCTGCGCTCCTGGTACCCGCCACCCGGTTTATTCCTTCCCGGTCGAAAGTAATCAATTTCAGACTTAATTAATTAAGAAAAAAGCTTTGTAAACGCCGGGTCAAAGATGCTTGTTTATTCCATTGTTTTTGAGGTGGGGAGAAGGAGGTTAGGAATATTTTCTTTGAGAGCAACAATTAAGTCATATTTTTAATTGGGATCACAAAAGGAGTAATTTTACTTGATGAAAAGTTCAAGTAAAGTCAGTCAGTACTAATACAAGTAAGTATTAAGTATGTAGGTTTAGCGATGTGGCATACATACATGCTCCACGTACATTTGCAATGACAATAAAATATAATAATAATCTTGGAAATACTAATGAAATGGACTAATGGAAATTCATTGGTAAATACGTCCCAGATTTTGTCTATTTAAGTATACAGGTAGGTAATAGGTATGTGGAGATAATCATGTATCTATGTGTTACCTTGCCAGTTTATACAACTATTTTGAATATTATATATTATTATCCATATCTAATTATTTCCACAATCCAATTAATCATGCAATAAGGGCTTCTCCCTAAATAACCTTTCATTTTTATCCCGTCAGGAAAATAAACAAACAACCGTAGCTCTACCAGGATCACATGAGTTATAATTGGTATCAGCGTGAGAGCGTGCAATCCCTCATTCGCATTACGTGTTTTATAAATAGGCGTGCGGGTCATCACGCGAGCTCCCGCCTACTTATGCGGTCCTAGTTGCCCTCGGACCCTTCGTAACTTTGCTATCAGGTAAACTAAGTATAAAATGGGAGTGCTAAACTATAGTATAGGTAAGTGTGTTTACAGAATTTATTTTTCGTGATAATTCCTTAATTACTGGCTGACTGGTTCAGGCCTCAGTGGATGACCCAGACTCATTATTTACGCTTCCAAGAGACGTGCTATCGATTCCCACCTCGGACAAATATTTGTGTGTCGAACATCGGTGTTTGTTCCGTGTCTGGGTGTGTTAATAATTTATTAGAATATTTGTATATCCACTGTTGATTCTGAAGCTACTTACCACGAAATCAGATCAATGTGTGTGATGTTGTATAACTTTTTTTCTTAAATTATTAATCAGCCAAACTTACACTGGTAGAAAAATCTATACTAATATTATAAAGCTGAAGAGTTTGTTTGTTTGTTTGTTTGAACGCGCTAATCTCAGGAACTACTGGTTCTATTTGAAAAAATCTTTTTGCGTTGTATAGACCATTTATCGAGGAAGGCTTTAGGCTATATAACATCACGCTTCGACCAATAGGAGCAAAGATACAATGGAAAATGTGTAAAAAACGGGGGAAACGCGAACGAAGTTGCTGGCACAGCTAGTAAATAATAAACAGAACGGATAAAACAGAGGCAAATTGATGGACTTTGTGGACAGTACTTGTCTATACTATAATAAAAACGTAGAGGTAAAAATTCTTGTACTTTTTTGAAAAACGCAAAAAAAACAAGTCAGGGTTATGTTTTGAGAGTAGTAGAACACATCCCCATACTTTAAAAAAATTGTGTCTCTGTCTGTTTGTTTGTTTGTTTCGACTGACCTCCTAAACGGCTGAACCAATTTAAATGAAAGTTTACACGAAGGTATTTTAAATTCCGGAAAAATGCATAGGATACTTTAAATCACTGACAGTTAACTGGTTCCCGTGGGATATTCAAAAAACCTAAATAAATGACTGATCTCTGAAACTATTACACCGATTTAAATGAAATTTTGCATGGTGGTACCATACATCCCCGGTCAAGATCTTAAATACTTTTAGTCACAGAAATTCCTGTAGGATAGTTAAAAATCTAACTTTATTAGATCACGTACAAAAATGGTAAAAGTATATCGACCAAAATAAACCTTCTGACTAGGACTATACGGACTACTTTATTGAGCAAAACGTCGTAGTAGGGGAGGTAAATAGCTAGATTTGTAGTTACTCGAACGACATGGAATCGAATAGAAAGATACATTTTTATGCAGGAGGTTCAAGTTGATATCAAAGTCCTGCTGTATAATAATCTGTCATTTTATTTCTTAACCTGTATCATCTCACTGCTGGGTAAAGTAGCCTTTAAACTCATCTACTGCTCTCTGTCTAATGCTAGGACTTGCCAGTTCTTTGATACATGGACAAAATCGTCATACCACTTTTTCTTGGGTCTTTCTCTTCGGTGAAAATCGTCTTCAGGCACGCGATGTGTAACGATTCTGGTCCATCTATTGTAAAAACAGCAACAGTACGGGAGTGGATGGTGTTATATTTTGTTTTATCTTTTAACCTAATACCTATGATACTCCACTCCATAGCTCTTTGAAAATCCTTGAGTTTAAACTTCTGATTTTCGGTGAGGGACCATGATTCTGCCCCCTACCAAGTTTATTAAACTCGCTAAATTTCTCTTTTATCTGGTTTTCGGTATGGAGGTGGTCAGTTGTCCTATATTTGCTTGCTGGTTTGCATTGCTGGTTTGTGTTTTTCCAATTGATAGGCTGTTCGGTATTATCTGAATGTTAAGTAAGCATATAAAGGGGAATTTATAAACATTCACGTAAAAATGTTGGCTATTATAAAATTCCATTTAAAAATCTTACAAGACAGAGTCTGTGTCTGATCAAGACTGCAAAACCCCCGTTGGGCTCCCCAACTATCACGTTTTTAGCTGGCAAGTCATGTCAAATATTGTCAGATTTGATATGACAAGAGTGTTTAGTTCTTGGTTAGTTCAAGAGATGTCACTGTGCTTTATTACTTCGCAATATTGCTTGAAATACTAAAAGGAATGAATAAGTTCCATTTTATTAAACTTGCGTTTTAATGTTATTATCTCATTGTTTCATTACGAGTACAATACAATCTACGAGAAATAAAGTAGCAAAGCAAATACTAATATAATTCGTCACATGGCGACACACATCCTTTATAGATACTTTAAGGCAGTGGATCGGTAGTTTGTATTTTTTACCTTTTGAAGTCATCCTGATATCAAACATCAGTTTTGTATACTAACTACATAGGTACAGTATGCTGTTTGCAACCATTGAAACCTGTTTCTTTTAAATAAAATATTTTTTTACATACATACATACATAAAATCACGCCTTTTTCCCACAGGGGTAGGCAGAGATCACTTCCTGCCATGTGCCACGGTCCTGGCACACCACCAATATTTTTTTACGTGGTTTTATAGTTCTAAAATGTGAAAAATATTTTGTGAGTCCTAGCTACCACTCTCCTCATCTGGCTAGAGCATTGCTTGGACAAAAAAAATATTGGGCGAGTGAATCCTCTTTTAGTTGGCCGATTTGTAATGAAAGATGTAGTATGTTGTTTATCACCTATTAATCAGTAAACAATTTTAGGTTCTTTCCTGGATATTAATCTAATAATCAATGACTAAGTTTTATTATATTTTCTTTTCTTATAGTTTTAATAATTTATGTGGCTTTATTTATTTTACCTGTTATTACTTTCAAAATGCTTCCTTAAATTAAAATGCTGGCGAAAGTTACTATTCCACGCAGACGAAGTTGCGGGCACGGCTAGTTCTTCAATAAGTTACAAAGTCATGCTGTATTTATTGGTAAAGTAAACTTCTTCTTTGATTTGCTACTCACTGGCTATGTGACCCTGGTCACCCAACGGGCCCTTAACTACATAAATACAAAATCGTTACAGAAGCCGTCGAAGCGTAGCCAAGCATGATCATTCGCGCCCTCCACCTCATTAGTCAGACTAATATACGCTTTATTTCTATAAAGATAGAGTTTCAGAAATATAATAAGCTGTTAGTGTTAGTGGGGGCTAATTTTAACACTAAAATCTATGGGAGCATCCAGGGATAAAATTACAACAGCTTTTGCTTACTGCGTCCAACCAATTAGACAAGAATAAGTCCTATGTTTACTTTAAGGTACTATGCAACCCTGGTACCATCGCATACATTTATTTATGTGTTAAACATATACACATATAACAAAATAAAAGACGTCAGTTGAGATTTCGAGAGTCGTCAAAGACAGATCATGAAACTGGTCCAAGAGCTGGCTGCAAAAAAACGGGCCGATCAGTTAACAGAATGAAATGTTTTTTAAACGTTATTACTTATGGAAAACAAACTTTTGAAAATAATTTGAAAGTGTTACTCCATGGGTACAGTTGTCAGAAAAAAGCTCCAGAGACAACACGTTTAAAACTTATGCCCAAGTTCCGCCCAGTCACACAATGATATTTGACATTCTAGATGTAAGTACTAACTTTTAAAAAACATTTCATTCTGTTAACTGATCGGCCCGTATTTTTGCAGCCAGCTACCGCAGAACCTTATTTTATTAAGTTGATTAAAAAATTTAACACTATAGAATGTAGTAAATACTTTCTTGCCAACCAAAACTTCTGAACGATTCCAAATTATGACCTTTTTAAATCATTTACGATGACATAGACTTCTCTCACTGCACCCATATTACATTACCCCCAAATTTTGCTTCACTGATTGACCCTTCGTTCACTGCCCAACTACCTCTGCGGCCCTGGTCCCATACCCTCGTCCGGCTAACTAGATAACGACAATATAGAAACGAAACTAAAGGAAAAGTGTGGATAGGGGGAGACGGGTCACATTATACAGGCCTAAATTAACATGTGCCGAGCGAGCGTTTCGTGTGGGTGGGGCTAAGTGGAAGGAAACTTGTACTCGATACTAGTTTTTGCCGCGACTTCGACCAATGTTTGGCCCAAATAACTGTTTACTTCTTTTTTCAAATTTACAACGTTGATGGCTTGGAGCCTTGTCATCATTCTCTCACCCCTAAAATACACTATGTCATATACATTGGTCCGATTAAGTAAGGTGCTTTTGTTACATCTATACTAATATTATAAAGCTGAAGAGTTTGTTTGTTTGTTTGTTTGTTTGTTTATTTATTTGTTTGTTTGTTTGTTTGTTTGTTTGAACGCGCTAATCTCAGGAACCGCTGGTCCGATTTAAAAAATTCTTTCACTGTTGGATAGTCCATTTATCGAGGAAGGTTATAGGCTATATTACATTTTCAAAAAAAGTAGGGATCCATACGAAAAACCCAAATTTGTCACCCAAGATGTAAAAAAAATCAAATTTCAAACAAATTTTTACAATTTGTTTTGACAGGACGAAGTCTGTTGGGTCAGCTATTGTTCATAAAATTACACATAGATGGCATCGTGATTTGTACAGCATGCCATAAATGCTGTCAAGTTTGACATAACATGAGCACCTACGTGAAAAGTTTTTTGGTAGTTCAAAAGATGGCACTGTGCTCTACGTATTACTTCGATATTATATTGTGGAAAAGTTTGTATGTAGGTATACCATACGTCAAATATGTGAAGTTTGTCTTTTTGGAATTGATAAATTTGGAGTGCCATTAAATTACGTAAATTACTAGAAGGGTTCTGAATCGACAACATGTATCGAAAATATTCTAATTGTCACCTTTTTTCTATTTTAATTTAACAAAATAGTGTCACCTAATTGACATATTTTTAAGCTGTCAAATTAACGAGAGCATTCAAATTTCCATAATTGCCGAATTGAAGAAGGTTGGTTGTCAAAAAATACATTGATATTAATACTCAAGGGTTTGGTATCAGAAAAAAGGATGAGATGATTACAATGCGATTAATACATTGTATGCACCAACCGGGTATTAAATATTCAATCAAATTGAACAAATTCAATATTGAGTTCAAAAAATAATATGAAAATCAATATAAAAGTATAGCATAAGCATATTTAATTTGGTAAAGCATAAAATTCGAAAAGAGAAAATGAGGGGTTTGCCAGGGATTAAGAAAGAACATGATTCAAGCACACAGTAAAAGCGTCGAATAATCGTACATAGGTATGAAATAAAATTTGAAAAACACAGTGGTACGTGGCAGGGTTTGAAGTGGCGACCTCTTGCATAGCAAGCAAATACCTAAACCACTCGGCCATGGACGCCTTTTCCTCTCTAACTATAAACTGCTACCTGGCTTTGGAATAGGACGTCCTTTATTTCACATTGATCGATGAACAATTAGGATTACTTGAAGATGATCTATTCAATATGAGGAAGCTGTTCACTATAAACATAGATTTTAGGATTTCGTACGTCGAAAAGAATAACCGAACCCCTTATATAGGATACGTTTATCATCGTCAATTTTTGTCAAGGAGAAAATATCAAACTGAAAGTTACATCAAATACTCAGGTCTACTGTCCCTTCGCCTGAGCCAACACAATCAAAAGAAACATTCATTTATGCTGCCAATTTTTGACACTCGCAAAGGGAACTACTATCTGCGAAGTACTCAGATTCTCAAAATTTAGAATAAAGCAACGTCAAGTACAGAGAATTGCGTAAACTTTAAAAATAAATTGCGTTGTGCGAGTCCGTCTTGCACTTGGACTTTTTTTTTTTCTTTTCTTGGGTTCTATTCCCACTCAGCACAAATATTTCTGCGATGAATATCGATGTTTGTTCCGTGTCTGGTTGTGCAATAAAAATTTTTAAATGTATACCACTGTTCTGATAAAAACAAGTGCTAAAGCTTCTTACCACAGATTCAGATCAATTAATGTGATGTTGTGTAATATACTTATTTATTACTACACGATAAACAACAGATGATGATGATGATAAAAACCAAAATAATTTTGTTTTAAATGTTTCTTCCGATTGACTAACTTCTTAAGTGGCAGAAAAGATTTTGACGGGACTACGACTTTTAAGTTAAAAAAAAATCAAAATCCTGTAGTTCACGCGAACGAACTTATTTATTACTACACGATAAACAACAGATGATGATGATGATAAAAACCAAAATAATTTTGTTTTAAATGTTTCTTCCGGTTGAAGACTAACTTCTTAAGTAGCAGTTAAAAGATTTTGTTGACTACGACTACTTTTAAGTTAAAAAAAAATCAAAATCCTGTAGTTCACGCGAACGAAGTCGCGGGCACAGCTAGTATAGTATAAAGCAATGTCATTACATAGTTTAAAGCAATGTCGCTTCCCGCGTCTCTGTATAATAAAAATAAATATAAAAAACTACACAACGGATTTTTATGGTGTTTTTTTAATAGATAGTGGAATTCAAGAGGAAGGTTTTTATGTATAATATACCCAAAGCGAAGCCAGGGAGGGTCACTGAATATATAAATAACACTCCCAGATTCGAAAAATACACCGATGTTCACACAAATATTTGTCCCGAGTGAGAATCGAACCAACGACTCTGAGATGCAAGAGACAAAGCTTCCTAGTTTCTTGGGCCTGCTAGGAATAAAAAATAAGTATCTTTTTTTTGTCTTTATACAGGGTGTAACAGGAGGGGTGGATCATCGTAAGTCAATCGATGGGGGACTTCAATACCTATCGATATAACCCCCATGTATGTTCAGCGATTTTCAATAATTCCAAAGTTATTGAGATTTTTGTGAAATTTTTGTAAGAGGCCGAAATTCAGTATAAAAGTCTTCACTGTAGCTTAACTACTGGACCTGCTTGCATGATTTTTTTTCTAGAAGTAGTTCAATAGTAGGTCTTTATAATTACGATACTGATTTGAGTCATAACCCTATCATATTGGAGTAAAAAAATAATTCTTCACAAAAGTTTTACGAATCGAATTGTGTCTACCAACTTTCAAAGCCTCCAGTGAAAAAAGTGCCTGTGTTTTTTTTCTAGAACTTATTTTAAAAACTACCTACATTCATGGATAGTATACCCTGAAAATTTCATACCGCTACTGCCAGAGCATCAAAACGAAAAATGAACGCGAATGGCACAGGCGCCATAAATCAGTGTTTTTATTTTTCATGAAAAACTTTAATTTAAAAAATAAATCGATATGTTTCAGCAAATTTATGCTATGTTAGTAACATTAGTAGCAGTGATTTTACAGAATTGCAAATTAAAGGGGTGAAATCAAACAAAGAAAATTTACATAATTTTTGTTAATTTTTTTTTACAGTAAGTGTTCATAATGGGCTCCATTATTGGCTATGCATAAACGAGTACTACACTTTTTTACAAAGGTTTTTCGGATGTTGCAAAATGCTAAAAAATTTTACAAAAAAGAAGAATTCCACAACCTCCAAAAAAGCTTTTTAAGAAGGTCTAAGCTATGCATAGCCAATAATAATGCCCATTATGAACACTTACTATAAAAAAAATTATTAACAAAAAATATTTAAATTTTCTTTGTTTGATTTTCACCCCTTCAATTTGCAATTATGTAAAATTACTGCTACTAATGTTACTAACATAGCATAAATTTGCTGAAACATATCGATTTATTTTTTAAATTAAAGTTTTACATGAAAAATAAAAACACTGATTTATGGCACCTGTGCCATTCGCGTTCATTTTTCGTTTTGATGCTCTGGCAGTAGCGGTATGAAATTTTCAGGGTATACTATCCATGAATGTAGGTAGTTTTTAAAATAAGTTCTAGAAAAAAAACACAGGCACTTTTTTTCACTGGAGGCTTTGAAAGTTGGTAGACACAATTCGATTCGTAAAACTTTTGTGAAGAATTATTTTTTTACTCCAATATGATAGGGTTATGACTCAAATCAGTATCGTAATTATAAAGACCTACTATTGAACTACTTCTAGAAAAAAAATCATGCAAGCAGGTCCAGTAATTAAAGTACAGTGAAGACTTTTATACTGAATTCCGGCTTCTTACAAAAAATTCACAAAAATCTCAATAACTTTGGAACTATTGAAAATCGCTGAACATACATGGGGGTTATATCGATAGGTATTGAAGTCCCCCATCGATTGACTTACGATGATCCACCCCCCTTGTTACACCCTGTATATTGCATTTCCTAAAGTAATTTTCAAGAGTCAATGAAGGCTCTGAAGTCAGCATAAGATAAAGTAGTGCATTATTTGGTGTAAGTTATGTGAATCAGCATTTAATGGATGGCCTATCAAAGGATAGAATAGAATAAGCGATATTTATTTTGATGATATTATTTATCCGATTTGGATAACATTTAAAATACATTTGAATGCTGAACTCTACAAAAGACATATGAACGCTTTATCCATAAAATCTTCATACTGTGAGCAAAAATGTATATGTTATATATAAATTATTCTAATGAATTTACTAAATATCTCGCAAAATCATAGACTATTGAAGCTCATAGATTGACTGATTACCTAAACCCGGTTACTTTTTCGACGAAACCGGCACACAAGCAAAGTAAATACAAGTTTAAAAAGAGTACTAAATTCCACCTAGTACTTACCTATACAGTATAATGTTATCAGCGCCTATATAAATTGCACAACCCAGGGCTGTACTCAGAAAAATGTCGCGCGTGACATTTACCGCCCGCTCAAAAGTATTCACCGTTCAAATCACTGTATCCAGACATTCGACTATAAAAGGAGCATAATAAAGGCATCCACCGCAATTCATACTTCACCCCATACCCGCCCCCCACCCCTTATAAATTTTACCTTAAAAATCCGCAAATTCGGGCCTCCGGGTCCCAGGGACCTTTCCCAAAAAGGGTCGAAAGGGATTTGCTTCGGGTCCGGGCATTCGGGCCTACACTTATACAAAATGTCCAATATGGCAACCCTCGAGGCCTAAACATACCTAACCGCGGACCTAAACGCCACACGATTGCGATCCTATTTTTTTGAGCGAAACAAATAGTTTATTATAAATATTTTTTTCAGATTTTTTCTTTATGCGATGTGAATTACTGATACGTGTAACATGGTTCAATAATTTCAAATATATGTAAAAATTATTGCGGTGATGTAATAAATTGAGCTGATACTGCATTATTTATATCTGTTATAATTTTCCTGTCGATTTTCACGTATACTAAAGAGACTACGGTATCAATTACGTGCCAATAAAAAAGCTTTAGAAGGAAAACATAAATTACAGTTATTTTGAAAGTAATTCACGCAATTACACATACAAGTACTTTTCTTAGATGCCATATAAACCAGTTTTTGTTACAAAATGCTACGAATTTCAATACTACAATTTCGTAGAACCTATAAATAAACTATTAAATTCTTTAGCAATGTTCTCCTAAACTAATTTGGACGGTCATTTCTTTAAAAGTCGTATCACTATGGCACCCGGCCGAAGACAGTCCGTAAACATTGAAGTTTGTTGCCGGCTGGTCCTGCGATCCTGGTAGCCGATAAACGGGCGAGGGCGAAAAGCGGGCTTACAGTTGAAGCTAGAAATTTCCCGCTTCACGTTTCGGCGAGTTGCTAATTTTGATAGTTCCGCTTGCTTTATGCCGCCCTGGTAGATAAATATGGTGTTGTATAGTTTTCCTTTTGATTATGTTGTCGTGTTATTTCAGGTTAAAGAACTTTTGAACATTACATACATAAGTATAAAATTTTATTGGTCGAATATTGGTGATAAATAAAACGAGACACTTAAATTGGCTTGTATATTTTATTTTAAAAAACTAAACATTATTAAAATTAACTTATAAAAATCTGAGCCAATCATTTAATATTGGTAATAAAACTTTGACGTAGTAATAATTATTGTTGTTTAGGAAAAACTATTTATTATGTCCATATTTTCAGTCATATAAATACAGCCAAAATAAATAACTTAATAAAAAATTTAATTTGCCAGCCATTGATATTTCATGTTTCTTCAAGTTCAAAATTTTTACATAACTTAAAAGTATATAAATACGTTTAAGTTCTATCTATAAATATATTAACAATATCTTTTTTATGTTTCAGGTAAGGAAAAACTTTCATTATAAGTTCAAGGTAAGTAACTTTATTTTTTTTATTTAGTCCTCTTTACAGAAGAAGCAAAAGAAGCCAGGCATAATATAGAAAAAGCGTCGATGGCCGAGTGGGTAAGGTAGTTGCTTGCCATGCGAGAGGTCGCCAGTTCAAACCCCGCCAAGTACCACTCTGTTTTTCAGATTTCAAATACACATTATTCGATGCTTTAACCGTACAGGAAAACTTCGTGAGGAAACCTGCACACCTACGAAGAAATTCTAAGCTTGTGTAGTCGACCCGCACTTGGCTAGGGTGGTTGACTAAGGCCTTATCGCCCTAGTTTAGGGTAGGCTCGTGCCCCAGCATTGGGGACGTAATGGTCTGATGATGATAATATGTCTAGTGTTGTCTAGTAGTGCGCGATCACTACACGTTTGAAATAATAATAATAAATCTTTATTTCCGTAAATAAGTTACAAGTTTACAATTTTCATTCGGTACTGCACTAAGCTTGGCTTGTATTGCAGTTTCCATAAAAACATTGTACATTAGATAACTTATAATACACTGTACACGCACAGACAGATAATTTGGAATCTAAATTCTAATGAAACGAATGTTTATTTTATTTCAAATGCTGATTGGAAAATGGATTTTGTGGATTGTCAAGGCGTTCTCATTTTGTGGTAGATGAATTTATAGGGTATAGTTATAGTTTAGTTGTAATACCAGGAGAACATAAACAACTGGGAACACACTTTTTGTGTCTTTTCTTACTTTTTTCCTTTTTGAAACAAAAGTAACAAAAGCGCACGCTTGCCTCCGCCAAGGAAAGACTTTTCGCCGCGCTGCATTCCCAAAGACCGCATTATCTTTCGAGATAACATCAAAAAATGCAACCCTCCATTACGGAGCACACGTGACGTCACACAGGGGTCTAGAAAAAGTTATAATAACGTTAATGTAGGTTCTTTTGACAGCTCTCCGAGCGTCGTTAGCAGCCCCGCACTCTGTATCTTGTCATAATCTTTTAGGGATGCGACTGAAGTATCGAGATAGGAGATGTCGATACTTTTTCCTAACTGACATACGATGATGACTTGGAGTAGCCTCGTCATCAACACCGGACTTGCGGGGAGCGAATGGCTCTCACCCCTAAAGATATGTCGACCAACAGTTAAATGTTAATTATTGCAAGTCGTAGTTTACATTAACTACGACTTGTAATTAACATTTAAGTTGCCCTCAATAGTCGTAATAAGTTTTAATCAACATGTTGTTATATTTCACGAATATTTATGTGTGGATAAGTAAAAAAAAAAGTGTGTGAATATTTATGTGTGATGGACGTCAGTGTTTCTTACGGTTGTGAGTGTGTTTATCTAATTAAATTTGTGTGTTGTAATATAGTCTGTGAGCTTCAGCAATTTTATTTTGAAATTAATTCAATTATTATAAACGGCCAGAATATTTGTGTACTGAAATAAAAAAATTAAACATAGTTAATCTTATTTAAATTTCCGCTATTCTCGTCAAAATATTACTACCATAGCAAATATGTGTGGGTAGAAAAAAAGTGCTGGCATCAGCTATATTTTTAATCAAACTAACGTTAATGTAGGCTCTTTTGACAGCTCTCCGAGCGTCGTTAGCAGCCCCACACTCTGTATCTTGTCATAATCTTTTGGGAATGCGCCTGAAGTATCTTCTTCATTTTTTTAAAATTCCATATAACGAAAAACATCGACAACCGAATCTACCAAAACATCGATACGTACCATCGAGTAGCGCCCCCCTCGCTAATCACGGGCGCAGACGGCGCGCGTCCGAGCCGGCCCTGGCTGATTTTTTCCCGCCCGCCGGAAGGGGGCGACTCCGGACCCTTCTTAGCGTTGCCCTGCCTCGGAGGCACAGAGGCTCCAAGGGCTGCCAACTGGTGAAAACCAATTTTGGAATAGTGTTTTGGTGTTCGAATGGAAAGGCTGCCAACTGATGAATACTAATTATGAATAGTGTTCTCGTATTAGAATGAGCAAGGCTTGAGGAAAGGCTGCCAACTGGTAAATACCAATTTTGGAATAGTGTTTTGGTTTTAGAATGAGAGAGGCTCGATAAAAAGGCTGCCAACTGATGAAAACTAATTTTGAAATTAGAAATAGCTGCACGGCTTTCTAGTTTCTATTTTTAAGCAATGCCCATAACAACGATGTAGGAATTTCGTTGATTTTCTTTTTGACTTACATGAATGTATGTTCTTTATGCATACCTATTAATAAGGAAATAGGGATTTCAAGTTCCTATTTACATACATTTTTCCTCAAATCGATTCTCGTCACGCTGCTAGTTAGCGAATGAAAATGTTGTATTAACTAATAAACTGTTAACATACTTCAAGAGGCGGCTATTTAGTATTGAAAATTACGTTTTCTTAATTTTTTGTTAGCTTACGTTAAAAACATCGCGATCATTTCAATATTTTTTAATTTTGTCGGCTTTTGGGGGAATAAACATTCATTAAATAATTTATGTACATGTTTTACTATTTCCTTTATTAAAGACTCTTCTAAACTTACTTATTCCAACCCAGGCTTCTTCGCCAGCCCTACCGGGAAGACGCCTCTGCTATATGGTGCCCTGGTACCTACAGTTTGGGTTATATACTTTTTTAGGGTCGCTCAGACCCTTTGAGGCTTTCCCTCGAGTCGGGCCCTACATATCCCCTTTTCAGGGCCGTTTTGACCTTTCCAGGGTTAGGTGTTTTGTTTCGGCCTCCATATAAAAGTTTCCCTCAGTAGTGTTATTTGTGGATGTAAATACGGTGACTTACTATTAAGGGTTACTAGAGTATAATATATGAAAAATACGAGTACATATGAACTTCACGGTAAGATTCTTCTATATGCTTAAAATGAATACTCTAATGAAAGTAGAAAGAAAGAAAGAAAAATATTTACTGACCACGACAAGTAACAATAATACATAAATACACAAGACACAAATACTCAATTCCAACAAAGAAATATCACACATAGACAAGGACTATAAGAGTGGTCAACGAGGTACAGGCCTCAGCATGTGCCACATCAGCCCGAGAGCCGCTGCAGCCCTGGTATTCTGTCCGTAATGGTAATTGAACTAGAAGGCAGTTCAGTGAACGGGGATTCGAACCCATAACATCTAGACTGTAATAACCCAACGATCTTCATAAGTATAAATAAATATTTGGGACATTTCCACACACGGTCATCTGACCCCAAACTAAGCAGAGTTGGCACTGTGGGCGTCAGAGACTGATATACATAGATATTCATAAATGTAACAAACACCGATGTTCATTATCACACAAATATTTGTCCCGGTGGAAATAGAACCCACGACTCTTAGAACCGCCAGCCAGGGTCACTAACCACTGTTCCACCGAGTCAGTTAAACTATCTCGAAATATTCCGATTTAATCGTCGCTTGGCCCGTTAATCTGTTGGTCCACTGATAGTCTTTAGTCGTATCGGTTTATGTTTTGCATAACACTTGTAGTTTATATACCTTATTGTGAATTAAGTGAAGCGTTTCGTTACGAGTTATTTTGTCATTGTTAAGGCGATTTTTGGCGAGCGATTCTTGGAATAAAAATTTATAAATTAATTTAGGATAGTTTAGTAGAGGTGGAAAATATGGATGGGAACTTTGAACTCGGTAATCTAAGCGAATATAATTGAATATAGTTTTGGTTTGACTGAAAATGATATGTAACTAAGCCAAATTGTAATTTGATTGAATAGTTGCTACAATGTAAGATAAAATGAGGATCAACATTGTTATACATTATTTTTAGGACTTAACTTTACTGCACAGACACATTTTCCCATACCCTACGCTCCATCCCCAATAGAAGTTCCGATACATCCATCCTGCTATACCTAGAACTGCGGCACTATCAAATTAGGGCGCGCTTAGCCCACTATCTCATCTTGCGACTTACCACGGATTATTCTGCGACCGTGTGTGCCTCCCTTAAGTGCCTCTGTCACGACCAAAAGGCAAGCGAAGTATCAGCCCGAATAGCCGACGCCGGGGGCAAACTTCGGAGGGGGGCGGGGGCGCCACCCGCCCCCACGGGCTTTGAGGACCGTCTTTCAACCGAACTTTAGCGGGGAAACCCCAAAATTCAAGTTGCGCGCACCGATTACGAGTTGGCAATATCTTTGAAATTTTCTGCTCTCCTGGTAGGTCGGGAGTTGGTTTTGACTTAGTTTCGGGTAGATAGGGTGGTTAGGTATTTTATGTAGATACTATTTGTTGCTAACTATTTTGTGCCAATGATCATCAAAGGAAACTTTGAAAAAACTACAACCTCTCTAGTACCAGCCGAAGTAGAGAAGTTTTGAACTTTAAATCAAAATATATTTTTTTTGTGATATTTACTTCAAAAAAAAAACTATACTGTACATTTTTGGCGCAGAACCGAAGTTCATGGCGTTATAGTACGGAGGAGGCCTATACCCTGCAGTGGAATATAATCAAAGGCTGATGATGATGATGATGATGATAGATATTTAAAATGGAAATAATCTCTTAAATAATAAAAATAATAGGTTTCCATTCAGCTTTGTCTTGTATTATTTCAGCTGGTCTATGTTGCTTTAATATTATGGAATTGGCGTCAAGAAACAAATCAGTTTGTAAACGCTCCAACATATTATCGTACATATCCAATACTGCTGACAAGTTACTATTGGTACGTAATATATTACACAATGTTGCAAACTCCTGTCAAATATCAACATCTATAATATAAAAATGAATCGCAAAATGTGTTGGTAAGCGCATAACTCAACAACGCTTGAACCAATTTGGCCAATTATTTTTTTAAAATGTTCGTTGAAGTCCAAGGATGGTTCTTACGGCTTAGAAAAAATCGAATAATTGCCGGGATAACCCTAAAAACAGCCCTTTTCTTTTTTACATTTTTTTGACAGGACGAAGTATGTCGGGTCAGCTAGTACACACATAGTTATACATCCTAGTTATATTATAAATACGAAATAACTCTATCAACTAAAAAAACTATTGTTTAGACTAAAATTTATTACGCAAATTGTATTAGAAAACATAGTTGGATACTTTTTAACCGATTTCTCTGCAAGGGTATGGTTTACTAAATATGCGGACAGAGTTGCGGGCGAAAGCTAGCACTTATATTATATTATTAAGTACTAATGCCATTTACTACCCAATATACGAAGCAAGGGAAGTTCGAAACACGTGGTATGATGTTGTCATACTCATTGATAAACATTGAATGGTGGACAGGAGTCGACTATGAAAAAAAAAGAAGTTTTCTCTAGTACGAGTAGCAAACATGTAATATTAGTGTAGTCTGTCAGTCTAAAATGAGATTTCTTAATAAAAAAGACGTGTGGCACTCGGGGACTGCCGCGGTATTCGCTATGTGCGGAGTGGGTGGTGGGGGACGGCAAATCACGATGTGACAGAAATGTGATATAATTCTGAGCTTTCATGTGTCAAATTGCTTTAATTTCATAAATTCCCTTGTATTTGTAAGTAAAAACGTTACGTACGTAACGTAAACGATGCAAATTCAATACTTATAATAATATTCATATTTTTGTGAAGTAAGAAAATCACTTGGTATAATATACACACTCACTTTATACAATTTTTATTTATTTTGTGTTGAAAAACTAGTCGAAAATCTTTATCAAAACATCTAGTTGCTATGATATGACATATCAAAACATCTGGTTGCTATGATATGACAGATCTCAAGTCCAGAATAGTTGTCGCCACTAGGGGCGCTATCATCGCGCACATAGCGAATAGCTATTGCAAAGCATCGTCCGATTTCGGAGCAGCTCGTCTCGATTCGTGCGAGTTTCGTAGAGTCGTACAATACGTCTAACCGCACGCACACAAACACCGTGCCGAAGTCTACCGAACTGAAACGACATTAGACGATTGTGAGGTTTTTTCGTTAGGGAATTTCTTGGTTCGGTCGCCGGGCTCAAAGCCCGCGATAAAAGCTAAGAAAATGAGGTATTCATTCTGCACAAAACCTTTTTAAAAACAATAATAATCGAACAAATTAAGACTGAATTTGAATTTCCTTTTTTTGCGGCTTTTAAAATGAAGTTTTTTCATGTTCAGCCATCATGTTGCTAGTACCAGGCGCAATCGAAGTTTCATCTACCAGGAACGCATAGTTTGTTGAGGTTTGCCAATGTTAAGCTTTCCCGTTTAATGTGCTCCTGGTTATATTTTGCCCTATATACTTACTTCTGTCAGTGATGACTGGGAACTACGCAAATCGTAAAATAAAAAAAAACACTATGATTTATTTTATTTCATTCTTTTTATATCTTTACTACACCAACCTCTTTTACCCAGAAGATTATGTTAGAATTTCCACTACAAAAATGCTCTTAATATATCCATTTTATATTTTTGTGCTATACAAAATCTTCTCTTGGATACCAGGGCAACACGCACCGCAGGAGGTTGATTATTACGCTCACCGGGTACTAGGGCGGCATGCTACGCTTGAGGAGACAAATTTTATTAACCGACAGAGCCGTGGAGAGTGTGGTGTTGTGTCATCATTATGTATGGGAAAAGATAAATCTGAGTCGGTGCGGTAGCAGAATTCGTAATGACTCAGTGGTTGGCTTAGTTTACGGGAGGTGTCAGGTTTGATCCCCGGTTTCAATTACCTACTCGTAGAGTTAGTAATATTTTATTTCTATTAAAATTTTACTTACATACTGTCGTAAATGGATTTTTATTCACAGGTATAAAACTAAACTTTACTTATTCATTATTTTAAGTTGAAAAACTTCCACTTTTTATTATGGATATAGTAGAGTAGTGGATTTAGTTTAGTTTTTCGTCCATGTTACCCTAGTTCCATGCTACACGTCTAATTCTCAGAACCGCTAGCGCAAATCACATGCAATTAAAAATGAAAAAGAAAACTAAACAGCTTTTTACTTTGTTCCAAGTAAGTACGCCATTATTAAACGAAGGCTATTGAACACACGAGATTTGAACAGAAATCCGTTAGAATTTCAAATGAAGTGCTCTAAAAGCCTGTAGCCATAATGTAACGAGCCATGTGCACGGCAAACAAAACAAAAATGGCGGACACGTTAACTTCACTAGATTAATTAAAACCTCTCTGGAATAAACGCGTCCGAAGTACCAGGGCACGAGAGGCCGGCAGGAGGTGCGATAAACTTCTTCGTAAATAAGCAAAGTAATACTGGAAGAGGAATTACCGCCTGCCCGCTGCTGGCGCCCGGGTAACGCCGGATATTTCTTTTAGCTGTCCAAAGAACCCCCCGGTCATAATGCCCTAGTGGGGGCAGGGGGGCAGATATAAAGATACAGACCCCCACTTATCCCGGGACCATACCGGTCCTTTTGCTTTTATAGGGGGTGTGTATAAAACCGAATCGCCGGTTTTAGCTGTGCTAGACTGTTACGAGCGGACCGGCGGCGGTGCGGTCGCATTATACCAGACTATATCTGATGTGGGTATGCTACCCTAGTACTTAGATACAATGTTTCGAAGGCTTCATTTATTAGACTGCCGATGACGACCGCCCTAAAAGGCCCTATAAAGTGTATACGATCCGATGGTAAACAGATACTGATCTCTGAGTGATGTTGTGTTCTTGTCAATAAATTCAATGGGTGCTTTTGTTTTTATAATCCCTTTGTTGGCTAAAGGGCGATCGGCTTCCAAGATTTCCTTTGTAGTTACACTCTTTGCAGTCTAGAACTGTAGATTTTCCGTGGGCAGGTTTTAGTGGGCGGACCGTTGAATAAACGTATAACCTGGACTATGGACCATGCGAATGTGTAAATGGAAAATAGTTGTACAGCTTTTAGTTGTGTTTATTAGAAAATTATGACTTGTAATATGAACCAGCGGAGTGAACAAAAAATTGTTGTAATTTTATGTGGAGTTCAAAATCATAAAAAAAATTGACATGTAGTTTTAAACCGGTTCCGAAAAAGTTTACACACAGGTTTACAACATCCGTTTGAATGTTTTCAGGTGTTGAAAAACGACATTCAACTTTTCGCAGAGCGTAATGCTTCGATTGGAAAGTAGTGGTATATTTGTATTGCGAGTTCGATTCCTGCTGCCATAGATGTTAGATATTTTTACATATTGTTATCATTTCATACAAATTTCGTTGTATCTTCTACTTAATGATATCAATTCCAGTTATTTTTCCTTTCTTTTTTCTATGTTCCAATTGTTCTGTGCCTATGTGGTTTGTCGATACCAGACGCCATTCCTGTCGTAATTACTAGACGACCTTGGCTGCATGGTGCTTGCTATCACTAGTTCGATTACTGGTTGGGGAAATATACACAGTAATGTTTCCTAGCAATATTTTTTTTGTATATTGCCTTGTAATCAGGGTGCTATTGGCTATGATGTTTTGTTTATGACAATGGTATGAATATTATTACGAATGATATTTATAAAATGAGTTCTAAATTTTTTTAGATGATATTCAAACAGCAAACTGATTAAAAGGACCATATAGAATATACGTTATACACTACCATTTTACATGTACATTTTAAAGCAAAATAGGTCGTATAGTATATGTCAATAAGGAATGTTCAAAAAAAATAATGCGAGAATGTTATTACCTAGTCATATTTTCACCTCACATTTATGTCGTTTTTATTTACCACCATGATTTAGCAAGTTTTATTGCGCACAATATCAAGTATTAAATACAAATATGATCAATAACTAGAAATATAATCTCGTAACATAGGTCAGTTCCCTTTGACGACACCCTTGTAGGGGGGTAGTTATTAATTTCTCGTCTTTATTACCAGGGCGACATGTGCAAGATGAAGGTAACTATGTTGTTTCATTATTCGAATGTTCGAGGGCGGGTACCCCTAGGGTGGGGGGTGGAAGCCGTATAAAAACGACAATTTCCTCTAAACGCACGCCGCGCCCGCGCCCGCGCCTCTCGCGGCGCACCCTGGCTCCTAATTAACCACCACAACGGTTATGTCACCCTGGTACAGTTGTTTGTAGGGCGTTGTTTTCAAAGACTCATTTTTTTCATTAATGAAGATAATATAATTTGATGCACGTCAACAAAAATACATACACATTGGTACGGCGAAATTGAAAAGAGTATTTTTTTTGGCTATGACAGTTAATTTCATATCATCTAATGGCCCAATTACTAACAAGTATGTATCTATGCAATACTGCTTATCTAAACTTAAAGTTTATTTTCTTAGACATTTTCTTAATTCGCTTATAAATCAAAAAGCGGTATGATTTAATTGCTTGCATTTGTCAAAATGACTTCTACATTGACAGACTAGATTATATTTTTATTTGTTGTATTTAATGCTATTAAAGCTTAATGTAAATTTAAAATTTGAAAAAATTCGCATTCATGACCCCGTCTGAACGGGGACTTGAACCACCGGACCTCCCGATATCGCGTCGGTTGATCCAACCTCTGAGCTATCCTATTTTTTCAAATTTTAAATTTAGACCAGATTATATTAATATTTAGGAATTATGAGTTTGGAAAAAATAAAACGAATCTATGTTATTTATTATGCAGTCTAGATTATTAATAAATAATAGCTTATTCAGCTTTTACTTTAGTTTGTTACATATGTACCATTGTCTTTGCATCAATTAAGTTGAGTTTCGTGCAATTCGTGTTTTGAACATAATTCAATGAAGACGGTGTCCAATGTAATCTGTATACGTACAATAAGATTATCTCTATGACTGGTTGAATTCCTTGCGGACAAAGCCAAAGGGCGGAAGCTAGTAATTAATAATGATGCCTGACCAATATTATGTATTCAACAACTTATATTTATACACATGTAAACTTAGGTGTTTATACGCGTGAAGATATTGCGATTTAGACTGTTTTGCGAAGTGCTAAAGTTGATTATTCTTTAAATATGCATTTCAGAGTGGACTAGTGTTGGTCGATTGTCAACTCAAATATCGGTTTATCGATTCGCTCTTACGTGAATAGAGATCTTATCGATATAGCCCGATAGCCGTTAGGATAGACCGTTTCGCGCGAAGATTATCGATATTGAAGCCTGAATCAACTTTTGAAGTACCAGGTTTGTATAAGTTTTATATTTTTAAATAGGATCTGCGTCTGTTCCTCAAATGACTAATATTTAGTGATTAGCATAAATTAAAATTGTATTTTATTAAGGTCAGTTATGGAACATTAGTGCATTGAGGTATACTATAAGTTGTATCCTAAGTCTTGATTTATTAGTCCAGTCATTTAAGCTTAAATTAGGTATGAATCTCGGAATTCGAGATACCCAGCTGTAAGTCTGTAAATATTTAGATATTGACACCCTAAAAGTGGTCTCAAAACCTACATATGGTAGGGTGTACGCAACTATAAAATTTTCAATGTCAAATGTCACAAATATCAGTTTTATGAACTTTTGAGCGAAACGGCAAGTTTTATCATCAAAGTGTGTAAGAGAAAATTGCTTATCATCTAATTATCTATAAAAATTGTCTCTACGTTTTATTCCTAAGATTCACCATTTCAGAGATACAGCGATGCAAATAGTTGAAAAAGTTGTATTTTCAAAAGCTTCCAGACCCCCGTGCGATTGTGCTAGACAGTTAAAATTTTCACAACTGATGTATTTCAGTAGCCTCTATAACATCTAATACTAGAAAAAGCTTAAAACCTAAATGTTTAAGTGGGTTCTTATAAAAAACGATGGTTTTTTTTTCTCACACTTGGCCGGTTTTTAACGTGGTTACCCCAGTAAACCTATTCCAGACGACACCTTTTATACGTGAAGAACACGTTGTTTATATGGAAGCCTAGTTAAATAATTGTTTTATGTTGTTTTTAGTACTATGTATACGTTTACGTTTACGTTACGTACATATACGTTTCAGTACATTTAAACTGCTTATTATGGGTCAAAAAGTACGAAATAACCAATTATTAGAATTTCTGTTTGAAGTATAACTGAAAACAAAAACATTTTAAAAATGTTAACTGTCCATCTAACTCGATTATGAACGTGAAGATCCATATTAACCAAATTTAATTTAATGAAACGCAGAAATCTTAAATCTTCTGAATACTGAAAACAACACAAAACAATTATTTAACTAGGCTTCCTTATAAACAACGTGTTCTTCATGTATAAAAGGTGTCGCCTGGCATAGGTTTACTGGGGTAACCACGTTAAAAACCGGCCAAGTGTGAGAAAAAAAAAACCATAGTTTTTTGTATGAGAACCCACTAAAACATTGGTTTTAAGCCTTTTCTAGTATTAGATGTTATAGAGGCTACTAAAATACATCATTCGTGAAAATTTTAACTGTCTAGCACAATCGCACGTGGGCCTGGAAGCTTTTGAAAATACAACTTTTTCAACTATTTGCATCGCTGTATCTCTGAAATGGTGAATCTTAGAAATAAAACGTACAGACAATTTTTATAGATAAATAGTAGATAAGTAATTTTCTCCTACACACTTTTATGATAAAACTTTCCGTTTCGCTCAAAAGTTCATAAAACTGATATTTATGACATTTGACCTTGAAAATTTAATAGTTGCGTACACCCTACAATATGTAGGTTTTGAGAAAACTTTTAGGGTGTCAATATCTAAGTATTTACAGACTTACAGCTGGGTATCTCGAATTCCGAGATTTTTTCCTAATTTGACTGGACTATATCACATACAATAGAGTTAAATGACAATAAGAAAAAAACGTCTTTAATGTGCACTGGTGTGTGCACTCAATTGCACATATATGTGCGCAATAGATCAAATTTATCTAGATTTTTCTTAGCTATTGCTACTAGGACTACATAAGAGGTATAGATACTCCATACAACACTAGTACGCAGTACCGTTTCAAGCAATTCCATAATGGGAACTATAATTCCTCACATCTTATAAATTCTGTATTTGTCAAGGGAATATGGACTTTCCTTCTTAGGTCATAAGGGTGAGTGGCGAGGGCAGGCCCCGTGCTGTTTAGTGGCAGTAATTATTATGATCTGTTACTTGTGTACCCGTCGCAGGTATTGTGGGGGAAATTGGGTAGTTCAAGTAATGACTAACTTTTAAGGCTTTTACAAGAGCCCCATTTATGTATTTTTATAGTCTTACAGCTAAAAAATTTTGTTGTTTGAAATATTTTTTTGCTTGAGATTAGAATTAAAAAAAAAAATTCATAATGTCTCTAAATTGTTCAGCTGAGGAATCGAACTCCCCTTTTTCCTAAACAGTACTAGGTCGTCAATAATATTTAGAGCCTATGCAAAAAGTGCTTTAAATCTAAAACTGCTGTATTTTTTTGAATGAAATTTGATATAAACATAGTTCAGAGATTTAGAATGGACATAGACATGGTTTCTAACCGACTTACGGATACGGAGGATATGTTTTACTCCATAAATGAGAGCCATCCACCTGTGACATTGACGTCTTGTGTCATTCGCTTTTCGTGTTGGGCATCGATTTATGTTTATCCATGTAATTTATTGTTTCAAGTGAGTAATTAAGCAGTAATAAACAGTGTAAGTGTAAATTATGAGAAAGGGAAACGTAAGTAAGGATTTCGAGCATTTTAATCACAAAAAATCTCGAAAGAAAGTTACTTAAACAACAAACATCCAGTGATTCCGGTAAGTGCTTTACATTGATTAAATTTATCACTTCCAAAGGTTTTACACGCTCAATGCGGTGTGGATAATAATAGTGCAGTAAGCGTAATTATAAATTACAATAAATTACTATATAAAATAAACATAACTTATGACTATGACACCTAAAAAGTAGGGTTATGGATGTTTTGTTTTACATAAACAATTTCCCCCTATATTAACTAAAACGTAACTTAAATTGGAATATTTATTCTGTTTAGCCTTTTGGCACAGCACATTATAGTACCATGATAGGATTATGGTCCATACTGAGAACAATTAATCAAAGCAAAATCATTTATTGCTAGTCACATAAAGGATAAATATATAAAAATAACATTTTAGCTTTATAAACATTATAAACCAACTTAAAATTTAAGTAAAATAGAACATTATTATAACAATTAAAATTTCTGATCATTAAACAATTATTGTAGTGACTCATATGACTTGTTTATAAGTTATTCTTTTAATCCTGCAACGGACTGAACCTGTTGAAAATTTTCATTGGGTTTGAACCTTATGTCAAAAGAATAAAGTTCAGAATTTGGTGGGAATATTTAGCTATGGCTAAAGTTTAATCTGTGTTTTAGTATTGTAATATTTAGTACCGTGACGTACTCTGTATTAAATACACATTATGTTATACTGTGATGATAGTTTACACTAAGAGAAATTATGTGTGAGGTGATTACAGTCTGTTCTAAATACAAATTATATAATATTGTAACAAGAACATATAAATTATTTCTTTTTTTGGATGTCAACTTAAACAAAATCTCACGACAGTCAATCATGTTGTGTGTCATATATTGAGTTCAAAAATGGTCTGGAGACAGATAAAGAATCTCGACTCATTATTATTGATACTGATGACAGTTATCACCATCACCTTATGATAAAGATCATTTTGCCACCCATATACGAGTAAATGCAAAGTGCATGAGTAGATTATAATCCTATTTGTTCCATCTTCATTAACATTTAAATATGTCTTAAGGGAGATAATAAATGACAAAACCACAGGAATAATGATTGGTCCAAGTTGGCCAAGTCAATCCTGTACCCCCGTTTAGGTGTACAGTCAATCACATCTCCATTGTTCTTCGGACATGATTTAAGATAGTACAACAAATATATTAAAAGCTTTTGAAAGGATACAACACAGTATAAATAAAGACACACATAGTTTAAATAATACATATAAGAAGAAATATATAGAAGATATATATAAGTGAATTGAAATATGAAAAGGTAAAACATGGAAATTCATATTGGGATGTGTATAAAGGAGATATTATATGATGTGTTTAGTATTATTATATATTTGTTTGGATATCCAACAGCAAATCCGACTCTGACCTCTTCCGGTCAGGTCGCGTTCCGGGATCAGCACTGTACGAACCGGAGCCAGGGGGGACCATTGTTGCGGCAAGCGCCGGACCAGTGGAGTCTTAGCGGCGGTATTGTGCGGGCGGAGCGGGTCAGCCCGCCGGCCATGGAGACCCGTAGAAACGGGGGCCCTTCCGTCCGGCGGACTGGCCAACTCCGACCCGCACAGCTCAATACCAATGCGAGACTCCACGCCTTGTCTCGTTGTTGCCGCAGCAGTGGTCTCCTTTTTCACGGCTTTCAGGGTGAGTGCGACAGGCTCAATATGGTATATTGTGCCTGTCGACCTCATATTTGGATCTCACTACCGCTTACCATCAGGTGGAGTGAGGTCATCTTGTTAGCCTTTTATAAAAAAAAAAAAAAAAAATCCATAAGTAAAAATTACACATGATTGAAGATACAAAGCCAATATTTGGATATTACAACAAATAGAGTAAAAACTCTTGAAATATTATGGACAGTATGTTTACGGATACAACACAGTATAAATAAAGACACACATAGTTTAAATAATACATATAAGAAGAAATATATAGAAGATATATATAAGTGAATTGAAATATGAATAGGTAATAAATGGAAATACATATTGGGATGTGCATAAAGGTGATATTATATGATGTGTGTAGTATTGTTATATATAGTATATATATGGGCATTATTAAATATGATTTTACACATAATATGCATTACAGAGAATAGTGAATAAATGACTCTTAGCCGTTTTCGGCTACTGCGACTATTATGAAATATATCAAAATATACATAAGTATATATAATACTAGCGCTCCGCCCGCGACTCCGTCCGCGTGGAGACGTTTAACATTACTTCTTTTAAGAGAATTCGATTCAAAATCGGTCAATATCTGTACCAAATTTCATTGGTTCAGTACTCTATGCTGTGATTGCGTAACAGATAGGGTTGCCATTCGTCCGGATTTCTCCGGATCAATTAAGTGCCCAGGTTTTACCTAATGTGACCGACAATCTTTATGATCTTCGAAACCGCTGTTATGTCCGGGATTTTGCTGTGTTTATCCGGCATCACCAGTAAGGTGATGGCAACCCTAGTAACAGAGAGTGTTAAGGATAAATAAATATATACTTATTCAAAGGATGTAATACCTTGACTTAAATTATGTAACTGCACTTTGTATGCAAATAAATATTTGAATTTGGCATGACAGTACTAAGTATGTAGTGTTCCATAGTCACTACTAAATACAAAGAATGTAGTACCGTGACGAGATTACGGTCTTTTCTAAATACAAATTGTAGTACCGTGACGAGATTACGGTCTTTTCTAAATACAAATTGTAGTACCGTGACGAGATTACGGTCTTTTCTAAATACAAACTGTAGTACCGTAACGAGATTACGGTCTTTCTATGTACAAATTATGTAGTACCGTGACGAGATTACGGTCTTTTCTAAATACAAATTGTAGTACCGTGACGAGATTACGGTCTTTCTATGTACAACTTATGTAGTACCATGACGAGATTATGGTCTTTCTATGTACAAATTGTAGTACCGTGACGAGATTACGGTCTTTTCTAAATACAAACTGTAGTACCGTAACGAGATTACGGTCTTTCTATGTACAAATTATGTAGTACCGTGACGAGATTACGGTCTTTTCTAAATACAAATTGTAGTACCGTGACGAGATTACGGTCTTTCTATGTACAACTTATGTAGTACCATGACGAGATTATGGTCTTTCTATGTACAAATTGTGTACTACCTTGACATGATTATAGCCATTACTAAGTACAAATTATGTCTAAACCTTAAGATAGCCACTCAGCGCGCTCGGGCAGCTCGTCGCCAGCGGGAGTTGGTAATACCGAAACGATGAGGAACTATATAAGGAACCAGAATTGGATTGACTTGCGATCGGTAGTTACAGTGGCACAAGAGCACGACTTGGATCTGTACGAAGGAAAACTCCGATCCTTTTAAACGCTAGCCCTGCTATAATATATGCTGAACCTTCGAGGAAGCTAACGATCTTCGGACTTTCTAGATATTTTGAGTGACTCAATGGTCGGGTAAATACCGTTTGAACCAGAAATAGTAGATGGAGTCTCTAAACGTTGGGGTGAAATCCTAACTGGTGGTTTATATGGGGAAGCTTTAATCAACTTTTCTAATGCTCGAAAATGCTTTATTATTAAAAGGCCTTTATAAGATCAAGAATTAATTAAAATACCACTGATGGGTTATGGATGGTAGGATGTTTTTCTACTCTGAGGATAATAATGGGAAAATGAACTTAGCAGATTGCCTGAAGGAAGATTTTAATTTGTGGAAATCATAATTATGACCTTTTTTGACCGGTTGTTATTTATCTCTGGCCTTCCTTTGTTACCAAGATGAACGCGCCTGAGGGTTACTGTTGATGCAGAAATGCATATTAACTACATACCGCCGTCCCCGGAGAATAAAATGATAACTACAAAAATGCAACTTTTCAGGAGAAATAAAAAACACATTTTTGTCTTTTTCTCCTTAAATACTGAACATAGGCTTATGATTGATAACTTAAAAAAAAGGTAATTTTTAGTACTATAGAAATGATTTAATGGTACGTGCCTACATATTAAAATATAGATAATATTCAAGAAATAAAATATTAATGGAAGTAAGTAATTATTTTAAGTCTGTAATATCCATTATCATTTTGTTCTCCGTACCGCCAGACTTGAGTCAAATATGGCAATCGTTACTTGTCATTTTATTCTACAGGTTTTAGAGAACAAATGATGAGGATAACACTTTCATATCATTTTATTCTCGTACATATTGTATTCTTTTTTTTCGATAAAGGACTTTAATTTGGTGTCTTAACAAACCTGTTACATGTTAATCAACATTAGTGTTATTTAATGAAGTTAAATTATTTGGATTTAAAAGTTACTTTGGAACCCAGTATTGATTTTCAAACTCCTAAAGTCTCCTGAATTGCTTCAAATACCAAAAAATAGGTTCTCAGTGTTAGAACTAAGTCTTAGAAATCAGATTTTGTCATTTCAACAGAGATAGATGGTGGGAGACGTTTTGTCGACCGGTTGCTGTTACCACCATACAGTTGCGTAATACCCGCCAAGTGACTCTGGCCTCTCTCGGTCAGGTCGCGTTCCGGGATCAGCACTGTACGAACCGGAGCCGGGGGGAGGACGGGGGGGACCAGTGGAGTCTTAGCGGCGGTATTGAGCGAGCGGAGTGGGTCAGCCCGCCGGCCGGGGGGATCCTTAGAAGCGGGTGCCCTTCCGTCCGGCGGACTGGCCAACTCGGACCCGCACAGCTCAATACTAATATGCGAGACTCCACGCATTGTCTCGTTGTTGCCGCAGCAGTGGTCTCTTCTTTAAGCGGGCTTTCAGGGTGAGTGCGACAGGCTCAATATGGTCTATTGTACCTGTCGACCTCATATTTGGATCTCACTACCGCTTACCATTAGGTGGAGTGAGGTCATTTTGTTAGCTGAATAAAAAAATATATTTTTATCATACATTCCCATTTTCTCGGGACTACAGAGTCCTGGATTTTTGGGAGGCGGCCACGCAAAAGCCTGCACGTAGAGGCCTTTTAATAACTTGTATATTAATGTAATGTGGCACTAGCCGACGATTTTCCCTGTATACACTATAAAATGTAGCCAAGGACAACCCCCGGTCAGTGTAGGACTATGGAATGGCGTGAAAGAACAAAGAATCTGGGCTATTGGGGTGAGTGTTAGTGGACTGGGTAACCGAGACTATGTAAACATAGATCGGGAAGGACAATGGCACCCGCCCCGATCTATGTTCAAAAACACGAATAAAATAGGCTGGTGGTGACACGTCATTCACTGTCATGGGCTCCCCCATCGGTCGCACATGCAAGCCACGAAAGAGGAGCGACGGGGTTAATCATTAGTAAGAGCGGCTCTTAGTGCCGAAAGGTGTACACCGCTTTCTACCCAGTGGCGCAACGCCACTGTGCCAACTCGTGACGTATGCATCTTTCACTTCCACCCTGCGAGCATGTAGCTCTGACGCCCAACTCTTTCCGGCCGGCTAAGGCAAGCCAGAGGTGAGAGACCTGCGGTCCCAGTGGGGTCCATTACCAACGGCCAACTTAGGCAAGCGGTGAGAGGAGCCTGGTTGACTCTTAAAGGCACGGGTCCCAAGGGGTGTCAATCCCATTCAGCCCGCCACAAGCTGCCCTGGGGAGACTGGTTGCACTAGTAGAGAGTCGTTACCTTTCATGGTGCGAAAATCAGCGAGTCCCACCAGAGGGCAGTGGGGTTGTCTCATCCTTCATTCTCAATTAACAATGTAATGTGAATCGCGTAATATAATATTAATTTCTTCTTCAACTTGGTCCTCTCTAAGAATCAATAAATCAGCCTTTTATTAATCTTATAAAAACACAGTGGCACGTGACGATTTGAACTGGCGATCTCTCGCAACGCTCCTCCTCCACTCGGCCATCGACGATTCTAAGTTGTATATTTTGTATTTTAAAATTGATACATTTGAAAGTGAAACATTTACTTCCATAATTTTAGTCCACGATATTTTTGGCCATCCTCATTTTTGAACCAGTTCTTATTATTTATAAACCCCATTATATTGTAAAATTCTATTTGCGTCATCTCTTTTATATCCAACTCAACAACTTTCTCCTCTCCAACTTGCTCCTCTCCAATTTTCTTCCCTCCAACTTGCTCCTCTCCAACTTGATCCTCTTCAACATCCTCCTTTCCAACTTGTTCCCCTCCAACATACTCCCCTCCAATTTACTAATCTCCAACTTGCTCCTCTCCAACTTGCTCCCCTCCAGCTTGATCCTCTTTAATTTGATGCTCTCCAACTTGCTCCTCTCCAACTTGCTCCTTTCCAATTTGCTTCCCTCCAACTTGCTCCACTTCAACTTGTACCTCTACAACTTGCTCCTCTCCGACTTGCACCACTCCAACTTACTCCCCTCCAACTTGATAATTTCCAATTTGCTCCTCTTCGACTAGCTCCTCTTCAACTTGCTCCTCTTCAACTTGCTCTTCTACAACTTGTTCTTTTCCAACTTTTTCCTCTCCATCTTGTTCTTTCTAACCGACTTCAAAAAAGGAGGAGGTTCTCAATTCGTCTGTATTTTTTTAATGCTTGTTACCTCGTAACTTTCGCCTGGGTGAACCGATTTAGATGATAATTTTTTATTTTGAAAGCTGGGGCTTTCCGTTTGGTCCCATAGCTATTTGGTCAACTCCTTAAAAGTAAGAAGTAAAAGGATAATTATTTTAATACTGTATGCATATTCAGACTACTAGTTATAATATGAGTAGTATTTCAGGTGAGATGAACAAAAAATAAAATTAGGGTGCAAAAAAATTTAACATTAAAAAGTATGAAAAAAATATTAACAATAAAATAAAACCTCATATTTGGATCTCACTACCGCTTACCATCAAGTGGAGTGAGGTCATTTTCCATAAAAAAACAATCCAAAAACGTTCCATCAAAAAACCAGACACACTAAAAATTACAAAATAATAGATATAATACGAACATATATATCTGGGTAGGAATATGATATGTTATGAAGGATTTTTGTTCTTTCCTTCCAACTTGCTCCTCTCCCACTTGTTGATATTAAGTCTTACCGTTCTAACTATAAAGGTCGTTTTGCTTACTCAACTATATACTTAGCGATCGTTGCGTTTTGAACGAGAATAAAATGATAACTGCGTTTATCATTATCTAGTTGAAATATTTTTACGAGAATATAATTATATGACTGTTTGTCATACTAACAAGTGAGAGAACATTTAGATAATGTTATATTAAAATTTTATTCTCGTAATGTATGGCATGTGTTAAATCTATGAATACTATTATAACATTTTGTAACTTCGTGAAATAACTTCATAAAACTCCCAAAAAAATTTAGCAGATGTAATAGCACCCACAGATCAAGAAAATGGCATAACACTAAAACTAAGATATTGGCTGTTATCATTTTATTCTGCGGGGGCGGCGATACTTGTATTTGGAGATGGAGACAACTTGGAAGCAAATTGGTTTGCAGAAAGCCACGCAATGGACAGATTGCTCAGGATGGACATTGCGACTGCCATGTCGTTAAGAGATCGAATGAGTGGCGTTCAAAATGCCTGGAAAACGATTTTAAGGGTCTTTATAAAACCAAACCTTGTTTGCCAAAGCCAAACAACAACAACTTGGGATCCTAGTATTATTTATACCCATATAAACTTTGTTGACAACCAACACCACATCTCTAATCTGAGTTAGTAATGTTGGACTTATTTCTCTAACATTGAAATCATAATAGACTCGTCGGGTATATTTATTTTGTGACGTGGCTTTTACAATGATAGAGACATATGCTGGTGCATATTTTTGATAGATATTGATAATACGTTCCTTAATATGGTAAAATATACTGATAGGATATCAATAGTCTAGCAGCGCATGCGACAAAAAACGTTTTATACGGTTCTTTTTTACACCTTGGGTTACATTACATATTGTACTAACGTGGGACCGGGAATTGTCAAGATGTTCCTTGGTACACATCTGTTTATTGACTGTATTAAATCATGGGCTGGTATAGACTAAGCTACATACCACAATATGAGGTGAAGTGCTATATTCACTTCAGTATATTTAGTTATGGGCCCCTAATCCGTTTAACAATATAACTAAGATAAGTGAAAGAATTACACTTAAGAATTGATATCCCATGTTCACCACAGATAGTGTAACTTTCTAACGATGGAAGTTTTCTGGGATCCTTCAAGTGGTTTCGGAGCCTCTTCTATGAAACAATCAAACAATGAAATATTTATTCTTAATAGTATTGGTATAGATGATTAAATTAGACCTTTAGCTCCGATTGGTGACCACCTCAATCGCTCCTTCTCAAATTAACTTTGCGAAATAATAGGCAGTTTTGTTTTCACCACAAACTATAGATACTTATCGTGAGATATTATTGTTTACTTGTAAAAACCATTTTACACACGACAAGATTTACCATTAGTCGTCGTTATAAAAATAAAACACTTTAACGGTGATACAAATACTTAAGTTTTTTGAGCTATCAGTTTGTGACATGCTTTGATTTCAGCAGCAAACAGATAGGGTCTTCGGATAAAAATCTTAAGGAAAACTGCGAATTGGACAGGCGATTCGTAGGTGGTTAACAGATTTTATTAAAGATTATTTGAAATAAAAATCATGATGCTATTGCACAGGCTGTTCACAGTAGTCGATTATGTGCATGATAATTAAAATATAGAATTATTAGGTACCCATATAATTTATGAAGACTGATTGAAACTAATAAGTTAAAACACTTAAGTTTCCATTTAAAGATGTGTTTTGCAACTTGTAGGTACTCTGAACATCTACAAGTGTTATCATAAATCTCGAGGATGCAACGTCGAAGTACAATTGATGGTTAAACAAACTTACCTAAAGTGAAGTTTGACCGTAATTGTACGAGACGTTGCATCCGAAGAGATTTATGATAAGTTCCCACCCTCCCTTAATAGCCCTTTTATAAGTATCATTATTGCAAAACTAGCTCTAAAACGAATGACACAAGACGTCAATGTCACAGGTGAGCGGTAAAATGAGGATGACTTATGTCTTTTTAATAGTTTATTTTTTCAGTATTCTAAAATAGTGTTCGATGCCTAATACATTGAAGAGTGGACTACAAGTGTTATCATAAATCTCTTCGGATGCAACGTCTCGTACAATTACGGTCAAACTTCACTTTAGGTAAGTTTGTTTAACCATCAAATATTAAATGGTGCAACTACGAGGCAAAAACATTGCACTTAAATAAAAGGTTGCATGATGGTTTGGTTGGTGATGGCTTGGCTGCAAACGCTGATGATGATGATGATGATTTCTTTGGTAAAAGCACACTGTTTTCAAGTTTGTAATTATGAAAACTTTGTTTCCATAATAATATATGTGTATATAAAAGAAGAGTGTTTTGAAACCATTATTATTTATTTTGATCATTATGACTTTCCTAAATAGTTTATCTGAAGATAGAGATAACTTGGAGCAACTTTACTATACATTTTTATATTATGCCTGGGCACGGATGCGTGACCAGCCAACTTCGGAAAATAGGGAATGTGTTGTAAATGATCAAAACACGACTGACTGACTACATACACTATTTTTCCCATAGCGACAATATTATTAGCAACTTGATCATTCGATTCGTACCAAATTTCTACAGAATATAAAGAAAAATAGACAATATCTTTAAAGTCTTATAATTATATTTTGTGGGATTTTGAATTTCAATATTTAAGTTATAAATTAGATCTTATTTACAAAGCAAAGCGTGATCGATTTTCGTGGGTATCATTGCGTCACCTACATGTTGAAATTCTAATCCAAAGTGTCATTTATGATCTACTATGTATGAAAATAATGACACAGGTTTTACTAAGCGTTGTTGAGTGCAAATAGGTATACCAGAGCCGCTCTAAGTTGGCCGATTTGCTACATGTCAGACTGACTGCACTAGTCTTTGAGTATAAAGCCACTGGAGATGCCTTACACGGGCGACCCCCTCCGGCAAAGTACATTGGTCAACTGTTCAAACACGTTTAATAAAACTACTTGTCGCTGCACCACCGCCATTTTGCATTGATCCCTGTCGCGTGACGTTACTCTTGAAAAATGGTTAGTTGTGCAGTATTCTCATGTAAAAGGCGATCGAGAGCTCAAATTTGCAACAAGAGCGCGTTTAGTATCATATCTAAGTGTTTTTATTAACTTTTAAACGTGTATTTAAGAAGAATTGCCATTTAAATAAAAAGTCGTTGCGATACGTAAACGACAGAAAAAAATAAACAAGAATACAGTGGTACGGGGCTAGTGATGTCACAAAGTCAAAAGCGACTCGACATTTGAATGAATCATTCACTCCCTGCAGTTAGTTGTATAATCCGTTTTTTACTTTAATTTTGAATTAAATAAAAGGTCTAAACATATGTTATATTTAAATCTTGTAAGATGAATTAGAAAAATTACTTTTCTTTCCTCTGGTCATACGATATTGAAATTTAGTCTGAAAATGAATAGAAATTCTGTGACTCCCTTAGAGATATTTTTAAAGACATAGATATTTTAACCGTATCCTCTCAGTACATTTTGGACTGTATCTTATATGTTTACAAGAACATACAATCATTTAATATCGGATCCTCACCATTTTAACACCAGTAATAAACATAAGTTTGCCGTTTCAAGGCTCAGGCTTCAAAAGACTGGAAAGTCGTTCTTGGGTTTAAGCACAAAATTGTTTAATAAGATCCCTCAAAATGTTATTGAATTACAATAATCAGTACAAGATAGTTCAGTTCATTCACCAAACTGATTTTATTTTATTCTTTGTGTCATCACTATTTTTTTCGTATGTGTGTTGCGTAGTTACGTGAAAACTTTGTTTGTGTGCGTGTATTGTTTGAAGTGTTGAACATTTTTGTAGTGTGCGTTTATCGTTACAGCAAAATTTGTGTCTGTTGAGTTATTAATTTTTTGGTGGTGTGCTGTACGTGTTTACCTCGCCCCCCGCTAAAAGTGGCGAAAAAATTTGTTAGAAGCGTTGACGTTATGGCATCTCCAGTGGCTTTATACTCAAAGGCACTAGTGAGGGACAACGGTAAAATTGCCGAAGTATATAAGTAACAGTTATTTCCACTTTATAACCAAGCAAGGTCTAATTATAACAAATTTTTATTAAAAACATTAATTCACATCCAAAAGATTGAATTTAAGTTCCTTATTTATAAATATACTAGCGACCCGCCCTCGCTTCGCTTCGGGTATATCTCTCTCTATCTCTATGTAATATATTTCAACCCCGTAAGGAATTTTACATACAGAAGTTATTTCCCAATAACTCCTGTTCCCATGGGAATTTTGTAATATCGCGTTGGAAGTAAGCTTTACGTTCATTAGGGTACCTGCATGCCAAATCTCAATCGTCTATCTATATCGCTGTTTAGATTTTTTCATACAACAGTTTTTTCCCTATTACTCCCGTTCCCGTGGGAATTTTACAATATCCTGTTGCAACTACGCTTTAAATTTATTAAGGTACCTGCATGCCAAATTTCAAGCGTCTAACTTATGCGGTTAGCATTTTTCATACAAAAGGATTTTCCCGTTATTTCCCGTTCCCGTGGGAATTTCGGGAAATCCTGTCCTAACGGATGCCTTCGTCATAACATCTACCTGCATGCTAAATTTCATCTCGATCCGTCCAGTGGCTGTGACGACTTCGTCCGCGTAGAGATTTTAACGGCTAAAACATTACTTCTTTATAGCGCAGTCGGTTAAAAAGTAGCCTATAACCGTTTCTAGGCTCTGGACTATATCTGTACCAAATTTCGTTTAAATCGGTTCAGTACTTTATGCGTGAAAGCGTAACAGACAGACAGACAGACAGACAGACAGACAGACAGACAGAGTTACATTCGCATTTATAATATTAGTAAGGATTTATTTTTAAAATACAATACTTATTAAATCCTTCATCCTATTTTAAAAAATACCTGGTGAGTATTACCCACTACGTCACTATGAAAACGTGTCAAACGGCGTAACCTTGTAAAAGCGAAATACAGAGTGGAAATTTTACGTTTTCTTTTTATAATTCAATTATTTTAGGTAATAAAAGACAAATAACTAGATAATTATACCGGAGCCGTTCTTAGAAGACTGATTTGACACTTTTTATTTTATATTTTGCATTTATCCTTGTTAAGAGGAACATATTTACGCGAATCATAAAGAACAACTTTTAAAAATAATACGTTATTTCAAAATTTCAAATGCACATAATTATATAATTATTTGTCTTTTATTACCTAAAATAATTGAATTATAAAAAGAAAACGTAAAATTTCCACTCTGTATTACGCTTTTACAAGGTTACGCCGTTTGACACGTTTTCATAGTGACGTAGTGGGTAATACTCACCAGGTATTTTTTTAAAATAGGATGAAGGATTTAATAAGTATTGTATTTTAAAAATAAATATATTTATAAATAAGGAACTTAAATTCAATCTTTTGGATGTGAATTAATGTTTTTAATAAAAATTTGTTATAATTAGACCTTGCTTGGTTATAAAGTGGAAATAACTGTTACTTATATACTTCGGCAATTTTACCGTTGTCCCTCACTAGTGCAGTCAGTCTGACATGTAGCAAATCGGCCAACTTAGAGCGGCTTTGGTATAATAATAAATGCTTTACAAGATAGTCCAAAAAGTCTGATATGAATGAAGGTTACATAGGAAATAAAACTAAAACTAAACTAACCGATTGAACTCGCGTGTATTGCTATGAAATAATATATAAAAATGTTAGATAATATGTTTCGATTTACGCAAGTTTAATCCTGCATTTAGCTTTATTTCAATTGTGTAGAGTTTGCGCAAATAACAGTCAATACTATTGGATGCATGTTCACCCGGGTACCTGGTAAATATTTCCATTAATTGTTTTGCATGGTCAAATGTATGTATTATAGGCGTTAGAAGCCGTAGGATACTTTAGCTAGAAAAATGCTTTGAAGTTACTTGTAGCAAAAGTTTAAGTAACAAGCATTCAAACGTTGAAGCGGTGGTCAAACCTCTCCGTGCGACAACTATCAAATTTTACGCCCAATCGGAAAACATCCAGTTCATAATTTCGGTTTATTACGTCCATACGTGCCGTGGTACCTACAGAAATCCATAATTTATGTATCTCACCACTGCAACCATGTACTGACACACAATCCTACATAGTGGCACATAGCTGCCAATGTGTGCGTGACGGTAATACATGTACATAATTATGTACGCGCATTATCAGCCCTGTAATGATGTGTTTGTAACGTTGGATTGATTTTCCCTAATTAAGATGACTCCGGCACCCACCTACCAATTACGCACCCAAATCCTTCAATGAATCCTATTGATTAGAACTCTTAGTTGATTCCAAACGGCCATTTTGTTTTATAATTGCACTGTATTGTTATAGTTGTCATTAGCACACGTCCAATTTTCAGCGGACAGTATTTTTTTTTTCGCAAAACTATTGTTCGCCTCCCCGCGAGTACCAGGCCATCATAAACAAGTGGTGATTTACGGAGCGCTACATTTTTTTTCCTATCGATTGTCCCCACATTGAGCGGTTCAGAATGTGCGTGTGTTTCGAGTGTCATTAATGCATTTCGGTATGGGTCGGGGGGGCTGGGAGGCGGCCGGACACCGCAACGCACCCGCCAGTGTGCGTTCGGAGTCCGCGCCGGTCGCACGTACGCCGCGCGTCGCCAACTTGACGAAACTCGATCTGCTGACTTCGACGGGCCCAAATAAAACCGCTCGCCCAAACATTTCTGTGAACTAAAAAGGTTTGCTTCAAAAGTGCTTCGGACGCAACACGCGCCTTTTGCGTGCGTTAAAATTGCAATTAGGCGGTCCGCGCGCGAAGTTTATCATCTTGACATTCTTGTTTTTGCCCGTGTGCAAGTTTTGCATAAAACCGTCAGGAATGGACATAGGAACTCGTGATGAGTAAGTAGGCCTTGACATTAGTACGTGGTGACAGTAAAAAACGTAATTAGCCCATCGATGAGGCTGCCGTGACTCTAAGTTTCCTTTGTCACGCCAGTTTAGTAACACAAGGCATTGTTTTAGTGGATTTATGAGACCGTTGCGTTTATCTGTACCTACTCTTTGGAAAATCTTGATTTTTTCTGGTATAATTTATCTTTGTTTGATTTCTTTTTATTTATACGCAACTGAAACTGAAAATAACCTTCAGCCAGGTCAGGTAGGTAATAAAAATCTCTTAAAAGTTACTGCTATCATTATTGTTAGTTTATATATTAGATAAATCAACGACTTCTAAGATATAACTGGAACTTCATCCCATAAGATTTAGGTAACGGTACCAGGCAAGCAGGCTTGCGTAGAAGTTGCACTGAGGCTGCGAAGTTTGAAAGTAATTTTGGAGTGCAAGCGCGCGTCGAACTAATCAAATCGTTCACGGTCCTTACTTCGTTGATAACACTTGCCACCGTGTTATGTTGCTCTGGTAACGATAGCTAGCTGTTCGACCACAGTTATTATTTCTTTTTTCTTTGTGCCTTTTTCCTTCGGTTATTTTTCTTTTTTATGAAGGTTCTACTTCTAGGGTACAGCTGTCATTTTCACAGTACGTCCTTTAATTTTCTTTATCCTGTAATTACGACAAGGAACTTGTAACAAAATATTTCCAATACAAGCTAAACTATACGAGTATTCAGAAGAACGTCTTGTTTTAATCGTACATGTATGCTAAATGACAGGCAATTTATATGTGTTCAATCAAAACTGTGTATAAATTGGATAATGATAATAATATTTGTATAATGTACTCATTTATTTGCTTGATTGAATTTAACTAGATAGGTGTATAGGCCAATTAATATCTGAAAATCAAATAAGCATAAATGGGAAGTTGTTGATCAGTTATTTATTATAACTTCACTACATAGTACAAAGCAAAACAAAAGTCTGCCTGTATGTATGCTTAAATCTTGAAATCTAGGCAACAGAAAATTAAAAACGTAGTTTTAAAAATTTATGATGTTTTTTTTTAATACATCACTGTCACCCTTCCATATCATCATCAGCCCATATGCCCACACACATTACATGAATATAACTATATTCATGTTCCAAACAGAATAAAGGCTAAAAATAACAAGTATTATGTCGAAACTCCTAACAATAACTAAATTTTCATAGTGGAAGGATTTTACCCTCTACCAGGGGATAATAACAATGCTGATAGTTAGTTTTTGTGCGTTATTTCCGAACGGTCAGGTCCAATATAATTGTTCTATTGTGTCATCAAGGCTAAGTTGGTTGTTATCAATTAGCTGGCTAATCGAGACTGTCTGATAAGTGCCTAGAGTATACAGATGGCATTGTAGAATTTCGATCAAGCTTCAAAACTTGGACCAAAAGTTCTTATGCCATATCTTTAGTAAAGCACAGTGAAAATTTTATTTTTTTCTGCCAAATTTTCCGTCCAAATGTCACCAATATGGACTGAATTAAACTACTTACCAGAAAAGTTGTTTCTAAATATCTTTAGATACATTCTAAAGCTAACTTCATTGATATAAATACACGTGTAGCCATGATCTTAAATGGTCTAATTTTATACGTTTAGTCTATTAAATACTAAACTATAATTACTGCATTTTAATTTCCATATTTAATTCTATGTAATCATAAAATAGTCTCTTTAACCGTTTGACATACCACATTAAATTTAGCACGAAATATGGTTAGGGGGACGTTGGTCAGTCCTTAACTATAAAACAAGAATGGTGATGAGACGTAATCGCTGAGAGATCAGGCGCAGGACTAACGGCTTAAGTGCTTAACAAACGCAAGGAAACGGGTTTCTAGCCCTGACTGTCAGGATTTAGTGGAGTGGTTAATTTATAAGCTAACTAATTATGAGATCTTTCAGTTTTGATTCATAGGATAAATATTGTTTATGTGATTATAGCCAACAGAATTTCTAATCTAGCTATTAAAAGGAATTGAACTTAATTTTTAGTAAAAATGTACTCAAAAATTAATTATTAATCCGGTTCTTTTTCATCATTTTCTGATCTATTCCTCCCACCTAACCAAAAACGAATACCGTTACGAAAATATTATGTATACTTAACATCATCATCAGCCCATATACGTCTACAATGCTGAGGCACGGGTCTACCCTAAACTAGGGCGATCAGATCTTAGTCATAGTCAGTATACATAACTTACTTATAATGACTACCAAAATCCTATTTGTGTTTGTTTTTACCCTACATCCAGTTTATAATTCTGTTTCGACAGATTTTTTTTTTTAAATATTACACAACATCACATACATTGATCTTAAGATTAAGAACATACACATTGAATTAAGATTAAGAAGAAGATACTGAAATTCAATTTAATAGGTATTTTGAAAGTATCAATTGGACGGGATTGAATTATTTAAAACCATTCAAATTCATATGGTCTTATATCAGTTATCATAACCCTTATACCTGATTTGGCCCAAAACTGTCATCATCATCATCAGCCCATATACGTCCCCACTGCTGGGGCACGGGCCCACCCTAAACTAGGCCGATAAGGCCTTAGTCAACCACGCTGGCCAAGTGCGGGTTGATCGACAAAACCGTCTACGTAGAACCCATCCAAGTTACTGCATATAATAGGGCCATTTTACACAGTTAAGGGGCGACAAAAACCAAGGGCAAGATTCCTTTACGGGCCCTGTGGTTCTGCATATCGCCCTTTTTGCGAACACAATAAGTTCTCGGAAAGGCGTAATGAGAGAGGTTTGGCCTGGTGTAATGTTCACCTGAGATAAGTCTGTGCAATATGGCTGATATGAGTTAGTAGTTCACTTGCTTGTGCCCGCGAATTTGCTTGCAGTCGTTGGCAACGGGGAATATACGGCCTTTTTTTTAAATCGGGTAAAGTGTAACCTTCGACTGGTTGCAGGGCCGAAAATATTAATTTGTTAAGGGGTCATTAGTCATCATTAAAATTGTTGATATGGGTTAGTAGTTAACTTGTATATACGCCTGAATTTGCTTGTGTATTTGCGGAGAAAATAATTATGTCGTTTTTGCGGTCATGGGTATAAAAGTATCCTTTGTCTTGACTCAGGATTCAAAATATCGAAATGTTTAGGAGTTCTTAGTTACTTTTGATTGAATTATCTTCAGTTTTTTTATACCCTTCGAGAGGTAAATGTCATAACTTTGATAAAAACTACACTAGGTTCTTCCCTGAAAAATATATGGACAGTTAATCATTCAAATTGATCAAGTAGTTCAGACGTTGAAGACGAACATACATACAAATACATTTATACTATTAGCAGTAGCTTGTTATAACGTTTAACGTTCAGATTTCGTCTCGCATTACCATGTATACAATATGTATGTATATGTAATTAGATGTGTCATTTAAACATTATGTATAGTAGAGAAGACTAGTAAAAATTGTTAGCGAAACATTGAGAAATCTAAATAATTAAACGCATATTTTGTCACACGTAATGGGCATGTGAATTTTGAATAATTATTGAACATTTTAATTAATATTTGAACATTGACCAATATTTAAGAGTCAAAATGACAATTATAATTAAAAGTGAGTGTTTAAAAAGCAAAGTTAAGGAAAATACTTACGTTCGCCCTTAGTTTCAGCAAAATGGTACGGAAGAACACTTTAGCTTGGCCAATAGGTTAATCCTTACTAATATTATAAATCCGATAGTAACTCTGTCTGTCTGTCTGTTACGCTTTCACGCATAGAGTACTGGACCGATTTAAATGAAATTTGGTACAGGTATAGTCCAAAGCCTAGAAAAGGTTATAGGCTACTTTTTAACCGACTGCGCTATAAGGAAGTAATGTTTTACCCGTTAAACGTCTCTACGCGGACGAAGTCGCGGGCGGAAAGATAGTGTTTTAATATATTAAATATACAATTTTAATTTTTTTCCGTTTTATCTCCCGTAACAAGGTTTTACACCCATCTTTAAGGACCTAACTCAACAATGGCGCCCAAAAATGATAGCCCTCATTGGAGCTTAATTTGAACTTTGTCATTCAACGACTAAACTAAACGTTAGAACTTGCAAGCTTTTGAAAATAGCTAAAAAGCATACTTTGAGTTTGAGAAAAAATATCGGTAGTATATGTAAACAGAATATCCAAAAAGTATCTATGATTAAAGAAGTTCTTTACGAATACAAATAATATGTTACTTGTTGATCGAGTATATTGAGACAAACTAAGTTAATTAGTATTTTTTAATTTATCAAAAGTGTCTATTTAATTGCAAAGAAATATAAAAAATCTAGTTTTTGATTGTTGTGAACCTTAATACCATTATTAAGGAAAATTACTCCGTCAAGAAAAAAATCATGAAACATCCTGTATAGCGAAAAGAAAATGGCCAAGTTTCCTTCGCCGTAAAACGCACGAGGGCCCTTAGCGATCTAATCTTAGCTCCGAAACTCCTATGCTCTCCTGGTAACTATTTCGCAGAAATGTATATCCTTTGAGCGCAGGTTATGAAGAAAAATATGATTCCTTTTTCTCCTGTAGATCATTCAGCTCATATACGCGCTCTATATTGATCCATGTGATATGGTGTGATTGGCGATATCTCCGTTATATAAGGGGAACCTACCCATTCACTAACTTAAGTAGGGGTTAAGCCATCCGCTCCTCCGCAAGTCCGCCGATGATTACAAGGCTACTCCAAGCCATCATCGTATGTCAGTTAGAACCAAAACGACTGCGGATTTAACTAATCAATTTCAGTTAGTTTTCAGCAGTTTACTTTTGCATTTATATCATTAAGGATAATTTGACTTAATTTTTAACTAATCCGCACCGCACCTACCACCTTTCTACATCATTTGTGTGGTTACACGTGAACCCTTTTGCCCAGCGGTACTACGTACTAGCAGGCACACAACGACACGATAATGTCAAGTGGAAAACGCGGCGATAAGCACAAACCCACTTAATAGCTTTGGGCACGGTCCGGGAACGTTTTTATGCCTACGATGGAATTAGGTCCACAGTTGGACGCTTGTTTGCTAGAGAACGGTAGCTTGGTATTGTTTTTTAAATAGAATTAAAAAGGTATACGAAAGAAAGACTAATTAGAGAATACAATCAATTTGGCGACGTATGTTATTATTACCGCTTTCTACTAGTAGTTATAAGCTAGCTGTACCAGCGACTTCATACACGTGGAAAAATGGACTTTAGGCAGCATCATTGAATACAAATTGCCAACAAATGCCCAGACGTGATTGATTTATGAGACAAGCAGTTAAATAAATAGTCTATCAAGTCTGAAAAGTGCCTTTTTAACCTACTTCTTTTAAAGAGACTCACTTTTTTACGCGATAAATGCGAAGGAATTCACATGAAGACGTGAGCGGACTGGAGGGCGGAAAGCCATCTTACATAATATTCTAATATCATCAAATTTATACTTCCTCACTGCTGGGGCACGAGCTTACCCTAAACTAGGGCGATCAGGCCTTAGAAAACCATGCTGCAAGTGTGGTTTGGTCGACTACACAACTTTAGAATTTCTTCTCAGGTGTGCAGGTTTCCTCACGATGTTTTCCATAATGTAAACGTAATTTCGGTTAATTCATTTCCTTTCCGCAAAAAGTCTACAACTTCTCGTAAACACGACAGTTCCAGGAATACCTACCAGGGTCCCAGAAAAGCTTGGAGCTGGCAGATTACATCTCAAAGGGTCCTCGCTACGATAAAAGCCAGCCATTTCCCAACTGCAGGCTTATGCGTTTGATAAAGACCTGTGCTTATCTGCGTTTTGTATGTACGGACTACTTTTTAAATTGAAGTGCGTGTATTGTGTGTATTTCGTTATATTAACGGTTTTTGTACATTCTCATTACAATTTTAGTAATGCTTACAATTTATTTATAAGCTGTGCCAGATAAACATACTGAAAATAATGTTTTGGGTACCACTGCCTTGATAGAGGTCTTCTATACTTAAACATTTTTATTTTACTACTAGTGGTCCCGGCGAATTTCATACCGCCAATACTGATTCTATTTCTATATTTTCTCATTGAAACCTTCCCTGGACTACGACGAACATTTTACAACCAAAATTACCTAAATCGGTCCGGGCGTTTTCCCCGTTTTTAACACATTTTCCATTGTTTCTTTGCTTCCATTGGCCGCAGCGTGTTATAAAGCTTTAATTCAAATTAGTTTAGTAGTTTGAAATCAAATGAAATTTATGAAATGAAAAATACCAATTATGTAAAAAAACACGGTTATTATATGGACATCCCTTCATATTTTACTTTTTAAATGTTTAGTATTTGTTATAGCGGCAACGGAAATACATAATTAGTGAAAATTTCAGTTTTCTATATAGCTATCACTGTTTATGAGATACAGCTTGGAGACAGACAGATGGACAGACGGCGGAGGCTTAGTAATAGGGTCCCGTTTTTACCTTTTAGGCACGGAATCTTAAAAAGGATTCGTTTGTAATATTATTTTGACTTTAATTCATTAATTGAAAAATGCTGTTTCTGAAGCACAGCGAAATAAAGCAATAAACTCAATTAATATTTACTCCCAAGTACCAGGGACGCATAGGTTCACAGGATGTGACCCCAGCGCGTATTATAATCGGTCACTGCGCGCGCATTCCTGCGCGGTCGCAGATGGCCAGGTGTAAGCCAATCGTCATCGTTTGTCGCTAGACGGAGACGGTGGTAGACCAATGAATAGAAAAGAATAGAATAGAATAATATTTTATTTAGCACACAAATAGAAACAAACCAAACATACAGAAAAAAAATAATCAAACATACAAAAAAAAATAATAACAAACCAAGCATACAAAAATGCTCGCCTGAACGTGGCATTTGTGGCTGTTTATTGGTTAATTTAAAAAAAAAGAAACATTTGTTTATTAATATACGAAAAAAAAGTAAACGAGTGCGGATTGAAATCGCTCAAAAAAGGTTCTGTAAAATAAAAAAAAAACATTTAATTTCATTTAAAAATTCTAAGGTTTTGGTTGTCTTATTAGAAATAGATATACATACAGCATTTGTGAAAATTTCAACTATTTATCTAAAGCAGTTCTTGCGATACTAGTGACAAACAGACGACGAAATATTAGTATCCAATAAAAAACATAAATGTGAAATGAAAGCCAAGTTCAATATTGCCTTGGTTGTTGACTTCAGCGACAAAAGAAGTGAGATCTAAATGGGTGCCAAGTTCAATGGTCAACCCAGAAATTTATTTATAAGTAACACTATAACATACCTATCATATCTTCTTATAACATAAGATAATGTATGGTGGTAGCCTATGAAGGTCTGTCTTGGCTAGTTTCTATAAACCTACCAACGTATTATTATGTTCGCTTGCTAGTTTCTACCAACAATCCAAATTTTCGGAATTATAAAATAAAAACCGACAAATACTTGTAGGCTTAGAACTTGCGACGGCTATAATTCATTTATGAAAACTAGCCAAGACAGACCTTCATAGGCTACCACCATACATTATCTTATGTTATAAGAAGATATGATAGGTATGTTATAGTGTTACTTATAAATAAATTTCTGGGTTGACCATTGAACTTGGCACCCATTTAGATCTCACTTCTTTTGTCGCTGAAGTCAACAACCAAGGCAATATTGAACTTGGCTTTCATTTCACATTTATGTTTTTTATTGGATATCATTACTTTTTGTAGAAAAGTATATATCATCGTAACGCCGTGGGTCCTTTGAAAAGGACAAATTCAAAACTAAAACTAGACTTTATGTAGGTACCTACCCTAAGTAATAAATATGAAAACCGACTATAAGTACCTACTCTTAATTGTAAATAAGTAAGTATACCTAAATATATACTTAGTGCTCTGCCTTCCCCGGTATGTAGGCGTTATTAGGCACTAACTAGGTATTTATGTTAAGCGGTCATAATAGAACCTAACCTAATTATTAAAAAATTGCCAGTTTTTTATTTTTTCCTTTGTATTCATGTAATTACCTATCTGCATACCAAATTTTAACTCTCTAGGTCATTTAGAACTGGGTTAGAATTTTGATCTGTCAGTCAGTCAATGATAAAAATGAGGATTTTTGGACATTAATATCTAAATAATTGTTTGAGATAAGCTTATGAAATTTAGAACACATATTTATCTCGCAAGTCACAATATATGAGCCAAATTTGATACGTTTATGTGAAATAGTTTTTGATTTATGAGGTGTTCAAAAGTGGTTCCAAATGGTTCGTGTAATATTACACACGGTGCGGATCGCCAGTTCTGTTTCTTGAACCCTGGCTTGACACGCTACCGCGTGTCTAGATATCTACTTCCCGTTTTACTCTTAGGGTACGGAACCCAGACAATGGCAATTTTTAAATTAATCTAAATAATATTACCGAAACAATTACTTGGAAGTTCGTTTAGCATAAAATTGCAACTATAATTTTATATTTTAATTCATAATTCATATTTTTATACTGGGTTAATGTCACTTAAACCGTTTATTATAGCTACTATAACGTTAAAATACTATTTTAATGTCTCAATAAATAGCAAAAGGCCTAATTGTGTCTTTTAAGACTTGCCTACAATATGATCACTGCTTAATTTGTAGGTGTTCCACTTATGTAAAGACTACCATTTTATAATTAACTTACGAGTAGAACACTTTAAAGGTAGTACTAATTAAAGAATCTTTTACTTATATCAATTGAAATAAGACATTTTAATTTAAAGGTTTATTAAGAAAGCAACTAGGACCATATTTTATGGATGCTTTGAGAAATCTATCGTACGATTTTATAATTTCAGATCATTATTTTTGCAGAATATCAAAAATTGTACATCGTTTTGTAAAATAACACATTAATATTAAATAACAAATCCTCACATTGTACAGTCGACCAACCCGCACTTGGCCAGCGTGGTTGACTAAGGCCTGTAGCGGTACCATGAGTTGGCTATCGAAAACTTACGTACGTTAAAAACCTATCGAGTTGTTTTTTTCATACGACCGATTTTAGTTCTTAGCGTAACTACCAGGGGTGGTGTACAAGTTTTTCATAGACATATTTACGGAGGTGATATCGAGTCCGCAACTTTTAAACTCATGGTAGCGCTACTGATCGTACTCTAGTGTAGCGTAGACCCCAGCAGTGGGGACGTATATGGGCTGATGATGATTATAACACATACTAGTCGGGTATAAGATTGATAGCTCCAAGAAAAGTTATAATAAAAATTTAAATTCATTCTGGAAAATGTTACGTGGCGTGCTAAATATGTATAAGTTTTTTGTTTTCAATGAAAAATCAGGTCAGAAAAAAACTTAGCGCTACATTAAGAAAGCAAGCTTTAAAGTAGTAGAATTTTATGTATTCCTGGAGCTTATAAAAAATAATTTTCTTGCTTCCATAAAACACAACTAAAAAGTTGTAGGTTTTTTTTTCATTTGTTTAGTACAAATACAAAGAAGTTCCTTTTTTTGCAATAATTATGACATTATATCGATTTTTTTGCAATATTAATGAGACTAAGTAATTTAAAAACTCTAAGTGAAAAACACTTCAACCGAGAAAAATGCTCTCTTATAATTATAATTACTTGTCTATAAAATTTTAATAGATTTACAAAATTAATGAAACAAATTGATATCAATCAGAAAAAAAAACACAATGTGTCCACTCAAAAAGAAACTAACCGAAAAAAAATCACATTAATAACTGCCACTTTCTCTGCTACCATTTCTGTTTATTCCAACCCCCAGTGCACAGTGCTAACAATAAAAACCTGTACCTAATCAATGTCCATTCACGAATCCGGATTTAAACTCCAATTTTAGGTCAACACAATATCGTAATCACCCCACTTCTATTTCAAACCTCACCGGCCCTTAGCTGTTCAATTTTGAGTCTTATTCCGATAGCTTTATAGTTGGAAGTTGTCCAGTGGGCTGGTCTGTACGATCCTCAAACAATGCATGGTCCATTGAAGGTATCGAGTAAACAGGGGTTGTCGACAAAAAGTAGGCTCTTCTTCAAAATGAACCGCTCGTTCCAACCCAGGGTTGGCGATCTGATGTAACAAGACTTTTTATTTTCTTTGTTGAAAATCTCTTTATGTAATCCTTAGTGAATATTGATAGTAATCGCTGCATAAGGACCGAGAGATCCGGGGTCGGAAAAAAATGTGTGAGTTTTTCTGTAAAGAAATAACTCAGCCCGGACTCAGGTCGGCCGCCCTAGCCGAAATCGGTAGGATGCCTTTTTTTTTTAAATGCCAACAAGATGGTCTCACTTCTCCTGATAGTAAGCGGTGGTGAGACCCACATATGAGGTCGACAGGCACAATAGACCATATTGAGCCTGTCGCACTCACCCTGAAGGCCTGTTTAAATGCCGTTTTACGCCCTGTCTGAAGAGCCCGGGATCATAGAAGGCATGTTTTTTATATTCGGCCTTTAGTTGTCTGTTTAGTTGTATTATCTTTGTAAATGAATCCTAATTAAATATAAGTCTTTATGGGTCTACATGCGATATTAGGAGTAGCAAATACTTAGCTACTTACTGCCCGACGTTTCGACTGGGTTACACCAATCATGGTCGCGAGCGAACTGAATCCTAATTTCCGTATCAGGCGAAACATTGATTCAATCCCTTCTAACTTTACATTGAGTCCCTTGCACCAGCCCTGCCGGCCGCGGGGACTGACCTCACGCAACTCGGCGCAATGTGGGCGAATCCCCCCTCGCTTTTTTATTTACGCTCGAGTGGCGATGCGTTCAGCTTCTGAGTTGCGCCGTTACCGGCTTGGATTCGTGACGTCACCGTTGTGCTCCTAAATCTAGCTCCGGGATTTATTTATCTGTTATTAGAACAGCCGATAAGTAAAACACTGGTACAGATCAATAAAAATGAATCAAAGCAACATAAACTTAAAGCTAAGTGCTAATCTTGATTAAAGGTTGCCACGGCATGCAATGTGGACTAAAATTTTAGGGATAAATAAAATATTTATTCCTAATGAGAGTTATTGTAAGATTCTGAAATTCGAGCCTTTATTCGCTAAGTCGTTTTGATGTATGGATTTGGAAAGTGAGTCTCTAATAAAAGTTTATTATATGGGATGAAAGAAAATCTCACTCACACTCGCACATTGAAAATTGTGTAATAGACAGAAAATTTGTGTAGACTCCTGTCTACCATCCAACAACCAACAATATTTATCTATTCGAAATGAAATAAGTTTATGAAATGAAATAAGTTTATTTGCTTGACAAAATTTCCAACATCAAAACCGCTTCTATCCATGATCGCTTTAAGTATATTTTTCGATTAACGGACTCTACATTTCGGCATGGTCTAGGTGTTTTATTTTATTACTTTAACTGTTCTTTTTTGCCTTAAAACCGCACATGCTCTAACTAAAGAAAATCTTAAAACTGTCCAGCAGTGGGCAGAAATGGGCTGATGATGATGATATGATAGTTTACAGCATAAGTATTCCTAAGATCTCATAATAGCCATACTGTCTGTCACCCGTACTAATTATGTTTTTGCAAAGTCATTCAGAATTTTAAGTAGTCCATTCCTGACACTAGGATATTCTACATTTCTTTTTGTCAAATCATACTCACGCTGACCCTAATATAATTCAGTACTTAGCAAGTCTCGTTTACTTGTTACAATACAATACTGTCCTGGTTGACCTTCATACACCATACAATAATTTCTAGTCCTAGGGGATTTAGAGTTTTTGGGTCATGGTTACATCGGTATTTCTTAGAAGATCATCTTGTTATGCACTTTTCTTTTCTTTATTATAAAGGTGGCATATTTCCAGTTTAAAAAACATGACATGCTTGTGTAACTTGTATGTACAAAGATTCTGTTGACTGTATTGCATTGTATAAAATTTATTGGTAAATATCAGCCGCAAAAACCGATGACTATACCTTTCATTTCACTTAACCTAGATACGTTATTACAATTACTTTATTATTATCATCAAACGAAGCACTTTTAAAGCAAATCGCCATTTCTCCTTAGTCGACAAAACCGCACACCGAGATGGGGTCAACGAACTGAGCCGCAAAAAAAAAACATAACCGCAACCTAACCAAAGACTAAAGTGTGCTGTGTGTGACTGACCAAAAACAATTTCCAAGATGGCCGCCAAAAGAAAAGCTGGCGCGTTGCTGCAACACGTCTTGCCAAAGGTAACTTTTAATTTTATTTCACTTATCCTGCTAGATAATATCAAGTCCCGTATGCGCGTAGCCAGTTTGCGAAGACACTGGGAGTGACTGAACCTGTATTGGCAAGGAGGTCGACTTAGGTTGGTCAGTACAAATCGGCCGAATTGCGGAGATCCCTCGTGCGATAACAATTGGGCGTATACGAGGGTCTACTTCCCCTGGTCGTGATAAACATGCCAAGGCTACGAGCAGCGATGGCACTTATAAAATAATATGACCAGTTCCCAAGCTCGGGACTTCTGAGCGCATGCAGTAAAGTGCAGTAAAAATGGTATAATTAAAGGAATTTATAATGACACCCTGCTGCCGATTTGTGGGAGACGGGCGAGGGTGACCACGCTTTGGCGTTTGTGGCTTTTTAATTAGTTTGACCAGTTCTGACGGGGGCGAGGAGTTTTGGCGTGTCCTGCGGTGACTGGTATTGATAGAATAATCAGGCGCAATTGCAGGTTAGCTACGTTAGGTAATGTAGCGATGTGGATTGGCTTGATAGCATTTGGTAGAACCTCTGTCTTTCAAGTCGTGGGTTCGATTCCCACTTAGGACAAATATTTTTGCGATGAACATTGGCGTTTGTTTCGTGTTTGGGTGTTTTATTCATCAGCCTATAGAGCTTATATACAATGTCCATAACTACATATTGCAGTGGTTCGCATTTTGTCTAACTAATTACAAGTATATCACAAATTGCTGTAGGCGTAGTTTTTTATATTAAACTTCCAGGATGTCCTCACTACACCTGATGGTAAGTGGTCGTGAGATCCACATAATGAGGTCGACAAGCAAAATATATTATTAATAATTTTACTTGCATTTGGACTAACCCGCTCCTTCCAAAAGTAGTAATTAGTACATACAGTTAAACTTACATGAAAACATTGACACGAAGACGTAAGAAACATATTGATATACCCACCTACGTAATTGCTACCAAACATGTGGAGTCAGTGGTGCCGCTGTACCGCGTCAGGCATCAAATTGCCGTCGGGCAAAGTGAGTTTTTCCCGGCCCGCTCACCTTGTCCGTGTCGGATGACGCGTGAACGACGGTTTAGTGTGGACATGATTTGATGAATGCTGTGGTTAGAAGGCGATGAGACCAGTTAATAAATAAATGTCTTCATTGCTAGAAAATTTTCATCACAGTCATTGTGCACTAATTTATATAATGAATAAGCTCGTGTGTTTTTTTAAATATAACCTTTTTGCGTAGAAGTAAAGTTTTTTTTTATTGTCAATTTGTTACTAAGTATTGAAACAAAACAACATGTAATAATAATATAGTTTGGAAAATGTATAGCTATTTTATTTAACAAGTCAAGATAGATTTTACTTTTTGAAATGTTGCCTATAGTCTAACTTACAATATCTACGAGCTTAAAAAACCTGTTTAAGTTTTTCATATAAAAATATAATATTAAAATCATTCAGGGAATGTCTCAATGTTTTCTACGTCTCGTTTGTTAGTGATATCGAAATTGGCGCCAAACGCAGTCTCTGTCGCTAAACCTAGTCTCTGGCTGGCGACTCGACGGTGATGAGATTAGAATGGACCTGCCGATTCAAGGCGAATAAATTAAGGGGCCCGTCAAAAGTTTAAGTTAGCATCTTAACTGTATATTTTTTTAATATTAAAAGGAAGTAGCCAATGGAATAACCCTTAAATTGTCAATACCCTTTTTTGAAATTAAAAAAAATACATTTGTGGCATACTCCTGTATCAAAAATGTTTGACTAAAATAATGATGTTTTGTTGAATATTAACATTAATAAAACATTTAGTTTTATTCTTATCTGTAACAAAAATATTTTTTGATTTATCGGTAAAAATTACATTGATATTCATTATTTTTATAATTTTTGAACAAGTTACTTTGAGATTCTTTAGTCTCAACAAGATTAGCATTTACGCTTCGAGGCATATCCTTTTCTATTCGTAGGAAGTTTGTACACGGCCCAAGTTTTTAAAACATCACGTTTACTTTAGTGAAACTAAGTTATGAAGGCAAATATTTTTCAGCACATCCATTGTGTGAGTATATTTTGCCGAATATCACTGTGAATAAACCGAAAAATATATAATGAAGAATTCCTCGCCTTTATCGAACATAGAATCGCGCTTTTCTGAGTAAAATGTCTACAAAATCGTCGTTATTATATTCCGTTTTTTAAATTTTGGGCTCACAGTGATTTCTTAGATATTAGACATGGTAGAATTCGGTACAAGGCCTAACCAAACTATGATTGTTAGAATGCCATGCTTCAATAGCGAAGTTGATTGAACTTCTCTTTTAATTTGGATTCAGCCTCAATAAATCAATAGAAAATGTACAGCATTTTATCAAAATAAACTGCGCTGGAATTAATTTCGTCTGTGAGCTCTAGTGAGAAATGAATGTGTTTATACGGAACTCATTACGATAAATTGGAAAATGTCCGTTTATATTTTATACGCTGTGAAGCTTGTATTCAACGTTATGTGGTTTATAATCCACCATTTATAGTTTGGCATTGTATATATATGTCTCGTAATATTTTTGAAGTATATACCAATAATGGTTTTATACGCAAATATACAACCAATAACATTTTACATGTTCCATTTACTGTAATGTGAATGTTAAAAATATGACACTAATTTAAGCTAGGGTTTGGTTCAGGATAATCAAATAAACTTGCTATTTAAAATTAATAATAAATTAATGTAATGATTAACCTAGATAATTATGTGAATATTATGAAGGCCCAGCTTTTTCTGTGTGAATATTTGATTAGAAACCTATAAAAATCCATATATTCAGCTTAAAGGTAATTTTATCTAAACACTGGCCAGAACACAAAATAACTCTTTAGTCAAACAAAAAAAATCCATCCATAAACTAAACAAAAATAAACACAGGATAGTCCACGCTAAGCTAACGGCGGCCTGACCAATGAGGCGCCTGTTAGCCTTCACTTAGTACCTAGGCCTGCGTGCTAGGTCTAGCTCTAGGCATTCTAGATGTGGAAGGTCGCCGCGTAATGCCACCATTTTGGAGCCTACCTTGTTTTTGTATTCAATTCGCGTAACACTTTTTGCAATTGAGATAGGTTGGTAAATGTATTCTGCTTAAGATTTTTTTCGTTTTACTATGTTGTTTTGAGTTGGTGATGCTAGTCGGATATTAAATATTGTGATAGATTGTATTATTTTGTAGCGAACTAATTAACAAACCTTAATAGAAATGACTCAGACACTTACTTACTGGCTTAAACATCCTAATCTCAGAATTAAGGATAGATGATTTTTATGTAATTTTAAAGAGGTAATATGGATTATTTTTAAAAGAAATGAATTCATTTTAATTACTGAAAAAATACATTACAATTTTATGTACTTCAAATACGAATTTATTTTATTATCTTCGACCGTGAAATGTATTGTACAGTCATAAACAATAATATCTCTAATTACCTAACCTATACTAATATTAATATGCAATACTGTACATTTTATGAACTAGAAAACATGTTTATGAGAAACTTGATACAAAAATACATTCCCACTCATTTGCTCCGCGCAGTCGGGTAAAATGGTCATATTGTTAGTGTTTGTACCGTGTCTGGGTGTTATTATTATTATAAATATATATGTATATAAATATATATGTATGTGTATCAGTCTCTAAAGCCCATAGTACAAGCTCTGTTTAGTCGGGGTCAGATAACCGTGTGTGGGAATGTCCCTGATATTTATTTATTTAGTTATTATAGTCCCGTAAAAAGAATTGTCTAAAGTAATGTCAAAAAACAGTTGCTTGTTAATTTAAGCCGAGCTAAGCGTTGGGTTTCAAGATGGCCGCCGCCTTGCTAGTTCAAAGACAATTTGACAGTTGATAACTTAATCCAAGTTGGATCCTAGGCCTCTAAGGAGTAGAATTTTCAAGCGTATCTTTTGTCTTGAAAGCGTATTTGGTAGTGGCCCTGTTCCTTGCGCCAAAGGTCGTAGGTTCGATTCCCAATCTGGACAAATATTTGTATGATGAATATCGGGGTTTGTTCCGTGGCTGGGTGAGTTATTAAATATATTTGTGTAAACCACTGTTGTTTTTGATAACCGTAACACTACTTCGGCATACTACTTAGTAACCGTAATACTTGTAAATACTTAGGCCGTTACGACCTTATTCTGAGCGAATACCCCTTTGGTATCTAATTTATTTGTGTAATTTTGTCTTAGTTTTTAATTGATCTCATTATTTTGTGATTTCATGTGTTTAAGATACCTAAAAAATATTTGTTCTTTCTTTACTTTTTTTCTTACTTGTGTCTTGTCTTCAGCAACTTGGCTCCGATTTAGAAAAATGAAAAGATGGAGTGTGATATTTATTTATTACTAGTGGTCCCGGCGAATTTCATACCGCCAATACTATAAACCTTCCCTGGACTATCACGAACTTTTTAAAACCAAAATTACCTAAATCGGTCCGGGCGTTCTCGTGTTTTAGTCAGACTAACGAACGGCAATTCATTTTTATTAAGTACGTTGGTATACAAGTGTGTGTCACTCGATTTTCACATGCATAAAGAATTCAAAACATCATCTGTACCTTCCACCGTCCCTTTGGCAACAGATGACTTAATATTCTTATCCCGTCACAAAATACAGGATATATTTAAATAGACTTGCATTTAAAGCTTAAAGTCTTTGTTTTTCTTCACATTGACCTCAATAAAAACGATTTCGATGGCAAGAGAGCCTGTTTAACACAGCAGTTAGTGGCAAGGCGAAGTGTTTTTGAAATGCGTCTAATGCAAATGACTTGGCTATATAAGGATTCGGTACGCCCAAGCTTTAATATTATAGCAATTGAACGCAGCAACGATTGCCTGTTACCTTAAATCTGGTAGAGCAATATAATCTATCCTTATATTTAATCAGAAATCAAGATGTCTGTTCTTTGTCGCACAAAGAAAAACAAATATGGGAATGGAATGGCAAACCTTATTGTATAGAATGGAATGGCGGAATGGTAAACTTAATTTTATCATCATCATCATCATCATCAGCCCATACACATCCCCGCTGCTGTAGCACGAGCCTACCCAAAACTAGGGCGATCAGGCCTTCCTTGATGATTATTTATAAATTTCTGAATTATTGTTTTCTAATCTATCGTTAAATGTATACGAAGGTACATAATTGATTATGATTAGTAATAACAGAATTGCAATGAGGGTTAACGCATATAAGAAATTCACTAGAGTCTATATGTAGGCATGAGGTCCAACTGCAGCACGATTGGTGAATATTGACATGTCTGTCAATGTCACGTCAAAAATAACCAATGATGCTGCAGTTGGACCTCACGCCTTCGTATTGCCATCTAGTGAATTTCTCATACGCATTAATCCTTATTGGTTCAAATAGACAAAATACTTGTCTATGTTTCCCGGCCACGACATTCTATCGAACACATGATTTAATATTAAAAAGGTATAAACAGGTATTGTATGTCGTACTAATTGGTGCATTGGTTGACATATCGATTACTTTACTATTTGTTCCTGTTTATCTGAGTATTTTGTTTTGTTATTAATTGCTCGAAAGCATTTGAAGATTGAAACTTGCTTTTTTTTCCTAACTGACATACGATGACGGCTTGTAGTAGAATCGTCATTATCAGTGGACCTACGGGGAAACAGGTGAGTACCCGTTTCCGTTTATAGATTTGAAATAAAACTAAGTTTAAACGAGTGTTTAAACTTAGTTTTATTTCAAATCTATACATCTAAATAAAATTGAAGTGTCTGTTTGTAATATTAAAATAACGGCTTTTAGCTCAATGGGTATGAGAATCTATATCGGGTACCAATTACAAAAACACTGTTTAAACACTGTTGTTTTTGTCTTTGTTTGTCTGTCTGTTAATACCCGCTAATCTCCGAAACAGCTGGACTGGACTGGTATATTACAGGCTTTATTAATAAATCATTGCTGCCAAAACCTTTTCCACACGGACGAAGTCGTGGGCGTACGCTAGTCTGTTTATAAAGTAACAAATAGCAAACAGTAGTGAATGTCATTGCATCGAAGTGCAAAGTAAACGATAGTATCGTCCCCTAACGGCTTCACCATCAAAACTTAGCTACCACCAGCGTTCGTGTGTCGAAAACACTTACCAGGCAAACATAAACTAGAGGCACTAATAAAAGTCAGCTTACACTCACTAGACACCAAGGAAACACGCACTAATTCCATTTTGGCCCCTCAATTTATAACTGTCACTTTTGGTGCCCTGGTCTGGGCGCGTAAAAATATTGTTTTTACTTACCCGGGTGTAGGGGGGTAACCCCCCCCTGTGGGCGTAATTACTCTAGGGGGGGACCACGGGGTCGGAATTACTAACGGAGGCTCGCCTTGGCTCCTTTTTGTTGGTGATGTAAGAGAATTTTTCTTAATCCAAGCATTGGGCTTAGGTTTTTGCGATCGGCCCGTGTTTGTACGTCGTCCGTCATTTTCTTTGTGACTGGGGTCTTATTAGATAATTGTTTGATATCGACCGGCTAAGGGTGAGTCGGCCTTTTCAATGGGCTACGAACTCGTGATTTTTGTTATGGTTAGAATCAATTTTGCGTATAGTTTAAAACATCATTATGTAAACGCTTGGCGATAGGTTTTATTTTAAAATGCTTTTATTTCAATTTAATTTTAGAAATGTATCTTTTTAAAGAAAGTTTTGTAAAGTAAATAGAACCTATCTGTGTTCTGTATATGAAACTTTTTACATAAGTATTCCTTCATCTCTGAGTTAGCTTTTAGAGATAGCATATATTTTTAGAATTTAGTACGCCCACTCTGTTATCTATTGAAATAAACTTAAAGATTGTCTTTGACAATATTTTTGTCTATGCAATTCATTTATTTATCTGAACTTATGAAACAAGACACAAAGGTGGATTTTTTTGTCTATGCATGTTATTTATTTATCTAAACTTATGAAACCAGAGACAAACGTAGATTTTTTTGTCTATGCAAGGAAAACCTAGTCGGTCATCCGTCGAGTTACCAGGACCCATAAGTCGCAAAGACAATATTTTTTGTCTATGCAAGTTATTTATTTATCTGAACTTATGAAACCAGAGACAAAGGTGTATTTTTTTTGTCTATGCTTGTTATTTATTTATCTGTACTTATGAAACCAGAGACAAAGGTAGATTTTTTTGTCTATGCAAGGAAAACCTAGTCGGTCGTCCGTCGAGTTACCAGGGCGCCATAAGACGCAAGGTCTACGCGTGCATAATTCAAGCGCAGTCTGCATTCCGCGATCGCGCACACGGCACACTGATTTTGAAGTGCCTTGACAGCTGTTTGTGACTTTGAACGTTAGGTATGTTCCTATGCTTAGGTATAGGTAATATTGTTCTAGATTCTAGAGCCTTGTTGATAATATTCAAAGTAACGACTGTAGTATGATGATGACATTTTATTGATGATAACGTTATTTTTTTTAATTCAATAATTTGGTTTCAGAATGTTAGGTACTCGTTGACTATTTATGCGTATATACCCTTAACTGTTTATAACGTAATTAAGTAAAATTTCAAGAAGATTTATTGATTACATAACAAACAAACAAACTCACTTTTATATTTATAATATTTGTATTTCACAATATTCTTTATCCTTGTTTACTTTATTATAAAGTTAATATAGGCAAAAGGTCCTATGCAATGAATTATGGCCCTACCAGGACGCTATAAGTTTAAGATATTAAATGGTAGTTATTAGATGCGCCCCGTAAGTAAATCAGTTTACCTTTTAGCAACACGTGTATAGTTTCAAATACTGTCGTCACATACAACGTTATATAAGTGGATGAGACGGGATCTTTGACAAGGTATCAAATGAGATAGGTACTGTATTGCTACCATTGCATTTAAGAGTGTGCCATGCGCTCCCCCGCAAGTCCGGTGATGATGACAAGGCTACTCTAAGCTATCGTCTTTTTAAGTTAGGAAAAAAATACTAAACTACCCTTTAATAGTCAGCCATACGCTTTTCCACATGTTCGCTGATGATAACATAGCTACTCCAAGCCATCGTCGTGGTCAGTTAGAAAAATAAAAAAGCAATTACTAATTATTTTAATTGGAAACCAAAAATGTATCTACCATCTTTTTAGAGTGGATCCCACGACCTCTACAGCAAGAAACTACTCCCTAGCAAAACAGCAATCGATCCACACAACCGTGTTGTAGTACCCTCGTTATTTATCACAAAGAAAAACTATATTCGAAAATACAAACGACATATAGCCAACACTAACGCCGTTCCCCGAAACGCCCCGGGTTCTATTCCCGGGTGAGTTTAGTTCGGAAAACGCTCGTCACCCTAAATAGTGGGACCGTTAAGTTTGTCATGAAGGGCGGCTGTTATGTGGCGACATGCGTAGCGCTAGGGCTGCACCCTTCGTCACTGCGAGTCCGGAAGAATGGGATTTCCGGAGTTTTTTTTTTGCTAATTTCCTTTTTTTTTGTTATGCTTAAGCGGCATAATTACGGAAGAAGCGTAAATAAATATTATGTAATAGATATATTACACAACATCACATAGGTACATTGATCCCATGGTAAGTAGCCTAAGCACTTGTGTTACAGATGTGAGAATCAACAGTAGATGCACAAATATTCTGGAAAGGGTTTTGATAATGCTTAAATTATTGCTTTGCATAAATGCATTGTCATAATAACTGAGTAATACAACATAAACTTCTTTGACTATAATATAAATAATAAATAAATATCTGGGACATTTCCACACACGGTCATCTGACCCCAAACTAAGCAGAGCTTGTACTATAGGCGTCAGAGACTGATATACAAACATATGTATTTTTCACTTTACACGACTCTTGGAACCGCCAGCCAGGGTCACTAACCATTGTTCCACCGAGCCAGTCTAGTCTAGAATGGATGGATGGAAAAAAAAATCAAATGAAAGAAATTTTAACAAAAAAAATATATGAATACATTTAGAAAGCGACACTAAATAGGCTAGATGCCTATTTAGTGTCGCTTCAGCATGAATCCTAAACTTGTTATGTTTGTGTATAAAAAACCTAAGTACATATTACCTTAATTTTAAACATCGTACAAATAAACAAACACTTGTCAACGACCCATCTTTAAGACAACTCATCTCAGGTATCATTATAAATAGATACGGAACCCCATCTACGACCGCATCCCTAACGGATTTTAACCGCGTTTATAAATCCGCGCGGAGGCTTGGAGGTCGCACGCACGAGGGTAGTGTGCCCACACAGACCGGTCTTGGGGGAATGTCCCAAGTAACATTTATCTGAGAAATAAATATCTGGGACATTTCCACACAAGGTCACCTGACCCCAAACTAACCCACTAAGCGGGTCACTCCCGGAGGGCCACGTTCCCGGAGGGCCACGTCCCGGAGGGCCACGAATGCGAAAAAAGTGTTAACATGTACTTGTGTTGTTTTTTGTAACGTTTTTAACACGTAAGTACCGTTAGCAAAAAAGCAATTTGTAAATTAATATAAATGTTAGATTATAATAATAAAAAACTCTATTTAACTATCTATCAAAAATCAACAAATTTGATTTTATGATTTCCGATGATGATGTCTACAATATTTATTTGAAATTGTTAAAACACAGCCGGGTGAGACAGGGTTGTAAAAAACAAAGACAAAAACCAGATTTAAAATAATACTTGATATTTTAAAAACGTATTTGTTAATTGTTAATGTTTGAAAATACTGTTTTTTTTTTACTAAAGTTGATTATTTTTACATAAGTTATATAGGTACCTTGTAATATTTGAAAAAATATTATACGTCATAATTTTAATTATAAAATAACTGTGTACGCTATCTTGAAAGTCAAATTAGTCATGTTAAATGTAAGACCTTTTTTGTTTGTTGAAACAGGTTTTTCTATGCATCCGTTTTATCCAACCCTATCTCGCCTGGCTGTGTTTCTAGAATTAGAAATATATTTATGTGGTCGGAAATTTATTTGTATCTAAGTGAAAAAAGTAACTTGATATAAATGGTGATTTTTTTATTTTTGTGATTTATGATTAAATAAATAATATAAATAAATACATTCATTGAGATTTTTTTGTCAACGGTACAAGTTCAACACAAAAGAAATAATAACAAAAGATAACGTCATCATTTTTTTCGCATTCGTGGCCCTCCGGGACGTGGCCCTCCGGGAACGTGGCCCTCCGGGAGTGACCCAACTAAGCAGAGCTTGTAATTTGGGCGTTAGATACTGATATACATACATACATATTTATAAATACATAATCACACCCAGACACGAAACAAACACCGATATTCGTCACACGAATATTTGTCCCGGGTGGGAGTTTACTATGTTATTTTTTTGTTTTAAAAATTTAACTGTTGCAATTAAACAAATACGTTAGTAATTTGTAGGAACATGTCTTCATAATAAACTGTAAGTTTTTGGAAGCTAATTTGAACCCTTATTATAATATAATAACATATTATGTCTGTGTATAAAGGTACTTTCTACAAAATATAATGCTTGGTTACCCTATTCCTATGTCGCTACGTATTCATAATCAGTGTCTACCCATAATAAAATTAGTTCCAGTGATGAAAGTCCAACACAACAGTGTAAATTTAGGTAATATAATAGATAGGCGTTATCTATTAAAAATTGTTATTCTTATACATCTTATAAATAACACATATGTTTGTATATTCACCGTGAAATTTTAGTGGTTGTTTTCCCGTGGCAGAACGACTTGCCTTTAGTAATACTATCGAATCATGCAAATTATTCCGCGAAAAAAAAAATTTTTTTTTTCGATTTTTCAGAATAATAATTTTCCAACTCGAAAACGAGAGAAACTATCGTTGTTTTTGAAGATGTGACGTATTCAGGTACTGCTTGCCGCATAAAATCGATGCTTAAAGCTAAAGAAGCTCTTAACCCTAAGTCATAAAGCGGTTCGAACGTGTTTTCGAGTTACGGTTAAACCTTTCGTAAAACCGGCATTTTTTGATTTTACCAAAAAAGAACTACACACGTCTTTTGTACTACTAAGATAGAACCATTTTACTGCGGGAAAACAACCACTAAAATTTCACGGTGTATATGGTACACGTCTACACTCTAATTTCAATTATAATTACAAAGGTAATTGAAGCTTATGGTATGATTGGACAGTAATTTTACAGATTGTACCTACATAGGTACATCTTATGCAACAAACTCACTTTGATTGATTCCTGTATCTTCTCATCAGTATTATAAACGCAGAAGTAACTGAAGTCTGTCATGTCTATTATTATGCCTAGATTACCGTACCACGAAATTTGGATACAGTCAGTAAAAAAACACATTTAAGATATCTACAAAACATATTCAATTATTTGTGACTGAAACTATTTATTTATTTGATGAATCAAAAAGAACTTAGAGGCAAGATAATTAACATTCGAATTTGAATTGACAAAAGCCTTGTTCGCCTTCATTTGAGGACTAGGTGCTATTTAGAGGTGAGAGCCAAACTCCCTCGCAAGTCCGGTGATGATAACGAGGCTAATTCAAGCCATCATCGTATGTCAGCTAGGAAAAAAAGACGTGTGGCACTCGGGGACTGCCGCGGTATAGCTATTCCATAGCATCGTCCGATTTCGGAGCAGCTCGTCTCGATTCGTGCGAGTTTCGTAGAGTCGTACAATACGTCTAACCGCACGCACACAAACACCGTGCCGAAGTCTACCAAACTGAAACGACGTTAGACAATTGTGAGGTTTTGTTCGTTACGGAATTTCTTGGTTCGGTCGCCGCGCTCAAAGCCCGCGATAAAAGCTATGCAATAGCTTAAAAGGTACTATTTTCTTGCTAACGGTGTTTTAAATATTCTCTATTTAAATATTGTTTAAAGGTTTCTCACGTACCTTGACTTCACTGTGCCCCATCTTACCCTGGCCCCGCATCGGCGGTAACTAAGCGGCTTCAAGGCATAGTACGTCGCATTTCGACGCGACTTCGGTGAGAGGAGACCGGGGATATTCGCGACACCGGGTTTATTGAAACTCTGAAATATCACAGATAGAATGAGCTATGGAAATAATAATATGTTGAGCGATTTGAGATAGTTTTACATCGTTATAAAAGTACGAAAACATAAGAACACATTGTAATGTTATATAAGTATCATATACACTTGTGTGATATGGTATACAACAGAGGATTCTGTGTATTACATAAATAGTTAACACCTAGAAACGGGAAAACATTGATGGTCATAACAGGAACATTTAAAGATATCCTAGAACCTAAAACTAGATGTAAAATCGAAACAGTCAAGTTAGTATTTTTTTTTGGAAAAGCAATTTTTAGGCAAGTTCGTCTTCTTTATGGTCATGATTATTGTGCCTGTATATTGTATATGTCAACACTGCACTTCACTACTGTTTACTCTTTTTGATATACTAGAGATAGGATCTAGTACCTACATTAATTATATAAGAGTCAACAAACACGCTGTGTATGTATAGCAGATGTTGCTATACTGTTACATATCTCGCTATAGCACATCTCCCAGTGCTCGACACCCTAAACCGCGATGGGGCTGTTTAATTATTTACGCGTTTTTCAGCTCCTCCCCCCTCCCCCTGGTGGATTACTAGCATATTCACTCGGTAATGAATGGGCTTACTTAAAACTAGTTCGGTTGTGGTCGCGTCTATGGCGGGCTTAGCGGTTTGTGTCACTCTTCTACTGACGCTCTGTCTTGATATCCAAGCGTTTATGTGCTCCTGGTACTTTGAGAGTGTTTACGTTTATTTTTTTTAAAGGGTGAATGTCCTTGTTGCACTTAATAAAGGCTATTAGGCTTTGTGGCATTCGTTTAGGACTTTTCAGGCACATTTTGTAATATTTGTTTTATTCATTTACTATATGCCCCACCCTTTTAGTTAGATTCATCATCATCAGCCTATATAGGTTCCCCTGCTGGGGCACGGGTGTAACCTAAACTAGGACGATAAGGTTTTGTCAACCACGCTGGCCAAGTGCGGGTTGGTCGACTACACAACCTTAGAATTAATTCGCAGGTGTGCAGGTTTCCTCACGATATTTTCCTTCACCTTTAAAGCGTCAAATATACATAATAATTTTAGTATACATAATAATAGGTAGTTAGATTAGCCCTTCAAAATAATGTCATTACTTTCTTTTGTTTGCAAAAACTATCCTATTGGTTATACACGTATTATACGTAATAATGACTTGCGGTTTGTCGTTCTATGATATTAATAATTTATAGCATAAATCTATAAATTTTACTTTATTTCCAGACTCAAAGGAGAAAAAAGAAAACTCCATTTTCGTTCATAATTTAAAAAAATAATCAATTACTGTTAACAAGCCACGAAGTATAAGCTCGAAACTAGTTCTCAAACGCAATGAGATTAGCATAATGATAATGGCGCTATGTCGAGTTCAGCTCATTTGTGGCGTTTTAATAGGCGTATGATTGCCTTCTTTAGAGCGGCTATCGATTATCGATTATAATTATCGCTATATTAAAATATCCTTTTTTATTTTTTAATAAAAAAATGTCCACATTGTGACCAAGTCTCAGAAATGTCAAGTTCTAAGGATTATGTGTAGCATTTCGTGTTATGACAGTTTTATTCTAAACATTTGTTTTCCTGGAGCTATTTGTATTTATTGTTTTTTAGACTGATTCTCAGTTACATAAATGTCAAATTAGTGAACTAAGTTAAACTATGAACTAAGTATACGGGGAAACATACTGGTACCTATATAGTTTTAATCTGTCATGGTTATACACATTAGAAAACTGAATATGTCCGGGATATTTGCCATGTTTTTAATATCGGGAGCTTATTAAATTTAAACAACATGGCAAATCTCCTGGACAATTCACTTTTCTAACCTATATAGTTATTCCGTATTAATAATAACTGGAAGGACAATAATTCCATACGAGTAAGTGTAATAGGGCTCAAGCCATTATGTGATTAGCGATAATATTTTTCTAAATATCGATTTAATTCTAGAACTGGTTCCCATCCCTAGCGGCGGTTAACTCATTTTTTGTCCGTTCTTAGGAAATTTTCAAATCATTTTTCCTCCACGTGCAAATTCGACACAATGAAACTAAGACCAGAGAAGTAACTTACATTAATGTTTTAGTATTTTTAATGTCTACGTTTGTCAGATGTTATTGGTATTAGACCATTTAAGTGCAACTCTATCAAAAATTAAACAGTTATGACGTTTATGTAAACTGACCGTTGTGAGTCTTTGTTTATAATGGATTCTTTCAAATATTTTGGCACAAGAAATGAAAGGCAAGAATTACAAATAAAATAGACCGTAATACCTATTTAAAATAAACAAAAATTATAATTCGATATTACTTACATCAGTATTTCAGCAAATACAATTTTGGAATACACCACTCAAAAACATATTTATATATCAGAACTTTGCCTACCACCTCCATCATCATCAGCCCATATACGTCCCCACTGCTGGGGCACGGGCCTACCCTAAACTAGGGCGTGAAGGCCACCTAGTTTGTCGACCAACCCGCACTTGGCGTGCTTGGTCGTCAAAACTAGCTATCAAAAATTCTCGATTACAACTCTTCATATCATACCTCTATTTAACTGCACAATTTAATGCCTGAAATCAAAAACGCATCAAAGACAATTATCAAAAGCCCCCGTTGTTACCGACTCCACAAATTGCTGGTTGCGTTGCAAAAAAAAAACAGCCCTTGATACAGGCCCGACAAGTTTTGAGTTAATCTTAGTTCACTGACGTTAATTATACTAGGCTGTCATACTCATATCGTATTAAGAGCACTTGAGATGTCTAAACGCGAAATGATACTGGTATTTAAATAATACTTATAATAATATTAATATTGATTGGCCGGGTGCAACACTGGTTAGTGACCAAGGCTCACATCCTACGGGTACAAGAGTCGTGGGTTCGATTCTCAATCGGGACAAATATTTTAGTTTGACGAACATCGGTGTTTCTGCGTCTGGGTGTGTTATTATATTATTAAGTATATTTGTGTATCCACTGTTGATTCTGATATCCGTAACATAAGTGCTTAAGATACTTACCACGGGGGATCAGATCAATGTACCTTTGTGACGTTGTGTAAAATAAAACCAAAAAAAAATTACCTTGCGTGGAGCCTGTTGGTTCCTGTAGGAATAGAGTGGTCCTTGGTTCAATCCCGGTTGAGGTAGGATTAAAGTAGATAGGTATGTCATATAACTTAGGACCAGGTACAGGACTTAAGAAGAAAAAGGAAATGAAAGGAATCTTGAACATGCGGTGTTATTGAGCAGTTTTTAAAGCTTGCCGTGTTTGTTTATTTTTGAAATTTTACTGTTTGTCAGACTTGGAATATTATTGTACTTAATATGCTGTTTAAAGAGATCTGACAATTCAAAAGAAATATTGAGGAGAAAAAGACACATCCTTTATTGATACATTTGCCTCCTATTATTTGACAGCAATTTGGATATCAATTGTCCATTATGATCTGGATATTCCTGGTACCTATAGGTGTATACTGTATATATTTTCCTGATACCCCAACCATATCGAAACCTGTACAAGAGTTGTTTCAAATAATAAAATTGGAAACAACTCTCATTGTTCCCACTCTTCGAGTCTCGGCGCCCGTCAAAGGCTTTAATCCCACCTGCAACACATTAACACCCAGCCACGCTGCGTTCCACCGATATATTTTTGCTTAATTCCTGGTAATCGTCATTGTTCAATGACAGGTACCGTCCGCCCGGTAAATCAATGCTGCTATGTACACAAGTCATCGCCTATGTGCTTATGTACTCCTGGTACATAGAGGCCGTTTGTATGTGTATAGTACCGCGTACGTAGATAATCTCGTCATAGCTCGCACCCGTTATGGTATTACTGTGTGTGGGTGATGGGGGGTGGGGGGCACCCCCCAACACCCCGCGAGTGCCGCAGGGGGGCGCTGTCCGCTTTAAAAATACTAGGGCGCCAGCGAGCGGTGGAGCCGTTTATTTTGAAAGACCAAGACTCCGCTCCTTCTAGGTTCCTGGTACAAAAAATGGCGGGGGGAAATGCTTAAGTGAAGCTATTAGTGCTATTAGTTGGGCGAGAAGGTTTTTCGGTTGTAAAAGTTGTGAGTTGTAACTTAATTATTGTGTGCAACTTGCAACTATCCCGCGGAACCGTTAAACTTTTTATTTATTTTATGAGGTTAGGTTGTATCTACTTTCTAAGTCCATACTCTGCCTGGGTTGCAATGTTAAACCAAAATACTGTGTATTGATTAACCTACCAAACGGTAGGTAAACTTCATAAGAGACCTTGATAATATTTAATTAATATTATAAAAAACACAACCCTACCCCAGCGCAACCCGATTAAACAATAGTATTTACCTTTATTGTGAGTTTAATTTTTATGACGTGCCAATCATTTCGTTTGCACAATAGTGCAATAATAACATTTATCATTTACGAGTCCCCCCAACACCCCGCGAGTGCCGCAGGGGGGCGCTGTCCGCTTTAAAAATACTAGGGCGCCAGCGAGCGGTGGAGCCGTTTATTTTGAAAGACCAAGACTCCGCTCCTTCTAGGTTCCTGGTACAAAAAATGGCGGGGGGAAATGCTTAAGTGAAGCTATTAGTGCTATTAGTTGGGCGAGAAGGTTTTTCGGTTGTAAAAGTTGTGAGTTGTAACTTAATTATTGTGTGCAACTTGCAACTATCCCGCGGAACCGTTAAACTTTTTATTTATTTTATGAGGTTAGGTTGTATCTACTTTCTAAGTCCATACTCTGCCTGGCTTGCAATGTTAAACCAAAATACTGTGTATTGTTTAACCTACCAAACGGTAGGTAAACTTTATAAAATACCTGGATATTATAGAATTTAAATATTAAAAACACAACCCTACCCCAGCGCAACCCGATTAAACAATAGCATTTACCTTTATTGTGAGTTTAATTTTTATGACGTGCCAATCATTTCGTTTGCACAATAGTGCAATAATAACATTTATCATTTACGAGTCATTATTATATCGCCATACAACTTCCTGCCCTGTCCTGTCTTTCCTGGGATTCGAACTGCTACTCTGAGTCGTATTGCATTAGCCACCAATAAACCGAGGAGATCTCAAGCAGTAATAACTTTAACAGTCTGAGAATTCGGGCTAATACACAATGGATTAGTGTCTTGGCGCTCACACGTAAGGTCCCGGACTCAGTTACCGGTTAGGTCAGCTGTCCAACGAAACGTGTTTAAACCGAGAATCGAATTGTGGTACACTTCAGATATCAAACTCTAGTCTAGTTTCCGCTTATCCATCTTTTCAAGGAACAAATAGTCAGTCACACAATCTAATCCTTACTAATATTATAAATCCGAAAGTAACTCTGTCTGTCAGTCTGTCTGTTACGCTTTCACGAATAGAGTACTGGACCGATTTAAATGAAATTTGATACAGATATAGTCCAGAGCCTAGGAAAGGTTATAGGCTACTTTATAACCGACTGCGCTATAAGGAGGTAATGTTTTACCCGTTAAACGTCTCTACGCGGCCGAAGTCGCGGGCGGAGAGCTAGTAGGGATATAAGGAAGGATATCATATGGGCCGAGTTCTGTAAGATTTTTTTTATCGGTAAATTCACGGTTAAACGCTGCGGGATCGAATCAGAAATGAGGCGATCCGTCAGAGAACCAAAGTCATCGACATAGCTCATCGCATAGTAAGCTGAAGTGGCAGTGGGCTGGCCACATCAGCCGTAGAACCGACGACCGATGGGGTAGACGAGTTCGGGAGTGGATACCGCGTCTCGGCAAACGTAGTGTAGGACGCCCGCAGGCCAGGTGGTGTGACGATCTGCGCAGGACGGCTGGTAGGAGCTGGATGCGAGTGGCCGCGGAGAGAGAGAAGTGGCGTGCATTTGGGGAGGCCTATGTCTAGCAGTGGACTGTAATGGGCTGATGATGATGATGATCACGGTTAAACCTTAGTATGTACCAGATCTACAACACGTGCAGCACAGCGTTGCCATCCACATACCATGCACACACACTGATTGTTAGGACTTAGAGTTTCAGTTCTTCTTTCTTCGCCATGCCTTTCAGACATGGAATGCCGTTCCAGCACATAATTCTCTTACCTACTAAAAGCTCGGCATTTATTCAGACTATCTGGGTGAGGGTGAAAGGGTTAATAGGGTCTATTGTGTCTGTCGACCTCATACGTGGACCTCACGGCCCCTTATCATCACATGACGTTCACGTCGTCAATTCTAAAATAAAAAAAAGACGTGTGGCACTCGGGGACTGCCGCGGTATAGCTATTGCATAGCATCGTCCGATTTCGGAGCAGCTCGTCTCGATTCGAGCGATTTCGTAGAGTCGTACAATACGTCTAACCGCACGCACACAAACACCGTGCCGAAATCTACCGAACTGAAACGACGTTAGACGATTGTCAGGTTTTTTTCGTTAAGGAATTTCTTGGTTCGGTCGCCGCGCTCAAAGCCCGCGATAAAAGCTATGCAATAGCTTAAAATAACGGACGCGCAAGCAGATCAGTATTCTATGTAAGTATAGATAAAGAAGCGAACAAGATTTTTTTTTTACTGACTTACGATGTTTGGTGTAGCCTCGTCATCATCACCGGACTTGCGGGGGAGCGGATGGCTCTTACCCTTAAAGAGCGTACAAGAGCGTCCACCAATGCGAACGTAGTAGATATAGTATAATCCCTGACCGGTAGACACCTTGCTTTAAGCAGCATAACGCGCCTATACTTTATTTCGGGAATCCTAGGCTACATGAAATCTCATGTTTATTTAACCCGAGTTGGGTAACTGTTACCCTTATTTGCTGGAGATAAACTCATATATATAAGACAAATCGTTGATGGCCGATTAGTTAAGGTCTTTGCTTGCCATGCAAGAGGCAAAGGGCGCCAGTTCAAACCCCGCCACGTACCATTGTTTTCAAATTTGAAATTCATATGTACGATTTTTTGACGCTTTTACAGTGAAGGAAAACATCGTGAGGAAACCTACACACCTACGAAAAAATTTTAAGCAGTCGACCAATCCGCACTTGGCCGGCGCCTTAGTTTAGAGTAGGCCCGTGCTAAAGCAGTCGGGACGTATATGGGCGTATGATGACGGAGGTATATTCGTATAGCAATAATCATTTTCTTGCCCTTGTCGCGCTAAGTGGGGTCAGCGCAATTGATTCCACTGAATTTTTATTTATAACAAACATTTAACTATAAATAATACCATAAATAAAGAATATACATATATGAGAATAATACTACTTTCCTTTGTATTACAACCCGCTACATCGCACGAGTTGATTGAAATTATCAGTTTCTCTATTATAACATTCCTTGTTCATTTTAAAAGCTCTAAGCATGTATAGGGACAGTAGGAAGCCCCTTTGTTTTATTTATGTATATATATATACAGGCCTTTACATCTATAATAGATGATTTATGTAGCATCTCGCGGTCTATCACGGCAGCTGCGCTCGTGGCTGTACAAGCCGATGCGAGACTGGATCTTACGTCCGCATTTGCAGCAGGAGAACTGAGCGTTGCATTTATGTAGTGATAATATTAATTTTAATAAACTTTATATTCTAAAATAGTACCTATGACTCTTCCAGTCTTGCTAGGTAGCTGTAATGGTATCTGTCGGCACGGTAGCTACACTAATCGTTATAGATTACCTACTGTCACATAGGAATAAATTTTTTAGATTATGTTTTGCGAATTTACTTCAGACAACATTATAAAAGTGGTGTGCCAGGACCTTAGCACTTGACAGGAAGTGATCTCTACCTTAACATCTGGGAAAAAGGCATGATTATTTGTATGTATGTGTGAAACATCATATTCTCAACTGATTTAAGTAGCTTAAGCACTTGTGTATAGGGAATCAGATTTCATAGTGGAGTATAGAAATGAATATAAAATACTAATAACTCACCCCAACACAAACACCGATGTTCATCGCACAAATATTAGTCCCGACTAGGAATCGAACCCACGCCTAATGGCGTTGAGACAGGGGTACCAAATGTTACATAGAGCCTGCCAAATAGTGATTAAACGAATCTCGCAATGATATCAATGTACGTAACGCTATCTGATTTTTATAGACGGGAGAAAAAAAAAATGGTGAACGGTGTGTGCGAATAGTGGATTTTGAAGTTTTTTTTTTACTAAAAAAACGAACAAAACAAAACGTACGAATCGCATGCCAAAGATGGATGCGCTTTTTATTATTAACCAAACAAATGGTATTTTCTTTATAACAGCTAATTGTTCCTGTGTTATGTATAAATAAATTAATTTCTCAAAACAGATTATACACGAAATGAAGTAAGTTAATTCTACATGAACCTAACTTAATAAAAAATATAAACTTAGTTACAAACAAATTATTTTCTTTCCCATTGTATTACTTTTATCTTTCTTTTTAATATGGAGAATAGATATTCATATTTATAGAAGAGTTAGCTAATACCTCTTCAATTGTTCTTTTTTGTGTAATTTGTTAGGTATGTGAGTCCTGCACGGTTTTCCTTTGTTAAATCACTCTTTTATTAATTTCTCATTGGTTGGCATAAGTTCTACGTTCAACTTAAAAGGGAAATATGAGAAAAACGCAAATCTCACCTTAGGTGACCGAGAGACTCGAACTCACAACCTTTTGCCTAGCACCTGCGTGCATCTTACCATTCCCACCAGCATAGGGGTGGTTAAGTACTAATATATGTCTTTTTCCGTTTTACACGTAAGGCTAAGGTATACATGCTATATATTTATTAAAATGTATTTCTACCTTACATTTTCTACCTACGAGTAACTCCCTATAGAATAGCTTCCTTAGTGTACATCCTTCCTTAGTGACATTTATGCATTGATTACTCAAGCATCAGAATTTTAGCCGTCACACGCAATGCAAGCTCTACCTACACAGTTCATTTTTTCAAATCTATCTTCTACCTCCTACCTCCTTGAGTTTACTAATAACAATTACCCATGAATCGATACGTCAGCGCGTGCACTAAGGATGCACCTCATTATCGATATAATCGTCGCATTACGCCCTTTGACGTCCGCTTGCCGATTCGAAATTTATTTTGTTCGTATTTTCATAATTGGGCGCGGGTAGTGGGGGCGCCCGCGGCCCGCGTGGGTATTTAATGATTATACGCTGACTGCCACCTGATTGCCGCTGAGGGCGAATGTCGATGATTTGTCGATGGTTTTGTCGATGGATTTGGCGGAGACTGGAATAGTTGGAAACTAACGTTACTTACCACTTGGTCAGATCGATAAATGTGGTGTTTTCTGATGATGGGTCATGATGTGATCTATGTAACTTACTTAATCATTTCATCCTTCAGAGTCTATGAAGTAGATGCTTCCATTAGGGCCTATTTGAGAGCGTCATAAAATAGACTTGTACATAGTGTTAAGATAAAATTCAAATAGAAGCAAATATAACTTAGATTTAAATTAAAAATAGTAGCTCATTCAGAATTGTATTCTAATAACTAGTGTACTTCAAGTCGATAATTGAGACTTTGGTCGAATACTTTAAGATTGGAAAAAACCCTTGACTGAAATAACATATTACTTGCTACATTTATGAGCTAGGTATTTTCTCCAATCTTAAAGTTTGTTAATATATTAGAAATGGAACACCTATTGTAAGAGTATTTGTCAGGCAAAATCCTTACAAGAGGTGTTATTCCACCGATCTATCGATAAGTCGACAGTCGATAGTGCCCAAAGGGTACCCCATCCTTCGCACTCGCGGGGAGTCGCACTACACGGGATGGGGGGTCGCGGGGGGCCCGGGGGGTCGCGGGGCCCACCGCAGTACATAGCCCATGTATCAGTACATACAGGCCCAACACATAGGCCGTGGATTGCCGAAATTTTGCAGTTATTTTGTATCGAAAACTAGGTTATCCAGCGATTTATTCGTCTATCGGCCGCTAGCGATTTATTTATTGTCCCTGTATGAATGCTGAGAGATAACCGCTATGCCATATTTGCATATTAACTGCAATGTTATTACTATTGTACCTACTTGGCGACTTACAACCGTGGATTACAGTCTAACTTATTTTTCTTTCCGACCAGACGATTACACTTACCCACTCGTAAAAGTCTCAATCATTAACCCCTATTCGGGAATGTCATTCAATAATACCTAATAAGGATTACATTAAAGAAAGTTTGCTCGAGAATTCTTGACATTTCTTGGTAAATTAATGACTACACAAACGTTAAGTTGATTAAGATGTGTAGTGTCAGAGTCGTTTTGTTACCTTGAATAATTTTTGTAAGATGTGGGAAATGGCTTGATAGAAGTTTGTTTTAGTTTTAAACTTCTAATTTTAAATTAGACCAAGTTGTAAGGTAAAATTGTTTACAAAGCAGTTTAGAAAACTGAAAATATCCAGGATAATTACCACAATTATAACAAAGTAACATGGTAAATATCCTGGACATTTTCAGTTTTCTTAAAAAGCAGTTTGTTTGCATTTTCATATCTTAGAATATTATGCAATAATCTTCTTGCTGTCCCTAAGCAAAATACCTGAGTCTTTTGACTTATGAATGTCCATAATTTCCCATTTAGCGGACACCATAAAAACCAGCTTTTCTTATAATCTAGTGCCATGACAAACAACCGCACACACATGCCTACCCACCGCGGCATGCATTTAGGTACCAGGTGCACATAGCCAGTTAGGAGTTAGGTGGGGTGACAGCAAGATATCGACCGTCTTGAGGGCGGTGGCCAAGGACCGCATCTGCTATGCGGACACTAAATATCCGTTGACCTTCCGCGCGGTTATGCTCGCCTGGTATTAGCAAGTAGTTCTGCCAATTCGATGAGTTTTTTTTTACGAAACAAGGCAGATGGGATGTTTTAATGGAAACCAAGCCTTTGTTTTTTCCGTGTCGCGTATTAAATTGGCTAATTAATTAAATTACAATAAATATAATTATATTAAATTATAAATTGCAGATATTTTCCACCACAAATTAATTGTTAAGTGCTAGTAAACTAATTTCAAAGAGTGACTTTAACCATTGAGAATTGAAACTATAGCGATTAAGCTAATTGTAAAAGTTCAACATAACTAATTAAGTATAATTGCCGGCGTCAAAATGCTATCCGATAGGAAATTATATAAAAGTTAATCTACCATAAGTAATAGATAATTAGACATATTAACAATAAACAATTTGCTAAATCATTTATTAAAACAGTACTCTTAAATAGGACTACTTAAACAATTATGGATTGTTAATGATAAATCTTACACATGAAATGTTAAAACACAGTACTTAACTGAAATACTTACTTCTTTTTTTCTTTTACAGCTCGTGGATTTTGTTACTATCAAATTAGTGAATGTTAAGACCGGAGTACCGTTGTATGTCAATTCGCCGATGTAAAGATAATGTAACTCAAATACTCAAACGGATCAAGTTTTATATAAAGGCTAAATATATAATAGTATAACGGTTAAGTTTAACCCTTCAAATGACCATTTACGACAATAACTGAGAAGTATACAATGCCATATAAAGCGAAAACAAATTACGCGAAAAAGTCAACAAACACATACATTATTTATCTAATTATTACACCCTCGGGCTCCTATATGTTTAGTTATGGCTAGCTATGTATGAGTTACCTTTAAGGCTTTATCTTATTAGGACACCTTGGCTTGGTCACCTATTATACACCGTGAAATTTTAGTGGTTGTTTTTCCGCAGTAAAATGATTATCTTAGTAGTACAATAGATTTGTGCAGTTGTTTTTTTTATTCAAGTCAATAAACACCAGTTTTACGAAAGGGATAAACGAAACTCGAAAGAACACTCGAACCGCTTTATTACTTAGGGCGTAGAGCTTCTTTAGCTTTGATCATCAATTTCAAGCGGCAAGGAGTACCTGATTACGTCACATCTCTTGAAAGATCTATCGTTTCTCACGCTTTTAGTTGGTTGTTATGTTTTCTTTAAATACATTTTTTTTCGTTTGCTTTACACTACTTTGTGATCATTACAATTATATTTTCTTTCTTTTTACACTCAATAAAAGAAATATTAATCAATGTGTCAAAATTTCCTTTCTTTCTTCATCTCAAGACCAAGCTGTAACAGCCAGTATCTCATTGAGAGATACCCCCAGCTCAAACTATTACATTATATGTGTCCTATCCGCCCGTGCCTATATGTCATTGAGTGTAATTAATTACAGTCTAAATTGCAACTAGCGTGAACCGACGAACGCATAACTATTCAACGTGTCTCTATAGAGCTTTCTAAAGCTCTGTCGATATAATTACGGATTAGTTGCGGAGTGACTCATAGAGTATTTGGTAGAGCCCCTGTCTACGGCAAGAGTCCCGGGTTCATTTCGCACTCTACAAATGTGTAAATTAAACTTTGCGTAACATGCACTCTCTATTACTTCTATAAAGAATAGGCTAGTTGACAAAATTTGGAAATTCGTTTAAAACTATAGCTTAGCATCTATTTTACCCCAAATATATATTATTTTTAGAAAAATAGGCCTTTTTCATAAATATTTTGCTTTTTTAGAATTGAACATAAAATTGACTTCGAAAAAGGCCAAGACTGTCATGGCGTCTTGAATAACGTCACTTTTCGCGAAACAATCGAGTTTGTTTATGTCAGTCGACGAGATCATTTTAATAAATAATGAATCCCTCTTATTATAAATACTGTATAGTGCCCCAATGTAAAAGTACAACGATAAAAACGCCAAACAAATTATTTATATACGTTCCAAACAATAAACAAATACGAAGAAAGTGGTTAGAAATTGCAAGGAGGCAAGATGCTCATAGTTTATCAACTAAATCGACAATTTATTTTTGTGAAGATCATTTTGATGTAAGTATGAAACACAACTTAATGTGTCTATTTGTAAATATAAAGTAAAAGTTATGAATTTTGCAAAACCTACCATATATAGGTAAACATAACCTGTAAAATGTTATGGTATGAATAGGTTTATGTGTTTTATTTTAGAGTTAAAATATTATTTTTTATTTTATGCCTATAAAATGTAATAATTCATACTTTTTTTAAATGATTTTTAGTTGCCGATCGATATGATTAATTATACTGAGTATCATATTATGGGAAAGGTATCACAAGTGCGCATGAAACCAGATTGTATACCAAAGAAGTTCGAATGCCAAGAAGATAGAAGGAAACGGACATGCAGTGATAAGGAACGACCATATATCTTGAAAAAACAAAGGTTGTCAATAATCGCAGACTGTTTGAATGAACCAGAACAAAGTAGTACCCCAACTTCTTTTGTGAACGATACTTCTAATACAATTTCAGGTATGTAACAAAACAAAACAAATAGTTTTGCAGTTTGAAACAAATATAATAATGGCTAGCATTATTACATAAACAACATATTGTGTTTACTTTTCAGATTTTCAAATTGTTGGAGAAAATGTACCTGAAACTTTATGTGAATTGACAGCGGATAAATCTGTTTCAAGCATTAATAACACACAGATTCAGAAGTAAAGCTGTCCAGACAAAAATAAAATCAACAGAAAGAGGCATTATCACCTTTAAAACCATCACAAATATCTAGCTCTACATCCCCGTTCAAATCGCAGACCATTATAAATTCAAGACCTTCTGTGTCCGGGCTCAGCAAAATTACAAAAGTATATTTAAAGAATCAGAGCACTCTGATAGTGATATTTCTTTATATGAACCATCTGCATCTACCACCAGTTGCTCGCCTGTGCATTCTTTGCAAGTTAAATCTTCCTCTGACTGCAGTGAATTTATTGAAGAGGACAAGAGGCTAGAAGCAAAAGAAACCATATTGAATATGATTAAAAAATTGAGAAAAAAGCCTCGATTGTACATCGGTGTTCAATCAAGTGTTACTATTTGATTGATATAATAATAGAGGAATTAAATATTCCCAAACATCATTTATTATTTTGTTTAAATAAAATAAAATTGGATAGTACATTTAACCAACTGTCGGATGATTATGCAATGACTCCATCATATTTAAGCAAGATATTTTCAAAAAATATACCATTAATAGCCAGTGTTATGAGGCCTTTTATTGTGTCGCTAGATAGTGAAATGATTAAAAGACTTTACCCATGGCATTCAGGCACAAATATAATAATGTTAGTTGTATCATAGACTGCCTTGAAATTGAAATAGAAAAGCCATCTAAAGCAATAAACCAAGCATTAACCTGGTCGGATTATAAAAAAGCCAACACAATAAAATATTTAATATCCTGTACTCCAAATGGATTAGTGAACTATATTTCTCCAGGATTTGGGGGGCAGAACAACTGACACTTGTTTAGTTGAATCCTGTGACTTTGTTCAAACATTAAAAAGTGGTATGTTCGTTATGGCAGACAGGGTTTCAAACATGTAGAACAATATCTAAAACGAGCTGGTATTTCACTAGTAAGACCTCCTAGTGTCGAAACAGGTGTAAAGATGAGTAAAACTGAAGCAAAACTAACTAAACAAATAGCTAGTTTAAGGATACATATAGAGCGAGTTATTCGGCGTTTACGTGAATTTCCATGTTATGCTTAAACCACATGCCTGTATTAATTTTAAATATGTAAAATACTTGATGAAATAATAATCTATAGCTTGTGCCTTAATTAATTTACAAGATTCTTTAATAAAATAAAACAAATTGAAATTAAGACGATTTTTTTATTTATAAATACCTTATATTATAGTTCTACACTCTTATATAATAGTGGACAAATACTACTTTTCCAAAACTCTAATAACTCAACTTTGCTTATATTTTCAATATGGTCAGGATCATATTCCACTCTTAATATCTCAACTTTTTTAATTTGTCAATAATCTGGATCAGCTACACAAAAAGAAACAGTTTTTCTTTCCTGTTAGATACATTTGAAGTTGCATTTGAGTATTATACTTTTCTGTGCATTCACCATTTTTAATGTAAGTTTTATATGTTTTCACACTATTGGGACATTTAATTTCTATTATGCCATCTTCAAATATACCATCTGGCGAACCAGCAATCATAGGATAAATCGAATTTAATACTAGTCCGCACTTATTTATTTTTTATTTAGTTTTTCCTCCACAGATTTTCTTACTTCATCTTCCAGTATACGACCACGTTTCATAGAAGGAGTGTCTGGTATTTTTGCACCTAAAATGAGAGATACAAGTATGCCATCATTCTTTTTACAACGGCTAACCTCAAATGCTCTAGATGCGGTTATTCGTCCATACCGCAGCTCATACCAAAGACGGCTATTGGATTGCTCCCTCGTTTCCTCTTCAACTTTTGTTATTAAAGATGCAGATATCTGAACTTTTTTAAGAATTCATCAACACATTTCTCTTTGAACTTCCATACAAGGTTATGCATTGAGACAGCCTGTGTTGCACTTTCACTATACATGGGTTGATACTTAAATAATTCACAATCTGAATTTTCCTCTTCTTTCCTTCTTCTAAAAACTTCAGCAAAACAGAAGAATTTGGTCGTAAAGAGGGCTGCCCTTGGCTAAATCTTTTGCCGTCATATATTTAAGTGTACTACCAACTCTCGATAATTTCGACTTTTTCCAGTAGCACTCGACTGAAGTGCATGAGGTTCTTCACTTCGGCGATGAACCCACATCAAAAAAGCTATTGCGTGCTTGCAACCACCCTGGGAAGCTACGCAGTCTTCACATTGCACAGAAATAACTATATCATCTTCTTCATCGACGACTAGTGTGCATCTATAGAGCTTTGCATGAACTTTGTGCTCGGGACAGATTTTGCACTTTAAAATACATAATTTGCCGTCACGCTTAAGCTGCACATAGCTTACAGCATCATCTCCGTATGAAGCTCGTGATGACCTGAGATTAGAAATTTATCAATTAGGTATTTAAAAACTTTGTATACGCTAACCTCAAAAACAGTTATTTACATTACAGAGTAGGTAAATGCGACTCTCTGACTGATAGCTGCTAACTAAATAAGACATTATGTTTGTTTTTCACATTATACTTACATAGAAGTTTTAACATTGCGGAATTCCGATGAGCAAAAATCTGTGTTTGTTGTGAAAAATTTCTCAAGCATAACGGCGTCAATTTTGGGCAAATTACTGCTGTTTGCTTTAGTGAATCCTGATTCCATGGCAAATGTCCGTTTCTTTTAAGATTAAACTTAAACTGTATTTTAACAATAGTCTCTGAAAACGAAGTGTATCAAAATAACCTGTTCACTGACAGCACAGATTAGTTAGACAGATGATGTACAGTACAGCTACAACCGGTGTTTTGCGAGGCGTGACGTCACGCTTCTCTGATTGGTGTTTAATGTCACGTGATTAAATAAGTAATTTTGCCGATTTTATTTTCCAAAAATATTAGTAATCTTATATTATTTTAATAAAAAAGTTGTTTTTTTGTTTACTACATATCATGATTAATCATTAGAAACTCTAAGCCATCCGATTCATTCTTAGTGGAAACAAGCCTATACTAGCTGTGCCCGCGACTTCGTCCGCGTGGAATAGTTATTTACGCGGTTTAGATTTTTTCATACAAATTCTTTTTTCCGCTAACTCCCGTTCCTGTGGGAATTTTGCAATATCCTGTTGCACATAAGGTTTAAATTTACTAAGGTACCTGCATGCTAAGTTTCAAGCGCCTAACTTAAGCGGTTTAGATTTTTAATACAAAAGGATTTTCCCGCTAATTCCCGTTCCCGTGGAAATTTCGCGAATTCCTTTCTTAGTGCACCTCTACGGTACCTAAACTTCGTCCCTTTCAAATTTCAAGTGCCTATGTTTAGTCGTTTAAGCTGTGCGTTGATATATCAGTCAGTCAGTTTCTCTTTTTATATTAATAGATAAATCTTTGGCTGGTTTTACAAAAAATACATAAACAAATATTAATACATTCGTCTCATGACTTCATCTCTGAATTCCTACATTAATTTTAGGTTATCAACTGCTTCTAAGTAAGCGCAACGGACTTCCTTCTTTCCAAACACGCTTTTGTGAAAAGATCAGGAAGCTGATTTTCAAAATTTTCACTAAATCATATCTTAACTACTCGTCAACTACTAATATTCCAAAGTTACAATAGAGCATCAAACGTAAATTAAAAATTAGGAAGTGCTAAGCTTGCAAACGGCTTGCAGTTTTGATATTTTGAAAAAACGTAATAAATTCAATTGCTCACAGGAATCGCGCCCAGACGTGCGAAACCATTACCACACTAACCATAGTATTAGAACATCTAATGATTTTTTTTTATATTTCCCCACCTGCTGGATGAACTCACTAAGTAAGCGGCCGCAAGCTCCACATAAGATCTCGAAAATCACAACAGAACCTGTTAGACCTGAATTTTCCTAAATCAAACAAAATAAGATTTCCACTTGTATGAAAAACTACAAATAAATACTAAGCAAACAGAAACAAGCTGAAACGCATAGCCTCCCCATTAATATCGCAGTCGGGTAAGCGATGACGCCTCGCCCACTTGTTGAGCGGAGTCTTCGTTTGTTTCCGTATCCGGCTAGGAGGGACGCTAAAATGGCGCCGGGAGACAACTGATATAGATTTAAATTTAAAATGTGAAAGAAATCGCTGAACTGGGACATGAATGCGCATTTATATTAAAGCTTTAATAGCATTAAAAACAACGAATAAAAATGATAATTATAGATTTTTTATTTTATTTTAAGGAATAGTAGTTAAACGCTAGGTGACAACTGAAACACACTTTTGATTGATTCCTATTGAATTTGAATTCTAAATGATTCTTCTAGAATCATATTTTAGAGGAAATGCAACTATTCAAAATTACTTCTTCGTTTCATATCTTTAAAGGAATAGGATTGAAGTCTTATAGATGATTTTATTCCTATTATACAATACTATAGAGTCATATTGCAGTAAATGCGCCTAAAATTACATCCTAGTTTTTTTTTTGTATGATGACAAATATTGTTTAATCAATTCTGTTTATAATGTTTCCATGCGTAGGTACTCATATTTTGTCACGATGTCGGGTATCTTATCAAAAAAATATACACAGTGGAAGTAATCGTAACTTTTGATGTAATATTACTAAAATCATAATTATGTTCTGCAAAAACAATAAGTCTAAAAGCATGAAAAATAAAAGTACATAAACCTTTGGTGTGCAACTCATACTTGACTAGGTTAAATAGCAGGGTTAATTTATATTGAGAGTAAAGTATTCTGAGTTCAGACGTACATATTATAGCTCGTTTTAATATTAAGACGATTTTAACAACAAACTTTAAATGAGGTAAGGAAATGTGTACGTAATTTAAATTCTATAAATGCTGATCGTAAATTCAACAAGTGTTTACTTTTCATAAATAACTACTCGAGTTTATTGCTCAAAAGCCTATCTCAAGAGAGGGAAATAATGACATTTTGCACCTGCGTCTCTTAATAGGAATGTGCTAAAGAGTGCAGAATTACGTTACACATTACTAGTACTAGTATTACTAATAGTTCATTTTTTTTTGTATAAAAAGCAGCTAAGAACTACCATTATGTCATCACTACTACATTCTGCAGGAATCAAAACTACAATCTCCAACTCCAATCGACCATATCCTCATGCAATTTGTACATAGCTATCTAACTAATTAAATTACCGTTTTGTTCTTCATGTAAAGAAAAACATAAAAAAGATAAACGGTCCAGCTTAAGTATTTCTGCAGCAAAATAAATAATAATTGAATGTTTATAGCCTTTTCTCTTGGGACATTAATATGTGTCGTTTGATTGTTATTATCGTAAACAAACAATAATCCCATTTACGGTTAAAAATGCTATTAAATTGCTTGTTCCATGTAGATTTATTGAGATAACCAATATCAAGACGAAAGTTTAACAAATACCAAAGCGATTATATCGGCCGATTATGTAATTATTACGTTTTAATGTCATCATTTTCTTTAGGCACTTCAGCAAAGTGTGTTACACTTTCCATTGTGAGGATCATTCACAGGGCAAATGCACTGGTTGTCAAGATTTCGCACGGGTGTACAATCACATTATTTAATTCTATGCCTAAAACTTATAATTTTACTGTTATCATTGTCCTTAAATTGACAACAAAGAATGTCATTATTTTTTTGTCAAATTGTAACTGAATGACAAACGTCACACATTACATAGTAGACTACATTGTCTCTTTTAAACATTTTTCCATAATTTTGTTTTTAGGAACTCTCAATTGTCAGTAACAAACCAACAAACTACATTAATTTTAATACTGATATATTAATTTCAAACCAAAATATGATCTAACTTTTAAAGTATTTGATTCCAAAGTTATTTCCCCAATTTCAAAAATGTTCAAAGTCTCCAGCACCAGAAGAGCAACAGACAATAAATTTAGGAAAAATTCCGAGCCGGCAACCCGACATCGCAAGTCCTAACTTAACTGAAGCACTAACCGTTAATTAGCGCATACCTAAAAAGATAAATATCGTGATAATTGCCGACCGACGGGAATACGGGACCGGGTGTCCACAACACCGGATGTCTTTAAAAACTACGCGTATGTAATCTTTCGAGAGTGTCAATTAGTTAAAATCTTGATAACGATTAAACGGCCCGAGTTGTGAAGAAAATCTTTTTGTTTTTTTTTTTTGCATCGTTGAAAGGGGTAACGGATAGTGACAATGTTGCAAGTTACTGAATGTTTGTTTTACTTTTTTTTTGTTTCATTTACCATTCATGCTAAATTGGTTAAGAACTTGTCTAACGGCTATCAGAAACAACATTAGTATAAAAAAATATACTTATGTAATATTTACATAAATAAAACACCCAGGTGGGAGACATTTTGTCGACCGGTTGCTGTTACCACCATACAGTTGTGTAAAACCCGCCAAGTGACTCTGACCTCTCTTGGTCAGGTCGCGTTCCGGGATCAGCACTGTACGAACCGGAGCCAGGGGGGACCATTGTTGCGGCAAGCGCCGGACCAGTGGAGTCTTAGCGGTGGTATTGTGCGGGCGGTGCGGGTCAGCCCGGCGGCCCGGGAGACCCGTAGACACGGGGGCCCTTCCGTCCAGCGGACTGGCCAACTCCGACCCGCACAGCTCAATACCAATGCGAGACTCCACGCTTTGTCTCGTTGTTGCCGCAGCAGTGGTCTCCTTTTTCACGGCTTTCAGGGTGAGTGCGACAGGCTCAATATGGTCTATTGTGCCTGTCGACCTCATATTTGGATCTCACTACCGCTTACCATCAGGTGGAGTGAGGTCATCTTGTTAGCCTCTTTATAAAAAAAAAAAAAAAAAAAAAAAAAAAAACCCAGACACATGACAAACATTGTTTATCACACATTGTTTGTCCAGGTTGAGAATTTGACCCTCAAATTTGTGTCATTAAGCAATTCAAAATAGATAGACATAAGATATCACAAACAATAATCTGATGCCAAGAAAAATATCTTCGCCCTAAGAATTAATCTAACGCGGATGCAGCATTTTGCGCTCCCAATTTCGGCATTTGCATGTGTTGGCGGCACAAAGCCAAAGGCTACCCATTCATACGGTGTCAGTCTCACGTGCACGGGCTTTACCGACTCGCTCCTAACAGAATCACTGCGTTCGCCATTTGAAATGCTTTTGTTTATTTTCTTCTTCTTTTATTTTGACGTTTCGTTAAGCGAAGAGGTTGGAGTGATTGATTAGCCATTTGGTGATTGTTTTTTTAATTGATCAACCAAAAAGGTTGCAATATCATATTTGAAATGATACGAATCTTACTCAGACTCGAAACCACTACAGACTTTTAAGGGAGACACGTTTATTTACATGAGTAAATACGTAATTGTGAACACTTTCTTACCTATACGTAAATGTCAAATAAGTAAAGAGCACGATCGAACTGTGAACGAAACAGACTGTGAAGGGTTATCTGTATAGTCAAGAAATAAGTCCGTTGACAGCTTTTGTTACTCTATAAAAACTGCTACTAATATCTAATTTGAACGTCTTGGGAATATAAGGGGCTTGAAATGAGCATAGCAGATGAATAATGAAAAATTCCACAACAGACTTTAAAATAACGGTCTAAAGTGGTTTCGTACCTAGAACTTGGATCGTATTTATTTATTTATTTATCAACTTGCTTGCTTAGCTTGTGTCTAAACTTAAGTGATTGTGCCCAACAAAATTAAGAACAATTTGAATGGTCTATCAAGCAAAACTGGATTCAAAAAGTCTAGTTAACCAGATAGTTAAGTTCCCTAGACTTTCTGAATTCAACTCATTGCGCTTTTCAGCAAAACCCAGTTAGGGTTTGCTTAAAAAGTCCTAGATTTTTGCGCCAATCGAGCGTGACACATCCGCGACAGTACCAGGGCCGCAGCGCACACATGGAGGTGTTCCTATATTTAGTGGCTTGTCCATTTGAAGCACTATCGATTTGCGCGTCGCGAGCGTTGACCCCGCCGGCCGATTCGTTAATTTATTAATTATTTAAAACTAGCCAGGCCTGCGGCCCGCGCCCGAAAATACGCGGGTAACAGGATCGCAGCGCATGAGACGAGGCTTAACGGAACATTTCCCATTTTAACAGTGCCGATATTTTTAAAACTGTTTCAGACTTTGTTTTGTACGTTTATTTTGAGGGACTTCAGTAGTGGCGCATTTTTGATGGATAAGTAGCGGTGAAATAGCTCGTCTGTTTAAATATAAACAAACTTTAAGGTTCGTGTGCCAATGCCATTGTTACTTTTTTACGAAAAAAAAAACACTAAAAACTTGGCTGTACGAGCTAGATCCCTTTGCCTTTCCCTGATGGGATAAAGTGGATCAAAAAATCAACGAAAAAATACACAATAAGTTACCCTACAGTTCAAAAACGAAAAGTGTGATAATGTCCCAGAGATATTCCCAGATATTAATATTATGACAAAATAATGCATAAAATGCAACCACCAAATTGTTTATACCAAATGACCTAACTGTTCGCCCATTTTTTGGTGAATATGTACTTCCGATTCTTGTTTCAGTACAACATTTGTAAACATTATTATTTCTTTGTTACAGGACAATCTGACTCCCGAACCGGCAGACATGAATGACGACGACAATTTTTCAAGTGAGTTTCCCGCCACAACCCATTACATTGCATCTATACAGCCACTTGCATCAAATCAATTAACTACATTGGTATTTTATGCGTTCCGAAAAAAAAACAACATTTAAAAAAAGTTAATCATTCAAATTCTTGAATGTGACACTGGCATAAAATACTGAACCGATTGGCTTGTTTCGAATTATGATTAATAATGGATTCTAAATTTGAAATTGATTGGCGAATGTGATCTGGTGCAGGTCATGGCTTCGCGAAAGACGCGGAGAAGTTGAAAATGATGTTGCTTGCATGGAATTACCACAACCAATCGCAAGGTAATAAGATCTATTTTTCTGTAAACGTATCGAAGGGGTTGCCATTCGTACATGCGTAACAAAACGGCCATGTTGTTTTTGTAGAAAAAAAGCAATGAACTACAAAAACAAATGATCTACCAAAATTGCTAGCTAGAGTTTATGAGTATTGCCTCGAAACATAATTTAAACGGTTCTTAAAATGTTATTTGCTTAATAAAATTCGAGTGGCAACTCTTTTAAATATAAATGCGTGTATAGATTAAATTTAATGTCAGTTAGTGGTTAGATTATGGCAAGTTATTAACAATTATTTTCAACCAAAAAAAAAGTTGCATTTTTAGGCATGTCTTCATGTTGTAATAGACGATCAACTCTAATTATTTTGTTACAGTATTGAATTATGATGTCACTAACCACCAACCTACATTCTTGATACATATAAGTTATACAAACTGATTCCGAGTTAAGTAGCTTACGCACTTGTGTAACGGTTATCTAATTCAACAGTGGCATATATGGCGGTGGAATCATGATTCACCTAGACACATCAAAATCAAATGATCATTTAAATTATTCAATAATAATTATTGTTACCGACAGAAATCAATATAATGACTCTAAGCACTACTCTATAGAGCACTAATCGTTTTAAACTGTTACTTAGTATTTTAAGCTATTGCATAGCTTTTATCGCGGGCTTTGAGCGCGGCGACCGAACCAAGAAATTCCGTAACGAAAAAATCCTCACAATCGTCTAACGTCGTTTCAGTTCGGTAGACTTCGGCACGGTGTTTGTGTGCGTGAGGTTAGACGTATTGTACGACTCTACGAAACTCGCACGATTTGTGACGAGCTTCTCCGAAATCGGACGATGCTATGCAATAGCTATACCGCGGCAGTCCCCGAGTGCCACACGTCTATTTTTTTTTTAATTTATTGTACATCCAAACTAAGCGACTAACTAGCGACACATAACATGTAAAAAAACCTTTTTCTTTTCTAATACTCCGTCCGTACTGTACCGTCCGGGAATTGAACCCTTAATATTTCACTGGCATCGAACTAAAACAAAACAAATACGCAGTAATCATCAATCAATTATGTTCGCAATTTGTCTTTACTCCTTTATTTCTGCACAGTGGTCAATTGTAGTCTACCTTTTTGCACTTACAAAAAAAAAGTCGTATGTTTTGCTCAAAAACTGGTCTGTGTTGAAGCCGCATTTCTCGCGTATATTAGGTGAGGGGTTTGCATAATTTCAACGAGGTTCGTTGCTATTTTTACTTTGCGAAGCCGTATCGAGTGGCCGAGCGGGGGTGCACAGTGGGCAGGTTCGTTCGTTGGATAGAAAATAAGCTAATTGACAATACTAAACGGGACCGGCATCGGGGTATGTTTTCCTAGTACTTCCTACTAATTGTTTTCTAGACACATATAGGAACTGAGTAGTTATTGTTATAATTATTGTGTAACTGGCTGTTTACTTTTGTAGAGTTTTTAAAGATACATTTTGCCGCATGAATAAGTGTTTTAGTAAACTCAGAGTCTAAGACTTCTTCTTCTTCTTTAGGTATTAGGTTTTCTGGAATTTAATTCCGTGAAGATATTTATTTGATATAAAACAAATTTTACGTAAGGCTAAAAACATTTTAAAAATTCAGCCGACTTGGCAGTCTCTACCTTTTTATGAAATGGGTTAAAAAAAAGTAAATTATTATTAAAGGTCCTAAGAACATGATGTAAAACAGAATTGAATTTTATTAAATAAAATTAAAAACAGTTTTTCACTTATATTTCGTTAATATTATTAAGTTTAAAATTTACATTATTAGTTTTATTTATTACTCATTACAGTGACGGCAAACACATATTTCTCAAGCGTATAAAAATGCAATTAACACACTTGACCATTTCAAACTGTCAACTATAATACCGTTCCATTATATCGGAATAAGTTGATAACCAATAAAAAGCATTATTAATTTATCACAAGACACGCTCTCTTAAAGCCCTTACAAGGCGTAGCATTTGATATTTTTATAGTTTCCCCAGCAGTGCCTAAGGTTCAATTTATACTGGCACGGTAAATATATTTGCTGCCTTAAAAAGTGTTAATTAATATTTTTTTGTCCGCAAAAGTGGACTCTCTATCCACAGTGCTGCACCTCAAATTATTTATAGTCGAAGGCATGTTCTGTTTGACATTTAGGAGCAGATGCGTTGAGCACCTACCCGTGGCCCTGTTCCTACTCCCGATAATTTATGCGTCCCTGGTACTAGGCATGCATACTAAATAGTATGCTGTAGCGGAATGGACGCCCAGTGATGGGGAAAGGTGGAAAAAATGGACAACTTGTCCCGAAATGAAAGTCCTATTGTAAACAAGGACCACAATTACAGAGAAAACCTGTCGACCAACCAGTGTGTTTGTCTGTCCGCGTGATCAATCATTTGTGTTGTGAATTGTACTTGTGTTTTGTTTTTATTGGTCAATAACGGTTTCTTTCTTGTAGGTAAATGAAAGGTCGTATTGTATTTACGGGGCACGGTTATCGCATTTTAGATTGTGCTAGCCTGGTAATTTAAATACATAAACATAATTTTTTCATATGTACGATTATTCGACGCTTTAACGGTGAAGGAAAACATCGTGAGGAAACCTGCACTGCTGAATAAGGCCCTATCGCCCTAGTTTAGGTTAGGCCCGTGCCGCAGCAGTCGTGACGTATATGGGCTGATGATGATAATGATTATATAAATATTTACTTACTGCTTACTTACTTATAATTAAGTACACAAATTGAGTTGGATTGCCGATTTAAACGTCAAAAAAATCTTTTTAGGTATTCGGTCGATATTTTATTCGAATCGATTCAGTCTTAAGTTTATTCGATTCAGATATTTGAATGACAATTTGATTCTCAGACCGTAGGGTCCGTACCGTACCGACCGTAAGGGTGTCATGGAAAAAAAAGAGCCTGTTCATTTCTAGGTCATACACAGTAAAAAATAGTATCAAAGTTTTTTTTGTCAACTTCTTTCTTGCATTACCTAGTTGCCAGAGTCCCGTGGGACATCGTCCACGGTATAATATAGCACATGAATAATAAAACAGCAACCAATCAATACCGACACCGCTGGCTATCAAAGTCGCATCGATTATTGTAATTTCCGTCCATAATTGATGGAGCAAGCATCTTTTTATGGATTTGAAGGGTTAAACGACATATCAAACACTAGAAATATTTAAAAACTAGCCGCCGTCCGCAACTTCGTCCGCGTGGAAATAGTTCGCAACGATTTATTAAAATAGTCTGTACCTAATATTCCTCCTAATCAAATTTTAGTGAAAGTCCCGTCGAAATTGGTTCAGCCGTTTCGGAGATTAGCGGAAACATACTGTCAGACGATTTTTTTTTTGATTACGTTTTTGTTATTGGTACCCGGTATAGATTCATATCCATTTAGTAAAAAGTATTTATTTTAATATTACAAACAGACACTTAAATTTTATATAGTTGTATTGATAGACTTATTTATAAAGAAATTGTCGCTCGATTAGACGCTAGTTGATGATTTTTTTTTAGGTTCGGGACCTAAAGGGTAAAAACGGGACACTATTACTAAGACTTGGCTATCAGCTTATATTGCTGCAATTCCAAAAAAAAAATTAACATTAAAGAGAGGCTTCCATAATATGATAGACGAGTTTTTTTTTTAAATATAATGAATGGTACGGATCCCTTCGTATGCGAGTTCGACAGGCACTTGGTCGATGTTTTGTATGAATACATACGAACAAAAGATGTTTGAATGGAACATTTTCCGGAACATAATGACTAAGCTAATGAGCTTTACATCAAATCAATGGATGTCTCGTTGGTACATCCAGTGCTCTTGTTAAGCTATTGCATAGCTTTTACCGCGGGCTTTGAGCGCGGCGACCGAACCAAGAAATTCCGTAACGAAAAAAACCTTACAATCGTCTAACGTCGTTTCAGTTCGGTAGACTTCGGTACGGTGTTTGTGTGCGTGCGGTTAGACGTATTGTACGACTCTACGAAACTCGCACGAATCGAGACGAGCTGCTCCGAAATCGGACGATGCTATGCAATAGCTATACCGCGGCAGTCCCCGAGTGCCACACGTCTTTTTTTTATCGGTAGATGTCGTAAGTTCGATACCCACACTTACTTTCTTTAACTTTACTTACAAGTGTTGACCACTCTTTCGGCGTAATACAGAACAGATTTTACAAAACTCATAAGGTCTTACACGTTTTGAAGTTAAGTGTCGAATTACATTTGTGAAACGTTGATGGCCGAGTGGTTAAGGTCGTTGCTTGCCATGCGAGAGGTCGCCAGTTCAAATCCCGCCACGTACCACTGTGTTTTTCAAATTTGAAATACATATGTACGATTATTCTACGCTTTAACAGTGAAGGAGAACATCGTGAGAAACCTACACACGTCACAGTACATCTACGAAGAAATTCTAAGGTTGAGGAGTCACACCAACCCGCACTTGGCCAGCGTGACTAAGGCCTTATCGCCATAGTTTAGGGTGGTACCGGGCCCCAGCAGTTGGGACGTGTATGGGCTGATGATGATAATATCTTTTCAGTTTTGGTCAAATAATCAAGCGCTTAACTCGGAATCAGTTTGTATGTGATTGTGTCTGATATTTATGTTGTTTTTACATTTTTATCAAATTTTGTCTGTCAACTTATACAATGTCACCGCGGCTACCAGGGGAACATGAGCATAATAGAGGTGTCTAAACTAGTTAACCCTTTAGCCGACATGTTTCTAGGCCAATAGAAGTGTCAAATACTAGTTAACCTTTTACCCGCCACACTCCCAGAAAGATAGTGATTTCTAACGCCAATAAACCTTTTTCCTGCCATATTCCCAGAAGTTTCTAACGCCTGTTAACCTTTTGCCCGCCATATTCCCAGAAGTTTCTAACGCCATTTAACCTTTCGCCCGCCATGTTCCCAGGCCGCAATGGGGAGTTGACGGACACTGGTGCGGACAGCATGGCGGACCTGTGGGCCTCCTACCACAGCGCGCTGGGGCTTGGGTCGAAGCCACCGAAGGCCCCCACCCCGCTGGCCCCAGGCCACTCGGTGAGTTTTAAGGTTGAACGCGTTTCAAACTTCTTTTATTTATTACTGCTTTTGATGTTTATGAATAACGTGATATACTGGTGAGTAAAGGTGGTAGAGGAAAGAATATGGCACATTTAAGCTGTCATTGTTTCAAAATGTAGCTGTGATCATGGCGCTTGCAACAGTGCTGAAATATCGGGAACTTGTCAAAATAAGATCAAGAATATTCTTTTAAAACTGGATAAATACACATTCATACAATGATAACAACAAAAAGTTACCAACCCTTGCCATCATCGTTATCAGTTAGAGAAAAAAAGTTAAGGTCGAGTGCCATCCGCTCCCCCGCAAGCCCGATGATGATGACAAGGCTACTCCAAGCCATCATCGTAGTCAGTTAGGAAAAAAATAATGTTTCCAATTTTCAAACTTACAATGCACTTAAACCTAAAAATAACATACTTAAGATCTTCATAATTGGTGTATGTAGATTATAGTGAACATAAATTAGTCAATAGAGAACATTTTAATAGATTGAACGTATAAAAAAGTGATCGTATATTTCACAATAATCGATTAATAGTAACTGGCTATAGCTATTAATCGGTTATACTAAAGATTCAACATTTAAGTGCAAGGAACAGATATTTTATTAAATTTTATGCTCCCATTAACATCAAAAACATATTTTACAGTTTGTTTGTTTTCGATATTAAAGCCAGTGCTAGGGAACGGTATAATAAAAAATAAAAAAGCTCTTAAACTAGGGCCTATCCCGTTAGTCTTAAAAGTAGCAAGGCAGCCTAAGGTCTTCGTAATTTATTTAAAACATGGCTTCGGGCGTTTTATTTTATAATTGAAACCAGTTAGCAGGTGATGTTCATGAAATATATACTCTGGATTTAATTGAATATATCGCGTGTGTCGTTAAAGTCCTTTCTCAGTGGTATAACTTGATACGAGCGGCAAAGGTTGGCATGTAATATGTGATTGAGCTAATATAATAAGGGTAATTTAAACCCGAACCAGGCTAACAGTCGGTTAAGCCGAAAATAATTTATTTATGCGACCACTTATAATCTCATTAGGTTTCGAACATAATGGCTGTGACTACCAAACCATTTAAAGCTGAATCTATTGAAAAGATAGAAACGTTACACACATTCCACGATGATTTGAAAATACTTTGTAAAACGTAATGAGAATCCTGGAGATTAAGTGACTATACATATTGGACAAAAATGTTTAAAACCTTTTTGACTTAAAAATACTTACTCACGTGGGCAAAAAAACATTAGCTAATCCCGGGAATGATAGACCTTTAATCGACCTCATGGCAGGTAACCTTCAGTAGCGGTACCATGAGTTGGCTATCGAAAACTTACGTACGTTAAAAACCTATCGAGTTGTTTTTTTCATACGACCGATGTTAGTTCTTAGCGTAACCACCAGGGGCGCTGTACAAGGTTTTCATAGACATATTTACGTGGGCGATATCGAGTCCGTAACTTTTAACTCATGGTAGCGTTACAGGTGGAGAGAGATTATCTTGAAAGTCGATTAAATGTAAAAAAGAGGCTTGGCTTTAAGAGTCTCAACTCCAATCACTGCTGAGCCAACTCTTGGTCTCGCCTTCTTAAACTAGAAGATAATCCAACAATCCCCATTATTCCAGAGTCCCATACACGTGGGGTCAGCGACCCCGGGCGCGGAGCCGGCGTCGACACACGACGAAACGTCGTCGTCCGACCGGACCAAGGACGACGACGACGCCGGCGCCTCCGACGACGACAGCGACGACCGTGTCGATCCGCAGCACCACGATCCGGAGCGGCTGAAGGCGTTTAATGTGAGTTGATCTCCAAGTACTTTATACTAGCCTGGTATGTTTGAGCGGGTGATTTGATCTCCATGTGGCTTATGGTGCATGTAAGACGCTGGAGTCGTTCAATGTGAGTTAAACTCTACCTGGTTTATGGTAGCCTGGTACCATTGAGCTGCTTAAGGTTCAAATCTCCAAGTGACTTATGGTAGCCTGGTACATGAAAGAGGCTGGAGGCGCTCAATTTGAGTTGAACTCCAAGCGGTTTATGGTAGCCTGGTACCTGTAAGCGGCTGAAGGCGTTCAATGTGAGTTAATCGCCAAGTAAAAAAAGCTTTTGTTCTTGGCCAATCTTAATAAAGCCTAGTTCTTTACTGCATTAATTTTTTTACCGACTACAAAAATGAGAAGCCAGCCACCACATGGCGTACGTACATTTTACATTACTAAAAGCCCTCATTATCTTCAAATTCCATGAAGTCTTCATTCAAGTCTGTATTAACTGTGGTCATTTCGACAAATAAGTTGTGCTCACATTTCACCTACCATTCCAGATGTTCGTGCGTCTCTTCGTAGACGAGAACCTAGATAGGATAGTCCCGATCTCCAAGCAGCCGAAGGAGAAGATCCAGGCCATCATCGACTCCTGCACGCGGCAGTTCCCTGAGTTCGCTGAGAGGGCTCGCAAGAGGATCAGGACTTATCTGAAGAGCTGCAGGCGGAACAAGAAAGTGAGGGGCGAAGGACCAGCCACTGGGAACGGGGGCTCCGCGCCGGGGAGCGGCAGCGCTTGGGACTCTGCGGTGAGGGTCCGATCTCCGATTGATTTATGATATCCTAGTACTTCTAATATTTATTTAGGTTTTTGTGGGGGTTTTTTGGAGGGCAAATATGTAAGTGGCATTTATTTATGACGAAAATCTATGCGCTGTCCTTATCAATCGTTTCCTCTAAAAGTAGATATAATATTATAGTACCTACTAACTAGGCGGTAATTCGCTGAAGAACGAGTACATTGATTATCTGCGATGCGGCACAGACAAACACCGATTGTTTTATGATGTCCCAGTACTCCTGTCTATTTTCAAGGTCCCAAAAATATTCTAGTTCTGTTTTACCACTAAATGAGGTCACAAGATCATTATCTGTGATCAAAAGTAAGACTTTGAAAGAAAGCAAATGTCAACGGATTTTAGCATTTCAAATCACTGAGTGTCTAGAATTTTATTTTTAACTAGCTGTGCCAGCGACATTGTCCTCGTCTCCCCCCTTTCTTGCAGCGTGATTTTATATAGCCAAAAGCATTCCTCGATATATGGTCTATGCAACACAAAAATAATTTTCAATTCTTACCAGCACTTCCAGAGATTAGCGCGTTCAATATGTTAAAGTTAAGTTTAATTGATTACCCTTACCATTTGAAGCCCTGTTCAAAGCTCACGTGACATAACATAATCCGCATTGCTTGCAGGTGCGGCCGACTCCGGCGCACCTCACATCGGTACAAGCGGAACACATACTCGCGCAGGCCTGCGAGAACGAGAGCCTCAACGCGAAGCGCATGCGCCTCGGACTCGACCCGGTCAGCCAGCCGATGCCCACCGTGCCCACGCCGATGGTGAGTAGACTCTAGAGGGTTTATGGTATCCTGGTACTTGGTACAATACCTTCTGATCATATTATATGTGTATGTATGTGTGTGTTTGTACAAAACCAAAATAAATTTTGGTTTTGTATTTTTAATTTTACGATCCATGAATGTTTTCTTTCTTCACTTACTTGCGTACTGTGTTTATTCTAGATAGTAACAGCCTCTCTAGATCAGCATCAACTTAAACTGTTCATCATCATAATTTGTCTTCCCTGGTAATCCTAGTATTGCTTAGGTGGTCTTAATTAAAGAATATAGATCTTTTTCATTTAGTGGTTCCATGCGAAGTACTTGTCTCGCTATTTATTTCTTCTACACAACATTTTTTAAGCCAGATTTTTTTATTGTTTTCGAACTACCAGCTAAATAGAATCAAATAGTTTTTCTTGTTTTTTGATTTTAAATCTAGAGAAACCAGTCAGATACACATTATTTTAATATTAAGAGAAGTCTCATCCTACTCTCTATCGACCACTACCTGCCGTCTAACCCCAAGCAATCTTTCCAGGCGATCGACACCACAGCAACTTCCGCCGTCGCCTCATCCTTCCTCAGCCTGTACAGCGGAGCCATCAGCAGCCCCGCCTCCACTCCGACCACCAGCGCGGCGCCGGGCGCGGGCCACAGCAAGGCCGCCGCTGACACCACCAGGCCTTCAGCCAGCCCTACCATGGAGAATGCTCTGCTGAACAACAATAGCTTGAAGTTGGACAACGCTAATGGGAATGCTGGGAGTAAAACTGCCAGGTAGGTGGATTTTGGAGTCTTTGACGTTGATTTTCTTCTTAGACTATTTAGGAGCAAGGCCGCCGCTGATACAACTAGGCTTTCAGCCAGCCCTACCATGGAGAATGCTCTGCTGAACAACAATAGCTTGAAGCTGGACAACGCTAATGGGAATGCTGGGAGTAAAACTGCCAGGTAGGTGGATTTTGGAGTCTTTGACGTTGATTTTCTTCTTAGACTATTTAGGAGCAAGGCCGCCGCTGACACCACCAGGCCTTCAGCCAGCCCTACCATGGAGAATGCTCTGCTGAACAACAATAGCCTGAAGTTGGACAACGCTAATGGGAATGCTGGGAGTAAAACTGCCAGGTAGGTGGATTTAAGAGCCTTTGACGTTGATATTTAGGAGCAAGACTGCTCCTAAAACTATCAAGCCTTCTGCCAGCGCCAGCTGCTATGGCGAATGGGCTGCTGAACAACAATAGCCTGAAGCTGGACAACGCTAATGGGAATGCTGGGAGTAAAACTGCCAGGTAGGTGGATTTTGGAGCCTTTGACGTTGATTTTCTTCTTAGACTATTTAGGAGCAAGGCCGCCGCTGATACAACTAGGCCTTCAGCCAGCCCTACCATGGAGAATGCTCTGCTGAACAACAATAGCTTGAAGCTGGACAACGCTAATGGGAATGCTGGGAGTAAAACTGCCAGGTAGGTGGATTTTGGAGTCTTTGACGTTGATTTTCTTCTTAGACTATTTAGGAGCAAGGCCGCCGCTGACACCACCAGGCCTTCAGCCAGCCCTACCATGGAGAATGCTCTGCTGAACAACAATAGCCTGAAGTTGGACAACGCTAATGGGAATGCTGGGAGTAAAACTGCCAGGTAGGTGGATTTAAGAGCCTTTGACGTTGATATTTAGGAGCAAGACTGCTCCTAAAACTATCAAGCCTTCTGCCAGCGCCAGCTGCTATGGCGAATGGGCTGCTGAACAACAATAGCCTGAAGCTGGACAACGCTAATGGGAATGCTGGGAGTAAAACTGCCAGGTAGGTGGATTTTGGAGCCTTTGACGTTGATTTTCTTCTTAGACTATTTAGGAGCAAGGCCGCCGCTGATACAACTAGGCCTTCAGCCAGCCCTACCATGGAGAATGCTCTGCTGAACAACAATAGCTTGAAGCTGGACAACGCTAATGGGAATGCTGGGAGTAAAACTGCCAGGTTGGTGTAGTTTTCAATTTAAGATCATGGATTTTGACTATTTAGGTGCAAGAATGCTGTCGAAGCTATCAGGCTCTTAGTCAGCCACACTATGGAGAAAGCTCTGCTGAACAACAATAGCTAGACATTGGACAACACTAATGGGAATGCTGGGTGCGGTGATTTTTTTATTATTGAGCCATTGACGTTGATTTTCTTCTTAGACTAATTAGGAGCAAGACTGCTGCCGAAACCATCAGGCCCACAGCCAGTCCCAACATGGAGAATGCTCTGCTGAACAACAATAGCTTGAAGTTGGACAACGCTAATGGGAATGTTGGGAGGAAAACTGCTAGGAAACCTACCTAGCAGTTTTCCTAAGAAAATCAACGCCCAAGGCTGTAAAATCCACCTGGATTTTAGAGCCGGTTTTTATTTAGACACCTGGTATTTAGAGGCGTTGATTTTCTTCTTAGACTATTTGAGAGCAAGGCCGCCGATGGTACCACTAGACCTTAGGCCAGCTTTACCATGGAGAATGCTCTGCTTATCAACAATACCTTGATATTGGACAACGCTAATGGAAAATGCTGGAGTAAAAGTGCCAGGTTGATGTTATAAGAATCTTTGGCATGAATTTGATGGGCCAGGTGCTGGTTCCTTGACATTCATACGATGGTGATGTTTATGTTTCCTCTGAGGTTAAATTGGTTGATCAGTTTTCACTGACCGGTCTAATAACATTAAATATAACAATCATGATTGAAACGTTTCTTGTAAAAACTATGAAGACCCATTAAGTGAGCCTTCACATGTTTCTTACTCTAATTCTGCCTTTTCTCTGTAAGTCGTCATTGTCTTAATCTATCCATCTCTTTTGCAGCCCCGCATCGTCGCCCGCGCCGCTGTTCCGGCCGTCATTCCCGAATACATTCGGGACTCCGCAGACTTTCGGGAGGCAGCCGTAAGACATTCTCATATCTATAATATAAAAATGAATCGCGAAATATGTTCACTGTTACTCAACAACGCCTGAACCAATTTGGCCAATTCTTTTTTTAAAATGTTCGTTGAAGTCCAAGGAGGGTTCTTATGGCGAGAAAAAAAAAATGAATTATTGCCGGGAAAACCCTAAAAACCAGCCCTTTTCTTTTTCACAACAAACGTTTTCTTACTAAAAAAAATGTAGGTACAAAACACTGCCACATTAAATTTTTTTTTGCCAGGACGAAGTCTGTCGGTTCAGCTAGTTATTAATAATAATATAATAATAATTTATTATATTATACTAGAGGCCGCCCACGACTTAGTCCACATGGAAATGTGGATATTAAAATAGCTTATAATGTACCTTGTAAAATTTGCTATGTTATAGTGAAAGTCCCGTCGAAATTGGTCCAGCCGTTTCGGAGATTATCGGGAATAAACAGAAAAACAAAAATGTTTTTAATTATGTTTTTGTTATTGGTACTCGATATAGATTTATACCCATTTAGTAAAAAGTCGTTATTTAAATATTACAAACAGACACTTAAATTTTATTTAATTTTATCTGTATAGATTTCTATTAATAATCATGATTCGATATTTCACAATTTTCATTCATAGATTCGCACATTCTGCTTTCATTATGTTATTTGTATTGCTTTACTTATGGTTCATTCCCACTAGTCCGTCGGTTAGTCAGTTTAAATATACTGCAGTAGTACTAGTTGGTATGTATCTTATTTATTGTATTTTGTTCCAGGTCTAGCACAAATCCAGCATCTGCTCTGACTAGCAGCGCGCTTCTATCGACACTGACTTCTCTACCCCCGACAGGTATGTCAGGTAGTTTATATAGTATATCTTTACATCCATCATCAAATACTAGCTGTACCAGCGACTTCGTCCGCGTTTTCCCCCGATTTTTACACATTTTCCAATGTTTCTTTGCTTCTATTGGTCGCAGCGTGTTGTTATTATAGCCTAAAGCCCTCCTCTATCAATCACAAAAGGTTCTTTCCAATTCGAACGAAGCCGAAGAGTTTGTTCGTTTATTTGGAACTATCCAAATAAACGAACAAATTCTTCGGCTTAATAATATTAGTATAGATTTAGGCTCTATCCCTCAAGGTGTAACGTATCATTGTCTCTTTAAAATACCAGCCCTTTATGTGTTAGTAAACACTAATATCTGCAATTAGCTCTGCATTAGAAAGAAATTGTCGGAATGACTACAAATTCAGGGATATCGATTTATTTTCGTAAATTCAGTGGAAACATTACAGGAACAAGCCTAAAAACCCTTCGGAAAATGGAAATAAATAAAACTTTTTCTATTTTTATCAAAAAAACTTAGATGGCCGAAAGGTTTATGTCGTCGCTTGTATTACGAGAGGTCGCCAGTTTAAACCCCGCCACGTACCACTGTGTTTTCAAAGTTGAAATTCATATGTACGATTATTTTCTATGTGCTCTAATAATAGGTGAAGGAAAACATCGAGAAGGAAACCTGCACACCTGCGAAGAAATTCTAAGGTTGTTTATGTAGTCGACCAACTTGCTTGAACAACTCGAATTTGGCCTGTATGATAATAAATGAAAAATTTCAATTACTTATTTCAGGCCGTTTAGCCAATTATAATTACAACTTTTCTTAAAAACATAACTAATTTTTAAAGCTATCTGTCTATGAAAACTTCTTTGTTCATTCTTTATTTTCAGGTGTAGGTGTGAACGCCGCGATGGCCGCGTACCAGAGCGCGCTGCTGTCGGCTATGGCTGCGCATACGCATACATTCCCCAGCAGTCTCTCGGGTAAGATACTAACTGGCATTTAACCTTCGGTAGATAGAGCAGCTTCTTCAAAACATAATATAAAACTTGGAACTAGAGCGACATTGATAACAACATGAAGAATGGAAGAGTATTTAACGTAAAATAATTACTACAACATGGACTTCAGTAAACATATAGGGACAGCCCATGTATGCTTGAAGCGAAACGAGGGCGGGTCACTATACTCTATTCCAATTATGAAGTCCTTTTTGACATTTCGAACAACGTAACTCTGCACGTTTCAAATAAATACAATTTAATATCTCTTTTTGTGTTTAGTAGTATATCGTAATTTCAAAAATATACAATTATGCAACAACACCCTACAATTAATTTACAAGCAAAATTAACTTATTGTTTTTGATCTAACTTTTGTTTCTATATGTGAACTTCAAAATAAAATAATATTTTTTTTGGGCGAATGCAGTTACGTACTATGGTTTATGTTTTACTTTTAAACATAGTGACGTGCCTCAAGTATTCGGTTAGTTAAATCGATTATTCGTGAATGAAAATGAATCTGGCGGCAATGGGACTGCTTATAACTTTAATGCATTTTACAATAAAACGTAATAAAAAGTGCAGTTATTTGCAGGTAATATGTAAACTGATTAAATAACAAAATAAATCAAGCAGTGATGATTAATAACTATATAATCAAATATTAAGACTTAAATGAATTGTTTGTTTTTATTTTAATCTGATGGTCGTAGTAACTATCTACAAAATGTGACGGTATACTTCGAGTGTTGGCTGCTGCAATACAAGCAATTATGCTTAGTGCAGAGTCGCTAGATTTAAGGATATTATGTAGATGTTTATTATGGAAATAAAGATTATTATCATTATCAGATTATTATCATTATCAACTGTTGAGTTACTCCATTACGCGATATAGTTCGTATAATTAATTTAGTGTTGCAACTATCCTCGGTGCTAACACTCCTGGCAGCAAACGGTCTCAAACATTCGGTGCCATTCATTAACGAGTTTTGACACGAGACTATAACTGTGATGATCTTTTAAACTCAGTGTAAATTTTAAATAACTTAACTATCATTATTCAGGTCATTCTAAACATCTAATCGTGTATTTCTTTATTCGACAAAAAAAAAGATTGGAAGTTTTGCATGTTTAAAATTGTTCTTTCGACGATTTTTATTAACCTTAGTTTTTGAAAGTTGATTCGTTAAATTTGTTACAAATCGAGAATTGTTGCCGCTGAATATCGATTTCTAAGGGTACTTCCCTAGTACTGATCTATTGACATCTGTCAAAAAGGACTTCATAATTGGAATAGAGTATAGTGGAGTATAAAAAACCCTAATGACAATTAAATTACATCAATGTAATAGTGTCTAGGCAGTTAAGTATTTACAGATGTAAACGACCTTAAATTTTACTCCTGTTCCTATTCTGAACCAGAATATTATACTTTCGAAAGCCATCCGCTCCGCCGCATGTCCGGTGATGATGACCAGGCTACTCCAAGCTATCATCGTAAGTCAGTTAGGAAAAAGAAAGTTCGCTCGCGACCACGATTGGTGTAACCCAGTCGAAACGTCGGGCAGTAAGTAGCTATGTAATTTTGCTACTCCTAATAGCGCGTGAAGACCCATAAAGACTTATTTCAGTAGGAAAAAGAATATGAAACAATTTAGTGACAAAAACAATATTTGTTCACAGCACCAACCGATCTGTCGCTGAAAAACACAGCGACCCCCACATCGCTCCACGCTACGTCCACCGTCCCCTCGCTGGCGGTCAACACGGCGTCCTCCACATCAAAGACGCCGCTCCTCTCCCACAAACTCTCCGGGGCCGAAGTCGGGGCGGTTCGACAACTCATCACCGGCTACCGCGAATCCGCCGCCTTCCTCCTGCGATCCGCCGACGAGCTAGAGGCGCTACTCTTGAACCAACCCTAGGGTTCAATCAAACCCACATTATCCGACAAGGTGGGGTTCAAATTCGGATACTTTTAAAACTGCAACCCCTAACAACTCAGGAGGTGCAAAACGGCCTGAAAAGTGCCCCCAAAAAAGTTGAAGTTGGACAATTGAAAATTAAACGTGTTGCGGACAGTTTTGTATATTTGGACGATACGATAGTTATCAGTGATACTTGAGACAAATTCGAAATTTCACGATACCTTTTTGATAATAAAAAATGCTTGATTCGATTGATTGATCCGATAATGTTATGCGATTATTGAAATATTGTTATCAAACGAACTTTGTTAGTTAAGCTGTAACGGTTAATGCCAATCCGGTTTTGCGTAATGTTGTTTTTAGAAGTACAATTTAATCCACATTCAATACAATACAATACAATAGACAAGTTTTCTCAATAGTTTCATCCATAATACCAATGCTTTGTGTAATCGTAACGCTGCAGTAGAATACAGTCACAGTTATATAATAGATCGGTTTTTTTCAACAGGATGGTTGTTGGCAGCACTGTGCCTAGTTGTTTGGTGCTTGTTTCCGCGAGGCACAGTGGTGCCAACCGTTTCCTTTCCACACAACAACAGTTTGAATCTTTGTCCAGTTCTAGTATGTAGGCGCGAGTTCTATTCTCCACTCGTGAGTCCAATATGTCTATTTCGGCGATCGTACAAAGCTGCCATAATTATTGTAAAGAAAAATTAAAATACGTGTTGCCATTCGACACTCGTTGGAAGAGTACAAAATTATTTTTGTGTATATTTAGATTTAAGAAAGAAAATCAGGGAGATTCTAGTTTTAGGTTAAAAATTCGATTTGATACGCGATCGGAATCATCGGAGCGCGCTTGTTTCACGTGGCTGACCTATAGGTATACCTATCTTCGCGTTTTAAACATTTTGAAATAAGAAATACACTATTTCACTTACACTTTAAAGATAAGAATCTAACTCTAGATTCTAAAGTGGCATTTTAGATGTAAGAAGCACGAATTTATTTGTTGTTTTGTACTATACAAATAGTGCAGTAGTTGTACTTATATTATCATTAATATATTTCTAATTTATCGTTTTATTTAAAATCTACACCTTTCTATGATCGGCTCCATCCAAAATGTCTATCTATCAATCATTTTCTATAAGTTATTCTAACAATAGGATTTTAATAGTTTGTTTTTTCTTTTCAAAACTAATTCGCTTTGCTCAGTACAATGAACATTTCATGTTCTTATGTGTATCTATTTGTTACCATAGTTTTTATGGCCAAGTACTATAATAGTTAGGTATAATTAGTGTTACTGCTTTATGGTGTACAAAATAAGGTTCAATTCACAGTAAATTAAATTGAATCGGTTTTTTAAAGATTCTATCTATGGCCTACGTTGTTTTGTGCTAAATCTGGACATTTATACCTCGTAATGTTATCACACCAGTTTGTTTGATTTGTTGACAAGTTAACTTAGATTAGTTTGTTTAAATCTCGGCCAGTGTTAGTCGATGTTTCCGATTAAGAAACTGTCTATAGTTTTTGATGATAAGTTTTAAGACATACTTGCATAGAATAATTAAACGACATAAACGCTTATTATGTTGCTACTGATTTTATTGCTTCAACAATTTGCATCATTGTGGATGCGCCATGACTCGAGCGCGTGGTTCTTGATTGGACAGGGAAGATTCGATTAGCCAATCGTAGAGCAGATCCTCCCCGGGCCCCTTGCAAATGGTGCAAATAGTGTGAAGCCCGCAATCAAAGTGTATGATAGTTTTCCAATTTGCCAGTTTTTCTCAATAGTGTAAACGCTTCTCGCCAGTTAAATAAAATTGTAAATTCACTTTTGAATATTTAAAATTGCCAAAGAAACGAAGAATTGATTTTGTGAACGTACGTGGAATTGCTGATTACGTTTATGTATGGATTATTTTAGGGTTAATTTTAGCTTAGTTTTTATCTAAAAAAGTCATTCCAATATTTTTCTAAAGAGAACATCATCGGTGCGATAGAAAATGCTGTAGTCATTGTAAATGAAAAATATGTAAAAAGTATGTTTAGAGTTATTATAAAAAAAGTTGATTAGAAATATGTGAAAGTTGATGTTGGGATAACGAAAAAAAACGAAAATGGTGGTAATACGTTGAGAAAATGAATTTGTTAGACATTAAAATATATTATTATTAGAGATGTATAAATGGTTTACAATTATTATTATTAGTTTGAGAGAATAACAAAAATGGAGAAAAATGACAAAATGGCGATTGTTACTATTACGATATGAGAATTTAGTTATAATTTTGCAATTTCAAAATGTGAGTTTTACAATTTTGAAAAAGAAAATATTAAATATGCTCATATACATAATTATGGTCTTATTTATTTCAAACCTTGAAGTCAAATATGTTTGTTAACAACAAACATATTTAACTAAAACCAATCTTTAGGGACTGTTTTTGAAATCAAAGTAGAAATTAAATTGATCAATATTATGAATTTATTTAGGTTCACGGGCAATAAGTAAGATACCTACGCCAATTTTATACACGATCTATCGAAATTTACGGCGATTAACTAAGTATCTATCATTAACATTTAACGAGAACTCTATACATGTAAGAATCTAGGTAAGTAACTATAAGGCCAAGTTTTTTATAGAGCGAATATTTCGTCTTCAGCCATCATTGTTATGGAATGGAACTATCCATTCACCGATATTGATTATAATGATGATGATACTGGTATTTGTGATACTTTAGCTATTTAAACGGTCTGGGTATGGGTTGAATCGCTGGTCGGCCATCATATGATGTGTAGCGTTGGCGACAAAGTCTACATTTGATTGGGAGCCGAGGTATGAAAACATCGCCGGGAATCGCTGGGTACCGCACCTGGGAAAGATGGGAAAGGGTAAAAAAAAATATCGTTACTGGATGCTTAGACAAAGTAACAATATCGAAACGATAACGAAGTTCGAAAAGAACAAATGTGTGGGATTGACATTCGATCTATTCTGTTCTAATACCAAACACTAATACCATCATTTTTTTTGTAGCCGTTATTCGTATGCGTAGAATGAAGAGTTTTAGTTTTTTGGTATTGGTATCGCCAGTTCAACTCCCGCCACTGTGTTTTCTTATTTGAATTTGATTTCATATGTAAGATTATTCGACGCTTCAACAGTGAAGGAAAAACATCGTAAGGAAACCTGTACACATATATGAAAGTTTATTGAGAACCCAGGGTCCTCAATTTGTCGTTTTAATTACGTTTTTTAAAACGTTAAACGGATTGAAACAAGAAAAATATTTTTTCTCTGTCATAATCTACAGACAGTGAGGACAGAGCATAGATTGACGAATCAGATCGTACGAAAGACCTAATAGCGAAATATAAATTGATAGTTTAGATACCTAGAATTTTACATTAAACAACTCTGAACCAGTTTATCGCGTGTCGATTCATCGCTGATCTGATAGCCAATGGCCAGTCTACTTTACTGTAGGGTTTAACCCTTATACGGTCACATCATCAGCCCATATACGTCCCCACTGCTGGGGCACGGACCTACCCAAAACTAGGGCGATAAGGCCTTAGTCGACCACGCTGACCAAGTGCGGGTTGGTCGACTACACAATCTTAGAAATTTTCGTAGGTGTGCAGGTTTCCTCACGATGTTTTCCTTCACCGTAAAAGCGTCGAATGATGGTACATATGAATTTCAAATTTGAAAAACACATTGGGGCCTGGCGGGGTTTGAACTGGCGACCTCTCGCATGGCAAACACCTGAACCACTCGGCCATCGACGCTTTTTTATTTTACACGGACACGGCAAATTGGAATTTTTTGTTGTTTTTGGACCTAAGTCAACACAATAAGGTTCAGATCACAGTGGCAATATTATAGTTAACAAAGCCTTATAAAGGGTTAAATACAACTTACAATTTGCGAATACCCCAAGACGCCATACCCCAAAGGACCCCGTCGCTCACAGCAGGGGCCCCAGTATCGCGCTGAAATAAACAATACTTAATATAGTAAGTGTAACTTTGAAGAGCACTATAGGAGACCTTTATCAACGCAGTATTGCCAAAAACAATGAATTTTGGATTTTATTTTATATTAAGCTAACAACCTCCTTAATCCAATTACCTATACTGGTTGCTACGGTGAATACCGGCCTGGTTACGGTCGGCCGGCTTCGGCTTGCCGATCTTCCTACCTCATCCTAAAGCATGCATCTTGCCTTACAAAAATTTGCGCCCCCTGGTTTGCCGGTTGGACCGGACTCGTGGCATAATGCCATCGCTGGGTGTGGTGTGTCGTATCGTATCGTATCGTATCGTATTTTTTTCTGTGCCTTTGTCAGTTGCACAGTAAACTCAGAAACTGATCCGATCTAGAAATGGTCAGTAGGTAATAGATAGTGGTAAGCTTCACGTCAGTGGTATATAAATAAAATAAGGAATGCTAATTTAAAGAATCACGTTGAACATGCTGGACGTTTGTAAGCATAGGTATATTTAAAAGAGCTGCCTAAAGGCTCTTTTCAGCGCGGACGTAGTCGCTGGCAAATGTATGTATGGGAGCCACCCTTTAATTTGACGTTATTATTATTTGATTTTTTTTTAAATTTAACAAGCAAGTAAATATTCTGTGAAAATTTTAAGCGTCTACCTGTTACCGTTATTATTATCGAGCAAAAAAATACGAAAGTAACAATTTTATAGTATGAGGACCCCCTTAATATTTTAATTTTTACTAGGTATGTATAGTTATAGCGGTAACGGTAAAACATGATTTGTGAAAATTTTAACATTCTAGCTATCACGGTTTATGAGATACAGTTTGTAATTGGATCCCGTTTCTACTTTTTAGGTACGGGACCCTAATAATATAATCATTACTCACAGTGCAAGGCGCCCTCTTCCCCATCTGCGATAAGCAGATGAAGTTCTCAGTGACGGTGACTCCAAACCGCTGCGTGATGTTGTTGCACTTGTCCCGGTCCATAACGCGCGTGTGGACCGACTGGAGTGGGACGCTCTTCACGTCGTACACGCCGTCCCGCTGTTACAGAGGAGACATACCTACTCTTGAATGGTTATGCTTGCCTGGTACCAGAAGAAACGTTGATGCTACTGAAGGTTACAATTGCCTGGTACCAGAAGAAACTTAGATAATTCAGTAGATTATGCTTGCCTGGTACCAGAAGGAACATACTTACTTCTGAAGGGTATGCTTCCCTGGTACCAAACGATACGTAGATATTTAGAAAAACGGAAAAAAATCAACTGCCTCTCCGCGGCCCGGGGACTCGAAAATCCGTCCTTCTAGGAATCGCGCCCAGACGTGCATTTCCATTACACCAGACCAGCAGTAATTAATTTCCCGGGCCGCGGTGAATTTTGAAATTTTGGCAGTTGAATTTTTTCCGTTTTTCTAAATATTAGAACAGCTAGTGCAAGCTTTAGCACTTAAAAAATTTTAATTGACACGTAGAGTCGTAGATACTTCCGAAGCTTATGATTCCTGGTACCAGAAGAAACATACCTCTACCTACACACTTCTGAAGGTCATGCTTGCATGGTACCACAAGAAACATAAATACTTTTAAATAGTTATGCTTGTCCGGTATCTGGCGGCTGATGCCCCATTTACACTAGTCCCGTAGAAACTGATAGAAATTATGAAGAACATATTAGAATCTACTTGGACTTCTCGGCCTAATAAAGGGTTAAAAATTTGGTGGATTGTTTTACCCTTTCAGCTCCCCAGCTGGTGACCCAAGCGTCTTCGAAGACCGGCATCATCACGCGGTTGGGTAAATCCACTCCATGCACTTTGTCCGAGAATCTAAATAAAAGCAGTACATTATTATTTAGCTTTGAAAAAAAAAATACAGATGAAACTAAACGAATATAATAAACTTTATGCCCAAATACAAGGTGGGTTAGATGTAGGACCGTACCTTGTAATCTGTTCTTAATAGTAGTCAAAGCATTTTCGTTCAAATCCAATAAACAGTGGAATACACAAATATAAATAATTATATATAAAACACATTCAGACACGAAACAAATAAGATACTCATCACATCACATAGCGTCCAAATGTCCAAATGCGCCTTCGTGTTAGTATTTTGACTGACTCTTTTAATTTCTGTATGTATTGTTCTCGATCGACCTATGGCTACGGTGACAACAATTCAGAACTTTACTTGATATTCCTGTCCAGAAGCAGCAACGCGACGTCCTTGTCTGGATGTTTCCTGATGCTCCATTCCGGGTGCTTCCTCACCTCCTGAATCTTTGCCGTCTGCCCTCCGTGGTCTGTGTAACGAGAGCCCGCGCGGATCCGCATACGGCTCATTCTAGTTGACCTGATAGCCAAAAGAAGTCATTATTTCAAAGTCCTAAAAGCTCTTATTCCATTTCCTTGCTCAGGGTAGAATCTAGAAGTTCTTGCACAGGCGCATGCATGCTGACTGTCGATAAGTACTACCAGATTTCAGTAGTACGCAGGCAGACCTACAAATATTAATAGAGGACATCCTTATCTTATCTTATAGTGGGGACCGGTTAATGTCGACCCTCAGCGATCTTTTGTGTTACCCCTACCATTATACACCTACTCCCTGAAGATCAACCGCATTAATGCAAAAATGTCCTTGGGTCTAAGGTGCCTGTATTCTTCTGGTTACGGATAAGCCGTTCCTAGAAGTCTGAGCCTGTGTTTGGTCAGTGAGTGACATTCACATAAGAGGTGTTTCATGGGGACACCCTAGCCACAGGCTGTCCTACTTCACTAGATACGGGATAATCTAGGTCCTTCAAGAGACTAGTTTCCATTATAGAGCCCTACTTTTTATTGATCTTATTCCTTAAACACCAGCTTTTGGCTAGCCATTTGCTAGATACTTGTCTCATTGATTCTTATTATCTACGAGTATATTTATAATTTTACGCAGTCAAAAGAATCTTCGGAGCCTCAAAGATTGAAGGGTGGTCCGGGCTCGCAAAGCTACGGGAAGAGTGGCGAGGTCTCTTTGTGTTGGAGCCAAGATCCACTTCGGTTCAGCAGTTCGAGCCAGCTTAGTAAGTAAGTATAATTTTATCAATAAGTGCCTGTTCACACCTAGCGATTTTTGGGCGATTTCGATCGCGGCGTTATCGCCGCGATTTCACCGCGATCGCAATCGCCCAAAAATCGCTAGGTGTGAACACGCTGTAAGTACGGTGGACTGGATCGAAACTAGAACTGAATAATAAACCAATAGGGATCAAATCCAAAACTTACTTCCAAACGCAGTTGGCCGTGGTGATGACCAGCCTTGGATTAAGTAGTGACCCCGCGCACCAGTGCTCGCCATCCTTCTGGATCGACACGACGTACGGATAGTCTTCGATGGAGGCGTCCTTGGCCGCGATCAGACGTCTGCTGGCTACGGGGGAACGGTAAATGAAACAAGGATTCCTTTTGTAAGGTTTTTATTGGTAACATTCGGAACGGGACTGTAGATGACAGCAGCTGGTGGTTCTAGGAATCTATTGCTTGAGTCAGAATTTTGGAGAACTTTGGACTTTGTCAGCCCAGCCATGACCATGGCATGAACGTGAATCCCAGTTTAATAATTGACTTTTGTGAAGTCTCTGTGTGGTGCATTTTCTGATTGTTTCTTTAAATGTGGAGTCGTCTGAATATCTTTCGGTAATGTTAGGCTTTGTTCTTCCAAATGTCATTTGTATTCGTGAAGAGGTTGCATGAGTACTTCGTTTACTTGAGTATATGTTGAAGGCATCATAGAACTTGATTTGAATCCAGTAGGTGTTTTGTGTCAGGTGTTCGTAGCTGCTGTGCGTCTGCAGTCATGTTCAGAATTGCGTTTGAAACTACGAACCTTTGTGTGGGGCTTGTTTCGGCTTGTCCACCTCCCTGCGACCCTTCCGACTCCTCTTAACGCTTTTAGTTTTATTAACCCTTTGCCTCAGTTTCGATCGCTTCGTGTATTTCAAGGGTTTACTCGTTACATTTGAACTCCTTAGGTGACGGTTTCGTTTCTTTCCTCTTCCCCTGTTCAACCGTTTGATTTTCGGCCCATTCCTCTTGGATTTCTTTGTCTTTGAATTAGAATCCTTGGACTGAGTTTTTTGGCTTCTTCCTATCGTCTTATTCTTGTTAGGCGCCTCCGATACTTTGCCTGTACCTTTCGTGGTAACAGCTTCATCATGAGTTTTTTTATGACTTACGGATCGCTTCTTCCTACCCGAACCAATTGCATAGTCCGGCAGGACTTTCTTGACTCTAGTTTTCTGCTCTGGAACGTTAAGAGGGAAAAAAGGGCTATCTGGTACATTGTAGACTCTCATTTTTGCTTTTGGTTCGCCTATCGCTGGGAATGCGGTATACCAATCGTTCTCCGGCTTGTGTCTCTTCATAGGGAGTGATTTGGGTTTCATCATTTTTCTAGCGAGGTACAGCTGTATGTCCTTCTTTGGAGCTCTGCCATGGATAACCTTCCCATTTTGAACGGGAGCAGTTCCCGTTTTGAAGGGAGGAGCGTTTTCTGATAGAGCATTGTATAGATTTAGAAAGAACAATAGAAATCCGACCTTCATGGCGCTTGGGCAGCCAGGAGTAGCAACATTGAAACGAATAATAATAAAACTTTACGACTGCCCCCCGTGATTCGCTTTCTCAATTGACCGATAACTTTTATTATTACGGAAATATCAAAATCTGCACATTGTAACTGCTTTGTAACCTTGTAATCATTATAACTATACTTGTTAGTTCTCCAGAGGCAGACCATATCCACGATTTTCGAAATTGAGAAAATTGATGCTCTATCATTGTCAATCGATCAGATCATAACATAAATAGCGAAATGGAGAGTAAAGATGATCTCACATTTGTCAGTTACGTACGCACCGCACGCGCCACATTTTTTTAAATAAAAATTCATTTTATGATTTTAAACTGTCATGGTCACACACATTAGAAAACTGAAACTGTCCGGGATATTTACCATGTTGTTTTGTTTTAATGAGCTCCCGATATTTCGGCACTGTTGCAAGCGCCCTGATCACGGATGAACGGACAAAACAACATGGTAAATATCCCGGACAGTTTCAGTTTTCTAAAAATTCATTTATTTCTATAACCATAGTTACAAAATGTGGCCGAGACTACCCAGTAAGTTGTCTAAGACACTTGTGTTGGTAATGACTCGCAACTTTTATTTTAGAACTCGTACTATGCAATGATATGAAACCTCGTATATTTATCCGCACCGTACGTTACTGACAAAATAAATGTGAAATCACCTTAATTCTCCGAATTCGAAACCGATTCCGACACGTTTCAAGAAGGGGGTTTAATATTTTATAATAAAAATACATTCTGGAGTTGGATATACAGAAACCCTAATCCTTACTTCCTTACTATCCTTACTAATATTATAAATGCGAAAGTAACTCTGTCTGTCTGTCTGTTACGCTTTCACGCATAGAATACTGAACCGATTTAAATGAAATTTGGTACAGATATAGTCCAGAGCCTTAGAAAGGACATAAGCTACTTTTTACCCGACTACGCTATAAAGAAGTAATGTTTACCCGTGAAACGTTTCTACGCGGACGGAGTCGCGGGCCGAAAGCTAGTGGAAATATAAATAAATATATGGATACTATGTTGCGACACATAAGCAACCCATATAGGAAAGTCCAGAAATGCATAAAAATTGCTCCATCGTTAAAGCGAAATCCTTGAATTAGGTAAGATATTATGACTACATAATGGAAACTCCATCAAAAGATGGCAAATAAAACAAAATTTGTCATTTCTCATTTAATTACATGTATTTATACTTTTTGATAGGTTCAGTTAAATGGTTCAACCCGGCGTACATATAAAATTATATCTTAAGTTTTTCAAAAACTATCCTAAGGTTTGTCTTTTGGGGACGCTATACATACATATAAAATTGGTCATATCCTAATTTTTATCTACTTTTTGACCTTTTAGGTACATATGTGAAACTTATCTGAATGATTCCACACACCAACTGTCTTAGTCTACCATCATCTCGCCGCCACTTCCCTTCCTCAGTCCTCAGTCCTTAGTCCCCTTCCTCTTAGTCCTCAATGAATTTGTCATTCTCCTTCCCCAGTTGTAGTCGCCATCCCCTAAGTTCCGGGCTCCACACTCTTCCCTCCTCAGTCCCTTGTCATTCAGTCCCCGGCCCCTCACTCTCCCCCCACCCCTTAGTCCCCTGTCATTCAGTCCCTGTTCTCCACTCTCCCCCCTTAGTCCTCTGTCTCTCAGTCGCCTACCCTATAGTCCCCTATCCTCTAGTGCCCCACTCAGTCCCCTAACCTCCAGTTCCCCCCTCAGTCCGCAATCCTCCAGTCTCCTTCCCCACAGATCTTTTCTCCAGTCCCCTCCCCCTCAGTCCCCTAACGTCCAGTCACCCCCTCAGTCCTGTCCCTAAGTCCCCTGTCTTTCAGTCATCTGTCCCTCAGTCCCCTGTTCCTCAGTCCCCTGTTCCTCAGTCCCCTGTCCCTCAGTCCCCTAAATTCCAGTCACCCCCTCAGTCCTGTCCCTCAGTCCCCTGTCTCTCAGTCACCTGTCCCTCAGTCCCCTGTCCCTAGGTCCCCTGTCCCTCAGTCCCCTGTCCCACACTCTCCCCCTTCAGTCCCCTCCCCCTCAGTCCCCTCCCCCTCACTCTGCACCCTCATTCCCCTGCCCCTCAGTCCCCTGCCCCTCAGCACCGGCCCCTCAGTCGGGGTGCGCGCGGCGGTAGGCGGCGAGGTGCGCGGCGAGGCGTCGCAGCAGCTCGCGCGCTGGCGGCGCGGGCTCGGGCGGCGCGCCCCGCAGCCGCACTATGCGCCCGCACGCCCTGATGTAGTACTCCAGCTCGCTGTCCTGGTGGCTGCTGTCGCCTGAGGATAGTTTGGAATTTATGATCTATCAGCTGTGGCCGCGTGGAATTTACATACAAAAGTGTTTCCCAATAACTCCCGTTTCCGTAGGGATTTCGAGAATTCCTTTATTTGTGCGACTCTGCGGTATCTAAGCTATGTCTCTTCCAAATTTCAAGTGCCCACGTTTCGCCGTTCAGGCTGTGCGTTGATATGTCAAGAAGAGATCCTCCGACCGTAGGTCTATGAAGTTCGACGCGCCGCGTATTACATTATACTTAGTTATCTGTAGCGGCCTATGTATGAAAATAGGCTGCGAGTGAAGTTTCCACTCATGTGCAGCCAAACTCCTACTTTATCTTCCGAGGATGTACTCGGGAATATAATTGCTTTTTACCCGACTACGCTATAAAGAAGTAATATTTTGCCCGTGAAACGTCTCTACGCGGACGGACTCGCGGGCCGAAAGCTAGTGGAAATATAAATGGGTATTAGGTACCTACTATGCCATCAAAAGATGGCAAATAAAACAAAATTTGTCATTTCTCATTTAATTACATGTATTTACACTTTTTGATAGGTTCAATTAAATGGTTCCACCCGGCATACATATAAAATTATATCTTAAATTTTTCAAAAACTATCCTAAGGTTTGTCTTTTGGGGACGCTATACATACATATAAAATTGGTCATATCCTCATTTTTATCTACTTTTTGTCCTTTTAGGTACATATATGAAACTTATCTGAATGGTTCCACACACCAACTGTCTTAGTCTACCACCATCTCGCCGCCACTTCCCTTCCTCAGTCCTTAGTCCCCTTCCTCTTAGTCCTCATTGAATTTGTCATTCTCCTTTCCCAGTTGTAGTCCCCATCCCCTCAGTTCCCGGCTCCACACTCTTCCCTCCTCAGTCCCCTGTCATTCAGTCCCCGGCCCCTTACTCTCCCTCCCCCCCTTAGTGCCCTGTCATTCAGTCCCTGTTCTCCACTCTCCCCCCTCAGCCCTCTGTCTCTCAGTCCCCTACCCTGTAGTCCCCTATCCTCTAGTGCCCCTCTCAGTCCCCTAATCTCCAGTTGCCCCCACAGTCCGCAATCCTCCAGTCTCTTCCCCGACAGACCTATTATCCAGTCCCCTCTCCCTCAGTCCCCTATCGTTCAGTCACCCCCTCAGTCCCCTAACGTCCAGTCACCCCCTCAGTCCTGTCTCTCAGTCATCTGTCCTTCAGTCCCCTGTCTCTCAGTCATCTGTCCTTCAGTCCCCTGTCTCTCAGTCATCTGTCCCTCAGTCCCCTGTCCCTAGGTCCCCTGTCCCTCAGTCTCCTGTCCCACACTCTCCCCCTTCAGTCCCCTCCCTCTCAGTCCCCTGTCCCTCACTCTCCCCACACTCCCCTACCCTCCCCCCCTCAGTCGGGGTGCGCGCGGCGGTAGGCGGCGAGGTGCGCGGCGAGGCGTCGCAGCAGCTCGCGCGCGGGCGGCGCGGGCTCGGGCGGCGCGCCCCGCAGCCGGACGATGCGCCCGCACGCCCTGATGTAGTACTCCAGCTCGCTGTCCTGGTGGCTGCTGTCGCCTGGGGATGGTTTGCAATTTATGATCTATCAGCTGTGGCCGCGTGGAATTTACATACAAAAGTTTTTCCCAATAACTCCCGTTTCCGTGGGGATTTCGAGAATTCCTTTATTAGTGCGACTCTGCGGTATCTAAGCTATGTCTCTTCCAAATTTCAAGTGCCTACGTTTAGCCATTCAGGCTGTGCGTTGATATGTCAAAAAGAGATCCTCCGACCGTAGGTCTATGAAGTTCGACGCGCCGCGTATTACATTATACTTAGTTACCTGTAGCGGCCTATGTACGAAAATAGGCTGCGAGTGAAGTTTCCACTCATGTGCAGCCAAACTCCTACTTTATCTTCCGAGGATGTACTGGGGAATATAATTGAGAATTCTGAATATCAATCATTTATCCCCATCAACGAAGAGCCTAAGTACTAACCATCAAGTTACCGCTTCTTCTAGGAATAGTTCTAAGTCTCAATTCGCGATTTCCGTCCCTGCGCAGTGTTTTCAGTAGCTGTAAAATCTGAGTAGCGAGGACATAGCGCTATTTAGCGCTGGGCAATGCTACATTCACACAACTCTTAGAACAGATAAAGTTTACCAACCTTGCCCCAAATTGCCTCCCTGCGACTCCAAGCACTTGTTAGTGAGTCTGGCCAGCTGCGACCGCTCTGAGCTGAAGGCTTCATCCAGGTCGAACAGCTCCAGGGGCGGAGGAGGTGGTTCCCTGAACGTAGGTGGGAACACTGCTAACTGTAGAGGAGGGAACGGCGTCTCGAACTGCGGTGCGATCAGGCGCAACGGCTCGTGCTTAACTCCCAGCGCGTTATACAACCCTAGTACTTCTGGCACTGAAATCATCCAGTTATCTAGGTTAGCCCTTTAGGAAAGGCTAGGTTTGGAAATATAACCTATTTTCTAAATTCCCTTCAATAAAATTGTTTGACTGTACCTATAGAGGTACAGTCAAGTCAATGTATAGACATTGATATACTTGTTGCTGTGTGAAAATGGATATTCTTTGTTGATTAAATTTGGAAATTTAGATCAATGTGAAAACTATTATATTAGGCAAAGTTATGCTTGTTAAGAGGACACATAAATTCAAATTGATCTTGAGTTTGTGCTGCGATATCTCTTAACCGCTATCAGGTTAGATCTCTTCCTTCCTTTCTTCGAACTCCTTGAGTTGACGTAGAGTTTCCCATCTTTACAACAGAGTTGAATTTAGCTGCAGCAGCATACAGCAGCAGTAAATAAACCTCAGCTGCAGAAATTTTGCTAAAGTTGTTTACCCTATAATAGTTTGTTCTCCCGATATGTTTTGTTTTCTCGAATTCAAGTTGAAGGTGAGTTTTTGTCATACTAAAATGTGAAAATGTGGACCTTCCCGGTGAAAAAATTAATTCTCGTGATACACCTAGATATTACACAACATCACATCACATACATTGATCTGATCCCGTGGTAAGTAGCTTAAGCACTTGTATAACAGATAAGTATCAGAATCAACAGTGGATACCAAATATATACTTAATACACACCTAGATGGACCAACCGGTTAGACCACGGGTAATAAAGGAGCTGTAGCAGCTTGCAGGAACCAGCTTAGGAGTGACAGCTTTAGGGGTGAGAGCCATCCGCTCCTCCGCAAGCCCGGTGATGATGACAAGGCTACTCCAAGCCATCATCTAAAAGAGCATCCGGAACCAGCTGTAAAAGACTTCAGGACTCACGCTGTGCCAGATTGAGGGAGAACAGCCGCCAGGCGACCAGCGCGTGAGGATGTAGAGGGTGAAGGCGCGGGGGCGGAGCGCTAGCGGGACGCGGCCACGGCACCGATGATAGCCACATCGTGTCCCCCAAAGTACGGTACTCACTCACCTGTGAAGATAACGAGGTGAGGATACATCAGTAGCGCTACCATGAGTTTAAGACAGACTCGATATCGCCTATGTGAATATGTCTATGAAAAACTTGTACAGCGCCCCTAGCGGTACCGCTAAGAACTAAAATCGGCAGTAGGAAAAAAATCAACTCGATGCGTTTTTAACGTACGTATGTTTTCGATAGCTAACTTATGGTACCGCTACAGGACAGAAGAATAATTTCTTCTGGGTTTAGCAGATCAGTCAATAATTATGTGTAGAGTACAGGGCAAAGAATAATCTTTGACAGTCTTGAATGCGGATGGTTTTCCAAAAAAAATATTAGAATTCAGTGCTTTTCATCGTAAAGCAAGGCATAACATCGATAAATAATCGTGGTAGTCATTTAAAAAGACACATATTCATATCATCACACACACAAACTATACTCTACAGGCAATCTAACATCTCCTTATCTGTTTTAACATCAAGTATAACTAGGAATACCGGGTGGTGGGAGCCTGATGACCTGGTATACTTATATCTATCACAGGCGTCAGTCTCACACAAACCACATCATATGTTCCTCCAATGATTGTTGTTATCAAATTTGTTAACTTGTGTTTCGTGTTAAGAAAATAAAGATACATTATTATCATATTGATGGTTAGTTTTTGGGGCCCTGGGCTGAAACGGACAGAGCCCTGTTTAACTCATTAGCTTATAGAACCTCCGCACCCATATTGCCAATCAAAACTTTTTTATGACGGGGGGTGGACAGGGCTGCAGTCCAAATAGTCCATATGGACGATCCACCCCTTCAAAACATCTTAATCATTAGCCCTTTGAACAATCCTACCGCGTGGTCGGTGACTCTCCTAAACTAGGTAATTCATAGTTGAAAACACGTCATTGTTGAAAGAGTTTATCCCGGTTGCCTTCAACATGGACACTAGCACAAGGCTATAAAAGCATCTTAATTTACAGCAATTTACACTTCAAAAACAAGTACAATAGAAATGGTAGGTAGATAGAACTCACATCAGGGTCCTCTACATCCACCGGGTTCAGGTGCAAATCGAGGACTCCACCGAGATGGTTGAACACCAGCTCTCTGATGAGGTCGTTACATTCGCTCTCCAGGTACTGGTCCGCAAAGAAGTGGCCGGAGCCGATCACGAACAGCTTGCCTGATAGAAGTTGGAGATGAGGAAGGTAGGCGGTTTGTTGACAACGGAGTGATTTTAACTGATAACTAGTCTATAATGAGGGATTTTTTTTATAATAAGCTAACAAGATGACCTCACTCCACCTGATGGTAAGCGGTAGTGAGGTTAAGGCGTATGAGAAATTTACTAGATGGCAATGTTACGGTCAATGTGAGAAATCGGTAATTATCTATAATCACCGGTAATTATAGATAAATACCGACGCACATGGTAAATGTAGTGAATTATTCAAATTTACCGGTAATTATATAAAACTCCCATGCGACTGAGGTAAATGTTGACATTGCTGACAAAAATCACAAGTACTCTGCAATTCCAAATGTCACAAAACTCAAACCTGCAAAAATTATATTAACGAGAAATAATTTTAAGAGTTCCACTGATAATTGCCTGCTAATTTGTTAATTTTTTTTAACTTTATTTTTATAAGATTATATTTTTTTTAAAAGCAAACTTGAGGTTTGGTTTCTAGATATGTCTTGTTTATATTATAACTAGCTGTGCCCGCGACTTCGTTCGCGTGGACTACAGGATTTTACAAACAAAGTAACTCCCGATCCCGTAATAATTCTGCAATATCGCGTTGCAAGTAAGCTTTACGTCTATTAGGGTACCTGCATCCCAAATTTCAATCATCTATCTTACGCGGTTTAGATGTTTTCATACAAAAGTTTTTTCCCGCTAATTCCCGTTCCTGTGAAAATTTTGCAATATCCTGTTGCGATTAAGCTTTAAGTTTAATAAAGTACCTGCATGCCAAATTTCAAGCATCCAACTTAAGCAGTTTTAATATTTTCTTGCTAATTCCTGTTTCCTGTTAGAATTTCGGGAAATCCTTTCGTATTGCACCTTTACGGTACCTAACCTACGTCGATGTTTAGATAAATAAATAAATATTTGGGACATTTCCACAAACTAAGCACAGCTTGTACCTACTTTTGGCGGCAGAGACTGATAACATATACATTTATTTATAAATACGTACATAAACACATAATCACATCTAGACACGAAACAAACGATGTACATCACAAATATTTATTTGCCCCGAGTGGGAATCGAACCCAGGACTCTTGGAACCGCCAGCCACTAGGTCACTAACAAAACCATTGCTTCACCGAGCCAGTCAAGTCAGTTTGATTTTTATTATTTACCACATTTACAAAAAGGGTATGGTAATTTTATATAATTACCGGTAAATGTGATTAATTCGATAGTTTTTACCATCTTTACCACGAGCACTGATAATTATGCATAGTTACCGGTAATTATACATAATAACCGCTTTATCCACATTAACCGTAAAAGCAATACGTAGGCGTGAACTTCAACTGCAGCATGATTGGTTATTTTAAGCTGTTTAGGCTGTGTGTTGATATATCGGTCAGTCAGTCAGTTTCTCCTTTTATATATTTAGAATATTATCCTTTGAACAGCAGTAGGATATTACAGTCTAGTCAAAAAGTCTACCTCCAGTTTTTTCCGAAGTGTACATAGCAGCTACCGGTCTCTTCACTGGGTAGCATACGTCGCTGCTGCTCAGGATGGCTGCGGCTGGCTTCTTCACCGTCAGAGTTGCCCCGAAAGGGTACACAAAGTTTGGGGTGGCTGGGTCTTCTCTAGAAGAATAAAGTGAGGTACTTACTTGAAAGACTCTCAAATTTCATCAAAATCCCTGATGTAGTTTCGTGGCTCAGAGCTCTAAAATAATGACGAAGGTAAAGGCACCTTCATCATTGACTTAGTTTTCAGGGTTCAGTTGCATTCGCTAATAAATGTAAAAGATTTCTGTTCATCAGCGTTTATTGTATAAAATACTAATCTGATATTTAACAACGTATATTAAATTCTCGTGCAGACTTACTGAAAATTGGACGTAATTTCTGACATTGGATTTGGAAGAAATGCGACTGAACCGTATTGAGTTGTATGAGTGGGTCGGCGAACAATACTGCTCTTGAGTTAACTCAAAAAAAACCACTTGTTATTTCAAAAAACACCCAGCACTGTGAAATTAAACTCGATAAGTAAGTGAATGAGTCCGTCTCTATGTTTTATCACTCGTAAGGTCGCACGCATATTCTTAGGCTAAAATACTCACAGATAGTCGTCCGATTCGCTGGAGTAGTTGGGCATCTTCATCAGGTGCTTCACAATAGCACGGTTGAGGATCCCGTTGGAGATGTGGCACTCCTTGGGATGGTAGAACTTGTGGTACTTAGCTCTGACTACGCAATCTGAAAAACATCAGGGCAAATGGTTAACGTGCTATCCAATCTTCTTCTTCTTATCGTATGGTTGATGAACAACCTGGTGTCAGAGTTTTTAAACCGCCCGTAGGCCTCTAACGTGGCTTTCACACACCGTTGAAAAATTTCTCAGGTGTGCTGGTTTCCTCACGATGTTTTCCTTCACCGTTAAAGCGTCGAATGATGGTACATATGAATTTCAAATTTGAAAAACACATTGGTACCTGGCGGGGTTTGAACTGGCGATCTCTCGGATGGCAAGCAACGACCTTAACCACTCGGCCAACGACGCTTTTTATCCAATCAATGAGGACTTAAACTTTTTCTCTTCAAATTACGGCCCTGTAGTGAATGCTTACCTTTATTTGTCTACTTTAGAAAGGTCGTACCTAAAAGTTTGTCAGAATGGGCGTCAAAACAAAAAAAAAACCCTTTCAACATGTCTCTTTCAATTCATAAAATTATAAAATAAACCTAGGCATTGACCATATAGAATAGAACAGAATGATTGTTTATTTGGTACAAATATCTTAAAATATGGTGACAAAATAAAACTTTTTTATACATACATATAACATAGCTACTTACTGCCCTACGTGTAGACCCATAAAGACTAATATTTAGTGTAATGGAACGCGAAAGTCTAAAATCATGTCGATTTATAAAGAACAAAAAAACTCACCATTATTAACCACAATCCCATACTCCTCAAGAAAGAAGTTGATATTTGTGTTCATCCTCTCTTCCCCTCCATCCGTCATGGCCACCAGGACTGAGTCTCCTCGCTCCACCACGCTCCTGAGAGCAGCCAGCTCGTCATCATTGAAGGCGTTCTGAGGACCTGCCACCACCAACACCTTTACATCTTGGAGAATGCTCTCCGATATTTCGTCTCGGTTTCTGTAAATATGATGAGGTGGGAAGCAATTAGCGGACGGTTGGTTGGCATAACGCAGAACGGCCGCGTTTTTTAGTGTTCAGTACCATAAAGGTAAAAACGGGACCCTATTACTTAGCCTCCGCCGTCCGTTTGTCTGTTCGTCTAAAGCTAAACCTCATAAACGGTGATAGCTATAAAGCTGAAATTTTTACAAATTATGTATTTCCGTTGCCGCTATAAGAAAACTAAAAAAATTAAAAAAGATAATATATTAAGAGGGGTCCCCATACAATAAACGTGTTTTTTTTTACATATTTGATACGGAACCCTTCGCGCGTGAGTCTGACCAGCACTTGGCCGGTTTTAAAAATAAATTAATAAGTAATTTTGTCCTCTTAGTAAGTACTTTATCTTACCTACCTACTAGGTACAGTACCAGCCTACTAACGCTTATAATAGGGCTTTAGTGTAAGGGTAGGTACTATATCACGTACCTACAAAGGTAGGGGAAAATGGAGTGTGAATCTGGGTGTGAATGTGTGTGCATGTGTGTGTGAAAGTCAAAATTGGTAAAACTCATTAAATGAAGATTTGGCCGTATGATTTTAAAATCAAGGCCGTTAAACCATTATTTACTACTATTTACTACAAAGGTAGGGTAGGTATGATAATTATAGTAGAATAGGGAAAGATTCTGCTATGTTTCTATGTGTGTACCTATTATAAAAACGTAAATAACCATGAAGCCAGAATACCAGTAACAAAAAAAAAATACTCACATCATAACCTTCCAAGTACTCTTCAGCTTTCTATGCAACAGCTTATAGTTTTCATTCATCTTGAATATCTCATTCTTCGACACGTCGAAAAGAACAGTGTTCACAACAGACTTCATCTTCACAACTCTTCAAATGATGCACAGACTACTTAGAGATACTTGAAATGATGATCAAGTGAAAATAAATGTGGAAAATCTGCGTTGTCGGGTTTGTTTTGGTTTCTGTTGGCGTTGCGTTGCTAGGCAACCGGCGTCCATTTGACCCATGTGTTACCAGTAGCGGTACCATGAGTTGGCTTACGTACGTTATAAACCTATCGAATTGTTTTTATCATATGACCGATTTTAGTTCTTAGCGTAACCACCAGGGGCGCTGCACAAGTTGTTTTAGACATATTTAGTTACGTAGGCGAAATCGAGTCTGTCACTTTTAAACTCATGGTAGCGCTACAGATCAACGCGATCATTGTGGTCCAAGATCCCAGAGCTGCCAGACGTCACTTATTTTCTAAGGGACAAAATATATACGAATGAGTAGTGGTGGGGTGTACTATCATCATATGACTAGTTGCTACCTTGACCAGACGGCCATTTTTCAGGTATCAATTAATCAAGGTACATAGAAACACTGCTCACCTCACTTAAATTCTGATAGCTGATTTTAACATATATTTCACACAATATCGTTAAAAATCAGGATTCATTACTCCCAGACACATGCGGTCGGCGGTTTTACCTAACAGACGCTTTAAAGCTATGAAAAAAATTAATTAAGGTCACTTATTTTCTGATGCTTGATTTTTATATATGTTATTCAAACAACTATTTTAAAACGTTTTGCAAACGGACAGACCGATCCAAGGGGCTCTGGGATCTTCCTCTATTGGTAGAATTTATTAGTCAAGTACCTATTGATATGTAGGTATGGTCTATGGAAGAGTATGACTATCGATCAACGATAGAGCAGATTTATAATCGCGGGCTTTGCGAGACTCAAAGTGACTCCAATTCGGGCACCTTGTAATATGGCTCGTTCATTTGCGTGCTTTTACGAATATTTTGTTTTGTTTTTTATAAAAGGTAAAGGTAAGGAGAGGTATGGTAAATGGTTAAAATAACATCAGAGGGCCTACCATGAGTTGGCTATCGTAAACTTACGTACGTTAAAAACCTATCGAGTTGTTTTTTTCATATGGCCGATTGTAGTTCTTCGCGTAACCACCAGCCGGCGATGTACATGTTTTTCATAGACATATTTACGTAGTCGATATCGAGCGCGTAAGTTTTAAACATATGGTAGCCCCACAGACCAATAATGTCTGTACAGGACAATACATACCAAAATATTTTGATTTATATTTTATAGGGTTAATAAATTCTATGGTTGTGTAGTCAACCAAATGACTGGCTCGGTGGAACAGTGGTTAGTGACCCAGGTTTACTACCCACGGTTCCAAGAGTCGTGGGTTCGATTCCCACTCGGGACAAATATTTGTGTGACGAACATCGGTGTTTGTTCCGTGTCTGGGTGTATTATTAAATATATTTATGTTTATTTGTATATCCACTGTTGATTCTGATATCTGTAACACAAGTGCTTAAGCTACTTACAACGGGATCAGATCAATGTATGTGATGTTGTGCAATATTTATTTTATTTATTTATTTATTTATATTATTAAACCGCACAACCATGGTTGACTCGCGGCCTGACTGATCGCCCTCGTTTAGGGTATGCCCGTGTCCCAGCAGTGGGGACGTATATAGACTGATGGTGAGGGTTAATAAAATAATAACCAAAAATTTGTCAAATAATATAATTTTATTTACAACTCGAATAACCATAACTTTCGAATCAAAATTCGTATTCCTATTAGAATAAGAATATGCCGTTTTCTATCTAGGCCTAGATTTTATGTACAAATTTAATTCTACAGAAATAACATTACAAAGTAATATTGCTATTTTCCATCAAAAAGACTCGTTTAGTTTCCCAAATGAAAACTTTGCAAAGGGCGATTTACACTCATCCGGATTACATTAATCAGTGTCTTTTCAGTTTTCAAATGTTACATTTCTTTCAAAGACAAACATGCCTAAATGTATGTAGATAGATACTATCACGACCGAATACTGAAACGATAGTTAAATATAAAACTGCTACTCCGAGACAGACTCTATATAAATATCTATATACTTATATCAGTCTCTGACGCCCATAATACTCCCGTAGTAGCATAATAACTTATGCTTAGTTTGGAGTCAGGTGACCGTGTATGGAAAGTCCCAGATGTTTACATAAAAGTTAAACAGGTTCTAAAGTCTTGGATATAAGCTTCACTTAAAATGATCAATATTAAAATATAGTTTTAGTAATCGGCCGAACGATACAGACTTCAGTAAATTAATATCAGTTCGTCAAAAAAATTTGTGTTGTTTAATCTGTCAGTCTTTCAAAATAATGTTAGCAGACTAATATTGTGATAGGATGAATGAATATATAACTAAACAGGATAAGTGTAACATTCCCTTAAATGGTCATAAATAATGTTCTTACAAATTGATATGAATTAAAATTATAATAAATATAATTTCGACGCCACAGCCAAATCTTTCATTAACATATTTGAGATATCTTTGTACAAGTGAGATTTTAGTTAAATATAATCGAACGACCCTTAGTCGATATAAATAACTTTTCAATTTTTGCTTTATTTCTGAGAGTATGTTATATTTAAAAGTAATTAAGAAAATTTATTTATTTGTGTGTGTATAAGTGACTATATTATATAATTGAAAAGTTGTTCATATCGATATTTATATATGCCAAACTTTTTACACCAATTTACTAAACATCCTGTATATGAAAAATATCATCAAAAACATACTATTCAAAAAATTACACTAAAATCTTGCGCTATTTTACAAAATATTGTATTATTGTACTAACATATTTGAGGGATCGAATAGTAGGTACTCTTATAATGAAAAGTGTAGAAAGAAATTGTGCTATGTAAAAATAAAACCCAAATGCTTAATTGGTTATGTAAGATTGGCCAAGAAAATTGTCAGACTTTAAAAATTATATCATTAGATGAGAGATATAGTGTACAAGTTCCTTCAATAATTGTGCTTTAGTCAAAGCGTGTCAGAAAATATAAAATTTCGGTACAAATGTAAGAAATTACATATCTTAACCCAAGTATAGAATAATAACTAAAAAAAATATCAACTCTGTGAATATTTACTATAAATACATACATTTCGCTATTATATAACTAACAATAAAACTGTACATAGAATATAAAACTTATATAATAGGAATGGACTTACAAACGTTTATGTAGATAATTCTACAACATTAAAATATATTTACAAAAAACCGTTAATTATACATTTTTCGAACATTTTGAGCTAACTTTGAGCTTCATAAACTAAACGACAGTATCGCACGATAAACTAAAAATTAGGGCCTCGGAAAATATGACTAAATGTACTTTTGAATGAGGCCATTTGTCGTTGATATGATAATAGTAATTAGGATTCGTCGCATCAGTAGTATTTGAATGTAACTAAATAAAAACCGGGCCTTGAAGAATTGCGAATAAAAGATTGTGTCCACCGGTCATACAAGTCGGAGTTCATACAACTTCCATCCCGTATAATGCGGATTGGTGGACGCGCTTATATGAGTCTTTATAGAAATAATACTATGTACGATCAGTTTAATACTATGCCGACCATGACTATGAAATACTTAGACGCCCGGAAACATTCAAAAACTTCATACATACTTTTATTTACTGAACAACCGCGCGTATTAGGGCTTAATAAAATAGTAAGAAGTCTTATCGGACATGTTCAATTCATACTGAGTTCTCTCTAAGTTTTTGGGAGGCGTCATGTTCAAAACAAATCAGTCTAGCTACCAGGCAACCATGAAACACGAAGAGTTCCACCGAATACAACTCTGAACGAGACGAGTGCCAGGTACCAGGATACCAGGACTTCAGCAAATCATTAGAAGCCTATTGACACAGAGAGCATCTCAATAACCTTCGACGCGACATACGGATACCAGGGCACCAGTAAATAGTAAGATGCCCATTACTAAACGTGTGTGTACTCTCGTTGTGAAAAGTCGATCAAATTGATTTAATTACCAGGCGACCACAAAACATGGAGTTCTGCTGTTTATATAAGTCTATGCCCTGACAAGTGACGCTTACTAGGGCAGCAGAAAATTACAAGAATCCCATTTCAAACGCGTGCAATCCAATAGATAACTAAACACAACTCAGTCTAGCTACCAGGCGACCATGAAACACGTAGAGTTCCACTCAATTCTTCTCAACGATACGAGCGCGGGTACCAGGGCAGCAGCAAATCATAAGAAGCCCATGTCGAGCGCGTTGTAGAGTGCCGCGATGTCCGAGTGGCTAGAGACGCGCCAGAACGGGTAGTTCTTCGCTTTGGCCGCCGCTTCCTCGTCTTGGCCATCTCCTACGACAACGTACGTACACCGCTCGCCGAATCGCTGTTTTATCTTTTCGAAACATGTTTCTTTGCCTGCGAAAGAAAAAAATTCAAAATAAGAAACTGGAATAGATTTTAATATGTCTTTATACCGGAGCCGTTCTTAGAAGACTGATTTGACACTTTTTATTTTATATTTTGCATTTATCCTTGTTAAGAGGAACATATTTAGCGAATCATAAAGAACAACTTTTAAAAATAAGACGTTATTTCAAAATGTCAAATGCACCTAATTATCTAATTATTTGTCTTTTATTACCTAAAATAATTGAATTATAAAAAGAAAACGTAAAATTTCCACTCTGTATTACGCTTTTATAAGGTTACGCCGTTTGACACGTTTTCATAGTGACGTAGTGGGTAATACTCACTAGGTATTTTTTAAAAATAGGATGAAGGATTTAATAAGTATTGTATTTTAAAAATAAATACATTTATAAATAAGGAACTTAAATTCAATCTTTTGGATGTGAATTAATGTTTTTAATAAAAATTTGTTATAATTAGACCTTGCTTGGTTATAAAGTGGAAATAACTGTTACTTATATACTTCGGCAATTTTACCGTTGTCCCTCATTAGTGCAGTCAGTCTGACATGTAGCAAATCGGCCAACTTAGAGCGGCTCTGGTATAATCGTAATTTCAAATATATATTCTCCGGCGGATTATTCAATTCAGGGGCATTATACTTCTTTACACAATAAATCTGGCGCTCACCCCTAAATGTTACTAACTGGGAAAGCACGTTAAGCTGGTGGTCCTGCTCCCGATCACTCATCGGTCATGTCGGATTGCCGTAGTGAGAGTAAAGGAATAAAGAGTGCCTGTGTGACTTGTCTTTGCGCGCACACTTGTGCACTATAATATGTCCTGCGCACTTGGCTGATCTTAATTGAGATGAGCCATGGCTGATATCGGTTGGATGCCTTATTTACTTTATTTTCTCCGATAGGTTAGCAAGGTTAGCTTGGTACGGGCATGTTATGAGGAGGGAGGGAAGCCATGTAACTAGAAGAGTGATGAGTATGAATGTCAATGGACGGAACGGTAGAGGAAGGCCGAAGAAGACATGGATGGATTGCGTGAGAGATGATATGGGAGTGAAAGGAGTAGACACAGAGCTGACGAATGATAGGCCCGAGTGGAAGAAATACACATGTTGCGCCGACCCCACTTAGCGTGGGATAAGGAGAATGAAGTATTTGGATGTGTTTAATTATTTGAATATTCCATGCTGACTGTACTAGGTCACCAGGGCACCATAAGTAACACTGACCAGTCTTGGTGGCGGAGTAGATGTTCTCGATGGGGAAGACGCCGCCGAGCCCGAACAGCAGCACCTTGGCCAGCGCCGGCACCAGCTGCGTGGTCGTCACTAGCACGTTCACACAGTTCTCCCTGGAAACCACAACAAATGGATAATGTATTCTGTTGAAATGAAAATTTGTCACCTACCCACGTCACTATCGGTTCTTTCATTATTTGAGTAGAAATTAATATTTTTACCGTTTAAATATACTGACTTCAATCAGCAAGTTGTTGATCTATTTTATCATGCTACTATACTTATATTACTCGTAAAACATTTTCAATAAGTATAAAATCATAATCACATACAATGTGGTCCAATAAAGTGTTGGAAAATGCTCAGCGAAAGTTCCCCCCCTCTTAGAGGGCTAGAGAAGATCTTTTTGGGGCTGTTTGCCGGTAGTTGAGCTATGCCGGAAACCATGATGCCACCAAGTCGATGAGGTACATAAATCGCGATATTTTAGTCGGTAGAGAAATGCACTCCGCCCAGGAGGAGCTACTGGCATTTACAATCCTCGTGCCAGTCGCCGGGGAGTCCGACACACCACCGAGAACCCCACACAACCCCCTCTACCGGTTTAAAAAAGACCCAGCGAAACTAAGACCAATTTGGTAAACAAGGCCAAATCTGTGGGGTAACTACCTACTGTCGAAAAAAAAGGAACTAGATTGGTGCAGCGACACAAAACGAATACAACATAAACTCTTAAGTGACACAAATAGACCTGACTTTTGCTCGTGAGATGCAAAATGTAAGCGCTCGCTGAGCACAGACTAAATAGATACTGAACACAAAAGATCCCCATGAGTCGTAGAGCGTCGAACCGTTCCAACAAAATACGGGACGACATCACAAAAAGTAGTTTACCTCGAGTTGATCATGTTGAGGCACTTGCAGGCGAGCGTGAGCCAGTTGTCTGTCGCCTGCTCGAGCTCCGCGCGTAGCTGCAGCCACTGCTCTCTCTTAGCCGGGCCGAGGAGACCGCCCACGCTGGAACAAACAATCATACAAATTAATAAAGCGTGCATATTATTCACTTCGACAGGAAAGTCGGTCTTAGGTTTAGGCACAAAATTGATTAATGTTATGATCCCACCGAATAAATAAATAAAAATTTAATAACATTCGGTGGAATTTTAAACTTTTTATTAAATCGTGTCTTGTGAAAAAAGCATATTATAAAGTAGAAGACTAGGTACTTAAATGATAAAAATCCATGGAAATAACAAGCTGCTCGCTTGGACATCAATGAATTATGTTACCTTAATACTTACCTTAATTATATTACCTCTTCCGATTTTATGTCGTCCTAGTACTTGCCCTTGGCCAGTCGAAATGGTTGAGTATAAAAGAAAGTAGCTTCCCGCGAGTGTGTGTCCCTATGTACGCTTAAATCTTTAAAACTAGACAACGGATTTTAAAGAGGTTTTTTTCATAGATAGAGGAGGAGATTCAAGTTAAAAAGAAGAAAGTTTTTATGTACGCTCCTTTTCTAAACTAAGTTTTACTTCCTGGTGCTATATTCGGGTTACTATTAAATATCGCCATATAATAATCTCTCTGTTTCTGAATATTTTTTGAAAGATTTACGTAGACATTTAATGTTTAATGTTACTTTTTTTTCTTATTATTATTTTCTCTTTTCCCTTAATGTTTAATGTTATAATTTATGTAATAAATTTAGCCTTCGTAACCCATTTCTCGTTTAACACCTTAAGAGAAACGGGAGTAGCTGAAAATCAGCGCTATCTAGGTTCCGGGAACCTAGACAAGCTCATGCTGAGCTATCTCCTATTGCTTTACTGATTGTTGTTTTATTTTTTTTTATTTTGTTCGAGTATGGAAAGCAATAAACGAATTTTATTATTATTATTATTAGACGAGGACTCAAACTCTTACGGTTTTATGCTGCCCTGCCCTAAGCAATGTGTCATTTAAATGGTGGATGTGGTTTTTTAATAACACAAATATAATAATATCTTTTTACAATATTACTTTCATACCTGTTCCTATAGTTATTGTAGGTGTCCTTAATCTTCCTATACCGGAAGGCGAGCTTGCGCATCCAGTCGACGCCGCCGCGCACTATGAGTGGCAAGGATTCAAACTCTTACGGTTTTATGCCACCCTGGTACCTCTTAGTAGGCCGCAAATTGTATTATCGTAGTATTTATAAGTTTAAAGTATAAAGAGTATGTTAAATTGTATATGTGGTATAATTATTTACATGGAGTGAGGGTCTAGTAGGTATCTGTCTGATTCCCTCTTACCGGAGCCGCGACAATGGACTAGTAGGCCACGCCTACTAACGATGCTAAATAAAATAACATAATATGGTCCAACTAACCTGTTCCTATAGTTATTGTAGGTGTCCTTAATCTTCCTATACCGGAAGGCGAGCTTGCGCATCCAGTCGACGCCGCCGCGCACGCCGGGCGCGCACAACGAGTGGCGAGTATTCAAACTCTTACGGTTTTATGCTATCCTGGTACCTCACCGTCTCTTTCTATGGTCCGTCGCCCAATAACATAGGTAGATATGTATGTCTGTTTGCACCATAGCTCTTAACGAAACTAACTAAGTACTTTTATTCAACTGACCTGTTCCTATAGTTATTGTAGGTGTCCTTAATCTTCCTATACCGGAATGCGAGCTTGCGCATCCAGTCGACGCCGCCGCGCACGCCGGGCGCGCACAGCGGCGCGGCGGCGGCGGCGCCTGCGTGGAACCCGTCTGATGCGAAGTTGTACGCGGATAGGTCTTGGCCGTTGTCGTCTGCTGCTACCGCGTCTATGTGCTCCTGGTCGCAATCCTGGGGGGAATGTAATTAGTTATATATTTGCATTAGTTACATAGTATAAAAAAGTGTGTTAGATTAGACCATTTATCGAGGAAGGCTATGTAGCATTACGCTGCGACCAATAGGAGCGAAGAAACAGAAGGAAATGTGAAAAAAGCGGGGGAAAACGCGGACGAAGTCGCTGGCACAGCTAGTTCTAAATAACTCGAGAGTCCAAGAATACATAGCTACAACAAGAAAACACAAACACTAATGTGTATGAGTATGTAATCATTGCTATGCGGTCCTTCAGTAGACTTAGGTCTGGGAAACATGAAATTTGCATATAAACTTATTTAACATGTGATCAATCAAGCCATTCCCTCTACATATTTTTAAGTAATTAAATTGATTTTTTTTTTTATTTGTCGTTATTTCCTGGTGCAGGACTGGCCTAGGTGATGGAGCTTATTATAAGAGGCCAAGACTAATTTTGGGTCACTGCAACAATCTAGTTAGTAAATTTAAAATTAAATTTTCTAGTAAACATATTAATTTACTGCATTTACTGAAATATTTCTAGAAATACCTTTACTAGTAAAGGGATAAAAAGTATTCATAGAATAACATACCTCAACATCATTGAAGAAGAAATGTGTGTCAGCTAAGCTGAATATCATTTCTTCCATTCTGAAACCTAATTGAACTATTTGTTGTGTATCCTGAAACAAAAAACAACAGAAATTTGTTAATTTAACAAATCTAAGTTTTTAATTCTCAAACAACAATAATTATTGTGTTAGGCTACTATGTTTTAATTTTTCTTAAGCTTTACTAGAAATCTGATGATTGTCTTCACATTACACATCATCAGCCCATATACATCTCCTCTGCTGGGGCATGGACCTACCCTAAATTAGGGTGATCAGGCCTTAGACAACCATGCTGGCCAAGTATGCATTGGCCAACTACATGATTTTAGAATTTCTTCATATTTATGCTGGTTTCCTCACAATGTTCTAATTTTATCCTCACCTTATTGTACTTAGTAGCATAAGTCCCAGTCAATAGCGAGTGGAATATAATAATTGTCTCGTCCAAGTCCCAAATGAACACCCGGTCTGTCGCTGGCTCTGGAACATGCTGTGCCGGTGAAGATGATGTATTCCGTCTACCCCTGCCTCGAGTTCTGCTTGTTGTGCTCTCTCTGAAAGAATATTATTAATATTTTCATTGATTTTAAGTTTCAAACAAGTTTGATAGTTCACAGATGATAAAGGACAGACACAGCCTTGTGTGGAGAATATCTTGAACTTGTAATGTGAACTATTCTGGATCTAAATAATTTGTATTATTAAGAATGAAGAATGAATGAAGTTTCAAATGCTCTTGCTCTGTAATGGATTTTTTCCTTTTGCTTGTCAAGAAGGGGTACATTGCTTAGGTTACCCCTTTTATTTTGAAATAAACTATGTATTAATAAATACATAAAATCACGCCTTTTTCCCAGAGGGGTAAGGGGTAAGGAAATGTAGTTATGTAGCGACTAAACTCACCCTGAGTTTTCTCTACATCTTCTGCTGACTGCATGTATTTCACTCTTGATAGGTGAAAGTGGGCTTGCATCGTTTATTGAAGGTAACATCGACGACGGAGAATCTGAGGAACATATTTAAAGTTAGATGAATGGTTACTTTTACAAAATGTAAATATGTAAGTACTTTTATAGAGTTTTTTTTTAGAAAGTCTTCATGACATGTATAAATTCTTGGAAGTATATATAAACAAGCTTTTAGATTTAAAATCAAACATGTTTTAACATACACGTAAGTTGTAGATCGAGAATATTGATAACAAAACAACCTCGCTAAAGATCGTAATAAAAGAATACCACGTACCAGATTCGCTCTCTGAATCATACCAGTAGTCAGAATTATTGCTGGGGCTATTATTCTGCGGTTCAGAGTCGCTATCATCCAATTTCCTGCGTTTATTGTGGTAGGAACTATCGTTTTCTTTATTCATTTCTTATTAACGATTTTCACAGAACAAGCAAGGTTTAAAGTTGGTCTCAAAAAAGTTATGTAGTTGTAAATGTTTATCAAAGGTATTGAACACTTTATTAACTTATTTTTAGCTAAGAAAATAAAAAAATAGTCTCAATAATCACAACAACAACACAACAATCAGTACGAGGAAATGTCATAGCATAGAACGTCATTGTCAAATTTTAATGTTTCGCAGTTGGTAGCACTGTACAAACATTTTTAGGACGCGTTCGTGATTTTGCTGTTTTTGAATTAAAGATCTTTGTTCAGGCTTCCATTTTATATTGAAATCTATTGAAACTAACAATATATTTCCTAAAATGGACTAAATAAGAACATTGCCCCTTGTATCTAGTCTGTACCAACGTATTTTTAATAATAGAAGAGTTGAGCAACTTGTAATGATTTTGCTACCCCCCGTTAGATGGCTCTGCCAAAAATCTTCCTTTCAAAACCCTAAATGCTTACGCATTACCTTTAGCCTTACGGCCAATGGTACGAAACGCAGGTTAATTTTAAAATTGTTCTTGGGAATAGATCCAGATGAAAGTCCATCTAGCTAGGTCAGTACTATTCCCTTTACACATTTTTTTTGTCCTACTGATGGGATTTAATTTTATTTCCACAGCAGAAAAGGCAGCACATACCTGATAAAGCGCCCCCGAGGTGGTACGACGTGTGTCCAGCGCTTCCACTGCTACTAGGGGAGCTGACGTATGGGGAGTAGCTGGGCGTGGCGTAGTACCCGCCGTACTGCGCTACGTTGTGCTCCGCGTACCCGGCCGCGTAGCTGCTGTAGTCCTGGTAACATTAAAATTTGGGTTTTAGACATGTTTCATGGTATTGTAGAATTTGTAGTCTACCTCTGTAAGTTCTTATGGAATTAAAAAATCAACGCTATACATACCTATCGATGCCAACCAGTAGGTACTTTAAACTTCATTTTTATCATGCTTCTGTTACCAAAATAGCTTGGTTGGATATACCAACGCCATCTATTATTTATCACCTACCGGAACTAGATTTCTGCTACTTTTTTTCTCTTTCCCATTATGTAAGGATTGCAGTTTATATGGAGTACTAATCAACGCCATCTACCAAAGCTCACCGGTACTAAATTCTAATTCACGCCAACGCCATCTAACAACGCTCACCGTACTAAATTCTTATTCACACCAACGCCATCTATTGTCACATATCGGAACTTCATCCTCACCTGCTGCGCCGTAGGGAAGGACTGCGCGAGTCCCCCGTTGTAGGAGGAGTATGCGTAGGGCGAGGGTTGCGCGCTGAAGCCTGAACTGGGCACGCCGCCTACGCCGCCCACGCCATACGCGCTCAGGTACGTAGGGGTTGCCTTGCATGATGACCTGGTACATGAATGGGAAGAAATAAGTGTTTATGTTGATATTAACTTGCGCTTTTTAGATACGATATAACAAAATGTCTCACGAGTTGAAATGCTTGATTCCGAACACCAATTGGTATTATATAGTAGGTATTTCTTAAAAAGTTTTGATGACTTTTAAATTGATAAAATTATCTATTTACATTTGGACTGTGTCTAGCCTACTTATTTTGGCTTAAATATAGTAACTCTATGTATGATGCACGATGCATTTTATTTTAGTTTTCTTGAAAAGTTCACTATTTTACACTTACGAGGTTTTAACTCTAAAGCGTCGAAATAGGTATGTATGTCTGTATGTATGTATGTATGCATGTATGTATATTATGTATGTCACCTGTTATTCGTGTTGTGCGGCGAGGGGTACGCCGCGTACGGCTGGTTGTAGAGCGTCGAGCCGACGTACGAGGACGCCGCTGCGCCCCCACCGTATTGCTGCATACTGTGCACAAGAAAAAAGTTATAAGTTAAAAACATCGATGGCCGAGTGGTTAAGGTCGTTGCTTGCCATGCGAGAGGTCGCCAGTTCAAACTCCGCCACGTACCTACCACTATGTTTGTCTTTGAAATCCATGTGTACGATTATTCGACGCTTTAACGGTGAAGAAAAACATCGTGAGGAAACCAGCTCACGTACGAAGAAATTCTTATAGTACAGGATCCGTGGAGTATTTTTTCACTTGATTACTATCAAGCTAACTTTCCGTGAGTAGCTTCATTTTGATAAGACGCCCAACAATTTCCTGTGCGAAAATTTTTGATTGTGGTAGCTAACAGAGGTAGCAATGATAAAATATGTCGATTTGATGATTCTTCAATATTTATTACTAACTGAATTGTTTTTATTATATCTTATGATAATTATCTAAATTATTTGAAAAAATATTTGTCCTACAAAATCTATGGTTTCATCAAAGAGTCCTCCCCCTCCAACATGTATTGATAACGAGATCACCAAAAATTATTACTAACCAGCTGATTTTTTTTTTATTTATTTGGTTAATATTTATATAATGTAACGGTCATATTGTCCTACAAATTCCGTGGTACGTTGTCCCGGTCCTACGGTCAAAAGTAGTAGTACAGATCCTTGATGTAAAAATAGCGTGGTACGCTATTGCGGTGCACCAGTTCAATATATATTAGAAAGTCATGTAATTAAAAATTGTAAACAAAAAAAAAACCGCCTTCAAAAACCCGACTCACTAAAAATTACAAAATAATATACTACGAACATTTATAATCATCTGGGTATGAATTTTATATGTTGTTGAAGGCGGTGCCGTTTATATTTCAAACAGACAAGCACAGAGTGCTTCTTTTTCCTCAAAATTTTGATTGGCACCGCCTTCAAAAACATATAAAATTCATACCCAGATGATTATAAATGTTCGTATTATATTATTTTGTAATTTTTAGTGAGTCGGGTTTTTGAAGGCGGTTTTTTTTTTTGTTTACAATTTTTTTCATACTTTTTAGTGTTAAATTTTTTGTTACCCTATTAGTTCAGCTCACCTGTAATACTACTGATATTATAACTAGTAGTCTTAATATGTATACAGTATTGAAAGAATTATCCTTTTACTCCAAACAATTAAGGAGTTGACCTTCCATCATCAGCTCAGCATCATAACATTATGATTGCAAGAAGCAATGCCAATATCACTTCAGAAAATATATAAAACACGGTACATGTGCCTATAAAATTTGAGGGTTGCCCTCGATTTCTCCTGGATCCCATCATCAGATCCTAGACTGGTCACCCTATTAGTTCAGCTCACCTATAATGCTACTGATATTATAACTAGTAGTCTTAATAAATGTGTACAGTATTGAAACAATTATCCTTTTACTCCTAAGTATTAAGGAGTTGACCTTCCATCATCAGCTCAGCATCATAAGATTATGATTTCCAGAAGCAAATGCCAATATAACTTCAGATAATATGCAAAACGCGGTACATGTCCCTATAAAATTTGCGGGTTGCCCTCGATTTTTCCTGGATCCCATCATCAGATCCTAGACTGGTCACCCTATTAGTACAGCTCACCTATAATGCTACTGATATTATAACTAGTAGTCTTAATATGTATACAGTATTGAAAGAATTATCCTTTTACTCCTAAGTATTAAGGAGTTGACCTTCCATCATCAGCTCAGCATCATAAGATTATGATTTCCAGAAGCAAATGCCAATATAACTTCAGATAATATGCAAAACGCGGTACATGTCCCTATAAAATTTGAGGGTTGCCCTCGATTTCTCCTGGATCCCATCATCAGATCCGGGACTGGTGAAAATGGGACCACCTCGGAAGTAAACTGTATCCAACCAAAAAAAAATTTTTGAAATCCGTCTATAATTGACGAAAATATCGGTGAACATACATAAAAAAAAAAAAAAAAAAAAAAAATATTATACATACAGACGAATTGAGAACCTCCTCCTTTTTTTGAAGTCGGTTAAAAATCAATTCATTACTCAAGCGTGAGAAAAAAATTTTTGACTTTTTGGTAGATTTTGACCGTAGGACCGGGACAACGTACCACGGAATTTGTAGGACAATATGACCGTCACATTATATAAATATTAACTAAATAAATAAAAAGAAATCAGCTGGTTAGTAATAATTTTTGGTGATCTCGTTATCAATACATGTTGGAGGGGGAGGACTCTTTGATGAAACCATAGATTTTGTAGGACAAATATTTTTTCAAATAATTTAGATAATTATCATAAGATATAATAAAAACAATTCAGTTAGTAATAAATATTGAAGAATCATCAAATCGACACATTTTATCATTGCTACCTCTGTTAGCTACCACAATCAAAAATTTTCGCACAGGAAATTGTTGGGCGTCTTATCAAAATGAAGCTACTCACGGAAAGTTAGCTTGATAGTAATCAAGTGAAAAAATACTCCACGGATCCTGTACTATTAGGTTGTGTAGTCAACCAACCCGCACTTGATCAGCGTGGTCGACTAAGGCCTTATCGCTAGTTTAGGGTAGGCCTAATATCTACGAGTTTTCCGAAAGTATTGAAGTGAAAGTTATCTAAATATCTATCAAGTATCAGCAAATATTTCATGAGAATCTTGTTACTTAAATATATCATGTCGCTGTGTCTCCCGACACCTCGACACTTGCTGAGCAGATCCATTAGAAGTTACCTATTTACTTTGTTTTTCATTTTGTCAATGCATGAGTGTCTTAAATTTAATTGAATAAATACATTTCTCTCTTTATATCTTTCTTTCTACGTGTGTATACTTATACTTATATACCTAATAGGCGTGACGACTGGGTCAAAATCTTTTTATTCTATTTAGTCCATAAGTTAGTTTATACAAAAATATCACGTATTTTTTTGTTTTTCAATTGATTGAAAAATGACAAAATTATAGCTTATCAAACTTCTGGAGTGGGGGTTGTGACGTCACAGTTACGCAAAAATTGAACCTAAACGTGACGTCATTCGAAACTTCTAAGCCATTTATCTTCATAATTTCTTGTTTGTGAAACAAAATAAAAAATACGTGTACAATATTTTTAAATAATCTAAATAACGGACTAATTATATTTTTTTAGTCGTCTCGCCTATTACGCCGAAAGTTCAATAACCCCTATTCTAGGCCCAGCAACACCTACTTCCGCATTGTTACCAAGTAAACACACATCGTAAGTACCCTCAGTTGGCAGGCTTCCCCAAATCCTCGGTCGACGACCCGCTCTTGGCAGTCGCGACTCTTGATTGAGATACATTAATCACTATTAACCACAATCACTCTAAGACCAAAGCTGTCAATCAAAATTTACTAATCAGTAAGGAACTGCGGTAGAAATTGACTGATTAACCAAGTCGAATACTGAAATAATAATTAAAATAAGGTAAAAAAATCTTTAAAAACAAGCTTTTATTTAAATGCGCTAAAAAGAAAAAAATAAACTTTTATACTATAACTTTACTGTCAACTTATAACATTTCAAATTCAACATATTTGACACAATTTATATGTTTTAAAAGCTTGTCGCGAGATTTAAGTACCTACTCGTAATTTTAAAAGCAAGTTTTAAAATACCTGCCTATTAAAAATTTTAAACTAAGAAAGTAATTATACGAGTACTTAAATCTCGCGACAAGCTTTTAAAACATATAAATTGTGTCAAATATGTTGAATTTGAAATGTTATAAGTTGACAGTAAAGTTATAGTGTAAAAGTTTATTTTTTTCTTTTTAGCGCATTTAAATAAAAGCTTGTTTTTAAAGATTTTTTTACCTTAATTTATTTTATACTTTTTAGTTTTCACCTTGTCGATGGGGTTGTGTCGTTTAAGTACTGAGTTCCTTTGGCTGTCTTCCGGCTCCATCATCAGACCCTGGTTACCATCTAGCATCTAAGTACTCATCTAGGCGAATCAAACGAGCCCAAACTCGATGGGGTTGTGTCGTTTAAGTACTGAGTTCCTTTGGCTGTCTTCCGGCTCCATCATCAGACCCTGGTTACCATCTAGCATCTAAGTACTCATCTAGGCGAATCAAACGAGCCCAAACTCGATTTGGTTGTGTCGTTTAAGTACTGAGTTCCTTTGGCTGTCTTCCGGCTCCATCATCAGACCTTGGTTACTATCTAGCACCAAAGTACTCATCTAGTCGAATGAAATGAGCCCAAACTCGATGTGGTTATGTTATTTAATTACTGAGTTGCTATGGCTATCTTCCGACTTCATCATCAGATCAGCTCCATGTCATAATAATATTGCATTGTCATCGGATATACACGTGCATGCAAAATTTCAGCTCAATCGGTTGAGGGCAAGTGCCTTAAAATTGAGTTATAAAATTCCACCCGAACACACAAACATACATACATTACAAGTTAAATAAAAGCTTGTATAAAAAGACGTGTGGCACTCGGGGACTGCCGCGGTATAGCTATTGCATAGCATCGTCCAATTTCGGAGCAGCTCGTCTCGATTCGTGCGAGTTTCGTAGAGTCGTATAATACGTTTTTCCGCACGCACACAAACACCGTGCCGAAGTCTACCGAACTGAAACGACGTTAGACGATTGTGAGGTTTTTTTCGTTACGGAAATTCTTGGTTAGGTCGCTGCGCTCAAAGCCCGCGCTTAAAAGCTATGCAATAGCTTAATACTTGCCTATTTGACTTGTAAGTGTCTAGTTAGACTTTTAGGAATGTTCTATAATAGGGATGATTGATGGGCTACTCAATATAAAAAAATGCTAAAAGAATTATTGTCATAATTTAAAAACTTGCCGAGATATTACCGTTTCGATACCTCATCGTTCGGGCACGCATAAAACGCTCTGTACATAAAGTGACATAAAATTGATGCCACTTTATGATGCCTGGGAGTACTTGTAGCCTTTAGAGCGGATGACTCTCTCCCCTAAAAGGAGGCCTATGTCCAACAGTGGACATACTTTGGGGCTACCATGAGTTTAAAACTTACGCACTCGATATCGCCTACGTAAATATGTCTATGAAAAACTTGTACAGCGCCGCTGGTTACGCGAAGAACTAAAATCTACCGTATGAAAAAAATATATATATAGTGCTGTCTCTTACGCCAAGAGTAGGTAGTGGGTGCGATTCCCGCTCGGAACAAACATTTTTGAAATGAACATCGGTGTTTGTTCCGTGTTTAAGATATCTGTAAAACAATTAATTCAACCTATCAACGATTGGTTTGGAACTGAATAAAATTGAAGTGTTTGTTTGTAATATTAAAATAACAACTTTTTACTATTAGTAACGGTATAAATCTCTATCGGGCACCAATCTAATCTCCGAAACGGCTGGACCAATTTCGATGTAAATTTTACTACTACATAGCTAGTTTTACAAAGTACATTATTTAGGCTATTTTATCTTCACATTTCCACGCGGACGCCCGAGTGCGCCCCCTAGTTTATTTACCTATATAATAACTACTTGCATACCTACCTATCGCTTTAATATTTAAAAAAAACTTACTTAGTCATCATAAAGGCAATGCCCGGCACTCCTTTTTTAAACAATCGCTAATAATTCTATTAAGAAGTTAATGGGCCATACATTATACAAATCTATACAAAACATGATTTTCTAAATCCATATTCATGCTTTAAAATATTCATATAAACGGCGATACAAAGCTCTTCATTAGACCATATTTGGTTAGGAGCAGCAATCTATACTAATATTATAAAGCTGAAGAGTTTGTTTGTTTGAACGCGCTAATCACAGGAACTACTGGTTCGAATTGAAAATCTTTGTGTGTGGGATAGACCATTTATCGAGGAAGGCTTTAGGCTATATATCATCACGCTGCGACCAATAGGAGCAAAGAAAAATTGGTAATGTGTAAAAAGATCAGGCCGAAGTCGCTGGCTGGTATACATCTATTGGTATATAAAATGTAAAAATAAAATTAATACGTAAGAATAAGTTGGTTAGATTTTTTTTTATAATAGACATCACTCCACCTGATGGTAAGCGGTAGTGAGATCCACATATGAGGTCGACGGGCACAATAGACCATATTGAGCCTGTCGCACTCACCCTGAAGGCCTGCTAATATGCCGTTTTACATTTACTTGAATTTAAAAAATCAAACTGTTAAAATTCTTTATTTTAGGTCTTTGACATAATAATGACTGTGAGTGTGAGAATGAGATTCTGTAAGTAACAAATCGAAAAGCTGAGGGTTTCTAATCGGAATGCACTTTATAGGTGCATTTATTAGACTGGCTCGGTGGAACAGTGGTTGATGACTCTGGCCAAGAATCATGGGTTCGAACCCCACCAATAATTAACATTAATGTAATTAACATTTGTATTTGTTCTGTGTCTGGGTGTGAATATGTATCTATGGAATATCAGTCTCTGACGCCCATCGTGCCCTGCTGAGTTTAGGGTCTAGTGGCCGTATGTGAAAAGAAAATAGTAAAATAACCTAAACATCAGCCGAGTTTAGGAAAACTTCTTCGTAGAATTTACTTCACTATCATTTAGCGTTTAACAGCCTACATTTCTTACCACCATTCTGCTTACACGCCTAATTCCTAATCTAATTATAATTTTAATCACCTAATCAGTGCGACTCTAATGCTTACATAAAACATTGATATATTGGATAATAACGGCTGCCTTTATTTATGGTCGATTCAATTCTGATGTTTTTACGATTAAATAAATATGTCTCGTGTTAACATGACATCATCATCATTCAACTGATTCCCATTACTTGTAGTCAACGTAACAGTTTTATCTTCTACATCTGCCATTAGATAGTAGAGAAAGCTTCTATGTCAGCTGGTATTACAGATATAGAGATGACTATAAGTATTTTTGATACGATTTCACTTTTAAGCTTCTTCATACAACGTTCACTCCCCGTACGGTGCAAAAATGACACATCTTGTAAGACTTCTAATGCCTGTGATTAAAAAACTCAAAAAAAAGAAGATCACGCCGTAACATCTCCTTTGAATTCGTTATAAAAAAGGTAATTTAAAACTTATTAATTTTTTTTGAGTTTTAGGGCTTTGGCCGTAGTTCGTACCTGCCAGTCAACATGGTTTAAAAAATTGATTTTTTTCAAATTTTACGGCTAGCTATAGCTCAATCCAGTCAATCCCTATTTGATTAGGTACATTTTTTCAATTTTTCTCCTTCTTAACAAAATACAGTAGGGCAGTACCGTGTGGTTATACATCATACATACTTTGCCTTAGTATATTTAAAAAAAGAAGATCGAATCGAATTCAGAACTTCTTCCTGTTCTTTTTTTAAAAATCTTTGATAACTCCTGTTTTTTTTAAAGATTTTCTGTTCAAGCCGTAGCTTTATACAGCCAGTCGTTCGTTTTCTTCGGTAATCCACTTACCTATTATAATACTGGTAGGGCAGTGCCGTCTGGTCGTACGGCAGCGCGTCCCCGTACAGCGCCACTTCGCCTTCGCAAAGCCCCGGGCTCCGGACTTCACTTTTGACACCACCTGGATTTAAAAAAAAAACTTTAAAACTTACGTCCCTATATACATAAAATCACGCCATTTTCTCAGATAGGTAGGCAGAGATCACCTTCTGCCATGTGCTATGATCCTGGTAAAACCGAAATATTATTAAGTTATTGATAAGTACGGCTTAGTAAGCGAGGGTTATAGCAATAACTACTACTCTACTATTAGGAGTACTAGGCAAGCAAATTCGTGAAGTAGGTCTAATCTAGTAGAAGATTTAGGTAATAATAAGACATAATCTTCATTTATCTATATAACGTATCAAGAATACTAGGCAAGCCTATCGTGTAGGAGGTACAACTAAAGATCTATTTGACAAGGTTTACTAATCCTGACTATCCCCATTCATCCAACTGGTTCCAGGAGTACCAGGAAAGTATACGGTGTAAGGTATAGCAAAGAAATTGCTATTAGGAAAAGGAATTAGTTACGCCTTTCTACCAGAAGTACCAGGAGATCATAAAGTGAAGGAGGTTTACTAACCGGCGCTATCCTCATTCATCAACCAAGCGACAGCTGCCGAGGACGTAGTGGTTCCGAGCCCTGCTGACGTCAGAGGAAGGGCCAGCCCTCCAAGGGACGAGGTCGTCGCGCATCCGCCCGTCACCGCGCAGCTGTCCACCTCGCTACCAGGCAAGCATAGCCCGTCGGAGGTCAGCCCCAGACTGGTCGTGGTGGCCGTGTTCTGGAAGAGCGTGGACGCGCCTGATACTAGGAGCGCAGGGAGAGTTGCATCTTGGAGCAAAGATGGCGGCGAGTTGGAAGTGGACTCGGACTCGCACGGACTGGTGTTGACTTCGCCGGATAATCTGTAGGGGAAATTAGGAATTTGCAGTTCATGAAAAGGCAACTTAAAATATGACTATTAACGACTTTGATCATTAGACAGCTAGCTACATAAGTTTCATAACTTGTATTCTTATACATAAGCGTCCACTGCTTTATGTCTCTGTCTACTTATTAGCCGTGCGACATTCTAGTAATGTTTTTTTATAAATTTATAATATGGAACTTGAGGTATCTAACAATAGTCAGCCATATTAAGTTTTTATTTTATTTACATACAAATCATCAATCATACAATCAAATTCAGGTTTTAAAATATATTTGGCAATAAAATATCTACGTAAATACTTTAGTATAATTAACACTACATTATTGCTAACATCACGATATCAAATTCTTTGGCATCCCACGTCAACCCTTTCACCGCTATCCCACGGCACCACTCAAAATCGTCCCGTAAAAAACAGGAAAACAAATAGTTTATTCGAGCCGACGTTAGCCCGAAATTGTTCCGTTTTTCCTTCCGTAATGAAGACATTTCAGATAAGCGATTGTTTGGACAACAGGCGTCTCCGCAAACAGTGAGGAGTAGCTTTTAATGGATTTTTTATTTTCCAATGTTTTGTTAAACCGGCGGCCTTTTAAAACGGGGTTTATGGGTATGTCAACATTAGCCACGTCGGGAGTGAAGTTAAATGTATCTTTAAACGTTACGGGCACATTGGACCGAGATGACGAATTCAATTTTAATTAAGACATTTGTATGAAATTGCTAGCGCGAGATTTCAGAATTGTATAATATCGGAATTATGTATCGATTATTATCTTTAGTTTTTTTTAGATGCCAATAGATACGTACAGTGTAAAGTAAGTATATACGTAAAGCAAATCTTAAAGGCAGGATAATCAGCATCCTTTCTATTTAGAGATATCCTTATTAATATTATTTAATATTAACTAGTCTGTTTGTCAGTCACGCTTTTCACGTCTAAGCTACGCTCTTCAGAACTACTAAACCGATTTATATAAAATTTGGTATAATTATAGTCTAGCGGGCCTGGGGAAGTTCGAAGGTTATTTTTTAAATGACTGTAATACTTTATGCGATAATCGACTGATATCAATATATCTGTCACATGCTGAAAACATTAACTTCTTATCAAGCCATTTACAACGAACACGGAATATCCGGTCCAAACCCAACGCTTGGTCGCCCGTATGTCAACACACAGATTGGATTAATAAACTATGTGCTCCAATCAAAAATCAGATGTTTGCTTTAAATTAGTGTCATTAAACAAATCATTTGGACCGAGCAGATGCCTCGCAGACCCTCATATAGGGTTATTTGCGTTATCTCAATGTTTTCACGTGTCTCGTAATTTAGTTGTTATCAGCTGGACGTGCGCGCCATTTTATCATTTCCCGCGCTGTCATTATGTGATATGACAGTTGCACCATCGCAAATGGCGTCGCGATGCGTTCAAGTAATTATTATAATTTATAATTGTGGTCTATCAACTTTTGTAGACTACTATAAACTACAATATTTCGGGCGAAAATACACTGAGCCATGATTGTTCTAAATTAAGGTGTGTGTAGATTTTTGTGCGACTTTGCAGATTTTTGCATTCAAGACTAGTAATTTCTTTTTAATATCTAATTCTTATTCAGGCATCTCAAACCATGACCTAAGACTATGCACCTGAATAGATTAGAGATTGAAAAAAAATCATATGGAAAACGCTACTAGAAATTATTAGCCCAAACTAAAAAAAGCTGTTACGACCACACCTACACGTTAAATATTTGCGTAACAAAATTATTATAACGACCATTAATTTATGGAAATGAATGCAAATAGCCTTCAACATAGTTTGAGCATAGCACCTGTTTAATTTTTAATTAGTTTATGAATATTTTCGTTTTATTGCGAATTATGTTGATGATTCATAATATCTGTCATATTTGGTCGCATCATTATGACAACTCATGAAACTAATAGGTATGAACGAAAAAACGTAATATAAAGCTGGGCATTGACGATCAGTTGAACTGATCAGTTAAACTGACGTCCATCCAAAATTTGATCGTGAGTGTAAGATGATTCGATGATGATTCGACACTCACGATCAAATTTTGGATGGACGTCAGTTTAACTGATCAGTTCAACTGATCGTCAATGCCCAACTTAAGACATATTTAAATATTCATACCCGTAATCGACGTGCATGAAGATGTTGATGGATATGGAAGAAACGAAAGTGGTGTACCGGGCAGGCAGCCATGGCAGGACGTGATATCTGCCTACCCCTCTGCCAAAAGGCTTGATTGTCTATGTAAATAGGTATCCTCGTAAAGTCGTTACTATATCGCCGGACAAATAATCGAATGACGTTCTGAATCATATAAATCAGTACAGGCGTTTCGTCTCTATGGTGCTTCAAAAGAACATTATATAAATACGTACATATGCTGGTAAACAAATGACTACTCCTTAGTATCGCGCAGTACGGTAAAAAGAACCTTAATTTATAATTATTTTTCGTTCTCTAGACTATATTAATATCTGTATCATGTATCATTTAGATCGATTCAGTACTTTTTGCGCGAGTAGATAATCCAATCGACCACACGTACAACTTTAGATTAATTTAACTTTTTTGAACTTATAAGCAGACTGAAATTTAAAAATACAAAAGTATAGCTAACCGTAAAGCATAAGGAAAAACCGCATTATGGTTCCGCGCGGTTCCTGAGATAAGTGTCTTAACAACATTAAGATAACAGTAAAAAATACTATAATTTTTTTTTTCATAATAGGCTAACAAGATGACCTCACTCCACCTGATGGTAAGCGGTAGTGAGATCCAAATATGAGGTCGACAGGCACAATAGATCATATTGCACCTGTCCCACTCACCCTGAAGGCCTGCTTAAATGCCGTTTCACGCCCCGCCTGAAGAGCCCGGGATCATAGGAGGGAGGGAAAACTTGAGCTGGAAGGGCATTCCATGCCTTAATGTCAAGTGGCAGAAAAGAGAAACTAAACCTCTTAGTCGGAGCTACCAGCGATAATTCTAATAATCTTTGTTTCCAGTTCTATTTTATAAGACTCCCCTACAATCGTTTTTCTTAAATGCATGTATTATCTTTAAGTTACATACAGTGGCTCTTACACTTTACTTGTGTATAGATTAAAGAATTAGCAAAAGCTTATTTTACAAAAAACAATGCGCTTTTGTTTGATAAAAACTGTCCACATCAAAAAGCATGTTTAATAAACTTCAGATTCAGCCAACTGGCAATATTGGTTATTTATTGGTTTATTTATAGAAGTGGAACCCAACACCGTAGGCCTTGTCTTCAAAAGGGCCCTTGTTTATATTAGTTCGCGCCTTTTCCAAGTGTCACTTTGCTCTATGCCGACACTTCTGTAGGGTTGTCTATGCACTGAACCATAGATTGTAGAGCTGTCTTTATGGATTCCGCAAAATAACATAAGTTATGAACACTCGAGTTTATTTATTAAGGACGGCAATTATTAGAGCATGTTACAATAATAAGTGGATTTAGTTACAGCCACATACGATCTATGATTATAGCTTAGTTTAGTTAGAATTGAGTAATATACTCTATATTGACGCTTATGTTTCGCAGAACTAATTATGATCGCTAAATTGCGGTAACAAATACACAATATCAATGAAAAAGTGAGATATTCAACATTTTGATGCAATTAATGAAAAATAAAACAACCTTTAGAAAAATAGGTAGTTTTAGGAAAAGCTCTTGGAGTTATATTCGTATTAATAGAATATAATAGATTTTTTTCTAACTGCCATACGATGATGGCTTGGAGTAGCCTCGTCATCATCACCGGACTTGCGGGGGAGCGGATGGCTCTCAACCGTAAATAATAGAATATAATAATTGTTTATTCGGTACAGCTATCTTAATCTATGTTCCCAATAAGATCGTCTTTAATTCACCCACCCTGAAAAAGTTTCAGCCATCCCTATTCCGTCAAACAACGCTATCGAATATCAAACGAGCGTCAAAGCCGAAATTTTGAGTCAACTCCCGGCATTGTCACTATCTTTTTAATTGAATGCTTTTTTAACGTCCCCGAATCTTTCCACCGAGTTTTTAAGTAGTCCTCGTAAAAACAGTTTTAACTTTGTAAAACAAAGACTTCAAAGGAACATTTCGGCATTCCATATGGTGGATATGTTGCTGTCACACTTTTAGTGTTGTGTAGGCGAATATTGGAATTGATTCTTGTTTGATTGTAAAACATAGTAGGGTTTTATATTTGAAGCTTTTTATATTTGATAAAGAACACTTAATGAATAAAGATCGCGAGGGAAAAATAGAGTTCGCAAATTACATATTGCATTTTATTTCGACTATTGGGTTGAAGCATTCGTGGTAGTGTTTTAGAATTTATGTGGTCAAAGCATTTATGGAGTGAATGTATTGGCTTCATAGAGAATTGTGGGTAGGTAAATGACCGAATAAAATCCGTTTTGCAGCAAAAATCGTAGAGTCAATCCAATCTTGGAACATTTTAACAGCAGACATATTTTTCGGAATCATGACTTTGCTTCTTTGAGGTAATTCTAATTTTATGATCATTTATGCAAAAGTACTGAGAAAAAAAGATTGTTTAAAAATAAAACAACGACAGAGTTTACATCTTTAAGTTAAAGCTCAAATCACAATGACTCAAAGTTTCCAAAACCCACGCGTTCCATCAAAATTCAAAATGGCAATAAATAACCGTCTATTTTTAACCCTTCCATTCGTCATTGGTGACAGATCCGCGCCTGACCATCTGTTTGAATTCTGTTTCGACGCGATTTTGGGTGCGGTTTAAAAAAAAACTTGCAATTAATAGAATCTGTGGGCAAACACGTGTAGACCAAATGCTCGCACGGACCACTGGGTATGGCGGTTTGAGTGATGGTCGAAAGTCGGTAGTGAGTTTACTTTGCCTACTGACTGTAGGTAACTCAGATGCATGTAAGTTGGCTCTTTGAGTTTTGACTTAAAGTCAGGGATCGATAATGCTCTACCAAAATGTGAAATGATTAGGTGGAGAAATAGAGTTTGATACTAAAATAATGTGGTGTATAAAAGAACCTAGTGAATCCTTACCACCACAATAAGCTTATCTGTAGTTTTTTTTATTACACAAAAATCAAGGAACCCTATTACTGAGATTTTGTTGTTCTTCTGTATGTATCCTAAATGACAAGAACCGCGATATATTAATAGTTTAACACAATAAGCCCCAACCATTACCTGATTACAACTAATATTCGTGACTAAAGTGTTAACGAAACGTATGTATTCTGATTATTATTTATGTTATAACCAAGATCCGGTCCAATCCAATAGCGTCCAAACAATGGGTCTCTTAAGCCCTTAACACAATGTTTGGCACACTCCCGACGCGCGCCAGGCGTGGCACTAATGGGTTCAACTTGTTAGAGACGTCATTGTGATGACGTCATTATATAAGTCTCCATATAAACTTTAAGTAGAGAGGACATTTAAATAGTGACGTCAGTTCAAAGGTTTTGGAGAGCTTAATGTTTATTTTTTTAATTTTTTAATAATTGCTGTAACTATTGTTTTTAATCGTTCAGAAATCTTTGATAAGGACCCAGTCTTTAGAGAATGCTTTTGATAAGCAATAGGTATAAACATGGACGCATTAAGCAATGGAATTAAAATCGATATTATTAATAATAGTGAATAAAGCTTAGATGAGGCTTAGAATGGTGATGTTTAAACCTTTGAGTTTTCTGAAAAATTTTGGTAATTTGTATTTCCAAGTAGACTAGGCATACCAGTTGTGGATGACTATAATCTAATTGATTTTAATTGGATCATCATCATCATCATCATCATCAGTCCACTTTCGTCCACTGCTGGACATAGGCTTCTCCAAATTCTCGCCACTTATTTTTGTCCTCGGCTATTCGCATCCAGCTCCTACGAGCCGTCCCGCGCAGATCGTCACTCCAACCGGCCTGAGGACGTCTTACAACTTTTAAATGGACATTTTCCCTAAATTAGGTACTGTTTTGTGATTCTACTAGTGTAAATTGCTTCCATCTCCAAAGAATATAAACATAAATCACAACCAATTACCACGGCCATAAAATACCTAAATGACCAAAGATTAATCTTCAAACACATCTTCACCTCCACCCTCTCTCATTAATTTCAAAAACCCACAAATATCGTCGAGTTTCAAATTGCACTTCAAATCCTAATAATAGACAGGATACAAAACGAAAATAGCGCAAAAAAAAAGTTTAAAAACGCGCGCAATGCGACACCTAGATCCTGTCAGAATTTTTAAAAATGGAACACGCCCGCAGAATCGGCTAAAAAATTGATTTATAACCTTTAAAAAGTTTGTTTTTTACTATTTACGTTTAGTTAATAGCCAGCCGTCGTGTTACCCACTAATTAACCTAATATTCGTTCAGAATTCGGTGGCACGAAAAACATCCATCTTATTTGCTTGGAATTCGTAAAATGTTCACTCTGTTGTCGGAATAATGTTTGGAATTTCATTAATTTATTGTTATGTGACGATGTTACTTTATTGCTCTCGTGTTAATGTTAACTTTTGAGGTTTATTTAATTAATTGCTTATGTTCAACATTGTTACAATGAAGCGGGTTTTATGGCGACTTGTAATAGGTTAATGTTATTGCTGTCATTATAATATTAAGCCTGTATTGTTAACAATGATTTAAACGACTGCTGATGGTGTCTTGTAAAGATTTAGATGTCTAAGAGTGTTCGAGTATTTGAATAACATAGTAGTAACATAGTATAATATATATTTATAAAAGTTTTGAAATCTAATTTAATTTAATTTTGATGTAATTTTTTTGCAATTTCAAGTGTTTAATATACCAAATAATATTTTTTCTTTCTTTCTTTCAAACTATGTAGAACATAACATGTTGCCTATCAGTGAGATGCACGTACATGTTAAACAAAGCGAATATGTTTCCTGCTTGGCTCTATTTCTTTGATAAAAGCCAAGTGGATGGTTTCAGTATCTTGAAATCTCTTCATGAAAAATTAAAACAAACACAAAACGAGGTATCTATTTTAATCCAGAAACATTATCAATGAAAATATGCCAACTACCTACCTACAGCCTACATGCATCCATAGCGATGCATCTGTCAACATAACATTTAATAAGAAATAGATGCTTCACAAAATCGTTATCTCACGCAATTTTTGAGATTTACAGAAAAAAAAAACAAAGAGAGCCTTCGCCCACATCCGCGCCAGGCGTACAGGTGCGCGTCAAATTCCCAATTCAAATATCGAACGCTCCTAAATCCGCGCGAACTCGACACGTAACACAAAACCTATTGTACATCCCTACACTTCCTTTGATAGCTGTGATAATTTTTACCCGGGGCGTGTTCCATTTTATTAAGTAGCTCTTTTCACGGCAATTGTGCGATCACAATATGAGGATTACATGGGGATTAAGGCCCTTCTATTGTGAGCAGCGAGAGCCGAGTGGATGTTGAAATGTTTGTTTGATTAAACGCACCGTGAAATTGGGATTGTTCGTGTGTTTGTGCAATGTTAATGTTATTGGGTACTTGTGAATAGTTAATTATGTTGATGTTGGTTTATTAGACGTTTGATAAAAAGAAGGTTGAATATGAACATTCAACAAAAAAAATATCGATACTTTAAATCTCAAATGGCGTAACCACCAAAACACTACTTTTCAGGAGAGCAGAAAAACAAAAAAAAAAATGTTTTTTTAATTCATAACTTTATCAATTTTAATACAATGAAAATGTTTTATACATCAAATTTCTTAGAATTTTGAGATAAAGGCTTCAGTAGGAACTCTTTGTACCTAAATCTTATATTTAAGAAACTAGAAGTCGGTTACGACTTGTGAAAATATTACAAAAAGGCGTTTACGCCCCATAAAAATCACGATTTTTAAGAGGTGAAGGTCGTATCTCCAATAAAAAAATGTTTCTTATGCTTTACTCATTTAATAATAAAAGAAAACGTAAAATATTCACTCTGTATTACGCTTTTACAAAGTTACGCCGTTTGACACTTTTTCATAGTGACTCAACGCATAATTTTTAGAATTGGATGAAAAATTTTGGAATATAGGAAACTTCACTAAGATTTTTACGTATCTAAATCGATTAATTTTGTCATTTGAAACCCCCGCTGATGTGTATTCACCATACATTTATCTATGTATTCAGCCATTTGCGTACTTGTGCGCATAGATTACGTTCCTCGGTGTATTTATTATTTTTTGTGACCGTTACGTTGACTTTGGCGGGTTATTGGTCTTTGATTCTGATTTGTGTTTGGACATTGATTTAAAATGCCGAAACAAGGAAAAGCAATAAATAGCCAATGTCTCCGCAATCTTAATCCCCCCGCGCATCAATACAAACAATAATAATGACAATCATGTGTTCAGCGATGTTGGGTGTAAACGCCTTTCTTTTGTATTGCAATTTCGAAAAATAGCGTGTCTTACGAGTTACGCCAGAAAATTATGTCACTTACACCCTTTTTTTTTGACATTCTTTTCACGTCACAATAATTTCTAGGGGCGTAAACACCAAGTAAATTAGACAAAGCCTTTTACGACCTGTTTACCTTATGAAAAGTGTTCAAATCTATAAAAAAATTGGGTCGTAATAACCTTTTTTTTGCGAATTTGAGGATTTTAAATATACAGATCGATAGAGAAAAAAAAACTGAATAAAACTGCATTATAAAGTCATTTTGACCAAATTGGCGGTTACGCCATTTGAGATTTAAGGTAGCGATATGATGAAAAATAAAACTGGAACGCATCCTTTTTTACATTATTATAAAAATACACAGTCGTGCAAACATTAAGAAAAGCCAAAAATATTAGCGCGGGCAATCGATTTTCCGCGCGCCGCGTTCCGGTAGCACTTTTCAATATTTTTTTTTAAATAAAAGTTTGTAGCTTCGGTTCATGACAACTTACCGATCAGGCACATCTGCATTCGCGTCTGTTCTGGGCCTCTTTGCCTGCAACAAATGACAACAAAATTAAAATAACAAATTAAATGACATAGTGTTCACAAAGTATGAAGCAGTGCTGTGCTCGAAGAACATAAATTTAAAAGCTTCTAGATAAAAGTGATTGCAATAAATTGCTGGTGCATAAATTGTAAAGCAGAGAATACATAAATGATTGAGTAGATTGAATGTATTGCTTCATTTCGTATAATTTATTGAAAGTAGGTATCTAAATCATAATTTTTCTGTCAAGGTTAATATAATTCATCACAATTTTATTTCCGTAACAGACTGCAAAGCAAATCGGCTATAGGCATATTTAAATGAGTACACAAACTTTTTTACAGGCATAATCCTTTGGTTTATTCGCGCTACTTCTATTTTTAGTTTATTTTTAAACATTTGTAATAATTGTGTTCCTCTTCTTAATATAAATAAGTTCAAAGTTTCGCATCGCAATTTCAAAACTTGTCAAAGACAATACCTACCATAGAGCCTAGAAAAAAAAACGAACCAACACTAAAGACAGTGGCGCCCCCGCCTGTTAAATAAATCCGAGCCGATTTTATTAATGTGATTTCTGTATCTGATCCTCATGACTTTTAGGACTTTTATTATTTATAACGCGCTTGTTATCTGCCATCTCGGTTGTATCTTAACATTAGGCCGTTACGTTGTCGCATGGAATTTAAATTGGTCAGCCTGGTTTGTATGGGGTTACGGGTTTTGAGAACGTGTATCTTTGAAGGAGTTTGGTATTGCGTTTAATAGTGCTAGAAGAGGAGTTATTGCTTTTTTTTAATGTGAGGTAGGGTGACCTTGTTAGCTTTGGCCCGTTTTAAAAAAGAGGTTCGCCTGATTAATCATAAACTATTCATTGTCTATTTACTTCTGCCACAAAGCTGTACGGGCTAGATAACTTTGCCTTAGACTGATGGGATAAATTGGTTTTAAAAAATCGGATAGAGAGAACATTTCAGATTTTTTAAAATCAGTTTACACGGTTTTTTCTATGCGACTACTTACTGTGAGAACAAATAAGTAATTTAGTTCATGTACATACAAACAATAGCAAATAAACGTATTTTTTAAACAAACATTGTTTTCCGAAATCTGCGCGTTGTAGTCTTTTATACGTGTATATCTATTTCAGAAACAAAGAAGAATCTAGGTATCAAGTAGCATCTAATATTTTTGATCATCCAGTCTGTATTGAAGTGCGCGCACTATCTTTCATTGCTTGATTCTTACAACTCCAATATTAGGCATTCACCGTCAACTTCCAAGTACAAAATAACCTTCATCCCTTGTATATTCAATGTCCAGAAGCAATAAGGCTACACTTAATATTATTATTTGCGAGACACTTGTCGGTCGTAGCCGGCCATTCATCGCGACACAATAACGCTTCCTAGTATCTCGGTGTTTGGAAAAACGATTGCATTTATCTAAGCCAGTAATGGACGGATTAAGACGTCTGGATGCACTGTGTTATCTTAATTCCTTTAGCAGATACCTACTCATTCTCACCTTATTGTAGGTGTCGGTTACAAACCTATATGTAGTGCCCGGATTCTCATTAGATTGGCGAAATTATCATCATCAGCCCATGTAGGTACTACTGCTAGGGCACGGGCCTACCCTAAACTAGGGCAATATACTAAAAGCTCTTTAAAATGTAGGTAGCTATCGATGCCAATTTTTAATCTGGCTGGAATGAAGTGCCTGTTATTTATTAACTACTGTACAGTGTTACTAAAGTAAGTAAAACATAAAATGCATCATTAAACGTAGAGTCTTTCTATCTCGTTTTGTGAGCCTTCCGACCAGCTACTTTGTCCCCATGCAGTCGTTTGTTGCGAAAAACATATTCCCTTAAAGCGCATAGGTCATAGGTGAAAGCGTAGCCCATCCTTACTAATATTATCCTTATCCTTACTAATATTATAAATCCGAAAGTAACTCTGTCTGTCTGTCTGTCTGTCTGTCTGTCTGTTACGCTTTCACGCATAGAGTACTGGACCGATTTAAATGAAATTTGGTACAGATATAGTCCAGAGGCTAGAAAAGGTTATAGGCTACTTTTTAACCGACTGCGCTATAAGGAAGTTATGTTTTACCCGTTAAACGTCTCTACGCGGACGAAGTCGTCACAGCCCAAACTATTGGACAGATCCAGATGAAATTTGGCATGCAGGTAGATGTTATGACATAGGCATTCGTTAAAAAAGGATTTCCCGAAATTCCCACGGGAACAGGAATTAACGGGAAAATCCTTTTGTATTAGACGCTTGAAATTTGGCATGCAGATACTTTAATAAATTTAAAGCTTAGTCGAACAGGATATTGTAAAATTCCCACGGGAACGGGGGTAACAGGAAAAAAAAATCTTTTGTATCAAAAAAATTTAAACCGCGTAAGATAGATGATTGAGATTTGGCATGCAGGTACCTCAATGGACGTAAAGCTTACTTGCAACGCGATATTACAACATTCCCAGGGGAACGGGCGTTATTGGGAAACAACTTCTGTATGTTAAATCCTGTAGGACACGCGAACGAAGTCGCGGGCACAGCTAGTGTCTTATATAAGGCTCTAATACTCGTATAGACTGTGCACAAATTTAATTTAAATTGGTTCAGTAGTTACGGCGTGAAAGCATGGACAGTTTTCTTATAGTATAGTCTGATAAAGACAACTGTTATCTTTAGTCTTGCCCGTGACCACGAGCGCTGTAAAGAGCTCGAAACGTCGGGTCTCTAAAATATGTTTAGAAACAATACTTACACGCGAATTTATTCCGTAAAATTAGTTTTATTTTAAACTAGTTTTCCGCCCGCGACTTCGTCCGCGTAGAGACGTTTAACGGGTTTAAAACATTACTTCTTTATAGCGCAGTCGGCTAAAAAGCCTATATCCTTTCCTAGGCTCTGTACCAAATTTCGTTTAAATCGGTTCAGTACTCTATGCGTAAAAGCGTATCAAACAGACAGACAGAGTTACTTTCGCATTTATAATATTAGTAAGGATGGACAAAAACTTTCGCATTGATGTCTTTCAAGCATAAAAAGCTACCCACTTGAAGGTTACGGGTACCAGGAGAGCAAGTGTCATAAAAAGTAAATCTCAACATTACTGTTGGTGGGAATCCTGTGTAACACATATTGGGAGCGTGCACGACGGTGCTGCCCTCATTTGGGTGGCGTTTCTTTCGTTTAATCTTATGGAGTGAAATTAGTACTAACGGCCGCCGCTAGCAATAACAACGGAGTCAACGGACATCTCATAAGATTACATGCGTTTTTGATAATCAGCGCCATTTCTCCCTCCACCCACTTCGCACGGTCCCAACGAGTATTAAATGATTTTTCTATTTTATGATAAAAATGTTATAAAAATGTTTAAAACTATTTATACTAACTAACAAACGATATTAATTACATTTTAATGTAATGGAACGAGTAAGTCTAAAATTTTAAATACGTAAATGTACATGATTTTAGGCCAAGCTCAGGCTAGATTTAAAAACACGACGTCCTCAAGATGATTGATGCCCAAAACTTGTAACAAATGGATGCTGGGTACCAGGGGAGCATGTGTCATAGGAGGTGCCCGCGTGAAGCGTAAATCTCTGCATTCCGGGCGAGGTGTGAGGCCGCGATGGTGCGATAGCCGCGGCTAATTTATACGTTTTACGCGGCGACAACGCGCCTGTGCCTTCCGAACGATACAGGCTGCTGTTATCCTGGTAGGTTTGGCTTTAATATCGCCAATGCGAAAGTAAATTTCTGTATGTCTGTGCATCGCTCTTGCAGGTCAAAACTATGCGATATCTTTACTACTGATATATGTATATGCGCTAATATATGTAAATGTGAGACTTACTATTTCTGTCTGTGTGTATAAATATATGTATGTCGTGCTTACAGGCCAAAGCTACTAAGCTCTTAAAATAAAATTTTGCTCGAGAACCTAGGAAAGGAAATAGGCCACTTTTTAACCGAATGCGCTACAAGGGAGAAATGTTTTATGCAATAAACGACATTGAAACCAGGTTTTTACAAGGTTTTTGGGAACCAAATAATTTTCTAAAACATGAAGTGACTCGAAAAGGCATACCAATTATACTCATAAACGAATTTCTAAACAAACAGAATCTATAAATTAACTAAAAACTCAAATTATTCTCAATTGATTCAATAATAATGACAATTGCCTCCATTGTCGTTTAATTGAACCTCCCAATTCGAAACATCCTGTATTCTAAACAAGCATCAAGACAAAACGCTCCTTTATTTATACGTAATTCGTTTATTGTTTTATCTCACTTTATATTTACGATCGGGGACTCCTTCCCCTCTCGCGGTACCACGAATAAATTATCGAATTTATATCAGATATTTCATGTTGTTATGTTCGATAATTCCCAAGATATTCGGCGATATTAATTCCATGCTTAAGTTTTTCGAGTTGTCGTGTGAAATGTCAATTTTAATAGTGATTTATTTTAATGACGAGCCTTTTTTATTGTTTTAGGCGCCCGTAATTTGTTTAGCTTCGTTTAGTCTTTGTTTTTGAGGGCCGATTGGTTTCGTGACGTGCGATTTGTTGCTTGGGACATGCGAATATACAAGGATATTAACATTTCTTTTTTCACGATGGTTTTCTTTTTAAAATCTCGTCCTAAGATGTCATAATAACGAAGATAGCAGAAAGGTTGCTATCATGTGAGGTTATAAACAAACAAACGAAAAACAAAAGACTATCTGTTTATGAAAACGTCGATTAACTCTAACCACTATTTAGGGAAGTTCGAAATTCGAATTGTCCCATTTCTCTAACACGTGCGTGAGTTTCGAAATCGATTGCAGATTGTATCGATCCGAGGTCCGAACGGGCCGTACGATTTAAGGCGTATCGAACACATCTTTCCCGATAAATCGTTTTGTATCGAGAGACAAATTCGTTTTATCGCCGTCTGGGTGGTGCCTCGTCGGTGCCGTCCATGTTCCCGGGCAAAAGTACTTTGTTAACATGCCCTGTTTATTTTTAATCTAGAACTGCCTTTTTTAGAACGTGTAATGTTCTCGGATTTACTTTTTTATGCTTTCGATATTGTCGTTCAGAGTCACATTTACAGATCGATTTAACGTTTGGTGGGTGAGCTCTGGATTGTTATTTTTGCTATTTTGTTTGAAATTTCTTAAGGAATATTAATGTAGACGTAGAACAGGTACACATATAAGATAAACAACAAGGTTTTATCTTTGAAACGTTAAAGATGTCATAAAGGATTTTAGGATGGAACTTGAGGATATGTTCCCCATTACAGAGTTCAATCCTTTTTTATTTTACTCAGGTATTTTAAGGAAGAAAATAGTTTTGAAATATTTTGACCTACATCAAAATGATAATAAGTGTTGAATAAAATTTTTAATATCTTTCAAAATTTACCAATATAGGTAGGTAATATTTTTTTAAAATTAAAACTTTAAATATTAAACCTGCCATGAATTCTCAGCAGAACGAGCTATAATATTATTAAGTGGATCCGTAATTAATACCAACACCTTCGCTTGATAAATTCATGACCACACACCCAAGACTACCAGGCCACCATAAGCACACAAGAGGTAACATTCCCATACCGACGAAATAAATGACTCGCGCCACCTCCTCAGCGATTATGACACCCGGGTGTCAAATGGTAACGACCCACTGTCCCGTAGGTACGCCACACGGCATTACGACTTTTTAATGGCCCCTAAAGATTAACGCATGAATGGGTAACATGAGATCGGCCGTTCGACTCGACAAACATAAACAGCATGTCTGTCCGTGTGCTTGGAACAATAAAATTCGGTGTTAGTTACGGCGGACACCGAGAGATAACGGGCTAATTAATCACTTGTATAATTTGTTGGGTAACTAGTTGTGGTAGTTGGTTATGTTTATGGCAGAAGGTATGTTTCGTGGCTACGTGATTTCCGGCCATGTTTTGCAAGGTATCTGCGCCAAAAGTATAGGTACTGAGTTATTGACTTCACCTAAATAACTTTAGCCAGGGAATTTGCCTAAAAATGCACTACACTACGCTGTCTCCATCGAAAAAAGAGCCAAATTTATAAAATCTTCATCATCATTATCATCATCATCATCTCAGCCCTTTGCTGTCCACTGCTGAACATAGTCCTCTTCCAACACATTCCAGCGCGACCGGTCTACGGCCACCTGCATCCAACAAAACCCAGCGATTTTCACCAGGTCTTTGGCCCATCTGGTAGATGGCCGTCCCAAATCTTTATAAACTTTATTAATTGGAGATCATATATCTATACGGTGGAGTTTAGATCATATACAACCAATTCATATAGCTTCAGAGTTTAAGTATTGTTTGTCGGTCTGGAATAATGATAGTATTTCCGTGGCATAGCCTATCAATATTATTATTGTGTTTGTATGAAGACAAGTTAAAATAGTTAACAGTCATCTTTAGTCTTTCCCGTAACTACGAGCTCTCTTAAGAGCTCAAAATGTTGGCACCCTAAATAATATATTTAGAGTCGTAATACAGTTTAATCTGTAAAATTATAGCGCGAATACTATGACAAGTATTATACCTACCTATTACCTTTCCAAATCGCCTATAAAATAAAAAAAGTTAAAAAGAAAAAAGAGCAAGCAAATATTTTAGCAGTGCATTTTGTAATTCAGTTTTAAATGCATATTAGGTAAATAAGCCGAAAACCATGCGTTATATAAGGGTGCAACTAAGAAATCGGTGCATTATTAATTCAACTTAGTCATACTCATTTTGGGCACACTTCCAGCAAATATTTCAACGAGATTTAGTATAACTTTCTGCTTGTTTATTTCAAGATGACCCTGAATGTCATCGAGAATGTTGTAAAGATTGTTGTAATTTAGGTACTGAAAATACGCCCAACAAGTATCATTGACTTGGTTTATCTAAGTTACATTTGAAACTCGTAGAAGCAAATACACACTATGGAGTTTGCATTACAAGAAGTCAAAGATTATTTAGATTTTACCGGTTTTTTCAGTTGTAAATGGCTTAATTCGATAATAATCCGTCTTTAGTGGACAAAGTATAAGATCTCACTGCTCAATTGTGCAGGTTTCTCTTAATCCAGCTAACACAAAGAAGGTTTACTAATTAGGTAAGTAATTTTGACTCATTTTTTAATTACAAATAAGTTAAAATATAATACTTTGTTTTCAAACTAGGCTTTGAATGTATTCCTTTGCGTTGGATTGGATCCAACGCAAAGGAATACTATCAAAGCCTAGTTTTATTATTGAAAAAAAAAATAACAAACTCCTTAGTGCATAAGTAGCTTCTAAAAGTCGCTTTCTACTCTGACCTTTGGCTCAGGGTCCAGACTGCATCTGGGGGACGCGCCCCCGCCGAGGAAGCCACACGGCATCAACGTCACCATCTCGTCATTACGTCACTCACACACCACTGAATGTCACTTTGACAGTTCTTTGCGCGCGAAAAAGTTTTTGAACTGTCATTTTGCGCTTACTGACGCCATTTTGAGAGTTTTGTTGGATTTGGCGGTATCCTGTGATTTGTGGTTACGTATCCCATAGCTTGTAACCTATGATAATGGATGGTCTAAAATGTAAATATATTTTGAAGCAGCATACAGACTCCACATATTTTATTGTGATTATAGGTTTATTATTAAGTATGATATTTTTCTAGTATCACTGAATCTACTCAGTCGGAAGTTAGATCAAAATACTTAAATTTAACTTAAGTTAATTATTACTTTTAAGAAATATCGGCCACCATTATTTTATTCAAATGCTCGGTTTAGATCAAAAACTTGTCATCAGCGATCATGACGCTTCGCCGACTAGTCGTCGAGTTAGTCATCGTCCTACAAGCGTATGAAATAAAAAAAAAATATAAATGAAAAAAAAATTCAAAACAAAAACGACCGTCTTGCCAGTCGGGCGGACCACCCGCGCGGATCCGTCAAATTCGAATGTCGAACCGAGAACGTGTTCATCAAGTTGTCAAATTGAGTTTGACGTAATTGGGAACGGACTCTGTTTTTATTCGCGGGCACCTCTCGCCGCTTCTGTTGCCCTGGTCGAAAATATACCATCTATATAGCTAATTAAAAAAAATGTGAGATGTACTCGTACAAAAGTTATATATTTTCAGTCCCTTTTGCAATCACAAAAATCATTTAAATATCAATTGATGTAGCAATGATCGAATAGAGATGAGATGGTAGATAAATAATTTTATACCTACCCATTTGATTCTGGTCTTATAAACTTTATAGTTTATAAGACCAGAATGGGTATCCTCCTACTTTATATTATTCTGTTTTTTTATTAAATGCAATTGCAAAGCTTCGATTGATTTTTTGTAATATGAATTTTCTGAATTTCAATTGCTTGAAAAACGTAACAGTCTCGTTGACTTAATATTCGTATATTCAACCTTTATAACATTAGAATAGATAGAGATTTAGTGAAAATGGTGGCTTTTTAAACTTGTGTCATTAGGTATGTAAAACAGGTAAAGTAATGGCTTAAAAGTAATTAAAACGAAAAATCCAAGGCTTCCGTTCAAGACCTTTTTGTTAATAAGAAGCAAAACTGTCCACTTCAATTAAACGGCTGTCCGGATAAAAGAAAAAAAAAGCACATCCAAACTTCGAACGCAACTTTACGTTCCGTTCGACGCTACTACATTAAAAATGTAGTCGGTATTAAAATAAAATATGGTTTATTAAACAAGTGGGTGTTTGTTTTGAGCTGGTGGGGGGTTGAACAGTAGCGTTGGCATCGCTGCGTGATACGGAACGGGCCGGTAGGGTGTCCACACGACCTTGGATACGCAGTCTTGCTTTTATTACGGGCTTCCGAAAACTCCGATGCTCCAATTACTGAGTATAAATTTGCGGTCATAGTGACCTTTATACTTGAATGCCTTAATAAATAAACGATATTTATTATTGAATAAGTTCTGCTGTAAATTATTTGCTACGTATCTACGTATATTCGATATAGAGCTTCTGTATGACTTTTTTTTCAAAAGCTATTTATTATTTACTACTGAGTATAACAATAACGCGTGTATGATTAAGTTATAGTTTATAGTTGATACTAAAGGCATCTCAGTTTATTATTTTACGAGTAGTAAAGTATAAATGACGAGAAATTAATACTGGCAATAAATGTAATGCCGAATAGACTTCTTTTGCGCTTTTTTAATGTTTTCCTATAAACCACCTTACTCTGGAGCCTATTTGGTGAGTCATATCATTTTATGACCGACGGAATTAGTTAGGCATTTTTGACAAACGAGATATTAATATTAAAGATAATAATTATTGTGGTAGGTAGTATTTACTTGGGTACTATCTATTTTAGTAGATTTGTATTAGATACCAACGATGGTTCTGATATACGTATCAAAAGTGCTTAAGCATGTTATGACGGAATGATGTCAATAGATATAACATACTTATTTATAAAAATGTTTGATCTCAATGGTCCATTACGGATGTAGCTCGCTTCCGTACCGTAATTTTAATGTATTTTGTGGTATTTAAAAATTAAATCTAGTGCTACTACTAAGATCGGTCTATTCCTTTCTAATACCAAAAACTAATACCAAAATTTTTTTTGTAGTCGTTATTCGTATCCCTAGAACGGATAGTATTCGTTTTTTGGTATTGGTCAGGAATAGATCCGTAGATCCGGAGATAATTGACTGTGACGGACGGACACACGAATGATCCTTTAAGTGTTCTATTTTTCATTAGGTCGTACGGAACCTTAGATCCGGAGATGATTGACTGTGACAGACGGAAACAAATAATTCTATAAGTGTTCTTTTATTGGGTATTACGGATCCCTGAAACTGTGTTTACGTAACCAAGCTTCTGACACATAAAGTTAAAACTATCCTGGAAAAATAAAACATGTCAAATTATCCCAAATTCTGAGTAGCAAGTAGCTACTGCTCTCGCAGCGGGGCGCTGATTCCACTGAAATGGCTTTCAAAAGGCAAACTCGACGATACCGCCCAAAAACACACAACGACCCTAATAACCCTAATTATAAGGTTCAAATTTCATCCAATCAATAAGCACCATTGGTAAAATTAATTTGTAAATGGCCCCTTTTCAATCGATAGTAATATAATGGCCTTTATTATTATCCTCGTAAAGTTACCAATTGTTTTCGAATAGTCGTACTTTTTGCGAATAATGTACTAATTTACTTTGCGTAATTGGTTGACGATGACACGTAATTAAAATTAAAAGTGGGAATTTTATGTAATAAAAAGGGTGTTTTACGGCACATTAACTAGTGCATGGTTAATTAGCGGATGAAAAGGTTTTGAATAGAGTTTTATAGTTGCAATCTACTAAACTTGCATTGAAAACTAAATCGACTAAACTATTCTGAAAATAAGTTCATTTTTCAAAAAAAAAAAAACACTTGGTTAATTTTTGGAGTAGGCTTAAAAATTATACAAAAAATATATATTTTTAAAGACGTAATGTAATAAATAAAAAATAAAGAGAGTAGATTCATCATCTGAAGTAATTACGTGACTTAAGAATTCCAATCTATGGTACATCATTGTAGATGCTTATCGAATAATTTATGCCCAATCGTGAGCTCGATCCGTGTTTGATATGAACCTCGTTTGTCGACCGGTCTTCTATGCTCTTGGTCACATTATATTTTAAAAGTTTGATTTACTTTAGGAATTAAGTACCTACATAAGCTATGATAATGATAGACAGTGAAGTAAATGACAATGTAGTTCATAACTTAAGAGCAGGTAGGTACTAATCGCAAGTTTGGTTAGCTACTAGATAACGGGCAGAATTGCATGATAATAATCTAAATAGCTAGTTTATTCATGACATACTTATTAAGCAAACTCGAATAAAATAATTTACATATTACCTAATATTTTCTTATTTTAAAAATCATAAACACGAAAAGTTCAATGAATGAAAATTGTGTGTAATTTTATGACAACCAAACGTTGTATGGTTGTAAGAAAAAAAAGTACAATGTTAAAAACAAGGTAAGGACTGGTTGGTAGTATTCATAAGAACTGAATAATATTTTAAAAAAATACGTTCTATTACCAAATCGAATTACTCGAATTCAGAACACGCATTTAAAAATAAAAACGGCTGAAGCAAGGAATGTCTCCGGCGAGACCGGATCAGATAGCATCGATGCGTACGATATTAGGCATAAATTTGTCGATTACCATCGTATCGATGCATCGATTTATTTGCGTTTTAAAATACCTCTAATCGGTAATCGGGTAATTAAAATAAATTAGTAACATCTGATTGGTCTAGTGGTACGATGGTGGGTTTAAGGCGAGATGTAGGTACAGGATTTGACATCATTACGAAACTATAAAATATACATTTGAATATATTATTTTCATGGATACCTGTATACTTGACCTATTCTAATTGATAACTATTACTATTGCCACAAAAGTTATCTTTTTATTAATTTCCTCGTTTCGTCTCCCCCTGATGGAGAATGCGAAATTTAAATTGACTGGAAGTAATTTAAACTAAATTAGAATATTAATTGTATGGAATTTAGAATGAAAAAATACATTCCTTTGCGCGTCTGGAACTACACACATATTTTAAATGCAATGAATTTTACGTTTAAAATATCATAAACTGTCAACTCCGGGGTCAGAATAAATACGTAATTACTATTTTTATCGATCGTATACTGTAACACATAATTTTAGATATCGATTTTTTATTATCTATTTATTTCCAATCGAACTGTGTCCATCTGTCTGAGACAATGTCGCCGCGATTACCAGGGCCACATGAGCGTTGTGGAGGTGTGTTGTGACTGCTGCGATTACGACCGATATGATAACGTACTGTAATCGATACCACCGAATGTTTGGGTTAGTTTTTTGCGCTGTCCGGTTAGGTATTGTGCATTTAGTTGATTTGACTGATCTCATTTGGCGACAGTAGCTTTGTGATTTAATATGTATAGTATGCAGATTTGAGCAAGAATGTGTTGGCTCACGAAACTTTTTCTTTAATATTTTAAATGCTTTTTAGTGCATAAAATTAGATATTTCTAAAGAAACTGTAGCTCATTTTTATAAAACAAAATGACCTACATTTAAATTTAAATCCATACGACGGGCATATCATATCGGATACACAATTTTATTGAAACACCAAGCGCCTTACAAAACGCGTTTTCGTTGCATTTATTATAATATCCCAGTCTGTCAATAAACAAAGATACTGGCCGATAATTCGACTAAGTTTACGAGCAAATTAAAACCGATCGCTTGTTGGAATCAGCCGTCTGATTTACACGGATTAGTTGCATATTAATGGGAGGAAACACTTGTAATACGCTTGTTTATATTCACACTTCATTGCACGGCATACAAGTATTTTTGAAAGCAAAAAAATATAAGTATTTCAATAAAAAATATCCAAAAAAACCTTTTTATTATTTTACACGTAAAATCTCCGGGGGAAACAATTACCATTTACTCCTAAAATCATGGAGCCCCCAACCAAGATGGTGGTACTTATGTTCCAAATTCGAATTTAAATTTAAATCTTATTCCCCTATCCCGCTGTTATAATCTTCACTGATTTAATGGCTGCCTTCAATTTGTGCCAGTACGTAAACTTAAAAGTAGAAAAAAAAATTGCCTAATTTTATTTAAAAAATCATGGAACCCCGATTGCTGTATTTAAATTGCTATTATTCCCCTGTCGTAGTTATTATCTATACGCTTTAATGGCTGCCTATATTTTGTGCCAGTACACAATGCCGAAAATCGGTGCGCGGACAGCTGTATGAATATTTGTACATCCGCGGGCGTCCTATCTCCCTCGCGCGGCCCGCCCAGTCGCAGCCACGCCCCTTCCGCCGGGCTAAATTCGAATTTCGAACAATTCCACGCTTTCCTAGGATCATTCGAATCCATTCGTAACCGACCTTATTTCAATCGACCGCTGTGTTTGTTTCGGATGCATCTCACGGTTTTTGCGCTACTGGTTTTGTTGCTTCTGTTTTCAATCAATTTAGCAGGCCTTTTTCGTAGAAAAAAGGTAAAGAAATTAATGCTTTTATATAGCTTAAAAATTCACTCCTAAAATGTTTCTATCTTGTCTATTTCTACTAAGTAGGTAATCTGCAATTATGCATAATCATGTAGGATCTCTACACGACAGAAGACTCTACCAGAGGTTAAATGTATGTTTAATTCATAAAAATTCAAATATAATTTACCTAGACAACCTAATAAAACAACAAAATTAAGTGTATCCTAAAATATTACGAAGATTACGAATAAGCAATATTCTTCTGATACTCAACTATTCTAGAGAATAAATTCATACAGATATCTGGCAATAAATTGGCGCGTATGAAGCGGTGTCTCATCAACCCGTTTGGAACACACAAACAAACACAGAGTCATATTGTTGTAATTCTTACTATATAGAGGTACCAGGGAAACATAATCGGATGCAAGTATAACAAAATGTTGCCCGTTTGTGGAATGCGATTTTGACGTTTCGTGGGCGGACCGGCCAGTTTATGGTTAGACGGCGGTTTGTCTATGATACTGCAGTTTTATCGGCGCTGGCTAAGGAAATGAAGCCAAACAGCTTTATTATGATAAAGACTTGTAGGATTGTTGAGGGAACAATTTTGATGTCCCGTCGTAATATTGTAAAATTATTATCGAATAAAATGCTGGTACATTTTGAGTACAAAACTTAGTTTTAGTACATATCTATAAATTATTATTATTTAAATTATAAAGCGAATAATACCTACCTACATGGTGTCATTGCTTACATTGTAAGCAGGTATATTTCGCTATTTCCAATATTGTGACTACCACTGGTTTATAAAATCTTAGCATATTCTAATTTTAAAAAGTCGCTCACAATTTTTTAATTTATCGCAATGATTCGCAGACTCACTTAAAATAGTTGGATATTTAAGTGATGAATATATGCCACAAAGAATCTCATCTAGAGAAAAAATAACAGTCTGTTCTAAAAATGACGTTTGTAAATGATCGATAATATTTCAGAACAATTATTTTAGACATTCCCATTTTCCTTTCTATTATACTAATTAATCAAGTGACAGTACATTAAAAAACTAATGAGCTTTCAAAATCGAGTTCAGACACATAACATTTATCTTTTAATTAAACAAAGTAAAATCATTTGTAATGTAATATAACATTTTACAAAAAAAAAAACAATATAATTAAGGATTCAGTGGAAAAGATTTCGCATTCCCTCACTATTAAAAATGTCTCTACAAATAATTGTGACTTTGCATGCTTCTAGAATTTGTTTTTCTTCACTCCTGAAAAAGGGCCCATTTGTTAATACTTACTTTGACTTTAATTATTAAACTATTATTATTAATATCACACATCTTTCCTCTAAGATAAATTGCTGTGAAGCACTTCTGTCGCGGATATAAAGAACAATAATGGTATATCATATATACAATATACTCAGAATGATAAAACACACAACAAGACATGGAACAAATACTTGTTCCTGGAAAGGATGGGATTAAACCCACGATTCCTGTCGCAAGAAACAGGAGCTTTACTTTATACGATATCAAGCTATATAGGTATATAGGTAGGTAGAGTTTTAAACACTACATACTCGTAGCTACTACGAAGTAAACGGGAGCGGAGCATTTGGGGAGGCCTATGTCCAGGAGTCGACTGGGATCGGCTGATGATGACTACGAAGTATCCTTGGGCCACTAAGTTAACAATTTTTTAAACACTAGCATTTCTGCCGAACTCTGCGTCCGTGTTAAATGGTTTATCGCGTAAACATATCTCTCTAAATGACCGGCCGGGCATTGGGCATGGGCAGCCAATCTGCCTGATATATGAACACCATGTATATGAAAGTATCAGGCTGCTACTACATATTAAGCTTTACTAGACTGACTCAGTGGAACAGTGTAGAGAGTTCCAAGAGTCGTGGGTTCGATTTCCAACCGGGACAAGTATTTGTGTGACGAACATCGGTGTTTGTCCCGTGTCTGGGTGTGATATTAAATATATTTAAGTGTATTTGTGTATCCACTGTTGATACTGATATCAGTAACACAAGTGCTTAAGCTACTTACCAGTCAGTAAAAATTCGGAGGTTTGACCGTATTTTTCGCTTCAATTACTGCCTTATCAGTTCATAAGTATGCTTATGTACTATACAGGGTGTCCCAAAAAGTAGTGTCAAGCGGAAGTCCTGAGATAGAACACCCCGTGGGGCATCCGAAACACCCCATGTATGTTCCGCGATTTTTATAGCTTTCGAGTTATGATATTTTTTCTAAAATTTTGGGAACAACTGACCTAACCGACTAAAAATATTGTAGAGAAAAAAGTATTTGACTTTTTTGAGTAATTCTTTTTGCAAATAAGTTTTCATGACTTTTTCTTTAATGCCTAAAATATTTGTCTCCATAACTTATATGGAAGTATTCAAAATTATGGTACAAACTGAAAAGTTACGTTCTGTAAATAATGTCTTACAATTTCAACGTTAAATTTAAAATATCAGGAGGTAGCTGCATGGCTCCTAAGTAACTTTAAAAACTGAGCTAGACTCTCAGATTTCATAATCATTAATAAAAACTGGTACTTAATGGGCTACTTTTGCTTACTTCATTACAAACATTTTAGGCATTAAAGAAAAAGTCATGAAAACTTATTTGCAAAAAGAATAACTCAAAAAAGTCAAATACTTTTTCCTCTACAATATTTTTAGTCGGTTAGGTCAGTTGTTCTCAAAGTTCAGAAAAAATATCATAACTCGAAAACTATAAAAAATCGCGGAACATACATAGGGGTGTTCTATCTCAGGACTTCCGCTTGACACTACTTTTTGGGACACCCTGTATACTAAGTTTCCTTAAAATCGTTTCAATATTTATAATGTGAGAGCGCGACAGACATACAGATTTACCTTCTTATTTATAATATATTAGTAAGAATTTCACACAAATCTAGATTTCAACTTGAACCTAATGCGTCCTTTTAAAAGTCTTGCTTTAACAATAAAACCCTACCATTCCCGACCAGTTCCCCACACAACCATTAACGCCAATTTGACCAGTTTACTCAGTAACCTCTGCGATATTACAATGTAAATTACACCGGCTTTATTACTTTTGTAATTATGAAGAGTATTATTTGTAATCGCGCTGGCCATTTAAGGGTTTACGCCACTCGTAAGATGTAGGCAACGCAGTAGGCAGCAATAGTAATTGTGAATATCAGCCATAATTAGTAGCTTAATGTTAGCAACTTGTATTTGAATGTATGTTCAATAATATACTTTATTACAATCGCTGTAAAGTTCAAGGGTTAGAATTCTGATGGTTGTGCATTTCATTTGTTTATTGGTAGGTTTAAGTTATATTTTAGCAATAAGTATCAAGATTTTAGGACTGTTTCGCAGCTTAGTATGTTATTGAAGAATTGAATGACTGATGGTGCGTATGTTTTGTAAAATGATTAGTTATTTGTGAATTAAACATGATGACCTTAGCATGGGATCCTACAGATTAAATCAATCATTGTTAACTTTGTTTCTAGTAATTTGCAAATTTTATCGTCAAAGTATGCCAAGCTATGTTGTTAATTACAACATAAGTTATTAAGCCTCCCTTACAACCCCCACATGATAAATTGCTCGCATGTGTTCGTACTTATAATTAACTTTACAACAGTAAAAAATACGTATGTTTTTTGCCTCCGTAGAATTCATGAAACACTCGATTTTTGACCGACACTTCTGATTCAAAATTTCTCATCAATAATAAAAAAATATATACAATCTGCTAGTACTTTCATATCTCTGTACCAGGCTAGCAGAACCTGCTAGGCGAAGCATGACCCGTGTTTACATTACAGCCCATATCGGTCCGAGACACCTAACGCCAGCTTATGCATGCCTGGTGGTCGCGACTCAAATGTGATGATGTCACACTTTTGCAATGCAACTAAAACTACACACACACTTACAAAATATTGTTATTAAAACAAAATCTTTTAATGAATGACGTAGGCATCCATACATTTTTAAATTACAAAGAGTGCCGACTTCTGTCATGTGATGATGTTTACTTTATCATCAGTACCTATTATTGGCGCTTTACCTTATATTTTGCTGACAGCGCTCAATGATTTGCTAACCTTAATAACTATAGTTTTATATTTAGATCAAATTAAGTAAATAGGTTTACCTAATATTGCATTATGTTGTTGTTATTACACTTGAAAATACAAGAACCGGTCGAAGGGTTCATGATATGGGTGGAAATATAAATAACTTATAATTGACTTGACGTTTAAGGTTAGATCTATCATGTATCCAACGAGTTTTCAACTAATTACGAACAAAACATTTCCAAATCTATCCGCCTAATTTCACGTTAATCCACACTTAATCTACCCGGGTGTTATAAATAACATAGATCGAGATTATGATCTGGTATGCGTACAAAAACTGGCATGAATCAGATGTACGATAGCTGGCCATGTTGAAAGGGCCCTGATGCTTATCTTTGAGGAACCTCTTACACATTTTTGGGAGCCTGGTACATTGTATGAATTTGTAATTCTTTCAAACAAAGTATGATTTTTGTATGGTGCTTCAATACAAATTTATTTTTGTCTTTTTCGGTATTTTTCATGTCATAAAACAAAAATTTTTCTTTGTGGTTTGAAATTATGAGTCTTCTTTGCAATCGCAAGTAAAAGCAATTTTCAAATGCTAAACTCTTTTGGAACTAAGTTTTTTCGTTTAGATTTCTATCTAGTCGGCCCAAAAGAGTGAACATGTGTACAGGACTCTATGGCTAAATATTAAAAAACAAAAAAAAATCGTACAAATTCCTGGTGATATTTCTTGCGGGCTGCACTCAAAATCATGGCAAATTAAAAAGTAGAGACTAATTTTCTTGACCTATAATATTTATTCACTGAAAAATACATCATAACAAATACTTTAACCTATTGTGTTAAAGTCCATATCGGTTTGTAAATGAATTTACTATACAACGGATGTGTTTGTTTTAAAATCGCGCGGCATTTGCGCTCACAACACGACGATTATTTCGTGACTAACGTATGTAAACTTTAAAAAATTAGGCAGTTCCGTTGGGTTTCTGTGAGAAATGTGTCAATAGGGAATGCGAATTGTATTGGGCACTTTGATGAATTCGAATCGATAGATTTAAATTGAGATTGCTTTATTAATTTTGGCAGCTTACGTGATAGCGAAAGTAATAATTTAAGTACCTACTACATAATGATTCTATCACACCGGTTCTGAACGCCCAGCTCTACCAAGAAGACTCAGAGAAAAAATTCGATAGTTAATCTTTTTAACCGATTATAATGTAATAAATTGTAATAAACCAAATCATACAGTTTCGGTTTTGTCATAAAATAATATTCGATTTGCTAAATAAAATCCCTCAAACTCTACTTCATAGGAACATAAAAGCGGATTTTCAGTAAAGAGAGCTTTATATTCTTAAATACTTAGAGTTTAAGTAATTAAAACAATGTTGACAAACCCAGGCCGTGTCATTATTTAAAAAAAATTATAGGTACTGTCTATTTAGTGCCTATGTTATTGTCGAAATTCACTCAAAGAACAATAAGGCATATTAAATATTCCTAAAGTGCATAACTTCTTTCAACTTACTTAATTTTAGGCTTTTAAATCTTAACTTCTTAGCATAACTTAAACTTAGCCTTATTAAATTCCGTCGCGTACCAGGGCGACATAAACCACAGAGAGACAACGTATCAATTAAACCAACACCCCGAAAGTTCAGTAACTTGCCCCTTGGAAACGAGTCCCATCGAATGACCATAAGGTCCAAGAACAAACGCCACATGTGGTCACAGATTAACTAAAAGAAAAACAAAATTAATATCCATCGTGTGTCCCTTTCGCTCTCGTTTCGATCGTATAAGTCCGTCCCTTTCTTACGTTCAACGAAATCATTCTTGGAAGTCGGAGAGCACGCGCACACAATGCGGGTGTTGTGCGGACGAAATTGAAAAAAAAAGAACACGGGTCAAGTACGTGCGAATATTCGCGCCGATGGGTTCTGTAGGTGTATTAAAAAACATTAGCACTTATCGTTAATGAGATCTTTTTTTATTATTCGCCTAGAACTTAAACTTCTGTTAACGATTGCCAATATAATCTGGCTACTTACATAATACTGCCCGCGACACGAGTATTGTAAAGTCGTTTTTAACGAAATAATGGCAGTTTTCTCAGCTTAATCAATTTATGAGGAAAGATCAATATAAACCAACCACTTCATAAACATGGGAGTCTTCATTTAGATTTACATATTGTCTATTTATTTCTAAAACTTACTGTTGTTCCCATTTGAGCGACTTTATCATAAATATTACACAACAGCATACGTCGTTGCAAGCCCGAGGAAAGTAGCTTAATCAATTACAAATAAACTTTAATATTTAAAATAACACATCCAGACACGGAACAAACATCGATGTTCACCACACAAATATTTTGTTCTGAGTACGAATTGAACCCACGACTTGCATAAAACAATTCCATTATTCAAAGAACCACCAAGCCAGTCAGTTTATCTTTTGATGATTATCATCATCAGCCCATATACCCCACTGCTGGGGCACGGGCCTACCCTAAACAAGGGCGATAAAGCAAGCAACCCACGCTGGCCAAGTGCGGTTTGGTCGGCCTCACGATGTTTTCCTTCACCGTTAAAGCGACGGACAATCGTAAATATGAATTTCAAATTTGAAAACACAGTGGTACGTGGCGGGGTTTTGAACTGGCGACCTCTAGCATGGCAATCAACGACATCAACCACTCGGCCATCGACACTTTTAATTATTAATGGTTTTTCTTAACCTGTTCTCTGCGTGCGGATCCCACGTCCCAGCAGCCGCGCCAAATCCCACCGGCTTAATTTCTATTAGCATACGGGTAAATTCTCACTAAGACCGCGGTAAATTCGTATCGACTGGATGACCAGGGTAGTTCAAGTGGACAAAGGAATATACCCCTGGTGATAAACCTAAAAGGTTATAGGTATTACTGCTGGATGGCGTATTTGGTAGAGCTTCAATTCTTACGCCTAGAGTAGTGGGTTTGATTTCCACTTGGCACAGGTATTTGTGCGATGAATGTTTCTTAGGGGTGAGAGCCATCCGCTCCCCCCGAAGTCCGGTGATGATGTCGAGGCATCATCGTATGTCAGTTAGAAAACAAATAACGTGAGTTGTATATCTATATGTTTCAATATATTTGAGCATATCACAGTTGTTTCTGATATCTTATAATCTACTTGGTTTCCGTAGTTTAATCGAGACGGGGTAACAATCACATTGTTCATTTAAGTATATGTACGAATTTCCTAGCATATAAGTAGGTGTGTGGAAAAGATGATGCAGCATAGAAAATCTTCTTAAAATATCTCTCCTTATCTAATCAACCATTTTTCTGTTCCTAACTTGAAGTAAATGGAATTGCAACGTTTTTTTCACCAAACAACCCAAATTTGCCAGGTGGTTTATACAAATTTAAAGCATACCTACTAATTTAACTATAGCAGTAACTTCCCGTCCTACGCTTATACAGTCAATGGTCGTGGTTACAGCTGCAAGGTAGCCCGTCGGTTAAGATTGGGGATTCAACGACAAAGGAGTAAAATTTGGAAGGCCTTTTATAATAGTTGTAGTTAATAAATTTAATTCATGACTGTTATGAAGTAATTGAGTTAAGAAAACTCAAGTTATATTGAGGATTTAAACGAATCTGAATATTTGATGAAAGTGAGTTAAACATTTTGCTTTCATAATGGTTTTGTATTATTGATTATGGTGTTTGTCGTGATGAAATGTACGTACAAATTGTATTGAATATTCAGCTTGCTTTTCTAAGGTTAATGATTCAATTCTTTATAGGGGTGAGAGCCATTCGCTCTCACAAATCCGGTGATGGTGCTACTACAAGAATGTCGTTTCAGTTGATTTAGTTAGAGTTAGAATTGACCTGAGTCAATTCTATAATAGCGTTGTTATCATCATCATCATCAGCCCATATACGTCCCCAATGCTAGGGCTCGGGCCTACTCTAAACATAATATAAATATTTTATACTAGATATAAAATTATCTTCCTAAGACAATAACAAGAAGATATACATTCTTCAAGTGATAATCCTTCGACTTCCAACGCTGCTCTCTCTAACCCTCCATGACATAAACAGCAAAAACCTTGCCAAGTGTTAACAAAATCATCCTCTCATTAACCCTAAATCGGTTTAACTCAAAGGTCCAGTAAGATGTGTCTGATTTAACCCGTGGCCACCGCGATGGGAACATGACACCAGTAAAAATGGCAACGTCGATATTTAACCTTTTATTAATGAAGTGTGCACTGTCCTCTTTTTGCGCACGAGCCGATTAGAGGCGGTTGTTGACTTATCGATGCTTTTACGATTTTTTTTTATCGATGGAATCTTTGTTTTTTTTTTATAATAGGCTAACAAGATCACCACTCTCCACCTGATGGTAAGCGGTAGTGAGATTCAAATATGAGGTCGACAGGCACAATAGACCATATTGAGCCTTGCGTTTCACGCCCTGCCTGAAGAGCCCGGGATCATAGGGGGGAGGGAATCTAATTTCGGTTAACGCTTTTGAACGTGACTGTACTAGGTACTGATAGATGCATTATGAGTAACTTTCTGTCCGGGCATCAATTATCGAGCAAAAAGTCACTCCTTTATAGCGAAGTCAGTAAAAATAGTCTTTGTCTTTCCGCAAGCTTTAAATTAGACCCAAGTTAGCTAGATAGAATGATTAGAATAGAATATAATTTATTGGTCACATATTACAAGAAAAAAATAAATTTAACATAAAATAATACAAATTAACAGAACATAATTTATAAAACGAATATTTATCATCACTGACCAACAAGGTACGTGCCTCAGCATAGACTGCAGAAGCTCAACAAGAGCTCCTGCAGCACTGGATACTTATTATTGTAATTCGTATTGATTGAGATTTGTTACAATACATTATTCGACCCTTCGCGATCCGCCCTGTTGCCGACATCTGTCTATCTACTATAGCTAATACTATAACCTAACACCTAACCACAGAGAGTACTGTCTTATCTTATTTTATGTACCTCATTTTAAACTGTGCAGTAGTTTTGGCGTGAAAACGCGACAGATCAAATAGAAAGATTGCTGATTGATTACCAGTATCAGAGTATTTGAATTTTCTTCACATATTTTACCATGCAATTACACTGAGCAGTACACAAGCTGGGCTAGATATAAATTTTATTATCATTATGTTTCTTAGTTATGTGTAAATATTTGAGTACAAATATTCATTAGATGATTAAATGCAATGATAAGTCTGCTCTTAACTCATCATCATCATCTGCCCATATACGTCCCCACTGCTGGGGCACGGGCCTACCCTAAACTAGGGCGATAAGGCCTTAGTCGACCACGCTGGCCAAGTGCGGGTTGGTCGACTACACAACCTTAGAATTTCTTCTTAGGTGTGCAGGTTTCCTCACGATGTTTTCCTTCACCGTTAAAGCGTCGAGTGATGGTTTGAACTGGCGACCTCTCGCATGGCAAGCAACGACCTTAACCACTCGGCCATCGGCGCTTTTTGCTCATAATTATATTTATGCAAAGATGTCGCCATAGTTATTCTATGGTTAAATGGGAAACGAGAAAATTTTCTTATTTCTTAGTACTCGTAACATGAATCTGCTTTACTCAATCTACTACATTACTCAAAATTTTCACAATGACAGTAAAATATGTAAAAAAAAACTTTAAATTATTATCATCTGGTCTCATATTCCATGCAACACCATTGCAAAATAAACGCCGTTTAGCTCATACAAATAGCCGGCTCATTTGAATTCCCAGTGAACTATATCTACTCATCTAATTTGCTGTGTCGTAAATCATAGAGATGTCAGCGAGTAACCAGAGAGGGCTTTGTCAGTACAGTCACATGGTGAAGACCACGTGCCGGTATCGTGTTCGGAACTGAGAAATTATCTTCAACAATAACACATTTATTAAATAATATTTTTAAAAAGTTTGTTTTGTGAAAATAAAAGTGAGATAAATTAATTGTTTCGTTAAAACTTTTGGTTGCGAATGTACGCTGGGTACGTTGGCAATTCGCAGTTTAACAAGTCTAGCACAGACTATAATTAGCTAAGTTTGAAAATCTGTATTTTTTTACAGCAAAAAAAACTGTAAAATATTATTGCAATGATTGCAAAAGTAATTTTGTCCTACAAAACTGTGAGATCAAATTATAAATAAACCTTGCATTTTGAAATACGTTTATTATTATTGGTAGATTACTGAACGTGGTGCATGCAAAAAAGCATTATGGTATATACCGAATTGTCTAACATTTGAATTTTGCCAAATATTTTTCGTTAAATAGACAGAACATTGTCCTAATAAGAAAAAAAAAAATTTGCAATAACAAAAAAAAACAAAAAGGTAAAAGAAAAATTTTTCGTTAAACAGTCAGAACATTGTCCTAATAAGAAAAAAATTAATAATATTTGCAATAACAAAAAAGCTAAGCCGGCAAAGGCTAAGATATGAATACACATAATAAAAATCGATTGGTTATAATAAAATTTTATAAAAAAAGTCACAACTGCTCACAAAAAATTTTTTTATCTGTGAGGATCTATAAGTGATTTCTTAATTGTTATTATTATTATCCTATGTTAATAATGTAAATCCTGATCCTCCTAAAATAAATAAAAAAAAAAAAATTCGTATATGAAAAATTTGCTCCAAACTATCGATACCTTCTCAGACCGTCTCTAAGGCCTAAGTTCTGCCTGAATGCCCTAATAAGACCTGACGGGGAATATGCGAGCTTCGTAGAAATGCCACCATCGCTCCTACGGGACCTTCGTATTAATTTGTTTGTTTTCTACAAGGGAATTGTTCTATTTTATTAACATGAACCTTTGAATGAACTTCCATTTGGATAGTTAGTGATGGCTTTCGTCTGCGATATAAAAAAAAAGACGTGTGGCACTCGGGGACTGCCGCGGTATAGCTATTGCATAGCATCGTCCGATTTCGGAGCAGCTCGTCTCGATTCGTGATTCGTTTCGTAGAGTCGTACAATACGTCTAACTGCACGCACACAATTCATATGTACCGTCATTCGACGCTTTAACGGTGAAGGAAAACATGAGGTGAGGAAACCTGCACGCCTATGAAGAAATTCTAAGGTTGTGTAGTCGACCAACCCGCACTTGGCCAGCGTGGTCGACTAAGGCCTTATCGCCCTAGTTGAGGGTAGGCCCGTGCCCCAGCAGTGGGGACGTATATGGGCTGATGATGATGATGATGATGATGCACGCACACAAATATCGTGCCGAAATCTACCGAACTGAAACGACGTTAGACGATTGTGAGGTCTTTTTCGTTACGGAATTTCTTGGTTCGGTCGCCGCGCTCAAAGCCCGCGATAAAAGCTATGCAATAGCTTAAAACTCGATGATACATACATACATAAAATCACGCCTTTTTCCCAGGGGTTAGGCAGATATCACTTCTAGCGATCCACTTTTCACCTCTGTGGGAAACGTGATGTGAACTCTATGATGGTGGAAGCAAAAAATCTTTAAATTGGTATTTCCGCCTGACAGTCTGAATAACAAAATGTATGATTAATGCATATCGTACATCGATATTATCTGAAACTAACAGCCTAATTAGTATATTAAAGCCAAGCACCTTGTAAGGACGGAGAGGTCCGGATTCGAGTCCTGGGTGGGGCCAGATTTTCATCAGTAGTAAATCATATCGACACGGTCCATCTCTAAGCATAGGTCTTGGTTCCGCCTGACTGGGCTAAGCAGCCCTGACGGGGATCGGAGTTCGGAGAAAGGCCGCCACTACTCCATCGGGTCTTTGTTTAACTAAGTAAAATTTTATTTTTATTTTTTATTTTTGTAAAGGACCAGCTAGGGTCACCCGGTCTTAGTATTTAGTTCGAGAAAGTTGGATATCAAATACTTATTTTAAAAGACTGCTTCATGATTTTAACCGACGGATGAGGAAATATTGAAATGTTTTCCTTCTTATATTATGCTAAAGCCTAAGTCTGTTTGTCGCACTTTTACGCAAAAACTACCTGATTAAAGGAAATTTGGAACATAGATTAAAAATGAGAGGAGAATTAATAATGTAATAATAACAGGGTGAATGGCCATGGTGTCTTGATATCGTGATGAAAAATAGCACGAAATTCCATGTTCAATAAGACAAGTGAAAAAAACTATATTGTTAGCGCACTTAGTCATATTCATTACATTAATCGCTACTATCAAAAAATCATAAATAGATCGATTTTCGAAAGATATGAATTATTGTTTGTAATATAGTATTTTTACTATATAAGATGGATATATTACCTATACTTATAATGTATGATATCATCTACATTTTTTCAAAAGCTAAAATGATAACAATTTGAAAATGTGTGTTGCAAAAAGATATTAAAACAGTACAAATTAGGTGATCTTATTAGCGAATTTTTCGAGATAACCCTGATAATTGGTATATTGTGTTTAATAGTTATTCATAAAATTAAACTTTTTGCGTTATTACCTAGTTTCCTCCACAATTCGAATATCCATTGAAAATGCCGGTGACTGTTTACAAAAGGCAAACGTACGTGTTTTAATTATTACATTTTCTACGAGCAAAGTTTCCCAAATACTGGAGTCGTTGTCAAACAAACGTTAATATTTAAATTGTTTAGATTGCCGGGCCTGTTTGACGGACGCTTAGGTTTTGAGAGTTATTTTGTGATTTTATCGTATTATAATGTTACTAGTTTCACCCCCTTGCTTCGCTTGGAAAGAATTTTACATTTATTTATTTATTTATTAACTAGCAGCCGCCAACGACTTTGTCCGCGTGGAAATGGTTTTGAAGCAATAATTTATTAAAATAAAAGTATAAAAGGCGTGATTTTATGTATGTATGTAAAAGTATAAAAATAACTTTAGGCCTATAATATACCTAATGTAAAATTAGCTTTTCATTAGAAAGTCCCGTCAATTTTGATTCACTAGTTTCGGAGATTATCGGGAACAAACAGACAGTCAAGCAGACAGACAGAATCTTTAAATTGCGTTTTTGCTATTGTAGGTACCTGATATATATTCATACACATTAAGTAAAAAGTCGTTATTATAATACTAGTGGTCCCGGCGAATTTCATATCGCCAATACTATAAACCTTCCCTGGACTATCACGAACATTTTAAAACCAAAGTTACCTAAATCGATCCGGTCGTTCTCGAGTTTTAGTCAGACTAACTAACAAACAGCAATTCATTTTTATTTATAAGATTACAAACAGACACCTCAATTTTAATAAAAAAAAAAATTGTTGCAATGAGAAAAGAGTACAAATTAGGCCATCTTTTTGTTTAGTTGTATAGATAGGCACAACTACAGAATACAAATTATACATTACAGTAAATTACAGGTTTAGCTTCATATTGAAACTGTATCCCGATAAAAGTTGCTTACAGCATTTACTTTTATATAAAATCTCAAAGAAAATAACGGTGCTATACCTAACATGCTTACATAAATTGTGGTTTTACAATTTTAATAAATGAGTACGGACTTTGGCGAAAATATGAACATGAAAACCTTTCTCTTGAATCCCTCTATGTATTAAGAAATCTGCATTAAAATACGTTGCGTAGTTTTAAAGATTTAAGCATACATAGGCAGTGCCGTAACTAGCCTTTTATGCGCCCGGTGCGAGCTTTCAAAACTGCGCCCTTGAAAAATGCTCTAATCAGGCTCTGACAATAAAGTGGACAAATGTGCATAAAATTAAATCTATCTATTTTTTGTTTTCGAAAGTACTTAGGTATAGTCAAGAAAATTCTCGAAGAGAGTGTTGTCTTGATTTTTATTTATTACGAAAATAAAATTATGAATTTCATTTGCTAAAGGCGTTCTTTTATTTCACTACTGAAATAACCACGTTAAAAACCGGCCAAGTGTAAGAAAAAAAAACACAATGTCTAGCACAATCGCACGTGGGCCTGGAAGCTTTTGAAAATACAACATTTTCAACTATTTGCATCGCTGTATCTCTGAAATGGTGAATCTTATGAATAAAACGTAGAGACAATTTTTATAGATAAATAGATGATAAGTAATTTCCTCCTACACACTTTTATGATAAAACTTCCCGTTTCGCTCAAAAGTGCTTAAAACTGCTATTTGTGACATTTGACCTTGAAAATTTAATAGTTGCGTACACCCTACCATATGTAGGTTTTGAGACCACCTTTAGGGTGTCAATATCTAAGTATTTACAGACTTACAGCTGGGTATCTCGAATTCCGAGATTCTTACCTAATTTAAGCTTAAATGACTGGACTATTAGTAGATTTCTTTAAGATAAAAATTGTTTATTCAAAAATATTTGCTCAAATACAGAAATGACACAAAGTACTCGTAAGAATTTTGCAATATCGCGTTGCAAGTACGCTTTACGTTCATTAGGGTACCTGCATGCCAAATTTCAATCATCTATCTTATGCAGTTTCGATTTTCTCATACAAAAGTTTTTTCCCGCTAATTCCCTTCTCAGTAAAAAAAATTGCAATATCCTGTTGCAACTATGCTTTAAGTTTACCAAGGTTTCTGCATGCCAAATTTCAAGCGTCTTACTTAAGGGGTTTGAATTTTTCATACAAAAGGATTTTCCCGATTATTCCCGTTCCCGTGAGAATTCTTCTTCTTATCGTATGGTTGATGAACAACCTGGTGTCAGAGTTTTAAACCGCCCGTAGGCCTCTGACATGGCTTCACACACCGTTGAAAAAATTCTCAGGTGTGCTGGTTTCCTCACGATGTTTTCCTTCACCGTTAAAGCGTCGAATGATGGTACATATGAATTTCAAATTTGAAAAACACATTGGTACCTGGCGGGGTTTGAATTGGCGACCTCTCGCATGGCAAGCAACGACCTTAACCACTCGGCCATCGACGCTTTTTTACCCGTGAGAATTTCGGGAATTCCTTTCTTAGTGCACCTCTATGGTATCTAAGCTACGCCTCTTCCAAATTTCAAGTGCCTAACTTTAGCCGTTTAGGCTGTGTGTCGATACGCCCTCAAGCTTGCACTCACAGGGAACCTTTGAGGTGTCTGGCAGAATAATTGGCCCATTGGATTGGTCTGGCAGCTTACAATTAGTCTGGAAATAGTACCACGTAGTTATATACGTAAAATTTAGGCTTGCTAAAATGACGTAGTTTGCCTCTGTTTTGGGACACCTTTAGTTCGCGCTACCTGTGAAACGGCCCCGCTTTCGAGCAAGTGAGTACGCGTACTCTACTAAGTACATACTAGACTATAAGTCATGGAAATTCTAGCTTTGCTAAAATGACGTAGGTCTGGCGGCCCTGGGATCTTGTCCAGTCGTCTAAAATTTGTTTTTTGTGAATATAAGGCGTAAAATACCACCTTTACAAGTGTTGTTGTTTCAAGATCGCTTGAAAAATGCCATACAGATATAGATAGTACAGAGGGCGCGTCTACACCATATTCGCAAGAAAACAAAATGTACCTACTAACTACCATGCATGAAACAAAACTAGATACTGGTCTGGTCATTTCTGCGCCCCTCCAGGGCCTGCGCCCTGTGCCTGGGCACCGCTGGCACCGCCCTAGTTACGGCACTGTACATAGGGACATAGAAAACGACTTTGTTTTATACCTACTAAGTACCTATGTAGTGTATTTTTACTAAGTAACTTAAAAATACTTGACGTATTTTTTTATTTTTAGTATTTGATTGATTAGCTGTAGCAATATTTTTAAAGTTACAGTTTTTCAGATGAAAAAAAAGATTAAAATATATCTTTTTTTTAAGAAACTTTCGTTCCTTTTTCAAGTGGGTAATGAAAACGTTAAAATAATATTGTAAAACACATTTGTTTACGGGGAAACTAGTAATAAAATACAATTTATTAAACGATTAACAGTAACAATTGCTTGTATACAATGGTATAATAAAAAATAAAATAACCTACCTACTTAATTCTTAATTAGTGTTTTATTTCACTAACTGATAAAGATGTTTTTTAACTTATTTTATCAGTCAAAGGATGACACTCTTTTATAATTAGTTTACAATAAATTAACCATTTAGACCTATTGTATACTACACATCCTTACTAATATTATAAATCCGAAAGTAACTCTGTCTGTCTGTCTGTTATGCTTTCACGCATAGAGTACTGGACCGATTTAAATGAAATTTGGTACAGATATAGTCCAGAGCCTAGGAAAGGTATACTTTTAACCGACTGCGCCATAAGGAAGTAATGTTTTACCCGATAAACGTCTTTACGCGGACGGAGTCGCGGGCGGAAAGCTAGTTTGAAATAAAACCATTTTTACGGATTAAACTCGCGTGTATTGTTATTCTAAACATATTATTTAGAGACCCTACGTTTCGAGCTCTTTACAGCGCTCGTAGTATCGAGCGATACTCGGAATAACAATACACGCGAGTTTAATCCGTAAAATTAGTTTTATTTCAAATGTGTAGTATTCAAGTCTGAATGGTTAATTTATTGTACTTGATTTAAAAGAGTATTAATAAGTAGTTCCAACGAATTGAGTAGAGACGAAGTAAAATTCTAATAAGACGTTAAAGAAAGGTACTAAGAAGGTGCCGTAATTTCTGATAAATGTTTCTTTGACAAACATTTTTCAAGCTTTTTTTTGTGTATAAATTGTATAAATTTAACACAATTAATTAATCTGACCTCCTTTAATAATCATAATGTTACGTTAGATCAGTTAGTTCAAGTAGATAGAGTAAAAACCCTAAATGATTGATTAATAAGTTTGTTACCTTGTATTGATTATGATCTTTATCTAAATAATCAAGTTAGGCATCCACTGACCTCAAGCCATGATAATTTGCATGATTTTAATGGTAGTATCTAATAAATTATTAAAATTATTATATGCGGAAGCGGATGATAGTAATTTTAAGACTTACCAGTTTGAAACATAACCCTAGATATTAAATACAACTCTATCCGGAAATATTTCTGTAGCGTTTCAATTAAAAATGAAGTATAAGGATCATATTATTTTCCATGGAAGAGAAGGAGACCCCTTGAAGTTTTATTTGATTAGAGACTCTACATTGCTGCGAGTTAGGCTAGCCTATTTTAATTGAACTTCCAAAACAAACAATACCTAACTTGTTATTTAAAATTCCGTAGGTAGAGTTTAAAACTCTACATATTTTATTGATTCTCTACATTACAAATTAAAATTACGTTTTAATATCACAATGCAATATAAGATGATAGTTTGTAAACAAAAAAATCTTCGAAACGTACTTTTTCTTAATTTACACTTTTAATAGAGAATAAAGAAATCCTAGTGACTATTCTGGAGTCATAGCATTATTTATTCAGTAGAGCGCAATTCACACAATATGCACCGTAAGTATTTCTGTAAGTGTCTCAATATTTACCTGTTGTATCATGGCAATAGATCCCGTCTCATCGTACATCATAGAGTTTCATATCAATAACCTATCGCAAACATATCAAAATCATGCTTTGAGAGACCGTCATGCGTAGTTTCCACACCACCACAAGATTTTCCATTAAAATTGTTAATTTCCATTCAAACACCACACTTACCTAATCTTTAAAAAAACTATCTGCACAACACCTTTTAAAATAATGATTAAGCTCTTAAACACAAAAACACAACACTAAAGTCACAATTTGAGTGCGCGTAATTCAATACGAATTTTGAATTCAAAGGTTCTGTACCGGTTTTTATTTTCGTACGCCGCGGTCGCGTACGGGGAAATTAAAAAAAAATATTGATCAGTAAACAATTGGAGTAGTCACAAAGCTCCGCTTCGTAGCTATCCGAAGCTACACTGAAATTCTAAACCCTGACTTCGGTGTCCGTGTCGTGCACCCCCCAATACTGAATTTCCTATCGAATTTGAAACGCCGTAACTGTCAAAGCTCCCAAACGAACTTACACCCTAACTGTAAGTGACAAAGTTGAAAATCGCTTGTGTTAACGAAACGCTTGACGCCATTTTGAAAGTCGCACGCGCGCTACAAGGCTATGAGAACGTGTAATTTAAAGACGGAGTCGACAACCCGACCACGCGTATACACCCGTCTCTTTCCCCCGTGCGAGGTTCCCCCGCAGCTTTCAAGATATTGCTCATTTTTTCGCTATCCCACCTCATGTTGCGTATTATTTCGCGAATTAGACTCTGTTACGGTGTCAAGTTATCGCATAGTACTTCGGATGCTTCTGGGCAGGTTGTATTGTGGTCCTCGTTTTGTACAATAGTTATTTTTGTCGAGCTTTTGTAATAAATTAGCGGTAACTAATAGGCGTAGGCTCGAATTTTGCTGTATTTATTTAGGAGATTAAAATTGTTGATTAAAAGAAAAAAAGTGAGCAAGCAGCTTTTGCATTCCAAGCTTTAGTGACTAATGCTTTCGAAATGTGGTTTTGTCCATATTTAAGGTGAAAAATGTGGCATAATAAAATGTTATTCTAATCAACTACATGGTACTTTAATAACAGAGTAAAAAGTACTAATAGGTTCCAAACGTAAAATATTAAGTTTAGGTTTACCTACCATTCATATTTGGCTCTGGCCAACACAGCACAAACAATATGGTCTAGGTTTCGAACTCATGACCTCTCGGCCCAATAAGTGCACTAATTGCTACTAAGCAAATAGACAGTATATTTTCAAGATGGCGCTATGTGGTTTTTCCTTTATTTTCTGACGATTTATGAACTATACATAGATAGGTATTGTCGTAAGTATCAATGGTAGTAGGTAAAAATGAAAAGAAAAAATATAATTTGTCATCTTTTATTACTAAAAATAAAAAAAATAATACACAACATTGTTTCATTTATACAAAAATAAGTAAAAGCACTTCCACAAAAATCTTCCGAGTTTTTATATAAATTCTTAACACAAACCATTTGACATAGAGTCGACAACCGTTTAAAGGCATCTTCATTACTAAGTTAAATATCTCCCAGACTTCAGCTTGAGCTATTTGATCCTTAATTAGCTGTAAAGCCTATTTAGGTCTTAGTCTAGGTTCTCCGATTTGTAGTCGGAAGTTGTATATTATATATTTATTGTTTCTAGAGCATCGATTAATTATATTTCATTGCGTTGTAAGTATGCAATTAAACATAAATTAATATGACGGTTAAGTATTTTATGTCTCATTATAGTGGATCTCTTTATATGATTTAATCTTAATTAATCCATTGTATTCGCCACTTTTTATTGAATAACAGTACATGTATATTATGAATATTTATTCATTTATCTACGTTTTCAAGATCTTGTCATCAGCGACTCTACGTAGAGACGAATGAATATGTCTTTAACAAATCATTGTAACAGTGGTCAATCTTAGTAGATACTAATTTATTGATTACAATCTTGCTCCATGATTATTTCTTTTTCGTTACTGTGAAACAGCTAATTTTGTAATGTGCGCAGAGTTGCCGTACCTGTAAAAAGAAAAAAAAGTATTCAATTCTGAAAATGCAAGATTCAAGTTACCTTAGCAAATATTTATAGTTCTATGAAATACTAAGTGTAGATTTTAAGTTTAACGATAAAAAGAATACTATCGGATCGGAAGTCCTGATTATCTGTTAGTTATTTATCTATTTTTATATTGGTCATATGATCCCCATTTTCTTGAACCCTCGTTGTAGGTGAGAGTATCTATAACGAGGGTGCAAAATAATGTTAAAATAGCCTCTTTTCTTGGGCAGTCGGATAATATGAACGCGAATAACTGGCTCGTTGGATCAGTGGTTAGTGACCCAGGCTCAGTACGTACAGTTCCAAGAGTCATGGGTTTGATTGCCACTCATGACAAATATTTGTGTGACTAACATCGTTGTTTGTTCCGTGTCTGGGTAAGTTATTCATTAGATTGAAGTGTATTTGTGTATTAACCGTTGCTTCTGATATCCGTAACACAAGTGCTTAAGCTACTTTTCACGGAATCAGAAAGATGTATGTGATGTTGTGTATTATTAATTGATAAAATACCCCCTAAGTGAACACATCGTCTAACTCCCGCTATAGTCTAACTTCAATAAAACTATTTTAGGGGTGAGAGTCATCCGCTCCCTCGCAAGTCCGGTTATGATGACAAGGCTACTCCAAGCCATCATTGTATGTCAGTTAAGAAAAAAAAAAACTGTAGGTAAGTATGTGGGCATTGGACAAACAACTTACCACACAAATGGCGTAGTGGAAATGTCCAGCTAAGCTGATCAGTAGTAACGCATACACTGTGGGTATCTCCAGTGCGGGGAGTGCGAAAGAGACGGCAGCACCTGCCAGAAGAGGCCAGCACAACCAAGTGATGACGTCACAGGGTTGCTTGCTGATCTCGGCTACTATTAGGCGACACTGTACAAAAGATGAAAAAAACATAATGTTTAGATTTTTCAGGAAAATATACTGAGGTTATCCTGATTGAATTTTTGGCCACGGCTACTTAGAATAATGAAGTTTTGATGTATAAGAATTAAATTATTTAAAGTGTATCTTTATGATAAGTCCAAATTAATATGATAAATGTAAAAAAATACACCGTGAAATTTTAGTGGTTGTTTTCCCGCAGTAAAATGATTCTATCTTAGTAGTACAATAGATTTGTGCAGTTATTTATTGTTAAAATCAATAAATGCCGGATTTACAAAAGGTTTAACCGAAACTCGAAAGCACGTTCGAACCGCTTTATGACTTAGGGTGTCGAGCTTCTTCAGCTTTAAGCATCGATTTCATACGGCAAGCAGTACCTCATTACGTCACATCTTATAAAAGAACAACAGCTTCTCTCGTTTTCGAGTTGGAAAATTATTATTTTGAAAATTTGAAAAAAAATAATTTTTTTTTCGAGGAATTATTTGCATGATTCGATAGTATTACTAAAGGCAAATCGTTCTGCCTCGGGAAAACAACCACTAAAAATGTAAATAAAATATAAAAAATACGAGAAAAGAAAATAAAAAAGGTAAGCACGATATTCGTACACCAGAAATTAAGTCACAGCTAGAAGTAAAGTTAAAGTCCGAAAAAAATTGTACAATAAAAACAATAAATCATAAAAAAGAAACGAAAGCAAACGAAATAGGTATAAAAGAAAGAAAAAAATATAGGAAATATTTAATGCGAACCAATTACGTACTACATAATATTATTATTGGAGATAATCATTGGGATTATATCATTCTGTAAAAAAACTAATTTTGTCTGACGTCGACCAACCCTCTCTTGGTCAGCGTGGTTGATAAGGCCTGATTGCCCTAGTTTAGGTAGGCTCGTAGCCCTCGGTGTGGGCTCAAATCAATCCAATAAAAAATATCAAAAAGTATTTTTAAGGGTCTACACGTCACATTAGGAGTATCACATACATATTTACTTCGGAACACACAAAATATCACACCAAATGACGGTAGTAATTAAACTCACTTATGAAGACACCTGTCAACTTTAGTTTTGCCCGTGACCACGAGCGCAGTAAAGAGCTCGAAACGTCGGATTTCTAAATAATGTTTAGAATATCAATACACGCGAGTTTAATCCGTAAAATTAATTTTATTTCAAATGTGTAGTGCTCGCGCAAATAAAAATAGACAATACTACATATCTACTTACTGCCTAACGTTTCGACTGCGTTACACCAATCATGTTCGCGAGCGAACTGGCGCCGCCTGTCTTCGTCTGCCGTAGCGGGTGTGAATACCACTTTTCAATGCAAAAGAACATTAGGGGTGAGAGCCATCCGCTCCCCCGCAAGCCCGGTGATGATGACAAGGCTCCTCCAAGCCATCATCGTAGGGGTGAGAGCCATCCGCTCCCCCGCAAGCCCGGTGATGATGACAAGGCTCCTCCAAGCCATCATCGTAGGGGTGAGAGCCATCCGCTCCCCCGCAAGCCCGGTGATGATGACAAGGCTCCTCCAAACCATCATCGTAGGGGTGAGAGCCATCCGCTCCCCCGCAAGCCCGGTGATGATGACAAGGCTCCTCCAAGCCATCATCGTAGGGGTGAGAGCCATCCGCTCCCCCGCAAGCCCGGTGATGATGACAAGGCTCCTCCAAGCCATCATCGTAGGGGTGAGAGCCATCCGCTCCCCCGCAAGCCCGGTGATGATGACAAGGCTCCTCCAAGCCATCATCGTTAGTCAGTTAGGAAAAAAAAGCAAAAGAACATGAAGGTGTAGTAAATAAGATCACTTACAGAAATATTGCTGAAGTGCGTTCCATACAGTAGCACAAATGCCTTGGGGTCGTAAGTGATGACGTCATTCGGTGACGTCAGAGCCCACGCGGCAAGGACTAGGTTCATGAGGAGCATCGACCACACCGGCTTCAGGGTCTGGAGTAACGTCTTCTGGAGGCTTTTACCGGCTTTACGGACCCTGGAATACCAGAATATTGGTTAATTGTATCAAATCAACAATTATTCGAATTCCTATGACCTAGGTTAAGGTCGTCGCTTTCCATGCGATATGTAGCCAGTTCAAACCCCCCACCAAAAACTAGTACAAATATGTTCTCAGATTTTTATTTGTTGGTTTTAATGCTATTAAAGCGCAATGTAAATTTTCAAAAAAAAAACATTTTTTTTTTTAATTTTAAATGATCTGAGATTTAAAAATTTCAAGTAAGTGAACAAGCGCAATGTAAATTTTCAAAAGAACCCCATTTTTTTTCATATTTTAAATGATCTGAGATTTTAAAATTTCAAGTAAGTTAACTTACATAATATTATACGTTTATTGGAAGCACTTACAGTGAAAAAATAAATACATCGTGATGAAACCTACAAAACAGCGAAGAAATTCTGAGGTTGTGTGAAGTCAACCAACGGCCAGAGATACTTTTTTTTTTTCCTAACTGACTTAAGGTGATGGTTTGGAGTAGCCTCGTCATCATCACCGGACTTGCGGGGGAGCGAATGGCTCCCACCCCTAAACCTGGCCAGGGTGGTTGACTGATATAAGGGTCTACAGACATATTCAATAATTATATAAATTTCAACCATTACACTAGTTCTGATTAGGTATACTCCGCTAGACAGGACGATGTCTCGTGATGTAGAGTTCCTATCAGGGTTCAACTTTCTCAAGACTCAGAACCCTAAAAAACAACAAAGAAACAAGTTAGTCTTTACTCACGAGTAAACATTGTTCATGGCTATCGGCAAAGTGGTGAAGAGTCCAGTAGCGTGGACCAGCACCTCCAGAGCCTGGACGAAGGTCACCGACCCGAAGACATGGGTGTGGTACACCAACGGCCCATAAAGCCCTGGTAGCAAGAACAGAAGAGAGGAGACCTGGGGAAAAGACTTGTGGTAATGGACAATTCTGGAACGCTACCAAAAGTTTATAAGTGAGAGTCGACATCGCCTTTGTAAAAAATGTTTATGAAAAAATGTACAGCGCCCCTAGCGGTAACGCTAAGAACTGAAATCGGTAGTATGAAAAAAACAATTCGATAGGTTTTTAACGTATGTAAGCTATCGATAGCTAACTCATGGTAGCGCTACGGGAACCAGAATGGTTTAGTTCTCAATCTAGAATTGTTCCTAAACATAATTATTTAATCCCAAAACCATGTCGTTTCTAGACCTAAATTCTATTCTTCTTCAATTCCCAAATCGGAACTAGAATGGCTAACGTCCCAACCTAGTATGATTTAGGTTCCAACCGAGAATGATTTAGGTTTCAACCCAGAATGATTAAGGGCCAACCCAGAATGATTTGGTTCCAAAACCAGAATTATTAAGATCTCAAACTAGAATGGTTTAGATCCCACATTTAAGACTCCACTCTACAAGGTATAGTTCCCATACCAGAATATTTTAGCTCCCATTTCAGGATGGGTTAGTTCTTCAAACGATAAGGGTTTGTTCTCCCATAACATAATTGTTTAGATCCCAAACAAACATTTTCAGAATCCCAAGTCAGAACGGTTCATATCACACCCCAGAAATAAATAAGTTAGCCCCCCAAATCCCAGAATAATTCAGTACAAATTAACAGGTACATTTTATAATGTGTTTCTAAATAATGTGTTCCGAATTATACAATAACCGTACAACATGCGATTTTAATCCGTAAAATTAGTTTTATTTCTGACTAGCTTCCCGCCCGCGACTTCGTCCGCGTAGAGACGTTTAACGGGTAAAACATTACTACCTTATAGCGCAGTCGGCTAAAAAGTAGCCTATAACCATTCCTAGGCTCTGGACTATATCTGTACCAAATTTCATTTAAATCGGTCCAGTACTCTATGCGTGAAAGCGTAACAGACAGACAGACAGACAGAGTTACTTTCGGATTTAAATAATATTAATAAGGAAGTAAGGATTCTGATGATTGGTAGTGTTCGCGAAAATAAAAGACTAACAGGTAGAATGTAGATATATATATGACGGCGCGTTCTAGTTTCACGAAACATTTCTAAAAGAATAATTTTAATTTAATTCGTTTTATTGAATTATTTTTACATTGTATGAAAATAATTGTAATTTCACATCAATTAACTAGACAAATAATTTCTGTTCATTTAAATTATTAACTAAAGAGGGACTTCCGTCCGCGTGGGCTTGCGAGCTGCGTCATCGCCACCTGCGTAATGGTATAGTGGGGCGACTGCCGCTATAAAAGAGCGCTGCACGGCTCAGTGAGTCAGTCTTACCTGAGGCGTCGCCCTGTTCGTACGCTCGCAATTCCGCATACTCTTTAGTACTTACTGTGTAGAAACTCTGTCCGAAACTTGTATTAAAGTGTTATAAAAAGTATTACGGATTATAGTTTACTTAAAGTTGCTTCCCGCCCCATGGATTCGAATGAGCGCAGTCGTGAGCTCGGAAATCCGTCATCAGAAGTCAGGATGAACCAGGAAGCTGAAACTCTCGGTGCGGGTCATGCCAGCCCCTTTATACGCACTGAACGAGACCAGTGGAAGAGTTTGTTGGAATTGCAACACAGAAATGTGCAATTAGTGAAAACAGTGCTTGAACGTCACTTCTTCACGAAAAGAAGGAGCGTCACCTCGTGTTACCCGAGTTCAACCCTGATGATCCAGAGGCAGATGCACGGGCATGGTGCACCACCGTAGACATCTGTATGAAGAAGACCTTTCAAGTGGAAGTCAGTTGATAATACTCCTGAGTCGGGCCTTAAAGGGATCTGCAGCAACATGGCTAGCACAAAATAGTCATGCTGAGGTTACGTGACCAGAATTGTAAGGCCTTTTCTTAGCTCGCTTCTATACGACTGAAATGCCAGCCGCTACACTATTCAACGTGCTATTAAGCTACCCAAAGGAGGGCTAGAACATTTCATCGTCCACTTCGCAAGGAACCGAGGGTCATCACCTGTTTCGGCTGCGGCAAGCCGGGTCATCTAGCGCCACTGCGCGCAGAAGAAGACACCAGGAAACAATAAAGAATCCGAATGGAGAGTGAATATCTGCACCATCAAACCTGCTCTGACCATCTTTGCAATCTGGGTGAGAAGTTTTCATTTTGTTTTGATTCTGGTTCTGAGGGCCTACCATGAGTTGGCTATCGTAAACTTACGTACGTTAAAAACCTATCGAGTTGTTTTTTCATATGGCCGATTGTAGTTCTTCGCGTAACCACCAGCCGGCGCTGTACATGTTTTTCATAGACATATTTACGTAGTCGATATCGAGCGCGTAAGTTTTAAACTCATGGTAGCCCCACACAATGCTCTTTAATTAGACAAACGGTAGCTGTATTCTTTCCCTGTAAAAGAAATTATAACTCTGTCACACTTTTAGGGATAGGAAAATCAAGTCTATATTGCGATACCCAAATTAATGCCACAGTTACAATACAGGGTTATTCGCTTGAACTATTATTTCATGTGGTCCCAGATTCTTCACTAGGAACCAGTATCTTGATAGGACGCGATTTGATTAATTTAGGTTTTTCAGTTGAGATTTTATTATTGCTATAAACATGACTCAAATTGTAGCTCAGTGCGAGTTTGGTAAAAAAAAAAAAGTAAAAGATTTCAATAATACCAATACAGAAATTCCTTTAGACTCATTTACCGACCTAAAACAATTACTCAAAGAATACTCGTATTTCTTTGTTAAATATTTACCTACAGACAAGGTTAGCTCTCCAAGCTTGAAATAAAACTTATAGATGCCAATCGCACAGTGCCACGACGTCCATACCGTATAAGCTCTAACGAGCGAAATCTAGTACGCGATAAAATTAAAGAACTACTTGATGCAGGTGTAATTCGTGAGAGTTGCTCTCTTTTTGCAAATCCGATATTACTAGTCAAAAAGAAAGAAGGATCTGACCGCTTATGTGTGGATTTTCGCGAATTAAAATAGTAACACCGTTTCTGATGGATATCCCATACCTTTGATAGAATACAGCGTTTAGTTGGTGCTAAATACTTTACTCCATTAGACATGGCTAGTAGCTATCATCAGAGTCCCGTACATCAAGACACGATTGAGAAAACTGTGTTTTATTACGACGGTTGGCCAATTTGAATATGTCAAAATGCCTTTGCCTTTGGACTTAAAAACGCATCATCTGTTTACCAGCGAGCTATTAACAAAGATCTCGGTAACTTATCCGAAACATTCGTAATCTGTTAAATTGATGACATCATTATACCATCCCAAACTATTTTAGAGTGTATTTTTCGGTTAAAGTTAGTATTGGAAACCTTGGCTAAATCTGGTTTTTCTCTTAACTTAAAGAAATGTGCTTTTCTTTAAACAGAAATTGATTACCTTGGATATCATGTCTCATCAGGACAAATAAAGCCTAATCCTCGTAAAATAAATGCCTTGTGTCAACTACCACCTCCACAAACAATCACGCAATTAAGGCAATTTATTGGTCTTCTCAAATATCTACACCTCTGTACAGACTCACATCTGGGAAAGGTAATATTAAGTGGACTCCTCAATTTGAAACCATTCGTAAAAAAAATTATTTCTGTTCTCACTGACAAACCCGTCCTCACTATTTTTGATCCTCAATATCATATTGAATTGCATACTGATGCTGGTTCTGAAGGCTATGGTGCTATTCTTATACATTAAAAAAGTCTGCAAGCCTTACGTGGTTGAGCATTTTAGCAGAAGAACAACCTCTTACGAATCCAAATACCACTCGTATGAACTTGAGACATTAGCCACAGTTAATGCTATAAAACATTTTAAACATTACCCACAGGGTCGTAAGTTTATAATGTTTATAATGCGTGTTCAAATGCTGTTAAAGCAAAACTAAAACTAAAACCTCTCGTGTACACAGATGGTGGTGTTATCTACAAAGTTTCGATTTCAACATCGAATATAGGCCTGGAAAGCGAATGGAATATGTCGATTTTCTGTCCAAGAATCTTCTTACTCAAACACCTGTAACAAAAATAATTCAAAAAAACGAGTCAACCTAACTGAAATTTAGTGACTGGTTTCAAGCAGAACAACAAAAAGACCCTGAAATAAAATCTATTATATCTAGTTTGCAAACCCATAGTCTTGAATCTGATATTAGTTGTACTCACGATATTCAACGGGGAATTTTGCATGGAAAATAGAGAGGAACAATCGAAGCGTTTGGTTACCAATTGTTCCCAGGTCATTCAAGTAGGCAGTAATAAATCACGATCATGAAAGTATTATGCACTTAGGATCGGAAAAAAGTTTGGAAAAATTGTATTGTCATTAGTGGTTCTCACATATGAGTGAATACGTTCGTAAATTTGTTGAAAATTGCATCACCTGTAGGCTGTCTAAATCACATTCTGGCCAAGTATAAGCAGAATTACACCCCATCCCTAAAGTATCCACACCTTGGCATACTATCCATACTGATGTCACTGGGAAACTCAGTGGTAAAAATGACACCACAGAATATGTGTTTGTTATGATTGATGCATTCACCAGTACACAATTCTGCATCACGCACTTAATATCGATACGAACAATGCTATTCAAGCTCTCAGGTACGTTGTGTCCACACGTTTGGCGCCCCTTCTCGCGTCATAGCTGTTCAGGGTAGATGTTTTGCAAACAAAGAATTTTAACAATTTTGCGAGTCCCACATTATTACGCTTCGTCTCATAGCCACAGGCACTAGTCGAGCCAACGGTCAAGTAGAGCGTGTGATGAGTACATTAAAAAACATTCTCACTGCTGTTGAAGTGGGAAATAATAAGTCGCGGCAAGATGCTTTGCCTGAAGTACAAGTAGCTTTAAACAGTACAATGAACCGCGTAACAAAATCAAGTCCTTTGGAGTTATTAATCGGCAAAGTAGCAAGACCTCTAGACTTATTGACCTTAGATGACGATACTAATACATTTAATATAAATTTAACGGACCTGCGACACTGTGCAGTACAAGTTATCAAAAACAGCGCCATCACCGAAAAGCAAAGGTTTGACGAAACCAAAGCAAAGCTTAGCCGTTTTAAAAATTGAAGATTTTGTCCTTTTAGAAAACCACGACCGGAATCAGAACAAATTGGATCCAAAAGGACAATGGGCAAAAATGTATGGAGCTTGGTCTATTTTTGGAGTTGAGCGGCGGTCTCCGGAATCAGTATTTCTTGCGCGGCACTATTAAATAACACTATTTAAAAAAAAAAATCGTGAGCATATACCGGTCAGTTTAGGAGATATCGAATACTTGTTGCCTTTGTATATTTCGATGATTTAATGTATTTTTTTTAATATTCCTATTGTTCCTTTGTAGGACCGTTTAAGGTAATTCAAGTCCTTGAGGGTGACAGATATTTGCTAAAGGCTTTGAATTCCAATAGAACGTATAGATATGCACGCACACGACCGACTTTGTAGTGTGCCTGATTGTTGCGTTCCGTTGGAATTAAAGGCAAATTTGAAGATATTAGGAAATGCCGTTGACGGCGAGAGTAAGAAATTTGAAGTGACAAAATCTGTGTGACCAAATCTGTTATACAGTCTGTGTGACAAAAAGTCTGTGTGACAAATAGTCTGTGTGACAAAAAGTCTGTGTGACAAATAGTCTGTGTGACAAAAAGTCTGTGTGACAAATAGTCTGTGTGACAAATAGTCTGTGTGACAAATAGTCTGTGTGACAAATAGTCTGTGTGACAAAGAGTCTGTGTGACAAATAGTCTGTGTGACAAAGAGTCTGTGTGACAAATGGTCTGTGTGACAAATGGTCTGTGTGACAAATAGTCTGTGTGACAAATGGTCTGTGTGACAAACGGTCTGTGTGACAAACAGTCTGTGTGACAAACAGTCTGTGTAATCACAACTCTGCGTGACAACATAAGGCCAGAATGGCCGAGCTTGTTTAAGGAAATAACCATACTTTGTACTTTATTTGTTTCCTTTACAGAGTCTGATGTTGAGGAGACACACGAGGACGTGTGAAGGTGCAGGACGGCCGTGACGGCGCGTTCTAGTTTCACGAAACATTTCTAAAAGAATAATTTTAATTTAATTCGTTTTATTGAATTATTTTTACATTGTATGAAAATAATTGTAATTTCACATCAATTAACTAGACAAATAATTTCTGTTCATTTAAATTATTAACTAAAGAGGGACTTCCGTCCGCGTGGGCTTGCGAGCTGCGTCATCGCCACCTGCGTAATGGTATAGTGGGGCGACTGCCGCTATAAAAGAGCGCTGCACGGCTCAGTGAGTCAGTCTTACCTGAGGCGTCGCCCTGTTCGTACGCTCGCAATTCCGCATACTCTTTAGTACTTACTGTGTAGAAACTCTGTCCGAAACTTGTATTAAAGTGTTATAAAAAGTATTACGGATTATAGTTTACTTAAAGTTGCTTCCCGCCCCATGGATTCGAATGAGCGCAGTCGTGAGCTCGGAAATCCGTCATATATCTTATCAACTTACCCACATACTCAAGTCGTATCCCCACGGAAGGTACAGGGTTCCCGTGCTGTATTTCTCCCAATGAGATACATAGAAGTTCAAGGATACGCTCACTACAAGCAGAAAACCCCTGAAAATAAATGTTATTGTGGATTATTTTAATAAAACCACATATCAAATATACTTAAATATATAAATAACACACTCAGACTCTGAACGAACTGTGTTCATCACACAAATATTTGGCCCGAGTAGGAATCGAACCCGACTCTTGGAATCGTCAGCCAGAGTCCATACCACTGTTCTACCAAGCCTTATTGAACACGACACTGTGTAGGTAATCGTATCGTTGTCGTATCGATAGACAATAGTAAAATAGGGATCGAGTCCATACATCTATTTGACGGATTTGCTTGTACTTACCCGAAGACACAGGAGACACGGACTATTCTTACTCTACTGATAAGTCCCTACTTTCTTACTAACCATATATATAATTGTGTGAATAAATGAATGTTTGAAAAGAATTCGGAGGTCCTTAGCTTCTTTTTATCGTTATTTTAAACTCATACGTAACGATCACGATAAAGAAAAACGTTACACTTTATCAAAATGTATGCTCTCACATTGAAGATAGCTCGACAATTAAAATAACGTAACTTTTTTTTCCTAACTGACATAATTACGATGATGGCTTGGAGTAGCTTCGTCATCATCACCGGACTTGCGGGGGAGCGGATGGCTCTCAGCCCTAATAAAATTACACAACACCTAGTATGCTAGGAAGGGTCACTAAAAAGGGGGTCTATTAATAAATAAAGGGGTCAATTACCTAAAAACGCTCAGAGTGAAGTCATGCTCCCTCCCAAAGACTGATATGAGGCAGTAGGGGATGAAGAAGACCACGTAAGAGTCGATTCCGTGGTCGAACATCTCTCCAAGGGGTCCAGAGACCCCAATACGTCGAGCTTGCTTACCGTCTAGGCCATCTAGTAAAAAAAAGTAATTAAAAATAAACTCTTTGGACTCTTCAGGCGGGGCTTGAAACGGCATTTTTACAGACCTTCAGGGTCAGTAGCGCTACCGTAAGCTATCTGTCGAAAACTTACATGCGTTAAAAACCTATCGAATTGTTTTTTTCATACTAACTATTTTAGTTCTTAGCGTTACCGCTAGGGGCGCTGTACATGTTTTTCATAGTCATATTTACATAGGCGATATCAAGTCTTTTACTTATAAACTCATGGTAGCGCTACAGGGTGACAGGCTTAATAGAGTCTATTGTGCCTGTCGACCTCATTTGTGAACCTCACTGGCGCTTACCAAGCAAGGTGGAGTGAGGTAATCTTGAATGTGTAATAAAAAAATCTAATTTTGCGGATTAAACTCGTGTATAATAAGTAATGTTCTAAACAATTTAGGTTATCCTATCTATATAATAATATACGCGAGATTAATCCGAAAAATTAGATCTATTCGAAATATGTGGTGTTCACGCAAATTTATAATTATGTACCTAACAGACAATACTAATTTTAAAAAAAACAATTATTACTGGATAGTCTCACTCAAAATAAATCTTCAAGTATGTGGGCGACTACTGGCTTCAGTTTAATACAATAATATCAGTTACATACGATTATTCGACGAGTTTAAGGTAGGCCCGTGCCCCAGCAGTGGGGACGTATATGGGCAGATGATGAATAACATAAGTTAAGAACTAGGTTTTTTTTATTAACCTGTATCATCCCACTGCTGGGCAAAGGTCTCCTCCAAACTTATCCACCACTCTCTATCCAAGCCTAGCTTCATTTGAGCCTTGATAACTGGACCAAATCGTCACACCATCTTTTCTTGGGCCTACCTCCTTCCCCTTAATATTAGAAGCTATTTTAATATACTCTGTGAACTTTTAGTGGTTGTTTTCCCGTGGCAGAACGATTTGCCTTTAGTAATACTATCGAATCATGCAAATTATTCAACGAAAAAAAAAAATTTATTTTTTCAAAATTTCAAAATATTTTCCAACTCGAAAACGAGAGAAGCTATCATTCTTTTATAAGATGTGACGTAATCAGGTACTGCTTGCCGCATGAAATCGAAGCTTAAAGCTAAAGAAGGTCGAGACGCTAAGTCATAAAGCGGTTCGAACGTGCTTTTGAGTTTCGGTTAAACCTTTCGTAAAACCGGCATTTATTGAATTTAACATACATAACATAATATTTATGAAAATATATATTTATAAATCTATAGTACTACTAAGATAGAATCATTTTACTGCGGGAAAACCACCACTAAAATTTCACGGTGTATTTTTGACTGGCTCGGTGGAACAGTGGTTAGTGACCCAGGTTCACTACCTACGGTTCCAAGAGTCGTGTGTTCAATTCCCACTCGGGACAAATATTTGTGTGACGAACATCGGTGTCTGTTCCGTGTCTAGGAGTTATTAAATATATTTGTGTATCCACTGTCGTTTCTGATTTCCGTAACACAAGTGCTTGAGCCACTTACCACGGGATCAGATCGATGTATGTGACGTTGTGAAATATTTATTTATCTATTTATTTCCTACTTCACTTATTTCTAAATAAGTTAACATTTGTTCATTTGCGTCAGTCAGAAGGCCAAACCGAACGTATTTTAGAAATTACTTGATGTACAATTTCATTTCATGATTTATGTAAAGTTTTATTACGATGTTACACGCGAAGAAACAATATAGCAGTACTTATTAAGTGACTAAAAATAGTTTAGATATCAAATAATAATAATAATGCCTCCGACCGATTTCAGCCATGGCGGCCGATCTCAATTGAGATCAGCCAAGTGCGCAGGACATATGCGCGCAAACACAAGTGCACTCTCTATTCCTTTACTCTCATAATTCGGTGAGACGGCAATCCGACATGACCGATGAGAGATCGGGCGCAGGACCACCGGCTTAACGTGCTTTCCAAGGCACGAGCGTTCAACCGCCAGCTTCCTAACTCCGGGTTGAGCATTACAGAAAAACTCACACAAATTTTGCCCGACCCCGGACTCGAACCGGGGACCTCTCGGTCCTAACGCAGCACTTGCTACCAATATACCAACGAGGCAGTTTAGATATCTATTATTGGTAGATAGATTGTATTATAGCCTGATGATCTAGATAAAGATGATGAAAATTATTTACCTAAATTATAAGCTAGAAAGAGGAACACAGCGCTTGCGGTATAGACCCAGCCCGGGGGCGAAACCCCGGACTTTCCGGTCGTCCCGTAGCACCCGTAGTCGTAGATTGCTAGGAGTACCACTATGGCCACCATGAAGACAAACCCGAGGAATGTTAGGAGATTCGGCGCCAGCCATCTTGGTAAGATCTGCAATAAAAAGGAATGCCTTAAATAAGATTTAATACTTTCGCGTTTCATTAAATTTAAAACTATACACCGTGAAATTTAAGTGGTTGTTTTCCCGTAGCTGAACAATTTGCTTTTAGTATTACTATCGAGACACGCTGGATATTTTTATTAAAATATTTTTCCAACTCGAAAGCATGGGAAGCTATCTTCCTTTTAAGAGATGTGACGTAATCTGATTGCCGCATGAAATTAATGATTAAAGCTAAAGAAACTCAACCCCCTAAGTAATAAAGCTGTTCGAGCGTGCTTTCGAGTTTCGTTATCCCTTTCGTAAAACCGGTATTTTTTTGATTTAAATAAAAAAAATCTGCACAAATCTATTTTACTACTTAGATAGAATCATATTACTGCGGGAAAACAAGCACTAAAATTTCACGGTGTATGTATTATGGGTATTATGGGTCTACCCGGGAGATAATAAAGTAGCGAATACCTACATAGTTAGGTACTTGTAGCCCGATAAATAACTTGTGCCAATACTGCAAATACCTGGGGTAGCAGGTGTCAGGGGTAGCAAACTATTTGGTGGATTTTAAAATTTAAAAAAAATACAAAGTAATTGTTTCTTCGCCTACCTAAATTGATATTCGGACTAGGTACCGTCAGCCAAGAAAGTGGACTGCCACTTTTGACAAAAGTTTCTGCGAGATGTAACGATCGCTAAGGTTGACAATAGCCACTGACACAATCTTATTGCCAGGGAAAATTGACTTTGTTGTTTCATGACGTTCAAACGAATCTCAACCGTAGGGTGGTAGACCACATTTTTGGCTGACTATACCATTCGCTATAACCTAAAAACTAGACAAAATAAATGTATTTAGGTCGATGGTAGCCATACCTTCACGCTGGTGTTCCAGAACGGATGCATCACATAATTGCTCAATGGACTGGTATCAATGGCGCTGTACTGAAATAATATGTTATATTAATACCTACATTTACATAATAATGTATAGTAATGCATATAACTGGCTCGGTGGAACAGTGGTTAGGAACCAAGAGTTCCAGGAGTCATTGGTTCGATTCCCATCCGTGTAAAATATTTGTGTGACCAAAATCAGTGTTTGTTCCGTGCCTGGGTGTGTTATTAAAATTGTTTAAGTATATTTGTCTGACGTTGTGTAATATTTAATCATGTCTATCTGTAAGAAAATGCTACGGATCAGATATGATGTGTAGTCTAAGATCACGGAAGCTGCAGGATAACTATTGTATATCGGAATCTTTGAAGGCTTAGGCTAGGCTTAGTTTATTTATTTATTTGGTAAAAGGTACACCAACAGTATATATACACAACTTAACAGAAGATACATTATATGGTAACTAATCTAGTATATAAGCCAATAATAGATGTACACAACATTCAATTTATTTATCTGTGAACAACAAAGTAGTTTGAAACTCTGAAATATAACAACTAAACCATAGAAAAAAATACTTATAATATTAAACAACTTAAAATATAATATGAACTTAAAGATTAATCAGATGCCTCAAGTATAGTGCGCCTAAACCTATGCTTTGAATCGTGGAAAATATCAAGCTGAGAACATTTCTTACAAAAATGACTATACATATTTGTCGTAGCATCTGGCAAGAGGTGAATGACGACCGAGTATAGTTCTGCTGCGATGAGTATAGAAAATGTTAAAAGTTAAAAGAGGGTTAATCATTAAAGACAAAAATTTTAGGGAAATAAGATTTTAATATCTTAAATACTTACTTTATAGCTGTCCAATCCTTTCAAATGCTTCTTGCTGAGATACTTGTAGTCAAATATATTCGCCATTTTGTAATTGTTCCAAACACTATTTTTTTACACTGGGCTTGCGGAGTTTCGTAAATTCTAATCTACCTGTAACCGAGTTTAAGGTTATAATGGTAAGAATATATCTCAGAATAATAAGTGACGTTGTTAATATTATTACCTACATATTTATTCGTTTGTTTATTAATTATTCATGGAGTCTCTAGTCTGTACAGTTAAATATATGGCAAAATTTTGTAGAGAGTTTGGTTGATTTTACTGATTATTTTAAATATGTAATAAGTAATTTGGAAGTAACATTTAATTCATTTAAATTTTGTGACGATTGATTAAATAAATAACCAACATTGATGAAATATATTACTCCGTAATATTATTAAATCGGCAATGAAGATAAACATTATTATGTTATCTCTTTAAACTGTTAATTTATCAATGTATAGTAAAATATGGTTAAAGATTATGGGTATCTCATTTATGTGTATCGTCCATTTATAAATATCAAGTAGATAATATTATGTCATAGTGTTCATAGCAGGTACGTTTACATACATACATGGCAATATAGTTATCTTAATTTTTAGTTAAATCTTGACGAAATATGTTAACATCTTGTTTTTTGGTAGATCAGCTTAGATCGTGGTAAACAGTGGCGTAACTACAGGGTGGCAAGTCGGCAAAATGCCACGGGCCCCCACCCGGTAGGGGGCCCCAGCCGAAAGGGGCCCCCGGTCATAGCAGAGCCTCAACTGCCAACACACATACACATTAAGATAAAAAAAAATAACGGGGGGTGCACGGGGCCCCAACCGATGAATTTTGCCACGGACTTCAACGGGTATAGTTACACCACTGGTGGTAAAGGAATGAGTGTTCTTAATACAATCAATACAACACTACTCCAAGGGCTTGCCAGAATGATTTGTATGTTAACTATGATGTTTACACCGTAAACTTACAAAATATATAAGAAATACACGATAACGCGTATCATTCGCAAAACAGTCGTACAAAACCAAATACTGACCAGGTAAAAAATTATAAACTCAACATTGTACCTAATACTTATTAAATGCTTTCACTTTCACAAGTAAACATAACTCAAATTACTAAATCCTTAAAACACATCACAAAACTGCACCCAACTAGTCTTTACCTAATACTGAATTTACTTTAAAAACAAGTAAATCGAGAAACATTACATAAGTCGCGTTGGCGAGCCGACCGAATCGGTAACACTGATAACACTGTTCTCTTATCAAATCCGGTTTGTATGGGTAATCTATATCGACATATAAAAATCTTACGAGTCGCTGTCTGTACGTACAAGGATGATAAATAAATAAATAAATAAATAAATATCTGGGACATTTCCACACACGGTCATCTGACCCCAAACTAAGCAGAGCTTGTACTATGGGCGTCAGAGACTGATATACATACATGGATATTTTTAAATACATACTTAAATATATAATCACACCCAGACACGGAACAAACACCGATGTTCATCACACAAATATTTGTCCCGAGTGGGAATCGAACCCACGACTCTTGGAACCGCCAGCCAGGGCGATATATGATAAAAATTGTATAGGGTACCTTTAACAATGCAATAGTAGCCAAAACAATGATATTTGGAATTTTGTCTTTGCATTTATGCCCGCCAATCTTAGAAACGGCTTATCCGATCTTGATGGGGTTTGCTAATGTTTAAAACTCTACTTAAAATTTAGTTTGTTTCATGTCAAAATTTTGCTTATTTAAAGAATTACGTCGATCTTCCTGGGCTTTTGTAGGGTCGGTCTTAATGTGCGTTTGTAAACGCGGGTGTAGTAAAAAATGCTGCTTAAAATCTGCTAGTAATCTGTGTGACGAACATCGGTGTTTGTTCCGTGTCTGGATGTGTATTAAGTATATTTAAGTATATTTGTGTATCCACTGTTGATTCTGATATCTGTAACACAAGTGCTAAAGCTACTTACCACAGGATCAGATCAATGTATGTGATGTTGTGTAATATTTATTTTTATTTATTTATTTAAATCTATTTTGAACGAACGAAGTCGCTGGCATAGCTAGACTATTCTATAATACATCTTAAGTACTGTTTTTGTCAATACTACGTCAGGTCAAGATCGACAGGTTATTGTTAACGTCAGAACTGTGAATGAAATTAAGCTACTCACGTATTAAGATGTCACATATTAAGATTGGTTCATATTGCGACACACGAACATAAAAATGACACATAATAATTAGTCGAACATTATTAACAATTAATGCCTTTTGTTGGTCGTTAAGTAACGAACCAATTGAATCGGTAGATTGAGTTGCTCGTACAATTTATTGCTATTAGCAATAAATTTTAGAGAGATATTTTGATTTACACATCTTAACCAATTATTTTATTAAACACGATTCGTGCTCTTTGTTAAAATGATTTAGCATCGTTTAACACGATCACAAAGCCAATACATACGTGTCATTAAGGCATGGAATGCTCTTCCAGCTCATGTTTTCCCTCCCTTCTATGATCCCGGGCTCTTCAGGCTGGGCGTGAAACGGCATTTAAGCAGGCCTTCAGGGTGAGGGCGACAGGCTCAGTAGGGTCTATTGTGCCTGTCGACCTCATATATGGACCTCACGATAGCTTACCATTAGGTGGAGTGAGGTCATCCTAAGACTCTATCTTTGAAAAAAAAAATACAACAGTAGTCTCTTACGACTGTATGTAAAACATTTTTACATTTCAGACTGGCTCAGTGGAACAGTGGTTAGTGCCCTGACTGGCGATTCCAAGAGGGTTCGATTCCCACTCGGGACAAATATTTGTGTGGTGAATATCGGTGTTTGATCCGTGTCTGGGTGTGAATATGTATTTAAGTATGTATTTAACTAAAATTCAAAATATTTATAGCTATTCCATAATGTGCAAAAGGTCTTCAAAAGTAAGATTCAACTGTATTTACGGAATATCTATGTAGCCGCCTCTGCCGCCCATAATACAAGCTCTGCTTAGTTTGGGGTCAGGTGACCGTGTGTGGAAATGTCCCAGATATTAAAATTTATTTATCATGGAAATTCCAATTTCTTAAGTGTTTCGGTTTTCAATATAATTTATAGCGATTGTTCATTTAGTAATCGTAAGTATAATGACCCAGAAGTTGTATATTTATATTATCTATCTTTATAGATAACTTAATGATAAAAATATCGGGTGATACACGTATACAACTTTATCTACGTAGATTAAACATTTGCGTAACAATTCAAATGCTATGTTTTAATTGTTATTGAGAATATAAATAAATGTTTATAAATAGATTGAGTTACTAAATGTATTGTTTTTAAAATCTGTAATAACTCGATGATAGATGAACAAATTTTTCCTTCTTGGGTGTAAAATGTTTTGAAAAACCTTTTTGTTCCTTTTGGATTTTATTCTGTACTGGCATGCATGTTAAACGGAGTATTAGTAGAAGATACAGAAGTGCAGTATGTTAAAAGTATAAGATTCATATATATAAAGCGTCCGACTGATTTCGGCAATGTCGGCACTTCTCAATTTAGATTGCGAAAACGTACGTGCAAACATAATTGCACTCTCTGTTCCCTTACCCTCATAGTTCGGTGAGACGGCAATCCGATATGACATGACCGATGAGAAATCGGGCGCAGGACATAGGCTTACGTGCTTTCCGAGGCCTAACTCCGGGCTGAGTAATTTCTCAACAGAAAATACTTACATAGATACAGGTGTACCTATCTAATAAAAGCGTGTTAAAAATCGCGCAAATTTTTCCCGACCCCGGACTCAAACCGAGGTCCTAACGCAACACTTGCTACCAATAGACCAACGAGGCAGTCAGTGTTGATAAATACAATGTAAACAAATTACAATTGCTAGATTACTATGTATTTATACCTAGTCAGCACATAAATTAGCCTTATATTAATTGACAACGTAAAATAATTTAGTAATTTTCAGTTATATTGATGCTGATCATACATTAAGAGTTTCAAGGATAGCAAATGAAGTAGCTAGGAGTTACAAAAAATAACTTAATGTTTACAAAATCTGTAAACCTACCGTGTTATTGTTTGACACACGTCTATCTCAGCCTATTTGCGTGTGACGTTTTTCTTGTAATAAAAAAAATAGAAGACTACGTAAGTTTATTGTTAAGATTATGTAAATAATATTTATGAATACTTTTATGATGATGATTGTGATTATATAAGAATATGCGGATTTATAGGTGATTTTTTTTTGATGAATATAAGTACTGCCTATTTCGAATAAAAAATTAATTTTAATGGAGTTTGTGTAACTTAATTGTAATAAATCGATGACTTCAAGCAAACATAATTACGGAAAGATTCTTGTGAAATTTAATGGATCAGTTTTGAAATCATAAAAAGTATTGTTTTTTAACCGACAAAAAAAATGGCGCAGATATTTTATGTTCCACCGTGTTGACCTTGATTTTTTTTTACTTCCTGGAGATTTAATCAAATTATTACAAGTACCAGGCGCCCATAACGCCGCAGGAGTATCGGATCGATCGATACGACACCTGCGGTCGCCATGGCGACGGCGGAGGGCGCCACCCGACACCGCGCGCAATTTGAAATTCGAACCTCCCCGATAATGCCGGCCCGCGCTTCCGACCGAATTACACGTAATTTCCTTTGCGTATTTGTCTTTTTTAATGTAATTAATGTGTTTTTTTTATTGTTCCTTGACAATCCGTGGAATAGTGGCCAGTGAGCGTTAAAGATTATGATCATGCTAGCATCTGCCCGCAAATTCCTACGCAGGAATTCATGGGTAGAACATGACTCTTTTCTTTGCATAGACGGATAAAAATAACACTAAATCCTTTCCCAGAACTCAACTCTATCTTGACGGTTTATGCGTGGACAGATAAGAGACACTCAGTCATACTTTTACATTTCTCTTATCAGAATTTCTCTCAATTATTGTGTTGTCTATTCAATTTCGGCTATAGTGGGCAATAGAGATCAGCATAATATTTTGCAGGGGTTAACGTATGAGGATATACAGTATTATAATGCACAAGTGCACAAACACAGGTATAACTAGTAGGTATAGCAAACAATTCTCACAGAATCCGACAAATTCAGGTTGTGATTTTTCACCGGGAGTAGTGGGTTCGATTCCTAGCCTACCCGTAACAAATATTCGTTTTCCCCAAGTTTTAGCTTCTTGTTAGGATTTTGTGTATACGACTCTTGTTTCTGAGATACTCAACACAAGTGTTCCCTTACAGTATAAAAATAATATTTAATAAAAAAAATAGTTTTACTTCGAGATGGTAAGATAGTTGCTTGCCATGCGAGAGGTCGCCAGTTCAAACCTCACCACGTACCACTGTATTTTCAAATTTTAAATTCATATGTAAGATTATTCGACTCTTTAACGGTGAATGATTTTGGTGTCTCACGATAAACATCGTGAGGAAACCTGCACACCTGCGAAGAAGTCTAAGGTTGTGTAGTCAACCAACTCACACTTGTCTAAGGCTAAGGCCTGATACCCTAGTTTAGGGAACTCCCGTGCCCCAGCAGTGGGGACGTATATGGGCTGATGATGATGATGATGAGAGTTGTTACTCGTATTTTAATTGTTATCGCGAACAAAATGCATTCCTCTGCCATGCATGCGCATGACATCACCGCTTATAGCAATTGCAGCGAGGACGCAGCTCAATTGGGATAAAAGTTAATTTATTATGCACCGTACTGCATGTGAACTGCATAATTGGTGCACAATTAGTGCAACACTGGTACAAATTGTTGGCTCGTTTGGAATTTGTTAAATAAACTACTCGGTATCTATAGTAAAATGTGAACATTGGGACTAAATGTGCAAGTAGGATATTGGGATGTAGTAAACGATTTATCAAACAGATATTTTTATTTTTATTCATAACTACATAATAAAGCAAAGTCGCTTCTCGCGTCAGTGTGACCCTTAAATCTTTAAAACTACTTATTTTGATGCGTTTTTTAAACAGATAGAGGGATTTAAGGGGAAGGTTTTTTTACATATAATACCTACTTAATATCTATCCCGATATATATTATGTACCCCAAGCGAACCGAAGGCGGGTCACTAGTATGAGACAAAAGCATAATCATCTGAGATATAAAACTAGGTGTTTCTAGGAATTCAGCCCATGTCTTTAATAAGAGGTGACCTGTCAAATCAAAGTTCGTAATCAAAATTGGTTTGTCAACAGCACAGATAACATAACTATTTGTCTGTAGTAACATACAACATCTACATTTTGTAGTTGTAAAACGTATCAAATGAATTTCTCATACGTGAAAACCTGACTACAAATATTCCCGAGTGGGAATAGAGCCCACGACCCTTGGCTTAGAAGAAAGATTCCAGTCTAATTCTAGTAGTTCTAGTTTAAAAGATTCATCGTTCTTACAAATTATGTTTATCCTAATTTATTTAGTTTCATTAAATATAGTTTTTCGTAACATTCTCTGTAACACCATTAGAAAGTGATACCCACCTACTTGTAACTTAGAACAACTCCTATCTTTATGATCTTCTGGATTTCTGACGACAGACGCCATTTTATTGTTATGTGTGTATCTAATGTCTGAGCAAGTACTAGGAGACCAGACATGCATAAGAGGAAGCGTAAATAGGTGTGAGACTGAGACCATCCGGCCCGCAGGCTAATGGCTAGTGTGTGGTGCAAGCGACGAAACAAAACTATTTGGGTAACTATTTGGTACAGTTTCTGTCACATTTTCTATAATTTTCTTTCAAGATGACCGCACTCCCTCGATAGGTTGCAGCAACGTGCTAAACTAATTGTCGATGATCAAGAAGTCTCCGAAACCCTTGAGCCTCTGCAATAACGTAGAGACATTGCCGGTCTAAGTTTTCTCTACGGTCTCTATAATAGGGAATGCTCTGAAGAGTTATTTCAACTAGTACCTCCCTCTCCTATCCACTCCTGAACGACACGTGCTAGACATCGCCGCCATCCACATACAATGTAGGAGCTGGTGGCTCGGACCAAGAGGTTCAGTCCCTCTTTTCTGGCCGTGTCATTAAAGCATTAAAGGGAGAAAAAACATGAGCTGAAAGGGCATTCCCTATGCCCTTTTAGCTCATGTGTTTTCTCCCTCCTACGATCCCGGGCTCGGGCGTGAAACGACATTTAAGCAGGTCTTCTGGGTGAGTCCGACAATCTCAATATGGTCTATCTCATATGTGGATCTCACTACCGCTTACTACCAGGTGGAGTAAGGTCATCTTGTTAGCCAATTATAAAAAAATCCAGGCCAAGCATCGGGCAATTTTCAGCTGCTATGATGATGAAGGTTACTTAGCAGCTCATACAACCCGCTCCCGCTCCCGCTCATGCCTTGTCCGCCATTAGACAAATTAATCGCCGAGTCCACTGATGAGGCGACTAGACGCGCGGCCAGACGATCACGCGCGATGCAAATGGAAACGGCCTCAGACCAGCAATTCAGACTAATGTCTGGTTAGCGAAAACCCGCCCACGGGCCAGACGTATCCTGGCCCTATGGATTGATGGTCGTCCTAGTTAATAATGTAATCTTTCTCCAGACGCTTTTCCTGGAGTTTACTACGTGTATTCTGTTTCTGGGATGTGTGGTCGTGCTGGTTATAAATGATGTATGGATTCTATTTTTTTTCTAACTGACATACGATGATGGTTCCGGACCGTTCGGAGTAGTAGGATTATCACTGGACTTGCGGGAGTGCGGATGGCTCTCACACCTAACGTATGGATCCTTATAGGTTTTTATACCTACTCACGATCTACATCGGCTATGTCTCTCAATCAGGAGTTGAAGCGGTCGCCATGACCGAAATAGGTTGAAGGCAATCATCACTCATTCATAACCTTACCTTTTCCATACATAATGAACTACCTCGTTGAAGCAAGTTATGGCAAGCGCCGTGGAGAGAACCACGTAGCGGGAGATTCCCGGTACGAGTGGTGGGGTAAAAATTATTTCTGTTCAGAAACTTAGTAAGCTCGGGGGAAGTTGGCGAATACACGCCCGTGCCTCAGAAATTGGTCTGGCAAGTAATCTCTCATCGCTCTATGAGATTGCCGTCTCACCGAACTATGAGAGTAAGGAAACAGTGCACTTGATTCGTGGCAGTAATTCGGACTAACGTTTGAACAATGAGAAACAGCCAAGCATCCAACAGTTTAGCCTAAAATGTAGTTTGTGAAGTTAAGAATTATTTGACTATGAAGACTCCACTTGGCAAGATTTTTACATGAAATGGTTTTTTTTTGTTTATAATGATGGTTAGAAGTTTATTTATAATGTCCTGTAGTTGGAAATCAGCCGCCATGTTGGAAATCTTATTATACATGCATACCTGCTGTTAGGGCGGGCTTAGGATCTCCTAAACCTGCCCTAGAAGTAGTATTGGTACCTACCAATTCAACTGAAATAACTTGTAATTTTTAGGGTTCTATAAATAAATAATGTCTATTTATCAATACTCAGTTAAACCAACCAGGGAGGGTCACATTATTCTTATTCACAACACTTACGGTTTCAGATTCATCATCATCAGCCCGATCCTATCCACTCCTGTCAAGACATAGGCCTCCCCAAATGCTCGGCACTTCTATCTATCTCCGGCTACTCGCATCCAGCTCTTACCAGTCGTCCTGCGCAGATCATCACTCCACCTGCCCTGAGGGCGTCCCACCCTACGTTTGCCGAGACGCGGTATCCACTCCAGAACTCGTCTACCCCGGCGGTTGTCGGTTTTACGGCTGATGTGGCCAGCCCACTGCCACTTCAGCTTGCAAATGCGATGAGCTATATCGATTATGATTTACTTGTCTGTAAGATCGAGAAACGAAAACTCCGACCGATCGTCTGCAAAGTCTTCATAAACAATCTGTGACGCAAAACGTAAATGAAGCAAAAAAAAACATATTGTAGCGCGAACATTTGCAGGCGTAAATTAATGTCAGTAATTACGCGTCCACAGAGCTCAATTGGTGACATAATTGAACTATATTACGCTCATTGGACGTACTTTGTGATTTCTCACTGTTTATGTTTTTCAAATGGCCAGATGGACCATTTTCAACGGAACTATTGATTGGTAACTTTAATGGTAGGATAAGGATAAAAGTAAGATCCCATGTCAATTAGAATCTCTATTCAAAGATTAGTTAGGCTGTAAATAATTTTATTTCTTTGCGTTATTTATTTTAAATAAGTATCATGCGTGTTAGTTTTTATTTCCTTAATTACAATTTAATAATCAAATTAGTTTGTAATGAATGCCAATACGTAATTTTCTATTATAAAATTGTTATGTGTATAAATACTCCAACGATTATGCAATAAAATTCAGCGACACTATTTTTTTAATTTATTAGGTAGTCACAGGCACAATTTCTAACATAGCGTCCATTCCTCCCGAGAGTTTAACAAAACAGATCTACCCACTCTTCTTACAAGATAATATCATTAACGTTAACAACCTTACTATAATTGATACCATAACTTATTCACCCTTTGTAATAAAACAAAATGGCCACATCCCTTCATTAGGCGCATTATAGCTCCAATTAGTCGCACTCACGATGACAAGTGTTGATTATAATCACCCCTTTATACATTTTTCACTTCAACGCCCTACCGGTAGAATATTGAAACCATAATAAAATTGACTTCTATAATATAGACGATTATACTGGTTCCGTATTCTACGTTTGTTTGGAAGTTTTAAAATTAATTTAAAACTAGCTATATATTACTACATCCATACCTAACTTCTTTTTGTCTACGCAAAAAGAGAGAAAAATTTATGTTTAGTTAGTAATGGCCAAATATATTATTATACAGAAGAGGCAGATGTTAAAACCGCGCGATAAATGATACATTAGACACAAATCTGTCCTAATTAGGGTACCTTGTGATTTAGCTACATGTCTTTCATTTGCATGCTTTTTGGCATCTTTTGTTTCATATGTCAGTGAAGTATCAAGAAATTGCAGGGCACAGAGTGAATGAAGATTGATTGAAATCCTAATGCCGACAGAATTAAGTCGTTTCGGTACCATTGGATGTGCTTACGCGATTGGCTATCTCTCGCGAACTATCAGAATCAAAGTGGCTTAGAAGCTTAACATCGAGTGGGGTGGCGGAGAATGCGGTAACTGCAATATGGTGACATGTTTGTGAACTTATAAAAATAATTGAGTGAAAATATAGACAATATTTTGTTGGATAAGTTTTATTAGTATCTAAACCCATAATAAAAATCACGTACCTAAATTGTGGGGTGGGTAAATGGTTTAGCATTTATGTTTCACTTTTTCTTTAGAAACTACGCCCACACGCCCAGCTAAAGAACTGTAATTCTATGTTTACAAATTTGTATATTTATTGAGAGCGAAAAAAATGCTAGAACTGGGTTAGTTAGGTATCCACAGATTTTAATTGAGAAATTTGTTAAGAAATTCCAAATCCACATTCACACCAAAATAATTCAGTTTCTATTTACTCGCTCTATTTTTTTGCTCGCGACCACTATTGGTGTAACCCAGTCGAAACGTCGGGCAGTAAGTAGCTATGTAATTTGCTACTCCTTATATCGCGTGCAGACTCATGAAGACTAATTTTAGTGTAATGGAACGCGAAAGTCTAAAATCTTACAAAATTCTCTTTACTCGTTTTATTTTAAGACTAGCGCTCGCTCAAGACTTCGTCCGCGTGGAAATAGTTTTTAAGCTATGATTTTTAATATAGCCTGTAATATACCTACCTTATTAGCTATTAATTAGTGAAAGTCCCGTCAAAATGTATCCAGCCGTTTTGGGAATTAACGGGAACAAACATACAGACAGACAAAAATGTTTTTAATTGTGTTTTTGTTATTGGTACCCCATAAAGATTCATACCCATTTAGTAAAAAATCATTATTCTAATATAACAAACAGACACTTAAATTTTATTCAGTTGTGTAGATTGCCAAAAAGACATGTGTAAAGTTTATCACCAATACCACATTCTCCCTAACATCTCGCCTCTCCCGGGAATCGACCCGGGTAACCGTACACCGAGCGATAAGGGAATAAATTAGCGAAGTTTTATCGCATCTCCATCTAGGTAGGTGGCGCTTGGGGACCGGCGGGTGTGACTAATACGATCAAACTGTTATCATGAGGCGTGATAATGCGTATTGAAAGAATTTGAGGAGTGGAGATAGACTAAATTAAATTTTGATACATATTGGTGTATGGATTTGAACCTATACCGGTTTTTTTTTTTACTATAAATTAAATAAAAAATATTAATCCGACCGATCTCAATTGAGATCAACCAAGGACCGCGCAGGACATAATTAAATTTAAAAAAAAAAGTATTGTCTTATTTGTGCGAACACTACACGTTTGAAATAAAACTTATTTTAAGGATGAAATGGAGTAAAATTAGTTTTATTTCAAACAAGTACACTATCTGCTGTCCTCTCACTCTGAAAGTTCAGTGAGACGTCAATAATACATGATCTATAAGAGATCAGGCTAAGCGAAAAATAAAATAGAACACATACAATTTGGACTAACCACTGCTTCTTCTTTGATAAAGGTATGGCCAGTAGGAAGTGGCAATACAGAACTAAAGCTCTCCATGCAAAAGCTGCATCCATCCAGACTTTTAAGTATGAAGCGCAGGAACAGCATTGTATAGCTAGTGCCATGAGAATAAACTTAATAGACTGTTGGAAATAAAACAAATTTTACGGATTAAACTCGCGTGTATTGTTAATCTAAACATATTATTTAGAGATCCGATGTTTCGAGCTCTTTACAGCGCTGGTGGTTAATAGACTGCTTACCCAAATGCGAAAAAGAAAGTAATTATGAACTTGTTAAATTATAAACAGAGAACTATTGTAGCAAGTGGAAGCTAATTCAGATTAATGCTTTTAATATTAGCCGCACAGTGTAACATTCCAAGAAGTTCACCATCATATTTAGAACTTACATTTTTTATGTCATCATCACAGCATCTAATCCTATTCAAAGAGTCGGAAACATAATTTTTTTTCTGCTCATTTTGCACCGCGACGGTCACGGTAGTTGGCGCGAGAGTGACGGTAACCGGACGCCATCTTGGCCGCCATGACACCGTTTTGACAGGTGTCACCCACCACGGACGTTCACATTTAGAATTTGAATCGTGTTCTAATAGTTCGCTGTCGGCTTGTTATTGGCTAGGGCGCGTTCCCATTGGGCGAACAATAAGCTGACCTTTCATGAAAGCTGTGGTTGCTAATAGGCCCTGCTTTCATAATAGGCACTTTGGGCAAGTGCCCAGGGCCCCGACATCGATAAGGGCCCCATTCAGATCAAATACAAAGTCCTTTGTTCCTGTCAGATGAAACGATAAATAAATCAATATTTATTACCATTTCTGTCTTTGTCTATTCTGTAGTGTTCTGTCAAAGTCATACGTGCGTTATTATCCTAATATGCCCAGGGGCTTCTAAAGTTTAAAGACGGTCCTAGTCGCTAACTCAATATCAATTAAGCAGCGTATTAGCCGCAAAGTGTTTGCGAATTATTGGGAGGGAAGGTAAGCTAGATACATAAATATATACATAGAGCGAGGCGTGGTCAATAAAACGTTCATTTGGGATCATTATCATTCTGCATACTCTATATATTTATCCCGGACTCTACCAAACCAGAGATGTATACGGAGTGCGGTCTGCTGAGCGAGAAGACATGTTTTTCAGCTCGGAACTCTTACAAAGCGGAGCTGTGTATCTCTCTATTTCTCTCCACTCCAACTTCCAACTTAACATATAAATATTACACATCTCCTCACAGCGATTTCTACTGAAACTGAGCGGAGAGATGTGTCAGTAACACAATTCTATTGGTTGTTTGAAAACCATATCTCTGCTCTCTTCTCTACTTTGGTAGAGTCCCGACCTTAGTCGCCAATATAAACGTCTTAAAACTGCAAACATTATGAGCTATATGATGGATACTATGGCCATATAAATGTAAAGGGAGGTAAACTGGAGGCATACTCCCAGCTGGTCACTAATCGCCTCATGAGCACACACCCTAATAGTCTGCTTGTTATTGGCGCTTATTAATTTTCATCTATTTTGATGGAGTTTTCAACGGAAGAGCGGAATGGGCTGGCAGATTTTTAATTTGTTTTGATACAGAACGTTAAACGGCCATTTTTAGGTGACATTTTGCGACAGGCTAAAGTGAACTGTGAACAGAATCTTCGCCTGTTTACAATGATAATAAGTTACTACTTAAACGCAGAAGGAAAAGTCTTATATTACGAAAAAGAAAATCGTTTTGAATCAGATAAATATTTTGGAAGTATGTATTGTGTCGAAAACAGTTATATTTAAATCGACAAGGTTCCACAGTGGTTTTGTATTATGCGTGTTTATGAAAGACCCAATAAAAATGGTGCCCTTAAAAAGAGACTTACCTTTATAAAGGTCTGGAAACGAAATATCAATTACTTAGCTCTGGAAACAAGGCTGAACAGCCTCAATTAGTACATTACCAAGAGAGTTTACAGTTAGGAAACAACGCGAATTAAGGAATGTGGGTAATAAAGTAGACCTACCGTGGATCTCATAAAACTACCCTCTTAAATAAATATTATTTTCCTTAACGCGGTTCCTACTTAAAGAATCGTAAATGTCATTAGCCCTACTGGGTCCGGTTACGCCACGGATATGACATTACGTTTCTTAATTAAGCTCTATTAATCATCATATTATTAATTCTCTACACATCAGAGAAATCATGAGATTGTAAAATATACTTATATGTGTTTAGTATCGTTGACAGTCATGGTCTACCGGTCCGGTGAAATCCGTCAGAGTTCAAATTACCTACGTCTAAAGTAAATATAGACTGAATTAATATTATCCAGCTCTATTAAACTATAACGGTTCGGACAGCCTATGGCGCAGTGGCTGCTAAACTAAAGATGGGGGTTTGATTCCCGATAGTTCGGGATTGGGATAAATGTTTGGGACATCTACACACAGAAAAGGTCACCTGACCTCGATCTAAGCAGAGCTTGTACTAAGGGTGTCAGAGACAGACATATTTTATTATATGTTAAATTACATACATATAATACAAGTTCTCACCCAGACACGGAACAATCACAAAATATATTCATCACATAATTTTGCCCCGGGTGGAAATCGAACCCATGACTCTTGGAACCGTTAGTATTAATTCTTGGTCACTAACCACTGTTCCACCGAGCCGAGCCGAGTCGACCATCTTTCTTACAATCTAATTAAATTGAACCATTCTCACAACTAACTATTTATTTGCTACTTTATCTAATTACGCGTTCCCGTTTTACAATAATTTGCATTATAATGAAATGCGTAACTCTTATACTGCACTTTAAACGTATTTAAAGCCTCGTTATTTTGAAAATACGCGTATTATTAGAGTTTCCGCTAATTACGGCGATCGAACTAAAAGACAAGCAAACAAACACGGTGTTTTGTTCACGTCGAGTTGATTGTTGACTTTACGGGTAATTGCCCGACTTTGTAGACAGGGTTGCCAATTCATACAGATTTAATAATAATTACAAATGTTTTTTTTTTATAAAATGCTAGATGACCTCACTCCACCTGATGGTAAGCGGTAGTGAGATCCAAATATGAGGTCGACAGGCAGTCAGGCACAATAGATCGTATTTAGCCTGTCGCACTCACTCTGAAGGCCTGTATGTTAAGGTTATGTAGAGTTCTTGGAGCGTAAAGATGGTTAATATATTTATTATAAGCAAATTTTTTTTCGTGTTCAATGGAAAGTGAAATTACCTTATAAACTATTAGTATAAAGAAAAATATTTAATTTATATCATGACATAAATGGTAGGTACATAATGGATGCTGTATATGGAGAGGTTTAAAATAGATTCTTATAAAAATAGGTCCCAGATCGTTGTCCTTAGTTTCCTCTTTGGCTTATCAGCCGACCCAGGAACAAGCCCATGTCATCGTCACCATGGACTTGTATTTGCAAAAACTGTAGGTATATTTTATTTCGCTACCCTTCATTTTGTGTCCTATAATAACAAAAAATAAAAGCTGTCGATAAAAAGCTGTATAGTTTGCCTATATCTAATGTCCCACGATACCTACAAAGAAATTATATTCTATCTAATCTATTGTCCCGTTCCTATAAAAGTATATAGCAGATGAGACCTAAGTCACTTCCGGTAGCCCTGTGAACGAACATGCGTCGTAGTATGAACAACTCAATACCAAATGTATTTTAGGATCTAGACACAATACTGTGGTTCGAGCCTTGTGTTCGCTTCAGCTAACACATGGACAGGCAATTTAATCATAAAAACTTTACTCTCTAATCCATTGAATGAAATTGAATAATAATAGCGAATTTTTTAGGATTTCGGATTTTAAAAGGGAAAATAATGTGTACTTGCCCTTATCCGAACACCGTGTTCTTTGTATGCCTGAACCTATTTTTATAAGTTAATTATTAATTACAAGTAAGTATTTGCATCTTTTTCCCTCTTAGGTAGGCTAAGAACCTGTATACATAACAATATGAAAATAATGACATGGTTAACTTAGCTGATTTTACAACGTAAAATGTTATGTTATACCTGTACGTAAATGTTACAAGGTAAATGTTAACATTGTAAAATTGTTTGTAGACTTAAATTGATACAAAGATTTTACTGACCAGACTAAAAACTATAGCTTATCTTTAATTACTATGGTCATCAGAGCAGTCAGATAAATATAATTCACTTGGCCAAATACTCTGTCAAAATAATCATTATTACAATCAGTCAATCCCAGTCCACTCTTAGACATAGGTCTCTTCAAATGCCCGCCACTCCCGTCTACCTTCGGCTACTTGCATCCAGCTCCTACCAGCAGCTGCCTGCAGCCTGCGCAGATCGTCACTCCACCTGGCCAAATAATAATATGATTGTCAATTAACACGTAAATAAGATTAACCAAATCGAATAAAACAAAATGCTTACGACTGGTAATTGAGTGTTACATAAATAACGCGATCATAAACAAACGACGCGGCATCGGATTGAATCAATCATCGTACGCCGCCCTACCGCCCCCGGCCCTAGAGACCGCCCGCCCTAACACTGCGCCCTACATACACTCCTTAGCTATAGGGTTGATAAAAAGAAATGCAAAATGTGTCATGCGAGAGTTAACCAGACCAAACTCCGTCACGTACCACTGTGTTTATCAAATTTGAAATTCATACGTACGATTAATCGACGCTTTAACGGTGAAAGAAAAAATATTGAGGAAACCTGCACAGTGCACACCTACGAAGAAAGTCTAAGGTTGTGTAGTCAACCAACCCGCACTTGACCAGGGTAATTGACTAAGGCCTTATCGCTCTAGTTTAGGGTAGGCCATTGTCCCAGCAGTGGTGACATATATATGGGCTGAAAGATATGACAATGTTAAACACAAATAAGGCTATCGTTTTTGTAGAGTGAGGTCCTAAAATCTATCTGTGATAACTTGTAACAAGAGCCAAAGCGCAATTGTCTATTAAAATTATATTTAATACTAGCTGTGCCAGCGACTTCGTCCGTGTTTTTCCCTGTTTTTTACACATTTTACAAGCGTGTTACATTGTGATAGCTTGAGGAAAATGTTGTGTTGTATTAAAATATGTAACACTCTTTCATTTATAATAGACGAAGACGCTTATTTGTAGTTAAAGGTTACAATCAAGTTACAAAGTGTTATATTTCTTTTTAGAGTTAATTTTTATTTTTAACTTTTTAAATCATTTTATAAACAAATAATAAAAGCTTGTTTTTAAAAAGGTGTTTCCTTGTTTCTTTGCTCCTATTGGTCGCAGCTTGATTTCTCGATTAATGGTTTATCCAACACAAAAATACTTTTTCAATTCTAACCAATAGTTAGAATTGAAAAAATATTTAACCTGCCTTACGTGCGTTCAAACAAAACGAACAAACGACAGCTTTATTATTTAGAATGGATAACAAAGTCATCTTGCAAGCGTGTGTAAGGGAAAGTCATTAAAACAGATGTTTTATGAGCCTATAACTACTAACCCTTACAGATTGGCTATCGCAAAGTGCCACCCCTAACTATGTCCCGAGGGAACATCTCAAATTCATTATACCGGATGATTTCCACACCCCCGGCATGGGATTACGCTGATTTGATTATCACAATTGCTTGTTATTTCTTTGGGGTCCGTCACCCACATTTCTTAATCTATTGGTGTGTTTTTTTTTAATTAATTATGTGTAGATAAGGTGAGGAAATATTATAATTTAGTTCGATGTGTGAAGAGGTTACTTTTTTTAGTAAATAACGAATGAGATTGAAGACAATTCTTTTACAGAGAGACCCTTAACTTTACAGACAAAAAAATATTAATAGTAAGTAACAAAATATATTTTTCTAAGTATATTACAAAAGTCTTTACATATATACAACTATCTAAATTAATACATTCTTATAAATAAAAAATATTAAATATTAATTAATTAATCGGTTATTAAATTGTATTCTACCATTAATTTCATGAACAAAAATTATGAACAACTGTGTTTTATTTTTATTTTTTTAGAGTTTGGTTCGGTGGTAAATGGTGAAAACAAAACCCTGATAGGTACTAGACTTCGCTGAATATCCAAATACACCGTGAAATTTGAGTGGTTGTTTTCCCGTGGCAGAACGATTTGCCTTGAGTATACTATAGAATTATGCAAATTATTCGTAGAAATAATTTTTTTTTTTCATATTTTCAAAATAATAATTTTCCAACTCGAAAACGAGTGAAGCTATCGTTGTTATTTAAGATGTTAAGTAATCCGGTACTGCTTGCCGCATGAAATCGATGCTTAAAGCTAAAGAAGCTCTGCACCCTAAGTAATAAAGTGGTTCGAAAGTACTTTCGTGTTTCGGTTAAACCTTTCGTAAAACTAGCATTTATCGATTTTAATAAAAAATAACTGCACAAATCTATTGTGCTACTAAGGTAGAATCATTTTGCTGCGGGAAAACAACTACTAAAGTTTCACGGTGTATTGCCACATAGATATTTTTTTGGTCTTGGACTAAATAAATTTAAGCACACGATCAAGAAATGAGTTTGGGTACTTTTTGTAACTTTTATCAGTCAGCCTTGGTATTGGTTGCTGCATAGCAGTGTTATGCAGCAGCTGACATAGATGCTGTCCTAATTATATAGATGATTATTTTTATACCTTTGTTGGGTATTTTAATATGTAGTGTAACTTTTTAAGATACCATGTACTAATAATTAGACGTGGAAACTTTTTTGGCAAGTGTGTTACATTTATGTGTATTAATATTAAGTGAATTATAATATTGCTGTTTGTTTTCCTTAAATAAAGAAAATAAATAAATAAAATATTGGTATTTTCGGATATATTGAACCCTTCGAGCGAGGGTCCAACTCGCTCTTGACCGGTGTTTTTGTTTTTCTGTTCCTATGTGTAATAAAGACTTCTTTCTTGCAAGATTTAGCATCCATATAACAACTCGAAGTAGGTAGGTACTATGTAAATAACGAAATTAAATAATTTATTCTGCAAATAACTTTTCATTAAATACTTTTGCACGTCAAGTTATTAATCGTATCTTCTTATAAATAAAAATGAATTTCTTGCGTTAGTCTGACTAAAACTCGAGAACGCCCGGACCGATTTAGGTAATTTTGGTTTTAAAATGTTCTTCGAAGTCCAGGGAAGGTTTCAAGGAGAAAATATAGAAAAGAATCAGTATTGGCGGTATGAAATTCGCCGGGACCACTAGTCTAATATTTAAAAATGAATTGCTTTTCGTTAGTCTAACTAAAACTCGAGAACGCCTGAACCGATTTAGCTAATATTGGTTTTGAAATGTTCGTTGTAGTCCAGGGATGGTTTAAATTGTTAAAAACATAGGTACTTATAGGCGGTATGAAATTCGCCGGGACCACTAGTCTATATCTATATCTATATACTATAATAAAAACGTAGAGGCAAAAATTCTTGTACTTTTCTTAGAAACGAAAAAAAATTAGTCAGGGATATGTTTTGAGAGTAGTAGAACACATCCTCATACTTAAAAAAAAATTGTATCTCTGTCTGTTTGTTTGTTTGTTTCCACTGACCTCCTAAACGGCTGAACCAATTTAAATGAAAGTTTACACGAAGGTATTTTAAATTCCGGAAAAATGCAAAGGATACTTGAAATCACTGACAGTTGTCTGGTTCCCGTGGGATATTCAAAAAACCTTAATAAATGACTGATCTCTGAAACTATTACACCGATTTAAATAAAATTTTGCATGGTGGTAACATACATCCCCGGTCAAGATCTTAAATACTTTTAGTCACAGAAATTCCTGTAGGATAGTAAAAAATTTAACTTTATTAGATCACGTACAAAAATGGTAAAAGTATATGGACCAAAATGAACCTTCTGACTAGGACTATACGGACTACTTTATTGAGCAAAACGTCATAGTAGGGGAGGTAAATGGCTAGATTTGCAGTTACTCGAACTACATGGAATCGGAATAGAAAGATTACGAAAAGTATATTACACTTTCTTTATAAGTGGGGGGACAGCGATTAATACAGGAGGGCTACGTGGTAACAAGCTATTGAAAGAAACAAGTTATTTGACCGTGTCAGTCATTCAAAGTTCATGTTAAATAATCCCTAAAAAGTGACATTGTAACGATTTGGACCACAAAGTTATAATTAATCTTTATGTCTGTTGAAAAACACATAATCTTGAGATACTTCAGCGCGTTACATTTTTAAGCAGAAGGTTCAGGTTGATATCGAAGTCCTGCTTTATTATAATCTGTAAATTTTTTTTCTTAACCTGTATCACCTAACTGCTGGGCAAAGTATCCTTCAAACTCATCTACTGCTCTCTGTCTAATGCTAGGACTTGCCAGTTCTTTGATACATGGACCAGATCGTCATACCATCTTTTCTTGGGTCTTCTTCGGCGAAAATCGTCTTCAGGCACGCGATGTGTAACAATTCTGGTCCATCTATTGTTCTTTATCCTCGCACATTTCATATCACATTCCCCGCCTATTGCTACATCAGTTTTTACCAACAACAATACCAGTACGGGAGTGGATGGTGGTATACTTTATTTTAACTTAATACCTATGATACTCCGCTTCATAGCTTTTTGTAAAACCTTGAGTTTGGACTTCTGATTTTCGGTGGGGGACCATGATCTGTTAGGATAGGCAGTATGAAAACGTCGATGAGTTTGCGGTTCAGTGATATAAGAAAATCACCCTTCATATACCCATTCATGGACCAGAAGCTTTTCCAGGCGTTGTCTGCTCTACGGATTTTTTCTTTGTCCTGCCTGATTTCGAATGAGACTGCCTAGCCCAAGAATATACTCCTCTACATATTGCTTTACCTGTCTGTTGACTGCAATCCACCAACTAGTGCTGCTGTTGGTCATGACCTTGGTTTTGGTCTTGATCTATTTCTATTCCTATTGTTGCCTAAGAATATCATAGTGACCTGAAGACTTCTTGGAGCGTGCTACTGAAAGCTTTGGTGATAGGGAGTCACCCTGTTTAACTCTTTTTTGTATTTTGAACGTCAGGAAATAAAATTGAAGAAAGTTATCGTATATAAAGATCGTTACTAATAAAATCACATAGATCATTAGAAAACTGGTCAAGTGCCCCTTGGATATTTGTTGTGTCAAAGGTTTTGGTAATTGTTGTTATAGGCGCGATTCTATGGTCATCACCCCATGGAAACCGTCAAAGATTATAAGTTTTTATTCATAATCCTGCCCAATTCTTTTAACAATGTCTTTGTAATTAGCATTAGCAACTATCCTATTTAAGATCACGCACCCTCTTCCTTCCGTATGAAGTGTACAATCCGGTAGAGGTACATGAAAGGGTGCAAGGAGTCTCCCATTTAAAAATCTTACAAGACAGAGTCTGAGTCAGATCAAGACTCCAAAAACTCCCGTTGGGCTCCCCAACTATCACGAAGAACGTGCTGGCAAGTCATGTCAAATGCTGTCAGATTTGATATGACATGAGTGTTTAGTTCTTGGTTAGTTAAAGAGATGTCACTATGCAGTATTATTTCGCAATATTGCTTAAAATATTAAAAGTGATTCATAAGTTATATTTTATTAAACTTGCCCTTTACGTTATTATCTCATTGTTTCATTACGAATACAATAAAATATACGAGAAATATACAAAAACAATGCGCAAAAGTGGCACATAACAAAGTAGCAAAGCAAATACTGATTAATTCGTCACATGGCGACACACATCCTTTATAGATAGTTTGAGACAGTGGATCGGTAATTTGTATTTTTTACCTTTTGAAGTTATCCTGATATCAAACATCAATTTTGTGTACTAACTACATAGGTACAGTAAGCTGTTTGCAACCATTGAAACCTGTTCATGTCAAATAAATTAAAGTTTTTATCATGGTTTTAGTACTAAAATGTGAAAAATAATTTTGAGAGTCCTAGCTACCACTCTCCTTTCAGGCTAGATCATTGCTTAGACAAAAAAACATATTGTGCGAGTGAATTATCTTTTAGTTGGCCGATTTGTAATGAAAAATGTGATATGTTGTTTATCGCCTATTAATCTGTAAACAATTTCAGGTTCTTTAGTGGATATTACTTAATCTTATCAATTACTAAGATTAATTATATTTTATTTTGTAATAGTTTTTATAATTTATGTAGCTTTATTTATTTTTCCTGTAATTTCTTTAAAAAAATGCGTCCTGAAATATAAAATGCAGGCAAAAGTTACTATTCTACGCAGACGAAGTTGCGGGCACAGCTAGTTATAAATAAAATATTAACATTATGTGAGATCGTTAAGCAATGTTGTGCTTAAATCTAAGAACGTCTTTCCAATCTTCTGAAGCGACAACATGACATTATTATCGTAACTAAATTGTGTGTTTGAAATTGTTTGAAAGCTAGAATACGCCCATAATAACCTTATCTAGTGAAATAGTTAATAAAAACCATTAAGATAATTATAATTATCAGTATCTGTTCTGGCCATGTGTTATGAATTTTTCCAATTTTTTTATTTAAATTAGAGCTCTGTGTAACATTAAAAACACAATTAAAATATCACAATTTGTACCTAACCTTTGTATGTAACCTTTTTAACGTACCTACAGTTTACCTTCACTAGAACCTCCTTCTTCGAAGTCGGTTAAAAGACCTAGGGTGCTGGTTAATCCTCAGACCCGTTCGACATGGCTGCGTCCCGTCATCTCGGCTAGACCACAATCCATCAGGGACGCAGTGGGTGGAAGCGCGAAACCTCACAACGGCCGGGAATCGAACCGGGGACCGCTCGGTCGCGGATGTACTGGGCTGTTTGTTTAGTGGTTGCGGAGGGCTAACTTGTTTGCTGAGAACTTTGATGAGTTATTCGCGTTATTATCGTTCGCATAAGATATATTATTTTTAATATCAGATGGTATTCATAATTTTTTTTATTTAAACTCTCAGGCTCATAATGACCTCACTCCACTAAGCTTTCGTGACCATATAAGTTAATGTTTAAAGAGTGTTAGTTCGTAGTAAATATTTAATAGATTTTTTTTATATTTAGAACGTTTAAAGTATTAAACAAAGACGTTTTCTCTGTCCCTATATCCCTATGTAGGTATGCTTAAATCATCAAAACTACGCAACGGATTTTGATGCGGTTTTTTTAATAGATAGAGGAATTCAAGAGTGGGTTCGCTCTATGAAATTACAGTTTTACGTGGATGAGATAGACACTTTGTTAGCACGTCTATAAAGATAATTCAGCCAACTGCCCTACTTTAAACAACATTTTGTAGAGCAATTTCTTTGTCATGTTATTTTCAATATAGTTTAGATACCTATATTGGTTGTTGTTACTCTGTTCCCACGCTAATGCTGACAACGCGGCAATCGAGCTACCGAGTAGGTATTGTACCTTATGATGTGTAAGCACTTTGTTTGCAACGGCCAAAGATCATGTGTAAGCAGACAAGCAACTGCTTACACATTTTGATCGAGCCCGATCAATTCTGTCATGGCCAAGTTTGACAACTGCGCGGACATTATAGTGCACAATCACAATCCCTGTCCAACATTCTCATTATTTCTCATAGTTAGACGAGACAGCAATCCAATATGGCCGATGATAGATATACGGCACAGACCCTCCTCAGATTGCCGTCTCACAAACTATGAGGTTAAGGAAACAGAGAGTGCACTTGTGTTTGCGCTTACATTTGTACACTAAAATATGTCCTGCACACTTGGCTTATCTCAAATGAGATCGGCCGCCATGGCTTAAATCAGTTGGACGCCTTATATTTATCTAAAAACTACTGAACGGATTAAACTTACATTCTTTGACCAAAAATGCGTCACAGAACATTGTCAAGGTTACAATGTCCATCGCAAAACGTATAATTTGCGATAACGAACTATTGCAAAACTGTGTCACAACTAACATGAAAGAGCGATAGGCGAACTATTCTCGGAACATAACAATATCGGATTTCATAGGAACGGTGTTTGTAATTTACGGAAGAGACAAAACAATTAGAAAATAGTTTGAAAATTGGTACTAAATAAAATAAATAATAAAGGCGTCCGACCGATTTCAGCCATGGCGGCCGATCTCAATTGAGATCAGCCAAGTGCGCAGGACATAATATTATAGTGCACAAGTGTGCGCGCAAACACAAGTGCACTCTCTATTCCCTTACTCTCATAATTCGGTGAGACGGCAATCCGACATGACCGATGAGAGATCGGGCGCAGGACCACCGGCTTAACGTGCTTTCCGAGGCACGGGCGTTCAACCGCCAACTTCCTAACTCCGGGCTGAGTAATTTCATTACAGAAAAACTCACACAAATTTTGCCCGACCCCGGATTCGAACCGGGGACCTCTCGGTCCTAACGCAGCACTTGCTACCAATAGACCAACGAATCCGACCAGCCGTCAATTTAACATTACATAGTACATGTTAAATTGACGGCTTTTCACCCGCGATTCCGAGTGCATCGCATTATCAACGTACATAATATGAATTTCAAATTTAAAAATATATTGGTACGTGGCGTGGGGTGAACTGGTTACCTTTCACATAGAAAGCAACGGCCTTAACAACTCGGCCATCGAAACTTATATAGATAATTAAAAGTAGTGACCCGCCCTCGCTTCGCTTGGGGTGAATTTGACATTAAAATTTCCTCTTGAAATCTTTTTAAAAAAAAACGTACCGTAGTATTTGAAGCATAGTTTGGAACTAGCGGCCGCCCGCGACTTCGTCTACGTGGAATAGTAACTATCGGCAGCATATATTTATTAATAATATACTAATATACCATATTTTTTTCTAACTACTAACGATGATGGCTTGGAGTAGCCTTGTCATCATCACCGGACTTACGGGGGAGCGGATGGCTCTCATCCCTAATACATGATATACCTTGTAAAATTAGCTATTCATTAGTGAAAGTCCCGTTGAAATTGATCCAGCTATTTCGGAGATTAGCGAGAACAAACAAACAGACAGACAAAAAACAATTAAATTGTATTTTTGTTCTAGGTACCATAGATTCATTCCCATTTAGTAAAAAGTCGTAATTTTAGTATTACAAACAAACACTAAAATTTTATTTAGTTAGGGATAGAAAAAGGGACTTTGTTTTATACTATGTAGTGATTACTCAGGATTATATGCACACTATACCTATCTAGAAAGCTAGGTGTTCCCACCAATCCCTGTGGTCCCCGGTTCTCGCTAACTGATAAACATATCTCTTAATTGTAAATAACAAGGCGACACGATCTAAATCTCTTTAGCACTCAGCAGTGAATGTCCAAGTCTCGTATTTCGGGGTCATATATAATTTGGCAGATTCAGTTTTTACGATTCGCACTTTATTATTTATTATGAATATCTAAATGACGGTCTCAGTACAATTAAATATGCGAATATAATATTCAGTAGGACGGTTTCCATTATATACATGTTACGTCACTTGTTGATTTTTTTACATTATAGAAAACAAATCGGATAAATTTTAAATAAAACTAATTTTACGGATTAAACTCGCGTGTATTGGTATTCTAAACATTATTTAGAGATCCGACGTTTCGACAAGGGCGGATCCAGCCCTCAAAAAAGGTTGTGGTCACAGCTCTTAGAAAATCGGCTGAGTACGAGTCGAAGCATGAACATCGCTCATTAACGATTGTGCAAGTCGTTTACGAACTTTTGAATTAGATTATTTCTTTTTTTTCTAAGCATCAGGACTTTGGCATAAGGCATTAGGAATAAGTCGGACCCGATTTCTTAAAATTAAATGTCTGTCTAAAATCAGAAACATAGAGAAGTCTTGCAAAAGGAGAAGCATGTGTGCTAAAGAGATGAAAGGAATATTTTGAAAGTTTTTTCGAAAGAGAGGAGGTGCGGGTACAGATGCCTGAATCTCATGAAGAGAACGAGAATGAAAGTGCAGAGGATGATAGTATTAGCATGGATGAGATTGTGAATGGGTCGAAAAGAATGAAACTAGGTAAAGCTGCGGGATATGGACAGGGTTTCCGTGGAGATCCTGAGGGCTGGAAATGGAGTGGTGGCTACTCAGCTGCACTGCCTATTTAACCCTTGTTGGGCTAGCTCGGCCACTATATGTGTCTTTGAAAGAGAAGATAATGGATGAGAATGTCAGTAAGACGAAAGTCATGGTTTTTTGAAAAGGTGATGATATGACAATTTTCGATGTTATGATTGGAAGTGAAAAAGCAGAACAAGTGAAAGAATTTATATATTTGGGATCCAAACTCACAAAAGATGGTAAGTGTGATAGCGATATTGCAAGGAGAGTGAATGCTGGTACCATGGTGAACGGAGCGCTGCACACCCTTGTGAACAGTCAGAAAGTGTCTAAAAAGGCAGGTCTGGCGGTTCATAGGGGAGTATTGATCCCGTCGCTAATGTACGGAAGCGAAAGTTGAGAGTGGCAGAAGAAGCACGAATTTAGGATAAACGCTTTGGAGATGCGAGCACTTAGAAATATGCTAGAAGTAAAACTGAGTGATACAAACAGAAACGAAATAATAAGAGAACGTTGTGGTGTGAAATAAATAAGATGTAGAGAGAGTACTAAGGTTGAGAAAGGTATGCTTAGATGGTTTGATCATGTTGAGAGGATGAATGAGAGACGATTAACGAAAGGAATATATAGAGGAAGTATAAATGGAAATGTCGACAGAGGAAGGCCAAGAAAGACCTTCCATGACCAAATAGGTAAAATTTTGAAGAAGGGTCAAATCAAAAGTACCTACCCGTAATCGACGAGCATGCATGAAGAGATTGATGGTGTTTTTTTTTATACAATGTACAAATTCAAGCTTACGTTACTTTTTTGCGAAAATGTTGAAAATGTCATCAATATCCACTATCCAGGTTCACATCTTTGTGTATATTTAGGAGAGCTAGCCCGGATATTCTTTTCTGTGCCTTTGAGGCACGCAACCAAGATTTTATTCTGCAAAGAGTAGTAAAAGATCTCTCTGCGGTAGCTACGCTGACCGGAAGAGTTGCCAGTATTTGTATGAGTACCGAGTCGGGTATAGCCGAATTATTCTTATATTCTCTTTTCCATTTGGTCATCCAGAGTCGGTTTTCATTTATGACAGGTGACTCACTATCGTTAATGAATAGGCGGTACACCTGAGACATTCATATATGAATTCTATCTAGCCTTCGCAAGTTCTAAACCTGCAAGTATTTGTCGATTCTTATTTTATAATTCCGAAAATTTGGATTGTTGGTAGAAATTAGCGATCGAACATAATAATTCGTTGGTAGGTTTATAAAATCTAGCCAAGGCAGACCATAATTAGATATGATATGTGATACTGTTACTTATAAATACAAACATTTCAGGACCGACCATTAAACTTTGCAACAACCACCAAGGCATTTATCATAATATCGAACTTGGCTCTCATTTCACATTTATGTTTTTGATTGGATTGTTTATTATCATCAGCCTATCGATCTCAATAGAAAGTGTGACCTCACAAGTCTATTAAGGTTGTGGGCATGCCCATAGTGCCCACAACGGTGGATCCGCGCTTGCGTTTCGAGCTCTTTACAGCGCTCGTGGTCACGGTTAAGACTAAAGATGACAGGTGTCTTCATAAGTGAGTTTAATTACTACCATCATTTGGTTTGTAAAGAGCTCGAAACGTCGGATCTCTAAATAATGTTTAGAATACCAATACACGCGAGTTTAATCCGTAAAATTAGTTTTATTTCAAATGTGTAGTGCTCGCGCAAATAAAAATAGACAATACTAAATCGGATAAAATAAAGATGTTTGTAAAATGACACGTAAATAAAATATTTATGTTCACTTTTTACTTATACGCCAGTTTATTTTTAACAGTTGACAATCTGCATTTAAATGTTTTTCTGAATAATTAATCTAAGGGCGGTCAAACTTAGTAGTATTAGTAAGAACACTAATTTGATCTTTTCTTATTTACTCATTAAGACTTTTTTTTTTATTTTCATAGAGTCTCGAAACTTGATCGCATTTAATCGATACTAACCAAACCGTGTAAGTACCAGGCAACCATAATCCTAGGTAGCTGTCCCGAACTACCGATGATCGACAAACACATCCGCCCGTCAATTTTTTTACAAACCACCAAAACAATTCCGTCAAGCCAAGATCACACACGATACAAAAAGGGCCGTGGTTTAAAAAAACAAAACACGCACAGAGATAAAAGTCCTTAGCTCATTCCCAAAAAAAAAAGAAAAATTAAAAAGAAAACTTAAGGCCGCGCCATACTGTCTGCTATCCGGTTTCCGAACGTATTATGTTACGCGCAACTCACTCGATGGGTTTACTTTATTTAGGAATAATAAAAAAATATATAATTTTTCTTTATTGAAATAAGTTGTTGAAGATCCACGGGAAAAATTACGGATAAAGGGAATTCAAAGGTTTCTATGGAGCGGCAACATAAAATGCGTTGGAAATATTTTTTATCTTGTTTTATTTTTTGCGCAAACGCGCTATCACATCGGTCAGTCTTGCAAAATTTAATGAAGTTTTGAGTTGGAAATATTACACTATTAAATGAAGTTGAAGAATGTAGTTTTGAGTTGGAAATATAACACTAGTTATTACACCAAGTTTCTTTAATAATGATGTTATATTGTCTTAGATATAATGTATTTAAATTAACCGGTTACGTTGTCTTTAACTGCTCTGCTAGCCAAACATCAACATAAAACTTGAAAGATTCTTTGAATGCCATATTTTACATGCATTATCTACCAGAGGGCCTACCATTAGTTGGCTATCGAAAACTTACTTACGTTAAAAACCTATCGAGTTGTTTTTTTCATACGGCCGATTTTAGTTCTTCGCGTAACCACCAGCGGCGCTGTACAAGTTTTTCATAGACATATTTACGTAGGCGATATCGAGTGCGTAAGTTTTAAACTCATGGTAGCCCCACAGGTGCAAATGAACCTTCGATTGATCATGATGTTTCTGAAGATTTGATTACCATTTAAAGGCTAGCCTACACTGTGCCTAAATGCTGACCTTAAAGTTTTATAACCAACCATGCTCAAAAAGGTATGTCAAAAGAATAAAACTAAAACAATACACCCAAAGTACCAGGCGGTCATAAGTCAACTGCACGCGTTTCCGATAACTCTGAATCAGCGCTGACGCCGCGGCGCCTGCCCGCCACGACGCGACACGCTCTCGACTGTTTATGCTTTTCTGGTACCAAATTAATTACTAATTTGTATAGCTAATTAGTTCACTAATCCTTGATTGGCGATAATGGTTATCAACAAGTTTTATTTTATAAGGGAACCAAATCTGATACATACCACTTGTAGTAGTTCAAGTACATTGATACACTACATACATACATTGATTGTACATAATCTTGATACATTTTGATAAGTATTCATTTGGCATTTGTGTATGAAAAAAACTCTTTATTTTTAACTCTTGGTCTATTAAATTACTTCAGTACCTTTGAAGCAGAAAATATCTATTCATTTTAGAAACGAATCCTTTTCATATGTCTATATTTTGCACATATTAAGTATGGCACTATTAGGTAAAATTGCTAAAACTTGCTTTTTACAATGATGCGTTTAATCTATTGACAGTAATGAAAACATCAACCATTATTGGTATAACTACGATTGTATAAGACAGTTGAAATCTACAGATTCACATGTTAAAACGCCTGGATACCTCCTACTAGGTATTTACTCAGCATTTTTCTTAAGTATTTCCCCTCTCTGCATTCGAACAGTAACATCATTACAAACTCGTCTTATGTTAAGCGTGTGTCAGCCAGTTGACATTCAACCCTTTGACGGGCTACAAATATTTTGCCACTCGACACCACAGCTCAAAACTTATAATGATCGTTTTAAAAATAACGTTTTGCTTCAATTGACGTTTTGAGTTATTTTCGTTGTCATTAGATATTTTTAGCTTTTGAAACTTTACGTTACATTATTTTATTGTAGCAAACTTACCTCTAGATTTATTGGGGTATGTGTGGTTGTGTAATTTTGTAGTTTCATGATATTTATATGGTCATGATAATGTTTCAATTTGGATTTATCATATATGCTCTCAGAAGATTTGGAAGATGCCATTTTTGTGTAATACCGTACTAATAAACGTCTATTTTATTGTTTAAAGAAATAAGTCAAAAATAACAATAAAAACGCCCTTTAATCTTAACTAGATACCTTGTCCTTATTATTTATTCATCTAGCCTGTAATCTAATATCTATAGAATGCTATTATAAGTACACTTCTTAGTAGTAAGTATTGTCTATTATTTTCGCAAGCACAGTTTAGTTTCAAGTTATTCTTCGCTTACATTCCAAAACTACGTGTCAGGTTTTCTTTGACGTTTTAAAACCTGTATAGACGTTTACTAGTTACAAAGTATCTAAAATACAAAGAAAAATACCTTTGTTTCAACCGTAACTAACTATACAATGAAAAAAGCGGAAAACAATTTTGCTAAAAGTAGGCAAACAACAAGTCCCTACCAAATGTATGAAACAACCATGACGGCTTTGTTTCATACATTTGAAAGGGACATTTATTTTATTATTTTTAAAATAAAATATTATGTTTCATAGGACCGTTACGGAACATCGTTACTTTTTTTGTTGATTTATTTTTCTTTGATTTAGTTGTAATAAAAAATATGCTTTCATTCAGAGGTGACCACTTCGATCAATATACAAAAAAAGAACTCGATGTAAAAGTTCAAATCAATAACTTTTAGGGAATATCAATTTCAAATTTAAAGGTCACAAAAATATCAATCGAAACATCAAATAGCTTTATTGTAACATAGAGGGGTCAATCGCTCCCAAAGGGTTAACACAAACGCCAATAATTTGAACTTCGAACAAAAAAAACAATGGCAGTTGACCCTTTCTACGATTGCGGTCCATTTTTCACGGGAAAAGGTGACAGCCAATAAAAAAAACTATTTTTCGTTTTTTTTTGTAACTCAAAACCGCTACGCATATGCGCGAACGATTTGTAAGAAAAATATACTTTTTATACAATATTCACTAATTTGGCGCAAAAATATCGAATTTCGAATTCGGAACGATGTGCGGTTCGGTCCGTTTCACTTCTCCGCTGCTGGTTCCTATTTTCTACATGTGCTTCTGATGTAGGTTCGTTGCGTATTTTTATAGACAAAGGCTGTTTGACACGGATGCACGCGTTTCCTTTACGTTTTGAAACAAAAAAGATGGTGGCTGTTGTATGAAACAAAGATTAGGGCAGTAAAAAAATTTTTAAATACCAATATTGTGTTGTTAGTGGAGTTGTTACCTATATAAATAAAATATTGTCTACGTACTTGTTTCTTCCACTGAATATTATTAATGGGATTTTGCGCAAAAACGTCTTAACAAATTTGGATGAAATTTAACTTTATTTTTAGTAGTCAACCCTCAGAAACTATATAGTATACAATGAAGGCACTAAAACAATAGTGTGACGTCAAATGTGTACTCATCAGTCATTCCGGGACAAAATGAATCAAGAAATTCCAAAAGCTCCTACTGAAAATAATTTGTCCAACCAACCGACACACGGACAGAAATGAAAACTTTCAGATATAAAACTCTTACATCGATTTACATTTCAACGTACCAGGAGCGCATAGGAAGTCGGGATGTACCGCTGACAGTTGATTGACATCTCACTCGCGCGGCAACCGCCATGTTGTTTCAGCCGCAAATGTATTATGCCCCTGAAAACTGCATTTTCACCCTTCTGTAGTCGGGATATGGTTGTAAATACAATACGTTTTGGTTTTCAAGTGTATGTGTAGGTTGGTAAGACATTACTAATGTAATGAATGACTAACAAGACAGAACTAAACTAAATAGTCAAGACGCAGGCCAGCTGTCCTGTGACGGATTGCTTTAGTTTTAATTCTAAATGGCCACTAATTGAAAACTGCCAGGCGTGAAGATGCGTTTAAATATGTCGTTTTATATTAAAACAGAGTTGCATCCTGTTGGCTTTTGCGTTCATTAGCGTTGGGAAATGTACGTCCTGTCATTTAATTAATTTAATGTTGGAGAATACTTTTATTGGTAGCAACAGTTGTCTAACTAAATCAATCGGGCAAGTTGGTTTGTGTTAGAATACTAAATGACGTAATTTCTCAGTATAATATATCGAAGTAATGAAGGGTTGGCTCTCTATGTTATAAAGTTAAAAAGCACGTTAAGCCGGTGATCCTGCGCCTGATCTCTCATCGGGCCATCTTACTTAACTTTTAATCGAATTCAGAGTGATTATTGCATTAATGATCATTAGGAAGTAGGTGTATAGAGGTAGGGTTACCTAACACAAAAGATCCTAAGGGTCGAAGTGAACCGTTCAGGCGGTCTTACAACTGAAATAATATTACCTACCTACAAGATGAGATAAATTACGTATGCAACATGTTAAAATAAAAATACCTACCTATAATTAGGTAAATTAAATGTGGTATAAGGTAAGTAAATACTAGTTTTCTATATACTTGCGGTAAAAGCGCGTAAGCCAACACTGTGCCGCTACCGCAGTGGGGCTGCTCTCACGAATATCACGGGTGTCTTTGAAACTAGCGGTCGGTAAGCCTACCTTAGTGAAATGGTGCTTTTTCTGAGATAATATCCAAAAAGCTAATATTTTTTTACTTATGTAGTGTAGACTAATGACACAATGTAGTATGTTGTGAAAATCAGCTATGTTATTACATATCTTGCAAACTTTATTTGGAGTCGAAGTGGTAGTACCCTGACTAAAATCGGTAGAAAGTAATCAAATCACAATATGTGTTTCTATTAAGCCTAATGCGCAAATATTAGAGTGCACTTAGTGCGCAATCACATGCGCACTCTAACACGAAGTAAGACAATGACTTAATGGAAGTAGATCAGGAGTAAGACCGGACCGGGGCCGCTGATTTTACCTTATTGATAGAGTGGTTAGACTGGGAATCAATCCAAAAGCAAAGAAATACAAAGTAATGATTCAGTTTTGAGCCAAACCTTTAAAAGGTTAACTTAAAAACTATTTTTTTTTTAAAAAAACTTGCATTATAAAGCTCTTGACCCCATATTCACAATAACATTAAATTGTAAACCTAACAAGAAAGGGGTTAAATGTCAAAAGGTCACAATAACTGAACTAAAAATAGCAATAACTAAGGTATTCATATTGGTTTTGTAGTAATTCATTACAATCCTTAAAAAAGTCTGAGAAAATTTCAAAATTTGACCTCAAATTCACAATAACCATTTGATTGTTACCTTGTTATGGTAAGAAAGGGTTAAATGTCAAAAGGTCACAATAACGGCTTGAAAAAATCTAAGACATAAAAAAAATCTTGAGAAAAAGTGTCCTTTCCGCAAAAGTTACGTATTTCTATTGTTGAGTTATTGTAAAGGTCACAAATCGTAACCCTTTCACAAAAGGGACGTTTATATCAGTTAGTTTACCCCTTCATCGAGCATTGCAAATAACTCGAGATTTGAACAAGTTGAAACTAATTCATTTATTTACCTACCTAGCGAATTGTTAAAATTCTGAGTTTTGATATTAATTTACATTACTTTATATCGACCCTAGAAAATAACAAAAAACGTATGTTCATACAAAAACTTTTTTTAGTTCTTTATAGTATTGACTATTATCTGCGCTAGAGACTCTCCTGTCTTGTCCGTGATTGAGTCATAGACAATGGGGAATATGCACACATTTTTTTTTATTATAGAAATCAATCTTTAATATCGAAGAAATATGAATGTAATTCTATTTTTCAATTTACTTTGACGACAAGCGAGATATAGCTGTTTAAAGTTCCCGGGTGGACAGATAGATCCGATATGGCAGATGACGTCACAATTACACTACGGCTATACGCGATCCATAAAAAACTCCGTTTTGTAAGAAAGACATAGAAAATTAACTTTAATTCCTTATAAATCCTTTATAAGGAATGGATTTTCATTTTTATTTCACATTTTAGTATATGTTTGAGCCTTTTTTCATAAGTTGTTGAAAAATTCAAGATTGCAGATTTATGCATATTCCCTATTAAACATATCATTTCTGATAAAAACTGGCGCGAAACCAAGTCTAACCCACTTTAAAGTAACACATTTTTCAGACACTCATTTACATCTCCATTATTTTTGTAGCGTAACCCCACGCATCATTTTAGTATTGAACTAGACTCCTTTTTTACATTTATGTTTTTGATGGGACTAGAATATTTACATACAGTGCATGTTTATCGTAAAGTTTTAAAAACCTAGAATACATATTTACTTTCAATTCAATAATTTCTCAAAATACCTAAAGAGAATAAAGAAAAACAACTTAAATAGAGTTTTGTTCATTTTTCCGATTCGTGCGTCACGGCAATGCAATTACTTACTTAAATATACAAATATTTTATTAAATGAATTGTCAGGATTGTATGCAAAGGTGTTAAAAACATGCGATTAAACTCGTGCCTTTTGATATGACTTATGAATCAATGTAACATGGAAGATATCTTAATCTTAATTCCTATCGATACTCCTTTGGAGTCCAGTTATTTGATGATATATTATGTATATTGTACTACTGTATGTCATAACATCAGTAGCATATATTTTTTTGTTACGCCTATGTTTTTTTTCGCCTAGACCCATAGGTCTAGGCGAAAAAAAAGTAGCACATACTAAGCTACTTACTTCCCGACGTTATGATACGAAAAAATTATAAACACGTATTAGAACAGTCGATACCTTTTGGGGGAACCTTTGTGTAGTGGGATGGTACAGGTTAAAAAAAACATGTCATGTTTGTACCCTTATTATTAGATAATAATATGTCTAATTGAGAATGTTAATGATTTTAAGTAATCAGGTAACTTTAAAGTATTTGATTATCTGAATCGACATGTGTGATTCCTTTCGACAGAAAACCAAAATCGAAAAAGTTATACGTGCCAAAAGTACCCGTAATCGACGAGCATGCATGAAGAGGTTAATGTAACCGTAGCACATGGCAGGAAGTGATCTCTGCCTGCCTACCCCTCTGGAAAAAAGGCGTGATTTTATGTATGTATGTATGTGTTTAAAGTTCTGACCGTTTGCACTTTTCATACAAAATGAATGTAGTGATATGACGTGACACCACAAATTGTAGTGCATTAAAAAAAAAGAATTGTACCATCACGTTCTTAAATATAAATTCGTTTGACAAATATATTCATCATTCCAATAATATGTACCATTGTGAAATTGGGACTCAGTAACATTCCCCATGTCTCCCCTTAACCGGTGACTACTTTATGAACCATTTTCTGGCCCTAGTTATAATCTAGACTACTTGTTAGCATTATTAATTGGCTATAGTTACATAGTGCATACATGTTTATGGGTTTTATTAAGCTGTTGTTCCAACACATTATGAATAGATAAACCTACGCACCGTATGTTTTCTGATTATTTTACAATAAAGATTATTATTTACACCAGTACATCTGTGTCAATAAGTATGCGTCATGAGAGTCATTTACATATATTTTTATGGGTTATTTTTTATAATTTTTAACAATAGCAATATACCATTACGTTTTGTGGTGTTTTTTTTATAAGTTTTAAAGTTTATTAAATAAGCGAGCCTATTTACAGATTGACACAAATGTAAATTGTATCATCTTCGAGTAAATATATAAGGTTTGAAGAAAAATTAAAAGAAAATAGAGCATTTAATGACGTTGGTATAAAAACATATGACACTCAACAACCTTGACATTATCAGACGAAAAACTATGTAATTATTTAGCATAGATAAGACATTTGTTCAACTGAAGGTATATATGTCATTCCTAAGAAGTTACCACCGTCATGCAAACATATGTACGTAAGTAATTGGCCATAGATACTTAAATAGTAGATAGGGCACAAGAAATGTAAAGGTATGCCACAGTACAGTCATGAAGCAGTAAGAATAAACCAGTATGACAAATCACAAAGAGATTAAAATTTTAAGCAAGTGCACATTTTTTTTTCCTCTTCTTGACTCTTGAAAAGGAGAGTCTTATGAACTATTTTATTTGCCTGTTCCTGTAGAACTGATCGCATCACGTCTTTTATATAATATAAATATACCTATGGGACATTTCCACGGTCACCTGACCCCAAACTAAGCTTGTACTATGGGCTTTTTTCTGTGATTGTAACAACTCGACGGGCGCGTTTTCATTAGAGCTATAACACGAAAATTGTCATGTGAATGTACTATGACCATAACGAAAATTGTTTCGCTCACTGAGGATTTTCGAACTTTGAGTGTAACACATTTACATACCTATATTATCTACTATGAGTTGACTGTTTCGTTGGTCTATTGGTAGCAAGCGCTGCGTAAGCCCCCGTCCATAAGTTCCAGTCCGGGGTCGGGCACTCACAGTAAATTACTGTGAGTTTTTCTGTAATGAAATTACTCAGCTCGGAAAGTCAGGGGATACCAGTCACAACTATCTGTCCGGTGGTTGGTGAACGGTATACGGGTAAGCGACCCCGGCTCCTCGAGCTACTATCGACTCAGTCCAATCATCCGAAGCGATAGCATCCTTCCTCCCCTTTTCCTTCCCCCGTCATATATCCTTACTACTCGTGGGAACGCAATGACCTTGTTAAAACAATGCACAAGGCAGAATGGCGGCGACGTGGTCCACAAGCCGTCACGTCAAGTTTCCCACAGAGGTGAAAAGTGGATCGCTGGAATGGAAGTGATCTCTGCCTACCCCTCTGGGAAAAAGGCGTGATTTTATGTATGTATGTATGTATGTATGTCAGCTCGGAATCTTTTACCAAGTTACCTCACTGTCCTTTGAAAAAATTCGAACATGTACCTAAGCTGAAATCCATTTAAAATCCATACATAATCGCTTTCAATTTGCATGCTAATCCTTTGAAAGAGCACTACAGCCGTATTATAATTGGGCAATTGTTCTACCACATCCATTTTGCTAGTGCGAAAGCTGTCCAAAGGTTCACTGTGACTTATTGTGAGGAGAACAGAGTCTAATTTCGTTTGATTTTTTTTTCTACTTTTCAAATGGAGTTGCCTTTTTGCCTGACAAATTGTTGATACAGATGTAAATGCGTATATTTTCTGTAATACAGTTGTCGAGTGCGTAGGTGACAGTGTTTGTGGCCAGCCTTTCTGTTCAGCGGTCGGATTCCGAATCAGTTAATCTTACAATGAAGTTTCTACGTGAGTATTAGATGTATTTTGTTTTTTTTTTTCGAATTCGACATGTTGTAACGGCTGATGTGGTGAAGGCTTTTAATGGACTGTCGAGGAAAGGAGAGTATTTTTTTTGTTGTGATTTCAGCTAATATTAAGTTGGTAAATACTAACTTTGAGAAAGTTTCCGGACCAGTTTAATTTGTGAGATTTTGTGTGATAGCTCTTTGTGATATATAAACGATTTAGGTAGTTTTTATTTTTGCGTAACAGTGCCGTATCAATACAAACAATTGACTGGCTTGGTGGAACAGTGGTTAGCGACACTGGCTGGCGGTTCCAAGAGTCGTGGGTTCGATTCCCACTCGAGCAAATATTTGTGTGAACATCTTTGATTGTTCCGTGTCCGTGTATATTATTTATATATTTCAGTTTATTTGTGTATCCACTGATGTTTCTGATATCCGGAACACAAGTGCTTAAGCTACTTACCACGTGATCAGATCGATGTACGTGATGTTGTGAAATATTTTTATTTCACAGTAGATGTGTATAATGACGTCATATTTACTTAAATCTTGCAACAGGTGTTACAAATTGCAACCTCCATTATATGTTCCAGTAAATTAAAAGATATTGTTTCGTTGTTTGAACTATTTTACAAGCCGGAAGTCGCAATTCATTGACGAAAGCTGAGTACATCTATACTAATAGGAAAGATTTGGCATTCTAGCTGTGTTTCATGTATTTTATATATTTATATTTAATGACGTGGTAGACACAGCCTGAGATTTTTTTTGTCTATAATCTGTGGTTTGGACGTCATAGCATAGGCTACAGTTGGCATTTTATGGAATCTGTGTATTCTGAAATAAAGATTTTCATTTAATTTCATTTCATTTATAAGTAGGTAGTAAGTATCCAATTATTAGCTCAGTTCACCCGTGATCATGGCGCTTGCAACAGTTCAATATCGGGAGCTCATTAAAACAACAACATGGTAAATATCCCGGACAGTTTCAGTTTTTTAATGAGTGTAACCAAGAGTTTTAAATTATATATTATACCTATTAGCTTTTTGGAACTAAACTGTATAACATGAAACAAATACCGATGATCATCACACAAATATTTGTCCCGAGTGGGAATCGAACCCGCGACTGTCGGGTCAAGTGTCAAGAGCAATCCAATGCGACATCGATCATAATCGTGAGATAATCATCATCATCAGCCCATTTACGTCCCCACTGCTGGGGCACGGGCCTACCTTAAACTAGGGCAATAAGGCCTTAGTCAACCACCCTGCTCAAGTGCGGGTTGGTCGACTACACAACCTAAGAATTTCTTCGTAGGTGTGCAGGTCCTCACGATGGTTTCCGTAAGATAGTATAATTATTATCTTACGGAAACCATCGTGAGGATTATGTTTAATTCCTATGTTACAGATTTCTTCCTCCTGGTCGTGATGGTGGCGCTAGCTTCGGCTTCAATCATCGAAAATGATTCCACCGTCTGCAAACACCCTTGCTTTGAGTTGCCCGAAGAGCCTATATGCGCACATTTTCAGGGAAAGGCCATTACATACTTCAATGAATGCGAGTGAGTGTCTATAAATCTGAAAAAGCGTCGATGCTGATTGGTTAAGGTATTAGATTGCCATGCGAGAGGTCGTGAGTGCAAACCCCGCCAAGTACCAATGTGTTTTTCGAATTTGAAATTCATAATATGTACCATTATTCGACGCTTTAACGGTGAAGGAAAACAACGTGAGGACACCTGCACAACTACGAAGAAATACTTAGGTTGTGTAGTCAACCAACCCGCACTTGGCCAGCGTTGATTCGCATGGCAAGAAACGATCTTAACCACTCGGCTATCGACGTTTTTTTTATTATTCAATATGATTGTGTTTATAATGCTTCTGATATCCGTAACACAAGTGCTTAAGCAAATTCATCATCATCATCATCTTCGCGATTTCCCGTGGTAAGTGCATCCTTGCACTTGTCCGCTTTCCTACTAGCTCTCCAGAACTTCAACACGGTCTTCGGCATCCTTTACGGAGAGTTTGTTGGCACGCATGTCATCCACTACGACGTCAAGCCAGGCCTTCTTGGGCCTTCCCCTTCTGCCGGAACCCGGCGGTAGCGACATGGCTAGACACTTGTTCCCTACGTAGTTTGCCGGTTTCCGTAAAACATGACCGTACCAACGTAGGCGGCACTCTTGCAGTTTATCAGCATCATATACGTTGATATAATCCTTGTTAAAGTGCTTAAGCAAATTAACAAGGATTATATCAACGTGTATGTTGTTGTGCGTATAATATTAACCAATAATGTTTGTGTTCCAGGGTGAAATGCGATAATGCAGAGATATTGCATGTGGATGAATGCACCTTCCAAGACATGTTAGACAACAGATCCAGCTAAGCTGACAAACCACTATACCTAATCTTAGTATCTTTAACAAGTACGGCTGTCTATTTTATAAAATGTCGTTATTCAACACATACCTATTTTAAACTGTCATGGTTACACACATTAGAAAGGTGAACTTCACCCGTGATCATGGCGCTTGCAACAGTGCCGAAATATCGGGAGCTCATTAAAATAAAACAACATGGTAAATATCCCGGAAACTTTCAGTTTTCTTACATACCTATTTTAATCGACTTCGCACAATAACATTATAAGTAGGTAGTGGTAAATAGTGATCGATTTGTGTAACAACAATAGTGATCGATATTTTATTAGATAAATATAAAATACTGATATGTTTTTGATTGATACTCCTACAAAAAGTCGGTCAAAATATAAATGTATCATACAAAATCGTCGGAAGAAAAATTTACCAATTTCCCTATTGAATTAAATTCAATTGACAAATAATTCATTTTCTTTTCAGTATTCGGCTGATTTATGTATAAAGTGTCGGTATCATATCAAATATTTTAAACAAAAAAGTTTTAATTAACTATCAAACAGACAACGTATTAAAAAAAGTACCTATTGTATACGTAGAATATCGCCTATTTAATAAGACTGGTTAAATTCACACAAAATATCTAAAGAATCTGGAAGATAATAATATTATGTTAAACGCTAATAATCTAACCAGCATCGTATATTTGCTATTTTTTTTTATTTAATAAAGATAGATTAGGTATTAATTATTTAAATTAACACTGTATTATCTGGCGTATATAACAAAATTGTAACTTATTTGTAAATAAACAAAATAAAAAAAAATGATTTGTCTATTATTCGCGCGAACACTATCCATTTGAAATATAACTTAATTTACAGATTAAACTCGCGTGTATTGTTATTCTAAACATATTATTTAGAGAACCGACGTTTCGAGCTCCTTGTGGTCACGGCCAAGACTCTCTCTATCTCTCTATCTAAGAGAGAGTTATATATGGTAGGGTAGCTTCTCTCTCAGAGAGATATAGATAAAGAGAGTCGCTTGTTCTTTTAATTTGTACAGCGTTGATCGTGAAATAGTCTTATAGAAATATCTTTACGTATATTTCAAGTACGTTATGTGGGGTAAAAATATTTTAAAATATTTTCCATTTCTTTTGTAAAAAGGAAATGTGGTTTTATACATTGTTGGATTACCTCTACCTAAGTTCGATGTATTTTTTTTATTTGAAACAGTATTTTCTGCGTTGAAACGCGACAGACGGACAGAGGTATTTTCGCTTATAACATTTGTAAGGAAACAATACGACTACAAGCACACGTCATTTTACAATGTTGATGTTATGTTTTGAAACAAATTGTAGCTAATTTGCAATACACGCAATATAGAATTAGCATAAAGACAAACGAACATGCTAATACAATTTTGCTTTCCGTATTTTTCATTGTTATCATGTATCACACAATAAATGTTATAAACCTGAAGACTCTTTTTAACCCCCGACGCAAAAATAGGGGTGTTATAAGTTTGACGTGTTTGTCTGTGGGTCTGTCTGTGTGTCTGTCTGTGGCACCATAACTCCCGCACGAGTGGACTGATTTTGATTTAGTTTTTTTGGAAAGTAAAAGTTTTTGTTTATTTATTTATTTATTTATTTGTTTATTCAAAATCCACAGCTCTTAAATAAAAATTACAGATAATCTTCTAAATCACAAAGCAAATAACGGATTTTATATACATAGTTTTAAGTTATATTACGCTATTTCAATCTGAGAAGGTGAAAAGTGCAGAATATAATACTATTATATAATAGTATTATATTCTGCACTTTGTTGTGTGTATATACACAGGCGAACAAATTAAAATTAAATTAATTAAAAATATTACTCTAAAGACTCAAACTCACACAGCTCACTAAAACATACCCACACGCTACAAATGGACACAGGTAGGTTTAAATATATATATATAAACAATAACTAATAAGTAAACAAATTTATTATTCATTACATATGTGTAAAGAAATCGTATATAGTAAAATAGATAAGGAAACAAATAGGTATATAAGTAAATATACAATACAATTTATATTATCATTTACAATCAGCCATAACTTTAATAGCGCTAATTTCAACTACTGGTTCGAATTGAAAACCTTATTTTTGTGTTGCATAGACCATTCATAGAGGAAGGCTATAACATCACGCTGCGACCAATAGGAGCAAACAAAATGCGGAAAATGTGTTAAAATTGAGGAAAACGAGGACAGCTATTTTAATAAACTTGCTAGCTAAATGAACTTAAATTACGGACTTCTATCGGATAGGTAAGACGGTTCTTTTTACAAGCTTTTATTTAACTTGCAATGTATGTATGTATGTATGTTTGTGTGTTCGGGTGGAATTTTATTTCTTATTGACTACGATGTAGGCTTGGAGTAGCCTCGTCATCTTTACCGGACTTAAGGAAGAGCGGATGGCACGCACCGTTTGTTGAGGTACCTATTCCTTTTGGTTCCGTGTCTGGGTGTGTTATTAAATATATTTGGTGTATCCATTGTAGATTCCGATATCCGTAACACAATCAGATAAGATCGATGTGGGTAATGTTGTGAAATATTATTATCAGTAAGGGATTTAGTGTATTTTGTTCTACTGTGCGTCCGGGCAGGTGTCGGGCGCGTCTTGCCGGCGCCTAATGTTTGCGCTCCACTCCCGACGACCGCCCTCGATCTATGCTACCCTGGTACTTTTGGGGATGAGTGCAAATATTTATGCTACTTTTAGTCGAAAAAAATCGCTCTGGAAGTAAGTAACTATCGAGTTAGTAAGCAGGAAAAGATTTTAAAACCTACCGAAGTTTTTGTTAGCAAGTATTGAAGTAAAGTTTAGACAGATTTTACAAGATTACCTCACTCCACCTGATGGTAAGCGGTAGTGAAATCTACATACTGATGTCGACAGGCACAATAGACCATATTGAGTCTGTCGCACTCACCCTGAAGGCCTGCTTAAATGCCCTTTCACGCCCCGCCTGAAGAGCCCGAGATCATAGGAGGGAGGGAAAACATGAGCTGGAACATGAGATTTCACCCATGGCAGCCATCTCATGGGAGATCAGAAAATTGCGTAGGAATATATTATAGTACATTATCACAAGTGAGCTATCTGCTGTAACCCTCCTTCTCATAGTTCGAAGATACGGCATCGTCATCATGACCGACGAGAGATCAGGCGAAGGACTATCAACTTAACGTGCTTTCGAAGGAAAGGGCATACATCCGCCAATTTACTGACTCCAGATTGAGTTATTCAACAGAAAAAAAAATTTGGCCCGACCTGGGACTAGAACCAAGGACCTCCCGGCCCTTAAACGGCGCTTGCCACCAATTGACCAAAGTAGTTAGGTTTAAGTTTAGTTGCAAGTATGTACTACCTAACTAGTTATTATGTGTATGTTCGTAAGCCTCCATTCCCCATTAAAATGTTTAATGGCCAGTCAAATTATACACTGATCAATCAATGGCAGCCATTATGGTGTTTGCTTTATTAAAAGGGACGAAGACAAACAGATTTCTCCCTTTTATTTGGGAAGTGCCCTCACGAATATGGCGATCTATAAAGTGGGGACTGTGGTTAGATGCATACTAAAGTTATAAATGGTAGTGAAGTTCTTTTGCATGTTATTATGAATGAGGATAACTAGCGTTATGAAATTCATGAAATTAGCACTCAATTAAGTTCAGAAAGTCAATGATTGCTTCTATTTTTATGAGAAAGCTTCCCAGATAAAAAATTAATCATCTCACAAATTCGGACAATAAAAATAAGTTCTACTTCTGGCAAGAAGTAGTGCAGGATCGGTCTTATATCAGACGCTAAAATTCGTTTTGTGTTGCTGCGCCAGCTAGTTAGTTTTAACATGGTTAGGAATAATAATATGTACATGATTGATAATTCGGAATTTGTAATAATTTTGTAAAAAATATACTAAAGCAAATATTGTACAGACAACTAAATATTTGACAATTTAAGATACTAACCGAGTTAAACCTACTTTAACGATTTTAAAATCTACTTACTTTACACTAAAGCAGAAGGCAATACTATGTACCTAAGGTATTGACGTTTCAATATTCAGCATCACATTTACCTACGTATTGTTTATTTCGCACAAGATAAAATATACCAGGGTCGGATTCATTTGGTAGATTCACATCTACCGAGGGGCAAGTAATAAGTATCCCATAATTACGCCACCGCGCCTCCACGCCACGCGGCAGATGATAGAACTAATTATTTGAATTCGGAACCCAGTCCGGCCCTTGTTAGTGTAATAGGATAATAGGGTAGTTTCCTAAGTTTGATTTTACATAAAATTTCACAATTAACAGTAACATATAGGTAAATCAATAACATAAGTGAAATCGAAATTAAAATTTCTCATGAAATGAGACAATAATAGGCATTTGAAGTAAGGTGGGAAAGTCCATTTCTAAAGTGCGAAAATTCAATTAAAATACTATGCCATCTTATAAATAACAGAATTAGTAGTAACTTTCCCTATGAAAACATATTCTTAAACGCAACATTTAATATAGCTGCTGAACAATGTTCTTACGATATGCATACAGTATAAAGAGCGGTGACGTCATAACTCGCTGCGACATTTGTATGAAGCGTTTTGAGCTCGCCCAAATGATGTGCTATTGAAACTGTAATATCTTCGAGAGTTTTCCAAATATCAAACCATTCTTTTAACAGCACCTTTGCAATTGTGTGGTCCATCCATCTATACAAAAATAAAAAAATAGGAAACTACCCTATTTGATACACCTCCCGTCCATCTATGGCAGCCTGGTACATCATTTGGGGAATGATTGGAGAATTAAACGCGGTGTAGTTGTGTGTGAGGGTGGTGGGTTGATTCCCGCCCATGCCATGCCATGATAGTAAGATGTAATTCCTATAATTTATCATTTTAATTATAATTTTACAGGCTGAGTAGGTAAACATCACTGTGTTTTTGTTTATCATGTTAGATACATGGTTAGGGTTATCAGTCATCATAGTATTAATTATTAGAATATTAATGCTATAAAATATACTAAACAGTTCTGCACCTAACATGTACTTTTCATATTAACGTTAACTACACACGTCAAATCCCTGAGAAAAAGTACAATAATTACTCTTTATTATAACAATGTAAGTAAGATTTTAGCAAAATTACATAGCTACTTACTGTCCGACGCAGTTCGCTCGCGACCACGATTGGTGTAACCCAGTCGAAACGTCGGGCAGTAAGTAGCTATGTAATTTTGCTACTCCTAATATCGCGTGAAGACCCATAAAGAATTATTTCAGAACAATGTAAGTATTGTTAATTACATTATACATACACAGTATGAAGAGTATATTATATACAGGGTGTGTAAGCGACACTGTGTGACCGCAGTATCCACCGCTCCGAAACCACAGTGAGACCGTCACACGATGCACAGTGGTCTACGTTTTGGAAAATCATGAACAAAATGAATAAAATTAATCAAAAATATTATAAATTATTATAATCTTCATGATATTATCAAATGATATAATCAAAATACATTTTATTCATTAGAGTATTCGTACCAACTAAATTATGAACGATGTTGTGTCATACAAACAAATATGATGAGAACCATCCACTCCCCCGCAAATCCGGTGATGATGACAAAGTTACTTCAAGACATCATCGTAAGCTAGTGAGGAAAAAAACACTGAAAATCAATTGTATTACAATAATACACTTACAAGGACACACAAAAACCTTTTAATATTGCTATCAAAATGTCTTCAATGGTTAGACGTTTATCCGTAAGCTTATTACAAAAAATGTGATATCTACCTCAAGTAGGTATTAAAGGTAATTGACAATGAATGACAATGAATGAAGTTTATTTCTCAACACAAAAACAACAATACAATAATAAAGATACAATAGGCGTAGATTACATGGTATTTTTGTGTGAGACTGATGCCTATGCTAGATATAATATTATATCTGTATTACAGGTCATCAGGCTCCCACCAACTCGGACTGCTTAGGATCTATTATTTATTGCTGTGACCAAGCTAATTTAACAAAATAACAAACATAAGGCTTGGATAACCTATGACTTTCGAATTAAGTTTACTTAAATTAAAACATAGCATTACTTATATAACTACAATTTATATATATATATATATATATATGTGTGTGTGTGTGTGTGTGTGCGCGTGTGTGCGTGTGTGTGTGTGTGTGCGCGTGTGTGCGTGTGAGTGTGTGTTGTAAGCGTGTGCGTGTGAGTGTGAGATTGTGTGTGAACGGGATTGTGTACTTTCATTTATTTAATCACAATCAACATTCTTTCAGTTTCAGCATAGTTCAATTTCTGGAGCCAGTCCGTCACTTTTATCTTGCAGGCGTGAATAGGTAGGGGGTAAATGCTAAGGGCAGTATTGATATTGTTGTAGAGTCGGAATCCTAAAAAGCAAAAGAACCTTTGGGCAAAGCTTTTGAGAAAGCGAATCGTGGTGCAAACAGAACCTTTTCTCCGCTTCTCAGAGTTTAACAGAGGGTCAAATTGAATGGTGACGTGCATGCGGAGGATTACAGCGAGAATAAATAGTTGGCGAACGGTTAGTACACTCCAGTGTTTATAAACATCAGTCGTGGGACACCTAATTGGCAGGAAAGCACTAACTTTTAGGACTGCTCTCTGGGCCCTTTCAACTTTTAGCAGATGTGTCTTGGCGACACCTCCCCAAGAAGACACACAGTACCCCAAAAGAGATTGGCAAAGAGAGAAATAGACTGTTCTCACAACCGATTTACTTGCTACATGGCGCAGGGTCTTAAAAATGTAAATCAATTTTCTGACTCTCGCGGCAAGAAGATTCAGATGAGGTAGGAATTTAAGACGACAGTCAATTATTACGCCTAAGTATTTTATGGCTTCAGACGCTTGAAGGTCTGGACAATCGCAGTTAGGGGACTTCGGGCATGAGCTCACGTGCGATTTAAGCTGAAGATTCCTGGGTAGGCCTCGACTAGTTATAGAAAATTAAAATGTTAAACTAATTTACGCCGTAATAATCGAAAGAAATTTGCCAAATTCGGTATATTAGAGCAATTAAGACCAAATTTGAACCTTTTTCAAGAGTTTGAATCTAATTGTCCACTGTGTACCACAGAATAAAATGGTTAGCGGACGTAGCGGCGCGGTCACGGCTCACGGCCCGCGGACCGCAAACGCCCTACCCCTTACTCACAAGTACTCTTTTAACCGACTACAAAATAAGAGGACGTTCTCAACTTGAACTTCTCGACTTTCTTTATTCTCTTCCTTAAGGACTCTCCTCGTATTAACAAGCGAATAAAAAAATTACTTTGATTTAGATAAGTAAATAAATATGGCTTCAACGATATTAAAGAGTCTGCACTCTCTGAAAACTGACAGTTTAGAAGCAAATAAGTCTAAGTTAGGAAAGACGCAGAGAATGAAATTTCCGAAATCAGACCGTTTTTTATTTTTTACTAGATGTCTACGATGTTTATTATTTCGAGCGTGCTTTCGAGTTTCATTTATTAAATTCGTGAAATAGGTAATCAATAAGATTAAAAAAAAATCTGTACAAACTTTTGTCCTAGTAAGATAGAACCATTTTACTGCGGGAAAATAACTACTAAAACTTCACGGTGCATATTATAGTATTTCTTCCTGTGTGGTACGAGTTAAGACAATTCCAATAGCTCTCTTTTTTAAAACAAAGCAGACGTCTATAGATTTATTTCTTCGAGCCCTCCCGCCCTCGCAAAAATCTGATATTGAGTTACATACTCACATTTGCGGAGGTCTGACTCTGATACACTTATACAAGCCTGGTACTTAGTATACTTATTATATTATATTATTTATATATTTATAGTATAATTATATCGATGGCCCCACCGAATAAACGTGTAATAGCCATTGCACAAAAAATTTTTTTTTTGGTATTTCGTTACATTAGCCTCTCCTCTACCTCCCCAATTTTTTTTAGAATTTTTTGATCATAAACAAGCCTGTAATTGCATTAAAAACCTTTTTTCCACGGAAATAATATATTTTTTTGTCACAAGAATATTATTATAAGTGACTATTACATGCTTCATACTTTCTCTGTTTCACAAGAATAAACGTGTATAAACAGCAAAACGTTTGATATTGTTAGTTCTTTGTTGTTAAGTATAGGCAATATGCGTTTGCACGTTTATTCGTGTATATTTTTTTGGTGCTTTTTTGAGTAATGTGTCTTGCACGAGAAGTAACTTAGCAAATAATTTTGCATTGTTTCTTACCATAATAGATACGTTTTATAATTTATTGCTTTAAATCAAGCACCAGTATTTCATTATTCTTAATAAAATAAAAAGTAGAGTAAAAGTGCCTTAACCAAATATAAACGACAATAAATTTTTGCAATCGGGTCTCGCAGGGTAATAATAGATAAGTTTTATAATTTATTGCTCGAAATCAAGCACCAGCCGTGTGGTGACGGCGTAAGAATACAAAGTGTTGAAGTGGAAGCTATGTATGAGGACATTAGTAGGGGCCATACATAGCTCCAAAACAAATTTCACTGTTGTAATGGGAGACTTCAATGCAAAGCTGGGCCGTAGAAGCGATGGTGAGCTGAAAGTGGGACGATTTGGATATGAACATCGGAATCTCAGGGGACAGACTAGCTGACTTTATGGAGAAAGAAGGACTCTTTATGAAGAATTCATTCTTCCGAAAGTCGCCGCACAGAAAATGGACCTGGTTGGGTCCGAACGGCTGAACTAAAAATGAGATAGACTACATCATGACCTTTAGGAGACGTCATTTCAACGACGTCTCCGTGATCAACAGGATTAAAACCGGAAGTGATCACCGTATCGTTAGAGGCACATTGAATATCAACGTCAAACTGGAAAGAACGCGTCTGGTGAAGTCTACGCTCCGACCATCGAAGGCACATATCCAAAACACCGAGAACTTTCAGCTTGAACTGTCAAATCGCTTTCAAGGGCTAGACGGCTGTTCATCAGTGGAAGATATAAATAGCAGGCTGTAAACTGAAATGTTCATACGGTACGGTCAAAGTTTTTCAAAAGCCACCTTAAAAAAAAACCTCAAAAACTATCCGACCATACCCGACACCTCATCCTCATCAGGCTAGTCGACGTTTTTTGACGCTGAAAACTTCGGATGAAGCTGAGTCATATAGGCAGCTGAATAGACTGATTAGGAAATCTCTGCGACATGATTTACGCTCCTTTAATACCCAGCGTGTTAAGGAGACAATTAAGCGGAACCAAGGCTCCAAAGTGTTCGCAAGAGACGCGTCTATTGGGCAAAGCCATCTGACAAAGCTGAAGACTGAAAATGGACGCGTGACGTCAAACAAGTCAGAGGTGCTACGGGAGATAGAGAGGTTCTATGGGCAGTTATATACCTCGGTCTGTGCTGAGCCAGCTATTGTGGCGACAGACCCCAGAGCCAAGCTAACCCGACACTATACCGAAGACATCTCGGACATCAGCCTGTACGAGATAAGAATGGCTCTCAAACAACTTAAGAAAAACAAGACACCGGGTGAGGATGGAATCACTACAGAGCTCCTGAAAGCGGGTGGAACACCGGTACTAAAACTCCCTCAGAAGCTCTTTTATTTCTCCCCGCTCGACGGCAAAACGCCAGAAGCATGGAACAGGGGTGTTGTGGTCTTATTCTTCAAAAAAGGTGACAAAACCTTACTGAAGAACTATCGGCCCATAACACCTCTAAGCTATGTCTACAAGCTGTTCTCTAGAATCATCACGAATCGTCTCGAACGCAGGCTTGATGACTTCCAGCCTTCCGAACAAGCCGGTTTCCGAAAAGGCTTTAGTACCATAGAGCACTTACATACGCTGCGGCAGATTATACAGAAGACGGAGGAGTATAATCGGCCACTATGCTTAGCGTTCGTGGACTATGAAAAAGCCTTCGATTCCGTCAAAATTTGGGCGGTTCTTAGATCCCCACAGCGATGCCATGTAGATTATCGGTACATTGAAGTGTTGAAGTGTTTGTATAACAGCGCCACCATGTCAGTCCGAACAAAGAGGAGTACGACAGGTAGTTGTCATATCTCCGAAACTGTTTACTGCTGCTCTGGAGGATTCCTTCAAGCTGCTGGAATGGCAAGGACTTGGTATCAATATTATTGGCAAGGCGAAATACATCACTCACCTTCGATTTGCTGATGACATCGTAGTCATGGCCGAGTCGCTGGAAGATCTAGGACAAATGCTCGATGACCTCGATAAAGTTTCCCAACAAGTGGGTCTTAGAATGAACATGGATAAAACAAAAAATATGTTTAATGTTGCACCCACCGTACAAACTGTTGGGAACTTTACTCTCGAAATTGTGGACGAATATATCTACCTCTGACAGGCAATCCGTTTAGGAAAATCAACTTTAGAGAGAGAGGTCAGTAGGCCGATGCAAATCGGCTGGGCAGCGTTCGGGAAACTGCACAACGTGTTCTCGTCCAAAATACCTCAGTGTGTCTCAAGACAAAGGTGTACAACCAATGTGTGTTACCTGTGACGACTTACGGCGCTGAGACATGGTGCTTCACAAAAGATCTTTTTAGAAGCTCAATGTCGCTATGGAGAGGGCTATGCTCGGCATTTCTCTACGTGATCGAATCAGAAATGAGGAGATCCGTAGAAGAACCAAACTTGCTGACATAACCCACCAGATTAGCAAACTGAAGTGGCAATGGGCCGGCCACATAGCACGAAGATTGGACGGTCGTTTGGGCCGAAATATCCTGGAGTGGAGGCCACGTACTGGAAAGCGCAGTGTGGGATGACCACCTACCGGATGGACCGACGACCTGGTGAAAATCGCTGGGTTTTGTTGGAAAGCTTCGGAAGAGGCCTATGCTCAGCAGTGGGCAGCAATGGGCTGAGATGACGACAATTTCATCAAAGATTATGTTGGAATTTATTTAGTTCTCAAAATGCTTATAAAATATGCTGTTTGTTTTTTTTGTTGATTTTTGCTCAATTTCTATAGTAATGAGAAATATCTCTATGAATGTCATAGGCTGATTATTATAAAAAATAGTTTCATTGTTATTATTATGATAATAAATAAAAATAATATATAAAAACAGAAGTTTTGTTTATTTTCCCTTTAAAGATTATGCAATATTTTAATATTATATAGCGTGAATTCAAAATGTTAATATGCATAACACATTGTAAAGCTAACTTAATGACACGAATATAAATGTAATTTTTATTACCGTCCATAGATCACCAAATATTTCTGTAATACAAGCGTGCAAACAATTGCAGCCGCCATCAAAAGACGCGAGATTTCCCTAGAATAATAGTGTATCATTGCGTTATGTTCATCAACATCGTTTAAATTCACACGAATAAACGTGTAATGATCTATAACAGTCAACTGACTACTCTAATTTCACTCGAGTAATTGTATAATATGGATTTTCTTAATTTTTGACTAAATTAACGACTATTCCTTAAAATAAATTATATCAGCTAAAAGATTATTTTTTTATCTTTATTTTCATTATACATTGTTTTAACCTACCTATAATAATACCCGAGATAGTAAGGATTAAACGTTTTTATTCTCTCCTGTAAAATTGACGTTTTTCACATGCACGTTTATTCGGCGGAGCCATCGATATTAGGAAAATTATTTGTACTATGAACATTGGTGCTTGTTTCGTGTATGGGTGGGATTTATACAAACAAGATTGCATTAAAACTCCTAAAACCCAAACCGTACGTAAAACATACACGGAGAACATAAAACAAAAGGTTCTAGCAAAAGATTCGCCTGAAAGCCAGCGTTCATACAAAGCGAGGCAGCCTGCGTGTCGGGTTACGCACATCTGCCGAGAGCCTGCGCGTGTCCGCTCCGCCGACTGACTGCCTAGCGTTTATGCGAGCCTGGTACTTTCTTTTCAAGTGTAAAAAAAACTTAAAAAATACCTTTGTTTTTAAGAATATAATAGGTATTTTTTAAGGGTAAAAATGGGATCCCAAAACTTGGCTGTCTATCCGTCCGTTCGTTTGTCAACAGGCATATCCAGAACGGAAATAGCTAAACAGTTGACATTTTCAAAGATGATGTGCCTATTGCCGCTATGACAACAAATAAAAAGTACATTTAGAGGGGGTTTCCATATTATATAAAACGTGTTTTTTTACAATATTAGTAGGTACGGAACGCTTTGTGCGCGTGTCAGGCTCTCACTTGGTCAGTTCTTAAGAAAATGGCTCATGGTTATTTTATATCCGTTGTTCAGGGTGACCTCACTCAATAAAAATATATTTTTTTAACTTATCTACCTGCTTGTTAATCATTGCTGCTGCGTGGAAATTATTTATTAAATAGCCCATAATGTACCTTGTAAAATTACCTATTTATTAGTGAAAGTCCCGCTAAAATTGGTCCAGCCGTTTCGAAGATTAGAATCAGAAGAAAGAAGACAGAATTGTTTAAATGTAGATGATAAACTGCTTACTGCAAGACGCTGGTATTTCGTCTCTTAATCTTAACTTTATTGCCAAATCGAAGTAAAGTAGTTTCAACTTCTAGACCAACTACCCTGGTCGCTATTTCATATTCTGGTCCTGTATAATGATAATATTAAACATTGAACCCGGGACTCCTACGCGAAGAGTAAGGCGCCATGCGTTGACATTATCTTACGAACAATGTAAAATGTAAACGTTTTCGACACAGTATAACATGCATTTACAGTAGATTGTGTGGAAATTACATTGCCTAAGGTATTGGCGCTTACCGCGAAGTAATGTACCATTTATCATCATCATCATCAGCCCACATACATCCCCACTGCTGGAGCATAGGCCTTACCAGTTATCGTTATGTAGCAAGTCTGTAAGTTACTTACTAGAAAACTGAATATGTCCGGTATATCCATGTTGTTTTGTTTTAATGTGCTCCCGATATCCTGGACAGATTCAGTTTCCTAATGTGTGTAACCAAGACAGTTTAAAGTTATATTCACTAACTGCTTAATGGCCTGTTAAGCAGCTAGTGAATATAACTTTAGCAGGTTCGAGTGACATTAAAGAATGCAGAACATATCCTTTCAAAATCGCAAAAGATGTATTCCTAAGTGAGAGTCATCTGCTCCAACGAAACTCCGATGATGATGAGAACCCTACTCCAAGCCATCATGATTTTGAAGTGAAACTTCTTTATCGGCGTTGGAAAAAAATTTACACACACACACACATGTCACATTTTTCCGTTACACGCCATCTTAGTTTCACTTCATACGTGTGTACACTAGTACACGCACACAATTTTTTTTTAATGAATACAATAAAAAAAATCACAATTTTTCAAAGGAAAATACTCGTATGTATATTAGTTTTAGTGTAAGCTCTGTCTTCTGGGAATAAGTCAGATCTAGGTTACATTCCTAAAAATCGACTTACTGTAGCAATAACCTACTGTGACAGTTTTGATAGAGTAACACGTTTAACATAGTCGCCTACACTGGTAATGGAGATGTTGGCCACAATAACGCTGGAATGCACGCCCATCTCGTAAACACCTTAACTGATGATTTTATATCAAATGTCAGCGTTAATATGTTGTAGGATAGTTTTTATGGCTGTAGTGTGGAGGATAGTACGGTATGGACTAAGAAAGTTGATGGGACCTTCTTAAATATAATTATTTGGTACCATAATTGGTACAAAATCATGGGCGTACCCATACTTGTTTCCCAGGTTCTGGGCCTGGGGGGTATGGGGCCCATGGTATAAATGATATATTCTTGAGGCCAGGACTTTATCTCTTTATGTGACAATATCTTACGCATTTAGGCCATGAAAATTATGGGCTTTGTGAGAATCTAGAGATTTGCTTATATATAAACTCAAGTTTTTCACATAGCCCATAATTTTCGGGATGAAATACCCATACTTTTCGTTGAGCAGGATGATGTTTTTATAGAAGATCTAGAGTAGATAAAACGGAAAGAGTTCAAAAGTCTTTAATCTAAGGATTTGAAGTCCACAAAACCCAACAAATGATGCTGGATTTACCCCAAAAGTGGTCACGTGACTCTAATTACATTTTGACAGGTGATTTAGCGCCAATTTTGACGTTTCGCCGCCATGATTATTTCCACCATTAGTATTACAAATTATTTTGTTCTTATCTTTACAACTTGGAGGTTAAGGTTGAAAATCCAATGTTTCTATTTTCGAAACATCAAAATAATGTTTTTGCGGCAAAGATTTGATTTTGATACTGTGTTTTTTGCGGACGCTCTTATTTGAGTAGTAATAAAGTTGAAATTTGTTCTTGTTATATGAAAAGAACTGCAAAAGGGGTTGGTTTTTTGTTTAAGGGTAAGTTTAGGGCAACAAAGGTACCGTGTACGCCACGCGACTACGCCCATTATGTTGGATAGCCCTTAATTGAATGGGAAATTTATCGAGATAATAGCATTTAGGCTTTGTTTAGGTTTAATAGGCTTGTGTCAATTTCTTTTGACGCTCCCCTTATGCGTCGTACAAATATGGATTTGGTGGATAATGCTGGTCTTTGGTATTAATATGTGAAATGTCTGTAAGTAAAGAACAAATAACACAAATCACTAGTTTCTGATATCTAACCAAAGCAATTTTAGTTTCGCGATCCATTACTACATAAGATACCTAATATACACCGTGAAATTTTAGTGGTTGTTTTCCCGCAGTAAAATGATTCTATCTTAGTAGGACAATAGATTTGTGCAGTATTTTTTTATTAAAATCAATAAATGCCGGTTTAACCGAAACTCGAAAGCACGTTCGAACCACTTTATTACTTAGAGCGTAGAACTTCTTTAGCTTTAAGCATCGATTTCATGCGGCAAGCAGTACCTGATTACGTCACATCTTATAAATGAACGATAGCTTCTCTCGTTTTCGAGTTGACAAAATATTAAGTTGAAAATTTTAAAAAAAATTCTCAACTTAAAATTTTGTATTCGTTTCATCTCATTGGTTCAACAACGACATCATGCGGACGGAGTCGCGGGCAGAAAGCTAACAATTAAGTGTTATTAAGCCTTTCGATATCATTTGTAGACCTTACGGCCGCTGAAATGAGGTCATCTTGAAAGCCTTTTATAAAAAAAAGATAAAAGCTAAACATTTAAACCAATCATGGTTGAGCAGAAACTCTGCAAATTTGGAAATTCGTTTAAGAATGTAAGTATCCTTGCGGCTAATATATAACACCAGTACACCACCTCTACTACAATGGAATAGAGTTCAATTTCCAAAAAACTGGTACTGTCTTCACATAAAGACTGAATCCTTTAGGCATCATCCGCCCAGTTTCTTAAGGCTCCGCGCTACGCACAGTTATCGTAATAAAAAAAAAAGTATATTTGCGTCAAACATTTGCTCAGCAGGTGAACTCAAGCCGAAAATTGTCTGACTGTTTGTCCAACGCGATCAATATTGGCGCACGTACAGAGCCATTTGTTCTCGACTGTACAGAGTAATGAGTTGCTAATAGGGGTGTTTACCGCACCTGGTCAGCAAAGTACTTTGACCCTTCATCATGATAAAAGGTTTTAAGAGTTTCAATAAGAATTTGTCTGTAAAACTGGACTAAACGAATCGAGCGTTGACGGCTGATTGGTTTAGGCAGTTGCGTTTTATGCGAGAGGTAGCCAGTTCTCACTGTGCCACATCATCATCATCTCAACCCATTGCTGTCCACTGTTGAACATATGCCTCTTCCAAAAGTACCCAGTGCGACCGGTCTACGGCCACCTGCATCCAAGACCTAGCGATTTTCACTAGGTCATCTGTCCATATAATACTTACCAATTAGAAATTTATATGTATTCAATTTATTCGACGCTTTTACGTGAGGGAAGACATCATGAGGAAACCTGCATACCTACCACGTAGGAATTCTAAGTTAGGGTGAAGTCGACCAACACACACTTGGTCAGTAGAATTGAGTTAAGAGCTAAGGCCTGCTCGCCCTAGTTTAGGGACACCCTAGGTTAGAGACTTAAGCTCAGCAGCAGAAGGTCAGTTCGTCGATCATGGTAAGTAGATTATTCTACATGTGCACATGGGAAATAAACACAGACAAGACTTGATAAAAGTCTTAAATATAAATATTACACAACATCACATACATTGATCTAATCCCGTGGTAAGTAGCTTAAGCACTTGTGTTACGGAAATCAGAATAAACGATGGATATGTTACGGTCAATGTGAGCAATCGGTTATTATCTATAACCACCGGTAATTATACATAATTACCGACGCACATGGTAAATGTAGTGAATTATTCAAATTTACCGGTAATTATATAAAACTCCCGCGCGACTCACAAGTACTCTGCAATTCCAAATGTTACAAACCTCAAACCTGCAAAAATATATTAACGAGAAAGAATTTTAAGAGTTCCACATTGCCAGCCAATTTGTTAATTTTATTTAACTAGTTGTGCCCGCGACTTCGTTCGCGTGGACTACTAGATTTTACATACAAAAGTTTTTTCTCAGTAACTACCGATCCCGTAAGAATTTTGCAATATCGCGTTGCAAGTAAGCTATCTGCATGCCAAATTTCAATCATCTCTCTTACGCGGTTTGGATGTTTTCATACAAATGTTTTTTCCCGCTAACTCCCGTTTCCGTGGGAATTTTGCAATATTCTGTTGCAATTAAGCTTTAAGTTTAATAAGGTATCAGCATGCCAAATTTCAAGCACCTAACTTAAGCAGTATTAATATTTTCCCGCTAATTCCTGTTCCCTATTAGAATTTCGGTAATTCTTTTCTTAGTGCACCCTTACGGTATCTAACCCTTCCAAATTTTACGTGCCAACGTTCAAAATTGACGGAGTTACATACAAACTTACCGCCATATTTTAATTTAATGAGAATATATTTTACACACAGCACAGCTTGTACTATTGGCAACATATATCCTATGTATTTATTAATACATAATCACATCTAGACACGCAACACAAACACCGATGTTCATCACACAAATATTTGTCCCGAGTGGGAATCGAACCCAGGACTCTTGGAACCGCCAGTCAGTGTCACTAACAAAACCCTTGTTTCACCGAGCCAGTCAAGTCAGTTTGATTTTATTATTTACCATATTTACACAAAGGGTATGGTAATTTTATATAATTACCGGTAAATGTGATTAATTCGATGGTTTTTACCACCTTTACCACGAGTACTGGCATTTATGCATAGTTACCGGTAATTATACATAATAACCGCTCTATCCACATTAACCGTAACAGATACACAAAGAAATCTATTTAATAACACACCCTGACACGGAACTAATACCGATGTTCGTCACACAAATATTTGTCCTGGGTGGGAATCGAACCCACGATAATGAACCTGTGTCACTAACCACTGTTCCATCGAGACAGTCGAGACGGAATAAAATTTGAATTACATATATGTAAATTGCCAGAATGAACAGATGGTGTTAATACTTCTTCTTCTTATCGAGTCGATGGCAAACTCAAACGTGATCAGCCCAGTGGGGCTACCATGAGTTTAAAACTTACGCGCTCGATATCGCCTACGTAAATATGTCTATGAAAAACTTGTACAGCGCTGGCTGGTGGTTACGCGAAGAACTAAAATCGGCCGTATGAAAAAAAACAACTCGATAGGTTTTTAACGTAAGTAAGTTTTCGATAGCCAACTTATGGTAGGCCCTCAGTATTCTGCCACACGAATCGCGTTGCCGAGGCATCCATCAAGTCGCTCAACGAGCAGGTTTCCGGACAAGCGGGACATGCCATTAAATGGACTGTGGCAAAAAACCGCATACGCAGGCCAGATCTAATGCGTCAGTGAATACCCCCCATCTGAGCCTATTTTCCTTGCTACGACCAACCTGGGTACGAATTCTGTTTAGTGACTTCCAGATTGGCCATGGCAAAATTTAATACTGAAAAATACAAATAAAACTGTCTAACAAAGCACGTATATTTTTAGTATTCAAACGCGTTCTAAAATCGACACGTTATAGGAAATAAAGGAACACGAAAAAAATAATACAGTTACATTATACGAAATAAAGATATAAAAATTTTAATGAAATGCAAATAGTCATATCAAGCTTTTCAGAAAAAAAAAACACCGGCGAAAAAAAAACCTATCTCCATTTCCAGCTTTTCACCAAATATTTGCTTTACACGTGTGTACAGATAAACACAAACAGAATATTAAATTCCCATTACTGTATGTTGTGTTTACCCCATTGTTTTAGTAGGAAACATGACACCGTATCACCTACGTGTGTTTTCTACGGGTTTAGAGAATACGTTTTTTTTTTTTTATCAACTAGACTGCGTGGTGCCTTAAGATTGTTTTTTTTTTGTTGATGTCTATGGATCTTTAGTTTGTCTACGGGTCATTGGTCTCAATGTCCAAAAAAAGTCTTACTCGATTTATTTGTGTTCAGTGTTATTTAATTGTGTTTACGAAAATAAAGCAAGAATTACAGTATGAACCTTACCTGTATTCTTTTCACTGAATTTGTTACTTTACAATTCCTCGATTTCAAAGTTCAACACCATTGAGAGAAAAGTTGGTTATACATACATACATACATAAAATCACGCCTTTTTCCCAGAGGGGTAGGCAGAGATCACTTCCAGCGATCCACTTTTCACCCCTGTGGGAAACGTGACGTGACGGGTTGTGGACCACGTCGCCGCCATTCTGCCTTGTGCATTGTTTTAACAAGGTCGTTTTCCCACGAGTAGCAAGGATATATGACGGGGGAAGGAAAAGGGGAGGAAGGATACTATCGCCTCGGATGATTTAGACTTAGTCGATAGTAGCTCGAGGAGCCGGGGTCGCTTACCCGTATACCGTTCACCAACCACCGGACAGACTGTTGGGACTGGTATCCCCTGACTTTATTGCTTTGAAGTTGGTTATGGCTGAAACATTTTCCAATGTCCAAAAAAAATCTTACTTACTCGTGTTTGATTGTCATTGTTACTCGTGGTTACAACTGATTAATTTTGATAGAGCAAGAACTACCTTATAAGGTAGGTTTATAAACCTTACCTTAATATTTTTAGATATGTAGGTAGTTAAGTGTTTGCATGTAATTGCTACTCTAATTTATCGGTTAAAATTCCAGCGGACCTACCAACCTTCATTTATTCATTACGCTCTGTATTTTGATGATGAATAAATCAGGAGTCAAAGCTATAAAAAGAAATCTTCTATAACCTACCCCGAAATCAGCATTAATTCGCTTCAAGAAAAACATCACCATTCTTTCCCCTCTTTGCAAACGTTTTAAAAGCGTATTTACAAAACAAAGACAACACAAACTAATTTGTGCGGCTTCCCAACCCTTCCCGGGTCCCGGAAATGTACACCCGGGAAGCCTTAAAGGAAACACTTCCCCTCTTTTACGAAAAAACAGCTTAAATTTAGCTTTTTTTGTTTTTCGCCGAGCGAGTCTTTAAAACGTTTATATTTCTTTGTTCCTTTGGACATCAATATGAGGAAAAATCGTTGTGTAAGATCGCTATAAAAGCAGGGGTTAGAGCCATCTGCTTCCCCGCAAGTTCGGCGATGATGACGAGGCTAATCCAAGCCATCATCGTATGCCCGTTAGGAAAAGTACTGCTTTCATTCATTCCTTTTTTATAGACCTACTAGCTTTCCGCCCGCGACTTCGTCCGCGTAGAGACGTTTAACGGGTAAACATTATTTCCTTATAGCGCAGTCGGTTAAAAAGTAGCCTATAACCTTTCCTAGGCTCTGGACTGTATCTGTACCAAATTTCATTTAAATCGGTCCAGTACTCTATGCGTGAAAGCGTAACAGACAGACAGACAGACAGACAGACAGAGTTACTATCGGATTTATAATATTAGTAAGGATTCCACAAAATTTACCAACGGAGCAGTGATTGCACCAATGTGAAGTGTTTAGAAAAGGTATTTGTACGTACATCCAGATAAAAAGGGTTAGATAAGAAAATTATATAAATAAACTAACGACCTATTTTTCCTAACTGACATACGACGATGGCTTGGAGTAGCCTAGTCATCATCACCGGATTTGCGGGGAGCGGATGGCTCTCACACCCAACTAATAAACTAAATTTCAAATTCCGAAGGACAGACGCAGAAACAAAGTGTAGTTAGTAAGGATAAAGGTAAAGGAAAGCACATTAGTTACTGTATGTAATTAATGTGCTTTCTGAGGCAATGGATTCAACACCGGTAATTTTCGGAATTCGGGCTGATGTCGTTTACTTGTGAGAAAACTGAATATATCCGGGTTAATCGATGTAACAGTTATAGTTTAAGGTTCTTTACTTGTAATGGTTACATTAATTTTGACCCAAATCTTTTACTTTTTCACGTATAAAAAGGGATGTCACAGAGCTATCATCGAAGGTGATTAATAAGATTCCCATATTAAATGATTTTGATGTATTTTAAAAGTAAGGAAATTCTTATATTAGAGAAAGGATATTAAAGATCGACAACAAAACGTCCGGAAACAAACATAAGCCCGTGGTTCCGTATAAACACAGTACTTTACTTGGAAAGTAGTTAGGGGAACCAAGGTGGCAGCCATTAGTCAGCTATCATTGATAGTAACGAAAACATTGACCGGCTCGGTAGAACAGTGGCTAGTGACCCAGGTTTACTACCTACGGTTCCAAGAGTCGTGGGTTCGATTACCACTCGGGACAAATATTTGTGTGACAAACATCGGTGGTTGTTCCGTGTCTGGGTGTATTATTAAATATTAAATATATTTAAGTATATTTGTGTAACCACTGTTGATTTTGATACCCGTACCACAAGTGCTTAAGCTACTGACCACGGGATCAGATCAATGTATGAGATGTTGTTAAATATTTATATTTATTTATTTATATTTTATTCAGGGGAATATCTTTTCCAAAACTTACTCACATAAACGCTAGTATCTGCAAGGAATCGAACATTCGGCTTTAACGCATACAAATGCTGTATCTACCAAATGCGCATTAACCCAGTCTATATTCATAACGGGTTCTTCAAAAAAGGTCTTATTTTTTTTATTTAAACGCACAGCCGATAAATATTGACCGGGAATCGAACCGCAAACAGATTAAAGGCCATAACGCTTGTACACTCCACAACAGAAATATTTTGAGAGCGGCTCATTAGAAATATACCTACATACATACATACATACATACATACATAGAAATATACAGTGTTTGCTATCGATTTCGGCTGGCTTGACTGACTTTGGAGAAAGGTGAGTGGTGTTCACAAACTATTAAAGCTCTTATGGGTATGAGAGCTTTAGTTTACTTGGTTGTCATAACAACACTTATGGGCATCATATTAATGAAATGAGATACTAATTTTAGTTTGAAAGTTAGTAAAATAGTGTTGTATGTAATTAGAACATACACAGTTATTTAGACTATAAGTTACTAAAGTGCTGAACATTAAATAAAGTAGATTGAATACAGTATTTCACTGACACTAAATCTCTAAATTTGTATTATATTGTAGAGATTTTAGTCAGGTGGGAGTCAAGTGAAGAAAGGACATAGGCTCCTTTAACCGACTTCGTTATATGGAAGTTATGGTTTACGCGATAAACGATGGTTGAGTCGGAGTCGCGGGCTGAAAGCTAGTAGCTAAAATAAAATAGATAAGCAAAGAAAAAAAACAAACACACAACGCCCAATTTACCATAAACTTCAAGTGTCCTGTCCCCTACTTATCTACGCCAAATTATAACAAAACACAATTCAAGTACATACACAAAAGTATTCGCGAAAAAAAAACATAATAGCAAGGACGAAACTTTAGAATGCCAGGATTATGTTACGATGGAACAACGAAACGCAAAAGTATAATGCAAGACTTCGGGGACCGGATCAAATGGTGCGTGTTTAGGCTCGTGTGTTCGAAAGTGTTTTGTAATAGCATTTGGAGTACACTACACATTATACTCGAGCACTTTTCCTAGTAAAGTGGCTATCGACTTTAGCGAAATTATGCACGGGTGGATATTAAAACGACCGTTTTTGTGAGTATTTTGATCGATTTTATTGTCATTTTCTAACAGTGTCCTCGTGTCTTTGGACAAGATTTAATCAAGTTTTCTAAGCGAAAACCGTAGCCACTGTTGAAAACTATGCGATAAGCTCTAAAATAGGTGTAGAGTAGCGATTCATTTTAACTTAGGTAGTCATGAAATGTTTCAGGAAAAAGAAAATTTGTTTAACTTGTTTTAATTAGTTAAGATCAAATTTCAATAAAATATTGTTTAAACAGAAGCAATTATCAAGTTGCAATTAATAGTAATGTCAATTTGTGGATAATAATAAATAATCATAATCTGCCAATTAGGTACAAATCACGACTACAAAATGCACGTCATTGTTTTTTCGCGAAGTAATCTAATCCTCTATACCAGAAGCAAGTGAAATTTGGGTAGCCACTGGCCCATATGACGCGATGATTACTCTCAGGAATGTAACAACAAAACGCAAATTCCATGATGGCGCCCGGTGTTGTTGGCGCCAAAATTTGCGTCACTCGAGACGTGTGGAGGTTACTATTGTTTTTTTTTTCGTCCAACTTCCAGTACATTTCACTTTACGGCCAGTGTTTTTTTTTCGTTGTTTGGATTTCGTTGGACGTTTTTACTTTCACTGCTAGATGGACCTTGAAGAAAAAATACACAAGCTAAGCTTACGTTCATCTGAAAAGTGCTTAGTGTATCTAAAAAAACTGAATTTATTGCTGATCGTTAGCCCGATATATTTTGCATAGAATTGGCCCATACTGAAGTTGAAAAAAGATTTAATGCAGGAAATTTTAAAAGGAAAGCTAAAATTTAGTTTTTTATTTTCAGAAGGTAGGTAATTCCAAATTGCCCTTTACATTTCAATGAGGTATCAAAAAATAAAATTGTTTCCATTTCGTAGCCTAAAGCTAGCAAAAATGTTTTAATTATTTTTCTTATTTTTTTTCCATGCCATTCTAAATTCAAATCTCAAACCTAACGCCGAAAAATAAATTTTCAACTAACACAAGCTGTCCATTGTCATGTACATCCAAAACCAAATTCATGAAAAAGCAAAAAATCAAATTTAAAAAAGGAAGCTCCCGCTCCAAACTCAAAAGCGCATCGGCCATTAGGGCCGCGCCCCGCACAATGGCCGGCCGACGTTCATTTGGCTCGGTAACGCGATATTTTATAGCCTGTATTGTTTAAACAATTGCGTAAGTGATTGTACCGAGGGATCTGCACCTTGCTGGGCGGTGGTGTGCTGAACGGAACCATGATAGACTGAATATATTTTTTTGAAGTTTTGTTGAATAATGTAAAATATAAATTATTCTAATGCCATATGATAAAAATTTAAGAAGTTAGTGTATTTGCCATAGAAAGCTTCTGCGCACCTATCATACCAGATCAAATTTTAAATACACAGTGTGCGAATGAAACTGGAGAAGGAAATGAAAATTTTTTAACTACTATAAGCCAAATATTTTCTACGCTCCAGATTTTAATGAAAGATTACACACTATCTGAAGAAAAAAAATACACATTCACATACTTCTTTGTAAAGTTAGTAAAGTTATATGTACCTCCTACTTGCTATCTGATATTATTACACTCGATAACTTTAACAAAAATAATAAAACACTCATCTAAACATAAAGCAAAATTTCCAGTTTCACCAAACTGCAAAACATCTTTTATTAAAATTAAAATTTTATCATTAAAATCCTAATTGTTCGCTCTCCAATAACCATATCCCCATCTAGTGGATCGGTAACGAGCATACGTTCCGCGTTGCCGCTATCGGGGGTCTCGGGGGGTCCGGGGTGTCGGGGGGTCGGGGGGTGGGGGGTCTAGGTGTCGGGTTCCCGCTGTCTGCCCGGGGCCGGATAATTTTAGCCGAGTATTTGGGGGAGGAAATATCAGCGTACGGTTTTGTTACATTTCGACGTTTGCACCCTTGATGCGTACCTGTATAATGGTACTATCTCGCACAGTTAGTGGATATCACTTTTGTGTGGAGGTTTCGAGATAAATCTGAGCTCGGTAAATTGGTATACCATCCTGGCTTGGATAGTCTCTGTACCTGCACTCTCATGGTCTGATGAGATAAAAATGAAATCCATTTAGATCATGCATTTTATTAAGTGTTTTTATTTCTTTTATTTTATCTTTTGTGTTTTTACGTAGATTTTTATCAACGTTGTGTACGTACACCTCTAACCTGTACAATATTTAAGCATTTTTGTATTTTTTTTATATGTACCTATACTGTTGGTGTACCTTTTAAATAAATAAATAAATGCTTGTATGCTTTGGTATCCATCACGTAAATACTTGTCCTGAGTGGGTAGGTATAACATCAATGATCTTGATGCAAGAGACAAGGGGCTAACAAATGCGAGAACGATTCTATACGAGCTAACATAAAATATTATATTATGTATCCTACTATCTATCCTGAATGGGTGGGGGTAGATAAAGGCCATATGGTATTCAATAAATCAGTTCTAAAAAAATAAAAAGCTGCCTCGTTAGTCTAGCAAGCGCTGCTGGTAGCAAGCGCTGCGTAAGGATCGCGAGGCCCCGGTTCGAGTCCGGGGTCGGGCAAAATTTGTGTGAGTTTTTCTGTAATGAAATTACTCAGCCTGGAGTTAGGAAGTTGGCGGTTGAACGCCAGTGCCTCGGAACACGTTAAGCCGGTGGTCCTGCGCCCGATCTCTCATCGGTCATGTCGGATTGCCGTCTCACCGAATTATGAGAGTAAGGGAATAGAGAGGGCACTTGTGCACTATAATAGGCTGATCTTAATTGAGATCGGCCGCCATGGCTGAAAGCGGTCGGACGCCTTATTCTTATTTTAAAATAATAATTAATTACTGCCTTCCTTTCAGAAGTCAATCCTAGCCACCGGGCTCTATCGCCCACATCATTTTAACATATAAAAACCTCTATTATTTCCACAATACCTCAAACTCCAGTGAACCGTGTGTACCCGCATCATTTGTCTGACATGATTTGGCGTGAAACATCGACCACACATACAGAAAGCGAATATTAACCAAAATCCAATTATACAATGCATTCTGAGTCAGCCGTGTGTTAAGATTTATGGGATTTTTATTAAAAATAAAATAACGTAACGTAATACTTTGGGTGCACTACTGAATAAGTTTGGAAATGTGTGAAGTATAATAGTTCGGTGGCTTTTTGAGATTTTTTGTAGCAAAGTAATGATTAGGCTAGCTTTAAGACTTTGTTTTTGTTATTTTTAAAAAACTTCATCTTACCTATTGAAATCTCTAACTTAGTCTATGTTATGGAATAAAATAATCAGCCATATACTCCCTGTAAAACGCAGGTCCAAGATTTTGGCATATAATTCAATCGATTTGATAATGTAATTTTCTAAATTTAATCAGATCATAAGTCTGCGCCATACCTACTAGGCAGAATCTCCGTTGCGGATCTTCTGCCACGGAATGTCAGTACATGTGGCTGCATAACAATTACAAATAGCACACTACGCGGAAGATGGGTCACTATAATTTATATGTATTGTATTGACATTCCGGTACGGAAGATCCGCGACAGAGTATCTAGCTTAGTGTGGCGCCTAGTTTTGGGGTCTAATAACGCTAACCAAGCTTCAAAAGAATACTTCGCAAGAAAAATTGTAAATTCATATAATTTTGATGAAGTAGCAGTCGTGTAATAAAATGTAAAAAAAAACTTGCAAAAATTACCTTCCTCTTTTTCCTTTAGTATTTTTTGTTCTCGTTTTTGCAATTACTTCCTACCCATTCCTACTTATCTACTTATCACTAACCAAAATCCATGGGAACCAGACGTATTCTTAATTATTTCGCAATAGTAACTAGGTGATGAGTTTTTTCAAAGATGGCGTCGTCGGGGCGCCGGCGCGCGCGCACCCGCGCCGGATTATCCCGGATTTAGGATTGGCGAAAAAAAAAACAGGCAAACATTGTAGCGTTTTGGTGTTCTGCATAATATTTATGGTATTTTTCTAATGTAAGTAGTCTATTATTAGCACGAACTCACTACCTACACATGGAAATAAAACTATTTTTTGGATTAGGTAGGTAAACTAGCGTGTATTCTAAACATATTATGTATTTAGCGAAATATAATACTAATACTGAAGTGATTGAAATAAAATTTAGCTTTCAAATTTTCAAGTCATCACTGCGGAACCCTAATCTATGTCTAAATGTGCGCAGACGCAGCCGCCATACAAAACATCTTGTTGGCAACATTCGTTTCACGGTAGTTGCTTGATGCGATCGACATATCACTGATAAACATTTTGGCTTCGGAAATAGTCTGGCCCGGGGTTTGAACCGGGGTCTATTCGCTATGGCCATCGATGCCCGCGAGAGATGAACATTTGTGTAAGTAGGTTATAATAAAGTAAAAACTAATAACGGTAGTGATATTGTTATTAACCGATTTAAAAACTCTCGGCACTATTTTGTCTTTTTGTATGTCTAAATCTATAATATAAAAATGAATCGCAAAATGTGTTGGTAAGCGCATAACTCAACAACGCCGGTACCAATTTGGCCAATTCTTTTTTTTTAATGTTCGTTGAAGTCCAAGGATGGTTCTTACGGCGAGAAAAAATCGAATAATTGCCGGGAAAACCTTAAAAACAGCCCTTTTCTCTTTCACATTTTTTTGGCAGGACGAAGTCTGTCGGGTCAGCTAGTTTAAAATAAAACTATTACTGTAATGACTGTTTGTGCCAAAATAAATGAAAAAAAAAATGGAGGCGGTAACTCTAGTCAACCGTGCTTTTATGACGATCGTGAAAATGAAACCGATTTAAAAAAAAAGATTACATCGCGCAAAAGTGAATGGTGTTCGTATCAAAATCGAGATATCTTGCCTACATACTACAGCTACTCAAATGTACAACTCAATTATATATCTAAATATAAATATAGATACATTGTCATACACTAACATACAAACTCAACAATAACTTTGTTTCTATGACTGACTGATTTATTGGCAAGCGCCGCGTCAAGAACGAAAAGTCCGGGGTTCGAATTCCAAATCTAGTAAAATGGTTTAAAGGTAAAGGTTTTTTCCTGCCCAAAGCCAGGAACTTTGCAAAGCACCATTTTGCGAATTATTTCTGCCAGGACTACGGCGCCGGCCGGCAAACATATCCTAAAACAACATCGACTCTATTTGACCAGAGACGCTAAGAGGAAGTCAAACTAAAAAGCAACCGCCATATAAATCTTTGGATATTATAACTCATCATTATCATCATCAGCCTAAATACATCCCCACTTTTTTACCCTAAACTAAAGCGATCAGTAGAGCTACCATGAGTTTAAAACTTACGCGCTCGAAATCGCCTACGTAAATATGTCTATGAAAAACTTGTGCAGCGCCGCTGGTGGTTACGCGAAGAACTAAAATCGGCCGAAAAAAACAACTCGATAGGTTTTTAACGTAAGTAAGTTTTCGATAGCCAACTCATGGTAGGCCTCAGGCCGCGAGTCTACCACGCTGGCCAAGTGCGGGTTGGTCGACTTCTCAATCTTAAAATTTCTTCGTCGGTGTGCAGGTTTCCTCACGATGTTTTCCTTTACCGTTGAAGCGTCGAATAATCGTACAATCGTACACCATGATTGGTGGACTTCGATAAAATGATCGGGATGACAGACTTTATTTTTGGTAACTAGGCTCCTGTTTATTAGTTCATAAGTACCTACATAATTGAATTTTTTTGACTGTTGCGATGGAGCGTTGGATAGTGCCTCTGTCTCATGCGCTAAGACGTGGCTTCGATTTCCACTCGGGACAATTATTTGTGTGATGAACATCCGTGTGTGTTCCGTATATGAGTGTGTTATGAAAATGTGTTTGTGTATATATATTTTTTTGTTTCTGAGCCTAATTTTTAAGTGTTACGAAAAATAATTTAGATGAAAGGAATGAACTAACATACCTACCTATACCTACAAATACATAACTCATCCTACTCTACAGCTACGGTTGGCTATGTATAATACGCACAAGCCATAGACAAGACAGAAAAGAAAGTACTTTAGAAATCCTTAATAAAATCTTTCTTCTTGAGCATAAAAGCGATAGTGCACCAAAAACAAACATTCAATACTCATTCCGGTGCACTGTGCCAAAATAATCCGTTCTATTAAAAAGCCGACAAGCACTAGACTACTTTAAAAGGATTTTCTGCTGCCATGCGTTTATTTCTGAACTAAATTTGGAGATAATGTTGACAAAGGACAAAATGGAAGGACAATAGTTACCTACAATGATGTATTTTACGGCATAAATGAAGTGTGTACCTTGCTTATAGATACGTAGTTGTAGTGAAAGCTATCTTGATATAGATTTTGAGATAAGTTCTTTGTAGGCGTTTGTATGGGTAATAAAGGTTTTTAGCATGCTGGTTGTATTGATTTGATACTTAAGACAATAAAATTGAGAAAAAATATCATACCGACGGTACCTATTCTCTATTATTTGCGCAAACATTTGAAAAAAAAATGTTATTCTAAACATAATTTAGAGAAAGAGAGAGTAGGTAAGTCTTGCCCGTGACCATGAAAGCTAGATAGCTAGTACATTAGATAGAGCTCAAAACGTCGGGTCTAACGGTTAGGTAACAATACGAGTTTAATCCGTAAAATTAGTTTTATTTCACATTTGACTCTGATTTAGAGTCAACTTAAGAAGTGTGTTGGTGTGAAGCTAGTTGGGTATGGTTTTACTTAAGTAGGATCCCTAACAAAAATTATATTGAAAATTTTAATTACTTTTGTTAAATATTTTTAAGGGCGAACTCTATCTCTTTGGTACATCATTGATACAACACTTCTTCATATCTTCACACGATTTTTAAAAAAAATATTAACAACATACCTACATCGATCTGATCCCGTGGTAAGTAGAAGCACTCGTATTACGGATATCAGAAACAGAACGTGGATACCTACATAAATAAACTTAGAATACCTATATAAATAACACACCCAGACACGGAACAAACATTGACGTTTGTCACTCAAATATTTACCCCGAGTGGGAATCGAACCCACGACGCTTGGAACCGCCAGCCAGGGTCACTAACAACTGTTCCACTGATCCAATCAAAAACATTGATTGAAAATATGCTCTTTAATATTTAATGTATTTTCCTATTTTGCTTCTTGTGTGTTTTGATAATTAGGTTAGTTAGATATTCATTAATTACCTACCTAAATAAAATATTTTACTTACTAGTATATACGATATAATACATAATAATAATATTACTTTAACTCATTATTATTTAGATGAAATGTGTTTTTATTTCATTAGATCCCAAGAAAACAAACGTAACTCATGTAATTTAATAACAAACCTAGATTATGTAATTTATATTAGTAACTAGCTGACCCGACAGACTTCGTCCTGTCAAAAAAATGTGAAAAAGAAAAGGGCTGTTTTTAGGGTTTTCCCGGCATTTATTCGACTTTTGCTAGCCGTAAGAACCATCCTTGCACTTCAACGAACATTTAAAAAAAAAAGTTGGCCAAATTGGTGTGAAGGTAGTTTACCGCTACGCTTACCAACACATTTTGCTATTCAATTTTATATTAGACTAGTGGTCCCGGCGAATTTCATACCGCCAATACTATAAACCTTCCCTGGACTATCACGAACATTTTAAAACCAAAATTACTTAAATCGGTCCGGGCGTTCCCGAGTTTTAGTCAGACTAACGAACAGCAATTAATTTTTATTTATAAGAAAGAAGAAGATAAGTAGTTTCATGTATTAAGTTTATCCACATCTACCCAACCTACTCTACCATCCTACCTACTCATTCCAAACTCGATGCTCACCCTTCGATATTCAAATTCAAATGGATTCTATTCGGGGCGTAACCCCGTCTAGGCGTTATCTCAGCCCGCCAATCACAGCCAAAGGACTCCCAACCAAGGATAAAGCTCGCCGCCCATTGGCGGAGGCAAGACGCAAAGATAATGATATCCTTGCATCCTTCAATGGTATAACCATCTCCCTTTAGTTTATGAGATAAGACACGTTGTCTCGTTCCCCCGTTTTGAACGGGAAAAGGATGCAATATTTATTGATATTGTAATTGTTGGTAGTTTTCGTAATTGATTTGATTGTTCTTGTAATAGATTTTATTTCGAATCCAGTATTTGTGTGGGTAATTAAACGGGTGTTTAGCTAGGTTTGAATTTAATTTCTGGATGTTTATCTTTTACAAGAGGGTATCTTAGCTCTGAGATATGGTTGTGCAAGATGCTTAGTTCATGGAACGGAGAATGATTAGTGGATGGAGTGCGGTTCTGGATGGGTCGTAGGTTCCACAGAAAAATAAATACCTACTTACTTCCTTAGCTGACGAAACTAGCATGTAAATAAGTGAATGTAAAGTGGGAGTTAAACACCACCGTTTTGTTTGCGATAGAAAGTAGGTATTGCGATTGAAAGTATATCAACGACTTATGATAAGAACACATTAAAATTATTAGGAAGTATCAATGGATAGAGACAGGGGAAGCCAAGAAAGACCTTCCATGACCAAATAGGTAAAATTTTGAAGAAAGGTCAAACAAAAAGTAGGTAGGTACCTACGACGAGCATGCATGAAGAGGTTGATGGATGTGGAAGAAGCGAAAAGGTGTGCCAGGATCGTAGCACATGGCAGGAAGTGGTCTCAGGTGTGATTATGTATAAGTATAATTATAATTATTTACTTGAGTATTTCTTTTAAAAAAGATAGGTACCTATCCTTCTTCTAAAGTACTTAGCTACCTTAAAAAGTTTAGCCAAATTTAAATGCTAATTAGGTAGGTAGGCTATTACCCATACGTGTAATAACTTAGCTACTTACGTATTAATCATCATCATCATCAGCCCATATACGTCCCCACTGATGGGGTTACGGGCCTACCCTAAACTAGGGCGATCAGGCCTTAGTCAATCACCCTAGCCAAGTGCGGATTGGTCGACTGGCTACCAACCTTAGAATTTCGTCGTAGGTGAGCAGGTTTCCTCACGATGTTTTCCTTCACCGTTAAAGCTCGAATACTTTCTTAATCTTACCTACCTATCAGTGGCGTAACTACAGGGTGGCAAGTCGGCAAAATGCCACGGGCCCCCACCCGGTAGGGGGCCCCAGCCGAAAGGGTCCCCGGTCATAGGAGAATCTCATCTGCCAACCCACATACACATTAAGATTTAAAAAAAAGAACGGGGGTTGTACGGGGCCCCAACCGATGAATTTTGCCACGGACTTCAACATGTATAGTTACGCCACTGCTACCTATTAATAGGTACTTGTTAAGGTAAACCTGCGTCTCTATACTTATCTAATTCAGCCTATGGTAGGTATAGCCCGAGGCCTACGCTATTAGCCTCTTACTGGTACTGGCGGGCGGGGAACTGTAGCGCTACCATGAGTTTAAAATAGACAGACTCGATATCACCTATGTAAAAAATGTCTATGAAAAGATGTACAGCGCCCCTAGCGGTAACGCTAAGAACTAGAATCGGTAGTATGAAAAAATCAATTCGATAGGTTTTTGACCTAAATTTTCGACAGCTAACTCATGGTAGCGCTACTGATGGGGGGGCACTGGTCTGTTTTTTGGTCTGTCTGGACTGGTTTTTTTTTTATTAACCTTTGTCATCCCACTGCTGGGCAAAGGTCTCCTCCAAACTTGTCCACAGCCCTCTATTCAAGGCTTGGGCTTGCCAATTCCTTGATAGCTGGACCAAATCGTCACACCATCTCTTCTTTCGCCGAAGAGCAAGCGCATTATTAAATTGTCTCGAATGAGGCAAAATTTTCCAGGAATTCTCGGTTTGAGAACTCTCGTAGAGAAACCCTAGAGTGCTTATACACAAACGCCACGTCAGTATTACTTACCGAAAAAGGCTTTGACGGTCAGACCTATTTATAAGCAACATAGGTAATACCGTTTTGTATTCCAGCTCCTAACGGCTACCCTCCGCAGATCTTCATCCCACCTGGCCTGAGGGCGTCCTACACTACGGTTAGGTATAAAACTTGGTCTGTAGCGCTACCATGAGTTTAAAAGTGACAGACTCGATATCGCCTATGTAAATACGTTTGTAAAAAACTTGTACAGCGTCCCTAGTGGTAACGCTAAGAACTAAAATCGGTAGTATGAAAAAAACAATTCGATAGGTTTTTAACGTGCGTAAGTTTTCGATACCTAAGTAACTCATGGTACCGCTACTGAGGGCCTACCATGAGTTGGCTATCGTAAACTTACGTACGTTAAAAACCTATCGAGTTGTTTTTTTCATATGGCCGGTTGTAGTTCTTCGCGTAATCACCAGGCAGCGCTGTACAAGTTTTTCATAGACATATTTACGTAGGCGATATCGAGCGCGTAAGTTTTAAACTCATGGTAGCGCTACTGGACTAGAAATTAGCCTCCCCAAATGATCGCTTCTCCCGTCCGTCTCTTCACTGCTGTCATTCAACTTTTATTTATTTATTTATTTATTGCACACATAAAAGTACATAACACAGTAGGTACAATTTATGAACCCTGTAAGGGTGTCGCAAATAAACTTACATCTAAGATTTTATACATATCAAAATTACTTAATCTATGGTTTACTTAATAACTTATTTATTATCTTAATCTAATGGAGGGCAAAACATTATCAATTATACTTATAAAACTTAGAATAATATTATATAATACTTTATTATTAAGGAGCAGAATCGGATAGAAACTCTTTAATAGAATAGTAGCATTTTTGCGCTAGGAATGATTTTAATTTGTTTTTAAATATAATGTATCTTTGGTTCGGATTTAACCCGGCGTTCGCACAGTTGGGTCTATTTGACCCGAACAGTTTTCAAATGAGCGTGTTTCTTAAAATTTGTGTGCAACATTGCCAAACTTCTCAGTAGCTGGAGCTAATGGTCCCCACTTAGTGCGGGATATCGCAAATTAGTCATGTTGCGGCCGCAGCGGGTGATAGACACGGTCAAACGCGAAAAAGGTAAATATGACCCAACCATACTATTCGTGTCGTAATTTTGCGTCGTTTTAAAAAATGTTTTCTGGTTCTATAATCTTGTTTATTTTGTTATTTTCAGAACTTTTAGAAGATACCAATGTAAGAAAGAGATGCCAAGACTGTTCTGCCAAAAAAGATAGAAAAACTTAAAATAATTGTCGGAGCTCTAGCAAGTACATCTGCAGTGAGCATGCAATGTTGTACTGCCGAGATTGCGCATATGATAAGGATACCATGACTGACATATAAGACTGATACAAATGGTGTTGTATTATTAGTCTATTAATGACTTGATTACCATGTAACAAATTAGTTTATATTATAAAAAAAAGTTTGTTTTGTTAAAATTTTATTACTTTAAGACAGAGGTTGTCTATTTTGCTGTTTATTGGTGATACTTTTATAAAAATGTCATTAAAAAGATAGTTTCGTATCATGTTGTTTTATTTTCTACTCAAAACCTATAACGATAATCGTATTATACAGATTGTACAACCACAAACCAAATTTATTTTAACTTTCGTTTTATTTTAAATTTTGGCGTTTTCTTATACGGGTCCTGTCGACCCAACCCTACTGTCGTTGATGCATATTTTCACTGTGCTGACGCCGGGTTAATGTTATCTGGGATTTTATTATAAATAATAATGGATTTGTAGTATGGGCCGGATTTGTATATTTCAAGTCTTGGTTCAGGGAGAGTTAGTTTGTTTTTACGTCTGGGGTTTTTTGCGAATTCAAAGTGGGAAGGATGTTCTTGAACGAAGGTGGCTATTTCTAATATATAGATGCAGGGGAGGGTGAGGAGGTTCAACTTGCGAAAGTGTGGTCTGCAGCTATCGGTCTGTCGAATGTTCACGATCACGCGCAGGCACTTCTTCTGTGTAACGAACAGGTCGTGCGCGTCCGTGACGTTTCAGCCTCCCTGCGATTTATAGTCCATAACAATATCTATAATTATTTAAAAAAATCAGGAATCCTTGTGTGAATGTGTCCTTGTGTCATTGACAAACATAATTTTTTAGGCCATCTGTTGTTAAAGTAACATAAACTTAGTCAGAGACATCTATCAAATAACAAGTGATAATAAAATATCTCGCGCTCGCACTACACTCAGGTTGGATAGAAAGTCTACTACTCGCCGCTAGATGGCGTTTAAGGTATTGTTAAGATTCCAATTATTTTTGACTGTTAGCATTAATTTATTAAATGTACATGTAATATTTATAAAAATTTAAAATTTTATGATCAAAAAGTAAATTTAAAATTCTATGTAATTTACGATAAATTTTTTGTATAAAAATTAGATTGTATTTTTTTACAAAGCAACACCAAACTGACGCGTGTCGACTTCGTTCATGCGCAATGTTATTTGTCAAATGACGTGTTGACATTTTTGATATTTCACTTTTTACTACGTGTCAAGCGAACTTGTACGCGTTGGGCTTCGAAGCCTTTAATTTTAGGATTTAACTGTAAGTACAATATTATATTACCCACAAATTATATTTATTAAACCTTTGCTTCAATTTGTCGTTATTAAATGTACGAAAAATAGCTCATTCAGTGTAGTGTTCAGAAATTCATGTTTTATATTTTCTGCTTAGATTTTTCTCGATAGAACTGCTTGATTTACTGTGAAATCCTGATTTGTAGCGTGGATAAACCTTATTAAAATCGTATTAAAGTTTGCGCCAACATATTTGACGTGGAAGCTAACAAGGTAGCTAAAACATTACGTAGAAATTTCCAACTGTGTACACAGGTTTTTTGTTTTTATTGTTCGATTTATTGTATTTATCGTCCATTTGTGTGTAGTATCCTCTTCGGGGAAGTGATTAAAGAGTTAATTTCGTAATTATAGTTGAGGTAATCTATTAATTATCGCAAATGTACGTTATCTATTAATTAGGTCTAACTTAAGGTGTTTGTTTCTTTTTGGCCACGTTCGCCAGTTACGGTACCGACTCGATAGTGAAAGTGTGTCTATTTTATGCAAGAAATAGTAAAATTTGTGTTACATTAGAAGTAAAGTGATTTATGCTTACAGTGTAATATAATTCACTTGTTAGTTCTTTCATAGGTGTTCAATATAGCAATTTGCTATCATTTAACTTAGTAAGTAACATAGATCTCAGATCAGACAGGTATTTCAATTGAAGATTTTCATGACATAAATTGCAATTATTTTTAACTAATTTGTTGGATATGTGAGAAATATGTGAGATTTAAATCATATTTTTTATATTCAAATAATTTCTAACTCATCAATTTGGTTTTTTAGACAGTTAGATACTTAAAAAATACATACCTATACTTAATTTTTTTCTCAATACCTTTGAAATTGCATTTTTTTAACTTAGTTATGTTAATTTAGGTCTCTGAATCCTCTTTAATCCTCATTCTATTTACTTAATTAATTGTAAAGCAAATCATCTAAATCAATGTACAAGCGAAACATATGCTGCCTTACATTACACATGACCTGTATAAATTGAAACACTGCTTATAGCTTGTTTTATTTGACACTCATTATATTTTCTTAATTTTTCAGGACAAATATTCTCGCAAAACACACAAAATGGCCCCAAAGCAGAGGATGCGTATCGCCAATGAGATCGCTAGCAAAAACATCACCATGAGGGGGAATGTACCCAAATCCACCAAGGTATGTTATAAATAAATATCACGCAACGTCACATACATTATTCTGATTTCAAAGTAAGATGCTTTAGCACTTGTGTCATCCATTTAAGATGCAACATTGGAATACACAAATAAGTATATATTCCCACAACATTAAAAATCGTAAATTTTTAATAAAATCACAGTAGAATCCCAATTATACGGACTCATATGTTTGATCGGTTTCACACTATGTCCAATTGGAATCCTATATGTAGAACAATTTCTATTGTTAAATCCTATATGTAGAACGATTTCTATTGTTAAAGCTCTTCATTATGTGGGAGCATGTAAAACATAATAAAAATTTCAAGACTTCTGTACAAATTTGATCTAGATAATCAGTAAATGGATAACTGTAATTTAATGCATTAAAAATCGTGTATAAAACGCTGTAACATAAATTAAAAACCCAACTTATTTATATATTTAAACATACATACATACATAAAATCACGCCTTTTTCCCAGAGGGGTAGGCAGAGATCACTTCCAGCGATCCACTTTTCACCTCTGTGGGAAACGTGACATGACGGGTTGTGGACCACGTCGCCGCCATTCTGCCTTGTGCATTGTTTTAACAAGATCATTGCGTTCCCACGAGTAGCAAGGATAGGTATATGACAGGGGAAGGATAAGGGGAGGAAGGATACTATCGCCTCGGATGATTTGGACTGAGTTGATAGTAGCTCGAGGAGCCGGGGTCCCTTACCCTTATACCGTTCACCAACAATCGGACAGATAGTTGTGACTGGTATCCTCTGAATATTTATGTATTTTATTATAATATAATTGAATTTTATTTGATTTGATTTGTGTATTTCAAAATGTTGTTCTGATATCTGTAACACAAGTAAGGTAAAGATAGATAGATTATATTATATTTATTATTTAAAAGGATTCTGTCGCAAATAATATTGCAATTCTATGGCAGTTACTATTCAACATAGTAGAAAGGTATGCTGACAATAATTGAATGCCTCTTTATGTTACCAACTTGTAAGATTTACATAACAATCTGGGTTGCTTGTGAAACAACAGCTAATGAAGTTGTGACTAACAGATTGTTTATTGCAACAGTGAATAATGAATAAATGATCTATTTGAAATAACACTCAGTTTATGGATTAAACTCGCAATTATTGGTATGTATTCTAAACATATTATTTAGAGACCCGATGTTTCGAGCTTCAAAGAAAGGCACAAACATGTGATCTTAATCAGTAAAATTAAGAAGTTTTATTTCAACTGTGTTGAGTACTCGCAAATAAAAGACAATACTAAATAATATATTTCTAACACACAGAACAAGGTTTATATACATATAGGATAAGGTAGTAACTGCAATTTCCTTTTGGTATATAGTTTTATATTTAGATATTTATTTACCTAATTGCACAAAAGATTAAGAAGTTAAGCTTTATGTGAAGGTACATACTTGGTGACAGAAAAAGTTTAACTACAGGAAGAAAAAACTATAATTAGGCATTTTTCTGCAGATCATAACTGAAAACAACATACATTTCAAACTGATTGAAGAAAATAGTTTTATTTTTAAATTTTACTATTTGTTTTAGCTTTGGAGCTCTAATTTAAAATTTAAAATTGGAAATAATATGTACATGCGTGCATTCCCCGTGCGCACGACCATGCATTTTTACAATTTTAATATATTTTTTTAGTTTTTCTCATTATTCTCATATCACCTGACTAATATTTGGGATTTTTTTCCACAATAGAATCTTAAATGATTAATTAATCTTCCATTATCGGTAGAGCGAGTATATTAGCATAAACCCAGTATTATCAAACATAGTAAAACCACCTGTGACATTGTGAGCCACTTGTTATCGTATTGTGTACCTTATTGTGAGGCGATATGACGCATTTCTCCTCGAAGGTCGTGCAGTTTATCAATTTATTGCGCATCAAATTATTGGCAGGTATTTTCGATTGGACGCACAAGAATTTAGCACGCTTCTTATTGGTCATTGTTGTGTGTGAAAATAACTTAGATGTGTTAGTTAACATTTTACGACATTCAACGTTGGAAACATTTAAACCGTGGCAATTAGGAAAATAGATTAAAAATTGAAATATTTAACTTTCATTGCAATATAATTACAATATAATCCATCTTGGCTACCTTGTGATCAAAAGCTCAACGGAAACCTGGTTTAAAATATATATAGGGCGCTTTAAAGTACACAAAAGAGGTTTTTTAAGCTATTGCATAGCTTTTATCGCGGGCTTTGAGCGCGGCGACCGAACCAAGAAATTCCGTAACGAAAAAAACCTCACAATCGTCTAACGTCGTTTCACTTCGGTAGACTTCGGCACGGTGTTTGTGTGCGTGCGGTTAGACGTATTGTACGACTCTACGAAACTCGCACGAATCGAGATGAGCTGCTCCGAAATCGGACGATGCTATGCAATAGCTATACCGCGGCAGTCCCCGAGTGCCACATGTCTTTTTTTAATATGTTTTATTTCTTAACTTATAAAAATTGTACAAATACTTACAAATATGATGCTATCTTTCTCTAACACACTAAATTTGCTTGTTGCAGGAAAAGGACGACCAATACCCAGTGGCTCCATGGCTCCTAGCTCTCTTTATCTTCGTGGTCTGCGGTTCCGCTGTCTTCCAGATTATCCAGTCCATCAGGCTAGCCTAAACTTACCCCCTGACTGATATTAACCCTTTATAAGGCACTAATTGACAGCATAATTTGAACCTTAATCAGTTGACTTAAGATCCAAAACGATGAATGTTGATGAACTGTGGTATAAAGGTTTAGTAGACGACCTACGGCTTGATATGTCTTTCGAGGATTTGTTGTCTGTAATGGACAAACAAATTGTATATTTATATGGAACTATGAAGAGGTATACTAATGCCAATTCAGTGAACATAGCATTATAGTTAATTATACTAGGCAAAATACGAATGTGACTCGCCTTACTACTTATTTAAATGTATTTGGCTGGAACTTCAATTGAGCTGTTTTTACCTCCAAACTCTAATATTGTATGATAGATCTAATTCAAGATTTATCTTTCACTCCAGTTTAAGATCTCTTATACAGGGTCTGAGGTAAATTTTAAACTGGATTAGACCATAGCTACTTCGGAAGACTTATAATGAGACTTAGTTTATTTATAGTTTTCTTTGATTAGGTTGTGTATTATATTTGTATATTTCGTTTGCGTACCAAGACTTTCAAGCCATAGGTTTTATAGATAATGTATGAAATGCGTACCGAAGGAAGGCCCTAAAACACCTAAGTGTATATACCCTCTCTTCTGCGCACCTCTCTATAATGTAGCTTTCAAAGTTACATTAATCTATATTTAGTTAAATGTAAGCGCAGATTTTTTAACAAAATATAATCTCAACATAATGAAAAACATAATTGTACGTACTATATTCTTGTATATTGTAAAATAAAATTGATAATGTTAAGATATCGGAATCAGAAGCATTTAGATGAAATTGATTGATGATTATTTTTATCCATTCCTGAATTTTATTTGTGACTTAAGTGTTTTTATGACGCACAAAACGTATGACTTAAGTCAAACATTATGTTTTTTTATTGAAGAGTTTAGTCCACCTTTTAAATGTTACTTTTAATGTGAAATAGATTGTTTTACCGCGCCACGTCGAAATTATTTGTCGGTTTTAATTTTAATGATAAATGTAATTTATTTGATTTAAATACAGTATATTTGTCATAAATCGTGTTTGTTTTCTTGGTCAGTGTGTGTGCCAGCAATTTTTAATATACGCCGTGAAATTTTAGTGGTTGTTTTCCCGTAGCAGTAGCGCTACCATGAGTTTAAAAGTTACGGACTCGATATCGCCTACGTAAATATGTCTATGAAAAACTTGTACAGCGCCCCCGGTGGTTACGCTAAGAACTAAAATCGGTCGTATGAAAAAAACAACTCGATAGGTTTTTAAAGTACTTAAGTTTTCGATAACTCATGGTACCGCTACAGAACGATTTACCTTTTGCCGCATTATCGAATCATGTTAGATATTTGACGAAAAAAATTAATAAGTATTTTTTTTTATTTTCCAAAAAATTGTCATTTACCTCGAAAGCTTAATCAGATACTGCTTGCTGCATGAAATTGAATATTGAAGTTAGAGAGCTACTAAGAACTACGCCTTAAGTTATAAAGCTTTTCGAGCATGCTTTCGAGTTTCGTTTAATCATTTCTTAAATCCGGTATTTATTGATTTAATTTAAAAAAAACTGCACAAATTTATTTTACTATTAAGATAGAATAATTTTACTGCGGAAAAACAACCACTAAAAGTTAGTATGTTGACATAGTATACCTATTGATAATAGTAACATTATGTCAATAATTGAACTTCAGAATAGGCATCTACTTTTCATCTTGATTGTACAGGTTATCAGTAATTTGTCACTTAAATGCTTAAATCGTTCAGCAATAACAAAGCCATATTTGGATATTTTTTTTATTAAGACTTGAAATTTTTTATTCCATTTTCCACCACAGAGATTTTATGATCGAGTTATTAGGCACTTATCTCTTTTGAAACAGGAATGTGTAGGTACTTTAGGTAGGTAATATATATTGTGAATTATAAATAAAATGGTCATTTTTAAATAATTTTTATATTTTTCAAATCTCCACAATCCATATTCAATGACATTAAATTTACTGGAGAGCAATCGGTCAGACTTACAACGAATTTCATATTTTTACACAACTTTAAACCTATATAGTACACTCAAATTTACAAATTGTCATGTGATATGTGGAACTTACAAGTAAATTATGCTAAAAATTCAATTTGAGCACCTAAATATAGCACCAATGTGTCACTGAATGCTCCATTGATTTCATTACTTATTACAATAAGTATTACATTTTTTAAATTTTATCTCATCTTCCCTATTATCCAATAGATGACATGACGTAGGCCGGTTGTTAAAATACCGTCATAATATTCATTTTGACACATGTCAAAATCGTAAAATGTCAGGCCATCTAGTAGATAATTTAATTGGTTTTCAACTCTATTCCAATGGAATAAAGCTAAAAATAATATGGTCTCCATTGCGCTATTCTGGTTAATTAATTATTAAGCTACATAGTGATGATACAGTGGAAATGTATGTGATTTTAAATAACTAATGTAAAGTGTATCGTTCTATAGTACCGACATGCAAAATAAATTGACTGGTCTACTTTTTTATCTTGAAGATTTCAAAATCAAAGTTGAACACTGAAAAAGGTATGCACTAGATATTTTTAATGATTGAACATTTTAAGAAAACATTCAAGTTATAAATTTAAAGTTAGATAGGTTTGTCAATATAATGATAGTACCTATTTTAGACTAGTCAACTTATCTTGCTCGTTGATAGACAAAATAAAACTAACAGAATAAAAATGATACTGTGATGCGAGGATACCTATTATTTTTCATGTCGAAATACATTATATATAGATACATACATAATGCCAACTTTGCACATTTATAGATAACATTACATACGTGTTTATGGAACAAATTATGGCATAGCAACTTCTGCTGTCCTGGTAAAATACTTGTAAAACTACATCATATTTTTTTAGTCTTAACTCAGGCATGACTGGATTTTTCTGTGTATTTTTCATATAGACATAATATGCACCATTTTAAATTACTGGCAGTATATTTCTGATGGCATCTTTTTTACCTTCGATAAACGAATGCTACTTTCTGTATTGATAATAGGTGCTATAATTATTAGTTAATAATGCATAACTAATAGTGCATTATACATTACTTGGTACACTTTGTGTCAATTAATTAAAATAAGTAATTAATTAATGGTTAATTAAAAAGTACATAGGTAGGTAGTCTGTCTAAAAAGTCTATGTATTATCATCTTAAAGGGAAAGTCTAATATTCCTTACAGTGTTTCTTTAACATAATAGCGTGCGTATATCGTTATTGTTATAAATCGAAGAGGTTCAAAAGTAGAAAATTCACCCTGCATGAATCACATATGACTCATGTAGGTGTTAACAATTAATGTTTTCGAAAGTCGATTTTCTATTAAGAAAAACTCATTCGATGTCCAGCCGATGCTATGCTATTGGTATCCGCTTTCGACCAAAAACATTTCACAAAAGAATTGCTTGCTTATGTGAAATGTTTTTGGTTGAAAGTCTGATTAAAACGTTTTCAGTAACATTTCAGATTGTCACCTCTTATTACTCCAGGAGTCTGCACTCCTGGAGTAATAAAGTTTGAATCATTTATATGATACATTAGTATTTTATTTAAATTTGCAGGAATGAATAATTCCAGACTGTTTACTAGTTGTAGTGTTTTTAGCCACATTTCAGCGCCTCGTTGTGAACATACGGCAAATCTGTAGGTATCTAAGAAAGCAACCGAAACATAAATTCTTTAACTTAAAAGCCATCTAAAACCTCTTCGAAATATTTAGTTCAAGTTGGTACTATTTACGCATGCATTTGACTTTTTAGACAAATATTTTTATACAAATTTTTCCGCACGAACTTAGAACTAAGAAATTCTATAACATGACTTACACAAATATTTTGTGACATCGTGTCCCGTGGGTATAATACTAATACTATCTATTTTAACGTATCGTAAATGGCCTCGCCCGGGTATGTACCATTTAAATGTATGCTGTTACTGAAACTTAAATTATCTTTACTTATCACGACGTCGGTTCTATCGATACAATGACTCTCAATTTCGTTCGGATAGTCGTCCATATTACTCGTAATCTCTAGCCTGATTGCATGGATTTTCTGATCTGTTTTCGCCTTTTCCTCCCGCTCCCAAGAGCCAACTATAGACACATCATTCTTACTGCCTAAATCATCTATTTCACTGGAGACCACGCTCGAATTATCCAAATCGAAATCCGTCGTCTTTTCAATCACAACGACTTCTATATGTCTGAATGGATTCTCTTGATTCTCAATCATCTGTCGCGCTCTCTCGTCGTTTCTTATTATAACCTCTTTCTTAACATTACAAATCACAGGGTCTGTTGCTAACACGTCTATATTGTTATCATAACTTTCTTCATCGCTTTGTTTATTTCCATTGGGAGTACATATCTCTGCGTATATGTTGTCAGAGCTGGCGTCAGAATCTGCTTTCTCTTCCTCAATTTGTACAGCGTCAGCCACTTGTCCGTATGGTAAATCTTCAATGACTGGTAGCTTTCGCTTCTGTATGGAAGAAATAGACCTCCTTATTTTAATCTGTGCGTGAGGCTCTTCCTCTGATATATCAATGGGAGTGAGATCATCTTCTATTTCTGATTTAGGCGTAGGAGCTCTAGGCTTATCAATTTTCTTTCTAAAGTTAACTAACTTGTCGCCATCACTAGACCTCTCAGTTTTTGTTGGCATACTGTTGCTGTTGCTACCTTCTTTCTTTTCAGTTAATTTCTTGGGATGTAGTAAATTGGAAGTTGATTTGCTGAGAACTCTCTTCGTTTTGACATGGAACTCTGAACACAGTTTTTCCGTGATGAAAGAGTGCTGTTTGTAGTTTATTTCGAAGTCGCTGTCGTTGTATAGCGACCCAACTCCGAACATATTTATCTCTTCGCAGCTCTGAATCTGGTTGTACGATTCAGACTTAACCATAGCTTTCTCCGGTATCAAATCGGGCTGTATCCTCTGCCGTCTCTCAAGGTTTGTCGAAGACTTAGTAGCCATGGACTTTTTGAGCATATTTTCATCTAAAGACTTGAGTTTACGACCTGAGCTAGTATCACTTTCCATAGACCCGCAGTAGTTGATTTGATCTACACTTAAATTCTTCCGACCATGTTTCATATTGATTGCACTATCTTCTTCAGGATTGTAAGTCCCGTCAGGGATTCCAGTTTGGACTGAAACTGATTTAGTTAACACTGGCTTTTTGTGATTTGAACTGCATTGACTCGTCCCCATTTCGGATGACGAAGTGGTAAGACTCTTGTATGAATGGCTCTTCTCAGCCGTGCCATCGTTCTTTCTTGAAGCTCCAAACCTATCTTCAATCAGCTTCGACATATCCTGGTACCTTTCTATTGAACTGTGTTTTTCACCTAAAGGATCAAATGGATCTTTGAAATCCCTCAATTTCTCACTATTTTCTATTGCAGTTATCTTCTCGTCTAACTTTTCCGTGCTTTTGAGCAACTTCAAGTTCTTGAACCACTTATTCTTCTTTTGTGCGGAATCCTCTCTGAAAACTTGCATTTTATCGCTCGAGAATTGTTCCTGATCTATTTTCTCCTCATTCTTATCATCTTTCCCTTCATCGTCACTATACACGTCATAATTCATATGTTCAAGTTCATTTTTGCTTAAAAATATAATAGAGCCTTCAGTCTCATCTGGTATGTCCTTGAGCACTTTCTCGCTTTTCCCGAAAAGTCTAGACGTGTCAATCTTGAGACCTTGCAGCGTGAACTTCCTTTCCTTTTCGAACTTGACCGGCTCGTGGTCTTCCCTGATGAGGTCCTCCGCCGTCTTCGCTTTGCCGACGACAGCCGAGTTAGCGTAGGAGATTTGCCTGATCCAGTTGTCAACGTTGAGTTGACAGAAGGTTAGAGCTTTCTGGAGACGAGCGGAGAGGAACATGCGCTTCTCGCTTTCGAAGCCGAGCTGGGTGCGGCGGACTTTGACGGCGCTGTTGAGGGGGAGCAGCTGCAGGGCTTCCTTGGAGTGGTAGAGCTGCTTGCTGGGGCTAGAGGGCATCGAGCTGTGCTCTGGGAGGCTGCACATCACCAGCACTGGCTCAGTCACGGCCGCTCGTAGGAGGAGATCCTCTGTAATTGACATTTTATAATATTAGCCATGTTATGATATACAGGTAGAACACGACCGAACGATTGGGATCCTCAGAAAAAAAAATCTGTTTTATTAGGCGTTTATTATAAATCTGTGAAAGTTTATTAAATTGTTTATAAGAGGTAAAATTTTTAACACAGATTTTTTCAAATGAGAATTGACGATTCTCATTGCCTTTAAGGATTTGTGAGGATTTTCACAACTTCTGTTTTATAAACTTAGCAAAGCTACTACTAGGTGGTGACATAGCGAATCATCAAGTTGTAAGAACAGAACAGTGTTTGATTTGATACTACTGTCCGGCAGGACCGTGATACTGCGATCCTTGTAACCTCAAATGTTTGTTTAAAGAGCTAGCCAATGGGGCTTTTTCATCATCATCGGATTTGCGTAGGATCGGAAGGTGGTAGAGGTGAGACCTCTAAGCTTTTACCCTTCAGTATTTCAACTTTAAAAGCGTTGATGGCCGAGTGGTTTAGGTCCTGCAAATCTGCGAAAATATTCTGAGGTTATGCAGTCGACCAACCTGCCCTTGGCCAGCGTGGTTGACTAAGGCCTGATTGCCCTAGTTTAGGGTAGCCCGTGCCGCAGCAGAAGGGACGTATGTGGGCTGATGGTGATGATGATTTCAACCCACCTCCAACATCATGCGCCATCTCAATGGGCACCGATCCGGCGAGCAGGCGCACGCGCGCGGGCAGCCGCCACAGCCCCAACAGATGCGGCAGGCGGTGCGCTCGGGCCGCCGCGTCAGGTGGGGGCGAAGCACCCGCCGCTAGTTCCCATTCAGCTGGGGACAGCTCCTCGGGACAGACCTCGTATAGCTCCCCCTTAGTGTTGATTGGGACGAACAGCTCCTGGAATTGGGGGGATCGGCGTTGAGATAATATTGATCAACGCACAAAATATCTCAACAAAGGCGGTAGTTCCATTAGAAATAAATCTACAAGCTGCAATGGTAGCTTGTACATTTTTTTTACGAAATATTTGAACTAAAAAACCGTGTTTGACAGATGTTAAGAAATGTGTTTACGACAGTGGTTGTGGTACTCATCGTCCCATTTTCGGCATTTGATCGTAAAACAGTAAGTAGATTCAATTATTTATTAAGTACTTCACTTGTTTCTGAATAATAGAGTAGGACGTGTAGAGACTGATCATCATACGACAAGTGGAAAGTTTAACATTGCGTTTCCCATTAGTTTGGTCACTTGTATAACTCAAAAATTCTAAAAAGTTCAACAGAACTTTCAAAATATATACGGTCTATCAGATATCGACACATTTACGTGCTCTTCCCTTTACGACATACAGATAGAAACTATCATGATAGTAAGCATTAAACTGCCCCGTATTCACGAATATCAGTATTCCATGGCCGTATTGGCATTAAACCATAGTTTGCACGTCGGGACGTCTGGGACCGGCCGTGCCCTTCGTCCCATTACACATGGGCGACGCACCTTGAAAACTAATAAAAGACCTAGAGAACTAGACTTAGGGTGCTCTTACAATTCCCGATTTACTGTGGCCCTTTTAGACACCAGTAGGTTGAATAACGAACACGTGAATCACATGTGATTCATAGGTCAATGATTTATTTTAAACATGCGATGCGATGCGTCAAAATATTCGCCAAGTCCTGTAGAGAATTTTTAAATATTGGTTTTATTGCGATATTATGTTTTAAAGAAAAGGTAGCTTTTGCCACAGATTATGCTACTGCTGTATTGACGGTATAAGTGCATTTAAAATGCACTTAAGGTAGGCACTAGGCACTGGCAGTGTTTTAGAAATGGAAAAAAGAAAGATTTTCTGGATCGAACTTAGGTAGGTATAGCATTTGTCTGACTTCTGTCTTCTTTGACTATTCGTGCTGCCTCTGTCATAGGAAATAAAAATTATTTTACTTACTAAATAAATCAGAATAAGATCGACAGTCTACAAGAACTGAAGTTTGTAAATCTAACCTAACACCCACTCCTTATATCTTCGCTTATAAACCGTCCTCAGACAGATCGTCATAGCCGAGACCCTTTTATGTCCGTCTTTACGGCCGCCATTCGCTAACGCATGCGTAGTCACGCGGCGCGCCTAGTATATGCGCGCGCGCACGCCGTCTCTGATGCCTTTGTTGCTGATTTATTCGTCACATAAAAAAGACGCAGCATTGGCTTCCTCGTCTGATGGCTATCAGTTGGAAGCTTCTTAGTCTGATAGGTATAGGACAAGTTATTTTTTTTTCATAACTGACAGACGATAATGGCTTGGAGTAGCCTCGTCATCATCACCGGACTTGCGGGGGAGCGGATGGCTCTCACCCCTAAAAAAGGCAAGTCAAAGCTATAGTCAATGATAAGAGTTTATTAGAAAACTGAATCACTACTGATCCGAGTTGACCGGTGATCATGACGCTTGCATCTGGTCCAAAAATATATGCAGGAGCTCAATAAAATACAACAATATGGTAAATATTCCGGTCACAATAGGTTAAAGTATTTATTTGCATTCATAAATGAGACAAAGATGGTATTAAAATAATTTCCAGTACCTACAGCATATTAAGTTTTCTTTTGTGTGTAACAATTACAGTTTAAACTTATATTATTGATCTTAGCCATGCAGTTGTCTGCTATAGCCATGTAGAGCAGTGCTTTAGGTCAATCTACACTTGTCGAGAACTCTATTATTATGAAACGTAGTTGGCCCGTGCCAAAAGATGCTGTTCCCATGATGTGCAATACTTCGTTCACTTTCTTTGAAGAATTCTTAATTAAAAGGAGCAAACCAAGTAGCTACGTGTGTTTTTACGGGATGGATTAGAATCATTAAACAACTAAGGATTGTAGAGTTTACGTTAAGAAGATTGTAATTATGTACTATGGTGCTCTTCTAGGTATATATAATTTTCAAGAGAACATACACAAAAATATGCTTTGCAGAAAGCCAGCTACACGTACCTACAATACAAGCTACTAATCGATTAATTATAACAACCACATAAGTAAATTGTGGGTGTGAGTTGTTAGGAAGAACGTAATTAGTTACAACTACACTGATATCTTTGCCTACACTGTAATTTTATGAGTTTGGCCCGACCAAATAATTATTATTACACCCACGTGCAAGCCTGCTCAAATTGTTATCTACAATAAAGTATCTGGTCACAAATTTAGTTAGTTCAACCTGTGACTGGTTTACATTCAAGGATTTGTAAAGTTGATAGGAAGTTAAAACGTTTAGTTTGGTTAATTTAATTTGTATGTAAGTAAGTAAGTAGGTAAGGTAAGTAAGTTATATGATACAAACGGCCTTCGATTGTACGGCAGGCACAGATTATAATAATGGCCTGTATATTTTCGGTCGAACTAAATATACTATGCATGCAAGTGAGGGGTGAGAGCTGTCCGCTCCCCCGCAAGTGTGGTGATGATGACGAGGCTACTCCAAGCCATCATCGTATGTCAGGAATGTATTTTTATGTAGCACAGAAAATAACAAATTAAATATTTCACTGTCGTTTCTGATAGCTGTAACATAAGTCATAAGGGTATTTTATCTCGGAATTAGAACAATGTTATCGATGTATATTTAAGAATAATAATTAAAAGAGCCATTATGCCTTAAATTTATCTATATAATAAAAAATCTATAACATGTTCGATGACCATGATTGGTGTAACCCAGTCGAAACGTCGGGCAGTAAGTATCTATGTATTTGCTACTCCTAATATCGCGTGTAGACCCATAAAGATATTTAGTGTAATGGAACGCGAAAGTCTAAAATCTTACGTTATCTATAATATTACTTATTCTATTGTCCCCAAATAAATTCACTCTTAACTCGCTGCAACAATGAATCTTTAAAGCATTGCACACCTGACAAAACAAGTGTATCTAGACTCCGTAGGTAGATTATTAATTTCGTCTGGCTGTATGGCCTATATACAAAAGTCATATATAAAAAATAGTTGCGTTGTCGGTTTATCATTAATTACGTGCTAGACCTGCATCGAGACAATTCATTAGTCAAGAGCTGCGTGTGAAGACAAATCTAGATAGAGTAAGGCCAGCTACACAGGTGCGTTTGTAGAGTATCTACCTAATACATTCTGATTGCAAAATGAAATGAAAATGAAATGAAAAATGAAAAAATATTTATTACAGTAACAATTATAGTTGTAAGCAATATCTGAGTTTGGATTCTCCTTTTAAGTGTGTAGACACTTGTGCCAGGAGAGTCCGCTCTATTATAGCTAAAAGAGTTTATATAATAAATCTGATTTATGTGAGTATGGATCTAAGGTTCCATGTAAGCATTTCATTTTAAATATTTATTTATTCAGGAAAAAACAGCATTATTTTATTAGAATTAGAATAAGTTAAGTAGTATTCACAGGTTTTGATTCTTACAATATACATTTTGTTAATATGTCGAATTACTAACTAAATTACCGAATGCCCTGTTGTTACACGACTTTCGACTAACAAGTCGAGTGTAATGTAGTAGCTTACATGGATCAATATTGTAATAATACCAATAAATGATTTTTTAACGTATAACGGTTTAAAATGTCAGAAAACTGAATATGACCGGTATATTCCGTTTTCTGACATCTTTAAATCGTTATATATCATGTTGTATATATATTCACTCGTTAATACAAAACCAGCTCCTGATCATTCGGAACTGTTTTAAGCGCCTTGATAACGGAACAACAGTCGAGTTTTCCAACGTGTGGCACTCAGGGACTGCCGCGGTATAGCTATTGCATAGCATCGTCCGATTTCGGAGCAGCTCGTCTCGATTCGTGCGAGTTTCGTAGAGTCGTACAATACGTCTAACCGCACGCACACAAACACCGTGCCGAAGTCTACCGAACTGAAACGACGTAAGACGATTGTGAGGTTTTTTTCGTTACGGAATTTATTGGTTCGGTCGCCGCGCTCAAAGCCCGCGATAAAAGCTATGCAAAAGCTTAAAAATACGACAGACATTTTGAACTGCCATAAGTCGCAGACAAAAGTCGCCCGTGCCTGCCCGGCCTAACATTGCACCAATCATTATTTAGGTTATCCGCAAACCCGTTTCAGGTGGCTATCAGTGCGATGTGCCGTAATGAAATAACTGTCCGATAACATCACACCTACTAAACGTGACACACTAAAACAGTTCAATTGGACATGCCTAATCATGCATGTATGCCCAAAGTAAGCAGGCTACCTGATGTATAGAAATAGTACTGAAACTCACGTCAACTTAATACACATTCTCAAAAAAAATATCTTAAATGTAAGCACCTATCATAATATGGGAAGTATGTACAGTAACATATAATCAAAACGTGTCATATAATTGATCAGACCACGTGGAAAATGCTTAAGCATAATTATGTGCCATGGAAATAATTCTATTACTTGATTAATAATAATGGGTACAACTGGACACAACAAACTTTTACACCAATGTATATACAATAATATTTGACCCGGTTGGACATCGAACCCACGATCTAAGGATATGTTAAAATGTTACAAAGTTTTGTCCAACCGTCAATAGATGGCGCTCATCACCGAATAACACAATCTTCATACCTTTTCACTCTTTATTGATAATCATAAAGCTAATACCAGAACCAGAACATTAACATAAACTTTAATAATGTTCTTCTTAATGAAAATAAAAATAAATACACAACATAACTCCAATAGTTTTATTTTCAGAGCGCATTTTCGTACATCGCGCAAGCAAAGTTTTTATTCGCGCTAAGTATATAAGATCTCACCGAGAGCGATTATTTCGTGTCTATTGAAAGGAGAGACGGTTAGCACTCCCCTTGACAAGGATGGAACACACAAAATTGGTTAAGGCACTAATTAACCAACATTTTTTTATAATACCCATGCTACAAACTTCTGTCTGTAACTTTGATCGCATGCGGTTTTTAATTGATCGTGGAGAAATTATATCACCTAAATCCTTGCTGAAGAATACCTTCTAAAACGATTTAATCTTGCTTTAAAATACATTTTCTTAGGATGTGTTTAATTGTATTACTCTGAAATCTTTTCCGCAGACAGTTTATTCTTCTGAATGTTAAATGCGTTGTGTACTTGTTTATGTTATGTAGTCAATAAATAATTTCTATTCTATTCTATTCTAAATTAAACTACTAAATTTCCGTTCTGGACTTCTGGTTATTAATGAGAACACAGTAAAGCAACATAATAGGAATACTAAACATTAGTTCTGTTTGTTACATTTTTAGAAGTATCTGGCATAGCAGTGAATCTTTTACTATACTCAGGCTTACCACCGGCACCCAAATTCAAGTACTTCCATTTATCACCATACATAGCGTTATCCTTACTGAGTTTCCTTTGGATTTTGGTTGAAGCTGAGGTGGAAAGCCAGGTAATGACAGCATTTTTGCCATACTGCTCCAAATCCAGAATTGCATGACTAGAAATCAAAGTACCATCCACTTTCAAGGCAACAATATGGGGAATACATGTAATCCCATAAACAAATTTCAACTCGTGTACCAGGGGATCATGAAACTTGAGGTAAAACCAATTAGCTTGCACCTCATAGCACTCCTTCATACCTTCTTCGGAGTCATCCATGGGAACGTACACAACCTCTATGGGCATGTTAACATATTTAACGTTCTCATAAATCCCGTAGAATTTTTCTATTATTCCCTCTTTGTCTATCCCGTTGGACGTGAAGAGTAAGAGCAGGACGTCGCTATTCTGTGTGATCCACTCCGATGGAACAATTTCGTCTTTTTTATTGTAAATTTGCGCGTTTTTCAGCCAGTTGTAATTTTTAAACGGCGATTTCTCAACGGACATACTTTTTGAAATAATTTATTGGATTTGATTATCTTGTTATAGCGCAGGGTATTGCATTGACGTATCAAGTTGGCAGTGGGCAATGTGTGTCACAGGGCAAATGTCACGTTTTTTTTCATTCCCCAAAAAGGTTGGCGTTTCGCAATTTTGGCAGTTTCTGTTTTGTATAAAATTCATTTGGGTGTAAGCACGTACTTTATTCGTTTACTTTATTAATATTCTGACGAAATACGTTAATTTTGGTATGGTTTACGACGATTGATTATGGTTTATATTAAACGTCTATATGATATGCACGATTATTGAGTTGAGGTCCAATGTATAAAATTACTAAATTTATAAATAGGTACTTAATGTTCTATATCACCGGAAGTCTTATCTCACTTGTTAGAACTGCTTAGTAGATAATTACTTATATTAAATTTGATTCAAATTTTATATGATAGCCTGTTTTTTTTTTTTCTAACTGACTAACGATGATGGCTTGGAGGAGCCTTGTCATCATCACCGGGCTTGCGGGGGAGTGGATGGCTCTCACCCCTACTTAAATTATTAGAATATAATGGAACGGGAAAACATTCAATTCCTATGATGTTTTTGTAAGCATATTAACTTACTTATATATATATTTATTAATTGTCTTTAACTTACTGCGTATTGACTATTAACATTGAGTACACCATGACTCTGACCGATTTCCTCATAAACAAAACGTGCATTCCATTTTGAACCTTACTGCCTTTTCTTAAGGTGGGTAGAACCATATTTTCGTGGGTTGTAAAAGTCAATGTCACTGTTTCGTCTCTTGGGCCATATATGGCACTGCTTTGTTAGACCCGTTATAGGCACAATATAGCTAGCTACCAAGTTTATGAATTGTTATCACATAGTTTGGATAGACTGCCTTACTAGAATATTTGTTGGAAGCGGCTTATAATTACCTAGAAGTCCTAGGTTCAATACTGGTCAAGCACAAAAAGGGCACAAAAGTAAAAAAAATAATCGATTGGTTTTGAATTAAGAAATCTCATCTTAAACAGGACTCAGGTAGATGTAGAGATTATCTACTTGCTTCAGAAAACATGTTAAGCCTTTGGTCCAGCGTTCGATCTGTTGTCACTCGATCATCACATCTCAGTCACTGAACTAGCTTAGACATGTATAGTATTAACGCCTGTGCAATGTCTTTTTCTTTTACTATATTGTGTTTAAACTATTTTTAAGCTATTGCATAGCTTTTATCGCGGGCTTTGAGCGCAACGACCGAACCAAGAAATTCCGTAACGAAAAAAACCTCACAATCGTCTAACGTTGTTTCAGTTCGGTAGACTTCGGCACGGTGTTTATGTGCGTGCGGTTAGACGTATTGTACGACTCTACGAAACTCGCACGAATCAAGACGAGCTGCTCCGAAATCGGACGATGCTATGCAATAGCTATACCGCGGCAGTCGTAGAGTGCCACAAGTCTTTTTTTTTTACTATAACATCGTCTACCATTTTCGGACATTATTGTTTTGATGAAAACTCGATTATGATTCATATTAACTGTTGTTTACTGTTACAAAGATTTATACATTTTCAAAATCCAAAACAATTGCTGAGTTTCCGGGCATCAAGTAACATAGTTAAGTGATTAAGTAACTTAAGTAAGTAATTGTAAAATGAGATAACAATTCTGTTTCAGAGGAAATAAGTTATTATAGTTAGAGAAGACAAATTACACATAGTTACAAAGAATGGTGTCAGATTTAGTTAACAGCAGGCATTGACAGTTATATGGTCAGTTTGCAATTTAATAATGTGATTATCTTATGACATACATGCCAATAATGATAGTATAAAAAGGTTTATGATTACATGTTTTGTAATTTTAACAATACTGCAATCATTACTTCATTTACGAGTGGCTAGTCCGATGCGTATTAAAACAAACCTAATACACCTCAAATTCATATGTACCATCATTCGACGCTTTAACGGTGAAGGAAAACATCGTGAGGAAAACCTGCACGGCACGCCTATGAAGAAATTCTAAGGTTGTGTAGTCGACCAACCCGCATTTGGCCAGCGTGGTCGACTAAGGCCTTATCGCCCTAGTTTAGGATAGGCCCGTGCCCCAGCAGTGGGGACGTATATGGGCTGATGATGATGAATACTTACACTTCTACTACTCTACCTGCTCTACCTTTACCTAGCATACACCTAATAGGCCATATTACTTAGACACGGTCTGCCACCAAAATGATTTGATTTATTAATTTTATGGCTAGCTAGCTATCTAGTCTGTACATTGTACAATCAATAATAACACGGCATGTTTTGTCTATTCATGGTCAGCACTTCTTGGATTTATGCGATATCCTAGTTAATTTATTCTTTAATTTTTTAATTTTATGTATAACAATGATGTATGAAAACTGATGTTTTTAGTCAGGTATTTATTTTAAGCTATCTAAACACTTAGACAGACGATTAAAACGTAAGTAATATATGTATGTAACGTTTAAACAACTTTTTTAAAACCTTATTTTCACGCCCTTGGAAAACATTAAGCATTTTTCCAGACTTTAGACAAAAAATTAATGGTTTCCCAGTCCCACAGCCCACATATGGGCTGTGACAATTGAATTTCTTTCATGTCTACTTCACGGACAGTAAATTAACTTGCAGATGCCCTTTCTCCGATCCCTACATTACGTACCGTCTTCATAACTGTACTTGTCAACCGACAAACCGAAAAAAAAACTCATGACATTTCGAACCGAGACATCCCTAGTTCCATCCACTCGGTCCTAGAGGACACTGGCCTCAATAAAATCTATTAAATCGATGCTAAAACCTCTTTCGACTTTACTCCATTAAATTAGAGTTCACTTTCCTTTGTTCTAGTTCGCAAACGAAAAGGACGACAGTATTTTCGCATTCCTTTTCATAAGCAAGGTAGTTTGAACCTTAGCAGTTCAAGTTTAGAGTCGTATTTTCCATTGTGGCTTCTAAATAAGTTTTCTCGTCTATCGGGGACCCTGCTGAGTGTTACCAAGGGTTGTCGAATAAAAAATAGAAAACTTTAATGTACTTTTGAGCGAAGATTGTTAGTTGTTTTTTTTAGTCTTTTTCGTTGCCTTTTTCGACTTCATAATCGTCTGGGGCTGGTGATTGGATTTTAATTTCTTCTGCATACCGAAGGCAAGAGTGTTCTTTTGTTGTTGGAAATGTTAGGTTTCTATGTAACCTTTTGGAAAATTAATAGGTAAAATGGTCATCTAAGATTGCGTGTTTTTAATATAAACAAAATTACCTCTGAATAGAAAGTGAATAATATTAAAGATAAATATTATTATGATACAGGTATTCATAATTATCCAACAAAGAAATATATGAAAGAAAATTTATATAATTTTTACACACTTAATTATTAGCAGAAAATTAACTTTAATTCATGACATATGTATTACTAGTTATTTTAGTATTACGTTTGGATTTTTATTACCTACGAATTAACCAAGGCATTCGCCTTAAATACATTTAGACCAACATTTGCAAAAATCATGTCTACCCCTTATCCTGACGTCTCAAAATAATAAATCATCTCTCGTCTTCCACAAAGACCGTCCCCGCTTGATTCGATTTACAATCGAGTAACATTCGAGTTTGATTAGTTTTTTATTCGATTTGCGATTCGCGAGCGAGTCTGTGATAGACTTGATTAATCGATATCACTCCCATAATAAAGTTCTGTCGGTTCTATTCTTATTTTTTAATCAGAACGTACAAGGTACTTGTGCATACAGCCTAATATATTGTGTCTTCGGTATGCAGCCATACTATAGCATGACGATAGGTTGTTATGTGTGTGAGTTGATTTTGTGCGCTTATTGTGTGATGAAAAATTGGTAGAGAATGTAATGTGGCGTTATTATTGCTTGCAGTATATGATTGCTAGGTAAGTTAGTACTAGGAATCTTGTCAAAAAATGTTCATATTTTAGTCCTAAGCACTCATACGAACAAATGCACTCTCTGTTGTTATACTTTTGAAATAAATTAGTCCAAATGTTTTTTTTGCACTCAGGGCATATATTTGAGCTTACGATTTTATGAAGAGACTCCATAGCCTGTTAACCTCACCCTGAAGGCCTGCTCAGTTTCACGAACCGCCTGAACAGCCTGAGATTATAAGAGGTAGGGAGCCGGAAGTTCGTTATATGCCTTAATGACGGCTCAGAAAAGATGACCTGAACTTCTTGGACATTTGCATTCCCGTAGTTTTGTCCCTTTGTCAGTTTTAGCCCTAGATCCAACTGTCCTACGCTCGTCCCTATTCACGTCGGCTTCGAGTCGAGTTCTCTTAGTAAGGGCGGTGGTCCGCGCACGCGTCCTGTCGCTTGATTAATCGACGTCACCGCTGCAATAAAGCGCTGCGCGTGCGACGCGAGACACGAGCGCTTTAAGCGCAAGTATTCGCATATATGTTTATATAAAAAATTGTGTATATTCGTCAAAAAGTAAATTCGTCACAATTTTGTACTGAGTACTTAAGTAAATATGATGAATATACTTTCAATTTATATGACAAATGCACAATAACCCAAAACTGATGCCTAATCATACATTTAGCGTGTATTTTGATATGTATTTATAACTATTTTTGTGGAATAGTAACTTTCGCCAGCATTTTGATTTTAGGAGGCAATTTCTTAGAAATGACAGTTGAAATAAATAAACCTTTATAAATAATGAAATTTATTACATTACAAAATGTAATTTAACTGTATAATTCATTAAATTAATATCCAGGAAATAACCTGAACATTTTTAAAGAATAATAGGTGATAAACAACATGTTACATTGATAAATATAACAATATTATATTCCCAAAAGATAGCGAGTATGTGTAGATGACTGTTTGTCCTCAAATAAGACAATAGATTTGATTTTGATGAAATTCTCGTTATTATTAGTTAGACATCAAGAAATATTTTCGCCGACAGCAAAAAGAGTAATATTTTACGATACTTAACGAAGTCATGCATATTGAAAACGCACGCACGGTGAAAATCTAGTAATATGCCTCAGTTAGTAATAATTTATAATTATATCGTAAAAAGAATAATATTATGTATTATGAGCATTGTATTTCTGAACCATAATTTAAGCGGAAATTAATGTTGTTTAAATCAGCTAAGATAATTGGACCATGCAAAGAAACGCCTTTGCAGTAAGCTTTTGATTCAAGTTTGATTGCAATTATTACGATCATAATTAACTTTTTTAACAATCTAACCTCGGCCAATGTAGTGACTATAAAAGACTATGTATCGGTTAATTCAAAGCTTTGCAATTTTTTTCACTATATCTCTTTTTTTTATTGATGCCCGTTTAAGACGTCAAAGCTTGCGCAAATCACTATCCTTACTAATATTATTAATCCGAAAGTGACTCTATCTGTCTGTCTGTTACGCTTTCACGCATAGAGTACTGGACCGATTTAAATGAAATTTGGTACAGATATAGTCCATAGCCTAGGAAAGGTTTTAGGCTACTTTTTAACCGACTGCGCGATAAGGAAGTAATGTTTTACCCGTTAAACGTCTCTACGCGGACGAAGTCGCGGGCGGAGAGCTAGTATAGCATAAAGCAAAGTCGCTTCCCGCGTCTGTGTCTGTCCCTATGTTATGTATGCTTGAATATTTAAAACTACACAACGGATTTCGATGCGGTTTTTTTATAGATAGACAGAATCAAGAAGAAGGTTTTTATGTACGTAAGTACCAAATAATCCAATGTTACTCCTAAAATTTTAGTTTTCTATATACGAGTGTACATTACTCGTTTAAATTAAATTTGCATGCGCAAATATCAAACTATACAAATATTGCCATCGATTTGAACTTACATCTTGGACCACAGCAAAGAGGATTCATTACGCTACCAGTCTATAAAATCAATACACCTTCTGTCCGTTGCAGGCACTATTTAGGAATGCGTCAAGTCTGCCCATTGATACCATTGTTTATTGCACCGCCCGCTTGTTATAAAAAGCTATTTGGAAGCTTGATTTATATGAGTTTCAACTGTAAGGGAAAACTGAAGAGTATAATTTATGGTTAGAGCTTTTTCTTAATGTATTTTGAGATACAGGTCTAGCAGTTAGATGATACCTACTACAGGTAAAACAAAATTTACCTGCCTAATATCAAATTGGAGGAAGAGGAGGAGATGAGGCATTCCTCCTCAATAGCCATTCTATTTTTTTTTCCTGACTGACTTAAGATGATGGCTTGGGGTAACCTCGTCATTATTACCGGACTTGCGAGGGAGCGGACGGCTCTCACCCCTAAAGTAGCTATTCTAAGAATGCTGAGAAAATACATCCTTTCAATATGGAAGATGGTTGGAATGTACTACCTAGGATCCTATCATGAAGACCATAATATACCAGTGGGACTACCATGAGTTTAAAACTTACGCGCTCGATATCGCCTACGTAAATATGTCTATGAAAAACTTGTACAGCGCCGGCTGGTGGTTACGCGAAGAACTAAAATCGGCCGTATGAAAAAAACAACTCGATAGGTTTTTAACGTAAGTAAGTTTTCGATAGCCAACTCATGGTAGGCCCTCTGGCCTCAACATCTGCGGTGAAGGTTCAATTTCTGTAAGACATCTGCAGTATTGGCCTTCCTTACACCAGTACTAAGTGTTAATGTGGGGTCCACTCACGTTCCCCTGGGGGTCGATGAGCTGCGCGTACTTGGGCGCCTTGGCCTTGCTGCCGTCGGCGAAGACCCCAGCCAGTCGCAGTGGGGTCCCGGGCCGCGCCGCCGCCCGTTCATACTGCGCCCCCACGCGTCCGCTCTCTGAAACAAAAGATTTATAAAAAAAAAGGCAATCTGAATACGGGACCCCAGGTTACAGAGGCCCAACATATGTAAGACTAGTGACCCACACTCGCTTCGGGTAATCCTTCCTTAGCGGATGCCTACGTCATAACATCTTTCTACGTCACCTGAATGCCAAATTTCAGCCCGATCCATCCAGTGGTTTAGTCTGTGCGTTGATAGATCACTATGTCAGTCAGTCACCTTTGAGTTATTTATATTTAGATTAGAAAGATGCTATCTACTTCATTTGAGCCCCCTAATTTTGCAGGGTCCAAGACTATGCCACGGACTCTTGTTAAAGTAGGTGATTTACGCAAGTCCATAGATTACCATGTTTGTTGAACATCTATTAGTCAAAAATAAAACAGTTCATTTTGTGATGATGGTTACAAGTTCTGTGATAAGTAGCTAATAGTTATCACTGAATGTTATGCTAATACTTATTTATTATTATAATATACCACTTTTTGCATTTTAAATTAGTTAAAACTCAAAATGCATGTAGTTGTCACCCTTAATTAATTAAGTTTGCATTTAGCTAAATGTTCCTTTTAGTCAATTTTCTAATGATAAATGTTTATGTAATCTTGTTGATGATTTAAAAGAATATATATGTCACCAATGTAATTACAACTCAGTACACATAACCATCAATATCAAATAGAAACACTAGGCCAGGTCTTTTTCTAACGGACTTTTAACGTACTTTTAGTTACTAAATGTTTCAACAGTACTCACCAGACGAAGGTCTCGCCCGATACGCGGATATCGCTCTCGGAGACACGAGGGCGAAGGCCCGAGCCCGCAGGAGCGCCGACACAGACCCCCTGGGGGTCGCCAGCGGACCCCCCCTGCACCCGCACGCAGAGAACCAGCCTGGAGACAAGAAACGAAATTTAGAAAGAGAGAAAACATTTATCTATACTAAAAGAAATCTGTAAGGGTCAGTCATGGAGTAAGTTAGTTTTCAGAGATATTGTGTTTATAGGCTCTGTATGTGTGTATGTATGTATGTTCCTCCTTAACTCTTTAACCAATTATCCGAATTTAATGAAATTTGGTATAAAAACACATAGAATCTGGGACACAGGATAGGCTATTTAAATTGCACCTAATGCTTCGTACAAATAGAAATGTAAGCGAACGGAGTCGCGGGCACAGCAAGTTGATCATAAAATTAAATACAAAACCAAAATACAACAAAAACTCGGTGCAGAAATCGGTGCAGTCGTTTCGGAGCCTATTCGAAACTAACTAACAAGCAAAAAATCAAACCTTTCCTCTTTATTAAATATTAGTATAGATGATCATAAGGTTCTGCCTCAGCATGTGCCGTAGCAGTTCTGGCAGAACCTTTGAGTGACGCAACAGAAGAAATAAATTTATTGTATGGTCTACGATGTCTTAGCTTTATTTTTCGTAAATGACTACAATGATGGCCTGGAGTAGCCTTGTCGTCATCGGTGATGATGACGGTGATGGCGGGGAGCGGATGGCTCTCACCTCTAGAGAAGTCCTAGAAATATAACGCCTGTAAAATAACACCGCCAAAGTACATTAATATAGGTAAAGTTACAAGTGTATATTTATAGATGTGTAACTCCCACTTACTTAAGCACGTATACAATTCCCTCTTTTTCTAAACAGCTCAATTATCCAGTCACCTGTAACGTCTTTAATTCCTAGTATTTTTCTTGACCTTTGCCAACGAAAGGCCAAATTGTAATTTTCATGGAGTTTTTTGTAGCCACGTGTTTTGAATGAAACAACTCTACCGCGACTTTCGCGAATGAGTTATTTGCCGATTCGACACGCCCTAAGACTGATAAGGACATATTGAATGTCTGGTTAGTATGTCTTTTATTGCTTATTTTGCATTTGGGCTGATAAGTAGGGTTAGCACTTGTTTTTAATTAAGTTTGAATAAGAAATACGTAAAATTAGAAGTGATATGTACGTAAGTTTTATATTAATGATTATAATTTTTCTCTATTTACTCGATTTGTAATTTCATGCACCTAAAACTCTAACACTAAAATTTTAATACTAAGTTATACTGCTAAATCAGCGGTAAGTAAATTTGAGTAACATTATTAATTATTAGCATATTATTATTTTTATACAAACAATAAATACTTTATATTCACGTTCAGGCAATCTTATTACTCTTTCAGTTTGAAATCCAGATTTTCAGACTCCGTAACGTGTCGGTACGTGTGGCCATAAAAATATTAGCTGTTAATCACTAATATGCGGGAAAAATTTGACGGCTTCAATAGCTGTTACTTGGTGTAGTGGTTCGCACGTCTGGGCGCGATTCCCGGAAGGACGGGTGTTCAAACCCCGGAGTAAAACTATTGTCGCACACCTAACCAAAGACAGCAAGTAGAACCAAATTGACAAGTACAACATAATAAAATGGCGAGAACATTACCAGATAGCTTAACTTATTCTGCGCTGATAATACAAGAATGTGTTCAGGTGTGCACGTGGGTAGGAGACTTATGTGTCGGCAACAGTTGCTGATTTAAATATTACAGCCAATTCGTACTGAGCTTTCCCTAAATCTAGTGCGAAATCCCGCCCTCTTTTTCACAACTTCGTTCTTTAGAACGGTAAGATTTTAGACTCTCGCGTTCCATTGCACTAAATATTAGTCTACACGCGATATTAGTAAGTAGCTATGTATTGCTACTCCTAATATCGCATGTAGACCCATAAAGACTAATATTACGTTCTTTAGGTACGGAAGTTTCCCTAAATCTGATATAAAATCTAGTCACCGAGTATTTCTGTACCGGTTTCGCGAAATCTATGTTTTGTCACTAATTAGGGAATCGAACCCACGACTCTTGATGGAACCGTAGCCAGGCTCACTAACTACTGTTCCACCGAGCCAGTGACTTAATACAAAAGCATTCAAGATTGGAGAGTGACCTTTTGAAGAATCAAATTAAGTTAGCCACAATAGTTAAAGTTATGAGTAGTTAGTTACCAATTATATCACAAGATGGTTTTTAATGGGGTTCCTTGAAAGGGCGAAGCATTTTCCTGTTGATATGACGCTGGGAATAACCCAAGGAATTTGCATCTCTTTATATATTTTAATTTTTTATTATTTAGATAACTAACAACCTATAAATCGGGCTGTGATTCCTACGCATACAGCGAGCACGCATTGTCAAAGTTCTTTTTTATTTGAAATAAAAAATTTTATTCATTGAATTTCTTTAGCATTACTGATACTTGATTATTGCATGACTAACAGTTGTATTCGTCATTATCTTTACTAATCCTTACTTCCTTACTAATATTATAAATGCGAAAGTAACTCTATCTGTCTGTCTGTTACGCCTTTACGCATAGAATACTGAATTGATTTAAATGAAATTTAGATACAGATGGTACCTACAGATATAGTCCAGAGCCTAAGAAAGGACAATGACTACTTTTTACCCGACTGCACTATAAAGAAGTAATGTTTTACCTGTTAAACGTCTCTACGCGGAGTCGCGGGCGGAAAGCTAGAAAGATTTTAGACTTTCGCGTTCTATTACACTAAAATGAGTCTTTATTGTGTAATTTGTTACTCCTAATATCGCGTGTGCCACCAATTCAGGGTGGCCATCTCTAATCTAGGGTGCCCAACCGCAAAAAATTACCCCAAAAAATGGAAAAAGAAATGGGAAATTTCTGGCAAACAATGAAAGAGGAAATGGCAGCTCAAACAAAAGAAATTACAGAAGCAGTGACTAAAAATGTAACGGAAAGTATTCACGAAACATTGATTACCCTAATAGAAGAAAACAAAAGCCTAAAGGTTGAAGTTAAGACACTACACAACAAAATAACGTCAATGGAAGAACAAAAAAGGAAAAATAACATAATTATTTTCGGCATAGAGGAGGCACAGCAAAACGAATCCCCAATAGATACAATAATAAAATTAATAGAAAAAGACTTGCACATTCACATAAGCCCCAATGAAATAAACAATGCTTATCGATTGGGAGAAAAGAAGCATAACAAACCGCGCCCTATTCTCGTAAATTTTGTCACAAACTGGCGAAGGAACGAAGTGCTCAAAAACAAAAAGAGACTGCGCTCCGAAATTTATATGAAAGAAGACCTCAGCAAAGACACATTGGAGAAGAGGAAACTGTTGCTGCCGGAGTTAAAGGAAGAACGAGCAAAAGGCAGGATCTGCTACTTTGTGAAGGACAGAATAGTAATTAAAGAACCACGAGAAGACAAAAGAGACAAGAGAAAAAGGGAGGGCACCAGCTCCCCAACCATCTCTCCTAATCAACGACCTACTCAAGCCGCAAAAAAGCTGAACAAAACCAACCTGTTAGACTACATGGCACGGGGCAGATCGACGTCTCTAACGGTACTACCCTCAACCCAAAAAAACTCCCAATAGACACCGACAACGGAAAATCAAAACTAATCACAAAAACGTACAAAGTCAAAGAAACCTGCAAAACCCACACCCCAAGACGGCTGGTCACCGCGGGGAATTGCGACCACTACCCTCCAGTTAATACCTCCTTATCACAAAATATAATCATAAATAAGAAAAAACTAAATTGCAAAAACATAAATATTGCTACATACAACACACTTTCCTTAAGAACCGAAGAGAGCCTACAAGAACTTTTACACTCCTTAGAAAGTATCAAGTGGGACATCATAGGCTTAAGTGAAGTAAGAAGAAATGGTGAAGCCATCGAAGAACGAAGTCAATTCATACTGTACCACAAAGGTGAAATTCCAGGAAGGAATGGAGTAGGGTTCCTAATCAAGAAAGAACTAAAAAAAAATATTGTAGAAATAATTGGCATATCAGATAGAATCGCTATATTGAATATTGATTTCCCACCGGAGAAAAATGTTTGGTCCATAGTGCAAATATACTCACCAACTGAGCAGTCAACCACTTCAGAAATTGACAATTTCTACTCATCTCTTAATAACGCTCTAAAAGACCACGCACACAAAAACTGCATCGTGATGGGCGATTTTAACGCACGAACGGGCGAGCAACGGAATGGGGAAGACGCAGTACTAGGTCCATACAGCAGTGGGAAAAGATCAAGAAATGGCCAAAAACTGATAGAAATGGCCCTCGAAAACCACATGAAAATAATGAACAGCGTATTTAAGAAAAAATATTCAAGAAGATGGACTTGGGTATCGCCAGATGGCCGATATAGAAATGAGATAGATTACTTTCTAACAAATAGACCGAAATCAATAAATGACTGTAGCACTATTGCTAATCTAAATTTTAATAGCAATCACAGAATGCTTAGAGCACGCCTGAACATATCAGCTAGCTCAACGTCAAATAGACCCTTCAAAATTAAATCAGCAACACCAGACAATAAAACAAGAACAGCTAACATAAAAGATAATCTCAAAGCTGTGGCGGAGTCATCTCTTCAGCACTTAGAAACCCAACAAAAATACGACACTATACACGAAATACTAACTGCTCAGTCCGAAACCAGCAGCAATGAGAAAGAACAGGCCAACAGAGAGAGGACTGCTATTTCAGAAAAAGCGTGCGAGCTCTTGGAAAAAAGATCTAGACTAATTCATAAGGAAAACAAAACAAAAGATATCAGAAAACAAATTGGAGAAATAAGCAAAGAAATAAAAAGCCAAATGAGGAAAGATAGAGAACAGCATAGACTCAAGACCTTCGAAAAACACATAAATAAGACGGGAGGAGTAAAAAAGGCACTGAAGTTCTTATCTGAGAAAACAAATTGGATTCCTAAAGTAAAAGACCGATACAAGACAAAGACTAAAAGATCCGACATATTATCAACAGCTACAAGATTCTACGAAGATCTCTATTCCAGCAAGAACCAAATTGATAAAACAAACCTAGACCGCAATGAGGATGTACCACCTATTCTAATAGACGAAATAGCTAAAGCAATCGATTCACAGAAAAAAGATAAAGCTCCCGGCCCTGATGGAATTAACAATGAACTTCTTTCTGAATGCAAAAGTGTTGTTACGCCATTATTAAAATACGTCTTTGACGACGTAATAAGTACGGAAAAAATTCCAACACAATGGACTACATCGACTATTATTCTTCTTCATAAAAAAGGTGACATAGACGAAATTAACAACTACAGGCCGATTAGCCTAATGTCCAACGTTTACAAAGTTTTTGCAAAAGTAATTTTACGGCGAGTAACTAGGACTCTAGACGAAAATCAACCCAAAGAACAAGCGGGCTTCAGGTCGGGATACTCGACTGTCGACCACATACATACTGTAAGATAAATTTTCGAAAAAAGTAAAGAATTTAATATGCCATTTTACTGCTGCTTCATCGATTATAACAAAGCATTCGACTCAATAGAACACGAAAATATTTGGAGCTGCTTAAAAGAACAAGGAGTCGAACACAAGTACATTAGAATCATAAAAAATATATACACCAATAGTACAGCTAAAATCAAACTAGAAAAAGAGGGGAAAGAAATAAAGATAAACAGAGGAGTAAGGCAGGGAGACCCGCTGTCACCTAAACTATTCACAGCCGTGTTAGAAGGAATCTTCCGAAAACTAGAGTGGAACCGGTATGGACTAAATATAAACGGGGAACTGCTATCACACCTAAGATTTGCTGACGACATTATACTATTTGCCATGACAAAAGACCATCTGCAAACCATGCTTATAGACCTAGAAAGAGAAAGCAGCAAGGTAGGCCTAACTATGAATGCGACCAAAACTAAAGCCATGACAAACGCAAAAGAAGAAAACATAATCATTAACGGAAAACCGATTGAGTTTGTAAAAGAATATACCTACCTTGGTCAACAAATTTCCCCAACAGATATGATGGCAAAGGAAATAGACACAAGAATTGCACAAGCTTGGAAATGCTACTGGGGGTACAAAGAAATAATGAAGAATGCCGAAACTAAGATGAATATAAAAACCAAATTATACAATACCTGCATACTCCCAGTCCTAACATATGGCTGCCAAACTTGGGCACTCACAAAAGAACAAAATAACAAACTCAGAACCTGCCAGACGGCAATGGAACGAAGCATGCTGAGCATAAAGAAATCCGATAGAATAAGAAACAAAACAATAAGAAAACGCACAAAAATTGAAGACATAACAACAAGAATTAGGAAACTAAAGTGGAAGTGGACTGGACACATAATAAGAGGCACTGAAAAGTGGACCAAAAATATAATGACCTGGTACCCAAGAAATAGAAAGAGAAATAGAGGCCGGCCGTGTCGAAGGTGGGAAGATGAAATTAAAAGGACAGCTGGGGTAACCTGGACAAGAACGGCGCTGAACAGGACGGAATGGAGGGAAATGGAGGAGGCCTTTGCCAAAACAGGGCAAACAGACCAGGTTGTCGGTGGCACTGACTCGCAAGAGTCATTAGGTTAAGCAATAATTATTGTAAAAAAAAAAAAAATTATGTCTGAAATAAAAGGCTTATATTATTATTATTATTATTATTAATATCGCGTGTAGAGTTAGACCCACCCATAAAGACTAATTTTAGCGGAAAGCTAGTAGTCTATAAAACAAAACACAGAGATTCGTCATAACCATTAAATAGAAGTCCATACCCAAAGACATATATTTTTTCATAAGTGCAAGCTCCATTGATTTTAGGTAATTTGTCTATTTTTCATCAACGTTGATTCTGTTTTGCTGGTCCGTAATTCTTCCTGTACATTTGAAGCACAAATACATTACAGACATCTCCAATGCATCCTTTCATTTTGGACCAAACAGTGACCACTCCAATAGTCAATATACTATAACTGCCTCGTTGGTCCATTGGTAGCAAGTGCTGCGTTAGAACCGAGAGGTTCCCGGTTCGAGTCCGGGGTCGGGCAAAATTTGTGTGAGTTGAAAATGAAATTACTCAGCCCGGAGTTAGGAAGTTGGAGGTTGATCGCCCGTGCCTCGGAAAGCACGTTAAGCCGGTGGTCCTGCGCCCGATCTCTCATCGGTCATGTCGGATTGCCGTCTCACCGAATTATGAGAGTAAGGGAATAGAGGTTGCACAAATCGGTCGGACGCCTTATTATTAGTCAATACAAAAAGAGTTAAAAAACATCACTCCCACAAACCCTCCTAATTGAGGTAATCTAAAGAGTACCCCAGTTGTGGGCACATGATTGATGCAAGCCTGGACGTGGCATTTTATTCATTTTTATTTTAATGGCGAATGTTCGCAATGTCGAATAGACTCGCCTGTACGGGCGTTGGAATTTTGTACCGTCGGGAGAAAGGGTTAATGTAATTTATTTATTTATTATTATTAGATTTATTGATTAGGTATTATTTTCAAGTGTCGATTGCCGAGTCAAGGTCGTTGCTTGCCATGCGAGAGGACGCCAATTCAACCCCCGCCACGTACCACTGTGTTTGTCAAATTTGAAATTCATATGTACGATTATTCGACGCTTTAACGGCGAAGGAAAACATCGTGAGGAAACCTGCATACCTACGAAGAAATTCTTAGGTTGTGTCGTCAATCTCGCACTTGGCCAGCGTGGTTGACTAAGGCCTTATCGCCCTAGTTTAGAGAAGTAGGTATATGGACTGATGATGGTTAATATTAAATGCTAGAATTATCTTTACTGATGACCGATGACGATAACAATGCAGGAAACCATATTGTGTGGGTTTTTCCTGAGGAATTTGACGTCATATTCATAGTTACCTGTTTTTATATCGATATGTGATCGGTGATATCATGAGGACTATACCTCGTTGACCACTTTATAGTCCTTGTCCATGTGTTATTTCTTTGTTTGAGTTTTTGTGTCTTGTGTATTTATGTATCATTATAATTTCTATGTCGTGGTCAATAAATGTTTTTCTTTCTTTTTGTCTATATCAGACTATTGAATATTACCTAGGTACCTACCTATGACTAACCAAACCAAATGACCAAATTTAATTAACCCCGATCCCGGCTTAAAACTTTACTACTATATAGCGCAGTCGGTTAAAAAGTAACTTATGTCCTATCCCAGATTCGACTAACCGTTTGCCAAATTCTATCACAAAATGTCCAGTAGATTTAGCGGTAATCGGCATCGGCGATCAATCGGCGACTTAGCGGCATCAGACGGACAGACAGACAAATTTACTTTCGCATATATATTATTAGTAATATCCTTACTAATAATGTTATTTCTGCGCACCGTACTCGGACCCGCAGACAGACGGGCTCACATAAAGCGGTTGTTACCCCCCCCCCCCCCACTAGAACTGACCCTCATATGACGTACTAATTGTGAAGTACGACTCAAACACTATTTGACTGACTCTGACGACTACACTCATACGGCCAAAAAGTCACATTGTCACATCTTTGTCACATTCATGAATGTAAATAAATACTGTGACTTGACTTTGTTTTAGCGATGCGACATATATCGCTCTAATATATAATTCATTTCAGTATTTAGCAGTATTAGAACAGCTGTTGTACTTCATATGTAAGATTTTTATTTCACATATTATATATGTAAGATTTTTATTTTCATTTCATTAAACAAAGATTGGGGTCCGAACCTAAGCCATAAATAATATTATAAATGAGAAATTGAGAATAACTCTGTCGCTTTTTCTAGCGACATTTCTAAACCGATTTAAAAAAAAACTTGTACGCAGATATTTAAGAGAGAGAGAGCGAAATGTGGTAAAATACGCTGACTTCTACTGAATATTATAGGGAGTAAACTTTTTACCCGATAAACTTCCCGGTCGGAGTGGTCGCTACTAATAATAATATACATCAAGGTCCTCTCTTCTGCGCACAAGTCAGTGTAAGCTATCGTGCGCGCGCGCAACAAAGCATCATGCATCGATCCGTAATACTCTCACTAGCGAGCAGGTTTGCGCAGAGCAACGAGCCGACAGAGACCTCCAGGTGTACAGATGGGAAGAATTATAATACACAGTCCCACAACACACGTACGGTCTGTGACAATTTATTATCCACTGTGTCTACTTCTTGGATAAATAAAAATCACTCGTTATACGCTGAAGATGATGATGATTATGATGATGATGATGATGACGATGACACAATACCACATACATTGATCTGATCCCGTGATAAGTAGCTTAACCACTTGTGTTACGTATAACTCATATCAGAAACTGCAATGGCATACTCAAATAAACTTAAATATATAAATTACACATCCAGACATGGAACAAACACCGATGTCCAATCATACAAATGTTTGTACCGAGTGGGAATCAAACCCACGACTCTTGGCCCATGAGGCAGGGGCACTATGTGATATAGAGCCAGTAGTTGGTCCTCTTCTTTTTTGCCCTTTCCGTTTTATGTAGAGTCGACCCTCCTTTATTTTGCGCCAGAACAATCGCTCTTGTATTGTCTGTTTGAGTCGTACGTCCTCCATTGTAATAGAATTGTGTGTTAATTGGAAGGTAATGTGTGAAATTAGTAATTTTATTAGTACACAATACCTGATAAGTTGTAAAACTTTAACGATTCATTAGAATAAGATTTATAGTCGTCGAAATGTCGGTCAATAGGTAGTAAAATTTATTTCATTATGTACCAAATTATACCAAAGCCGCTCTAAGTTGGCCGATTTGCTACATGTCAGACTGACTGCACTAGTGAGGGACAACGGTAAAATTGCCGAAGTATATAAGTAACAGTTATTTCCACTTTATAACCAAGCAAGGTCTAATTATAACAAATTTTTATTAAAAACATTAATTCACATCCAAAAGATTGAATTTAAGTTCCTTATTTATAAATATATTTATTTTTAAAATACAATACTTATTAAATCCTTCATCCTATTTTAAAAAAATACCTGGTGAGTATTACCCACTACGTCACTATGAAAACGTGTCAAACGGCGTAACCTTGTAAAAGTGTAATACAGAGTGGAAATTTTACGTTTTCTTTTTATAATTCAATTATTTTAGGTAATAAAAGACAAATAATTATATAATTATGTGCATTTGAAATTTTGAAATAACGTATTATTTTTAAAAGTTGTTCTTTATGATTCGCGTAAATATGTTCCTCTTAACAAGGATAAATGCAAAATATAAAATAAAAAGTGTCAAATCAGTCTTCTAAGAACGGCTCCGGTATAATTATCTAGTTATTTGTCTTTTATTACCTAAAATAATTGAATTATAAAAATAAAACGTAAAATTTCCACTCTGTATTACGCTTTTACAAGGTTACGCCGTTTGACACGTTTTTATAGTGACGTAGTGGGTAATACTCACCAGGTATTTTTAAAAATAGGATGAAGGATTTAATAAGTATTGTATTTTAAAAATAAATATATTTATAAATAAGGAACTTAAATTCAATCTTTTGGATGTGAATTAATGTTTTTAATAAAAATTTGTTATAATTAGACCTTGCTTGGTTATAAAGTGGAAATAACTGTTACTTATATACTTCGGCAATTTTACCGTTGTCCTCACTAGTGCCTTTGAGTATAAAGTCACTGGAGATGCCATAACGTCAACGCTTCTAACAAATTTTTTCGCCACTTTTAGCGGGGGGCGAGGTAAACACGTACAGCACACCACCAAAAAAATAATAACTCAACAGACACAAATTTTGCTGTAACGATAAACGCACACTACAAAAATGTTCAACACTTCAAACAATACACGCACACAAACAAAGTTTTCACGTAACTACGCAACAACATACGAAAAAAATAGTGATGACACCAAGAATAAAATAAAATCAGTTTGGTGAATGAACTGAACTATCTTGTACTGATTATTGTAATTAAATAACATTTTGTGGGATCTTATTAAACAATTTTGTGCTTAAACCCAAGAACGACTTTCCAGTCTTTTGAAGCCTGAGCCTTGAAACGGCAAACTTATGTTTATTACTGGTGTTAAAATGGTGAGGATCCGATATTAAATGATTGTATGTTCTTGTAAACATATAAGATACAGTCCAAAATGTACTGAGAGGATACGGTTAAAATATCTATGTCTTTAAAAATATCTCTAAGGGAGTCACAGAATTTCTTTTCATTTTCAGACTAAATTTCAATATCGTATGACCAGAGGAAAGAAAAGTAATTTTTCTAATTCATCTTACAAGATTTAAATATAACATATGTTTAGACCTTTTATTTAATTCAAAATTAAAGTAAAAAACGGATTATACAACTAACTGCAGGGAGTGAATGATTCATTCAAATGTCGAGTCGCTTTTTTGACTTTGTGACATCACTAGCCCCCGTACCACTGTATTCTTGTTTATTTTTTTCTGTCGTTTACGTATCGCAACGACTTTTTATTTAAATGGCAATTCTTCTTAAATACACGTTTAAAAGTTAATAAAAACACTTAGATATGATACTAAACGCGCTCTTGTTGCGAATTTGAGCTCTCGATCGCCTTTTACATGAGAATACTGCACAACTAACCATTTTTCAAGAGTAACGTCACGCGACAGGGATCAATGCAAAATGGCGGTGGTGCAGCGACAAGTAGTTTTATTAAACGTGTTTGAACAGTTGACCAATGTACTTTGCCGGAGGGGGTCGCCCGTGTAAGGCATCTCCAGTGGCTTTATACTCAAAGACTAGTGCAGTCAGACTGACATGTAGCAAATCGGCCAACTTAGAGCGGCTCTGGTATAGGTATTACATCAGAAGCAAACAATTGAATACTACATGTACCTTTACCGGTTTAAGTTATTAAATAAAAATAACTTTTTGTCCCTTTTATGATAGTGTTCATATCTACATGTTCTTTATATTGTTGCAACCATCGTCAAACATTGTAGTTTAGTAAAAATCGTCACTTGAGGCTAGGAATTTAAGTAGAGAAAAAAATAACGCGAACCTAACAAAAAGAAAGGCAATGAACATTTTATGGACTACGTAATAAAATGAAACCGAAATAGCTTTTAGACTTGCATTCGTTGGGCTTTACCTGCAATCGTAATGCAAGAACAATCCAATGGATTGTAGACTGTTGTAGAGTAAGCTTTATTAAAAAAAATATTACAAAATTAATTTAAAATTATTCATAGGTGCATTAATTTAGTTTTGAGTGCCGCTGTGTCTATTTAAAACTAAGTTACGGCTATAAAAATACTTGAAATAAAATGTTAAAGTAAAAAATCTAAACAGCTCTTCTTTTTCAAGCACACCAAATAATATTCAACACAAACTACAGCTCAGTCTTTCGGCTCTGCTAAGTCATTCGGAAGGAGTTCAAAAACAAACACAAAATGATCCATGAAAAACCCACTTTAGTAAAGTCGGTTCAAAAGACCTGACGCCTCTGACCCTTTCCCTACTCTGCGAAAGGATCGCTCAACGTTTAAGGGCAATTTTTATGGGTAAAAACCGACCGGTGTGGCGTGGCCTCGCCAAGGACGCCCGCGCGAGCCCTTTGGGAGGTCGGTGAACCCGCGGGGCAAGGAAAGTGAACCCTCTTTCATTTTAAATGGGTTCTCTTTCATTTACAGGGTTCCGGAGCTCAAAAAGTTACATGGAATTGTAAAGATCTATAACTATATGCGAGAGGGTTATAAAGGGTCGTGTATTTGGATAGTGGTGATTTTGAAATTTATGTTTGGTGATTTAGGTATAATTTATTGCACATAAAAAAGAAAAAATTAACAGAGTTGGCATTATACGGTTAGTGGTTTTTACTGGTTCTAGGAATTAGAGATTGACAGTACTTTATTTTATTTATTTGGAAAATAAACGGGCATTTAAAACGCAGTAAAAATTAAAACTTAGCAATTAACCAGAAAACAATAGTATATCTCCATATTTTGTCAAAATTTTTAACATGATTACATTTGATATGAATTTAACTGGTTACCTTTGAGCGTTTCTGTAATAAAGGCCCCCGTTTTTACCCATTGGCTGCGAACCCTTAAAAGATAGGCCCAAAAAAAAGGAAAAGTTTAAGGGATTCCTTTGACTGCTGGTCGACCTTACCAAGGACGCGGTAGGTTGCGTGAGCCCTTTCGGCCCTTTTAGGGTCGGTGACCGTGTGCCACACTCATCACACACTAGTTTCTTGTTATGACACATGTATGTATATCGCTGCTTTGGAAGAATACTGTGGTAACTCAAAATGAGTGAATTTTTCAGTAGAGCACTTTAAAGTTTTTTTAAATTTTCAAATGCCATAATTTTTTATTTATTGCGCAAATGTTGGCGAGACTTGAATTAAAACATTAAAAATATATTGAAAATTATATTAAATAAAGGTTTTTCAGAAAAAAAAACTTGTTTAGTACTCAAAATTCAAAACAACTACAAAGTCTCAGACTTACAACAAAATAACATAGACAAAATTTTGAAGATTACTGCCGCATTACAAAAAATACCAGAAAAAAATTAGGTTATTTTTAATAACAGAGGTGTTTTTCGAAATAATACAAAATATTTATTATATTCTTCTCAGTGATACTGATACATTTTGAGTTGTGACATCTTAGCTTTATTTATTTTTAAATAAATAGTGTTACGATACCAATTCGGTCATTGTTTTATAAAAATGCTTGCTGTGTTAAACATGTTTTATGGAAAAGTAAAGTATTAACTGGTTTTACAGCAAGTAATGAACATACTAAAATAGGAAAAATAGAAGTTTAACATCTTTTACAATAGCTAACACTTAAGTATTAAGTAACTTTAACTGTGAAGGAAAACATCGTGAGGAAACCTGCACGCCTATGAAGAAATTCTAAGGTTGTGTAGTCGACCAACCAGCACTTGGCCAGCGTGGTAAACTAAGGCCTTATCGCCCTCGTTTAGGGTAGGCCCGTGCCCCAGCAGTAGTAGGGACGTATATGGGCTGATGATGATGGATGATGAAGTATTAAGTAATTGTTGTAGCTTAGATTCTTACTTAAAATAAGGAGAATCTCATAAATTCTAAACACAAAGCTTAGAATTTATGAGATTCCTAATTTTAAGTTGATAAAAGTTACAGATAAAAGACACCTTATACAAGTCTCTATTTTTAACAGCCTTTTTAAAAAGTTAGTTTAGTTTCTAGTGATTTGAGATTATAATAAACAGATCACATAACGCATTATTAATACGCAAAAAAAATGTGTCATATCATAATTTCTGCGAAGACCTAATTAATATAATATTGATATAACGACGTAAACGTTTACCGTTAAACGTTACGCTGATGATACAAAAATTAGATGGAAGTGTGTGGTTACTGAAAGAAATAATTATTATAATCTTTCTTCCAGTAACCATAACGCCGTATTGAAAAAACCCTACAGATTCTCATAGACATTAGTCTATGAGAATCTGTAGGGTTTTTTTAATTGTTACTCATTAGAGTAAGAATTTGGAATTGTATTCCTAGGTAGTAAACATAATAATCCTCGTTTCTTCTTTTTACTCTTGTTTTTGTATCATCATCAACATCATCAGCCTACTTCTATCCACTGCTAGACATAGGCCTCCCCAAATGCACGCTACTTCTGACGTTCTTCGGCTACTCGCATCCAGCTCCTACAAGCCGTCCTGCGACAACCTGGCCTGAGGGCGTCATACACTACGTTTGCCGAGACGCGTTCTCCGCTCTAGAACTCGTTTACCCCGGCGGTTGTCGGTTCTACGGATAATGTGCCCAGCCCACTGCCACTTCAGCTTGCTTAACGATGAGCTAAGTTGATGACTTTCGTTCTCTGTCGGATCGCCTCATTTTTGATTCGATCCCGCAGAGACAAACCGAGCATAGCTCTTTCAATAGCTCGCTGAGCGATTTAGAACTTGTGGACCAGACGTGCCGTCAATGTCCACGTTTTGGCTCCATACGCCATGACGAGTAGGATGCACTGATTAAAACTTTCATCTTCAGGCTTTGTGGGATTGACGATAAGAAGACTCGGCGTAGTTTCCCAAATGCTGCCTTACCCAGCTGAATTCTTCTATTCACCTTGTCCTCAAAGTTGTTTCGATCCAACTGCCTGCATAGAGGACGGTGCCGTGACTCGCAATCGGTCCCAGTAGTACATGTTCATTGAACATGACCTTGGTTTTGTCCAAGTATGCCGATGCATGCAGAAGAATCAGCCAGGTCATTCAGCATCTGTTGAACATCCTGCAGCGTCTCTGCCCGAACGACGATGTCATTTGGAAATCGCAGGTGAGAGATTAATTTACTATTTAAGTTAATAAGCTACGACCTTTCCAGTTCAGCGTCTTGAACAAATCCTCCATTGCATTTGTGAACAACTTTGGGGAGTTGACATCTCCTTGTCTTACTCCTCAATGCAATGGTATGGGTTTTGTTTGCTGATTCTGTACTTGGACGGACATGGTCGTGGCTTGGTAGAGACATCTCATTACCTGAATGTATCGTCAATCTACTTGGTATTGCTGCAGGGACTCCAGAGCTGACCAGATTTCAACCGAGTCAAAGGCTTTTTCATAGTCCACAAATGCTAGGCACAGGGTCTGATTATACTCCTCAGTCCTCTATATAATCTTCCACAGTGTGAATGCGGTCTATGGTGCCGTATCCGCTCCGATATATCCAGGCTGTTCCAGTGGTTGTATTCGCCGAGTCTTCGCTGAAGACAGTTCGTGATTACTCTAGAAAATAGCTTGTAGATGTGGCTTAAAAGGGTAATGGGTCGATAGTTCTTCAAAAAGGTTTTGTCACCTTTTCTGAAGAACTGGATGACCACTCTCTTACTTCACGCCTCCGGAGATTGCCCTTCGAACAGAACAGCGTTAAATAGCCTTTGGGGACGAGATGAATAGAAGAATTCAGCTGGGTAGGGTTTGCAGGGTGGCAGTATTTGAAAAACTACGCCGAGTCTTGTTATCGTCAATCTCACAAAGCCTGAAGACGAAAGTCTTTCATCAGTGCGTCCTACCCGTAGGTATTGAGCCAAAACGTGGACATTGATGGCACGGCTGGTCGAGTGATCGACATAGCTGATCGCATCAGCAAGCTGAATTGGCAGTGAGCTGGCCACATTAGCCGTGGAACCGACAACCGCTGGGGTAGCTTCCTAGTATGGAGCTAACTAGTAACTACTTGCTTAGCTTTCTATAAAAAGTTAATAGTTAAAAATAATAGAAGATACCTACTGGAACATTAGGTTATTTGTGCTCATTACAATTAGTTAGGTAGGTGTCTGTCATTTAAAAAATAAATGCGTTTTTAAGTTACTTTTTATCTGAAATACTGTGTCAAGTACTACAATACGACAGATTGTTTATCAGATAAAGTCTTAATACGAAAAACACAATCACAGTCACGAAAGATTTTTATCTAGAAAAACGTCCTAATTTTAATTGTGCAAATACTATCCTCTCTATCTGTTATAAAAAACAGTAATATCTAATTTTATTACATTCAAGTTATACTTACTTTTTTCAGAACAATGCTGTTATTCCAAATGATACTTTGTTCATGAGAAGTGTCTAAACGTTCCTGTAGATTATTTTAAATAATAGTGTCACATTCCGAAATAACACAGTGTCCTCGATAATTGCGCACTGAAAATCTGTATTATTTTGTAATATGACCAAATTCCAGAAAGGTAACCGAGTGTTCACTTCAAAAGACAAGTTGTAACTGGCGATACAACGATATATAAAAAAAATGGCGGCCGAAATGACCAATAGGAAACAGTCTTTCGATGGCGCCACGCGGGCAATTGTTGTTATAGAAATACGATCTTTACTGAGTATATAAAACAGATCATTTTACGTTGAATGGTGTTGAAAACTCAATTTTGTAGTATTTGGCAATAATACGCTATTCTTCCAAAGCAGCGATATGTGATAGGTAAGGCTCATTGCTTAAGAGGTAGATGAATTAATAAACATAATTGTAAACTAGTTTAAGTTCAAATATGTTCTCGCGAGTAATTTATATACATACATACATACAATCACGCCTTTTTCCCAGAGGGGTAGGCAGAGATCACTTCCAGCGATCCACTTTTCACCTCTGTGGGAAACGTGACGTGACGGGTTGTGGCCCACGTCGCCGCCATTCTGTCTTGTGCATTGTTTTAACAAGGCCATTGTAATTTACAATATTATGATATATAAAATTTGCAAACACTTAATTAGAAATCCAACTAAAATGTCCACCTTCATTAAAATCCTCAGTCTGTCTTCATCCGCTAATTACTCATTTTTCTACTCTTTGTAATAAAAAAGGTAACGAACTTATAATTTTATTGGACACTGATAGTAATGTGCTTTATATTGATTTGATTTTGTTTTTTTGGTGTCTTAAGTGATGAAAACTCTATAATATTAACAGTTTTAAACCAAATATCCGCAAAGTGGGTCAGGAATCAGTTTCGATTGTACCCAAGACCTCACAATCATTAGTTACAGTCAAAGACCGAAGTTATCTTACCCAATACCACACAAAACACTTTACAAAACACAGTATGACTCTAATGTCATATTCTCCATCGACCATTTAGTTCACATCTTAGACCAATCAAAATATTTGTTCCGCCGAACGGCCGGCATATAATGATTCGTGTAGAATGCCTAATGAGTCATATAAATTAGGCTAATAGCACATTGTGTCAGATATGCTCCTAATAGTATTTGCTTTCGGATTGACCAATAAAATTCGCGTGTGATATCTAGTGTAAGCTATAATATTATTGCTATTTACTTTGAAAACAGTCAAAGTAAAAACATATGTATATTACACATCACATATTTTTTTCTGATTCGGTGGTAATTAATTTGTGTTACGAATATCAGTAACAAGAGTTGTGTACAAATAAACTTAAATATATTAATAGCACACCCAGACACAAAACAAATATCGAAATATGTACAATTACACGAATATTTATCTCGAGAGGGAATCAAACCCACGACTCTTGGTGTGTAAGGCAATGGCACTATCCAATACTCTAAACTAACAGACAATACGCAAGCATGTTGTGTGCACTATTTATAGATTATTGTCTAGTATGTAAGTTAGTTTTATAAATTATGTCATTGTCTCGATCATAATCTGTTTGTGTACCGAAATTAAATAAATAAATACTGCTTTGTTACTCTTGGCAATGGAACTGCCTAAAGACCGCAGTATCCCTGCTTAGAATCTGGGGTCGGGGGAATTTTTCGTGCAATAATGCCATATAAAAGACATCAACGCGTTCGCCTAACAGATGGGAACACTGTATAGAAGTATCTATTTATTTATTTATTTCATGTATTATAAAACTTTTATTTACTCCATCTCATAATTATCAGTACATTAAAGTAAATAATAAAAAAATTTAAACATGAAAACGTTAAAAATATCGTTTCGCTTTCTGTGAATACAAAACTTTAAAATAAACATATTATATAGATAACAGATCGACTAATTAACATATGTCTTTTAATGACGACTATCTCTCTATATCAGTTCCACTAATTTACATATGACTTAATATCTGATAATAATATGGCTGGAATTAATCACTATAAATTTATTGGATAACAACCATATTTTAAAGATTAAAAGAAATCTGTAATGTTACATTGATGTGTTGATGACAGAATCACGATTATAAGGATAATAAATAAAAACCTTAAATAACATTACAGTTACAAATGACTAGGATAGTCAAGATACTAATAAAGAATATAGGCCTTCCTTTTGACCAACTTCTGTTTTCCTTTTTTTTCTGAGTATCTTTTATAAAAAAAAAAACAAACAAGGGGCGAAAACAGATAATCAAAAAAGTTCTTTATTTTTTTTCAATACAAAAGTTTACTACTAAAGCATTTTCCACTGTTGTAGATTACTTATCTCATTTCCAAAATAATGTGTAAGTATAAGTTATAATTTTACATACTCGCGCTTTATAGACCGATTTTAGAAAAAAAACTAGGTTCTACCGACGCCGATGCAGAATACCGCCAAATAGGTATGGCACGCCAACATCCGGTTTGGTCGGGGTCAACGCACCTCGGCTCAGATAATAAGACAAATAGCCTATCGATACTGCACTCTATATCAACCTTCAAAGAGAATTTAGGTTTAGAAGATATTTTTTGTATGGTACCGTTTAAGTTTTATCAACCTTCAAAGGAAATGTTGGATTTGGATGCGATAACTTTTTGTTTGGTACCGTTAAACTTTGTATTTTTTTTTCTGGTTATCTGTTGGGGATATTTATATGGTTTTCGTTATGAACAATCGCATTATTTCTTTAAAATTTAAAGACCACTCAGTCAGACTCAGTCCCATTGGAGAAATAAATAATAAATATTCCACAACATCACATACATCGATCTGATCCCGTGGTAAGTAGCTTAAGCACTTGTGTTACGGAAATTAGAAACGACAGTGGATACACAAATATACTTAAATATATTTAATAGCACACCCAGATACTGAAAAAACACCGATATTCGTCACACAAATATTTGTCCCGAGTGGGAATCGAACCCACGACTCTTGGAACCGTAGTGAACCTGGGTCACTAACCACTGTTCCACCGAGCCAGTCAAAAGAACTGAACATTACATTACATTGAGAAATGAACATTATGTCCTGATATTTAGGCGTAAAACGGAATTTCTACAGGCCTTCAGGGTGAGAGCGACAGGCTCAAGGGTCCCGAGACTATCAACCTCATTTATGGACCACAAGGCCGATACTATCAGAGTGAGGACATCCTGCATAAGTAAAATGAATTTATTTATCCCATAACCAAATTTAAACAAGATTTTTGTCGTTCCATTTAAGTAATTGAGCTTTGCTTTATTTTAACATACATTAAGATGACCTTTAGTTAAACCTTTAGTTAGTAAGAAGACCTTTAGTTTTAAGTAAACGTTGACAGAATAATTCGTTTCCTAATTCATCGTTACAATTGAGATCAGCAAGACATAATATAACACAAGTGTATGCGCAAACACAAATGCATTATCTCTGAACAAGACGGTGAGACAATGCGATATGACCGGAGATAACTTTATATTATGCACACAATAACAACGATCGCTTAATACGTCTGTTATGCAAGTGGTGAATGTCAGATGTGTCAAAATAGGTTTAAGCAACCTAGAGACCTGTACCTTGTACATTACCTGACTTAAACCTGACTGAATACTGGAACATTGAGTAGATATTGGCTGGCTCGGTGGAACAGCGGTTAGTAACCCAGGCTCACTACCTACGAGTTCCAAGATGGGTTCGATTCCCACCCGGGAAAAATAACACTCTCACATTGATTACACAAATATATGTACCAGGTCTGGATCGAACCCACAAAACCTGGCGCAAGAGATAAGAGTAATATCCAACGGTTTAGCCCGTTAAAAGTTCAGTCGAAAAATCTGTCCCTATCAGTTACTTAGCTTAAAAAAGAGACAGAGCATAGTCTGCGAATTTAAAACCTTCTACGGCTCTCAGTTTTATATGCGACCCTTGTAATCAAAAGTTCAATGAGACAGTCAAATAAAAAGCTTGAGGTATTATGCTACATGTTGCTTCAAAACATAAAGCTCAACCATTTACCCGGACGCATGTCATCACAACTGTTGTAACTGCACCGACCCACGCCCAAATGCACTTGGTACATAAGTACACACATTATATACATATATTTACTTACACACCCACTCTTGTCGGACAAGTATTTTGTCACTAACACTTGCTACTGGTCTTTAAGGCACCCACACGACTCTTACGTTTTTTGTAGAGCACAGCTACACGATAGCATTTAGTTTATTATGTAACTTTGACTACTGGTTGCTATTAATTGTGCCTATCTATACTAATTTAAATGCGAAAGTTCATCTGTATGTCAGTGGAAGTTCGTTTTAGGTATCTATATTAATTACTAGCTTTCGGCCCGCGACTTCGTCCTCGTAGAGAGGTTTAACGGGTAAAACAATAAAAAGTAGCCTATGCCCTTTCTCACGCTCTGGACTATATTTGTACCAAATTTCATTTAAATCGGTTCAGTACTCTATGAGTGAAAGTGTAACAGACAGACATACAGAGTTACTTTCGCATTTATAATATTAGTAAGGATTCGATTGAGATAGTATAGAAGATATTTTGAGTCTTTACTATATTACTTCAGCATCTAAATGGGCATACAACATACAACATATTATATATAGCTGCAAATAGCTTCTCCTGACGAAATTAGTATATATGGACAAAATTTTATACATATTCACAAAATAAATTATAACATAATAGTGAGAATTCGATATAACATGAGCATAAATTATTTAACGAAGCCGTTAAAAATACATACACAATTAAATAATATTTAATGAGTATACACACGATACAATATATTATCTATTATATTTATGCTACTGTTTTATATCGTGCGAAGACCCCTATTAAAAATAATTAAATCTTATTGACCGCGATATTCATATCATATGTAAATACACCAGTTTTTGTTTAGGAACCTTAGTCAATTATTGCAACTGCAGGTCCAGAGCTGCATCATTATCTGCTTAGATCAATTACAAACCTGCTTACGTCACAGACGATACACTGAACTAAGATACGGTAAAAACCTAGATGACGCAACGCCCCGCCCACAGAGGTCACATTGATAATAATTTGCATGGAGCTAACCGGGAAGCATACTTATCAAAGGCTTGCCGTACATCAGACCAGCTTTCTCTACGAAACACGAGCGAATTTCAACAGTATTATCTAGGGTGGAAGGGAGAGTTTAGCTTGGACGCAATGCAGGGCATTTCGTCTGAACATAACCCAGGGTTATATTTCTCGGGTGCCGTGCTAAAGGTCGCTCTACACGGCTTGTTGGAATGAGATTACACAATGAGTGAGCTTTCGATGTAAAAATGTGCTAGGTATAGTCTTCAATATAGGTTTTGAGAAATGGACTATTGGTACTGGGTTTGGAAAATCCATACACAATACTCATACTAACTTTAAGCTTTTTATCGCTAGGTATCAAACAGGATCTAAATGGGTTAATGAAATAATTCTTTATTTATGACAACTTAGTAAGTAAATTAGTAGTAGATAATAATTATTTATTCGTCATCAAAACTCAACCAGGTATCCTTTTTGTTTTGACCTGTGAATGATCAGTTAATATCTTTGTTTCGTTTTTTGTTGTTTAAATACTCTTAAAGCTCTAATATGATTTAAATGTCTCTTTTTTGTCTACAATGTCAGTTGCTTATCAAAAGAACTACCATAAAAAAGTATCTCTTCGATAATCTGTAGCAATTAGATATTAGTAAAGGTACTGTTCCTGCAATCATATTTGCTGCCTATAACCATTTCTTGTCATAAAAAGTCTTTTCTAGCATGTAAAACAGCCTTAATGAGATGACTTTTGTGATCGAGACCGTTACGGTCGGCTCCGTTATCGATCAGTCCGAGTAAACATCGCATCGCACTCGATCTGTGAATAGTAACAGTCTTTCGACAAAACGATGACTGGTATATACCAGTAACGCAGTATGTATCTCTAGGTAATGGAACTTATTTGTAGAGTCAAGCGTCTATGGACAACAAAACTATCTTAAGTAAATGGTACTGCATAATGTGAGCTTAAAATGTAAGTTAAGGCTGTGTGCCCTTTAATGCTTACAGTGAGCGGTTGACTGTCCTTTGGGGTATCGTTCTTCTGTTTTCATCATCAACCCATCAGGTTATATAAGGTATAAGTTTAGACTAGAGCCTAAACAAGAGCGTTATGGCTAAATTAATCACGCTGGTTAATTAATAACTACAGTCGGTCAAACAACCTTAGAACGTATTAACAGGTTTGCAGGTTCCCTTGCAATCTGTTCTCACACATTATTTATATTATTTATTTATTTAATAAGGTTTGCTCCAACGTTTGTTTACATTAAATCAATATTATGTATACCCAGATCCCACCACAGTATGTGAGAATTACAAATTTGTTATTGTATAAAATCAATGCTTTTTCAGATCTGATAAGTTCAAATTTCACCACGTCGATTCTGCTTCCTTTCGCATGGAAACCAACAGTTCTAACCACTAGGCTAAGTTTCCGCTTAAAAGCAATCCTAATCCACAACCCTATCAGGCACAGTCAGCGGATGACTGCTGACTCTACCATTAAGGAAAGTTAAATACCTCTGCAGTCACATGCCAAGTTAAAGGGAGCGCTTACATACCATCAGAGAAGCCTAATCGAGCATCCAATCAGCGTCGTTTCATCAGAGCGCGCGCCGATCGATGTAACACTATCGGCCGTGTAAACAATGCTAGGCTGTTTACGCACGATTGACGATGAAGAGTAATCTCACAGAAGGGGACGAGAGTGCAGGTTTATGTCTATACATCTTTGACATTGTTTGTTTGTTGTCAAAGACAATAAGGTGTCCGACCGATTTCGGCAAGGCGGCTGATGTTAATGGTGATAAGCCATCTGCGCAGGACATATTATAGTGTAATAATAAAGCGTCCGACCGATTTCAGCCATGGCGGCCGATCTCAATTGAGATCAGCCAAGTGCGCAGGACATATTATAATATGTGCACTATAGTGCACAAGTGTACGCGCAAACACAAGTGCACTCTCTATTCCCTTACTCTCATAATTCGGTGAGACTGCAATCCGACATGACCGATGAGAGATCGGGCGCAGGACCACCGGCTTAACGTGCTTATTACAGTATTATTATTATATTATAGTGTACTGTACAAGTGCATGCGTAAACACAAGTGCTCTCGTTGCTCCCTCGCCCTCATAGTTCGGTAAGACCAACGGCTTAGGGTGATATAAGTCTACCATGATTAGAAGTAATAAATACATGGTATTAAAAGTAAAAAATAAGAACTGAAGTAGAGTCACTCAAGTTCGAGAGGTAAAATATTTGACAACGAGGAGTTTTCTTTAATACAAAACAAAACAATAACTGCCTTGTTTCCTCATAGCAACCTTCAACGGTCGCTTGATGCTTCTGTATTTGATTTAGTCAATGGCGTGTATCGGTTTGTCGCTCCAAAAGTCTTTGATTAATGATGGCCGCGATCATAGCGCATTTCGTGACGTAACGACAGACAACATTACTACATACACATCGTTTACTGGCACCATTGCATTTGCTTGTGATATTAAATATCAAATTCAATCGTACATAATGTATTATTATTCAGTATTGTGAGATGTATTACAATTTTAATCGATTGCTGGTGAAATCGAATATAATTTTCTAATATAGCATAGGAAAGTTCACTTTTTATGGATGGACTAAATAATGAAGGTATTGTCGTTATTAATATTTCAGTATATTAATAACTCTTCGAGATATTGAAATTTCATTAGAGTCTCAAAGCGAGATATTGATATTGCTCACATCCGTGTTTGTTAAAAAAAATGTGCAGCGCTGTCCAATTTAATAGATGAATAAGTAATCTCCTTCGAAATTGCAGCCCAAATAAAAAACATCTAAAATCACCACTTGGATGAAATTTGAAAATCAGATACACTAGTGCACTCAGGTGGACACTCTAGTTTATCTATCAATTATTAGTAACATTACTCATTATCATCATCAGCCCATACACGCCCACACTGTTGGGGCACGAGCCTACCCTAAACTAGGACGATAAGGTCTTAGTATACCTCGCTGAAAAACACATTGGTACGACACAGGGTTTGAACTGGCGACCTCTCGCATGGCAAGCAACGACCTTAACCACTCGGCTATCTACGCTTTTTTAAACATTACTAGTACTAATTAACACAGGTACCTATCTAAATCCCTAGCTAAGTGTTCCATATAAATAGACTATTCAAAGTTGAATAACCAGCAAACATCACTATCGAAGCGGCTAAAGCTAACAACACATCCGCATAAGTCGTTGCATAACGCACATAACACCATAACAGATCTATTGTCGGTTGCGCCCGCGCATCTATTGTTACCGATTCGAATCTATGGAAACAACGGATGGGAAGTTTTTGCAATCGAATGGGCTAGTTTCCTAAGTCTGATTTTACATAACATTTCACAATTGACAGTTACATATGGGTAAATCAATAACATAAGTGAAATCGAAATTAAAATTTCTTACGAAATGAGACAATAATAGGCATTTGAAGTTAGGTGGGAAAGTCCATTTTTAATGTGCGAAAATTCAATAAAAATAGTATGCCATCTTATAAATTACAGAATTAGTAGTAGCTTTCACTATGAGAACATATTCGTAAAAGCAACATTTGATATAGCTGCTGAACAAAGCTCTTACGATATTCATACTCGTATACAGAGGGGTGACGTCATAGCTCTATGCGACATTTGTATGAAGCGTTTTGAGCTCGCCCGAATGATGTGCTATTGAAACTGTAATATCTCCGGGAGTTTTCCAAATATTAAACCATTCTTTTAACAGCACCTTTGCAATTGTGTTGTTCATCCATCTATGTAAAAATTAAAAAATAGGAAACTACCCTATTATGTCAGTCGATCTTTGATAGGTAATGTGTCGATTCTTCAAGATTGTTTGAGTTTAGTTTAGGGAGGATGTGTTCTGATACGGTGCTGGTTTTACACGGTAGTAAAAATATTATATTACTAAAATACTATTAGAAGTGGTGCTTCAATATGACTTAAACATTCTGAAAAAAATTGAGTTTTTTTTATTACACACGTTTTAAAATTTTATTTTCCATCAAAATAGTTACTATTTTTTATTACACACGTTTTAAAATTTATTTTCCATCAAAATAGTTACTATTTTAAGAAAAGATTTATTTTCAATATTTTTACTTTATGAGACCTCAAAATGTATGGTACTAAGTAATAGTCTGATTTATTTATACACAGCACCTTTGAAACTTGTCATCAAAATTAAAAAATCGAAGTTACTAAAAAATAAGAAGTAATCTTATTTATTATCTACATAAACGAAAAACAGGATGCATCAAATAGACCAACACTTTCAGGATCAGTTAAGCCTTTAAAAAAGCAACCACGTAAAGGAAATACAAATCGATAACACAATCTGTGTGTATCACATCTCTGTATGTACTTAATTTCATGTTCAAACCGGGTTAAAAGCTTATACCTAATTATTTACATAAAGACTCAATAGTATCCGCGGTCTACATAATGTTAATTACTAAATACCGGTTTAGCTACGTAACTGATATGCAAGATTACATTCTAATTACGGACATTTAACCTAATAGTCGACTATTTTAAGTAATTTACTATTTAGATAAGAATTTTTAATTTAATATTTATTGTAGTACGTACTTGAATTAAACACGAACTATACTTACATAGTGTAAAGTTTGTGTTTAATTCAAGTTCATTACCAAGTGGTAAAATTAATATAAATATTAAAGAATTACAACGTAATTTAAATAAATTGGCTGTCTAAAAATATTTATGGAAATTATTTAAATTAGTACATATTAAAATGGCTTAGGGTCCTAAGCCGTTTAACATTGCTCACTATAAAATGATATTTTTCAAAATAAAAGCAGAGTAATTCTACATATGAGATCATTAAAACTCATATAATAATCGTTTAAAAAACGTATCGCACTTTAATTTCTCTTGCAAAGTTAAAAATAAATCCAAGACCTTAATATTGGGTAAGTCCATTTATAATTTAAAGTATAGATAAGCTACAAGTAAGCTATTATCAGCCATCTCTGTTCCTTTGGTAAGTAATCAATCATCCTACCGATATCTACATGTAAACATACACTTGTTAACATCGTATATATTTATCATCGTATATATTGTTTACAGTACACAAATCATCGAAATTGTATATTATTCTTTTAGCTAGAACAGTAATTGTATTTTGTCGCTGGAAAACCAGCCTTAACTCTAAAACAATAGGGTGGTAGGTATTTTGTGAATGTTCTGGTATTGTGTAGGGTTGTCTAAGTAGTAGGTAATAAAACTGTATCAATAAATTGGAATGATAACAAAAGTCATAAAGTTGTCTAAACTATCGGCCAATCTCGATAGAGATCAGTAGCGCTACCATGAGTTTAAAAGTTGCGGACTCGATATCGCCTACGTAAATATGTCTATGAAAAACTTGTACAACGCGTCTGGTGGTTACGCTAAGACCTAAAATCGGCCGTATGAAAAAAACAACTCGATAGGTTTTTAACGTACGTAAGTTTTCGATAGCCAACTCATGGTACCGCTACAGGATTCAAGGCTTTTACACTCTTTGTTACCTCACTCTCATATTATTATTTTAGTGAGACGGCAATCTGATATGACCGATGAGAGAACAGGCACGAAATCACCGACTTAATGTGCTTTCGAAGGCACGAGGGTGCACCACCAATGTTGTGGTGTGTTGTTACATAATTTTTCGTTTATTATTGTGTGAAAATGTACTCAAGTAGGTAATTTGTGTCCGCGGTGTGATCACGTATAAATTTATTAAATTCTTAACAAAAATCTCAGTCTAATTCGCTTTACCTTGGATTCGAACTATGGACTTTTGCTGTAAAGACACAGCTTGCCACTAACCAGAGAGTCATAAATGGTGCTTCACATTTCCTGGTTTTCATCATAGTGTAGTAGTGTATTTAATTATTACTAGCTGCCTCGTCGGTCTATTGGTATTAAGCGCTGCGTAAGGATCGAGAGGTCCCCGGTTTGAGTCGGGGGTCGGGCAAAATTTGTGTGAGTTTTTCTGCAATGAAATTACTCACCCCGGAGATAGGAAGTTGGCGATAGAACGCCCGTGCCTCGGAAAGCACGTTAAGTCGGTGGTCCTGCGCCCGTTCTCTCATCAGTCATGTCCGATTACCGTCTCACCGAATTATGAGAGTAAGAGAATAGAGAGTGCACTTGTTTTTGCGCGCACACTTGTGCACTAAAATATGTCCTGTGCCCTGATTAAGATCGGCCGCCATGGCTGAAATTGGTCGGGCATCTTATTATTACGAGTACATTCACCTGGTGTAGCCAACCCTAATGATTCCACTCAGCTGTCATCACAATATAACGAAATTATCATTGAACCGTAGCATAGATGCAATGACTGTTTCAATTACCAAACAGCCCGGCCATTTTCGACTGTATCCCTCTTAACATAAGCGTTAAGTGTGATTAAGTGTCGCTGTATGTATGAATACAAATAATAGTGAAAGGTGGTACAAAAACGTCTAGTAAGCAGTTCAAGGCAGATAAGTCAAGTTTGTGGTCCCGGGTTCGATGGAATTTGCTTATGGGGCATTCGGCTAGTGTTTACAAAACTGTGTCTATCGTTTTTACTTTGACTTAGTAATTAGATCGAATACATCGTAACTGTAACTAATATTATGTCTATGAGACGGGGGATGTTTCCGAATTGATCGTGAAAATTCAGTCAAAAAATATTTAGTATTTAATATAGAATACATAAATTTTGTTTTATTGTCAAATACTCAACAAACTCTACATTTAATACTCATTGTTTTGTCATGTTACCAATTGATTTCTATACCAAAAAATCAATTTTCTTTATTTTAATAACCCGGTCATCTGAGTTTGGTAGAGTTCGTCCTTGTCTCGGGAAAGTCGTTAAGTTGTTGGTCTTTCGCCTGATCTGTACCTGGTTATAACTGATTACTGATTTTTTTTTTTCCTTATGACGTATATCCTTATGCATAATATGCGCCATCTGATTACAATCTAGTCTTTAAAGACTAATGAGTAATTTATTTTTAACTTAAACTGCTAAAATAATTGTTTGTGTAAGAATGTGTCCATTAGCACTTTTCTTATTGTCTCTATTAAGGGGAGGACACTTTGTTCTTGTGTTCATATTGAGTGGCACTTCACTTTTTGTCACTAATTTACTAACTCAAAAGGTTTGGTCCTTTTGAGTCTCCGCACTGAGTTCGTATTGTCGAGGAGCTGGATAGCCTCGACATTCACATGATGATGAAGTCGACGTTCATGAGCTTCGGCGTATTTCTTAATAATATCTTTGACAAAGTCTACTTTAAGGTCCCGGTGTAGGTCTTCATTTCTGACGTACCAGGGTGCATCTACGACACCTCTGAGTACTTTATTCTGGAAACGTTGGATGATCTGCATATTTCTATATTTGGTACAGCCCCATAGCTGAATACCGTAGGTCCATACTGGCATGAGGACTTGTTTGTATAGTAGAATTTTATTATCAACTGACAACGAGGAATGTCTCCCAAGTAGCCAATTCATCTGTTTGTACCGAATTTCTAATTCATCCCGTTTTTTTTTGACATGAACCTTCCAGCGAAGCTTTGCATCAAGTGTCATTCCAAGATATTTGGCTGTATTTTCGTAGGGTACAACAAGATTATTGATGAATACCGGCTGATAATTAATATTTTTGTTTGTAAAATCTATGTGGATAGATTTTGATTCATTGAGTTTAATGCGCCATTTCTGTGTCCAGTCAAAGACGGTCGTTACGGCGGATTGAACCTATTTTACAGCTTCCACGTGGGTGATGCCTACAGCCATAATAGCCGTGTCATCTGCGAAAGTCGCTATAGTGTTATATTCCAAATCTGGTATGTCACAAGTGTATATTAGGTACAGGACCGGCCCCAATACACTTCCCTGAGGCACTCCAGCTTTAATAGATATAAGATCTGAGTAAGCATCTTCTTGTCTCACTCTAAACATTCTGTCAGTTAAATAAGACTCCAAAATATCTGCAAATTGATATGGTAGCAGATTTTTTAGTTTTGTTATGAGGCCTTCATGCCACACTTTGTCAAAAGCCTGCGCTACATCCAAGAAGATAGTACTACAGACTTTCTTTTCTTCTAGAGCCTTTTCTATGATGTTCGTGATCCTGTGCACTTGATCTATGGTTGAATGTTTTTTCTCGAAAACCAAATTGGTAGTCGGGAATTAACTTTCTTTGTTCAATAATCGAGTTCAATCGTCTCAAGAGAAGTTTTTCGAATAACTTGGATATAACTGGCAAGAGTGAGATAGGTCTGTAAGATGTTGCTTCATGAGGTGGTTTACCTGGTTTGGGTATCATAATGACTTCGGCGACTTTCCACACATCAGGAACGTGTTTTTATCTAAACGATGCGTTAATTAGCGTGGTAAGTTTAACAATGGCTTTACGTGGCAGGTTATGAAGAACTTCACCAGTAATAAGGTCAAACCCAGGCGTTTTCTTTTTGCTTAGTCTTTTGATCTCATTATGGACTTCTCTAGGTGTTACTAGTCTTATTTCTAGATAATCTTGAGATGTTGTACTTATAGCAATGTTACTTATGTTGGTTACATCGTTAGGTTTGAATATTTGTTCCAGATGAAGAGCAAAACGTTTTGCTTTTTGCTCATTATTTATTGCCCACTGTCCATTGATCTCTTTTATTGGAGGAATCTGTGTAGTAGGTTTCTTCAGACTTTTGGTAACTTTCCATAAGGAGTAATTCGTAGACTTATCACTTGTAAGTTCACTCAGATTTTTATTCATGCTATCGTTATTATATTTTTGAATAGTCCTTTTAAGCTGTTGGCTAAGGTTGTTTAACAAGGTTTTGTCTGCTGGAAATCTAGATTGCTGCCATCGTCGCCTCTGCTGCCTCTTTTCAGCAATTAGATTCCTTATTTCTCTCGGATAGCTGTTTCCTTTTGGTGTTTGTTTTAACTCAGGTGTATTTTTCCATGCACTTTGCTGAATGTCTCTTGTAAGTTTAATAACATCCAAGTCTAATTGCTGAGGAGTTTTCAGTGAAACCTTAAGGTTGATACAGGCATCAAGATCTCTTTGAAAACTTTCCCAGTCAGTTTTATTATTAACTAGAGTGGGGTTCCCTTTTCTTAGTATTGCAGTGTCATTTAGCGTTAAAACAATAGGTGAGTGATCAGAGCTCATGTCATATCCCTCCTGAATGTGTAAAAATGCTGATGCTATGTTTTTATATATGAAAAAGTCAATTAAGTCTGGTATCTTTTGAGGGTCTGTTGGCCAATAAGTGGGTTTCCCTGTAGAAATGACGTCACATTTCATTTCTCTTATAGCAGTCATCAATTCTCTTCCTTTCGTTGTTGTTAGTCTGGATCCCCATAACGTATTTTTGGCATTATGATTACTGATTGATAAAAAAATCGTGAACGGACAGAGGATATACCCAATACTCAATACTTTATTGCTTCTATAAGTGTTTACAAGGTGTTAGGGTGTAATTATAGATACATTATAGACCCTTCCTATTACCTACATGTATTTTCGTAAACACACACTTTATTAGATGTATCTTACTAGCTTTCCGCGTAAAGACGTTTAACGGGTTAAACATTACTTCTTTATAGCGAAGTCGGTTAAAATGTAGCTAAGGACATGAACTCTGGACTATATCTGTGTGTGCCAAATTATTTCATTGAAATCGTTTCAGTACTCTATGCGTGATTGAGTAACAGACAGAGTTACTTTCGCATTTATAATAGTAGTAAGGATAGTAAGGATTTTAGCACATACTTGGTCACTTTAGTACCTACTTTAACGTTAATGTCCAATGTAACCAAAAGGTTCTCAACACGCGACCACATATTTAGATTGCTACAGCGCTGGTATTTATTATTTTATTATTAGTTTCGTCTTGCAATATGGGCCTAAGTACCCTAAGTAGACAAACTTAAGTAGACAAGACACTCCTAAGTCTTGCACCACAGGCAATTAACTTAGAGAGCTAGAGAACTAATCTGAGAAACGCATTTAATTGTACCAGGGGTTCAAAAGGTTAACGGAGTAAGGAAAGTCTGAATGGGATGGGTGTGCGTACTGATAAGTATCGAGCATGTAACGTAAATTATAATTGTTTAACTTAGATCTGATTAGATCATGTAACACTCTCACCGCTTTGTAAGGAAAGCGTGTTTACTTAGTTACTATATATTTAAATCTCAGTAAGTCTAAAAATGTACGTTTATAAAGCTACGTAAATTAAATTGAAAAATCAATTATCCATTTATTCTTGATTCCCATAATCAAGAATTAACTCGTTTCACCTTCAAAATACACCAATACTATGATTAGTGGGTACATGTAATTTCTTGTCAAAAGTTCCCTATTTGGAACGTCAATTTTCCCATGATTACCATCGGTAATTCCGCTGGCACGATGCCATGTGACTATGTTTGCTTTGCGGTGCCTTTTTTGGCCATAAGAGGCAGTTAGGGCCGCATGAAGGTATGTCTTTTAACTAGCATACCATCCGTGTATCCAATATGTCCCATTTCGCAATAGCCAGCATGTTATGCTTTCTCTAAAACATTAAGTTCTAAAATAAAGTTTGAAATGTTCCAAGGATGCTTATTCAGGCTGAAATCCAATATATATTTTTTTATTTTTCAAAGAGCTTTGCACATTCGGTTTGAAATATGTTTTTAGTACGAGTAAATCGATAAAACTCATATGCATTTCTGTGGGTCGAAATCAGAAAGTTATTTTAGACCAATGCGAACCTAGACATTGCTGGAATCAGTTCATGACAAATCAAATCAAATCATTTATTTGCTTACCTACTGTACATCATATGACGTGAGTATTATTTAAAGTTTTACACTGATTATTAGAAATTCTAGGTTAATAATATATTTAATCATAGAATATGAGTATACGTATACTGACCAATAACAGCTAGGTACACGTATGGCTATTATGAGTAAACATTATAAGATAACAAAGTCGTGCCAATGAGTTATTTGCCTTCTCAATTTCTTTCATGCAAACTAATTACGTTTTTATTTATTATCCGCCATAGAAAGTGTTAGGAAAGTACCAGGAACACATGAGCCAATGGGACGTTCACACGTCGCGCCGATTGTTGCTTCCCCGAGTGAAAACACCCGGATGCGCGATAGCGTTTATCTAGTTCTCTTGTTTTTATGCGCGCCTAGTACTTCGTAGTTGGCCGTTCTAGTCTCTCGTTGCCGAAAACCTCAATAGATAAAATAAATATTTCGGTTACGACCGCCATTAAGATAAGCTAAGTAAAGGACAAGTTTGTATTGTCTCATTTATTAGTAATCGCTAACAACAAATGAAAGTGGTTCTGAATACATTATGCGAATACATTTCCGCTGTTATACTAACAGTAACTCCATTTTTGTAACAATACGGTCGTACCTTATCGGTAAGTGTGCACGTGATGTCGAAACTAAAAAAAAAGCACTTCGTTTCTATTTTTAATATTCATACATTTTTTTGATCACCACCCGGGACAAATGTTTGTGTGATGAACATCGGTGTTTGTTCCATGCCTGGGCGAGTTATTTAATATGGAAGAATATTTGTGTATTCCATTGTTGTTTCTGTAATACAAGTGCTAAGCAACTTATCTTGGAATCAGAACAATGTATGTGATGTTGTGAAATATTCATTTCTAAGAACATACACAATCACTACAGATGATTGTATCCAATGCAATGGTTATTCTATATTGCATCCTACAATCTATGGATTTTAAACTGTCATGGTCACACACATTAGAAAACTGAAACTGTCCGGGATATTTACCATGTTGTTTTGTTTTAATGAGCTCCCGATATTTCGGCACTGTTGCAAGCGCCATGATCACGGATGAACTGTAGGACTGCGAGAATGACGGTAGGTCTAAGGGCAGACATATCGGTCTACCCTCTTTCTCAGTCTTTTATTACGCACGACACCACTACCATCGTTCACATTATTGTCACTCAGAACTCGATCCAGACACACTACACTCACGGTATCACTTCTTTTTTCCTCGAAAACGGACACATTTTTATTTTTATTTTTACATAAACGTATCACTGGATGCCATACTTTCGCTAGTTGAAACCCGTCTTCACGATTGAAGTTTTTGAATTTTTTAATTTCAATTGCTTCCCTGACCAGTCGTGGTATGTAATGGCGTTCTGTCGAAAGTATTTTTGGGTTATGTAACTCAATCCAGTGGTTCGTTCCCGATTCTAAAAGATGTTGAGCGATTGCCGATTTTTGTGCTTCGTTGTTTTTGACTGCCCTGATATGCTCTTTCACCCGGCACGAAATCGTCCTTTTTGTTTGCCCTATGTACGAGCTTCCGCAGCTACAGTCAATTTTATATAATGTGAACGATGGTAGTGGTGTCGTGCGTAATAAAAGACTGAGAAAGAGGGTAGACCGATATGTCTGCCCTTAGACCTACCGTCATTCTCGCAGTCCTACAGTTCATCCGTGATCATGGCGCTTGCAACAGTGCCGAAATATCGGGAGCTCATTAAAACAAAACAACATGGTAAATATCCCGGACAGTTTCAGTTTTCTAATCTATGGATTATCTCGTACACATCAACGGATAGCGATACGTATTTCACACAACAGAATTAATCCAATGTGGGTAATAATAACACGATCGCTTCAAAATTACAGGATGCAAACAGACTAGTCCGTTATACGAACTTTCGACTCAGTATAAATCTTGGTACAGTCAGCCAAGAAAGTGGTCTACCATTTTTGACAAAAGTTCCTGCGAGATGTATCAATCGCTAAGGTCGACAATAGTCACTGACACAATCTTATTGCCAGGGAAAATTGACCTTGTCGTTTCTTGACGTTCAATAAAATCTCAACCGTAGGGTAGTTGACCACATTTTTGGCTGACTGTACATCCAAATATACCGTAAGCCAGTTGAGTAAACACAAAAGCATTCTTGTAATCAATTTCTTGATGCAGTTGTCTATAATCTGAGATTCGGAGATTGCTTGTTGGTAGTTTTATTGACAGTCATTGGATTCTTCGGATGTTGCCTCGTCATCCTAATGGAGATGATGATGATCTTCGTTAGCTAGTTTTGCGATCGAGGTTACTATTATATATTTAGTTCACAATATATGGACCTTATTGCGGCTAATATCGACTGGTAGACCAAAACAAATTGCTTTTCCACAAATATAGTATAGAGTCGCATAGTTTAGAGTCTATAGAGAGAAATAAGAAAAAGCTCAAAACAAAAGGCTTGCCCGATATTTTTTTTTTGCAGGGTGCATCACAGTATAGTTAGTTAGTCAATATTATCTTCATCCATACTTAGATAACTAAAAAAAAAACTTGCACAAAGAGATGGTACTTAAATGTTAAATAACTATGCGTAATATGTGACTATGAAAGTTAGACATTATTTAAATTTTTCGTAGGGTTACAAAATTTACTGGAAATGTCTGGGATATTTCATGTATTCTTTCTTGGAGAGTTCCCGATATTTCGGCACTGTTGCAAGCGCCATGATCAAATAATATAATCATGGCGTTTGCAATCGCGTTTTGAACACTCTTTGAAATAAGAAAACTTGGTAATTTCCCGAATATATTCAGTTTTCTAATATTTATTTGCCGTGATAAATCAATTTCCACTTTCTGGATGAAGTAACCAATTGCACCTCAGCGTCTTCGGTAAAATACCCAATCATGATCACACACGATTATTGATACAATGGTTCATTAAACATGTTAACATTTTAATTGTTAAGTGTTATTTCCTTCCTGTAGTTTCACCGCTCTATCATTAACTAATTAATTAAAGTACATAGTAGTTACATAATTAGAAACAATAAGGGCTATTGCGTTTGAATTAACCTGTAAAAGATCTTGGGCATCGTGAGGTCTTCAAAAGATAGATGAGACTAATTTTGACTCATAAATGTGGCTATGTAGTATGTAGGTACTATAAAAAAACGAATTCAAGAAAATGTACGAGTATACGTAAACCAAAGTCAAATGGTAGGATATTTTGTGAACCGATGCTGTTTTGGATAGCTTAATAGTTTTTTCCTTGTTATCTTACCTCAGGTTTTGGACCCTAGAAAAGGCTAGGCTAGTCTAGAACATAGGATATGAGTTCGCTCGCGTCCATGATTGGTGTACCCAGTCGAAAGGTCGGGCGGTAAGTAGCCATGTATTTGCTACTCTTGATATCGCGTGTATGTGTCTATACGCGAAAGACTAAAATCTCAGTAGAACATAGGATTAGATTTTTATAAAAAATTTCAATAAATTTTTGTAGTAGAATAAAATATAGTATTGTCTATTTTATTCTAAAATATATTAATATGCATAAATTTGTTCCTGAACACGTGAAAGTGTTCATGAATGGATGGAATAAACTTTAAGAAACAAATCTACAGCGAAGCCCTAAGGCTTCTCGGCGTTTTTCTAAACGCATGACGTCACAGTCGAGTAAGGCTGTGCACACACCGTGACGGTCCCGCTCTGATACCGACGACTTTGAGATGACCCCAGTATCGTGTTGTGTGCACTCCGCTTATCAGTAGCGCTACCATGAGTTAGCTATCGAAAACTTATGCACGTTGAAAACCTATCGAATTGTTTTTTTCATACTAGCGATTTTAGTTCTTAGCGTTACCGTTAGGGGCGCTGTATTTTTTCCATAGACATTTATTACATAGGCGATATCAAGTCACTTTTAAACTCAGGGTAGCGCTACAGGTGTAATTGCTTCGGTTTTAGTTTATATGGATGCGTTCAAGCATAAAAATAAACTTGATAATCATGTGTGGTCCCTTTAACGGTGAAGGAAAACATCGTGGGGAAACCTTACACCTACGATGAAATTCTAAGGTTGTGTAGTCGACCATCCCGCACTTGGCCAGCGTGGTTGACTAAGGCCTTATCGCCATAGTTTAGGACAGCAGTGGGGAAATACATGGGCTGATGATGAAGGAGGCCTTAAAAGGATAAAAATATAGCATTTTTATTTAAAGGTTAAACCAAATATGTTATTACTTATATCTGTTATTAATGTTCCTTAAATTTATGTCTTTTGAACAAAAAGGATATCTTGGTCTTTATATAAATGATTAATATGGTCTTGAAATAAATTATTCCTTAACCGATGTTATCCAAATAAATTCATCAATATAACATCAGTATAGAAATAATTAATTAAAGTTACAGATAATGCGTTTTGTATTTTTTTTATATTACATACACAAATTATATTATTTTACAAGTAGACTAATCAACGAAAATGGTATTGAGACATACAGTTAAAATTATACATTTTCAATTATTCTTATTTAGGCAAACTGTCAATTAAAGAATACTTAGTATTCTCTTTTACATAACTTCTAGTTAACACAATAGTACCGGTCAACAGAACCAGTAACTATGTAACAATAACATAACGAGTTATGTGTAATTCTGCATTAGCCCAGCGCTCCGTGACTAAACATTGTTACCAGTAATTATGTATTAGGAAAATGTTACACATCCCAATAGTTGGTACAGTCGCGGACAGCTGGTGTACGGAACTGTTTCTAAGATACAACGCTACAGTAGTTCATTTTGTAGTTATTCAGCTTCTTCGGTGCCATGGGCGCCTAGTACTTTAAAAGCATGACACGCTCCGTAGACGCTAGAGAGCCTAGTGCGAGTTATAGGCACTAAATATATATATATATATATATATATATATATATATTAAATTAATATATTATATATTACACTAGTGACCCGCCCTCGCTTTGCTTCACTTCGGATAAATTTTTCATAAAAACCTTCCTCTTGAATCCGACTCTATTAAAAACCGCATCAAAATCCATTGCGTAGTTTCAAATATTTAAACATAGGGATATAGGGACAGAGAAATTGTTTTAAACTATCGTAAGTATATCAAAAGCTATGCACAGATCGGAGACCAAGACTAATTTTAAGTCGTTGCCACAACAACCTTACTACTTAGTTACTTAATAAACTATATAGCGATTTGACATGGTAATCAGTTTGAATAAAGTAAAATATTTGTTTATTTTGTTTACAAAGGTTAAAATTGATGGTATTCGGTTGAGAAAATTAAATTAACCTTTTTACCCTAACTGTACATATGCGAGCATAAATTATGAAGTTTCAAATCAATCAAACCACAACATAGCACCTGTGCAAGTATGCAAAAATAAACTTTAAAACTTGCGTGCTAAAGCTCCATTTGTTTCGTATCCGATTCTAATCTCTTTAATGACCAGTTTCAGTGAAATGGCGTGAATCTAATAGCTAGTTAGCGCAATAAATGCGATAAAATCGGTGATTTTGTAAATGTGATCGGGAAAATAGATACTAATATAAGAATAAAATTAGAATTCGTTTAACGTAAGTGCGTGTTTACCACTAGCTCTGTAAATATCTGGAAGACACTTGCGCATATAACTATAATAAGCTTTTGAATAAGGATACATGGATGTTTGTTTACAAGTATATTGATCTGGTTTTAAACGACATTGGTTTAGGATCGTGGGAATGTGATGTTATCTGAAGAGGGAAGAACGAACTCACGTACAATATATGTGAGAACCATCAGTTACCCCGGGAGTCCGGTGATGATGACGAGGCTACTCCAAGCCATCATCGTATGTCAGTTAGGAAAAAAAGACAAAACTGTATGCGTTATGTACACGAACTTGGGAACCTTATAAACAGAAAATAATCTAAACTTTAAAGGTAGAGTATCCGTAAGATTTAGGCTACGACAGCCACCTGTAGCGCTACCATGAGTTTAAAAGTTACGGACTCGATATCGCCTACGTAAATATGTCTATGAAAAACTTGTACAGCGCCCCTGGTGGTCACGCTAAGAACTAAAATCGGTCGTATGAAAAAACAACTCGATAGGTTTTTAACGTACGTAAGTTTTCGATAGCCAACTCATGGTACCGCTACTGCACAGTACATAATAGGGTGCACAAATGTACGCACAACTTATCTCTGTTCCCTTACCTCAGTTGCTTCAGACCGTCGGCTCACACAAATTTGGCCCGACCCTGGACTCGAACCGAAAGCCTATCATTCCCTAAGCGTCTCTAGCCGCCAATAGACCAATAGACCAACGAGCAGTTTAAAAGAAGTTCGTTAACTACAACAACATCAGAATACATCATGTAAAATAATTTTAATGCAGGAAACAGCACGATACAGTAATGTCTGCCATTTCCTTATTTTGTAATCGTGAAAACTGGATCTACGCATATAGTTCTGAGGCCACTAACTTCCTCACTTAAAACAATATGCATATGTTAATATGTTGCTATGATTTACATTCTAGTTCGTGCATTGCTTTTTTGATAGCTCAGTGGCCCGTTTAGCAGCGTCCCGTCCCTAGGGCTAAGCGACATGGGTTTGATTCCCACCCGGAAAATATATTTGAGTCATGAGCTTCGGTATTTAGTTGTGTTATTTATATATTTAAGTATATTTTTGTATTACAATGTACTTACATATACATTCTGATATACGTAAAAAGTGTTTATGCTAATAATCTTGGTATCAAAACAAGAAAGTATGTGATGTTTATGGTTATTTATTAATTAAAGTACACCAATAGCGAATGGGTATACTCGTTAATTACATCTGATCATCAAAATATTTTTTTCAACACTCAACTTAAGTAAGCGGTTTAAAAGAAGCCCCTTAAGTACAACCTTCAGCCTACGACTAGTAAAATATACACCTACAGTGCAGTCTATATATCTTTCGATCTTTATAGCACAACCCTAACCATATGTACGTTATAAGATAAGATAACTGACCACTTCCATATCCCTATATCTTGCACAACATATAATCTGACTCGGAACTCCGCACTACCGATCAAAACCTACTACCTACCAGGAGATCTGCCCACCGAATATATGGGTTAGCGGTACCTAGCCGAATCGATTTGCTATAGACTGCTGAAGGTGAGTTGCGTAAACATAACCATTATAGTCACGGGCATAGCGAAGTGCCTAATGGTTGTTAGAATAAACACGTAATGTTGCATTTTTTGGTGGTTTTACAGAGTGAGCAGGTGCAGCTGTTAGAGAATTGGAGGCTTGATTGCACTGTATTAAGGTTTGAACTTAATACTTGGTAGAGTCAAGTAGGTATATCAGTTGGTAATGTGTTTTTCAAATTTGAAATTCATATGTACCATCATTCGACGCTTTAACGGTGAAGGAAAACATCGTGAGGAAACCAGCACACCTGAGAGATTTTTCAACGGTGTGTGAAGCCATGTCAGAGGCCTACGGGCGGGTTAAACTCTGACACCAGGTTGTTCATCAACCATACGATAAGAAGAAGTTGGTAATGATTTGACATATTGATTGGAGTCATAATTTTGGTTATCTAGTTAAAGTGCATAACTATAAGTATACTATGTAATATTTTATAATATTAGTTATTAGTCTCTGACCACTAGAAGATTTTTTTGCATTTGGCCAAAACTACGTCTAAAAAAAGTTTACTTAGACTAACAATAATAACTAGTATTTTACTCACAAACTTTCAGGATATAGTATAAGTTGAGATGGCGAGTACCTCAACAAATATTGAATTGTGTACTGTTACATACCTGAAACAAAATAAAATTGCAATTAAAAATATGTACATGTCATGTTTCGTTTAAAAATGATACAACATAATTGTTAATGACAGTAAGTAACTATGTATTTGCGAAAGTTTTAGTTATCATGTTAAGTTTCAATTAATATTATAAAAACCTTATAGAAAGCTTAAACATTACTCCCTTACCTCACAGTCGGTTAAAAATAAAGCTTCTGTCCTTTCTTAGTCTCTAGACCATCAGAATACCACATTTCTTTTAAAATGGTTGAGGTATTTATGAGTGCAAGCACAAAAAACAGAGACAGCATTTGTAATATTAGTAAGAATTTAACTGCCTCGTTGTTATTGACCAATTAATGATGCACTTGTATTTGCGCGCACACTGCACTATAATATGTCCTGCGCACTTCTTCTTCTTCAGCCCTGTATCACCCATTGTTGGGTATAGGCCTCTTCATGTGTTTTCCATTTGACCCGGTCTTTTGCTGATCGCATCCAGGTCTTGCCCAATATATTTGTGATGTCATCGGCCCAGCGCATAGGTGGTTTCCCAACGTTTCCTGCGCACTTGGCTGATCTCAATTAGGGGTGGGAGCCATCCGCTTCCCCGCAAGTTCGGTGATGATGACAAAGCTACTCCAAGCCATTATCGTAAGTCAGTTAGGAAAAAAAAGCTGATCTCAATTGAGATCGTCCGTTATGGCTGAAAGCGGTTGTACGCCTTAAGGATTTAACATTTAAAGATATCGACCCTACGAGTACGTCCTTCATAGCAGTAAAGTAGGCCACCAAATATCATTAGTTAAACCTAACTTTCGTTATGCAACGCGATTATAACTTAAATTACTGTCGCTTATGATGAAAGTACACACTTAGCTGTCTCATTCAATGCTAATTGCTAATTGTCAGTTGCCGGCCATTAGACCTATTAAACACTAGTGCGAATTAATGTGTAATGTGTGTTATAAGTGACAAATTTAATTATATACTTGTTCATACACTATCACTGCTGTAATTCAAAAGGGGTAAGCTATAGAGTTGTAGTATATATGACTTGGGAAGTAGACTTGACACATTTGTTTAAAAATTATAGTTGGTAGCCAGTTTCGATCATGACATAAGTTATACTTACGTACGGAACCATCAGAGCGTGAACTCAACACACACTTGACCAGTTTTTTTTCATAAATATTCGTCCCTAAATTTAATCTAGGTCTTGCTAGCTGGGCCTACTTAGCTTAGCTAACCTTTTACCTACTTGGTTTTCTGAAAGCAGGACTTACTTTCTAGGCAGTAACTTCTCTAGTACGAATTCACATACAAATCAGCACTTTAATGTGTCTTTTCAAACGACTGCACTAAAAGAGGGTAATGTTTTAAGAAATAAAGGAATCTACGCGAACGGAGTCACGGACAGAAAGTACTAGGGTACCATAACATCAAACATCATCATCCCAAATACGTCCCCATACCGGGGCACGGGCCTACTCTAAACTAAGGCGATCAGGCCTCAGTCACCCACGCTGGCCAAGTGCGGGTTGGTCGACTACACAACCCTAGTATTTCTTGACAGCTGTGCATGTTTCCTGGCGATGTTTTTCCTTCACCGTTAAAGCTTCAAATAATCGTACATTATGAATTTCAAATTTAACAGTGGTACGTGGCGGGGTTTGAACTGGCCATACAATAAATTGGATTTGTATTCGTACCATGTTACGCACATGTTCGACATAATATAGTATTGATTGTGACCCCGTGCCCTGAGTGTTGCGTAAGCGGCGGTGGCGCATCCAGCCGGTTTGCGAACGATACCTAGTTCGACGCTGGGCGGCACCGAGCCATGATCAATTGATGTGGTATATTCAGTTAGAGCAATAAAGTTATAATAACCAGTTTTATATTAAACTAGCTGTTCTACCCTCAACTCAGTCTTCTTAGAGTCGCTTTATCGCTTAGAACATCACATAGATATGCCTATGTCATGTTTTAGACTAATTATGTAGACAATTTAATCGGTTCTGAGGTTTTGACGTGAAAACGTGAAAGACCACCTCTCACACTCCCTTACCCTCACTATGAGTAGTATAATAAATTATATATGTAACCACCACCACCTATAGTTTACTGAAAGTGGTCTAGCTTACCCGTTTCGTCATCAGCCCATATACGTCCCCACTACTGGGGCACGGGCCACAACCAGAAGGCCATATAGCCCTAGTTTAGGGTAGGCCCGTTAAGGCCTGTGGCCTGTTAAGGGTTAAGATTGAGTGGTATATATGATTGAGTGAACTACCTTTTTGGTCTTGAAGTAATAGTCAGTAAGCAGTATCAAAAAAGCCTTAAGTACTGTAAAAATCACAACATCCATTATATATACTATATAATAGGTACAGTCAACTGAACTTGCCACATCCACCTATCTCGTCCTTCGCCCTTCCGCGGCCCACTTCGCTGGCTGAGTAACGGTGCTGCTGATAACAGCAGTGGGCTACTGTGGCCGCTGATAAGGCCCCAGCTTGCCGACTACACGACTATGTAACAAGCCTTCGTAGAGAGGTTTTAATGATGTGTTGTTCTCTCTATATGAGCTTATGTTATAACTTTGCGACTGTATTCGAGTCAAAAGAGAGGCGATTTTAAGGTTGTGTCGTTTTTATATGATAGGTTTTCTATATGAGCTTTTGATAGCTTTTCGAGTCTGTTAGAGTAAAGTCGTCAGTTGAGTCGTCAAGGTCACGGTTGAATTTCGAAAAAACTGTTTTGCTCATGTGTTCATATGGAAACTCAAATATCATATTATCTGTATCATACTGAGTTCGAATAACTTCTATAATAGGAAAGTTTGATAATGAAGTACGTACTTTAGACCCTGCGTGTTTCCACCTTATGGGGTAAATTTAAAAAAAAAATCTTTATGAAATAGACCTCAAAACAATTCTTGTAAGATTTTATGCCTGTTTACGTACGTTTGTGCACGCTATGTGCAATAAAGAATCTGTCTTAACTCATATACAAGTTGCAGTAGAAAATAGATTCCATAGTACAATACAAATCAAGGAAACGTCAATAATAACAGGCAGGAATCGAAGCCGAAACCGTGCGGGCGGTCGATGAGCCAACCGAGCCATTGGGATTGCGACAGGCTTACATTATTAGGGTCTGTTCAGAAGCAGAATGTTTGTCATTTTTATTGTTGGCAAGCTTTACATCTACACTAATATTATAAAGAGGAAATATTTGTATGTTTGTAATGAATAAACTCAAAAACTACTGGACCGATTGCAATAATTTTTACACCATTAGAAAGCTGCATTATTCAGAAGTAACATAGGCTATATTTTATCCCGGTACGGGAAGTAGTTCCCTCGGGACGCGGGTGAAACCGCGTGAAACAGCTATACATACATAAAATCACGCCCTTTTCCCAGAGGAGTAGGCAGAGATCACTTCCTGCCATGTGCTACGGTTCTGGCATACCACTTTCGCTTCATCCACATACATCAACCTCTTGGCAAGCTTTCCACTCGAGATTTTGCTTCAAGTCACTTATTAAGTTAAACATTACTCCTTTATGACAATATCGGTTAAAAAGTGTGTACTTACTTAGTATGTAGACTTCGTGAGTACGTACCAAATTTAACTAGAATTGGCACAGTAGTTTTGGCACGAGAGAGCAACAGTAAGAGTTATATTCGAATTTATAGTATTAATAAGTTTAGTCGTTTATTATTACGTGATCGTATATGAGTAATCGATGACTCCTGCCTGTCCCTTGTGATCTGTCTGTGCCGCAATAGACGTGGGTTTGATGCCCATCCGAGACAAATATTTGTGTGATGAAATCGATGTTTGTACGTTTCTGTTTATATTGATTTCTGTATTACAAGAGCCTACTAAGCTAAGTTCAGGGTAGGCCCGTGCCCCAGCAGTGGGGACGTATATGGGCTGATGATGATGATGATAACAAGAGCTAAAAGTTACTACAGGGTCAAAAAATGATAATATCTCATACTTATTTGAAGTAGAGCTAGCCCTAACTACAATTACGGCATTAGGACATTTCTATCAAAAGACAGGCGTATAAGATACTAAATCGAAGGACCAACGGTGGAATAAAGACGGAAGATTAGGTTTCGACATCTATTGTGTTGTACAAGAAATTCTATCTCTAAACTATAGAAATTTTATCTCCAAGTCTATCGCCCACAATAAATGACACAATGGTTGAACATTTCAAAGAGTTATAGGACATATAGTTATGTACATAAGAGTTAAAATGTTGTAATAGATGTTTTTGACTTTATTTGTTTACATTGTTGTAGAATTAGGTTACGTTTTGTTTGGCTGTCAGACAAATTATGACTTATTAAACATACATAGTAATATTTACGCAAGTTTAGTCTGTAAAAGTTTTATTTCAAAAGTAGTGGTCCAAAATGAAATGAAATATCAGGCGATGATGATGATTATGACATTTAATTATTCACCCAGACACGGAACAAACACCAAAATTCATCACACAAATTTATCTCGAGTGGAAATCGAACCCAAGACTCTTGGAACAATCAGGGTCACTAACCACTGTTCCACCGACCCAGTCTATATTGAATGTTAAATCAAACAACTGTTTCAAATGAAAATTAATTACCATAAGATTTCGTTCCGGGCAGCGCTCGTGAAATAGAAAGTGGCATTAATAGTGAGCTATTTGCGTACGCGCAGCTCTGTCACTGCAAAAAAGACGTTTCCGAGGGCGAAGAGCTATGTTATGTTCCTTATATGTTACGAAATGGTGTATTAAGTTGTATTGCATGTTGTTAAGTAATGTTAGAGGTATTTTGTTTATGCTGTGGCGTAGCGTTCCTTGGTGGTTAATGTATTAAAATTAGACTAGGCGCCAAATTGAAGAGTATACCTGCCTCTAGAATCTACTTACTCATAATTTGGGCCCCTGTAGTCCGAGGGCCTCATATTTTTTTTTTTTTAAATAAATATTTCACAACATCACATACATCGATCTGATCCCGTGGTTAGTAGCTTAAGCACTTGCATTGCAGAAATCAGAAACGACAGTGGATACACAAATATACAAATATATTTAATAACACACCCAGACACGGAACAAACACCGATGTTCGTCACACAAATATTTGTCCCGAGTGGGAATCGAACCGTAGGTAGTAAACATGGGTCACTAACCACTGTTCCACCGAGCCAGTCATTATTGATATTTATGCATTTTACAATCAATTCAGTTCAGAAAGTTTTAGCCTCGTTCTCTCTTCCAGGAATGATGAGTACTTTTCTGAGTAAGTCGTCAAACGAATTCAGTCGTCTGGGTCTTCTCCGTCTTAAATCAGTACTATCACCAAATAGACTAGTATTTTTTTAAGGAAGACCAGGGTATATGTTTTTAACATAGGATAACAAATAGTAAGGGCATTAAGAAATCACTTATAGGACCTCATGGTATGGTACTTATTACACCCTGCCTCCTACAGTACCTCTCCGTACCCATCCAGCCGTATCAAACTATACGACCTTACGCTACGATTTCACTCGTCGATCATTATCTTCGCCTAATTGCTGATAAATGCCCATTTATATACGTAAACTAGCAATTCGTATCCCTATAGAAACCACTAAAACTTTCAAATTTGAGCCCTATTAAAATACCTATAAGAGTTATAAAAAAACAACAGAAAATTTACGATTACCATCAAAAAGTTAAGGCATTTTGAACTGTATACTTAAAGTAGTAAGTATTAGAGAGGTTTTATAGATATCTTAAGTAAAACGGTAATGGCGTATTACGTAATTCAGTAGTCCTTCTGTCTGTTTGTTCGTTCTATTGTTGATGCATAGTTAAATGTTTAATGAGTTTTTAATGTGCAATTTACGCATGATTGGTGTTGAATATAGATTTGCTACGTGCATAATACCGTGTATTAGTCGTCTGAATGTTATGTCATAATAACAAACTAAGAATAAGAATTTTATTGTAATGAAGAAATATAATGTTTTAATCCTATGCCCCTGCCATATAAGGCGAGCACTTATTAATGTTTGAGATATTTGGGACATCTCTACAGACGGCACCTGACCCCTAACTAAGCAGAGCTTGTACTATGGGTGTCAAAGACTGATATAAATACAATACATATATTCATGAATATATACTCTACTATACTACTACTATATTCAAAATAACAGACACAGGTGGTTAAACCGAAGAAAAATCTTACTTTTTGTTTTACATTCGGTTTGGTGAAGTATTTTAGCAGAACTTGCAAATGAACGTTAACTTATAAATCAATCAAATAATATCTGATTAAGCGTAGCCAAATGTGCCAAATTTTCTTGCAATTTTTCATGGTATAATCACACACACAAAGTTCAAGGTCAATAAAATTGATTTGTATTTTTGTGTATCTGATATCTTTAACAAAAGCGCTTAAGCGCTTAACCTATGCGCTGACGGCCACCATACAAGACATACTAAAACGCGACCTCAGTCAGGAACCGAACAATGGTACCTTTCAAGTGTCTACTTACGGCCCATTCTCATTCTTATGATATAACCTTAGGGAGCCATAGTCGGCGACAAATCACCATCATTGCGTCAGAGTCCCATAGAGCGCCATTGTCTATGTTTCGCAATGGCCGACGACCACATAATTAACAGGCCGCCATTTTTAGTTCTCTCCATTTAGCGTTTGACAATTTTGCTACTACATCAAAGACATAACACGTGCAATATGAGACACTGCCTCGTTGGTCTATTGGTAGCAAACGCTACGTACGGACCGAGAGGGCCCCGGCTCGAGTCCGGGGTCGGGCAAAATGTGTGATTTTTTCTGTGATGAAATTACTCAGCCCGCAGTTAGGAAGTTGGCGGTTGAACGCCCGTGTCTCGGAAAGCACGTTAAGCCGATGATCCTGCGCCCGATCTCTCATTAGTCATATCGGATTGCCGTCTCACCGAATTATGAGAGTAAGGGAATAGCACTATAAATGTCCTGCGCACTTAGCTCATTTCAATTGAGATCGGCTGCAATGGCTGGAATCGGTCGGACGCCTTATTTATTATTTTAGGTGCAATATAATGATTATCATTATTATATCATTATCTGCACATATAATTTCCACTATTAAGGGACGAGCTTACCCAAAACTAGGGCGTAGGCCTTAGTCAACTACGCTGGCCTAGTGCTGAATAGTCGACTTCACACAATCTCAAAATTTTAAGCTACTTACCACGGGAAAAGATCAATGTATATGATATTGTGTACTATTTGGATTTAGACTGAACTCCGCCTATTTTACATACATACATACATAAAATCACGCCTTTTTCCCAGAGGGATAGGCAGAGATCACTTCCTGCCATGTGTTACGGTCCTGGCACACCAATTTCGCTTCATCCACATTCATCAACCTCTTCATGCACGCTCGTCGATTACGGGTACTTTTGATTTGACCTTTCTTTCAGATTTTACCTATTTGGTCATGAAAGGTCTTTCATGGTCTTCTCCTGTCGACATCTCCAATTACACCCTCTCTATATATACTCTTCGTTAATCGTCTTCACTCATCCTCTCAACATGACCAAACCATCTAAGCATACCTTTCTCAACTCTAGTTACTACATCTTCTTTCACACCACAATGTTCTCTAATTTACTTGTTTATAAATTGGCTGGCTCGGTGGAACAGTGGCTAGTGACCCAGGTTTACTACCTACGGTTCCAAGAGTCGTGGGTTCGATTCCCACTCGGGATAAATATTTGTGTGACGAACATCGGTGTTTGTTCCGTGTCTGGGTGTATTATTAAATATATTTAGGTTTATTTGTGTGGCAAAGTGGATACTATTGATCCTGATTTCCGTAACACAAGTGCTTAAGCTACTTACCAGGGATCAGATCAATGTATGTGATGTTGTGAAAATATTTACTATTTACTATAAAGGGATATCTCCTATATCTCTTACTACGTCCAACCCTGCGCCTGCGCGCCTGCTAATGACGATAATATAGGTAGTACAGTTACCGTAATAGCCTGGCCTGTGACGTCATCAGCGTAACTTAACCTCAGTAATGGATGCCCATCTGCCAGCGGCGCTAGTCGTAACTTGAATAAGGATTATCAATAGGATACACTTCTAAGCTATTTACACTATTATTATGGGGAGGAAACACTTGTGCACATTATTATTGCTACACGTATGCGTAAGTAGAAAAGAAACTATTAAAAAATCTTCTGACCGCTACTTTACCTGTTCTGTATATAAAGAATAATTATATCATTTAATAAAATAACCACGATTTAAAAAAAAAATGATATTATATCTTGTGAAAATTCTTAAAAAAATGAGTTGAAATACTGGTATACAAAAACACCCCATGGTATTATTATGTCTGGCTTTTGCAGTTTATCCTGTTATGGTAAAAAAATAAATATCCAGTTTGTATTGTAAAAAAATAATTGTGAATTTAATGAACATAAACGTTTGTTTTAGCTCCTGATTTTGCAGCTTTAATTTGGAACCGTTTCCTACAGTAGTGGAACCACTTCTAAGTAGTAGAAGTAACGAAATAAGTTGTTCCTGACATCACCTATTGAAAGAATTATTTTTGTGTCGTATAAATAAATAAATAAATAATGTACCCCCTCCTCCGCTACTTAGTTCTGTCGTAGAATCCGGAAGGAGCATAGACAATACGCCCCGAGCGCTTGAAGCTAAAACCGGCTGTTGAACCCTCCCCCGTCATTGCGGTCGTGTTGTCTATGATTTATTTGCTTGTCTCTGGTTGACTCGTGTGTGGAGGAGCTATTAAGGCAGTTTACACACGTACCGATCGGCTAATAGATAACGGTGGTTCGCGTGCATAGTATGATCAATGTTTGAACGACAAATGTGGCACAGTGTATCGGAATCAGTAGGTCATAGTGACTTATTATGAAATATTGTTAATAGTAAATACGCATAAAAAAACGAATTTACGTAAAGATTCAGGGATAAAGGGTTTATTGTACCTGTCCACCTCGGGGGAACTCACGACCGCTTACCATCAGGTAGAGTGAGTTCATCCTGGGTGTCTCTTCATAAAAAAATACTTTTTTAATATTCGAACATAAAATGTTCAATACATGGTTCTGGACGGTCAAAACACTTGACGAATTAAACGACAAATATTTGCTTGTTGATGATGTACGAGTCCATAAAATAAATTATATAATAAGCAAGGTTGATTTATCTGTGAGCCAAACTTTTGATCTTTATACCTCACTAGCGGCCCGTCCCGGCTTTGCACGGGGGGACTTAAGATTTTTTACATAGTTTTACGTTTTATTATTAAATTATTAACTTCGAAGTCCCGTCGCCAAAATGACATAACTTTGGAGCAAACATCTAAATCATTAAAACGATTGTTATGGGTATAAGATAAACAATTCATCCATAGAGCATTTTGTATAATTTTAACTATATGCTCAGCGCACGCCACGTAAGGCCTCAGAGACGATACTTTTCCCCCGTTTTTTAAACATTTTCGGTTACTGCTCCTCAACTATAGTACCTAGCGTGATATTATATAGCCTATGTTACTTCTGAATAATGCAGCTTTCTAATGGTGAAAAAATTATTGCAATCGGTCCAGTCGTTTTTGAGTTTATTCATTACAAACATACAAAAATACAAATCTATCCTCTTTATAATATTAGTGTAGATGTAGATTTAAACAAAGCGAAAATATTACTTTAGAAGCCTATGTAATGTGAACCGACAATCATATCTGTCTTTACCTTAATAATAATCGTATAAATTGTATGTGTTGAAAAAAGCATGTTTTTGACTATGATTTCTATCAACATGTATCGTCCCACGACTTTTTCTTCTCGAAACCTGTCCACATCAATAGAGACGTAAGAGTTTGCCTACTGCCATTCGTTACACTGTGGAACAACTCTCAAACGCCGGCGGTATCGTTTTTGCTGAACGCATGGCGAACGATATGGTTTCTTGTAATGGTCAAATGATGGGTTACCATCATCTGGGCTGGTTGTTTGTAATTGTGTAATTTCATATCCGTGCTTAGGAGATAGGCATATGATTACATCAACGTCTTAATGTACCAGTTAGTAAAAGCTTTTTATATGTAATAGGTATACTTATTGTTTTGCCCATTCATGTAACATATTAATTAGGTAGTACAAAGTGTTCTATACGCTAACGTCACGCCGTTGAGAGATCAGGCGCAGGACCGCCAGCTTAACATGCTGACTGTGGCACGGACATGCTTCCAACTTCCTTACTCCGGACTGAGTTATTTCTTAACACAATATTGGTTCGACCAGGGAAGCGAACCCGGGCCTTATCTCAGTCCTTACGCGGCACTTGCAACCAATGGACCAATGAGGCAATGGGCTCCCATTCAATCAACAATCGCGTGTGAATTAGCCACTAGGGGCGATTGTGTCGAGTGCGGTCCTCTGAATGTCAAATGCCACACTGTTTGCGGATCACTTTTGAGGGTGTTTTTTTCTATTAATATTAATATTTGAACATTAATCAACATGTAAGAGTCAATATGACAATATCAATGAATGTAAGATTTGAAAAACGAAACTGGGAAAAAAAAATCTTTCGTTCGCCCTTTTTTTAAGCTGGTACTGAGGGACACTGTTGCTTGCCCAATAGGTTTACGTTCATTGTATAAAATAATATGTTTAAAATGTACATTTCTGTTGTGCCTCCCGTAGCATGCGTTTACAGTCATATTATCAGACCTTTCTATACAGTGGAGCCGCCTGGAGATCGCAAAAACGAAATATTAAAACCCTATTTTAAATTAGAATTTATCAAACTAGGATTCCTAAATGAGTAATGGGAACAAGGTCATCCATGTAAAACAATTAAAAACAATAGGGTCGCTCACAATATCTATTACCACAACTAAACAAAGGAATGCGTATCTCCTTAACTTATCTTTTAGCTATTTTCATTGTTACAAAATATCCTTTTCGCAAAGACACGACAATGCTTTATTATGTTTTTTTTTATATGACGATATTGATTTTATTAAACCAGGTATACCTACTAAGTATGTAAGTAATTCATCATCATCATCATCATCGTCAGTCCATATACGTCCCCATGGCTAAGGCACGGGCCTACACCCAACTAGGGTGATTCGGCCTTAGTACCTAACCACGCTGGCCTAGTGCGGGTTGGTTGACTACAGAACCGAAGAATTTATGTACAGGTGTGCAGGTTTCCTCACATTGCAAAATTACCTATCACTATGTTAACTTTAACCCTTAATAGACTGCATATTATTATATACATTTTTCATTGATTTTCGTCGGTATTACAACTGCATAAGGTTCAAAATACCTCTATTCTCCCGTTGCCATTAAGGGTTAAAACTTTACCTTCAATCTTTACAAGAAAATGATATAAATTAACAACACTTACACACCCCACAAATTTACTCAAACAGAGAACTCATTCACATTTCCTCGAATAAACACAGTACCTCTTTCCTCGTAGTCGGTCAAGAAACGTCCTTACAAAGGGACGTGAGAAGCATGCTAAAGAGACGCCAATTCCATGCATTCCGTAAACAAACTGAGACAATAGGATTCCCTTACTATCGTCCTACCATCTTGGACACGTGTGGACACCGCTTTATTAAAAACAAACACACGCGATTGCCAACTCTACACCTTCGATTACAAGTTCTATAATCCCATAAAACATATGTCATTTCTTAGATTGAAATGCAAGCAGTTTTGAACCTTTGCGTTTTTGAAACAAGTTGTAGATTTGCGTGAATAAGTAAAATGCATTGGTGTGATTGTGATGAAAAGTATCCTTAGAGATATTCAAATGTGAAATATGTTTGATATTGATAAGTACTAAGCAGTGAAATAGTTTTGCATGTGAATTATTATTAGTTAAACAAACAGGACTTAAGTAAACCCACCAGGCGTTAGCTGTATGGACTTGATATGTACTTCTCTATACTATTAAAACATGAATTTACAACCACACCATCACATACATTCATCTGATCCCGTGGTAAATAGCTTCTGCACTTTTGTTACGGATAGCAAAATGAATAGTGGATACACAAATATACTTGAATATATTTAATAACACACCCAGACACAGAACAAACACCAATGTTCGGCGCACAAATATTTATTCTGAGTGGGCATGAAACTCATGACTCTTGAAACCGTAGCCAGTCAAACAAGAAGATATATATTTCCTACTGTACCTATTAACGCGTGAAGATTAAATGTGTCTTAAAGCCTTGTAGGCTTTTTAATTTGTCCCTTAAAATGCCTGTCGGGCATCGACACTAGTGCCGAGTACTAGTACAGATGTTTTGAAAACACTCACGCCACGTGTTTCGCATTCCGAAGTCGATCGACCGTAATCTAGTGATTCATCGATGATACGCATCAACAGTGCTTTATGATGGACATCTGATTCGTCTAGGAACATGAGTGTTAGATAAATAAATAATTGTACTTCGACGTTGCATCCTCGAGATTTATGATAACACTTGTAGTCCACTCTTCAATGTATTAGGCATCGAACACTATTTTAGAATACTGAAAAAATAAACTATTAAAAAGACATAAGTCATCCTCATTTTACCGCTCACCTGTGACATTGACGTCTTGTGTCATTCGCTTTTCGTGTTGGGCATCGATTTATGTTTATCCATGTAATTTATTGTTTAAAGTGAGTAATTAAGCAGTAATAAACAGTGTAAGTGTAAATTATGAGAAAGGGAAACGTAAGTAAGGATTTCGAGCATTTTAATCACAAAAAATCTCGAAAGAAAGTTACTTAAATAACAAACATCCAGTGATTCCGGTAAGTGCTTTACATTGATTAAATTTATCACTTCCAAAGGTGTTACACGCTCAATGCGGTGTGGATAATAATAGTGCAGTAAGCGTAATTATAAATTACTATGTAAAATAAACATAACTTATGACTATGACACCTAAAAAGTAGGGTTATGGATGTTTTGTTTTACACAAACAATTTCCCCCTATATTAACTAAAACGTAACTTAAATTGGAATATTTATTCTGTCTAGCCTTTTGGCACAGCACATTATAGTACCATGATAGGATTATAGTCCATACTGAGAACAATTAATCAAAGCAAAATCATTTATTGCTAGTCACATAAAGGATAAATATATAAAAATAACATTTTAGCTTTATAAACATTATAAACCAACTTAAAATTTAAGTAAAATAGAACATTATTATAACAATTAAAATAACTGATCATTAAACAATTATTGTAGTGAGTCATATGACTTGTTTATAAGTTATTCTTTTAATCCTGCAACGGACTGAACCTGTTGAAAATTTTCATTGGGTTTGAACCTTATGTCAAAAGAATAAAGTTCAGAATTTGGTGGGAATATTTAGCTATGGCTAAAGTTTAATCTGTGTTTTAGTATTGTAATATGTAGTACCATGACGTACTCTGTACTAAATACACATTATGTTATACTGTGATGATAGTTTACACTAAGAGAAATTATGTGTGAGGTGATTACAGTCTATTCTAAATACAAATTATATAATATTGTAACAAGAACATATAAATTATTTATTTCTTTGGATGTCAACTTAAACAAAATCACACGACAGTCAATCATGTTGTGTGTCATATATTGAGTTCAAAAATGGTCTGGAGTCAGATAAAGAATCTCGACTCATTATTATTGATACTGATGACAGTTATCACCATCGCCTTATGATAAAGATCATTTTGCCACCCATATACGAGTAAATGCAAAGTGCATGAGTAGATTATAATCCTATTTGTTCCATCTTCATTAACATTTAAATATGTCTTAAGGGAGATAATAAATGACAAAACCACAGGAATAATGATTGGTCCAAGTTGGCCAAGTCAATCCTGTACCCCCGTTTAGGTGTACAGTCAATCACATCTCCATTGTTCTTCGGACATGATTTAAGATAGTACAACAAATATATTAAAAGCTTTTGAAATATTATGGACAGTGTGTTGATGGATACAACACAGTATAAATAAAGACACAAATAGTTTATATAATACATATAAGAAGAAATATATAGAAGATATATATAAGTGAATTGAAATATGAATAGGTAAAACATGGAAATTCATATTGGGATGTGTATAAAGGAGATATTATATGATGTGTTTAGTATTATTATATATTTGTTTGGATATCCAACAGCAAATCCATAAGTAAAAATTACACATGATTGAAGATACAAAGCCAATAATTGGATATTACAACAAATAGAGTAAAAACTCTTGAAATATTATGGACAGTATGTTTATGGATACAACACAGTATAAATAAAGACACTCATAGTGTAAATAATACATATAAGAAGAAATATATAGAAGATATATATAAGTGAATTGAAATATGAATAGGTAATAAATGGAAATACATATTGGGATGTGCATAAAGGTGATATTATATGATGTGTGTAGTATTGTTATATATAGTATATATATGGGCATTATTAAATATGATTTTACACATATATGCATTACAGAGAATAGTGAATAAATGTGGTAAAAATTCCCATAGTGATTGAAAACATGCTAGTGGTTGTTGATCAGTATTGTGTGTTTAAACACTACTTTGTTACAATACGTTGATGAGTCATACACCTTATATACCTTGGTTTATATTTAATGACGTAGTATTGTGATGTCATATCACAATTTGATGATGACTCTTAGCCGTTTTCGGCTACTGCGACTATTATGAAATATATCAAAATATACATAAGTATATATAATACTAGCGCTCCGCCCGCGACTCCGTCCGCGTGGAGACGTTTAACATTACTTCTTTTTAGAGAAGTCGATTAAAAATCGGTCAATATCTGTACCAAATTTCATTGGTTCAGTACTCTATGCTGTGATTGCGTAACAGATAGGGTTGCCATTCGTTTGGATTTCCCCGGATCAATTAAGTGCCCAGGTTTTACCTAATGTGACCGACAATCTTCATGATCTTCGAAACTGCTGTTATGTCCGGGATTTTGCTGTGTTTATCCGGCATCACCAGTAAGGTGATGGCAACCCTAGTACAGAGAGTGTTAAGGATAAATAAATATATACTTATTCAAAGGATGTAATACCTTGACTTAAATTATGTAACTGCACTTTGTATGCAAATAAATATTTGAATTTGGCATGACAGTACTAAGTATGTAGTGTTCCATAGTCACTACTAAATACAAAGAATGTAGTACCGTGACGAGATTACGGTCTTTTCTAAATACAAATTGTAGTACCGTAACGAGATTACGGTCTTTCTATGTACAAATTATGTAGTACCGTGACGAGATTACGGTCTTTTCTAAATACAAATTGTAGTACCGTGACGAGATTACGGTCTTTCTATGTACAACTTATGTAGTACCATGACGAGATTATGGTCTTTCTATGTACAAATTATGTAGTACCGTGACGAGATTACGGTCTTTTCTAAATACAAATTGTAGTACCGTGACGAGATTACGGTCTTTCTATGTACAACTTATGTAGTACCATGACGAGATTATGGTCTTTCTATGTACAAATTGTGTACTACCTTGACATGATTATAGCCTTTACTAAGTACAAATTATGTCTAAACCTTAAGATGGCCACTCAGCGCGCTCGGGCAGCTCGTCGCCAGCGGGAGTTGGTAATACCGAAACGATGAGGAACTATATAAGGAACCAGAATTGGATTGACTTGCGATCGGTAGTTACAGTGGCACAAGAGCACGACTTGGATCTGTACGAAGGAAAACTACGATCCTTTTAAACGCTAGACCTGCTATAATATATGCTGAACCTTCGAGGAAGCTAACGATCTGCGGACTTTCTAGATATTTTGAGTGACTCAATGGTCGGGTAAATACCGTTTGAACCAGAAATAGTAGATGGAGTCTCTAAACGTTGGGGTGAAATCCTAACTGGTGGTTTATATGGGGAAGCTTTTATCAACTTTTCTAATGCTTGAAAGTGCTTTATTATTAAAAGGCCTTTATAAGATCAAGAACCGGGAATTGTCAAGATGTTCCTTGGTACACATCTGTTTATTAACTGTATTAAAAGAATAAATCATGGGCTGGTATAGACTAAGTTACATACCACAATATGAAGTGAAGTGCTATATTCACTTCAATATATTTAGTTATGGGCCCCTAATCCGTTTAACAATATAACTAAGATAAGTGAAAGAATTACACTTAAAAATTGATATCCCATGTTCACCACAGATAGTGTAACTTTCTAACGATGGAAGTTTTCTGAAATCCTTCAAGTGGTTTCAGAGCCTCTTCTATGAAACAATCAAACAATGAAATATTTATTCTTAATAGTATTTGTATAGATGATTTAATTAGACCTTTAGCTCCGATTGGTGACCACCTCAATCGCTCCTTCTCAAATTAACTTTGCGAAATAATAGGCAGTTTTGTTTTCACCACAAACTATAGATATTTATCGTGAGATATTATTGTTTACTTGTAAAAACCATTTTACACACGACAAGATTTACCATTAGTCGTCGTTATAAAAATAAAACACTTTAACGGTGATACAAGTACTTAAGTTTTTTGAGCTATCAGTTTGTGACATGCTTCGATTTCAGCAGCAAACAGACAGGGTCTTCGGATAAAAATCTTAAGGAAAACTGCGAATTGGACAGGCGATTCGTAGGTGTTTAACAGATTTTATTAAAGATTATTTGAAATAAAAATCATGATGCTATTGCACAGGCTGTTCACAGTAGTCGATTATGTGCATGATAATTAAAATATAGAATTATTAGGTACCCATATAATTTATGAAGACTGATTGAAACTAATAAGTTAAAACACTTAAGTTTCCATTTAAAGATGTGTTTTGCAACTTGTAGGTACTCTGAACATCTACAAGTGTTATCATAAATCTCGAGGATGCAACGTCGAAGTACAATTGATGGTTAAACAAACTTACCTGAAGTGAAGTTTGACCGTAATTGTACGAGACGTTGCATCCGAAGAGATTTATGATAAGTTCCCACCCTCCCTTAATAGCCCTTTTATAAGTATCATTATTGCAAAACTAGCTCTAAAACGAATGACACAAGACGTCAATGTCACAGGTGAGCGGTAAAATGAGGATGACTTATGTCTTTTTAATAGTTTATTTTTTCAGTATTCTAAAATAGTGTTCGATGCCTAATACATTGAAGAGTGGACTACAAGTGTTATCATAAATCTCTTCGGATGCAACGTCTCGTACAATTACGGTCAAACTTCACTTCAGGTAAGTTTGTTTAACCATCAAATATCACACATCGCTTGGATTGTTCCGATTCCGATATTAGTTGCTTAAGCACTTGTGTTACGGATATCAGAAACGACAGTGGTATACAATATAAGGCGTCCGACCGATTTCGGCCATGGCGACCGATCTCAAATGATCAGCCAATTGCGCAGGACTGTATGTTCCCTTACTCTCATAGTTCGGCGAGACGGAAATTCGACATGGCCCATATGAGATCGGACGCAGGACCACCGGCCTAACGTGCTTTCCGAGACACGGGCGTGCAACTTCACTTCGGTCTGAGTTTATTTATTTATTTATTTATTTATTTATTATTAGGACAACCAACAAGAAAAACACTGGTACAGATTAATAAAAGTGAATAAAAACAACATAAACTTAGAGTTAACAGAAAAACTCACACAAATTTTGCTCGACACTAGAATCGAACCGGGGGCCTCCCGGTCCTTACGTAGCGCTTGGAACGGAATTCTCTCTGGATCGATTATAACTGCACTTTTATTGGATACATGTATATTAGATAAATAAATTCGAAATCCAGTAGTCCCCGCGAATGAAGTCGCGAGCACAGCTGACTCATAAGAAGAAGTCTTATTATACGTCTTACTATAAAAATAATTAAGATCTACTCGTCCGGAAAAGAAAACATATTACTGGCTTGTTAAAAGATCGTATTTTATTCGATATATTCAATTATTCTCTCGCGCTTGTAATGTGAAACTACTTCAGATGCGTAACATAAGCGAAAATTTACGAAGCGCATCGTACCTACTCAATAAAAAACTGTTAAAATAAAACTATAGTTAAATAAAACGACAGTACAGAAATCCTTATACTGTAATTTCATTTTTCGTTCAATTGGACTGGGTCGGTGGAATAGTGGTTAGTGACCCTGACTGAAAATAATATTTGTGTGATGAACATCGGTGTTTGTTCCGTGTCTGGGTGTGAATATGTATTTAAGTATGTATTTATAAATATCCAAGTATGTATTCAGTCTCTGATGCACATAGTACAAGACTACAAGCACTGCTTAATCTGGGGTCAGATGACCATGTGTGGGAATGTCCCAGACATTTATTTATTTATTTATTTAATTGTAGTTACATTTCTTTTAAGACTGTTTTAAGAGTTTAGCCAATCAACTTCCTAAGAGTTTATTACAAAAATGTATGTAGTTGGGTTTTTACCGCGTGTAGACCCAGAATATTATAGTTTTTAATGTAACTGAACTCGAAAGTCTAAAATTAAATAGATATCTCATTGCTATACATGTATATTGTATACTATAGAGACAGTGCAGAGAGAGTAAACTACGCCATAAAACAGTTAACAATATGTAAGAATGTTAAGCATACTTTCGTATTTTATAGCACTATAGTTTACAATACAATAAGTATAATTTTTAACTCGAAAATTAGGAAATTTACAGTTCACATAAATATAATAATTACATAATTTTATACTTTCGCTCTTCTAGCTATGTTGTCTTACTACTCTGAGTACTCTGAGTGCTTACTTCAAAACAATTATTAAATAAAATTATGAACCAACCCCGAACTCGGTTAAAAATGACATGTAAAATGATACATAGCAAGGCAACTAACTGTCCCTTCACATAATTTACAATATCCTTACTTCCCTACTTTCCTTACTAATTTTACGAATGCGAAAGTAACTCCTGTCGGTCTGTATATCTATCACTATGCGCCCTCATAATTTAAATCTTCTTAACCGACTTTGTAGGACGTAATGTTTTATACTTATGTATAAATGACACCAGGCAGCCGCAATTGCTTAAGGAAAGTAAGTTCCCAATCTATACTATAATAAAAACGTAGAGGTAAAAATTCTTGTACTTTTTTGAAAAACGCAAAAAAAACAAGTCAGGCATATGTTTTGAGAGTAGTAGAACACATCCTCATACTTAAAAAAAATTGTGTCTCTGTTTGTTTGTTTGTTTCGACTGACCTTCTAAACGGCTGAACCAATTTAAATAAAAGTTTACACGAAGGTATTTTAAATTCCGGAAAAATGCATAGGATACTTTAAATCACTGACAGTTAACTGGTTCCCGTAGGATATTCAAAAAACCTAAATAAATGACTGATCTCTGAAACTATTACACCGATTTAAATGAAATTTTGCATGGTGATACCATACATCCCCGCGGTCAAGATCTTAAATACTTTTAGTCACAGAAATTCCTGTAGGATAGTTAAAAATCTAACTTTATGAGATCAGGTACAAAAATGGTAAAAGTATATCGACCAAAATGAACCTTCTGACTAGGACTATACGGACTACTTTATTGAGCAAAACGTCATAGTAGGGGAGGTAAATGGCTAGATTTGCAGTTACTCGAACGACATGGAATCGGAATAGAAAGATTACGAAAAGTATATTACACTTTCTTTATAAGTGGGGGGACAGCGATTAATACAGGAGGGCTACCTGGTAACAAGCTGTTGAAAGAAAAAAGTTATTTGACCGTGTCAGTCATTCAAAGTGCATGTTGAATAATCCCTAAAAAGTGACATTGTAACGATTTGGACCACAAAGTTATAATTAATCTTTGTGTCTGTTGAAAAACACATAATCTTGAGATACTTCAGCGCGTTACATTTTTATGCAGGAGGTTCAAGTTGATATCGAAGTCCTGCTGTATAATAATCTGTAATTTTTTTTTCTTAACCTGTATCACCTCACTGCTGGGCAAAGTATCCTTCAAACTCATCTACTGCTCTCTGTCTAATGCTACTTGCCAGTTCTTTGATACATGGACCAGATCGTCATACCACCTTTTCTTAGGTCTTCTTCGGCGAAAATTGTCTACAGGCACGCGATTTGTAACAAATCTGGTCACATTTCACATCACATTCCCCGCCCATTGCTACATCAGTTTTGACCAACAACAATACCAGTACGGGAGTGGATGGTGGTATATTAAATTTTTGCTTTACCTGCCTTTTGACTGCAATCCACCAAATCAGTGGTGTTGTTGGTCATGACCTTGGTTTTGGATCTATTCATCGTCAGTCTGACGTCAACTCTTTCTGCGCTCAGTTGTTCGAGCATCAACTCAAGTTCTGTCGATGTACGACTAGGAAAATGTCATCTGCGAAGCGAAAGTTTATCAGTCGCCTATCCTCTAATTTCTTTTGTTTCCTAAGAATATCATAGTGACCTGAAGACTTCTTGGAGCGTGCTACTGAAAGCTTTCGCGATAGGGAGTCACCCTGTTTAACTCTTTTTTGTATTTTGAATGTCAGGCCTTCAGTGTGCAGTTTGATATCGTCTGTGCTTTTTTGTAAATTATTTGGAGAAGTTTTATATATGTGGGTTCGACGTTTTGCTGAAGAAGAGAAAACTAAATGAGTTGATGTGGGTGATACCGTCGAAGACCTTTGAATAATCCACAAAGGCCAGGTTCAAAGGTTTATTGAATTCGCTACATTTCTCTATTACCTGGTTTTCGGTATGGAGGTGGTCAGTTGTCCAATATTTGCTTGCTGGCTTTCATTGGTGGTTTGTGTTGTTCCAATTGATAGACTGTTCGATATTATCTGAATGTTTATATTGAGGGATATTGCTATTCTAAGCAAATAAAGGGAAATTTATAAAAATTCACGTAAAAATGTTCGACATCATACAATTAAAGAAAGTTATCGTATATAAAGATCGTTACAAATAAAATCACATAGATCATTAGAAAACTGGTCAAGTACCCCTTGGATCTTTGTTGTGTCATCACGATTCTACGGTCTTCGTCCCATGTAAACCATCAGAGACTATTAGTTCTTCATAATCCTGCCCAATTCTTTTAACAGTGTCTTTGTTATTAGCATTAGCAACTATCCTGTTTAAGATTACGCACCCCCTTCCTCCCGTATGAAGTATACATACACGGCAGAGGTACATGAAAGGGTGCAAGGAGTGTCCTATTTAAAAATCTTACAAGACAGAGTCTGAGTCTGATCAATACTCCAAAAACTCCCGTTGGGCTCCCCAACTATCACGTTCTTAGCTGGCAAGTCATGTCAAATGCTGTCAGATTTGATATGATGTGATGAGTGTTTAGTTCTTGGTTAGTTTAAGAGATGTCACTATGCTCTATTATTTCGCAATATTGCTTAAAATACTAAAAATAATTCATAAGTTATATTTTATTGCGCTTTACGTTATTATCTCATTGTTTTATTACGAATACAATATAATCTACGAGAAATATACAAAAACAATGCGCAAAAGTGGCACAAAACAAAGTAGCAAAGCAAATACTGATTAATTCGTCAGATGGCGACACACATCCTTTATAGATATTTTGAGACAGTGGATCGGTATTTTGTATTTTTCCTTTTTTAAGTTATCCTGATATAAAAAATCTATTTTATGTACTAACTATATGGGTACAGTATGCTGTTTGCAACCATTGAAACCTGTTCCTGTCAAATAAATTAAAGTTTTTTCGTGGTTTTAGTACTAAAATGCGAAAAAATATTTTGTGAGTCCTAGCTCTCCTCTCAGGCTAGATTATTGCTTAGAAAAAATTGTGCGGGTGAAATATCTTTTAGTTGGCCGATTCGTTATGAAAAATGTGATATGTTGTATATCACCTATTAATCTGTGAACAATTTCAGGTTCTTTAATAACTATATTTAATTTTGTAATAGTTTTTATAATTTATGTATCTTTATTTATTTTTCCTGTAACTTCTTAAAAAAAATTCTTTCTGAAATTAAAAATGCAGGCAAAAGTTACTATTCTACGCAGACGAAGTTGCGGGCACAGCTAGTAAATAATATAAGTCCAGGCCAAAAACCTTACTAAGCATACAAAACTTCATGGAATGCTGTTACCAACCTCTCGCGCTTGACCGGTGCCGGCACGGGAATGAACCTGCGACCCCAAGCCCGTTAGCTCGTTCGCCAACCCATTGCAATCGGACGTGGGCAGACAATAATTGTACTTTGCAGAGTAATTTTGTTGTTTCGTGTTACGATATGGTTTATTTCCTTGGTTTATTGAAATTTCTGTAAGTATTATACGAGAGTATTGAAGAACTTGAGAGGTATGAGTGCTTTACGGATGTAACTCGTGTAAAATGATTCGAACGAAATAGACAATTGGTAAGTAAGCTTGCAAAAATGCACATTTATGACAATCCATTACATGAAAATGACATTGTATTTGGATATTTTTATACTCATTGATTAGAAGTCGAAGTCAAAGTCAAAGTTTTTATTGCGAACTTAGTGTTGTTATAGGTGTTGCTCGTATTGAACAACAGGGGCGATTAGATATAAAGGTATGTCATAATGTACAAGTAAAATTTGAGGAAATTCTGATACATGTTGTACTTTGGAAAATCTATGGAACATATAATCAAGCTTCAATTCCCAATTTCTTTGTGCAGCGAATCCTAGTATACAGTTCAGAACTTTTATGAAGAATAACGAAAACAATGCCCAGTAAGCACAAGTTTCAAGATGGTATGAATTTGGATTTATAGTGCTCGTTACCATTCCTAATAACCTATCTAAATACTGAACCAACCGTTTACTAGCGAATTAATGTTCGATAACTGCCTCGTTGGTCTATTGGTGGCAAGCGCTGCGTTAGGACCGAGAGGTCTCCGGTTTGAATCCGGGGTCGGGCAAAATTTGTGTGAGTTTTTCTATAATGAAATTTCTCAGCTCGGAGTTAGGAAGTTGGCGGTTGAACGCCCGTGTCTCGGAAAGCACGTTAAGCCGGTGGTCCTGCGCCCGATCTCTCATCGGTCATGACGGATTGCCGTCTCACCGAATCATGAGAGTAAGGGAATAGAGTGCACTTGTGTTTGCGCGGACACTTGTGCACTATAATATGTCCTGCGCACTTGGCTGATCTCAATTGAGATCGGCCGCCATGGCTGAAATTGGTCGGACGCCTTATTAATGTTCGATAAGACTGGACTAGAATGTGTAAGCATAAACATAATAATGATCCAATTTTACGCGCATAAAATGTGGAATGCTCCAGTCGTACGGTGAAAATAAATTATAAAACGGACGAAGCGAGAAAGCAGATGTTATCTACAATTGACTGGCATAAATCACGGAGCTGAAGTGATGTGGATAGCAAATTCCCTCGTTAGGGCTGATGTATGGGTCCCTTTCAGACGTCACGGTGTTCCAGGGGCCTTTTGCATCGAGACTCTTTGAACAAGGAGTTGTCTATACCAGTTAAGCCATATGTGCTGTGTGTCTGTGGTTTGGGCGATTTAATTTTGTAGCATTTTCTTGTCCGTCTGACAAGAGATTTTTCTTGACCAGGTTTGAAGTCATCGATTCAAATTAATATCTAAAAACGAGAACGACGATCTAAGATCGAGTTCTAAAAAAAAGCTTACTTGACAGAAAATTGCCTTGGGCCTGTCGACTCAAATGTGGACTTCACGGCCGCATACCAGCAGGTGTGGACATCCTGGACTCCTTTTACAAAAAATAAACGTAGCATGTCCATATGACGATCCATTTCCACGGCTGGTCATAGGCCTCCCCACGTCTTTGCCATTCCCGCCTATTTTTTTAAAATAAATTTTAAATATTGCACAACATCACATACATTGATCTGATCCCGTGGTAAGTAGCTTAATCACTTGTGTTACAGATATCAGAACCAAATAAACTTAAATATATTTAATAATACACCCAGACACGGAACAAACACCGATGTTCGTCACACATATATTTGTCCCGAGTGAGAATCGAACCCACGGCTCTTGGAACCGTAGGTAGTAAACCTGGGTCACTAACCACTGTTCCACCGAGCCAGTCTATTCTCGGCTACTTGCATCCAGGTCATAACAGCCGTCCTGATGACGATCCGGTTTCCCGAATTTACGCCACTACTATGGCTAGTAAGTCGAGCCTTATTCTCGTTCCGGTCAAAACTAAATTGGTCTTGAGTATAACCAGTATACTCATGAGATGAATTACCCAGTATACCCAGTATTCTGGTGAGGAGAGGCCCTGGCAGGGAGGCTGCGGGAGTGACGCGGAGGCAGCGCAATCTCAACGTATCGGATGCGCGAGCGCATGCGCGCGGTAGCTTAATTGCTATACTGCCTATTCAGAACCAGGGCTGACTCGGAATTGAAGCAAGTGAAGTATGAACTGTAGCGCTACCATGAGTTTAAAAGTGACAAACTCGATATCCCCTATGTAAAAAATGTCTATGGAAAAATGTACAGCGCCCCTAGCGGCAACGCTAAGTACTAAAATCGGTAGTATGAAAAAAACAATTCTATAAGTTTTTAACGTAATGTAAGTTTTCAATAGCTAACTTATGGTAGCGCTACTGATCGACCATTTAGGAGTGAGAGCCATCCGCTCCCCCGCAAGCCCGGTGATGATGACAAGGCTCCTCCAAGCCATCATCGTTAGTCAGTCAGAAAAAAAAAGCTACTTATCGACTCGCTCGGTGGAAGTGATGATTAGTGACCCTGGCTGGCGATTCCAAGAGTCGTGGGTTCGATTCGCACTCGGGACAAATATTCTTGATGAACTTCGGTGTTTCTTCCGTGTTTGGGTGTGATTACGTATTTATAAATATATATTTATGTATATCAGTCTCTGACGCCCATAGTACTCTGCTTAGTTTGGATGAGATGACTGTGTGAGGAAACGTCCCAGATATTCACTATGAACATCACACACAAATGCTGTGCTACGAAAGGTTTCGTACCTCTAAAAAAGAACCCTTATAGACTGTGTATCTATATGTGTGTAGGTAGAGGTTAGTTTAGCTTATATGCTACGGACATTATTGCGTGTAGACTCATAATAAATACTGATTAATGAAGTCGATAAATTTTAATAATAATTAATACATATATTATTTATATCCGGCAACATATTTTAAATAACTGTGTCGCTAAATCAATAACTTACTTAAACCTATATGGTTTTTTAATCTGAATTTCCTATAATATCATATAATAAGGTGTCCGACCGAATTCGAGGCAGTCATCGAGGAAAATCCTACAGTGAATAAACGAAAAGTAGTCCAACAAAATGCGTATTTATCTATCTATCAAGAGTATAGTAAGTGACAGCCCTAAAACTTAGATACAACCTTCCAACTTGCGTGGGACTAATCCTATACACACATGCCATACATTTACACCTTATCTCCATGCAATAGAGTCCAAAATCGCAGTCCACATACATGTTAAAGCATTTGACTGCTCTTGAGGCTACGGCCTCTTCAGTTACCTTGTGTGATGTTAATTGCTCAGTAATTGGCTGAGTCTGGGATCTATCCTTATGTGTTTGCGACATTTTGGGATCCAATGAATAGAAGTACTTTTTAAGGAAATCTTGTTCGGACCATTGAGTTGGTTTGTATGTGTTTTAATTGTGTGTGAATCTAGTAGGTTGGAGTTTCTCATGCAAATATTCTTAAAGCATCCAAATATATCTTACTTTTAATCGCATATAACATTACTCTCTTATTACACAGTTGGGTAAAAAGTTGTGTGTCTATACGAAATCTGTACCAAACATCTTACTGGCGTGGAAGCGTGATAGACAGAGTTACTATCGCATTTATAATATTGGTAAGAATAACATTTGAACCAAAATAAGTGAAGCCGCAGAAAAATAAGAATTTTTGTCTATTATCAAACTCAACTTAAACATATAAAAAAAATGAAGTACCTAGTTAATATGTAAAATATTTTACAGTAAAAAAAAACGTAATTATTTACATTGCTTTTTTTATTGGAATACATTTAGCCGGTTAGTAAACAGATTATACACATACTGATCTAATTGTTTGATATCATAATGATACGTACCAGGAAATCAACAGTAAAGATTTACATATAAATGTATTTCAAGGCCGTATTATATAACCATGCCATAAAGTACTCTCAGCCCTTAATCTAAATTACAAATAATTTTACGTACAGGTGAAGTACACTAAATCGTAGTAAACTATAGTGAACCATAATTACTTGTACTTATATTGGTTCCTTACTGGCGAATCGAATCAGCTGACTTTTATATTTCAAGAAAAAGAAAACTAAACAATACATTATACCACAAAAGTTGTCATTGTATTGACATTTTTAGATACCTATCTAAGTCACCTAACTTCTATTAATGTTTATCCAATGTTATCTTTTGTAGTAAGTATGTAGAAAGAAAGAAAGAAAATTATTTATTAGGTATCTCAAATAACATTTACATACAATGAGATCAAATTAAAATACTAATTATAATCAAAATTAAACGATTTAAATCGAATTATGTAGATACCAAAAGGGTCTTGCTTCAAAATGGCGTGATGGTGCATAGAGCCGCCAGTTGTAGTTAAACTTTTATAAAATTATTGCAGCAAACTGCAATAATTAAAAACTTGTACCATATAAAGAGTCTTAATTACGAGATAATAAACAAATCAGTTCAATCACTCTTAAATGTTTTAAAATATCTTAAGTTCTTTGCTGACTTGACATTGATAACCAAGCCGTATTAGGAAGCATTTTATTCATTCTCTTTAGAGTAGTCTAAGACCGCCCACACTAAGGTAATCACCGTAGTTACAATCACATGATTGACCTCTAAATGATTGGGCAGAGATTAGGGCTGTGACGATGACACTAACATGAAACAGATGATTATGAAATTGCCCACATAACCAAAATCGTCGATGGCAGAGTGGTTCAGGTGGTTTCTACCGTGCGAGAGGTCGTAAGTTCAAAGCCCGCTACGAACCACTGTGTTTTCAAATTCATTTATATGATCGTTCAACGTTTTAACGGTAAAGGAAAACTTCATGAAGAAATCTTTCTTTGTAGATATGCACTGTGCGTGCACCTACGAAGATATTCTAAATTTGTGTAGTCGACCAACCCGCACTTGGCCAGGGTGGTTGACTAAAGTCTGATCACCCTAGGTTAGGGTAGGCTCGTGCTCCAGCAAAAAGTTGGGCTGTGTCCTTACTACATAAGCCTTCATCATCAGCACATATACGTCCCCACTGCTGGGGCACGGGCCTACCCTAAACTAGGGCGATAAGGCCTTAGTCAACCACCCTGGCCAAGTGCGGGTTGGTCGACTACACAACCTTAGAATTTATTCGTAGGTATGCAGGTTTCCTCACGATGTTTTTTATCCACTTTTAAAGCGTCGAATAATCGTACATATGAATTTCAAATATGAAATAAAAAGAAAAAAATAAACTTTTACACTATAACTTTACTGTCAACTTATAACATTTCAAATTCAACATATTTGACACAATTTATATGTTTTAAAAGCTTGTCGCGAGATTTAAGTACTCGTATTTACTTTCTTAGTTTAAAATTTTTAATAGGCAGGTATTTTAAAACTTGCTTTTAAAATTACGAGTAGGTACTTAAATCTCGCGACAAGCTTTTAAAACATATAAATTGTGTCAAATATGTTGAATTTGAAATGTTATAAGTTGACAGTAAAGTTATAGTGTAAAAGTTTATTTTTTTCTTTTTAGCGCATTTAAATAAAAGCTTGTTTTTAAAGATTTTTTTACCTTAATTTATTTTATACTTTTTAGTTTTCACCTTGTAAGTTCCTAAGTCTGTTCATCTCATTCAACTCATCTAGGCGAATCAAACGAGCCCAAACTCGATGGGGTTGTGTCGTTTAAGTACTGAGTTCCTTTGGCTGTCTTCCGGCTCCATCATCAGACCCTGGTTACCATCTAGCATCTAAGTACTCATCTAGGCGAATCAAACGAGCCCAAACTCGATTTGGTTGTGTCGTTTAAGTACTGAGTTCCTTTGGCTGTCTTCCGGCTCCATCATCAGACCTTGGTTACTATCTAGCACCAAAGTACTCATCTAGTCGAATGAAATGAGCCCAAACTCGATGTGGTTATGTTATTTAATTACTGAGTTGCTATGGCTATCTTCCGACTTCATCATCAGATCAGCTCCATGTCATAATAATATTGCATTGTCATCGGATATACACGTGCATGCAAAATTTCAGCTCAATCGGTTGAGGGCAAGTGCCTTAAAATTGAGTTATAAAATTCCACCCGAACACACAAACATACATACATACATACATTGCAAGTTAAATAAAAGCTTGTAAAATATGTAGCATTTAATTACACACGTAATACGATGTAAGAATCTCTCATTTTGTAAGTGAGGGCTGTCCATGTTTTGAGTTTCATAATTGTATCTTTCGATACTTTCTTAGTTTACCCATACCAGATGTAGTACTTTCATATGAATATATGCGTTTTAAAGATTTTTGTTTAGGCAATAGCAAGTTACATCGTAAATGATTCAAACAGAGAAGTGCTTGTAATTAACAAGAAACACGACCAATATCATATGTAGACAGAGTCTGTAACAGCTACCAATCCACACTATCAAGTTACAAACAGCCTTCAATTTACGCAAACGTTTGAACATTACTCTACAACAATGATAGATATTCAGACAACTTATTATGTCGATATCGTTACAATCCCATCCCTAGGACTCTATCTACACATCAATAAGTTTAATTGGCCCACTTGTCCCAAAGCATAATCTGCAGTTTATATTTACGACACCATAGTTTCCGTGTATTTATCTACTACTGAACTTGGAATTACGTCGATACGTATTTACGAATACTCAGTAGCTTCGGATAGGGCTAGACGACTATTAAGTTAGTTATAAAAGCTTAATTAATTGACTTGTGGTGCAATTATTTTATTTGATGTCGTATAATGTTGACGGCTTGTGCTGAGAGTCAGGGGCGAATGTTTGAACACAATGACAATGGTAATGACAACGCTTTTATGTTTGTTTGTTTGTTGAAAAGCTCTTAGCTTTGAATAAAATATTACCTCATACGATTTTAGACTTTCTCGTATCATTACATTAAAGACTACCAATGGGTGGTGTGGGACCATGACCCCTATCTTTTGACCTACACGCGGTATGGGTATTGTAAAGTTTTAAAAATATTCTTCTTTTTCATATCGTAAGGCTGATGAACAACCTGGTGTTTTCATCAGCCTTGTGATTTAAAACGGCCGTAGGCCTCTGACATGGCTTCACACACCGTTGAAACATTTCTCAGGTGTGCTGGTTTCCTCACGATGTTTTCCTTCACCGTTAAAGCTTTGAATGATGGTACATATGAATAACAAATTTGTAAAACACTTTGGTTCCTGGCGGGGTTTGAACTGGCGACCTCTCGCATGGCAACGACCTTAACCACTCGGCCATCGATGCTTTTTTTTTAAATATTACCTCCCAAAAATTAATGTAGAGCTCAAGTTCAACAAAATTGTTTAATAAGATCCCACAAAATGTTATTGAATTACCTTTTTATAATTTCAAACTTTTTATTAAGTCGTGTCTTGTGAAAAAAGCATATTATAAAGTAGAAGACTACTTAAATGATAAAAATCCATGGACATGATGAGCTGCTCGCTTGGACATCAATGAATTATGTAACTTGTGAATTTTTATGTAATATGTGATTAATTTATTTACAAATTGACGTGCAAAAGTATTTCATGTAAATCTATTTGCAGAATAAATTATTTCATTTTATTTCATTTCATTTCATTTCATTTCATTTCATTTCATTTCATTTCAAGTAGTTATTTCAAAGTTTCCTTAAAAAAAACATCCACAAATATCCCGCTTACTTTGTGCCCGCGACTCCGTCCACGTGAAGTTGTTTATTTTTATTTGTAAAGAAATAAGGATTACTTTATTAAAAACCTTTGAGGTGTGGCCCAACCATTAAACAGCATTAATCTAAAATTGTACATCGGAAAATGCTTAGTTCGTAATCACTTATAATTTTTCAGCCACGTTGTGAGTTTCTAGACTAATGAGTAAGTGATCATTTCCGTTGGTCACTTCCGATCGACTCCCGGACGCCCGGTGTTGTAAGAGTTGTAACAGTTGCCATATACTCACACAGCAACGGTTATTAGGCATTAGTTATGTTAGATACTGTTGAGAACACTTCAGAATGTTTGGAAAAAACTACGAATTGAGAAATCATTGTTTTTAACCGACGAAAAAGACCTCCACCTTATCGTCGGTTTTTGTTTCACCTTTAAGGTCACGTTTAAAATATCAAGAAATGTACTTTTTTAAAGAACAGTTTCATACTAATAATAAATCCTTTCATCTACTCTGACTACTTTTTGTATCCGTGAAATAATAAAAAATGGCCATTACTATCACAAACTTCGAAATCGTGTTACGTTTTCAGTGTATTTTGGTATAAAATATTAAATAGCGCCATCTATTGATGAAAATACAAAACTAAACAAATTAAACTCACCATCATAGCTATCAGGGATGTACAACGGCTTTCCGACCAGTTTCCCCTTCTTCCCGGATAGAGGCACCGCCTCCACCCGCCTGTGTGCCTCCAGGACCCTATACAGGAGCACTGGCCTCTCCTCCCCCTCAAACTTGACCACGCGAGGGAGGGAGAACTTGTCCACAAACTCCTTCAGTGACATCGCTTCGTTAGAGTCATCTTCAGGCTCTACCGACCCATTCCGTCTACCTAACAGGAAGTTATCAGCCCACTCCGGAGCATTAGGCCTCCTTTCCAAGTAATCCGGCCTTCTTTCACTACTTCTTGGCTTGTACCTTGGAGGCCTCTCCCTCCTCACTAACGCCTCATTAGCTTCGGCGAGCCATCGCGTCACCAGCCTCTCCCTCTCTACGTCCAAGTATCTTGGCTTCGAAGCGTCGCTGGCGAAGCGTGCGGCGTCGAAGCAGTACTGGGGGGGTGGGGCTCTGATTCGGGGGGGGAAGAAGCGGGGGGGCGCGTAGGGGGGGTGCGGCGCGTACGCCGGCGGCGTCCGGGGCGCCGAGCCTTCGACTGACGCCGTTCGGAACATTGTGTCAGGCCATTGATGCGACTTCCGCCACCTGGAACCAGAGACAAAGAAAAATTAACACCTGGAACTTTTAAAGGTTAGTGATAGGGGTGGGAGCCATCCACTCCCCCGCAAGTGCAAGAATTATTACGAAGCTACTTCAAGCGATCATCATATGGCATCCCTCATTTGCTATACGTTTTAGACTATTTATATTTAAGAGCTGTAGATTTCGAAAAGACAAAATAGTTAAATAGGAGTATCAAATACAAAGCTATTTAGTGTTAATTGTTATTCTTGGATATTTTTGTGACAATAATTACTTTTTATACGTGATAAAAATAGTCTATTAGTATGACTATCTTTGGCATGGTTAAGATAAATGGAGCGATATTATGTGGAACATATACCCCAAGAAATACCAAAGATGACGATCACAATTCTAACACAGACGCCACTTTTCAGACACCCAGCCTTTTCTTAGCAATATCGATAACTCAAACCCGACTCATAGCGCTAATACTACGCCTGTCATAACTCAAGTCCAGTAATGTCCAGCTATTTGCTCAGGTGCATATTCAAACGCATTAGAGTGAATGTGTTAGTTACCATTCATTATTATTCTGGACTGTACGTGAACTGGCGACCTTAGCACAATGCCTGGATAACTGAGTTAGGTATCCAGTTTAGAATAAACGAGTTAGGTATACTTAAAGATCTTAGTTGTTAGTTAAGTATGATAGAGTACCAGTTGCTACTAAATACTAATGTACTCTATTAATTGTTGATAACGTCAATAAAAATCATTAACCAACTGTAGATCTTATTATCTATTCTTAAGATTTTTCTTCCTAAAAGAAATAAATATAATAATAAGTACTAGCTTTCTGTCTGCGACTCCATTAAATATAATATTATCATTGTAGCGAAATCGATCAAAAGGTAGCATTTTGACTGGCTCGGAGGAACAGTGGTTAGTGACCCAGGTTTACTACCTACGGTTCCAAGAGTCGTGGGTTCGATTCCCACTCGGGACAAATATTTGTGTGACGAACATCGGTGTTTGTTCTGTGTCTGGGTGTATTATTAAAATATATGTATTATATTTAATATATTTGTGTATCCACTGTTGATGCTGACATTCGTAACACTAGTGCTTAAGCTACTTACGACGGGATCAGATCAATGTATGTGATGTTGTGAAATATTTTATTTATTTATTATCTTAGGTGCACAACCTAATTCCATTTCATCATCGGGGCATCGGTTCAATAATTTTAGCGGGAAAGAACTTACATTCAGCGTTCGTTCGTTAGTAAGAATTCAGTAGAATTTATATAAATTTTCAGTCCTCTAGCTAGAAATCACACAAAACAGCCCATTTCACTTCTCAACGATCTAGTGACCCTAGCTCCGACTAACTTCCACACAGTATACATAGAGGTATATATCCACATGGTCCAAGATCCCAGAGCTGCCAGACATCACTTATTTTCTAATGGACAAAATATATACGATTGAGTAGTGTTGGGGTGTACTATCATCATATGACTAGTTGCTACCTTGACCAGACGGCCATTTTTCAGATATCAACCAATCAAGGTACATAGAAAAACTGCTCACCTCACTTAAATTCTGATGGCTGATTTTAACATATATTTCACACAATATCATTAAAAATCAGGATTCATTACTCCCAGACACATGCGGTCGGCGGTTTTACCTTACAGACGCTTTAAAGCTATGAAAAAAATTTTACTTTTACTTATTTTCTGATGCTTGATTTTTATATATGTTATTCAAACAACTAAAAAGTGCTCATCTGACCGCAATAATTATAGAATTGTACCTTACAAACTATTCTATTAGAAAAACTTAACTAAATTCAATTAAAAAAAAATAATCTAAAACAGTTGGGTCTGGTGAATGTTTGGCCCCTTGGATCGGTCTGTCCGTTTGCAAAACGTTTTAAAATAGTTGTTTGAATAACATATATAAAAATCAAGCATCAGAAAATAAGTAAAATTAAGTAAAAGTAAAATTTTTTTCATAGCTTTAAAGCGTCTGTAAGGTAAAACCGCCGACCGCATGTGTCTGGGAGTAATGAATCCTGATTTTTAATGATATTGTGTGAAATATATGTTAAAATCAGCCATCAGAATTTAAGTGAGGTGAGCAGTGTTTCTATGTACCTTGATTGGTTGATATCTGAAAAATGGCCGTCTGGTCAAGGTAGCAACTAGTCATATGATGATAGTACACCCCACCACTACTCAATCGTATATATTTTGTCCATTAGAAAATAAGTGATGTCTGGCGGCTCTGGGATCTTCCTCTAACAAGTCTAGACACATGAGTTATTATGACGTACCTGTATCCAGACATTTGCAGTAAATAATGTTCACAATCGTACTTCGGGTTGGTATTGGGTTCGACTTTGTGTAGGTGCTGAGATAATGAATTCAGTATTTGACGACTAAATTATGGAATTCGATGGTGAAATCCGGTTCGTTGATATTATCGCCGAAATACTTTAGTATTTCAGGTTGGGCAAGCATTTTTGCCTGACTTAGGTCTTGAGTCCAGAAACTGTCAATAAAGGACCAACTACAAATATACTTATGAAGATACATTATAGAACAAATGTATGTCAGACAAAATCACATATATTAATCTGATCCCGTGGCAGGAAGCTTATACCTCTACACTTGTGTCAAAGATATCAGAAACAATAGTAGTATTATACAAGTATACTTAAATATGTATGTAAAAAACACCCAGACGCGCACAAAACATGATTTTTCACTCGCACTGATATTCGAACCCTCAATTCTTGGCTAGATGACTCTTTAAGAGACAGGGGCTACCTTTTTTTTCCTAATTGATATACGAAGATGGTTTGGAGTAGCCTCGTCATCATCACCAGACTTGCGGGAGAGCGGATGGCTCTCACTCCTAAAACCAGGTAGAGGCTACCAAACACGTACGAAACTCGTACCTCGTACATCATTGGGTCAGTCGAGTTATAAACAAACCAATAAGAACTCTGCCTCCATTTTAGGGGTGAGAACCTTCCGGTCCCCCGCAAGCCCGGTGATGATGATAAGGCTACTCCAAGCCATCATCGTTAGTCAGTTAGGAAAAATAAAATCTGTTTCCATTTCCATTACTAATTAAAAAACTACCACCCGTTAGAAAATCGTGTAACAACGCATAAGACATACCCAAAGCAATTGTCTAAAATCTATCGGGAACATCGCGCCAAACAAATCATAGAGCTCACAGGGACCACCTCATCTGAATACTCCCGTGGTCTCTCGAGATCTTCGCACGAGATACCACTGTGTCGACAGGTTATTAGCAGCCATCTTGGTTTATTTTATTTCGCAGCTAGTTTACCGCCTTGTTAATCGGCTGGTGGGAAAATCCGTTTGAAGATCGAAGGGCTTGATGAATTAGATCTACGACATTTGCATGTGCTGTTTACATTGGGTTTGCTAAGCTTTTACGAGCCATAACTACATGTGTAAATAAATAACTCTAGGTATACATAGTACACATGTATACGGTTTATAGAGTTATTTATTGTAACTGCCCTATATAAATAAATCCTTACTAATTTTATAGATGCGAAAGCTTATCTCTGTGTGTTCTGCTTTAAAGTCACACCTACTGAGCCGATTTGAATGTAATTTGGTATACAGTTAATTTAACTGTTTATCAAGCTTAATTTTAACAAGAGAAATGACATAGAATTTTAGACCGATTGCGCTATAATGGAATAATGTTTTAAGAATAAATAATTAAAAAATTAACAAATATTATACAACATTACATATATTGATCTGATCTCGTAGCTTAAGCATTTGTGTTTTGGATATCAGAATACTTAAATAAATTTAATAACACACCCAGACACGGAATAAACACCGATGTTCGTCACACAAATAATTGTCCCGGGTGGGAATCGAACCCTCTTTATGCGATCAAAAAGACCAGTCTCTAGTGAGAGTATACACCGTGAAATTTTAGTGATTCTTTTCCCGCAGCAAAATGATTCTATCTTAGTATCACAATAGATTTGTGCAGTTCTTTTTTATCAAAATCAATAAATGCCGGTTTAACGAAAGGTTTAACTGAAACTCGAAAGCACGTTCGAACCGCCTTATTACTAAGGGCGTAGAGCTTCTTTAGCTTTAAGCATCGATTTCATGCGGCAAGCAGTACCTGATTACGACACATCTTATAAAAGAACGATAGTTTCTCTCGTTTTCGAGTTGGAAAATTATTATATTAAAAATTTGAAAAATATTTTTTTTTTCAAGGAACAATTTGCATGATTCGATAGTATTGCTAAAGGTAAATCATTCTGCCACGGGAAAACAAAAACTCAAATTTCACGGTGTATTATATAGATCGCAGGAAATGCAAATCAACTTAACAATAGATCATTCATTAAATACAATCATTTTTCTCATTTACTCAACTTCATTATAAAACCATCGCTCATGGTCGTCAATGGTGATGCAATACAATCGATTATGTATGATGTTAATTAATATGAGTTAATCAATCGTATCGTAATTCGATTACTGGGATGAGCCTCCGACACCCAGAGTTACTCACGACTCTCTCAATAAAAACATACGGGCAATGATTTTGGACGGCACCGCAAAGTTGGATAAACTTGGAGAGAATGACGAGAAGATGGGGGGAAAACCATGTAGCGTTATCAAGTGCATGTGTTTTTACCATTTTAGGATTGTGTATAATTGACCAGCTTTCGCTTAACTTATAGTACATAAAAACCTTTCTCTCAAACCCCTCAAACCGCATCCAAATCCGTTGTGTAGTTTTGAAGATTTAAGCATACATATACAAGGGACAGACAGACGAGGGAAGTGACGTTGCTTCTTCTTATCGTATGGTTGATGAACAACCTGGTGTCAGAGTTTTTAAACCGCCCGTAGGCCTCTGACATGGCTTCACACACCGTTGAAAAATTTCTCAGGTGTGCTGGTTTCCTCACGATGTTTTCCTTCACAGTTAAACGTCTAATGATGGTACATATGAATTTCAAATTTGAAAAACACATTGGTACCTGGCGGGGTTTGAACTGGCGACCTCTCGCATGGCAAGCAACGACCTTAACCACTCGGCCATCGACGCTTTTTACTGTGCCGAGTGAAGTTGCTTTGTACTATGTATTGCAGCAGCTTATGACCTAACTTTAGCTCTCCTCAAGATATACCTAGTAATGAAGCTCATACTGAAATAGTTGCAAGACACTCATGTACACCTTTAAATAACTAAATAGGTATTTGCTGCTTCTGCCTTACTCTGAGATGCTTTAAAATATTTGACATGATATTTGTCCCAGAAATAACTCTCCTAGATTCTAATGTTTCCTTCATTGAATATTACTCTGACATGCTAAGAAATATTCGGCTTGATATTTGTCCCAGATATAAACCTTCTTGATTCGACTGTCTTCTTCGTCGAATAGAGTACACGAGCGTATGCTATCTCGTCTCGGCTATTTCTAGGCGTAACCAATCAAATGTTATTGATGTGGCTATTTTTATGCCGAGAGGCCGTCGTCTGACGGCTGACTGATAGCTCTTGCGATCTGTCTAGGGTACCTTAAGGTACTAAACATAGCATACGTTAGTATACAAAGGCATTGGTTGAGTTTAATAACCGAAACAAGTGACGTTTTCAGTAAAATAGTCATAATAATGGCTTTTACGATTTGGTAGAGCATGTCTTTTGCACCAAGGGAAAATATTTGTTTGATAAATATCGGTGTTTGTTCCATATTTTATTTTAGTAACACCTAAGTCGATCATTTTTTTTTATCTCAGTTGGGAATCCGCGACTCTACCGCACGAGACCGGGACTCTACCAAATGCGCCATAAAACCAATAAAATTGTTATCCAGACACGCGGCAGTGTATCAAGCCAAGTCCAAGTAGAAGCTAGCCAGCGCCAAGTGTAATTTTAATTTTACACCATATTGTCATAGTGGTCTCTTTTTTACAAAACCAAACGAACATTTCATAATGGTTATAATCAGGGTTATATTTATCTCGTACCGTCCATCTTCCAAAGATTAACTAAGATATATGACCGCAATCTGAGGTACCTTACAAGCAATCAAGCTTTTCCAACGTGGGACGTACATACCTAAAGATCTATTAGATCGGATATTACATAAACGATACTTTGAAGCTAGAGGTTGTGTCAGAGAAAATTGGCAATCAAATTGTGACCACTCTTATGCAATGGTAGGCTATTAGTAAACCTAATGTATTGTTGTAGTGCTTCTGTTAATGTTCGCTCTTTGATGTCCAATCAGATGAAATTAATGTTTTCTCGTGCTTCTATTGAGTAATGCAATAATAGTCGTTAATTATTATTAATATAAAATCTCGAGAACAGCTGATTCGTTTTCGCTAATTCTTTTTGTTGCGTTCTTTATTGTCGAATGGAGGTTCTTATGTAATAAAAATATGATTTTGCACAGGATGTTAGAATATTTAAGATGCAATAGTTTCTGTCTTAAAGCCAAAACCACTTAAGTAGTTTAAATTTATTTTCGTACACAGATAGTGTAGAGACCGAAAAAGGACTGAGAAGGATAGGCTTCTTTTTAATCACTATAAAGGAGTAATATTCAGCGCGATAAAGTCCTATAGCCAGCGTCAGCGTCATATAGTCATATATGTAAAAGTTGTACATATATTTTTAATTTGTACCGTAAAGATCTAAATTACAAATTACTCACACACAAACAGACACACACACACTCACACAATCACATGTACATGTTCTAGCAAACTCACGCTTGCTGAACTAAATCTATTTTTAATATTTAGCTGTGTATAAGTCTAGTTTTATTTTGTCATACATATAAATTTTATTTTGTCACAAGTTTTACCCTGTCATAAGTTTTAATTTTTTGTTAACAATATAATAAGTACCCAGCATTATAATTATGGCTCGGGCTGTGTCCATTCAGAAAATTGTTGCTCATTGTCAAATGTTCTCTAGACTCTGCAATACAAGCTTTAAGCTTAGTGCAGACTCCGCTAGATATAGTTTAGTTGTAATCAATTACTGAAAATAAACAAATTTTAATTTTAATTTTTTAATTTTATATGTGCAGGTTTCCTCACGATGTTTTCCTTCACCGTTAAAGCGTTAAAGTTAAGATTACAAATGCTATAAATAAGAAATTAACTCTGTTCGTCGATATTCCTTCCATAAATAATTAATAAATTAACCGAATCAAGTCATGCACATTGCACACAAGGTATCTACAGAATAAGAAAGGACATACTACTTATTAACCGTCTTCGTACTAAAAGAGTAGTGCTTCACGCAATAAATATATTAACGCAGACGGAGTCGGAGGTGGAAAACTAGCTTTTTTATCATTATAAATATTCGCTGTAGCCAGCTAATGTAGCCACATTTAAAGGTTTTTTTTTATTTGTCAAAATTAGTTCAGAATATAAAATCCCGCTCTATTAATGTTACCAACACTAATTATTTTACATAATAATGGCATTTATTTAATTGAACACATTCAACTTCAGTCGATTGACAAGTGTAATTTATGGCGATGACATAAAATGTATTAAATGTCACACATAATTTACGAGGCAATTAAAGTCAATAACATTTAAAAAGTTTCTCAATTGGCATTTGACGAGATACTTTAACTATACCGGCTCTACGGAGGCACTATCCAATTCGGGATAGTGCCTTATGTGTCAAGAACTCACGACCCCTTTTCTTGTCGCGATGTAATGCTTTACGCACCGTCACCGGTAATGAAAGAAAGAAAAAACTTTTATTGACCACGACTTGAGGTAACAATGACACATAGATACATACACAAGACACAAAACGCACACAAAGAAATAGAACACATATGTAAGGACTTTGTGAGTGGTCAACGAGGTACAGGCCTCAGCATATGCCGCATCAGCCCAAGAGCCGCTGCAGCGCTGGTATTCTGGCCGTACCCCGATGGTAACGGTAATGGGGGTTCTCTCCCGGTGGTGTGTCGGACTCCCCAGCGACTGGCGAAAAGATGGTAAATGCCAGTCGCTTCTCCTGGGCGAAGTGCAATGCTCAGGGATTCTACCCACTAAAACACCGCGGTATACCTCATCGCCTTGACGGAGTCGAGGTACTCTGGCATAGCCCTTAACCCACAACACCGCCGGCCCACAGAACCCACGACTTTTGGCTTGGTGGCGGACTCAGTGGGACAGTGGTTAGTGACCCTGGCTGAGGGTTCCAAGACTCGTGGGTTCGATTCCCACTTAGGACAAATATTTGTGTGATGAACATCGGTGTTTTAAGCTTAATCGACAAGCGTCATCGGATTTATTGGGCCTATCGATCTCACGACCGCTTTTTATCAGGTGGAGTGAGGTCATCCCGGGAGTCTATTATAAAATCCTATCCCATCCGACCCCGAGGGAAGTCTCAATATTAAAAACGGAAATAGTAAAATCATTCAATTTATCCTAATAATAAAACGTGAATTACATCATATCTGCATAGCCAATGGAGATCCCGAACAATTATATTTACAATTTACATCCACCATTGCTAATAAAGTCGATAGCCAGGGATAGAGAACCTTCAAAAAATATATAGCATAAAAAAACATTATACGTGCTCAATTTTATTCGTATATCGTCAGTATATTATGTAGCTATTAAACATTTTTTTGTAGTAATTTCATTTTTGGTTGAGAATAATGGATATCGCTTAACAAGAGCAAAGGCTCCTTACAAAATATTGAAACAAAGTGCAACATACATACATTGCAAGTTAAATAAAAGCTTGTAATATGAAACGATACAACTCACCGCACCCAGTGATGGCATTATGCCACGAGTCCGGTCCAACCGGCAAACCAGGGAGCGCAAATTTGTGTAAGGAAAGATGAATGTTTGCTAAATCGTTCACCATTCACCGCCCCTGCACTTCAAACTCATCTACCCAATTAGTATTATATTTTAATATAGAGACTGCAATTAAAAATGCGTGCGAGGCCGTATTTTTATTATGCCTATAAACCGTGTTGAATAATTCAGTAGCTTTACATCATAGTGATGTAATAACTCCAGATTAAACATGATTCGAGGCAGTTTATGTCAAGTTATTATCATGTCATATTTTGTTATTGTGTTAACTCTATTAATTACTCAAAAAAATGGAATTAATTGCATTAATATAGGTAATTATTTGCTCCGATTTATATAAATACAAAAACAAGTGAAATTCGTTTTCTTTTAAATAATTTATTAAAATTGAGAATAATATTTAAGATGAAACAAAATTTTGATATGAGAATTCAACAATTCTCTTATGTGAAAAAGGAGCTTTTTCAAAGAAATACAATATTAAGTATATAGTATTTCTTATATTTAAATAATAAATTAATTAATCTGTCCTATTGTTAAGGAATTAGATTTAATTATACGAACTCATTTGTCTACTCAATTTAATTCGATTTGTATCTGAAGTAAAATAAACTTAATTTTAACGCAACTCGATACTCAATTTCTCGAATGGGACATCCTTAGCAGTGTATCAGACCAATAGTAGACGTTTATAACCAGAATTGCTCCAAAAATGCTATACCAGTTGAGATCAGCTCCTGGCAATCGTAATGGCTCTGGTTAACGATATTACCTTATAGTACTTTATTTATTTATCTTTTTGTCTAAATTAACTACATATAATCGGCATTTTTTTTATCTGTAATAATCAGTAGATTCTCAATTAGAGCTTTAAAGTAGACCACCGATCACTCTGGATGCTCTTTCTCATTCAACAAGTTAAAAAAGAGCAGACTCTGGACCAACGGGTTAACGTAAATGTGTAGTGTAAGTCACCGTCATGCAGACAAACTCTTTCTGTTTCTTTACTGCACATGACGGGAGAATATCAGCCGCTGGACCAACAGCTTAATGTGGATGTGTTGTGGAGTAGAGTGGACTTACTCTGTTTATTCTTTTAAATCAAGATGGAAAAGATCAGGTGCAGGATTACGGCTTAACAAGATTATACACCACCATTATCTGTAGCTCGCGTTGCTACCGATTATTCTTTCATATAATACCCCATTAGTACACTATACGATTCTCTCCGGAATTTGAACCCAGGACCGTTCGGCCTTCAGGCTTAAGCAACCAATATATCAAGAAGACAGTCAAGTAATAGCAAATATTACACAGTTGACATGAAATAAGTCCACAGTCCCATTCTTGGTTTATTTAAATGGGTTCCAATGTCCCTAAGGCTGAGAAGCAATTGGATGTTATGGTGGTATTTGACCTTAGGTCGTGACCCACTTTAGGTCACGATAAGTGGTATAGAGGTGTAGTGGCGTAAAGCATTGCGGACATTATACAATACATCGCGGTATCTGCGAAGCACGACGAAGAAATAGTTTAGTTAGCACTTGTGTATTCAAATGTTGTAGTTGAACGAATGAATGAATGACAAAACGTTATTTAAGTACGTTTTAAGAAATTCGCGTTCCAATACATTTGACTGACTCGGTGGAACAGTGGTTAGTGACTCAGGTTCAAAACCTACGGTTCCAAGAGTCGTAGGTTCGATTCCCACTCGGGACAAATATTTGTGTGATGAACGTCGGTGTTTGTTCCGTGTCTGGGTGTATTATTAAATATATTTAAGTTTATTTTTGTATCCACTGTTGATCCTGATTTCCGTAACACAAGTGCTTAAGATACTTACCACGGGATCAGATCAATGTATGTGATGTTGTGTAATATTTATTTATTTATTTAATAATGTTTATTACGGCACTAGACGGGGCGAAAACAGTAGCAAATTGATTACTTACTGCCCGACGTTTCGATTGGGTTACGCTAATCATGTTTACTCGCGACCATGACTCATGTAACGTAATCGAAACGTCGGGCAGTAGTTTGGACTCGTACTAAATACCTTAAATCGTTATTTAATTATTGATCTATATACACACAAATTTAATCGTCCGGGATTCAAATCCCGGACTTCGCGGTTTTACTACTTGTTACCAACAGACCAACTCAGTTCCCAATAATATTAAATGGGTACTCACTCATCATTATATGTAATCCGATAAAGTTTTTGCTGATCTTTTTATAAGCATTATGATATGTCAATCAAAATGGACAGGATCAAGGTAGTATATCATAAACATAGTTACATCATCGTAAAATTATATTATATAGGCAATATAACAATGAGAAGACGTACACGATATAGGATGTTATTTGTATAATATTACATGAATAAGGAAGTTTAAATATATAGCACGTAATATCAAGTTTATTTTCTGTTAGATATCGTTGATGGCAATCGAGCATCTATGACTTATAAATAGGTACAATATACGTATATTACACCAAAAGCCTATTTATAGTAAAACACGACAAATGGATTGGCTCAAAAACATTATCTTAGTGACAAAACCTAAAAATCCCATCAACTTTTGCAAATAAAAGAAGGACGAAATCGGACCAATAGTTAAATATGATAGACAATTCAAATAAAAAAAATGAAATACCAGTGGTTTCTAAATGTTTTTTTATGTGCTTGTTATTAAGAGATTACAACGTTTTATATAGATTTCTGGCAGTTTTGACTTGTCTTAACTCACTTGATTTATGATCAATAAGTTCAGGATAGGTACTCCGTAAGACAAGATTGAATTGTAGACACCTCGACTTCCATGAAGCTTTATAAAAACAGTAAAAAATGGATCGACCGGTCTTCGAGAAAAAAAGCTCGCATGGTTTTATGGTGTTGCTCCACAAATCTATATTTACAGTTGGTTTGAGAGAAACTATCCGAGAATTGGCTTTTATTGCGTTGACATTACAGTTTCATTTCGATTGAGTTTTGATTACTTCGAGCGCACATTTAATTTTGGTTTATTCACACAGTTGTGTAGGAAAGTGATCTTTGCTGGAATGCGATATGGGTCTGATTGGTTTGCGTGACTCGATGCGTTGATTTAAGCATGATTAGAGGACATCGACTTTTGGAAACCAGGTGTCAGATCGGCTATGAGACAAACTTCTATAAACATCTATAGAACCTCCTCCTAGCCATGTGTATTTCCCGCGTCTTTAGCCCGTTTTCCACTGGAAGGACTTGAATTAATATATGCGCGGACTTCCCTGCGAGATCCCTTTTTATACACCTTGGGAAGCAAATTTTCTAAGAGAACATAAAAGATAAAATGGGACTTGTAATTTCGTATTATACACTTACATAATACTCGTATAATATATTTGTATAATTATGATAATAAATAAATAACATTATAGCAATACATATAACTCTTTCCACGACGCAAATGTTCGATGATACTTTCCATACTATACACATTTTTCATTTCCATTAAAAAAATATATATTTTTAAAATACTCATTTAAAACCGGTAACCTTATCTTTAAATTGTTGATATTGTTATGTTAATTTAACACTGATGAGAAAAGAAGAGGCATCATACCCTTTTCTGTAACCCAAGCCTCCAATTTTAGTAGTTCTTTATCCAATTTAACCCTTTTTGGGTTACAGAACACATTGCGTCTTTTATTAGTATAATTCTATTCTTCAAGAGCAGGAACTCTACTTTATGAGTACACAAAGCCTTTACACGTGCACCGTAAAAAAATAAACATTGATAGAGCACGATCTATACAACTTACTTGTGCCAAAGGCAGAGAGTTCAAATTGATGTGTTTTTAAAATTGATTGAATGGTGAGAAATATGTACGATTCTATTGTTATTTATGAGTTTAAAAGCGGTTTCCTTTTGACAGTAGCGTGATGTAATTCGATGAATATATTGTCTATGGTTTTAATAGAACTACGTTCTTTGATCCTGAATCTTCACTCGGTTCATAAAGTGATCATCTGGCTGTATTATTAATCATAGACACAATCATAGTAATTTGAATGACGCACTTTTCTCAGACCGTGTAAAAGTGCATAAAGGGGTAAAACTCTTATTAGGTTGCACAAGTTGAATAAATTTTAAACTTACAGTCTCTAGAAGTATAAAAATTGGTTGACCTGGTTATCACGATCCAATTAAATAGACCGCCATAGAATCAATTAAGACATTGTTTGTCCGAAAATAATGACTTTTTTTTCTTATATAATTTTAACAACATTTATGTTAACAAGACAAACATTTTGAGTGTTGTTCATTACCTAAATTCCCAAAAGTATTAAGTTACAACCTACCATTTATATAAAAGACAAGAAGCAGACAACAGAACGCTATGGTCACAACTTTTTGTACCACCAAAACCCCAATTGTTCGAACCTAATCAGGCATAGAGCCAACTTTCGACGCACCAGTAATTAATCTGCGCTTGCACAACGAAACTGGCAATTTTTGAACTCGATCATTCAGAAACTGGGCTATAATCTTTTGGTGTCATCGCATACCTTACGTTACATGCAAAATTACACCTACACACACTTGTCTTAGGACCATTTTTTGTAGAACTAGCTCTACAACTTTGGTAATCGTTACCGTTACGCGATTTTGAATTGTATTATTTTGAGTTTAGGGTTGTTTTCTGATCGGATTGGTGATTGCACTTGTTCAACAATTGAAGGCAGTGGGAATTTAGTATTGTTGATAGATGGATTAGTGTTGGTGATGTTATGCAGTCCAAGATAAGATAACTGTTTCATCTAATCGTTGGTTGTTGACTTGTTCTTTTGTTAATTGCAGGCGTTGAGATTGAGAGGTCTACAGTTCAAATTGGTAATAACATTGTGTAAGGGTTGTCTCGATGATATTACTCTCGTAGACCGAAGATAGAAAATATATAAAGATATGAAAACCAGCCGACGGACGAACGCACCGCAGACCTACTTGTCTTATTAGAGTACGTTTACTAAGCTTTTGATATAGATAAGTACAAATTCACATATACTGATTTTATTAAAAACGCGTAAATTTGTAAGGATAATGTATCTTTCTTGCGCGTTCGTAAAAATGATGATGAACTAATGCGAATGGATGGATACAAGGATCTTTACAATATTATATGTATTACCTAACATAATCATTCATTAGACATTATTGTATAATAAATAAATAAATAAATAAATAAATCTTTTATTCGTTATCTCATAGGTTTACAAACAATAGTAGTGATTGGAATCTCCTTTTAAGCACATAAGCACCTGTGTTAGGAGATTCCGCTCTTCCTTAGCTATAAAATTTATACAAAGAGATAATGTTGTACAGATTTACACAATAAAAAGTGAGATAAAAACTACATGCCATTCTAACTTAGGGATTATGCTTTTGTATGTATGTGTGTGTGTGTGTGTGTGTGTGTGTGTGTGTGTGTGTGTGTGTGTGTGTGTGTGTGTGTGTGTGTGTGTGTGTGTGTGTGTGTGTGTATGTGTGTGTTTGTGTGTGTGTGTCCTTATACTTGTTATTTCTACTTATATGTACATATATAACATATATATAAAATGTATTATATTATATTATGCATTAATATAATATAATAAGTCACACATATGCTCAAAAAATATATATTAATAATAAATAAATATCAAATACAATAAACAGTTACATGTGAATGTCACCATTTAATATTTTATTTGAGCTTCTGTCTCACCATAGCTCCATGTTTTTAGGAGAGCCGTTATTGATGTTTTGCACTCATGTTTGGTCAAGGGATAAATGTTTAATTTTCTGTTCATGGCGTTGTACAAGATAGCTGATTGACTCTGGTATTGCCTCCTTGCAAAAGCAGTTTTCACTCTAGGCACTAAAGCTACAGCATGTTTTCTTCTCCTGCATAATTTTGTGGGGTCGTATTCTAAATTTTTGTGTAGTCTAAGAATGGAATTTAAGATATATAGCTTTCTTACCGATAGCAGATCGCAGATGGTGTACAAATCAGTGGTAGAGAAAGTAAAGGGCTTAAAAAAGATAACTTTGAGTAATGATCTTTGTGCTCTCTCTACATCTATAAACTTTGACTTGGTCGCACCTCCCCAAACTGGGATGCAGTAAGTTAGTATAGACTCGGCTAGTGAAATGTATATCTGTCGTAATAGTTTCTTGTCAGCGACATGTCTTAAAGATTTAAAAGCCCATATAAGTTTACGAGTTCTGGTCTCGATTAGTTCTAGGTGATTATACCAAGACAATCGTTGATCTACGACTATTCCTAGGTACTTAGTGTGTTGTACTTTGTTAATGATCTGACAATTACAATTTGACACGTTATCAGTGCAGTCATGTATTTTTATTATAAAATTTGTGCTAGGCTGCGAATTTTCATATTTTGTAAATGCTATATAGTTCGTTTTGGTAACGTTCAATGTCAATAGGTTGCTTTTCAACCAGTCAGCTATCCTAGCGAGCCCTATTTCCGCAGACAGTCGCACCGAGTCCCACGTTGGTCCAGTAAAAACAACCGCTGTGTCATCCGCATACGAATAGATCCTACCGTTGTTTATTTTTATATTGCATAAGTTATTTATGTATGCGAGGAATAATGTCGGTCCCAGTACACTTCCTTGTGGGACACCGTATGAGATTTCAGTTTCTTCACTTATGTATCTACCTATATTAACTGCCTGCTTACGGTGACATAGGTAGTCAGAAAGTAATGCTAAAGGAGCTCCCCTGACACCGAAGTCTTCCAGTCGACGTATCAAAATTGGAATAGAGACCGTATCGAACGCCTTCTTGAGGTCTAAAAACACAGCTATACATTTTTCACCTTTATCTACTTTATTTACAATATGAGAAGTTAACGTAATAACTGCATCTTCAGTTGAAAGACCTTTTCGGAATCCATATTGCGAGTTTGAAATTAAGTTAAATTTGTCCATGTATCTAATTAGTCTATAATTTATAACTTTTTCGACAATCTTAGAGATAGCAGTAAGCACAGAGATTGGCCTATAGTTCGATACGTCCTCTCTATTCCCGCTTTTGTACACTGGAGTTATTCTAGCCTGTTTCAGTGCTGATGGGAAAACGCCCTGTTTGAAACATAAGTTGATAAAGTGTGTGAGGATGGGTACGACAATACTACTGGCAAGTTTCAAAAAATTAGTTGGGATGTTATCACAGCCAGGGGCGCTGTTAGTTTTTAAATTCATTAAGGTTGAATATACCTCCTCTTGATCAGTATCCATAAGTACGAATGATGATGTATGTGTATATGGTACGGTGGTTATATGCTGTGTAGATGTGTTAGTACAAGGGATCTGTTCAGCAAGGGTTCTGCCCACATTTGCAAAATATTTGTTGATATTATTCACACAGTCTTGAGGAGGGCCGTCACTATTTAATAATTCTGTATTCGTCGTTCTGGTTTTACTTCTATTTGCTATTTCATTTATAGTCTTCCACAGGTTTTTGGGTTTCGTTTTGTTAATAGATAGTTGTTCTCGCTCGTATCTCCGTTTTAGTTTTTTCAAAAGATTGTTGCAGAAATTTCGATATCTCATGTAAGTTATTTTTAGAATTTCATCGTGAGGGTGTAAGCGAAATTTCTTCTGCATATTGTTCCTGTTACGAATGCACCTTAGGATACCTATTGTAATCCAAGGCTTAATTATGCGTTCTTTGGTCGGAATCGTTTTTGTGATAGTGTTATCTAATAGACATTGTTTAATTTGTTTTGTAAATTCGTTTATTATTACTGTTGGGTTCTTCTGTGCTAATAAATCATTCAAATTGCTATCCTTTAGTTTAAGAAGGGTTGCCTCAAAGTCTGTTACAGTTTTTGTTTTTATTACTTTGTTTTTTATTGTTGCATTAGATATCTTTAGAAATAACATGCGATGGTCAGTAACAGTAGTGTTTAAAACTAAGATAGAAGCCATTTTGTTACTTTTATCTAATTTCAATATAAAGTGATCAAGACAATTATGATCTCTAGTTGGCAAGTAATGTCCCGGAAGCAAGCCATGCATCGCTAGAGAAGTTAGATAAAATTGCCTGTTACACCGTTCGTATGATTGGTCTTTGTCTCTATTTATTAAGTTTATATTTAAATCGCCGGTTATCACTATATTTTTGCGATTATTAATAGAAGCTAAATAAGTGTTCAGGGAATTAATAAAGATTTCCGCATTTTGATTTGACGGTGAGCGATAGATGCACAGAATTGTAATGTTGCGTAAGGAAACTTGGAGGCAAGAAGCGTGTTTGATATCAATTTCTTTTACCTGACTATTATAGCTCTTGTTCACATATACAACTACACCATCACAACGATTCAGATGTTTCGTAGTAGAATAGCACAAATAATCATTTAATTGAGGTATCAGTTTATCCGGGTCGAGCCTACATTCGCTTAAAGCTATTAAGTCAATATTCGAGCTTAGGAGCGTAAGGTTTACTTGTAAGTCGTCAAAGTTTTTGTAAATGCTCCTTATATTTTGCGAAACAATAGTAATATCGGTTTCCTTTGTTCTTTCATTTTGTGCAAAGTTATCTATATTACAGGTGCGAGATTGAGCAATTTGCATTTTGTCTATTACATCAACACTTTGTAGGAGTTCATTCATGATTAAGTGACTGAAATAAAGTCTTAACACGTGAGTTACTGACATAACCCTGTGAGAAACCGTTACAATAATTAGTTAGGCTAACAATTTTAACATTTAGATCGAAATTATTCAAGCGATAAATAGTCTTATAAACGTACTTTTGAGGTTTTAAATATATATAGTAAGTGATACATGGAATGTTAGTAAGTTTGTGTATGTTTACGAGTAAGTGTAAGTGATACAAATCAATGTGTGTATAGAAATATCCTTGGAGTTTATTGTGTAAAGTGTTGATATTTGTGTGTGAGAGTGATAATAGATTTAATATGTTGCAAAGGATTAAATATGTTGCCTGTAAAGGCATTAAATATGTATTTTTAGATATGATTATGTGTAGTGAAAGCCATTTACAATAGTATTGCAGGTATGATAATTTTACAGACCAGCTCAGTTTTACAGATTGAAGTAATGAAATTACATAGAGATTAACAAGTAAGATAATAATATGGCATGCATTATTTAGTCATGCCAGCATTAAGTTATGTACCTGAGTTTCGTTTCTTACTAAGATTACCGGTGAAGTCTCATTTTTCCTCAGATATACGCGCCCATAGGCTGTCCAGCAGAACTTGTAGTCTTTTGATTTTGCGAGATCCCGGGCGACGAAATGTAACCTAGCTGCTTTAGCTGTAAGCTGTTCGGAGATGAACACGGATGTTTCTTCGTCTTTAGTTGCTCCTAGGTGCTTTGCGCGTAACTTTTCTTTATTTTTAATGTTAAATACCTTCGTAGACTTTATTATATCTGTTTTAAGAAGCGTTGATGATAACTCAACTATTATGGGCGTATTAGATCTGTTAGCGTCTCTTTTCCTTTTCATTCTGTATATGTCTTTAATATCTCGTTTTTTAAGATCACAGTTCAACGTTTCTGAAAGACGAATAACCATGTTTGTTAAGTCTTCCCTTGTTTCCACTGGTAACTTCGGCATATTTTTAATTTCAATATTTGCCTTACGATGATCTCGCTGTAATTCTTCAATTTGGTCTTCTAGAATGATAATATAATCCCGGTCCTTCTGTGATTGGACCTCCAATTGGTCTATTTTCTTCTTCAAGTCTTGTATTCAATCAAAAATATTACAAAAACTGTGCAAATATGAACTCCTCGCGAGTTAGCGTATGAAGTAGCGGACGGCCGTTGGTTATAAATGAAATAGCTTGCATTACCAGTGTAGAGTAACAGCGGCCCATAAATAATCCGATCATTAACAGTTTGAGACTAGACAGGATACGCGTATACTGTGGTATACCATTCTAAGTACATTCAATTACTTTTCTCCTTACATACACAACCACAATACGAAACCACAGTTACTTCACTTTCACGTACGAATGTTCATAATTTGACCAAATTTAGTGGCCACAATAATATATGGCCGGCCATTACCCAATATGGTTACGGAAGATGCCCGTTATGATGGCGAGAATCGAACTTGCTACGATGCGATAAGTGCGTTTAGTTATAGCGAATTGATTTATTGTGATTATATGGTATTAGGTGCATTGTCGAAAGGTCTAATAGGAGAGCGTAGCAACTCAGTGAATGGAGACCTTCGCCTCTAATTCTTTGGTAGTGGGTTCGAATTAAAAGATAGAGACAGGGTGCACGAACATTATTTTGGTTCGTCTATGTCTGCGAGCTGAGTGCCTCTTTAGTCTCTGTCTGTCTGTTTGTCCACGAAGTTCTTTATCGTATCGACATAACTCTTATATGTATTTGTTATTTTTGAACTGCCTCGTTGATCTATTAGTAGCAAGTGCTGCGTTAGGACCGAGAGGTCCCCGGTTCGAATCCGTCCGGTTAAATAGTGTAGTCTGTTCTATCGCATTGGGTTAAGTTAGCTTGTAAGGATAGATAAGATTTGGTTAAATAAATAAATTTAAAATGGTTAGAAATTAGATTATGCGCCTTGTAACGCATGAATGTATTTTTAGGCTAAATTACTCTATTACTGCCTAACGTTTCGACTAATTTACACCAATCATAGTCGCGAACTAACTTCGTTCAGTAACCAACTTAAAAAAGAAGGAGGTGCTTTCCTCGTTAATAAATCACATATCTAAACAAGATTCGAGCCAGGTCTTCCGTAAATTCCTTAGCAGGTAATACAGGTGTTTGTTTTCATGCTCGGGTGACTCATGACAGTTAATGTATGAGACCGATTCAGGTTGACATTGAAATGGTCAAAGATTTTTTGCAAAGCGATCTTTTTGTACACCCACGCCGACTTTTGATCTACGCCGGCAGCCATAAAGATGCTAATTATAGATCAATAAAGTTATTTAAGTTACTAGCGACCGCCTCGCTACTTCGTACACGTGGAGTTAGTTCTCGTTATATTTTCAACTACTGGAAGTGGAATTCCGTATCGAATTTTTACCTTCATTGTTCTGATATGTAAGCTATATTATATTGAAGTTCCATCAAAATTCGTTCAGTAGTTTTTGTGTGAAAGAGAAACGACAAAAGAAATAATATATACATTACAAAGGAACATCGGTGTTTGTTCCGTGACTGGGCGTGTTATTAAATATATTTAAGAATTCTATAATCTACTGTTGATTCTGATATCCGATAACACTTGTGTTAAGTTAAGTGCTTTAGCTACTTACCACAGGAGATCAATGGATGTTATGTCGTGTAATATATTTATTTATTTATATGATGTGTTTTTTTAACACACACAAACTTTTGTAATTATAATATTAGTAAAATTCACTATACAACCAATACAAACTGAAGTATAGTGAATAAAACTCAAGTAAAGTGCTACGTTTCCCGTATATTATGATTTAGTCGCACGTCGCATCTCTGTGGCAAATACTAGTCTGATTTCAGCTTTTTGTGTTAGTAGGTACAAGCAAACGCTTTGTCGTACCGCTTAGCCAAGTTACGTCAAACGTATTATTATTAATAGATGCAAATCGGTCAATGCCTCGTTTTTTCAGCTATTTCTTAACCCTGTAGCTTCAGTTTTGGTTTGATTGGAAGTAATTACGTGTATAGATTGTTAATATTGAGACTGTATAGTAAAACATCGGATATGACTCGACATGATGTTTATGATTGTTCTTCGTTGAATTAGATCATATATTTTTTACTACTATGTATAATAAAATACGAATGTGTGTTTGTTTGTTACCTTTAGGCTTTATCTACACTTCTTGATATTAATGCCATATAATTATGTCTATTTATAGGTATAAGTGTCTATGTCTAGAAGAACATAGAGTACCTTTTATCCCGGAAAAAAAAGTGTTTCGAATATCTGGTCTTCTGCTTATAGATGGCAGTAATTACCCCAATACAATAGAATGCACTGATTGTATATTAAATCTCTCGAGAAAAAAAATTCTTTTGCAGTGGGAGTTTAAAGCGATCAGAGCAGCGTGCAAACGCCAATACATCCAATATAATTAGAGCAAATTGATTCACTATACCTAATAATCTGCAAGATTTTTCCTGTATTAGTGTTCGTTTGGGGATGCCCCAGACATTGCCCGGACTTTTTTGTTTCAAGATCCCAAGGTTTCATGACGAGACTATAGTTTTTGTGACTCTCTTGGAGCATAGGAAGCGGTAGATGTTTTGGTGATACAGTCGGCCAAAATGTGGTCTACCACACTTTGGCCGAAACAACAGGCAATAAGATTGTGTCAGTGAAAAGTCAAAGCAAACTGCGCAGCGTAAGGACCGAGAGGCCCTCGGTTCGAGTCTGGAGTTCTGAGTTTGTGTGAGTTTTTCGGCAAAGAAATTACTCAGCCCAGAATTAGGAAGTTGGCGGCGGTAGGTTGGTTGCATGCCCGTGCCTCGGAAAGCAAGTTAAGCCGGTGGTCCTGCGCCCGATCTATCATCAGTTATGTCGGATTGTCGTCTCACCGAAGTATGAGAGTAAGGGAACAGTTTCTTATATCTGTAACACAAGTGCGTAAGCTACTTTCCACCGAAATAGTAGAATGTACATGTGATGTGTAATATTTATGGTAGTTTTGCCAATAAACACGCAATTTCAAATATTCATAAGTTAAAAGCCAAGTATTTATAAATGAAAGTATATGATTGAATTATGTTTAATTTTATTTACATTATATAAGGAAAAAAATATCTACAATTATAATTCTCCCATATTAATTCGGTCAAGTCACGTTAAAACTGAAAGTAGGTACTGCGGCGAGCCGAATAACATAAAAACACGTATGAATGAACCCATAAAACAAACCTCTTTATAAATCCTTACTAATGTATAATATTATAAATGGTAAAGTAACTGTGTCTGTCTGTCTGTTACGCTTTCACGCATAGAGTGCTGAACCGATTTAAACGAGATTTGGTACAGATATAGTCCAGAGCCTAGGAAAGGATATAGAGTACTTTTTAACCGACTGCGCTATAAAGAAGTAATGTTTTACCCGTTAAACGTCTCTACGCGGACGAAGCCGCGGGCGGAAAGCTAGTACCTTTATAAATCAAAGCGATATCGTTAAAAAACATATAAATACCATATTTTGATCCTCATAAGTCAGTGGTAAGGTACAGGTGTCATCCCAACAGATATGGTTGGAAGGTCGTCTTGTTATAGGCGACCTATACCATAAAAGCTAAGCGGAAATAGCGGAAATATGTAAATCCCGATTACCTATAAAGTTGATTGATTGCATTAAAAGGCGTACTGGCTTATTCCCGCGACTTGGTCCGCGTGGTGTCGTTTAGCTGCCTGGCATTGTCAAGTTTTGATTAGGGTCGAGCTATATTCAGTAGTAAAAAGTAAAACCACAGCCAACTGATACAAATAATTACTATAGCATACAAATAATATTAGTAGAGAAGTAGATTGTAAATATAAGGGATATGAACTACATAACTATACTATACTTTATAACTAAAACTAGTGACCCGCCCTCGCTTTGCTTCGGGTACATTTTACATAAAAACCTTCCTCTTGAATCACTCTAATTATCGCATCAAAATCCGTTGCGTAGTTTTAAAGATTTAAGCGCACATAGGGATATAGGGACAGAAAAGGCGACTTTGTTTTATACTATGTAGTGATATATGAATGTGTATTCTTAAAATTGATGGAACATACAATACAATTCATTCGCTGTATCACATTACGATTAATATTGTAACTGCATAGATCCTTTAGCCCCTTATAAAGTCGCCCCTTATAAATAGCGAACGTGATACAAAAGTACAGAAGTCATTACCGATTTTCCATATCCATGGTGGCGTAAGGTCAAATAGCTGGCACCATTTCGGTCCGCGAAGCTCGGGCGACGGAGGTCGAACCGGGCCCATTCCGCGGAGGCAGGGCTGCCTACTTGCACCACACATTATCATCACTACATAGTATAAAACGTAGTCGCTTCCCCCGTCTGTTTATCCCTAAGTATGCTTAAAACTACAAAACGGATTTTGATGCGGTTTGGTGCGGATGGAGGGATATAAGAGGAAGGTTTTTATGTATAACTAGTGGTCCCGGCGAACTTCATACCGGCTCCTCGCATTTTCCCATGTTTTCTAACCGTTTAAACCTGGACTATGATGAACATTTCAAACCCAATATTAGCGAAATCGACCCAGTAGCTCTGGAATTTTAGCGACACTAAAGAACAGCAATTCAAATTTCGAATTTTCAAATTTCAAATTTATTTATTTATTTCAAATTTATTTATTTCGTAATCTCAAACAGGTTTACAAAAAATAAAATACATTTACATTATAAATGACAACATATTGTGACAATTCATTTTTATTTATAGAGATATACCCGAAGAGAAAGTCACAGGCATTTCGAAAATAACAAAAATTGCATTAAATATAAAGCCTTGATTTCCTTCTTAGCCGACGTCGGTTCCTGATATCAATCGAGGGTACGAATATTCGCTAGTTCTATAAAGTACAAATTAAGAGGATTCACACGTTGACGTATGGTTCGAGTTGAAAACTTCTATTCTTTAGTCGGTTTTGATCTAACCTATATTTTAATACAGGTGGCGTGTTCATCTTAGAGGACCTAGATATCCAGACCTAAAATAACTCTAGCTAAAGATGAACGGAAATGACGAGAATTAGTAGAGAACTTTGACCAGCAGTCGGACATTGAGTCGGTTAATACACGAAACCTTCTTCTACGTGTAGGTATCAGACGCTTGTCCGAAACCCCATTATAATCGATTCAGGCAAACGTGTGGTAATGAGACAAACATTCGTAGAGGTCAAACTGTGAATCATATTTCTTTAAGTCAGCAAAAAAAATCTTTCTGTCTATGAGATTTTTGTGGTTGAAACCTAAAAGCTCTTCTGCCCTTATGAAATGAAACTAAGTTAACTTAAAGTACACAGGAAAATACTAGTATTATTTACCGTTATACATATATGTCGTCACAGTAGGATTGTCAGATGTCGCGTCAGTTGCTATACTTCTTGTCAACTGTCAAAACACCAACCTCCGTCCATTTTGAATGACGTAATTGCGCAATGACATCTTAACATTTGTTTAAGGGCGTGATCGTACTAAACTAAGTAAGTTTAGGAGCCTTCTTAGATTCTCAATAAATATTATAGTGAATATTGTTTACCGGTATAAACTGAAAACCGCTAATTTTTTTTTCGTGACAGATATCGGCTTTGACTGGCTCGGTGGAACAGTTGTTAGTGACTCCTACGGTTCCAAGAGTCGTGGGTTCGATTCCCACTCGGGACAAATATTTGTGTGACGAACATCAGTGTTTGTTCCGTGTTTGGGTGTATTATTAAATATATTTAAGTTTATTTGTGTATACACTGTTGATCCTGATTTCTTTAATACAAGTGCTTAAGCTACTTACCACGGGATCAGATCAATGTATGTGATGTTGTGTAATATTTAAAAAGATATAGAGATGATAGATCACTATGTCAGTCAGTTACCTTTGAGTTATATATTATTAAGATTATTTATAACGTGGAGTCACAATTGTAATAAATAATATTTTTTACCGTTGCCAGCCCTAGAGGCAATAATTGCGAGACGCGAAGGGCCTTATATGGCCAGTAGAATCTTTATTCAGCATATTAATTGATCGAAAAGAGTTATGTCTAATATTGCCTTTTTGGGTAAGGTGGTTTTATTACAAAATCTGGTTGCGGCGTATTATTTAGTTTTATTTTCAACACACATTATAGCCGTCAAATTATAAATGACAAAATGACTACGGTTTGCTACTTTTTAAATTAAGATATAGATTATGGTGTTCATCAAAATCATTATTTGTATTATTGAAAATCATTTTGGTGTCTGCATTTTCTTCATTTACAAATGATGCTATATAAACGTATGTCTTGCGCTACTAGGAGTCATAATTAGCAAGTAATAAAATCAGTGTTTGTAGTGGTGTCATATATCCTACCTGATTAAATAGTAAATGATACATTATATTTTATCTTTGTATCCTGGTCAAAGGACTGATTGTAAATAGATGGGACCTACCGGAAGTGCTTTGAAAATTAATTGTTAATAAACAAAATAAACAAAGTACCTACCAGTAAGTAATAGCACACATTGGGTCCAGTACTACATTTTATATTTATTAAAAAACAGATTGAGTTATGAGGCATTATCAGCTCATTCATTTCTACGTAACCTGTGGCAGAAAGATAGAGAGATAGACAACCATAGAGGAGCCATATTAATAGAATCCTGCTAACACCCTTCGAGCACAGAAGCTTAAGAGCAGTTATACATAATTATAAAAATAATTATTCAAAAACGAGGCCGCCACCTGTCCTTTTCTAATCAAGCCAATCCCAAACAAATTAGCCAACCGCCACAAAACATCTCTATGGTCACACACAGGTTTCCTACTTCGCAACAATTCGATTGTTTAAACAAAACGAAACAATAAACAATTATTCGCGTCGTTTCGTTCCCACGCGCAATGCAACCGTATACAAATCCTTGGTTTTTATCCGCCAAGTCTCAGATTTAAGTACAAATTCAAGTGATACAAATCTAAAGGTTGTGTATGACTATGAGTTACTGTGAGCGTGTAAGGAGATTTTGACATCAGGTGGATCTGATTATAAGACCGGCAGTGGCTAGAGTCAATGCCGGTTCTGATTAAAATATTGGGGCCCTATTATACATATAACGTTAACTTTTTTTATATAACATGAAACTATCCCGGTTACACACATTTACCTTTTTTTGAGTTCACGATATCTCGGCTCAGTTGCTGTGTCAACTTTTATCACTATTTGATCAAAGTTCAAAGTATATTTTTTTTCCTGGAAAGAGTAATGTAATTTATTATTGTGGCGGCTAATACACCATACACAAAATTGTAAGAGTCTAGGCAGCATGGTTCATGTGATACAGCCTTATTTCAGAAAAACATATAACTCTTTAGATTCTCGATACTTCAACAGGGCCTCATTATTATAATAAAGGTTCGAAACACTAAAAAAAACAAATATTGGTTATGAAAGGCTATGTGTAAAAACAACAAACAAACAGCAAACTCTCATAATTTTGCTAAAAAATCAACTATATTGCCATCCCTTTTCTTGGGTGAATTTTACGTAAAATCCTTCCTCTTGAATTTCCCTATATATTAAAAAACACATCAAAAACCGTTGGGTAGGAAGATCTAAGCATACATAGGGATATAGGGACAATAAAGCGACTTTGTTTTTACTATGTGTATTGATTGTACTCTGACAACTTATGTACAACTTACGTACTCGTGAACTGTCGTAATATATCTTATTTTGACAGTTCGTCAAATGTGTTGTGATCTGTTATGAAGCTCAATAGATTGAGAACTTTTTTTTATTAACTAAGCTATTAGCTAAGTATTGACACATTAATAGCAACCTTGAACTGGCAAAACCTGGCCTGTGGATTGAATAGCACTAGATTGAGTATTATATAAATAGTAGTCCTATTATTACTTTCATCTATACGTGTCTGTTTCAGTGTCTGTAATATTAAAATAACTATCCAATCAAAAACATAAATGTGAAATGAGAGCCACGTTCAATATTATGATAATTGCCTTGGTTGTTGACTTCAACGACAAAAGAAGTGAGATCTAAATGGGTGCCAAGTTCAATGGTCAACCCTGAAATTTATTTATAAGTAACACTATAACATACCTATCATATATTCTTATAACATAAGATAATGTATGGTGGTAGCCTATGAAGGTCTGTCTTGGCTAGTTTCTATAAACCTACCAACGTATTATTATGTTCGCTCGCTAGTTTCTACCAACAATCCAAATTTTCGGAATTATAAAATAAATACCGAAATACCGACAAATACCAAACTAACCAAGACAACTAACTAGACTACTAACTAACTAAATAAAGAAAACTAGCCAAGACAGACCTTCATAGGCTACCACCATACATTATCTTATGTTATAAGAAGATATGATAGGTATGTTATAGTGTTACTTATAAATAAATTTCAGGGTTGACCATTGAACTTGGCACCCATTTAGATCTCACTTCTTTTGTCGTTGAAGTCAACAACCAAGGCAATTATCATAATATTGAACGTGGCTCTCATTTCACATTTATGTTTTTGATTGGATATCATTACTTTTTGTAGAAAAGTATATATCATCGTAACGCCGTAGGTCCTTTGAAAAGGACAAATTCAAAACTACAACTAGACTTTATAAATATAAAACAATTGAATCAGTTACTGTATTTTCCTACGTTTACGGGGTATAACCCTAAGTAATAAATATGAGAACCGACTATAAGTACCTACTCTTAATTGTAAATAAGTAAGTATGTATACCTAAACATATACTTAGTGCTCTGCCTTCCCCGGTATATAGGCGTGATTAGGCACTAATTAGGTATTTATGTTAAGCGTTCATAATAGAACCTAACCGCAGCAGTGGTCTCCTTTTTCACGGCTTTCAGGGTGAGTGCGACAGGCTCAACATGGTCTATTGTGCCTGTCGACCTCATTATGTGGATCTCACTACCGCTTACCATCAGGTGGAGTGAGGTCATCTTGTTAGCCTCTTATAAAAATAAAAAAATAAAAAAAAACCTAATTATTAAAAAATTGCCAGTTTTTTATTTTTTCCTTTGTATTCATGTAATTACCTATCTGCATACCAAATTTTAACTGTCTAGGTCATTTGGAACTGGGTTAGAATTTTGATCTGTCAGTCAGTCAATGATAAAAATGAGGATTTTTGGACATTAATATCTAAATAACTGTTTGAGATAAGCTTAATTTAGAACACATATTTATCTCGCAAGTCACAATATATGAGCCAAATTTGATACGTTTATGTGAAATAGTTTTTGATTTATGAGGGGTTCAAAAGTGGTTCCAAATGGTTCGTGTAATATTACACACGGTGCGGTCCGCCAGTTCTGTTTCTTGAACTTGGCTTGACACGCTACCGCGTGTCTAGATAATATAATACTTTTTTCGATGTATGTTTGTGATAACCGTGGCAACCTTTAATTAAGATTAGCACTTAAAGTTAATGCTGTTTTGATTCACTTTCATTAATCTGTACCAGTGTTTCTCTTGTTGGCTGTCCTAATAATAAATAAATAATTCTTTGTTCTTCTTCTCGCTGTCACAAGTGTTTGCTTTTTTTTTGAGTTTTTGAGTTTTGTAAGTAATATTGTAATTCGTTGTGTACTTGTTTATCCAATCAAAAACATAAATGTGAAATGAGAGCCAAGTTCAATATTGCCTTGGTTGTTGACTTCAGCGACAAAAGAAGTGAGATCTAAATGGGTGCCAAGTTCAATGGTCAACCCAGAAATTTATTTATAAGTAACACTATAACATACCTATCATATCTTCTTATAACATAAGATAATGTATGGTGGTAGCCTATGAAGGTCTGTCTTGGCGTATTATTATGTTCGCTTGCTAGTTTCTACCAACAATCCAAATTTTCGGAATTATAAAATAAAAACCGACAAATACTTGTAGGCTTAGAACTTGCGTCGGCTATAATTCATTTATGAAAACTAGCCAAGACAGACCTTCATAGGCTACCACCATACATTATCTTATGTTATAAGAAGATATGATGGGTATGTTATAGTGTTACTTATAAATAAATTTCTGGATTGACCATTGAACTTGGCACCCATTTAGATCTCACTTCTTTTGTCGCTGAAGTCAACAACCAAGGCAATATTGAACTTGGCTCTCATTTCACATTTATGTTTTTGATTGGATATCATTACTTTTTGTAGAAAAGTACATATCATCGTAACGCCGTAGGTCCTTTGAAAAGGACAAATTCAAAACTAAAACTAGACTTTATGTAGGTACCTACCCTAAGTAATAAATATGAAAACCGACTATAAGTACCTACTCTTAATTGTAAATAAGTAAGTATACCTAAATATATACTTAGTGCTCTGCCTTCCCCGGTATATAGGCGTTATTAGGCACTAACTAGGTATTTATGTTAAGCGTTCATAATAGAACCTAACCTAATTATTAAAAAATTGCCAGTTTTTAATTTTTTCCTTTGTATTCATGTAATTACCTATCTGCATACCAAATTTTAACTCTCTAGGTCATTTGGAACTGGGTTAGAATTTTGATCTGTCAGTCAGTCAATGATAAAAATGAGGATTTTTGGACATTAATATCTAAATAACTGTTTGAGATAAGGTTATGAAATTTAGAACACATATTTATCTCGCAAGTCACAATATATGAGCCAAATTTGATACGTTTATGTGAAATAGTTTTTGATTTATGAGGTGTTCAAAAGTGGTCCCAAATGGTTCGTGTAATATTACACACGGTGCGGCTCGCCAGTTCTGTTTCTTGAACCTTGGCTTGACACGCTACCGCGTGTCTAGATGTAAATAATGTGGTCAATAAACGAATTCTATTCTTACTTGGTCCGATATTTATTGTAACATAGATGATATTATCATATCCAGCCAATTACTATTACTGCTTTTTACACGCGTAGTATATCTCTATGAATCATAATGCACTATGTTTTATGACAAACTTAAGAGCAAGCTACCTTGAACTTTATAACTTCTAGTTAAGGTTCACGTACACATTGTAGTATTAGTATCCTCAAGACTAAGTACAAGTATTTGTGAACGACATCATCATAAATTGCCGTGACAATGTCACACGCTAGCCACGTAACTTTATACATAAAGTGACCCTGGATGATACTTTGTTTGTATAATGTTCCCACAGAGGTGCAATACAAGTCATACAGAGACTCTAAGGTCTCTAATTATAATAAACATTGCAATTATCTATTAGGATGGCTAAGAAACTATTGTTAGATGTATAATTTTATTTTAAACCATTTAGCTGTAAAACAGCATAACACAACTTATAATAATTGTCTACAATATTTCATATAATTCGTTTCATAACAAAGGTATGAAAACGTTCATTAAGACTAGGGGTGAGAGCCCTCCGCTCCCTCGCAAGTCCGGTGATGATGACATGGCTGCTCCAAGCCATCATCGTAAGTCAGATAGGAAAAAATAGTTCATTAAGAGTCCATCATCATCATCATCAGCCCATCGCAGTCTACTTCTTGACATAAATGCTCACCACTCCAGTCTATTATCGGTATTACACAATTAAATGAAATTCATCATAAAAAAATCTGCAAAAGCCTAAATTAATTGACCAATAAAAAAAATAACAAACTCATACACTATACATTGTTGCAATGCATCTTGCTCCTAAACCTAGTAGTCAGCATCTAAAGTATGCAAAATACATGTTTCTGGTACAATGTATCTTCTTATGTGGTTGTTAATTGTCATAGAGGATCGCGTGCGCCCGCGCTCCTTTTGATAATACATATTATGTTGCTCTTGTTCATACAAAATGTCCGTTCAGTATAGAGACAAGGCAGTATCGATAGGGGGATAAAGTGAAACACTTATTAGGGTTCCGTCCGTATCTAATAGGTTTAAACGGTACCCTTATACAAAGACTTTGCTGTTTGTCCATCTGAGTCATTAGGATGTTATGTTACGAACGACGACAGATATATAGACAGTTAAAATTTTTACATATAATGCACTTCTGTTGCCACTGTATACCTATAGCAAATATACAGAATTAAAATTAGCAAACAAGGCTAGCAGGCGGTAACGCTAAAGGGTTTCATGTCCAGTTTTATGCCGGTTCCATCTGGGGTGCCCCAGGGCTCTCACCTCGGGCCCCTTCTATTCAACATTTTCATAAACGACGTTGTCGACTGCTTTCACTTTTCGAAATGTCTTCTATTCGCCGATGATACGAAAATTTTTACAATCGTGAAATCTCGTGAAGATTGTTATAAGATGCAGGAGGATCTCAATCGGCTATGGAATTATTGCAGTGACAATAATCTAACGCTTAACATTGATAAATGCAGTATTATCTCATATAGCAGAAAAAAAAGCAGTTCTATTAAATTTGACTACAAAATTTACAACCAAAATCTTAAACGGTCGACCGAGGTGAGAGACCTAGGTGTCACGCTGGACAGTGAATTGTCGTACTCGTCGCACATCAATAATATATCTACTAGAGCTTACAAGATGTTAGGATTTGTATTTAGGCAAAGTTCGGAATTTAATAATGCCAACACACTAATGTTGTTGTATAATAGTCTTGTCAGATCACAACTTGAGTACGCAACCACCGCATGGAATCCTGTGTATAAAATATATATTAATATGCTTGAAAGAATTCAAAATAAGTTTTTAAAAAGATTAAATTACAGATTCCGTGACTTTTCTAGTAAAAATGTTACTTCTCTTGAGCTACGAAGAGAACATTGTGATCAATTGATGCTGTATAAAATAATCAATTGTAACGTCGATTCCCCTTACCTTTTAAGCAATATTTTTCTAAGATGCCCGAGAGTCAACGCTAGATCGTTCAATACTTTTGCGGTTCCGTTTTGTCGGACTAACTATGCAAGTAATCGCTTTTTAGTAAGATCTGTTAAACTATACACCGTGAAATTTTAGTGGTTGTTTTCCCGTGGCAGAACGATTTGCCTTTAGTAATACTATCGAATTATGCAAATTATTCCGCAAAAAAAAAAAAATTTTTTTTGAAATTTTAAAAATAATAATTTTCTATCTCGAAAACGAGAGAAGATATCGTTCTTTTATAAAATGTGACGTAATCAGGTACTGCTTGCCGCATGAAATCGATGCTTAAAGCTAAAGAAGCTCTAAACCCTAAGTCATAAAGCGGTTCGAACGTAATTTCGAGTTAAGGTTAAACCTTTCGTAAAACCGGCATTTATTGATATTAACAAAAAAGAACTGCACACATCTTTTGTACTACTAAGATAGAATCATTTTACTGCGGGAAAACAACCACTAAAATTTCACGGTGTATAACTCCAAATATTGCCACATAGATATTTTTGGTCTTGGACTAAATAAATTTAAGCACACGATCAAGAAATAAGTTTGGGTACTTTTTGCAACTTCTATCAGTCAGCCTTGGTGTTGGTTGCTGCTTAGCAGTGTTGTACAGCAGCTGACATCAATGCTGTCCTAGTTAAGTATTATTGATAAGATGATTATTTTTATATCTCTGTTGGGTATTTTAATATGTAGTGTTACTCTTTAAGATACCATGTAATAATTAGTCGTGGAAACTTCTTTGGCAAGTGTGTTACATTTATGTGTGTTAATATTAAGTGAATTGTAAAATTGCTGTTTGTTTTCCTTAAATAAAGAAAATAAAAATAAAATAAAAATAAACAAACCGCCTAGACCAAGAGCCCTGTAAAGAACTCGAAATATCGGTATCTAAACAACATAACATATTTAGAACCATATTATACGCGAGTTTCATCCGTAAAATTAGTTTTATTTCGAAATCTACGAGTGAATAAAAATCTCGTATCAAAGGTCACAATCTAACATAATTCTCACACACATATTTATGCATTACGAACTTCCTAATTGTAACTCCCTTCTAATTGACGTAAGGACCCAGTGGTTACATTAAATTCGCTCTTGCGTGCGCGTGCACAAAGGTCGTGGGTTCGCTTCCCGGCTTCAAAATAATAAAAAAACTACACGACATTACATACATTGATCTGATCCCGTGGTAAGTAGCTTAAGCACTTGTGTTACAGATATCAGAAACCATAGTCGATATACAAACAAACTGAACTATATAAACACACCCAGACACGGAACAAACACCGATGTTTATTACACAAATATTTGTCGCGACTGGGCATCGAATCCACGAATCATGGTGCATGAAACAGGGGCATTTACCCACCGTCTGATGTTATTAGCTCGATTAATTATGAACATTATGGCATTGCAAGTTTGAGTTAATAAGGAAGGACTAATTTATTGTAATTAAAATTAATCTTGTTCTTAGTCACGATTGCGATTTACAGAGCATCTTGTTAATCAAAATGAGAAATTCATTGACTAGCTAGCTACTGCAGTGCTTAGAAGAGAAATCAAACAATTTATGTACAAATAATTAGCTGTCTTTGTTATAGAAAAATATACTGTTTGATTACAAAATGGAATCTACCTAAGCCTAGCCTTTGCCAAATAGAATAAGTTAGATTTTAGAGCATTAATCAATGCTCTTAAATTTAGCCAATACGTAATCGCGTTTTTTTAAACAGACTGGACCAGCGTTTAATAAATTTTACAAAATTCTCTGCTGGAAACTTAAATAAGTAGGTTACATAGAGATTTCTACAAAGAAATTGGTCTTAAGTAATAGCTCTTCCGATTTACAAAGACACTCACATAATACTGTACAAGGAAAAACCAGTGCAAAACATTAGTTTTACCACAATTTTACAGACGAAGTAGAGTTCTTCTTAGACTGGTTATTATGCAAAGAGCATGAGAACCATATTACCCTGAGCCTCCATGACCCAGGCTAGACTGATGATAAATTACCAGTGTTGTGGATTGATAGATTGTCCGCCATTGAAGGTTTAAATGAGGAAGTACAACGGACTAATTAATTTTAAAGGCTTTTCTGAAGAGCACCGCTCTAGTGATGTGCATAATATTAAATATATGTAAGTATATTTGTGTATCCACTGTTGATTCTGATATCTGTAACACAAGTGCTAAAGCTACTTACAGTATACAGTTAACAGAGAGACGTAACACTTTGGATTATGTACCGTCCTTATGTCGTTGGTATAAGGGTTACTATATAAATGTCAGTGTTACGAATAACTTGCTGTTGACTGTACATAATAGAACAAACAAACGCCATTTTACACACAATTCCATACACGTACAGTAGGCAGTCTTTAGAGACTCTACTTCTATGATTTTATTTCTACGAACTAGCAGTTTTACGCACAAGGTAGGTATCTTGAAGATAAATCTAGATCTACATCTGAATACATATGAAATACAAACATTCAGCTTGACGAACCTGTTCAACGTTTAGTTGTGAGATTAAACAAAGACGCAAAAAAACACTACAACAGAAATATAAAATACTAGGTACTGTTTATATTTCTCGCCAGAGTCCATCTCTCTACATAGCCTGTACTAATTGTAATGACTACTGGAAATATAAATGAAGCACTTATATTAAGTACAAAATATAAATAAACATGAAACTAACTAAAATTATCAAAAAATAACAAAATACTTAATAAACAAATTTTAACCTAATAAATAACCGCTTGCTGACCGTGACCAAAAAATAAGTTCTCACAATAAAATGTCACTCAAAATGGTCGGACCTCGCAATAATTACTCAACTCAATACGCAAGATGCATCTCACTCACACACAGCCTATTAAAAAGAATGCATCCCAGAAATACTTGTGCGTATTTTCACACTGGTATTATTCAAGTGACGTAACCGCGTGGAAACTGTCACAGCGCGTGCGCGGGGATCTGATCTGAAGAGATTTATGGCGAGGGAAACGTGTTGATTTAGGAGAATTAATGTGGTTCTCCGTGGAAGTAGGAGATTGGAGACTTGCTATGCCTATAACTTTATTTAGTTGAGGTTGTAATGAAACAGTGGCTTTACTTTACGTCTAAGTTCAAAGTTTTGCAAATCCTTGCTTGTATTTATTTTAAGTATTGTTGTATTAGTCGTTGGTGTACCAAATAAATAAATAAATAAATAAATCGTAATACTTGTAAAGCTATACAATTCTAGCTAGTATTTGGCTTCTTTTTTGAAGTTTTGTCATTGTACACCATACCTGTTACCAAGTGACTAAAAAAAATTTAACTGAATTAATTAAAGACCGGGACATAGACAAAGAAAATATTAACAACAAAAATAACCTAGTTTGGTTGTTCAAAAACCGGGTGCAAGTGAACTAAAACTTGTTCAATGTTTCGAACGACCTATTGAATCCCTGGAAATCGCTAACCCACATACCATCGAACACCAGAACAATGGTCTTGCAAACGCGTTCCGATTTACGCGATCATCGCACAACTTTCGTTCTCGCGAACGATCAGATGGGCTCTTGCACAAAAACCCTAAAATTGAACAATGCATGCAACGGAACGTGGGACAGATGCGCGGAGCAGTAACGGTATCATGGTGTGACCTGTCACTGTGACGCAACTGTTATGTCACATCACTGGTTCTTGTAAGGAGCGTCCCAGATTTGAAATTGGAATGACGGGCGTAATTTGTTTTTTCGCGGGCTTTGTGGCAATATGGCCGCCGCGCCGTCATTGTCGCGATTTAAGACCTATTGTCACGACGATGGTTTCCTCATAGGTTTGTTGATAGGAAGCATTATTTGGTGACAGACGGAAATAACTCTTGTTCTTAGTTTATTTTTAATTTAAATGAATTTACTTTAGTACCAACATAGAGTCACACATTTTGCTTGCGTTTCGTAAACCTAAGTTTCACAGAAGAGAAACCAATATGAAAAATAAAGAAAATCAATCGTTATAAAGAAAACGAGCTAATTCAAAATCAAAACCGTTTACCTAAGTTTATTTAAATATTAAATTGATTCCAATTAGGTACTATATTTTAAAAAAATGTATGTACAGTACATTGATAAAACGTTGTGGGCCTAAAGAAAAAAAAAACTTTTCAATATGATCCACATTGCAACACAGTGGACTTTTAATAAATGAGTCCCTTTAAACGGTTTCTATACTAATTGCGATTACATTGTAATAGCCGGCTTCAATTACGTTTCAATTAAATGGTGGCACAACGATATTTTCTCCATGGCACTTTACTATTACTTAATACAAAGTAATGTTCTATTAGAACTCTGGGTTAATTAATGACCCAGATATGTAATACTAGCTGACAACGCGGTTGTGCTTGCCTTGAACCTGTTTTGTGGGTGATTTTTTTACAGAAGGCACTAGCCTAGTAGGTTAAGGTATCCGACCGATTTTGGCCATGGCGGCCCAACGCTGGAATCTAACCCGGAAGCTCTCAGTCCTTACACTAAACGGACCAACTGGGCAATTAGTTTTAGCAGAATAATAACAAACTAGTCACGAATAGTTAAAGGGATAAATTAACCATCTGAAATTATTTTTACTAACTTCACTATTTAGCATCAGAGCTGACGAATGATAGGAAGAAGTACACATGTTGCGCCGACCCCACTTACCGTGGGACAAGGGCAGGAGATGATGATGACAATTTAGCATCTTCAGCAAGTATACACTACTTAACTTTCTAGACTTAAATCAATAATGATATGAGAACTGACAATCCATTACTTCAACTCAAAAAACTACCTACAGCCGAACGTAATAGAATACTACATCCCGGGTTTCCCCCCAAGGAGGACGACATAGTATGGCTCTACCATCTACTTAGCCATATCCCACTTGGATCAGATAAGAAGACGTCACAGTTTCCACGTTCTTACATCATTCCAAGGCAAGGAAAGTGTGCAATAATCAACGCATTGTTGTTCATAATTAAGTAAGGACGGCTGCTTCCATTATACTGTGACGATTATGGAATCTTTCTGTTCATTTGTGCAATCTTCTTGTTAAAGTGTCATTAGTAATTGTTAGTTTACTGGCTTAGTGGTGCTTTTGGTAGTGCCGCTAGCGCTAAGGGACGTGGGTTCGATTCCCACCCGGGACATTTGTGTGATGAATGTTTGTTTTTGTGTCTGGGTGGATTATTTAATTATAAATAAATAAATAAATATCTGGGACATTTCCACACACGGTGATCTTACCCCAAACTAAGCAAAGCTTGTACTATGGGCGCCAGAGACTGATTTACATACATATATATATTTTAAATACATACTTAAATACATAATCACACCCAGACGTGGAACAAACACCGATGTTCATCACACAAATATTTGTCCCTAGTGGGAATCGAACCCACGACTCTTGGAACCACCAGCCAGGGTCACTAACCACTGTTCCTCCGAGCCAGATTATGATTGTATATTCGACTTTTTTTATTCTTTTTCGTAACACAAATGCGTTAGCTACTCACCACTGGATGAAATCAATGTATGTGATATTGATGTATGATCCATTAAAGCCGACTATCTAACTAAACGACACAAAATTATAAACAGCCCAAACATAACAACTACATTTTGTAGATCAAATCTAACTTTGAGTTTTCCATTAACTTTGCTTTCAGTATTTATTTACATTTATGTAAGATTTTAGACTTTCGCGTTCCATTACACTAAAATTAATTTTATTTATTTACATTTATTCAAAATCCACAGCTTTTAAAATAAATCTGCTTACTTTATTACTTTCATCATCATCATTCTCCTGCCCTTGTCCCACACTAAGTGGGGTCGGCGCAACATGTATATTTCTTCCACTCGGGCCTGTCATTCGTCATCTCTGCGTGTACTCCTTTCACTCCCATATCATCTCTCACGCAATCCATCCATGTCTTCTTCGGCCTTCCTCTACTATTACGTCCATTGACATTCATACTCATCGCTCTTCTAGTCACATGGCTTTCTTCCCTCCTCATAACATGCCCGTACCAAGCTAACCTTGCACTTCTCACCTTTTCTAAAATTGGTGCAACTTTCAGACTTCCCCTTATATATTCATTCCTAATCCTGTCCAACCTTGTAACTCCACACATCCATCTCAACATACGCATCTCATTTGCATGCATCTTCCTCTCTTCAGTCTTTTTCATTGCCCAGCACTCTGATCCATACATCGCGACAGGTCTGATGACCGTTTTGTAAATTTTCCCCTTAAGTTTAAGGGGCATTTGTGGGTCACAAGTTGTTCCCGAGACCTGTCGCCACTTCATCCATCCAGCATTCATTCGATTCTTAACGTCTCGATCAATATTGCCGTCGTTTTGGAAAAGTGAGCCTAAGTACTTAAAGTCGGAGCAGACCGGTAGGGTTACACCATCTAAGGCAATTGGAGAAAAACTGGAGGAGTCACCAAAGCCGCAGAACAGATGCTCTGTTTTGGTGCGACTTATTTTCAATCCAACTCTCTCCAATTTTTCTTGCCATTTTCCCAGTCTGCTTTGCACCTCAGCTGCATCTTCTCCGACAAGAACAATGTCGTCGGCAAACAGCATGCACCAGGGTGCCTCCTCCTGTATGTCTGATGTTAAAACATCCATCACCAGGAGGAACAGCTTGCTTACTTTATTACTTTCCTGTGTTTTAAATAAACACATTACCATTTTGTAAGTTCCTGTTTTTCTTTTCACCTCAAAGTGTGTAAACGTACCTGAAAATAAAGAGAAATTCATTATTTACTATAAATAAGTACATATGCACATAAATTAAAAACAGTAACATTGAATTCTTGCACGCATATACTCATAAACAAAACAATAATTTATTTAGAAATACATTTCCTAAGTTTAACTGTAGAAATTATATTAATTTAATTAAGGAATTGTTACATGAAATAGGGGTATCCCTACTAACTAAACTAGTCCTTCTTATTATGAATGTATAGTCCTTACTAAGACAAGGATGGCTTTCACCGCAAATAAAAATTATATAATCGATTTGATTAACAAAATTTGCTACACACACAGATTGTCCTAAGTAAGACGAATATTTACAAAATCATATTTACAAGATAAATACTGAATAGGACAATTTTATTATGAGGCAGATTGGATAAATAATCTCTATTCTTTGCTTTTGTAGAATAACGGATTCTTTAATACCTATCCGGAACCTTGTCGTAGTAAAATAGCTTAAATACAAATACTACCTAATACAATTTGCTCATAATTGTACATTAATTAAACTTTACAATATTAACTAATTAATAAAATGTACGTGCGACAGACGAACAATACGTCACGTATACGTATATATGACCGCAAATCCCGTTATAGTTAACCCAAATAGACCCGATCGACTCCTGCGCACAAAGTAATGTACTTACGGTACCATTTGACCTGGACGTTTAGAGCCGTCTGTAATTAACAGCTTCCCATTAACTGTTTAGGACACACGGACAGACGTTATGAGGGCAGTTGGGTATAATTAATATGGCGTTTAGCTTAAACTAACAATAAATCTGTTAAGTAATTATCCTAAGCAAGCACGGCGGAGCACTTCCGAATGAGGATGTATAATTTAGGAAAGACGACGTGTTTCATGGATCGGCTGAAGGTATTATACGGGTGGTCAATCTGCTTTCATGTGAATTTAGTTATCACCAAATGACACCAAATATCAAGTCGTTTATTGCATGTACCTAAAGCCTGCAGATATATCGGCCGAGACAATCCGTGTACTCTATTTCATTATTTTTTATCCTAACTGACTACGATAATGGCTTGGAGGAGCCTTGTCATCATCGTCGGACTTGCAGGGGAGCTGATGGCTCTCACCCTTAAACATAGTTCATTAAATCGCATAGCAAGATACTGTTTTGACATCAACGCACAACAACAAGGCAACAAATATAAAAGCCTTAATGCATTATTTTGAAACGTTCCCAAGCTAGGTTAATTCTGTTTTTATTTATTTTAAGCAAAGTTATTGTCAGCCATAATTTTTATTAACATAAATGTATTTTATGATGACCATCAGGTGGAGAGAGGTCACCAATATGAGGAGACCGATATGTCTGCCCTTACACCTACCGTCATTCTCGCAGTCCTACAGTTCACCTGTGATGATGGCGCTTGCAACAGTGCCGAAATATTAAAATAAAACAACATGGTAAATGTCCCGGACAGTTTCAGTTTTCTAAGGAGAGAGGTCATCTTGTTAGCCTATTATAAAAAAAATCGGAAGGCAGTAAAGAAGCATGTTAAATTCATAAAAGAGTGGCTAAGTTCATTATAGTACGAGTATATTTGTCTGAACGTACGGAACAAAAACAAGTTTTCAAAAAGTAGGCCTCGCAGCTTACTTAACAGTAAAATTATCTAACGCGCTACAGAAATGGTCACCTCCTATTTTTTCACGTTGCATCTTAGATAGCACCTATTTATTTACTTAGCGAACGTGTCGGTTCGTTGAACTTGTCTTACTACGCTCTAACACGTTTAATTTTAAACCTTATTCGCATAAAAATAGAGCCTCTGAATACGCATAGCGAAGTTTGGAAGAAAGTAAACAAGACAGAACGTTTTGCGTTCAAGATAGATTTACTAGTTTCCGCTTGAGTCTTATTTGGACTAGCATAAGATGCAAAATAGCTTGCACAACTATTGCTTGACCAATCCAACTGATACTTACGTTGTAGTTTATTTACTTATCAATAAATTTACGTACGTGACGGGACGATGAATGGCGTCTTTTATTTATGGTCCATTGACAAAAACTCGATCGATTTGACTCTTTGACTCTGATTGTGCAAAACGATCTTTGGTACCGTTTTACTTTACAAGTATCAGAATAGTTGTTGCCACATTCAACTCGCAAGAAATCAGTAGTAGGTTTTGTAAACGTCCGTGTTACAAGGTAGTTAAAAAAATAAACACTCAAGTAGGTAGGTAAGTAGGTATGTTGCCGCAATTGGCAATGATTATTGCATATAATAGAAAATTCTTTTCGAGTGTCTGTTTACTATGTATCATTATATACTTGTTATATATTTTAATTAAATTTTGTAACTGCAATAAATAATTGGTGAGAATAATGGAAACTATTATACTTTAAAAAGTTTCTATTTTGTACATAGTAATTAAGACTTTAATTTTAAACTGTCATGGTTACACACATTAGAAAACTGAAAGTGAACGGGTGAAGTTCACCCGTGATCATGGCGCTTGCAACAGTGCCGAAATATCGGGAGCACATTAAAACAAAACAACATGGTAAATATCCCGGACACTTTCTGTTTTCTAATTAAGACTTGTACCAGAAAAGTCGGATCCATAGCCATTTAGGGGTGAGAGCCATCCGCTCCCCCGCGTGATGATGACGAGGCTACTCCAAGGCATCATCCTATGTCAGTTACGGAAAAAGCCATATTGAATTAACATACTTAATAATTTACAAATGTAAAAGTAACTACGGGCTGTTGCACAATCGAGCCAAAACTGTTCGAACCATTAATCCAATTTCAATTAAATTTGGCGTACAGATCGTCTAAGAGACAAAGGAAAGGCAAATGTCAAATAGACTTTTTACTGACTTCACCATTTGGGTATCATGGCTTATTTGCGATAAAGAACTCCTTGAGGACAAAAAGCATAGATACAAGAACTCTTCTATTTAAAGTAACATTTCATTAGATACTAACGGTTATTTTGTACAAGTATTTTTCTTTATCACAGAATCAGATCAATACACACAGTTGTAAGAACATGCTCTTGCGCATACCATTCGGTACAGTTCAAGGCTACTACAGTCCAGTACTGCAACTCCGCTGGAGCGTTGCGACCTTTGGTTGCGAACAACTGTCGACATGGTTCCGTAGAGTTTACCAAACTGTGCTAATTTGATGTAAAATCTCCATAGATTGCTCCAAATTGGGACAGTTTGGTACACAACTAAATAGTTTGTGGTAGCTTGTTGGAGCATGATCAGTGGACCAAGGTATCTAAAATATTGTTAACATCATCTACCAGAATGGAGAAACATGACTTTTGGAAATTCTTTCCAAAAAATCTAGTCTAGTAAAAGTTATAGAAGTTGCAAGACAAAGTGTTCACCATTTTGGTTTAGATTAATAGCATTGTAATGCAACCCGAAGGTAATTAAGAAGCAAAATTGGGCATTGAAAATACAATGTTTTGTAAATCGCTTTTAGGTATATTTAAACGAATCATTGACTTGTTATTTCATTCATCTTACGAGTATTTAATAATTTGTAGGTACAGTCAGCCAAAAATGTGGTCTACCTTACGGTTGAGATTCGTTTGAACGTCATGAAACAACAAGGTAAATTTTCCCTGGTAATAAGATTGTGTCAGTGACTATTGTTTACCTTAGCGATTGTAACATCTCGCAGAAACTTTTGTCAAAAGTGGAAGACCACATTCTTGGCTGACTGTACCTACATTTTTATCATATCTACATTTTGAAAACTTTGTCTTACACAAATCAGTTCGATAAGAAAGATTTGTTGGAATGGATCATCATAATGCTTACCGAAGATCTTTGCTTGGCGGAAGTGCATCCAAATATGATACACAATAAATACAGCGCAGATCTCCATTGCGTTTTCCAATTCAAACATCAAAAGGTACCCTACAGCCTCCAATGCAAGATCGATCCGTCTGTCTGTACGCACGCACGCGCCTTGCCTAAAGCCGTAAAAACTGACAACTCTCAAATCACTGCCCTTTTTGTTTTATTTGTTCGGCGCGTGCGCGGCAGCTGCGCAAGAGTGCGTGGTGCGCTTACTTAGGTAAATTTGTATCAAGTCTTCTAAAATTCTATACTTACACATACATATTATAAAACTAGCTGTGCCCTCAACTTCGTCTGCGTGGAATAGTAACTTTCGCCAACATTTTGATGTACGGCATTTTTTTCAGAAATTATGTACAGGTAAAACAAAAGGTCCGTTTTTTTGACTGTCGCGGTTTTGGTTCTAAACTGAACTAATTTATTAAATGCAAAGGTAATATTGTACTATACAGTATGACCAATACTGCTTAAGTGGTTAAAATTTAATTTGGTACACAGATAGTTTAGGCAATTGACTTCGTTATAAAAGAAAAGTGTTTTGCACGATTGATGGTGTAGGTGTAGTATAAAAGTAGTCTTCCCGTGACTACAAGCTCTAGAACAATTATGTAAAACGCACATAGAAAAATAAAAAAAAAACACAAAGAACGCACAAAGAAGTTTAACACATAATCTTATTATGTGTTTTTTTAGTCTGGTATTTTTAATTCGTTTTAGTTTTTGATGGAGTTTTTCGTACAAGGGAGTGTATTTATAGTGTGTCAACACCCCAATTCGAAAGTGGTATCTTAATTAAGATTAGAGCCAGGAAACAATTGACTGCCAAGCACCAATTGTAATCTATAAATCTTCAGCAATATGATCTCATCAAAGTACCTTCAATAAGGTTCAAAATCGCTCTTACGTAACACAAACACAATTGGTTGCATCTGCAAAACGATTACACATTACTTTGTAATTTATGCCATTGTTATAACGCTCAGAATCCCAAATCAATCGACAGTTGCAATCTGCAGATGTTCTATTGTGAGTCAGCACGTGCCCTAAAGAAAAAAGTTCACAATAGATAGGGTAAATCATAAATGCGACCTTTAAGGTTTTTGTGAACAAATAGAAGCTTCTAAGGGATAACAGGCGTTACGGAGTTCAATATTAGTGTATTGTTGAAATAGCAACATCTGGCACGAGACGTTAAAGGAGTCTGTCTGTATATCCTCGCACCCGTCCCGGAAATTCATTCTGCAGCCAGGTTTAGAGTTACAAAAATTAGAGTGTCTGTTTGTCTGAAACTAGCCGTACCAGCGACTTCTTCGTTTTTTACACTATTTCCTTTATTCTTTGTTCCTATTGGTTTCAGCGTGGTATTATATAGCCTAAAGCCTTGCTCGATAATTGGTCTATCAAAAGCGTCGATGGCCGAGTGGTTAAGGTCGTTGCTTGCCATGCGAGAGGTCGCCAGTTCAAACCCCGCCAGGTACCAATGTGTTTTTCAAATTTGAAATTCATATGTACCATCATTCGACGCTTTAACGGTGAAGGAAACATCATGAGGAAACCAGCTCACCTGAGAGATTTTTCAACGGTGTGTGAAGCCATGTCAGAGGCCTACGGGCGGTTTAAGCTCTGACACCAGGTTGTTCATCAACCATACGATAAGAAGAAGAAGAATGGTCTATCCAACATTTAAAATTAGAAAAACACAGTGGTAAGTAGGGTTTGAATTGGCGAGCCTGCCTGCATGGAAGACCTTTACCACTCGGCCATCGAGACTTTTCTTATTTAATTATAATACCTACAAACAGAAATATCAGTACTTATGACCGTATATATGTAATACTTATCAACCTATACTCAAAACTTAACGTCAACTTAACCCATTGAATGCTTATTGCCGTCCATTTGAGCCTAAGGTGAGCTACCAGTTACAAAGAGGCGTTAACATTGACGGTGATTATATAACTCCATTGTTCATTCAGTATGATGCTTGAATAAAACATCTGCAATGCCGTTTCCGCATACTGCGGGTCTAATCGACACTGACAGAGATCAGACAAGGTTTCGCGTGGTCTGAGAAATGGTGGCCCTTGGCCTGATATCAGGACCTTGGTCATTAATTAAACAAATAACTAGGTACTAGATGTAGTGATCGACTGGCTCGGTGGAACTGTGGTTAGTGACCCTGGCTCGCGGTTCCAAGAGTCGTGGGTTCGATTCCCACTCGGGATATTTAATTTGTGTGATGGACATTGGTTTTTGTTCCGTGTCTGGATGTGTTATTTACATATTTAAGTATCTTGTGCATATTTCTGGTCTGCATGACACAAATATTTGTCCAGTGTGGGAATTGAACCTACGACTCTTGGAACCGCCAGCCAGGGTCACTAACCACTGTTTCACCGAGCCAGTCAAAATTAATATAAACAGCAAACTTTGAATATTAAAAACAATTAAGTTTTTAAATATATTTTTCGTGTTTTAGTTTCAGTGGGGTTATATTTAAATAGTGTTTTTACTCGTATACCTACATGTTACGGCTAATAACCGAAGTGCGGCTAGAACTAGGTGCAGCCGCGCTTCGGGTTTTGGCCGTAACATATACATACATGTATACATTTTACATATGAATAGAAGCACATTTCTCATTAAACTAACCATTCGGAATCCACAACTTCCTTGGTAGATTCAACAATACATAGTCGTTAATATTAACAAATGAGCAATACGCACGCGTACGTATAAAATGAATACGAATCCATTAGGAAATATTGTTTCCGACGGTACTATGCCAATATATATGTGTGGATGTATGAATGTGTCCCTCTCCTATTGGTGCAATATCCGTTATTTGACACAGCAAGTCCATTTCCGCTTTCTAAACTAATAAAATGAGAGATAGTCCAGTCAAAATAGACATTTAACCTAGGAAAAATTCGCATAGAGCTGAAAATTGGCATGAATGTTGGGAACACTATTACAAATAATCTGTCAAAAGTCCCCATCGATCCCACGTCTGCAAAAAAAAATAATCAAGGTCAAATGTCACAAATATCAGTTTTATGCACTTTTGAGCGAAACGGTACGTTTAATCATAAAAGTATGTATGACAAAATTACTTATCACGTAATTATCTATAAAAAATGTCTCAACACTTTGTTCCTAAGATTAAACATTTCAGAGATATAGCGATGCACAAAGTTGAAAAAGTTGTATTTTCAAACGCTTCCAGGCCCCCATGCGATTGTGCTAGACAGTTAAAATTTTACTGAATGATGTATCTCAGTTGCCTCTATAACATCTAATACTAGAAACAACATGAAACCAACGTGTAAAGTGGGTTCTCATACAAAACCTATGTTTTTTTTATCACACTTGGGCGGTTTTTAACGTGGTTACCCTAGTGAACCTATTCCAGGTTATATATCGATCAAAAACGATATCAACAGATGAATGCATATTATGTAAAATATGAATGTTCTAATGATTAAAACCACGATATCTCGCGAATGGTGAGTCGGAAATGAAAAAGTGACTGGACCATTTTTGTAGAAAATTGTATGATCTACAACTTTTGTTTGACCTATTTTTACGATAATACTTACTGTTTTCGAGAAAAATGGAAAAATTCTTAATTTTATACTTTTGACCTTGAATAAATTTTTTTGCAGAAGTAGGATTGATGGGGATTTTTGATATTTCGTTTATTATGATGTATTTAACGTCTCTGGCAATTTTCAGCTCTATGCGAATTTTGTCTAAGTTAGCACTTATTTTTGTCTATTTTGACTGGACTAAGAACACAATAGGTAACCAAGAGAACAACTTTTTAAGCTATTGCATAGCTTTTATCGCGGGCCTTGAGCGCGGGGACCGAATCTAGAAATTCCGTAACGAAAAAAACCTCACGCTCCCCACTCGTCTAACGTCGTTTCAGTTCGGTAGCCTTCGGCACGGTGTTTGTGTGCGTGCGGTTAGACGTATTGTACGACTCTACGAAACTCGCATGAATCGAGGCGAGCTGCTCCGAAATCGGACTATGCTATGCAATAGCTATACCGCGGCAGTCCCCGAGTGCCACGTCTTTTTTTTATATGTTAAAGACGGTGTCATTCCATTAGATTAAATTATATTCAGGCAAATAATAAATAAATAGCTACTTACTGCCAACGCTTCGACTGGGTTACACCAATCATGGTCGCGAGTGATCAACGACTATTTGCTACTGTGAGTCATTTGAAAAAAATATTATCCAAAATAGGTTTTTAAACAGCAGAAATCCTTGCAGCGCGGTCCACCTAAAGAAGAAAACTACTGTACTAATATTAAAAGCATTTGAGTTTGTATATCTCAAGAATTACTGGTTAGATTCTTAATATTATGTCATTTTAAATATTAGATTTATAAAGGAAGACTGTGCCAATCAGAGTCATTATTAAGTAATCAGGGGCATTAATAAAAATCTTCGATCAAAATCCTATTTGCAAAATTCACAAACACCAAATTGACCAAAAATGATTCATGGATTTACCTGTAGTTATCCTTACTAATATTATAAATGCGAAAGTAACTCTGTCTGTCTGTCTGTTACGCTTTCACGCATAGAGTACTGAACCGATTTTAACGAAATTTGGTACAGATATAGTCCAGAGCCTAGAAAAGGTTATAGGCTACTTTTTAACCGACTGCGCTATAAAGAAGTAATGTTTTACGCGTTAAACCTCTCTACGCGGATGGAGTCGCGGGCGGAAAGCTAGTATAATAATAAGTCTTACCTATACTGACATAAAACAATGACCTAAAGTTTAAATCAATATACGACCGGGAAGATGATAAAGCCTAAAAGGCTCATTTCCATTAGTTTTTACTATGTATTTCCAGTCCAGTAAATGTATGGCAGTGAAACTGCACAATGGATTTTTTTTTATAATAGGCTTACAAAATAACCTCACTCCATCTGATGGTAAGCGGCATTGAGATCCAAATATGAGGTCGACAGGCACAATATACCATATTGAGCCTGTCTCACTCACCATGAAGGCCTGCTTAAACGCCATTTTACGCCCCACCTGAAGAGTCCGGGATCATAGGAGGGAGAGAAAACATGAGCTGGAAGGGCATTCCATGCCTTAATGACAGACGTGGCAGAAAAGAGGAACTAAACCTCTTAGTCCCAGCCACCTAAGTAATGGGAATGTACCTAAAAACCAGGTCCTAGTATTTTTAGTTAAGAAAAACAGTTGCGAAATCAATTGACGCGTATTGGGGCACTGACCTTCCCCAATTTATACCAAAACATCTGGGCATCGACCTGTCAGTTTGATTTTGACAGCAAAGTTTTAGTGCTAGCGAGACTAATTGTTTAAGGTGATGGGACCACTGAGATTTACAGTTTGTGGTTTTCAAAGAACTTCTCATTTTCGGTATTTTGTTCTTTTTTTTTCGGTAAATTAGGTGATAGAGTATCTTAAACCGCTAATGGAGACACCATAAGATCTGTGAAGGTTTAATATAATTACCAGATAACAATAAACTGGCTACTCAAAGTCTGCCAGTCGGCCAGCCTGGTGACAATAAGTAGACGGAAAGACATTCAGCGAAGTTTAATAAAGTCCCAATGTTACTCTTCGGAACTTTGAAAATGTATTCACCAAACACTTGTTTAAGCTATACTGACTTGTCTAAGCTTGTTAGACTAAGCAAAACAAATACCGTTTAGCTAATTGAAAAGTGCACATTTTATAGGTGCGTACGAGTGCTATAACTACACACCAGTAATTATATCTAATATAGAGACGTCGTGATAGTGTTTCCGTTATGTTATGCGAGTTTGGTTAAGTAACCGTTGGATAATTAAATTCACGTCCTGTGGGGGTCGATGGACGGCCTTACGCGTGAGAAGAAGCTGACTCTACCATCAATGGGGACTGCCCGTTCGTTTTTGCTGTTCTAGAGACCTGTAGTTGATACAGAAGTTAAGAAAATCCGCTTAATCCATTTCTTAGATACGTTTTTGCTGATCTAGAGACAAGTAGCTAGATGTAGGCAAGTCAGAGGTTAACAGAATTGTGGATGATTAAGAAGTTAAGGGAATCTGTTTCAACCGTTTCTTAGATACGTTTTTGCTGATCTAGAGACAAGTAGCTAGATGTAGGCAAGTCAGAGGTTAACAGAATTGTGGATGATTAAGAAGTTAAGGGAATCTGTTTCAACCGTTTCTTAGATACGTTTTTGCTGATCTAGAGACAAGTAGCTAGATGTAGGCAAGTCAGAGGTTAACAGAATTGTGGATGATTAAGAAGTTAAGGGAATCTGTTTCAACCGTTTCTTAGATACGTTTTTGCTGATCTAGAGACAAGTAGCTAGATGTAGGCAAGTCAGAGGTTAACAGAATTGTGGATGATTAAGAAGTTAAGGGAATCTGTTTCAACCGTTTCTTAGATACGTTTTTGCTGATCTAGAGACTTGTAGGCGAGTCAGAGGTGAAGAGAATCTGGTCGTTCCTTGATTAGTTGACTGGTGTTTTAAGCTTGATTTCCTCCAAACTAAGCACGCAGGATAATCCTTTGCAGTGCACACTGCACATGTATAGTTATATGGTGTTAAGTAGAGAAATTACCAATCTTATTCGCTCTATCGTACTCTATCGCCTCTACTTATGAGGAATGCTCTGAAAAGTTATTTCAACTAGTAGAGTTCACCCCCTTTCACGCATACTCGTATTATTTATTATTATTAAAACAGAATGGGTTATACAACTATTTTTACATTCTGACCCACAAGACAATTTGCACTGTCTGTCTCCGGGACTGGTTGAAGTGATTCTATATAAAAATAAATATGAAGCGCTAGAAGTTGGGTTAAAATGATTACAGTACGATTTAATGAGGTTTGCTGACAAAAAAATCCTTTTTGAAACAACACTGGTAGCTTGGATAAAAAGGTTTCATTCCTCATTTCATTTCTGCCCCGTGTCGTGAAATGCCCTTCCAGCTCATGTATTTCCTCCGACCACGGGTATAACCCTGAGATTTTAAGGTGGAGCGTCGAAATCGATGCCCACTAAAAGAAATATAAATGTTGATCTTGTGTTCGTGCACAAGTATGTGCACAAACTCAAGTCTGCTTACATCACTCTGATAGTCCGGTGAGACAATCCAATGTTACCGATGAGATATCTATGCCATTATATTGTGAAATGACTATATCTTATTGCTCTTTTTGAATAAATAACTTTATACCTTGACCGGCTCGGTGGAACAGTGGTTAGTGACCCTGGCTGGCGGTTCCAAGAGTCGTGGGTTCGATTCCCACTCGAGACAAATATTTATGTGATGAACATCGGTGTTTGTTCCGTGTCTGGGTGTGATTATGTATTTAAGTATGTATTTATAAATATATATGTATGTTTATCAGTCTCTGACGCTCATAGTACAAGCTCTGCTTAGTTTGGGGTCTGATGACCATGTGTGGAAATGTCCCAGATATTTATTTATTTATGCCTATTATTGAATTATAATAAAATTCTGCATAATGCGTTAACAAGATTTGGAGTTCGTTTTGGGACGCGCTGGTGGGCGGTCGCGTGCCCGGCGCGCGCGCAGCGGTCCCGGCCCTGGTGGCCGACCGCTCCTACGGTTCTAAGGGTCCGAAAAAAAGGTCCGCGCGAGGCTTGTCCCTGCCCGTGCGCAGATGTGACGACTATACTTTAGTGCCATAAAAAATAAATCAAAGTGTGCTGCAACCGAGTGAAATATCCAAATAATAAAAAATTACGTGTGAATATTTGCAAATATATCAAAATCAAATTGTGTTCTCTCAAAAAACATAATTAGAGTGAAATAACTAAAATTATCCATTAAAATATACGCGAAAAGATTTGTTTAAAGTAAATTAGAATTTAACCGAGTTGTAATTGAGTGAATTAACTTAAAATCTATAAACATATAAATATTCGCGCAAATACTCGTAAAATAAATCCGAAGCAAAACTAGCATTTAACCGAGTGTCTACCTCAGTGCAAATTACAAAATTAAAAAATAAAATTGTGTCTCAACCGAGTGTAATATCTAAAATAATCAAAATATACAAGTAAATATTTCGATAATCAATCCGCAGCAAATAATCAATCCGCAGCAAACTAGCATTTAACCGAGGGTCTACTTTAGTGCCATTAAATAAACAAAATAAAATTTGGTTTCAACCGAGTTAAAAAATCTAAAATATGCGAAAAAAAGTTTGGAAAATAAATCCAAAGTAAATTAGCAACTAACCAAGTGTCTTCTTAAGTACCTTACTAATAAATAAAACTTGATTGCTATGCCATAAAATATAAATAAAAACATGTTTCAACCGAGTGAATATCCAAACAATCAAAATAAGCGCATAAATACCGGTAAAATAGATGCAAATTAACTAGCATTTAACCAAGAGTAATTGTGTTCCAACCGAAAGTAATAAATCCAAAAATATTCGTGCGAATATTCGAACATCATCTCCACGTCGTGTATGAATACATACATTACCAACATGAAATAGCGGGACCACCTACAGCACCCGCTGATACTACAAAAATCAAGCATAAGCAGACACCAGGATCCCGGTGAGGCAATTCCAATTACTTAGATTCAGGAAGACTACCTATATCACCCTGTTTAAAAAATGCAAAAGTGTATTTTAATAATACTGCCAATAATCTTGTAAGCCTGGCTTAAAGACCCCGGCATAGATAGACTAGTCTACAAACAGCAAATATTCCGAAAACATATACAAACTGAGACATGTCTCAACTATAAAACAGGCCAATATACAGATAAATTTTCTTAAATAAGTAAATTATAACTATACTATCGCCACATTAATCTATGACAAAAACTGCTAATTAAAACATCTACGACATAAGCGAAATATCTAACATCCCAACATTCGAGATCCTTCTCGACATCGCAAACACTTGATCTTATTTTTTTCAAATCTACCTAACAAGAAACAAAAACCTAAAACCCATAAATATATCCACTTTTGACATCGGCTATTCGATCGCTACACTTATGGTATCCATAAAACTACATTCAAATGTGCAAACTTAACGTTCCACGAATCCACTCGAAAAATTAAAAGCGGACAAAAACTCCTCAAACGAAACCACTATCCTAACAAATAACCAACGTAAGACTCACGCTACAAGCAATGAATGTACTTTCATAGATACACGTAATTACTAGATGCAAATCCATAATATTAAAAAAACGTATAAAACATTACATTAAGTGATGACAAAATATTACCACATCTTAAAATATTAAATATTCCGAGATAATTCAATGTGCGCATCTAAAACACGGATTCAAGACACATACATCAGTTAAAAAGCAAAGCTAGAACCATAAAAACAACCATTAGTAAGCCTTTCGAAGAATATTCAAAAAAATAAAAATTACGTAGTTCCGCTACAGCAAAGGATTTTCGAGAAGAAGTCTAGCAAGAAATAAAATAAATACAATAACGATAAACATAAGGTTGAGATTCCTTACTACCTAACTTACAAAAGCATCACGTAAAATTCTAAAAACCTATTTCCATAGTCGGTAAAACATCTGGCATCCATAAATATAAATCGGTAATAGAGCTGCAAATGCACAAAACCGACGTCATTGTCTCTAAAGCATAAAATTGTCCAAAATTATAAACACAACTGAAATGAGCATACTCTTTCCACATTATAAAGTTACCCAGAATACACCCACAAATAAAAACAACAGCTACATCCCTACGCAAAACAAAGACACGGAAGAAATAACAACAATATTTATCTATTACCACGTAAAAATCCAAAGTATTCTCCCACAGGCCGGCAAAACATCTGGCGTCCATAAAAACAAATCGGCAACAGAGCCACAAATGATAAAAAAGTCCACACCATTGTCTCTACAGCATAATACATTTAAACTTTCCAAAATCATAAACCTGATCCAAGCAAACACATTTCCTTACATACCAAAAAGGGTACACACCGAAAAATAAAAACAATAGCCATAATTGCCCAACACGGTAACAAACTCTAACAAAGACAGACTAACAAGCTAGCCAACACGTGCAGCCGTATCCCTTTTAACCCAAACTATAGTTTTTGTGGGACTGGGAAGCCCAAATCACGGAATTACATAATAGCAACTATTAACTAAATACTACGTACATAAATAAAACCTTCCGCCCCGCGCCTAGTTTATAAGCTCTACCTTACAGGAACCGAGAAGAAAAAAATTTCAAGGTACACATAGTCGAAGGTGATGGTAACTGCCTATTCAAAGCGATAACACACCAAATCATTGAACTTTTTTCTTTAACACTGAACTACCAAGCAGTCCGACAAGACCTAGCGCAGTACATCAGAGATAATCAACACGAACCGAATAAAAAAGCTGCAATAGCCACAAACTTCTCCAATAGTACAGTCAAATATACCCGCTCACAATACTCTGAACACATAGATAATCAATATAAAGATGGTACATAGGGAGGCACCGACATTCTGATAGCTGCTGCAAACTTCTTTATAGTTAACTAGCGACCCGCCCTCGCTTCGCTTCGGGTATATCTCTATCTCTATATAATATATTTCAATCCCGTAAGGGATTTTACATACAGAAGTTATTTCCCTATAACTCCCGTTCCCATGGGAATTTTGTAATATCGCGTTGGAAGTAAGCTTAACGTTCATTAGGGTACCTGCATGCCAAATCTCAATCGTCTATCTATATCGCGGTTCAGATTTTTTCATACAAAAGTTTTTATCCTATTACTCCCGTTCCCGTGGGAATTTTACAATATCCTGTTGAAACTAAGCTTTTAATTTATTAAGGTACCTGCATGTCAAATTTCAAACGTCTAACTTATGCGGTTAGTATTTTTCATACAAAAGGATTTTCCCGTTATTTCCCGTTCCCGTGGGAATTTCGGGAAATCCTGTCCTAACGGATGCTTACGTCATAACATCTACCTGCATGCTAAATTTCATCTCGATCCGTCCAGTGGCTGTGACGACTTCGTCCGCGTAGAGATGTTTAATGGCTAAAACATTACTTCTTTATAGCGCAGTCGGTTAAAAAGTAGCCTATAACCGTTTCTAGGCTCTAGACTATGTCTGTACCAAATTTCGTTTAAATCGGTTCAGTACTTTTTGCGTGAAAGCGTAACAGACAGACAGACAGACAGACAGACAGACAGAGTTACTTTCGCATTTATAATATTAGTAAGGATTAGTAAGGATGTAACCGTCCACCAAAAAACTACAAAGCAACATTTACCTTCAAACCCCAAAACCACCAAGAGGCAGTAGGCGGCATCAACCTATATACGATGGACTCCACTATGATAGCCTTACACTTACCGGACCACCAAAAGAAAAAAAAAACTGCACTAATGCTATCTCCTACAAACACTACCGACTCAGAAATAAGCGAAATATTCATTATCACGCAATCAAAGTTAATGTAACCGTCCACCAAAAAACTACAAAGCAACATTTACCTTCAAACCCCAAAACCACCAAGAGGCAGTAGGCGGCATCAACCTATATACGATGGACTCCACTATGAGAGCCTTACACTTACCGGACCACCGAAAGGAAAAAAAACCTGCACTAATGCTATCTCGAACAAACACTACCGACCCAGAAATAAGCGAAATATTCATTATCACGCAATCAGGGAGCTCCACTCCACCCACAATAGAGGATGACCTACCCGATGGAACAGGATACAGGGTGGTTGGCATACGATCATTAGAAAAAATAATATCAGACCCGTTAAACATTACAATTGCCACATGGAACGTTAGAGGAGTGGCATGTCCAAATAAAAAAACGCGAGATTGATAGAATCTTAAATGCAACATCATATATGTATAGACATAGCATGCCTACAACAAACCCACATGAAGACAGGAACACTTGAATCCAAAAACTATATTCGGCACTTATCCGGGAACAATAAAAAACAAGGATGCCCACTGTCACCGAAGATCTTCGCCATAGTGATAGACGAAGTCCTTAAGACATTAAAAGAAGAAATACCCTCCATAAATCATAATCAAGATAACACCATAGTACTACCAGCTGATCTTATCATCCGCAGACGACCTAATAATAGTAGGGACAGACCATAATGAACTCGACATAATATTCGCCAAATTTAAAGAATTACTAGAATCAGTAGGTCTAAAAATAAATAAAAAAAAAAAAAAAAATAAAAAAAAATTAAAAATACAACAAAGACAAAAGTACACTCACGATCCCATTAATAAAAATAATTCATAAAAGATGGAATAAACTTTCACCCAGTGAAAGAAATAACATGTCTAGGTGTTACCCTAACATCAGACCTAAATAGAAAAGACACGGTGAAAAAACGCTGCAAGCAAGGAGTTAGAAACTCTAAAACACTAATCTCGCTAATAGACAAAACCAAAATGAACCGGAAAATCGCCAGACTTCTTTACAAAATGGTAATAGAACCAACCATGACATACGGAGTCAAAGTTACGGCCATCACAACGGCCAACCGGTCAACACTACAAAGATACGAATGGCTAATATCAAGAGACATGCTTAACCACGCGAAAAACTCACCCACAAACGTTAAAATCCATCAAATACTTGAAGAAAAAACCATAACCAAAAGAATAAAATTTCTTAGAGTTTGTTACTACGGACATGTACTAAGGCGCCAAAAACCCCACCTACTTCCGGTGGCCGGAGGAAAATCGGACGACCTTATCTGGAAAAATTCCCTCATCAAGACCTCAACCAATACAACAAAAGGCGAGCTGAATGGCGCGAAATAACCAAGAACAAAAACAAACTAAAAGCCGAAGCACAAACCATATTTGAACTAGAAGACACAGACAGTGAAGATATCAGTTCATCGGAGGAGAATTAACAGCCACAAATTTCTACGAATAAACTACGCGCGCCCCAAGAAAACGCACTACGGATAAGGGTATAGAAAAGAAAATCAACTAACTAATGGAAGAACCTACGCAAGAAAGCAAGAGAAGACAAAAGCCGGAAAACCAAGATTAATTCCTTCCCCTCCCGTTTCCTATACTGGTTTTAATGGTGTAGACCAGGCTGGTTATAACCTCCTATCCCATCCCAAAAAACGCACCCTTCCTAACACAATTAGTACCCCTTGGTTTGCCGGTTTGACCGGAGTCTTGGCTTGGGCCTTGGCTGAGTGTGGTACATCAAGTCAAGTCAAGTCAAGTCAAGCATAATGCGTTAACAAGATTTAACATGTTCCCACGGCAATGACCTAAACAGGACGTCAGCATGACCACACTCGAAGTACCACATAACGGGCGTTCACATAACATTAATCGGTTTGGGATATGACCGGCGACTGGCCTGTCATTCGATTATCGGTTTGGTCTGTTTATACGTCCTGTTCGCACCTTATATTGGGGGGAAGAGAGGACGGAAGGGCAGTGAATAATTTGCAATTTACTAATGAATAGCTTTCTGATGGGGAATCCGTCCGTTTGATGTCGTTCAACGGATAAAAAAGTTCTCACTTGTAGTCAAAACGTGGCCTGTGGTCTATCCCTATCTCTTGACTATTAAATGCGCCAAGTTTTATTTGAATCAGCCTGCGACTGGCAGACTAACAGACAAAGTAACTTCAGCATTGAATATCTATTTGTGTATATCGGTCTAATAAAATAGCACAAGCTCTGCTTTGTTTGGGGTCAGATGACTGTCTGAGGAAATGTCCCAGATATATATATATATATGTATATATATATATATATAATATATATATATATATGTATGTATATATATATATATATATATTTTTATATATTTGTGAAATTAAGAATCTGTCCAACTGTTCTCTACTAGTTGTTATGGGTATGGGTAAAATATTCATTTTCACGATATCTAATGTTCATCAAAAACAAATTGACACAAATCTAAGTGGCTTAATTCAGTTTGCATTTTTTCTCAAAACAATGGCACTTGTTAAACCTCGTCCACCCTACTTCCCCACAACACGAGAGCTAATGAAGAGAGTATGCAATTGTCCTCATTATGCACTTAGCACGCTGTTGTCGCGTTGCAAATGAGAGAACGAAAGTGCATTGTCGCTCGCCTAACGACTGAGGATAGCCTAAAGACGCGTTCTGATAGAGCGGCAGACAGCTTGCTTCCATTAGGAAACTGAAAATAAAAACCATGTAAACTTTGCATTTACGTTTCAAATGGCATGTCCATAAAAGAAGAAGAATTTAAGAAGTTCTGTGTACGGCTGATACGCTATGAAAGAGCCGCATTCATATACTTTATTCGATGCTCTTACGGTGAAGGAAAAACATTGTGAGCAAACCTGCACACCCGGGAAGAAATTCTGAGGTGTGTGAAGTCGACTAACCCGAACTTGGCCAGCGTGGTTGACAAAGGCCTTATCGCCATAGTTAAGGGTAGGCTCGTGCCTCAGCAATGGGGACCTATATGGGTTGATGAGCCGCGCAGTTTTAAATGTATCGTAAGGCAAACTGGAAGCAAATTAAAAATTGGTATTTCTGGGTCCACACGCGATATTGGGAGTAGCAAATTCATTGCTACTTACTGTCCGACGTTTCGACTGGGTTACACCAATCATGGTCGCGAGCGAACTCAAACTTTCAGCCAGTGACTCTTCGCTTAATGGGGGAATGCCTTAACTCTAATGTATACTAGTTTGCCTTCCCTCACAATAATTCGTGCGTTTTGCGGCTAATACGCTCAATTCGCCACTCAGTTCATATTAAGTTAGTGACAAATACGCAGCTCAGTTTCAGCGAACACTCAACCACTTCGCCTTATGGAGTCGCGACCTAACCACGACGCTGTGACGTAAGTAACCAATTGTGCTAACTTACAGCTTAGATGCAATTAGGAAGTCATTTCAAAGGTTGTTCTCTAAGGCTAAATGAACTGAGACCATTAATGTAGCAGAAAAGGAAATGGTACTTTGAATATCAATACATAATGTGGGTGTAAACGGGTTTGATTGCTTATAGGTCTTCTTAGGACTTCATCTGAAACATGTCTTTAATGATTTCAGCTTTCTATTATTATTACCTCATTACAGCTTATGCCAAAAGGATGGATCTTAACGAGCTATGGGGCAACTCGTCCCATTCAGAAACTCGTCTGAGAGACAAGTTGCCTTTAACTTTTTTTAGGGGTCAAATCGTCCCAATCTAAAATTTGGTGGGACGAAATGCCAGCTGTATAATTTGATAAGGAGTAACTGGTCCCACGTTCGTTAAATTTTTGGGATAGGTTCACCATAGAACCTTTAGTCTTGTTAATACTTAAATAACCATAAAACATTTACAAGAGGCAAAATAACGCAACTAATAAAGCATAATTTCGCCTCTTGCCTAACAAAATCGCTAAAACGAACTCTCGCTAAATCTTAACAACAACCTAACCAAACGCGCCGTAATTAAAATAATTAAAACAAAGCCCACTGGCTTCCAATAAAAGTGTGTAGAATCGGAACTATTTCGTTACAATGTGGCCAGTGTGCAGTGAGCTTCATTAAGAGTTTAAAATAAGAGTGCATAGATAAACATCCGACTAACAGCCATGCTGCGCACGCGATCCCGCCACGCAATGGATGGGTGACCGCTTACATTGGTCACTCTTATCTCTATAGAAATAAGGAACATATTGCAGGAGATTTGTATTGATAGGCGAACTTTTTGATGGGTTACTACATGATATCTGAATTTGTTAAAATAAATATCACACAGTCATAGATTTATATGCTTCCGATATACGTTGTCTAAGCACTTCCGTTACGCTGGTTACAAATAACAATAATATACACATACAAACATAAAATCACGCCTTCTTCCTAGGGGGTAGGTAGAGATCACTTCCTGCTATGTGCTACGGTCCTGGCACACCACTTTCGCTTCTTGCACATCCATCAACCTCTTCATGCATGCTCGTCGATTGCGGGTACTTTTGATTTTGCCTGTCTTTACTATACAAATCATCACACAACATTTGTCATGGAACCCACAACTCCTGGCCCAAGATAAATAGGCCTTACATATGTAAATAAATAAATAAATAAATAAATATTGCACAACATCACATACATTGATCTGATCCCGTGGTAAGTAGCTTAAGCACTTGTGTTACGGATATCAGAATCAACAGTGGATACACAAATAAACTTAAATATATATAATAATACACCCAGACACGGAACAAACACCGATGTTCGTCACACAAATATTTGTCCCGAGTGGGAATCGAACCCACGACTCTTGGAACCGTAGGTTATGAACCTGAGTCACTAGCCACTGTTCCACCGAGCCAGTCGATATGTATGTCTTATGTCCCCACGTAACCTTACTTATTTTAAAGCTTTGACTAAAGAATTTGTCTCTGGATAAAATAAATCACTGCTTTATTGTTTATAGCCGCTATCTGCTAAATATTTCTTTTTCAACTTTACCGACCATTGGTCCTTGACACTACGAGATAAAAATGTACGCGAAAAAAATCTGTACAGCGAAATTTCATAGGAAAGAACTGACAAGATAAGATAGCTTCAAAGCTGTAATTTATCGTCCCGAGTAGAGCCATACAAAGTAGCATATCAAAATAAACTCCATAGGTACTTATCCGTTTAACACCTTCAAGCCTTTTAGCGCTGTCAGAGCCAGACGCGAGCAAAAAGTGGGAGAAAGGGGTTGCCAGTTATTGTTACCCGACTACATAAGAAAAGGGATATTTAAAGGCGTATTTTATTTTAGTGATCAGTAGTGGTATGGTAGATTTTAATCACTATAAGCGAATATGCTATTTTAACTATCATCATCAGCCCATATAGTCCCCACTAGTGGGGCACGGGCCTACTTTAAAGTAGGGCAATTTAGGGCTAGCTTTTTAACTATAAAAGAGTTAAAATATATAAGTTAACACGATTAAAATATATAGGTTAACACGATAGGTACTTTGAATATGATTGAAAAGAATTACTACCACCAGAATCTTTTCGGTAGAATCAGCATGTAGTAGTAACTACTGTATTCTGATTCAATAATTGGCATTATTATTAATCGATTGAAAACCTACATAAGAGTCCACAATAACATTCTTATGCGTCTCACATGGGAAATAGGCAAAGTTTTAAAACTTTGGTGTCAAAAAAAACTACCAAAATTTTTAAATGTTTTCCCCTGGCAACACTGCCATAGTATAATCAGGCGCGCGGAATGTCGCACCGCCCGCGGCGCGTACGCAGTCGGGAAGGACACGTCTGAGGCATCATTCTGGAGACCACTGCCTATACATTAGTAGGGAGGTACTGTCAAACTGCCCACAGTTTAGTATAAAAACCGGCAAAGTGCAAATTGGACTAGGGCGCGAAGGGTCCCGTACCAATAAAGTAAAAATAAAACACCATTATTGTATAGGGGTCCCCTTGATATTTTTTAATGGTTAGTACTTGATGTTATAGCGACAACGGAAATACATTATTTATGAAAATTTCAGCTTTCTGGCTATCCTGGTTTATGAGATACAGCTTGGAGACATATAGACAGACAGACGGACGGCGGAGGCTAAGTAATAGAGTACCGTTTTTATTTTTTAGGTACGGAACCCTAAAAAGAAGGACTGTCGCAAAAGGTTCGAACTAATGATATTGTAGCTGCCTGCATATACTTCTCCGACTTCTGATCAAGACGCAATGCAATACAACTGCTCTTTCATTTCATCTCGCCTTGCACTAATAGAATCAAGTTAGAAAGTTTACACCTCATCAATATATTTTTATCAACTGCGTGTGTGGAAAAGTAATTTCATTGTATTTTTTATTTGTTTTTTCAGTACTTGAAGCTCTAACGTAAATTATAATAAAATTGGAAGAATTCACATTATTTTCCAGTCATGAAAGATGTTTTCTTTCCCATTGTAGAGAACACTAAAACTGACAATGTCTGTACGTAACTTCAGAGGGTCAAAAGTCTTAGTTTGCGAACCAATTTATAAATCCTTATTACAATATTTCAAAACCGTGATTGAGTAATTCTGCCTGTCTATCTGCATACTTTTTAACAGACTGTGTTATTATAAGGGAGTAATATTCTACGCGTTTAACGACTACCCGCATATAGAGTATCATATAATTATTAGTAGAGTCCATCGGTAGAGTCATACCACCCCCATTAAATTGATTCGAAATTGCGACCCACACGATCGTACTCATTTGAATCAGCCATAGACAAAAAAAAACAAAAACATTCAACCTATTTGCATTACACTAAACGTCGAAGCTGCAAACGCATAAAAAAAGTAAAAAGTCATCGGCCATAATATACGTATCATTAAACGAGTATGTAGCGGCCAGTATTTTGAATAAATTAAAAACTTTTTTCACGATATACTCCCAGTAATATTAATCGCAGATGTTTAATTTTTTGTTGGCAAACATTTATTTTACCTCAGGGGATAGTGCGTGGAAGATAACTTGACATATTTACGTGGGAATACCCGTTCTATCTTGATGCTTATTTTTATAATAATGCAAAAGCGAAAGAGCATTTCTAGATTTTTATGAAATGTTGAATATTTACAAACATATTGTGCAATTTATAACAATGAATCTTGATAGGTAAACGAAAAACAAATGATTATGCATATTATTAATACTACCAAAGTAATTGGTTCATCACCGTTAACATCGGTAACCGAGATTAAAATCTGTGTCAAGAAAATATGAAATACCTAACACCACATTTTTTCTGAAATTAATTCAACATCCGTTTCCGTTTGGAAGACAATAAAATTAAAATAGTAATTACAGTTACAGCGCTACCGTAATCTTGGTTAGGTTCTGAATCGATGCGCTTTTAATCCATTATGATGCAACAAACAATTCGCGAAAACCGCTGACGTTAATAATGGCCATGTTTTGGTGATCATAATTATTATTATGATTTGATCTAAGATCTATATACAATATAATTTACGTCAAAATAATAAACTCATCTAGACGATGACTACTCAAATTGTACAATTTTTCATTCACAACATAATAAAAAACGCTGCATTAACATGGAGCAAAGAAATGCACAAATTAACTATGAACCGGTCTTACATCCTCTCCCACTATTTCTTGATAGATCGTTAATTACTCGAGATTAAGTAACGATAAAATTGTATAACCGTACTCTATGAGAGCTTCGTGCATGGGTTATGTTCATTTCAAAATGTGCCTGTGTAATTTGCTACTACATTGACTCGGATTCAATTTACCCTGTATATTTTTAAGACTTTCAATGAGGTATCGATTATCATTAATTTAGTAACTGTGGTTACAGTTATCAGAGGGCCTACCATGAGTTGGCTATTAAAAAATTACTTACGTTAAAAACCTATCGAGTTGTTTTTTTCATACGGCCGATTTTAGTTCTTCGCGTAACCACCAGCGGCGCTGTACAAGTTTTTCATAGACATATTATTTACGTAGGCGATATCGAGTGCGTAAGTTTTAAACTCATGGTAGCCACACTGATCACATAATTTAAACTATCATGGTTACACACATTAGAAAACTGAATATGTCTGGCATAACATCCCGGTAATATTTAGTTTTCTTACAAGTTATATTATTTTGTGAGCAATGATTTGTTATCTGTGTGGGTGTATAAATAATATAATACAAATATCTATTTAGATATTGAATTTATATAATTGACGTGACATAAGTGCTTATGCTTCTTAGCTCGGATTCAGATCAATGTATGTTGTACATAAAAAGATTTACATACAATTGGCATACCTAAACTTTACTACAATAAGCTTACAAGTAACTAAACCAGTTTGCGTAAAGATAGTGATTGAACAAACACTTAAAAAAACGAACAATACCACTTCAAATCGACATTTCGAACTGTCACTGTCACTATCACAAAGGGACTTTCTTTTTTTTCGAACGCAAAGGAATCGATCTCATCACGCCTAACAATAAATGTTTACATCAACACCTGATTGGCGAGTTCCTCAATCTTCTGATGGCTTGCACTACGCTACGTCACCGAATCACAGGTCGTCGACCCCCACAAAAAACCAGCCTTTTACGATATTGTCGCGGAGAAAATAAATACAATGTATTTTATCGACGCCAATATCGGAGTAATTTATGACGCAATTTTAGATATATTAAAACATCGCTGCATAAAGATGGAAACCAGTTCTTGTTATGAAATTTTATTATCTCGGCTTATTTTTAACTTATTTTGGTGTTTATCTTTTTGCCAGCGCTAAGTCCACTTACGATTTTAAAGAAAAAAAAGTTCAATTTTTGAGTACATACAGTATTTGGGCTTTCGCCCGTTTTTTCTCCTTGTACAATCAGCTTCATCCATATTCATCAACCTCTTCATGCTCGCTCGTCCATTACGGGTACTTTTGATTTGACCTTTCTTTAAGATTGAAAGTGGTGTGCCAGGACCGTAGCACATGGCAGGAAGTGATCTCTGCCTACCCCTCTGGGAAAAAGGGGTGATTTTATGTATGAATGTACGAGTATGTATGTACAATCAGCGACTAACTAATTCCTGAGTGCGTCGTTGCTCTTATGTTTGCAAAGGCCACGGTGTTTAACCGAGACATCGAGGGTTCGAGTCCCGAGTCACGCCAAATTCAGGTCGTTTTCCTGTTAGACAATTTAACATTCCGCTATCTAAACCCGCCTACAGAGCCTTTTGACAATACATGTTTTTGAAGAAATATTTCAACTGTATATACAATACTTAGTTTAGTTTTTAATTATTAAAGTAAATTATGAGTCTAAGAAAAATGTTTATCCTGAAAAGAGCATACTGAACATTTCAATAAATTGTGTAATCTTTATCATCCCACTGCTGGGTAAAGTTCTCCTGCAAAACTATCCACTGATCTCTATCCAAGGATTGGGCTTGCCAATTCTCAAAAAAAAATCTACTAAAATTGGCTCCCAATTGATTAGGTGCCAAGTATAACACCTCTGTGCCGGTGTGATTCAATCAAAAAAAAAAACAAAGCATCGCTGCATCCGTAGGCAAATGATTCACGAGATACATCGCACGAAATACCAACGACCTCGCGATGCACATTAATATTCAGCTTCCTTTTTTATTTAAAGATCAATGAAGTTGTGGAGTGAATTACACATTTAATAATACTCGTAAAGGTGTTACCTATGTTTCTACGTAACATTACGAACTCGACTGCAAGGTCAAAAAAAGAGGTGAGTTGCCGCGAATTGTATTTCGCGGAAGAATCGATTCGTAATAGATTTGAAATGTTGAAGTTTACGTTTATAATCATGATGGTGATGATGATGACAAATATAACCTTTCTGATGAAAGCCTTTATCTAAATTATGAATTATTGTGCTGACAAGTCTAGCCTTATAGATATTTTTGACTCGCGACTGGGTTACTTTGTAACCCAGTCGAAACTATGGTCAGTAAGTAGCTATGTAACTGTTTTGTAGCCTTCTTTTTACATTTATTACTTTAATTATAATGTTATTTAATAAATAAGTAATTATTTGACCACATAACATCGATCTGATCCCGCAGTAAGTAGCTTAAGAACTTGTTTTACGAATATCAGAAACTAACACAAATAAACGAGAAATGCAGTCATTTATCATTGAAGACTTTCGCGTTCCATTAAATGTTATGCTGTGTGATTCCGTGATTGATACAACTGAGACGAAATGTCGGGCAGTAAGCAGCTATGTATTTGCTGCTACACTTGTTATCACATTAAGACCCAGTTATATCAAACAAATACCTAATGAACTACGCCATTTTATTGAATTATTGTTTTTGTGTTAAGAAATAAACTTCATTCATTCATTCCATGATATGAAAAGCTGTTTTTGCCTGGTCACTTAAAATAAGCTCTCCACTGGAAATTCAGAACTTTTAAGTAAGTACTTAATTTATTGAGGTAGTATAAAACGAATACCGAAAGCAAATTTATTCGAAGAACTTGCAAAAGTTGCCGTAAAAATACTTCACAAGATATCCTTAATGGCATTGGATTCCTTAGAACTAATTTGAATCAATATGTTTCCGAGATTGCACCATGATTTGATCTCTGATTTGTATAGTTGTATATAAAGTTACTACAATATAATCGTATTAACTGGTTTGTGGTCATTTTGAATAGATTATACTAATTATATTGTGCCTCATAGTATCTCAACAGAGTCTATGTAGTTGACCATATTACCAAAAAGGATTTATATTTTATTCAGTCCAATTATTTGTCTATTTTGCTATTAATGTATGTGCTAAGGCGACATTAAATTTGCACGGAATCAGACCAGACAACAGTAGCTTATATATTGCTACTTACAGGCCGAAATTTCGAATAAAATAGCTTTATTTTTCCTAACTGACACACGATGATGGCTTGGAGTAGCCTTGTCAGCATCACCAGACTTGTGGGGAAGCGGCTGGCTCTCACCACTAACTAAAAACAGCTGTGATATTGCGACAGTAAGAAGCTTAGTACTGCTGTTTTTAATTCGTGTGGAGCCATATTAAAAATAATAAATACTAATTTTATAAAAGGCTAATAAGATGACCACATTCCACCTGATGGTAAACGGTAATGAGATCCAAATATGAGGCACAATAGACCATATTGAGCCTGTCGCACTCACTCTGAAGGCCTGCTTAAATATCACGTCCCGCCTATATATTAATTAGTAATATTGATACTAATGGAACGCCATCGTCTTCAATCCTAAACAGACCCAAGTCTTGTCAACTTATGTCTAAGCATACGTTCATCTATAGCGAGTGATCATGCAATGCCTAAGCTACTCATGTTACAGACCTTCCCTTCTATTTCAGGCCCCGACATTGCAACTGGACATCCGAAGTGTGCCGACAATATCATTCGCCAGGAGGATGCGATTGCGTGATTATCCTCTACATTTGTGTCGGCCTTAGTTACGTCCTGTGCAATGTAGTTTCTAGGTCGTGGATTAGAAATTTTGTTCGTTTGGCTGTATCATTCTTTCATACGTAACTGACTACTGATTAGCTATGATGGCTGCCTTGCAATAAAATCTGCCCCCTGAAGAGTCAACTGGGATTTGTGAGAAAAAAAAACTTATTCTCCTTTACTTGACCTTGACTTGCTATAAGTTTTTTTTACCCGTGAGAGTAAAGCTAAGAGGGGGCTTCTGGGATTAACCCGCTATTGATAGCAATGACTGAATCTATGCTGCCAGTAGGACTTGAAGATAACCCCCTTATTCACACGGCTTTTCAGAAGTTTGGATATGGAAATGATACGAATGATAGACTTATATCAATATAGGAGGCTATTGCAAGGTGTCACTTGTTTAATATACACAGTAGCGCTACCATGAGTTAGCTATCGAAACTTACGTACGTTAAAAACCTATCTATCGAATTGTTTTTTTTTATAATACCGACTTTCGTTCTTAGCGTTACCGACAGGGGCGCTGTACATTTTTTTCATAGACATTTTTTACATAGGCAATATCGAGTCTGTTATATTTAAACTTATGGTAGCGGTAGTGGTCTACATTGTATACCTAGCTTTATTTTTAATACGAGTACAAGAATATCACTTGCCATTTTTAACGCAATAAACACTTTCATTATATTTGAAATTGGAAACCTGAGCAAACTTTTTTTTCTTTACATTTTGCAAAGCATACCTTACGTATCTACCAAAAAGGCTTATGTATCAAAATCGAATTGCCAATCGAAGAGGTAATTCGGGGATCAATGAGTAATCGATGCAAGCGCCTGTGGGCGCGCGCTCTGCGCAGGCGCAAGTTGAATACCTGCCTACGCGCAGGTATTAGTTTCACATATATAAATCAATTATAAGGATCATTAAGCATTATTTTTATGTAATGAAAGTTTCCTAATCAAACAGAAATAGTTTAGGGTGCTCCTATGATCCCGGGCTCTTCAGGCGGGGCGTGAAACGGCATTTAAGCAGGCCTTCAGGGTGAGTGCGACAGGCTCAATACGATCTATTGTGCCTGTCGACCTCATATTTGGATCTCACTACCGCTTACATCAGGTGGAGTGAGGTCATCTTGTTAGCCTTTTATAAAGATTATGTCAGTGAAACAACCCGTCAGCCCACAAGTCAACCGTAGCGATCGTTACATCTCGCAGAAACTTTTGTAAAAAGTGGTAGGCCTCTTTCTTAGCTGATTTACATAGGTAGACATTGATAGGCTTGATGGCGCATTGGATAGTGCCCTTGGCGCAAAAGCCAAGAGTCGTGGGTTCGATTTCCACTTAAGACAAATATTGTGATGAGCATCGGTATCCATGTCTTGTTGTGATAAGTATATTGGTGTATACCACTGCTGTTTATGATATCCGTTGCAGAAGACAAGTATTTAAGCAAGTTTAGTTATACATTTTGTAGTTAGCATGACTATTTTCATGTACCTACAATCGGAAAAAACTCTCTAAATAATATATTATGTAGTTAGAGGCTACTATAAATGTTATTTCTCCATCAACCAAGAGACATTATGATTCTATTATGCATAATATTTATGACGATTCAATGGAACTCCTTACATAACTGAAAAATTAAGCATTTGATCTACAACTGTAACTTAAAGTCATATTTGGTTAATGCAGACTGTATTTGTGATTAAATTGGTATCGTAGTGGTTTTTATTTGAGATTTGCAATTATCCCTTAAAGGGCACTTACAGTAAAACACTTGAGTACTCACATAGAGGTCGATAAAGACTTCCAAAGCAGTGTTATTTGAAGCACACCCACTGGCTAAACTAAGCCTCGGTCCCAACGGTCACCCATCCACACTCTACCCACTACTTAGCCATCTACTAACGATCCCTAACCACTTGCCGCTTCTGAAATGTCCGTTTAAATTACAACCTGGAAGCTGTAAAATGCAGATTAACAGTTACCCTACTTAAGTTTTGTAAAGTAATGTACCTCTACGCCTGTTTTATGGAGACACTCTCGGACTTGGCCTCGTGGAACGGTGTCGTGGGTTGGTAATAACCCTCTGAGTTGAGTAAAGTATTCAGTACCAAACATTTTAAACGTTTGTCAGTAGCGAATTTTTGCCAACGTAAATATAATCTCATTTTCTGGAAATTTCGCCGGATATCTGTTAAATGTGGAGCTATATTGAATCGTTTAAAACTTTATGTAACAAACATCACTTCACTAAATATTTGTCTTTATGGGTGTTACACGCGTTATTAGGAGTAGCAAATTACATAGCTACTTACTGCCCGACGTTTCGACTGGGTTACACCAACCGTGGTCGCGAGCGAACTGGCGCCTCCCGTCACATCACTTCGCCAACTTAATAAATAATTTGATGAAAAGTCCAAAACCAATCAAAAATTTCAACCTACTACTACTTCATACCTTACATAAACAATCGGTTTTATATTCTATCTGTACTAATATTATAAAGATATAGAGTTTGTTTGTTTGTTTGTACGTATAAATTTTAGGAACTACTGGTTCAAATCGTAAAATTCTCATTAACACGCTGCAACCAATAGAAGCAAAGACAAAGTGGAAAGTGTAAAAACGCTGACGAAGTCGCTGACACAGCTAGTTGTATTATAAGATAATGACAAGTAGCCATAAATTGTTTACAAAATCGTACAATATTTGAAATTTACTGAGAAATTATCAAACCAGCAGATGTAGGTTTTTCTAGCGTGGCCTAAAATTAATCTAAACGCACACAATTTGACAAAAACTTGTTTTATAATTAAGCTTAACGTCTTTAAAACAATATAGCGTTAAATCGATAGTTTCCGTCACGTATTTTATATTTACGGTCAATCAAGGACCACTCTTCGATTTTATTAATCGAGTTTTATTCGATCTCAATTAAAAACTGACTAATTGTTTCGAAATAACTTTGTCAAATACTCCGAGAAGTCTGTCGCAGAATACTGGTTTGAAGGAGGATTCGATTTTTATTTTTACCTTGGCTTTTTAGTCAGTAATTTTTTTTTAACCTGTATCGTCTACTGCTGGGCTAAGGTTAGATAGATTTTTTTTACATTACTTATATATAATATTTACCCTACTAGTTAGTAGGGTAATTATTAATTTAGTTAAATTACCACCAATTATTCATGGAACCTACTACTATTTTACAGACTCCATATATATTAACACTCTAGCTATGCCTGCGACGTCGTCCGCGTTTTTTCCTGTTTTGTACTGATTCCTACTGTTTCTTTGCTCCTAGGGGTCGCAGCGTGATGTTATATAGTCTTAAGCCTTTCTCAATAAATGGTCTATCCAACACAAAAAAAAATTTTCAAGTCGAACCTGAGATTAGCACGTTCAAATAACCAAACAATATCTTCAGCTTTAAAATATTAGTAAGTACCTCGATAGATGAAATTGTACGTTTTTTTACTGAAATCATACATCATGCATATAAATAATGTTTAATACTTTGACTATATTAAGTTCTTGACTTGTAATAATAATATTTTGGCAATGCTTAATTTAAGTTTCTGACATGTATTATGTTTAAACACACTGGCGTGTTGGGCAACTGTAAGCAAGCGTGTAAATAAATAAATAAATAAATAAAATGCATACCAGTTACTTACCTCGGTATAATATCAAGGTATAAAGTATATGCGCATTCAATATTATTAAAATATAAACTCTGTTCTAAAAACCACTATGTCTATCAATAAAACTAGGGAAGATATATATAATAGGAACTACAGTCAAGTTCCATGCAGAAAATCCAATATTTATTTATTTATTATTTATTTAATTATTATTACACAAACAGATAACTGTCATTACACTTATTGGTTGTTTGTAACAATTGATCATAGCCTATATCATAACATTGTACAGTCAACAAAAACTTTATAGCAGTAAGCATGATCGTCCAGCTAATTAGAAGTCGAAACATCACTAAGATTCACAGGATAAAGAACCACCCGTACCATATATGCGCGCACGCAGATGCAGAATGCCATTTTTGTGCACGCATCTCTATATTTTCCTAAGGAAAAACCTGACGGGACCAGTTTCTAAGCGGACGCTTAGAATCAAACCTCTTTTTACCATCATTGTGGGTATTTAAGATGCTGTAATGTTATGTCGGCGTTAAATGAACGGGAATATTGTTAAGACTTGAAATTACATAAAAAAAAATCGTAAATTGTCAATCGACATCTGTGTATGATTAGAACTAGGCGCGGAAGCCTTTATAGTGATATAATTTAAGGAGAGTATTTTAGGTAAAATCACATAAAATCATACTTTTTGCTTAAATCTACGTTTATTCAATTCTAATTATGTAAGTATATAGATGTGTCTATCTATATGCTTCCAAGATAAGAATTGATTTTTCAAATGTTTCTTTTAAGTTAGCCTAATCGATATAGATGTCAGAATCAACTGTAGGAGGATATAAATTTACTTTGTTTATATAAACTCAGTCTAACATGAAACAAACTCAAAGTTGTTCTTCACTTTAATATTAGCCTATAATCGAACCCATTACTCCTTACGTAAGAGTAAAGGCACTACCAAACGTGCCATCAAGACTGCATTGGTTGGTAAAAGCCGTGCCTCGGAAAGCACGTTAAGCCGGTGGTCCTGCGGCCGATCTCTCATCGGTCATGTCGGATTGCCTGATCCCGTGGTAAGTAGCTTAAGCACTTGTGTTACGGAAATCAGGATCAACAGTGGATACACAAATAAACTTTAATATATTTAATAATACACCCAGACACGGAACAAACACCGATGTTCGTCACACAAATATCCCGTCCCGAGTGGGAATCGAACCCACGACTCTTGGAACCGTAGGATTGAACCTGAGGCACTAACCACTGTTCCACCGAGCCAACAACGCATTCACATGCACATTATTACTGAATTTATGAGATAAACCATCATCCACCTTTAAACCCTTTTGAGTCGGCTTTTATTTTGAACGTTGTTGGTAATTGTTGCCTAATCCATTATTAAAATCGATTTAGGAGTTCCCAGGATTCAGGATATAATTAAAACTCTACCTAAACCTATTTAATTGGGCTGCCAATCTTAGTTTTGTTTTTTTGCAATCCTGTTGGGGATTTCGAACGAAGATAACTTTGTTGCATCTAATGAGTTAAAAATGATAAGTCATAGCTAGACAGCCAAAAAAATTAACTTCACTAAAGCCAGGGTTCATTCACAGAAACCAATTATTATCGAATTGTTTTCTTTTAAATAGGTAAAAAGATATTTAGATTTTATTTGTAAGAATAACTACAAAACCAAATCATTATTTACATCGGTACATTAAATTTAAACGAATTATATGCATGAAGGTTACCTAGTTTAATCCTTTATCGATGTAAGATACCTACTTGCCTAACACAAATAAACGTAACTGAAAATAAGTAGAGCAATGTTTTTTTTGTTGTTATAAATGATACATTGACTCTACAATTAGAGCAATGTTGTTTTACAATATTTTAATAGATAAAATGGATAATATTGTTTAGTTATCGAATATAAAAGAGTTTCTCTGATCCTAGAATAAATGCCCACTTGCCTTATTCAATACGTATGTTTTCCATTTATTTTATAAAGATAAGTATCCACAAAGTATGACATAGGATGTCAGTATAGTTACATGTCTAATATTTCTCTCATCCACACTGAGGTATGCGCTTTCGTAATCCTTCAAGAATCCTAAGTAGCAATGAGCGGATAAATATTGAGTTAAAATAACATAACTTTAGAATTTACCTCCGCCAGCCGCGCAGCTAAGCTTAGCCCAAGACATAACTCATTGTTATAGAACTGGTCCAAATATCTACATATACAAGTCAGACATTCACATTTTCTTCGCTCGCTAACATTCCGGTTGCAAGGTCGAAGAGATTTCTGAATGAGCCTCAAAAAGAGTATTAATACCCAATTGTGTAGTTGTGCAACCGTTCACAAATGCACAGAATGCGATCCGCCTTGCAAAGTTTACAAGTTAACCCTTTCGAAAAGGCTCGACGCGCAACCAAACATAGATACAGTAGTCAAACACAAACAGTTTGGTTGCTTACCAAATTTATCCGTGGTTGTCTCGCATGCGAAATCCCAGTTTACACACACATACGGTCAGATTGGGAACTCAAACACGGTTGTCACACACACTGGTTGCCCGGTTGACGGTTGGCGGTTGCCGGCGACACGACCGCGCCTCGTTGCGCGCGCGCATAACTGAGGTCGGAGACTTGCCCGGCGAGTTGACTGGCGGGGGTGGCCAGCCGCGCGGCGAATGAAGGACGTCCGGCTTTTAGAGGCTCTATGGTTACATTTTGTTTGGTTATAGTTGCTTTTAGTTTGTAGATATATTATTTATTACTTATAATTTCATTTATTAAGGCACACTGTTTTAATTGATGATTTTTTTAATAATTTAATCATTTATAAGGTAGAGTTTGCTGGATTTTTTCAATGGTGTTTCAACAGCTCACAGAAAAGACAAGTGATCAATCACACATGGACACCGAGCTTGTATAAGATATTTAAAAAAAAATAGAGACCTATAAAACTAACGCAAATATACAATCTATCACTTACACTAGAGGTGTGAGGTAGCCCTTTTGGTAGAGCTTTAGATTTTATTGATACATTTACAAGCATTTATAACACATTAGCAGAATTATTAATTTAATAGTATCCGCTTGAACAGACCGTCTCACTCACACGTTTAAGCGTACGTAGCTGTCTGTCTCCTTCGTGCACAAGTCATGTAAAAGAAAAGAAAACAGCTGTGAACATACTTGAAGGCCGAATCTCTAGGAATAGTAGCAGGTAGTAGTGACGCTATTTATAACCATGGGTGTACCAAGAAGAGGGGAGGCAGGGGGGGTACCTGCCCCCCCTGGAAGATGCCGTCATTCCTACTAAGTATCTTATCCAGTACTTTTATCGATATTCATCTAGCAAAAAACTGATTTTCCCCCTAGCACAGAACCTGGGTACGTCTATGTTTATAACTGTAGAAAAATTGCACAAATTCGTCTGAAAATTGGTGGGGAGGTAGCTTAGGCCCCGCAGGTCGACATAAACCTACTTCACTATAAGGGTTATGAGAGTAATGCCTCTCCCCGGAGACGGACGAACGGAGTAGCGTGCACAAATTACTCAACTCAAAAAAAAACTCGAAAAAAAACGGGACTGTCCCACCAACTCCCCACATAGTGGTCACCCCACGCGCCCGCGCACCCAACGGATGGTCCGGTTTGCGCTCGCGTTTCGTTTCCTCGCCTTTTGTCATGCGATAGATCGGTCGCGGCTCTCGTGCGTTATGCAACCATTTCCCCGGCCTGAGGATGCATACTAAGGGGAAATAGTTAAATACATGCCACAGGAAGATAAAGAATAATGATTTTAAAAGATAGAAGAAAAAATAGATATTTATATCTAACATAAAAGTACCAGAAGGAAGAAAACACGCAGAGTATATTAAAAAAAGGAACCCCGAACTTGCACCCACTATAAACAAACATACAAGTCGAGTCAGTACAAAATACTTTATGTAATAAGGTCTTATTAGACTCAAGTTGACGGTGACAAGCCTAATATGTTCTGTTGTGCCTTTTGACCTCATATCTAGACCTCACTACCGCATACTATCAGGTAGAGTAATGGTGGGTTTACCTCCTGAAGGACAAATGTAAAAAAAATAAGAACAAAAAGGACTCTACAAAAAAAAACGCACAAAAGACTCAAAAAATAAACAAATACATTCTAAACTTGTCGCAAAATTAGGTGCTTAGTGTGAAAAGGTCTTATTAGACAAAATTTCAAATAAAACTGATTCTGAAATGAGTAGCTTAAGCTGATACACGGATGCAACTACGTGCTTTAAGTATAAATTATGTATGCGGATGAGGATTGAACCTACAATTCCCTGTGTTAAATTCAAACTTTGATGATAGGAAAAAAAGTTTGTTAGAATTCTATTCTGAATAATATTGACTAATAATTTGATTTCACAAAAAATCAAAACAGTTTCTGTTCGGCATGTGTGGTAGAGTAAGGAGAGAGGAGATGATATTTTGTATTTAAATTAACAAAGAAAGTGATTAATATTTATTTAAATACTCTAAATATTATTAAATTAATTGATATTAACCACCACATTTTTTTCTTCTCTGTATACTTTTTTGATGATATACCTATGGATAAACACTCCGTGGTAAACAAGGTAGTAAAATCCAAAGAAGAGACTTCTTTTCTTCTCCTTCAAGGAGATCAAATCTCAGCTTAAACTTCTTAAATAAATAGATTGAGAGCTTGCACCAGATCAACGGATGATGGTCGTAATAGTTCCTAGTATGGATTCCAACGCTATTTACCCAAAGAAAGGTTACATACAAGATTACGCAACGGATTTGTATGGATGAGTGAGATATCGTGTATGTTGGTGCAATCAATTGTGACGACGGTGTGAAGTGTGCGGTTTGGTTAGCAGAGGCGTGAACACATTACACCTTTTATACCGACTGCGATAGTGAAGCAATGTTTGTTACTACTGAGATGTTTGTGTTGATATAGCGGATTTGTAGAAGTGTCTTTTGGACGGTTTAAAGCTTTTGCTTGTAAAATTATCTTCATATGAACTAAATATAAAAAAGCGTCGATGAGCGAGTGGTTAAGGTTGTTGCATGCCAGAGGTCACCAGTTCAAACCACGACATGTAGGTACTACTAAGTTTTTCAAATTTGGAATTCATATGTACGATTATGCGACGCTTTAACGGTGAAGGAAAGCATCGTGAGGAAACCTACGAAGAAATTCTTAGGTCGTGTAGTCATCCAACCCGCACTTGGCTAGCTTAGTTGACTAAGGCCTCTTCACCCTAATTTAGGGTAAGCCCGTGCAACAGCAGTGGGGACGTTTATGGGCTGATGATGATAATGTTATAAACATTTGTGTATGTTTCATTCTAGGTGTATTCATTTACCTATATCACAGTTTCTATTACATAACTCTTTCTATTACACTGAATCAAATCTCTTCATTTACGAGATTCTGTTTTAACCGCAAACAATAGTAGTAGTTAAGGGAGTAATAAATATTAAGTTTCGTTGGAAAAAGGCCTAATTTAATTGAAGATTTCGTGACCTCGGTAAATACAACATATGAACAAGACAGCTATAAATGATAGCTTAACAACGGGTTTACTTTAACCCGAAGACTTTAATAGAGATAAGACGAGTAATATTGCACTTTGGCGCGTTGTTCCATCTCAGTAATGTTTATATTTTTTGTGCAATAAAGAATATCTATCCATACGTCTTCCAACCATTAATCTTGCGATTACATTGCAACGATACATTAATCTAGGCAATGTATTTACATAAACAAGATTATATGACTTTCATGTTGAGCTATTATGTTGATAGCGTACAATATGCTGCAACATGGCTGTAACATATAACATATAGTATGTAATGGAAACTTCCTCGCGTTTTTAACCGCTCCAGTTGTGGTTCTGAAACCACGCAACGTTGATCAGGCAATTCTAATTGGGTTTCACTTATTGTAAACTTTCCGCCCGCGACTCCGTCCGCGTGAAATTGTTTATCGTGTTGATCATTATAGTTCTTAATAAATCGGTTAAAATAATTCAGTTACTTTCGCATTTATAGTAATGTCTTTTTCTTAACAATGTTGTATATACTTTTAAATAACATAATACAATACAATGCAAACTGATCGTAACCAATCTAAAAAAACAATCCTAATAACGATAAAATTGTCTATATAAGTTTTGTTTCCGGGAAGCAATCAACAATGTGTTGGAAACAGATTAAAATTCGGAAATTCTACTCTATCTCCTAATCTTAACGATAGATAGCGACGGAAAATTAATTGGGGAGCTTGTGCTATACCAAAGCAATTATCCAAAGGGGTTTTGTCTCTCCTCAGTCTCCTCAGTCTTTCAAAGATATCACAATGGTCTCTATTATAAAATAAACGTAAACACTCGTACTCGACGGAATGCATAACTTTTGCATAACACCTTACGTGAGCGTTTCGCAGTTTCTTTACGAATTATTTTTAATTAGCTAAAGGAAATGAGCATGATTATGATCCGTGACGTGGCTTTCTTCGCCTTGCTTCAAAGAGGTTTTTCTAACACCGGAAGTAATAAAAATGTACAAAACATTCAAGGAGAATTCAAACAGTCGGTCAATATCAAAACATTTTTTTGATTAGTAATTTTGTACATCAGTTATCTGATAAATAGGTGTTCAGTTAGCGGAACTCTTTTTAAGCATGTATTTTCAAGTTAAATAAATGTACCCATAACTTTAGGATTCAGTAGTGCTTGCTACAAAAAATGCTAAATAGTATCAAAAAGAGAAACTTTATTTACAAACCTATAGAAAATATACTTTAGCGTTTGATATGAGCGATATTTGGATCGTGTGCACAAATATTTTAATACGTACATAGGTAATATTTTACAAGCTTTTATGTATTTCAACTCCTTCAACCCTGCATATTTCCTAACTCCGGCACTTGACCTACTTCCAAGATAAAAGTCAATGTGTTTAATGTCGGTTGTGGTTAATTTTCCTATTGGCAGTGTAGGGTCACACGGCGACGCGACAATGCTTGCCGAGTGAAACTTATTGCTTACAATGTGGACTTAGCGCCGGTGGGACTGGAAGAGATTATGTACTTTAAAATTACTTAGAAATTTCAAATACTTATCTTGTCATAGTCATAATGTAAACTTTACAAAGAGAGTGATAATATATTTCATCCAGATGATACTGTAATAACTCAGACGAGTTAGATATTATATTCTATTCTGCACATTTCTTTTTTATTCATCATCAGACTACACACTAATGTCAAATAATCAAAATATGATCATGTTGATCATAGCTCAACCATTGCTTGTTCTTCTATTAGTGCTAGAAATTAATCTTAGCTCTTCATAAATTGATTACAGTTTTTTTTTTTAATTAGTAACCCGGTCTAAAATTTATAATTGTACTAGATAATATGACTGACATATATAATTGTACTAGATAATATGACTGTCACAACTGCCTTAGTTCAACAAACTGGCGAACTCCCTGATTTGATACACTTAGAAGGAGTATCCAAACTTGGATAATTTTTTTACCTAGTTAACCTTTACTCGTACAATATATTACCGCTATTAATTTTTTCATAAAAATATGAGTTTTGAACCACGATTTAGGAATACATAACAGGTTCGTCTTCAAAAGTATATGTACGAAGCCTACAATAGCTTCTTCCAGCATCCTTCGACATCCACCATAATCTGATTCCATAGCGTTCGCCTGCGGTCGGAAGCCGCTTTCCCCGATCTACGAGCCCTGCGTTAAGGCACAGTTAAGGTTTCACTGACAATGCATCAAGCGCCAATTTACGCAAATCGCTTTATTATAATATCTCTAACTGGCTTTTCGATCGCGACTCTGTCCTCGTGAAGTCGCTGATTAATATAACAAAATAAATAAATATCTGGGACATTTTCACACAATGACCCCAAACTAAGCAGAGCTTGTACTATGGGCATCAGAGACTGATATACATAGATATTTATAAATATACTTTCACACCCAGGCACGGAATAAACACCAATGTTCATCACACAAATAACTGTCCCGAGTGGGAATCGAAGCCACAACTCTGGGAACCGAAAGCCAGGGACACCAACCACTGTTATACCGAGTCAGTCACTATGTTATTAAACTTTTATAATTTTTACCCCCCTGAGACACACGATTGATGAAAAACCTTCATAAACTACAATAACAGCAAACTTTCTTACTTAGTTGTGTTGCACCCCTTGTGTTGTTGTGTTGCGTTATAAAAAGAGCTTCTACTTTTTAGAAACATTCAAGTTCCTATCCCTTATTGTAGTTACTAACTATCTCAATAAAGGTTGGGCTTAACTGTTAGACCCTACGATGATATGCTGGTCTGACTATCGGCTTTAAATTTCATATAATATACCTACGTATAAGTAGTCGATCGATTTTCAAATCTGTTAGGGGTAAATAGTACGGTAAAAACCCTTATGCTCCAGACATAAGGACTAAATTTTTATCTCTGTCATGTTGTTGACTGTACCTAAGTACTCGCTTAAACCTGTTCACTAGCGTCCCGCCCTGACTTCGCGCGGGTGCTAATAGGTACATGAAAAACGTTTATAACCACTACAAAATAAGCCTAGCTTAGCGCAGTATCGTGTGCAATATACACATTCTGCTTTCTGCAGCTCTAGATTTATTTCTTCAACTTTTATTTAACTTACATTATGTAACACCAAAAACAATTATATTATTTCTAGGCTTCAAGTTTTATAATACAACATGCACTTATGACCAATTTCTTACCTTACATCCAAGTCTTTGCAAGGAAACTATAAATAGGCATTACGGCCACTCACGTCTTACTTATGAATATGAAATATCTATGTTATTGGCCCATGTTTATGCTAATGAGGTAGTATATTAGAAATTATGTGCTCTCAAAGGCTGTGGTGAGCTTCAGGCCATCCCAGCTGGTTTCAGCTGAGGATTGTTAATCAGCCAATTTACAAAATGGCTGTGTGGAATTTAAATCGCCTATAAGCGTCGGCAGCAAATAAATAAACTGGATGTTGTTATGTGTTTGTGTTTTCTAGCTGTATCGTCATTTCCTATGTTATTTTACGTAATTGTTTTGTTTTATTGATATTGATATATTTTTAATTTGATAAGGATGGTAGGTACTTTCAAGATAATTTCCATACTAGGGATATATCGTAATTAAGCACTTAACTATCAAGTAGGTACATTATCTAGTAGAAATTGGATTTTAAACTCCTGTTTAAACAGAAAAATGTTGTGTGAAAAAAATATTGTCATATTACAATTTTGCGATACAAAAGAGTTCAACGAGCTACTGCCACAACCGGCTGGAAACTGTGAACAACGCTCCAAGCGGTGAGTAGAGAAAGCTTTATGTCAACTAGTGACACCTAACGATGTATGGCTATAACAATCTACATTCCATTTCAAGAAATACAACTCCAGCTGTGTTCCAAATAGTACAACAAGATAATTTAAGTGTATGAATTTGTGTGTTAATAAAGAGTATTATACCAGAGCCGCTCTAAGTTGGCCGATTTGCTACATGTCAGACTGACTGCACTAGTCTTTGAGTATAAAGCCACTGGAGATGCCTTACACGGGCGACCCCCTCCGGCAAAGTACATTGGTCAACTGTTCAAACACGTTTAATAAAACTACTTGTCGCTGCACCACCGCCATTTTGCATTGATCCCTGTCGCGTGACGTTACTCTTGAAAAATGGTTAGTTGTGCAGTATTCTCATGTAAAAGGCGATCGAGAGCTCAAATTCGCAACAAGAGCGCGTTTAGTATCATATCTAAGTGTTTTTATTAACTTTTAAACGTGTATTTAAGAAGAATTGCCATTTAAATAAAAAGTCGTTGCGATACGTAAACGACAGAAAAAAATAAACAAGAATACAGTGGTACGGGGCTAGTGATGTCACAAAGGAAAAAAGGCGAGTCGACATTTGAATGAATCATTGACTCCCTGCAGTTAGTTGTATGATCCGTTTTTTACTTTAATTTTGAAGTAAATAAAAGGGCTAAACATATGTTATATTTAAATCTTGTAAGATAAATTAGAAAAATTACTTTTTCTTTCCTCTGGTCATACGATATTGAAATTTAGTCTGAAAATTAAAAGAAATTCTGTGACTCCCTTAGAGATATTTTTAAAGACATAGATATTTTAACCGTATCCTCTCAGTACATTTTGGACTGTATCTTATATGTTTACAAGAACATACAATCATTTAATATCGGATCCTCACCATTTTAACACCAGTAATAGGTAAACATAAGTTTGCCGTTTCAAGGCTCAGGCTTCAAAAGACTGGAAAGTCGTTCTTGGGTTTAAGCACAAAATTGTTTAATAAGATCCCACAAAATGTTATTGAATTACAATAATCAGTACAAGATAGTTCAGTTCATTCACCAAACTGATTTTATTTTATTCTTTGTGTCATCACTATTTTTTTCGTATGTGTGTTGCGTAGTTACGTGAAAACTTTGTTTGTGTGCGTGTATTGTTTGAAGTGTTGAACATTTTTGTAGTGTGCGTTTATCGTTACAGCAAAATTTGTGTCTGTTGAGTTATTAATTTTTTGGTGGTGTGCTGTACGTGTTTACCTCGCCCCCGCTAAAAGTGGCGAAAAATATGTTAGAAGCGTTGACGTTATGGCATCTCCAGTGGCTTTATACTCAAAGGCACTAGTGAGGGACAACGGTAAAATTGCCGAAGTATATAAGTAACAGTTATTTCCACTTTATAACCAAGCAAGGTCTAATTATAACAAATTTTTATTAAAAACATTAATTCACATCCAAAAGATTGAATTTAAGTTCCTTATTTATAAATATATTTATTTTTAAAATACAATACTTATTAAATCCTTCATCCTATTTTTAAAAATACCTGGTGAGTATTACCCACTACGTCACTATGAAAACGTGTCAAACGGCGTAACCTTGTAAAAGCGTAATACAGAGTGGAAATTTTACGTTTTCTTTTATAATTCAATTATTTTAGGTAATAAAAGACAAATAACTAGATAATTATACCGGAGCCGTTCTTAGAAGACTGATTTGACACTTTTTATTTTATATTTTGCATTTATCCTTGTTAAGAGGAACATATTTACGCGAATCATAAAGAACAACTTTTAAAAATAATACGTTATTTCAAAATTTCAAATGCACATAATTATATAATTATTTGTCTTTTATTACCTAAAATAATTGAATTATAAAAAGAAAACGTAAAATTTCCACTCTGTATTACGCTTTTACAAGGTTACGCCGTTTGACACGTTTTCATAGTGACGTAGTGGGTAATACTCACCAGGTATTTTTAAAAATAGGATGAAGGATTTAATAAGTATTGTATTTTAAAAATAAATATATTTATAAATAAGGAACTTAAATTCAATCTTTTGGATGTGAATTAATGTTTTTAATAAAAATTTGTTATAATTAGACCTTGCTTGGTTATAAAGTGGAAATAACTGTTACTTATATACTTCGGCAATTTTACCGTTGTCCCTCACTAGTGCAGTCAGTCTGACATGTAGCAAATCGGCCAACTTAGAGCGGCTTTGGTATAATGCAAATCAACATTAATTTGCCTCTATCATTCATTCGAAACATATTAGTCAGAGAACTCAGTCACCAAATATTATTTAGGTTTGTAAAATGCATCTTATGAGTGAACCGGAACGTTACATACCTGTCGCTATGACAACATCATAAATTGTAAAATTTGTAAATAAAATTATTATCATTTAAATTCCCTTGCTCACGCGTTATTTTGCAAGTTTTCTAACATACAAACATGTCGGAAACTGAAACGAAGAATAGTGAGGACAAAGTGAATAACAATACTGCTACTGAAATTAAACCATTGGACGAAAATGAAATCAAAATTAACAATGATCTGAAGAATCGTCTACGAAAATATATTAAAAAGCTGGACGGTACGTAACACAGAAACTAGTTACCTTAACAGTATACTGCCTAATAAATTATACTGCTTCTGTAACTGTAAAGTTGTTTTAGGTTTAGACCTTCATTATGTGATAATCCGTTATGTGATAATCCGTTAAAAGAGTAACTATCGAGTTTCTTGCCGGTGTCTTCTCGGTAGAACCAGCTTTCCGAACCGGTGGTAGAATCACTTATCTTTTAATTATTTATTTATGACGATTTATAAGTGCATGTGAATGCCTATGTAAATAAAGAAACTTTGACTTTGACATTAGGGAAGATGGAGTAAACCTCTGCAGAAGGATGAACAATTCTTTGATACTAGACAATCCACTAAATTAATTCTGATATCCATAACACACAACCCTTAGTGCTAGGTAACAAACACTAGATCAGACCAATGAAACTAATATAGTGTTGCCCCAGAGGCCATATTACAACTTCTTAATTTCAGTCAGTGTAAGAATGGGCATTGATAGATTTTGTTTTTGGCCAAGATAAATGGTATCTGGCTTGGATTTTGTTAGGCTTTTTACATTTTGCCAAAAAATGAGTGCAGAAGGTAGCCAAGCTACATAGTTTTGTTGTTCCTATTTATACATAAACTAAATTCTCAATAATTAGAAAACTGAAAGTGTCCGGGATATTTACCATGTTGTTTTGTTTTAATGAGCTCCCGATATTTCGGCACTGTTGCAAGCGCCATGATCACAAACAAAACAACATGGTAAATATCCCGGACACTTTCAGTTTTCTAATGTGTGTAACCATGATGTGACAGTTTAAAATTAAATTCTCAATAATGTCGGGTGACCTATGATCATTCTATGATCAGGTGGAGTGAGGTCATCTTGTTAACCTATTATAAATACAAGACATTTCTTAAGTTATTTATTTACATTAGAATTCCTTCCATTCCTTTTGTCCCACCCAGGAAAAATATTAGTGTGATGAACACTGGTGTTTGTGCATCGTCTGGATGTGTTATTTAAATATACTTGTATATTCCACTGTTGATTCTGGCATCTAATAACACAAGTGTTTAAGATCTTAGCATGAAATCAGAATACCAGCATCCTGGCAGCTCCGTTTCGTTGAGGCATATGCTGAGGCTGGGACCTAATTGACCACAAAAGTCATGAACCATATAGTGTTTTTTTAATATCTGTAAGTTTGTGGTCAATATACTTTTTCTTATTCTTAAATCAGATCAATGTGTAGGATATTTACTGGTCTTTAAAGTATTTTAATAATTAGTTTTCCATGTGTAATTAAAACATATTTATTTTCAGAAACTGGTACAAGCATCACAAAAGAAGAGAGTGCCAAAGTGGAGATTGAGACATTCAAACAACTTTACAAGCCAAAACTGGAGGGAAACGAGGAATCATACAAGAAGATACCAAAGTTCTACTTCAAACTGCCACGACCTGATGACATGCTGGCACAGGTATGAACATACTAGCTATAAATTAATTGATTTTCCAAATATTTAATTATAAAGTCATGGTTGTCTCAAGTCATGTCATGGTTACACACATTAGAATACTGAAAACAAAACAACATGGTAAATATCCCGGAAATTTTCAGTTTTCTTATGATTTTCTAAATGTTCATCATTTTATTTGCTTGAATGGTACTTAGCTTTTTCTATAATTAAAATTGCCAATGTGTTTTGTGTTCTGATTGTTGGTACTTTTCATACAAATAATATTTTCACACATTAATAAATTATTAGGTACCTACTTGATATTTCAAATATTATTATTCATGACAAAATATATTGTAATAGATAAAGGCGAATATATGTATGTGAAATAAAACAATTGTGTGAGTAATATAAGTAAATAGGATGAAAAATAATGATTGTGTTTGTTACAATCTAAAATTAAACCAATTTTATAAAAACAGAAGTTACGAGAAGAGACTAGAGCCCAGTTTCTACAAAAGAAAAGCAAAGAGCTCCTAGATAACAGCGAGCTGAAACACCTGTGGAGTCTACTGGAGACGTGCTCTGGCAGCCGCAGCGATGAGCTCATGATTGACTACCTTCAGTTCAGGAAAATTAGAGATGAAGCTGGACCCAAATACAGGTGGGGATTGCATGCACATCAATGTTCTGTGTAAGCAGCATGATAAAAATTGTTAATGTTTTCTCTTGGCTGGATCGGTGGAAGAGTATTTAGTGGCCCAGGCTCATTGCCTATGGTTTCAAAAGTCGTGAGTTCGATTCCCACTCATCAACATCAGTGATTTTAAAGCATTTCTAGTGATTTTCTCCTTGATTTGACGTTGTATGGTTTTAGAATTACCCTCTATGCTTTTGCATATTTTTTATAGTTGTTCACTGTTGTATTTTAGTTAAAATTAGTTTATATTATAATGCTCATGTAAGTGAATTTCATTCTTATGAGTAATAAAGACTACACATTGATCCGTTAACATCTCCCCAGGCCGTACTTCACAGCGGAAGTGTTCGGTCGTCTCCAAGCGGCTGAAGGTAGCGTGGGCCGGGTACGAGGAGTGTCGCTGTTCAACTACGTGATGCGGCGCGTGTGGCTCCAGCAAACGAGGATAGGGCTGTCGCTCTACGACGTCACTGGGCAGGGGTACCTTACCGAGCATGTGAGATTTGTGTACTTTACGCAATGTTATTATAGACTGGCTCGGTGGAACAGTGGTTAGTGACCCTGGCTGGCGGTTCCAAGAGTCGTGGGTTCGATTCCCACTCGGGACAAATATTTGTGTGATAAACATCGGTGTTTGTTCCGTGTCTGGGTGTGATTATGTATTTGTATATGTATTTTAAAATATATATGTATGTATGTCAGTCCCTGACGCCCATAGTACAAGCTCTGCTTAGTTTGGGGTCAGATGACCGTGTGTGGAAATGTCCCAGATATTTATTTATTTATTATTATTCTTAGCTGACCTATAGTTATATTATAAAGCTGAAAAGTTTTTTTGAACGCGCTGATCTCAGAAAGTACTGGTTCGAATTAAAAAGATATTTTTGTGTTGGCATTTGTAGCATTTATTGAGGAAGGGTTTAGGCTATATAATTCGCTGCGACTAATAGAAGTAAAGAAACAGTAGAAAATTTGTAAAAATAATATAGCTTCTTACAGCCTATATTTTATTCTGGGTGTTAGTCTTTAGCCTGTGTAGATATTGAGCTACTTTATCTGTCTCCATGTCATATAACATATAAGATTCTTAAACCTAATTTATTTTGAAAGTTACAAAATGAGTTGTTCATTACGTATTCCTTATTGATCAATCAACCTTTCTCATAGAAATGGTTGATCTAAGAATTGTGAAACGGTATGTTTATGTATAATTCATCTTATTTTTAGGACCTAGAGAGCTACATAGCAGAGCTAGTGCCTTCCCTAGCGGCCCTAGACGGGCTAGACTCGTCCTTCACATCATTCTACGTGTGCACCGCTGCGAGGAAGTTCTTATTCTTCCTAGACCCTCTGAGGGTTGGAAGGGTTAGGATACGCGATGTGCTGTCCTGCTCGTTCTTGGATGATTTGCTGGAGGTATGAGAGAGATGGGTAGTTGTATCTCGTTACGTCCTGTTTTGATTACTTTATTTATTAAGTTTCTATAATAAACTTTATTTTAGACGTCGTTTCTATTTGTCAGAATTGCTAATTGTTTTTTTAAATAAACACAACTCGCACTTGGCCGGCGTGGTTGGACTAAATATATATAAAAGCTTGATCGCCCTAGTTTAGGGTAGGCCCGTGTCTGATCCGTGGGAACGTACATATGTGATAATGGTGATGAAGTTATTTTTTTTTTTTTGTAAAATAGATGCCGAAAATTTGCAGTCAAGAATATTCATGTAAATAAATATCTAATGTCCAGCCTGACTGAAACTAAATTGGTGATACAACACAATGGATGCTATATTATGACGCCATAGTTCAACATAACACATTAAAGAATAAAAAAATATACTCAGTAACATTATCTATTATTTTAGCTCCGTGAAGAAGACTTACCAATGGAGCTTCAAGAGCAGAATTGGTTCAGTGCTGCCTCCGCACTAAGGGTGTATGGACAGTACTTGAACTTGGACCGAGACCATAATGGTATGCTGAGCATCAACGAGTTGGCTGGGTAAGAGATGTTCTATGAATGTTTATTGTGTAGACTTACCTTTATTGAATGGCGGTGGCACATTGAATAGTAGGTACCATTGTTTCATGTGCTAAGAGTCGTGGGTTCGAATCTCGAGACAAATATTTGTGTTATGAAAATAGGTGTATGTTCTGTGTCTGGGTGTGTTAGTTATATGTTAAAGATGATTTGAGTATACCACTTCTATTAATATTAATTTATTTTATCACCATACTTCAGTAATATGTATTCCAAAGTATTCCACATTATCCTCTCAGAGGGGCGACTTAATGTGGCGAAGTGAGTAAACCCGCCCCAATAGAATATAATAGAATAATAGTTTATTTGGTACAACTATCGAAAAATATAGTGAAAATTGTATTAAACTAATCTTCGAAATAAAAATAGTAGGTACCTAATAGGTCCCCGCTCAGCTATTGTCGCAACATAGTGTCACAACGTGTCTGCAGAATACCAGATTCTGCGGGTATTTGCACCTATTATTAGGTAAAAGCGTATGCTTTTACCTAAAATAGGTGGCGTAGACCAGAAAAACAGGATAATTACTAATACTATACACAGCTCTTTGTACAACTTATAAGAAACTCGTCATCATCCTGTAAAACCGCTCAACTCGTCACAGATACGGCTCGGGCACGCTCACGCGCGCGTTCCTCCGTCGCGTGTTCCAGCAGTGCCTGACGTACGACGGCGAGATGGACTACAAGACCTACCTCGAGCTGGTGCTGGCGCTGGAGAACCGCCGCCAGCCCGCGGCGCTCGCGTACCTGTTCCGAGTGCTGGACCTGGACTCCAGGGGCTACCTGGACGCCTTCACGCTCAACTACTTCTTCAAGGTGAGTCTCCATATTAGTGTGAGGGAGCAGTGCCTCGTACGACGGACATATGGACTACAGGACCTACCTCGAGCTGGTGCTAGCGCTAGAGAACCGCCGCCAGCCCGCGGCGCTCGCGTACCTGTTCCGAGTGCTGGACCTGGACTCCAGGGGCTACCTGGACGCCTTCACGCTCAACTACTTCTTCAAGGTGAGTCTCCATATTAGTGTGAGGGAGCAGTGCCTCGTACGACGGACATATGGACTACAGGACCTACCTCGAGCTGGTGCTAGCGCTAGAGAACCGCCGCCAGCCCGCGGCGCTCGCGTACCTGTTCCGAGTGCTGGACCTGGACTCCAGGGGCTACCTGGACGCCTTCACGCTCAACTACTTCTTCAAGGTGAGTCTCCATATTAGTGTGAGGGAGCAGTGCCTCGTACGACGGACATATGGACTACAGGACCTACCTCGAGCTGGTGCTAGCGCTAGAGAACCGCCGCCAGCCCGCGGCGCTCGCGTACCTGTTCCGAGTGCTGGACCTGGACTCCAGGGGCTACCTGGACGCCTTCACGCTCAACTACTTCTTCAAGGTGAGTCTCCATATTAGTGTGAGGGAGCAGTGCCTCGTACGACGGACATATGGACTACAGGACCTACCTCGAGCTGGTGCTGGCGCTGGAGAACCGCCGCCAGCCCGCGGCGCTCGCGTACCTGTTCCGAGTGCTGGACCTGGACTCCAGGGGCTACCTGGACGCCTTCACGCTCAACTACTTCTTCAAGGTGAGTCTCCATATTAGTGTGAGGGAGCAGTGCCTCGTACGACGGACATATGGACTACAGGACCTACCTCGAGCTGGTGCTAGCGCTAGAGAACCGCCGCCAGCCCGCGGCGCTCGCGTACCTGTTCCGAGTGCTGGACCTGGACTCCAGGGGCTACCTGGACGCCTTCACGCTCAACTACTTCTTCAAGGTGAGTCTCCATATTAGTGTGAGGGAGCAGTGCCTCGTACGACAGACATATGGACTACAGGACCTACCTCGAGCTGGTGCTGGATTTGGACTCCAGGGGCTACCTGGACGCCTTCACGCTCAACTACTTCTTCAAGGTGAGTCTCCCTATGAGGGTTAGGACCTACCTCAAGCTGGTGTTGGCGCTGGAGAACTGCCGGACCTGGACTCCAGGGGCTACCTGGACGCCTACACGCTCAACTACTTCTTTAAGGTAAGAGGAAGAACTTTTTATTAACTTACAGTGACAATAGGGAATATTCATAAATCTGAAATCTTGAACTTTTCAACAACTTATGAAAAAAGGCTTAAACATAATATACCAAAATGTGAAATAAACATGAAAATCGATTCACAAACGAAGGATTTATAAGGAATCAAAGTTAATTTTCTATCTCTTTCTTACAAAACGGAGTTTTATATGGATCGCGTATGGCCGTAGTGTAATTGTGACGTCATCTGCCATATCGGATCTCTCTGTCCACCCGGGAACTTTAAACAGCTATATCTCGCTTGTCGTTAAAGTAAATTGAAAAATAGAATTACATTCATATTTTATCGATATTAAAGATTGATTTCTATAATAAAAAAAAATGTGTGCATATTCCCCATTGTAACTTGACCTTAAACAGTAGTTCTGGGTAAGTTAGTTACTACAGCCTTGAACAATTGCACAAGCGACAGATGGCTAAAAGCAGTAGTAAACTATTTTCTTTTTTTAGGTATGAACTAGCATGAAGTATTTCATAATCTCCTTCATATACTGCCTCGTTGTTCTTTAGGTGGCAAGCGCTGCGTAAGCCACGTTTCCAGTAACCAACTCTTACTAAGTGGGACTATATTTGTGCTAGTATTTTAAAAAATTACTCACCCCACCCCTGCTTCGAAAAGCTTGTCAATATGGTGGTCTTGCAGCCGATATGCAAACATAGCTGACAAAGATAGACTAATGATCTACATTTTACTTCCTTTCATTTTAACTTACAATGTTTGGGTGAAATCTCACAATCATCCCTTTGATTTCTCAGTCGATACCACGTTTGTTCGGCTCAAATAACACAACTAACTTGTCCCTTTTCCCATCCCCAGGCGATACAAGAGCAAATGATAGCCCACGGCGCGGAACCGGTGAACTTCAACGATGTCAAAGACGAGATATTCGACATGATCCGTCCCTCCGACCCGACTCGCATTACCCTCTCGGACCTGGTTCGAAGTGGACACGGACACACAGCCGTGTCGATCCTGCTGGAGCTGCACGGGTTCTGGGCCTACGAGAACAGGGAGGCGCTCGCCGCCGCCGACCACGCCTGACCGGGCCGGGGCGGGGACGCCGCGCCTACTAGCTAAAGGGAAAGACGAAATTCAAGAGGGAGTATGAAAAGGGGAGTCTACGCGCCTAGCAGATGAAGCGACTACGAAGAAAGGAGCTTAAGAATGCGGGGGAGTGACATAACGAGGATGATCCTCCCTTACTATGTCTATTTTAGATGTATATAAACAAAAAATAGATCATTAATAAACATTTTAGTGTTCCCCCCTCCCTGTTTCTAAATGTGAAAGCAACCAGACCAAAAGTGTTATTCCTATTCACTATCCAGGCCTTACTTCAACCTTAAACGTGAAAAAAGTGGGTTAACAGCAATTAAATTAGAAAAAAGGGAGATTTTAGTGACAACGAAGGTTCGCCCCTGAATAAAGAAGCTTAACGCTGGGGAGGAGTGAAAAAGTGAAAATTCTACCCTCAAACATGAAAAAGTAGCTTGGTAACAATAATTTTACAATAAAGGAAGATTTTAGTGACCCTCCCCCCCCCCCCTATTTCGGAGGCGAAGGCTACTAGGCTTCATGGGGCAGGCTGCCATCGCTAGACACTCCGGCCAGTCGCCTCGAACACGGGCACACCGTGTCCATCCTGCTGGGGCTGCACGGGTTCTGGGCCTACGAGAACAGGGAGGCGCTCGCCGCCGCCGACCACGCCTGACCGGGCCGGAGCGGGCCTAGTAGCTAAAGGGAAAGACGAAACTCAAGTGGGAGTATGAAAAGGGGAGTCTTCGCGCATAGTAGATTAAGCGACAACGAAGGTTCGGTCCAGAAGTGTGATATTGAGGAATATCCCCCCCCCCCCCCAATATCTAAGAAATATCATTTAAGTGATCTCACCTCCCCATTTCTAATTGTGAAAGCACGTCGGGGTCACCAATTTAGGAGTGATCCTAAAAGGGAAGATCTTCCGCCGAGCTAGGTGATCGTGCTCGGGGACCATGGTCCAATTACCGTCGTGGTTTTTGCTCTATATATAGTTAGTGGCCCGTATAACTTTGAAGTGAGATGTAGGTTCCATACTAACTACATATTGTTGTGGAGATGGTATGTCAGCGCCATCTGTTGGATGATGTGCGAAGTTCTTTCTCGGATGTCGCCACATACCTATCCACTATCCAGGCCTTACTTAACTACTATAGTCACTACAGCCGATTCAACCTAAACGTGAAAAAAGTGGGATAACAACGACTAAATTACAAAAAAGGGAGATTTTAGTGACCCCCCATTTCTGGATGCGAAGGCTACTAAGCTTCATGGAGCAGGCTTAACCGAGTTGCCATTGCTACGCTCCAGTCAGTCACTCAGCCAGCGCTAAAAGAACAGACGAAATTGAAGAGGAACTATGATAAGGTGAGTTCAAAGATAATGGATCAGTGATGGATGGCCAGGTATGCCACACCTAAGTTGATGAAACGACAATGAAAGTTCGGCCCTGAAAAAAGAACCTTAATACCGCTGTTGAATAAGATACTGTAGATCAACCTCCTCCCTACCAGATCAATCCATGCGAGGCATATATAGACATTAGTTGGATCCTGCCGCACAGTTTATACATGTCTTGAAAACATCTTAATGACCAATCCAATCCAAATAAAACCATCATCCACTTTTTACTGCAGACCAATTTATTTTAAATTTGCTAAGGAAAACGATTTAAATATTAAGTTATTGGAGATGCTAATGAGAAACATAGACTGCATATGACTTTCTTCTTCTTATCGTAGGGTTGATGAACAACCCGGTGTCAGAGTTTAACCCGCCCGTAGGCCTCTGACATGGCTTCACACACCGTTGAAAAATCTCTCAGGTGTGCTGGTTTCCTCACGATGTTTTCCTTCACCGTTAAAGCGTCGAAATGATGGTACATATGAATTTATGGATGACTATGATTGATGGTAAGATAACTTCTCATTTATCAGATACCTTCACAGCTACATGCGATATCTGCAAAGCAAAGCCGAAGGAAATGAATAACATCGATGCAGTAGAAGCCAATCTGATGACATGTTCAAATTTGGCCTATCTACTCTTCACACTAAAATTTTATGCATGGAAGCTATTTTGCACATAGCTTACCGCCTCTACTCCAAACAATGGCAAGCCAAAGGGGAAGTTCTGAAGCAACAGTTGAACAACAAAAGAAGTCAAAGTCAAAGTTTTTATTGCGAACTAAGTTGTTACAGGTGTTATTGTTAAACAGGATCTTAAATACTTAGTTACCCTTGTTGGGTAATTCAATATGAGGGCTTAAGAAAGGCCATACTACAACGATTTCGAGCTGAAGTTGGGTTGCTTGTAGATATTGTCAAGCAAAGTGCAGGGAATACAAATGATGGAAATACCGCAAGATCGTTCTTTGCTGATCCCAAAGCAACTGCACAAACGGGAGTGGATGAGGAACTTATCAGAGGGTTGAGTGTAATACTTCATGTTATCTCATGCGGAAAGTTTGTTGAAGGAGAAAAGTTACGCCAATATTGTTTTACAACAGCTCATATATATGTCGAGCTTTATGCTTAGTATTATATGCCCGCTAGCGTTCATAAATTACTTATGCATGGTGCCGACATCATTAAATACAATAACTTTATTCCAATCGGCAAACTTTCTGAGAGACCTGAAGCCCGTAATAAAGATTTCAAAAAGTTAAGAACATTTTGGTCTCGAAAAATCAGCAGAATTGCCACAAACGAGGCCATTATTCACAATTTGTTGATATCCTCGGATCGATTTATTCCATTTATCCCCACCAGTGGGAATTGTAAATTTTTCATTTCAGTAATCCCCACTTGTTAAATTACCTCAACTTAGTGGGGATTTTTGGATTAATAATAAATAAGAATATCCCCACCAAACGTTATAGATAAATAATTAAACAAAAAGTGTTAAAACTAGTTTGATGGCAAACACGTTTTATTAAGGCTAATTTTTATTTTGTACATAAGGTTTATAATTTGAAATGTAAAAACCAGGAATGCTATGTAATAAGTCAAAATACTGAACTGTTAATGCATGTATATAATATTTATTTTTATAACAAATACTTAAAATTATTAATAAAAACATTTCGAAAACAATATTGCACTTATTTTATTTATTGTACTTATGGAATAAAGCTTTTATATTGCATAATAATGATTGTGTGCCTACAACATAAAGCTATAAAATGTAAACATTTTGATTAAATATCGATTAATATATAACAAAATAATATAAATATTTAAAACATATGTATAAAGTTGCTATATTTGGAATCAAATTAGTACATTCAGGTTTGGTATTAACTTATCATCGATTTTACAGTATATATTTAGAAATATATTCATATCCATTAAGTTATTGAAGGTAGGCAAGTATATATTACTACCCCTTATTATTGCAAAGGATATAATCATGTATAATTATTGTCGATAAAAATATCAATCGATTGTTTCAACAACACACAGATCTTGTCCCCTATTTGGTAAGATTTTCATTTTCTTGGCATTATTGATATAATACTAGTATCGTACAACAAATGCATACCGTAAAATCTTTGTAAAAATAAAACAAAACCTCATTGATACAACGCCATCTAGCGAAACTGCCCGTTACTAACTTGTCGCGACATTGCTTCGCTAGACAGACTCCTGCGCACTCCGGTACTCATACACACTTCCGCGCTCCAGGAAAGCGCTGTACTGCTCACCTGTCTGTCCGTCTGTCGCTGCTTCGTCTGGGGGGCCGTACCCGCCGCCTCCGGGGGAGTTCATTATGTATACATCCTGGAAATTTATAGTATATTCTTAATTATAATTATATTATTCAATTATGAATATTTGGGACATTACCACCCACGACCATCTGACCCCAAACTCAGTTTGTACAATGGGTCTCAAATATATTATTAATATATAAAATAAGCCTTGTCCTAACATTTGATAAATTACGCAGTTTAAAATTTTTATTTGTATGAGTGTCTCCTTATATAGACGGTGTTACAATACTGGGCCATTAATCTTAATTCCGAAAAGGGCACTTTTGTTTGAAGTTGTCTGCTATGTAAAGGTGAACCTTTATTTTAACAAATAGAACACACGTATTAAAATTTAACAAATTATGCTCACTTCTGATTTTCTTACAAGTATAGGTATAGGTACATAAAGGTTTTTATGTTACTTACCCCAGGGTAGCCGACGAAGGAGGTCTTCCCTCCCAAGTTGATGACGCGGCCGTCTGCTCTCTTTAGCAAGTTCAAACCTCTCTCGCCCGGCTCACCGCCTAAATATAAAAGACAAAATATTTTTTTAAGATATTAGCTCCCCCGCGTACCTAATCATAGTTGGACGAGTCCCATAGTCAGACGAAAAATTCAAGGAGGGTAGATAGATAATAATAAAATATCTATAGAAATAAAGGAATTTTGACTGACTTTTGAATCAACAAAAACTCTCAAGATGCGCATTAGCTAAAATAAAAAATTTATACACCCCGAATTATTAGTGGTTGTTCTCATGAAGTAAGATGATTATATTTTAGTAGTAAAATAGATGTGTAGTTTTTTTTTTCAAATCAATAAATACCGCATCTACGAAAGCGAGAAACGAAACTCGAAAGCACGCTCGAACGGCTTTATTAAATAGGGCGTACTTAGTAATTATTTAGTTTTAATCAGCAGTAAATTTCATGCGGCAAGCAGTACTTGATAACATATATCGCTTCTCACGCTATCGAATTGGATTCGAGATAAATAATACATTTTTTGAAGAATAGATATAAAAAAAATTTCAAGAAATAACTAGCATGATTCGATAGTACCTACTACTGTAATAATTCTGCTACGGGAAAATAATCACTGAAATTTCAACGTGTATATCTAAAAAGCTCATGTTATTGATCGTATGTAGTCTCACCGTTCATTCCGTAGGGGCGGAAGGCGCGACGCTCAGTCAGCACGGAGGCAGTGACGGCGCGACGGAACACCAGTTCGCGGATCACGCCGTCCCCGCCGCGCCAGCGACCTGCACACACATAAATCATCATCATCATCATCATCAGCCCATAGACGTCCCCACTGCTGGGGCACGGGCCTGCCCTTAAAAAGGCCTTAGGACCGACATACACGGACAGCTTCAAGCAGTCAGTACGGACTGCTTCAAGTAGCTTAAAGCTGTCCGTGTATGTCTTAGTCAACCACGCTGGCCAAGTGCCGGTTGGTCGACTACACAACCAAAGAATCTTCGTAGGTGTGCAGGTTTCCTCACGATGTTTTCCTTCAACGTCAAAGCATTGAATAATCGTACATATGGATTTCAAATGTGAAAATCACATTGGTACGTTTGAACTGGTGACTCGCATGGCAAGCAACGAACTTAACCATTGACGATTGCGTTATTAAAAGTAAGAAATGCATGTAGAGCGCAGCCGAGAGCTGAACCCACTCACCCTTCCCCCCGGAGTGCGGCCGCAGCCGGAAGCTCTTCACCAACAGCGGGCAGCGCTGCTCCAGCACCTCGACGTGATGTGCGAGCTGGTCAAGTGCGAGCGCGGCCGGGGGTCGAACCCACTCACTCTTTTTTTTTAACCGGGTGAAATGCGTTGCACCTTCGCCCTTCTTTCTGGGTGGCGTGTCGGACTCCCCAGCGACTGGCGAAGAGATTGTAAATGCCAGCCGCGACTCCTGGGCGGACTGCAATGCCCATAGGGTATACCGACTAGAACACCGGGCTGTACCTCATCGCCTATTGGCGGTGTCGTGGTACCTGGCATAGCCTTCACTCACAACATTGACTGGCTCGATGGAACAGTGGTTAGTGACTCAGGTTCAAAACCTACGGTTCCAAGAGTCGTGGGTTCGATTCCCACTCGGGACAAATATTTGTGTGACGAACATCGGTGTTTGTTCCGTGTCTGGGTGTATTATTAAATATATTTAAGTTTATTTGTGTATCCACTGTTGATCCTGATTTCCGTAACACAAGTGCTTAAGCTACTTACCACGGGATCAGATCAATGTGTGTGATGTTGTGTAATATTTATTTATTTATTTAACATCGCCGGGAGCTGAACCCACTCACCCTTCCCCCCGGAGTGCGGCCGCAGCCGGAAGCTCTTCACCAGCAGCGGGCACCGCCGCTCCAGTACCTCGACGTCGGTTATACGAGTGTTCGTCATGTGGGAGTGCACGCCGCCCGCGCCCGCCCAGCCCGGGCCCTGAACCCGAGACCGAACGGTTAGTATTCAAAATAAAAATAAGAAAAAAAAAACAAATTAGGGGTGAGAGCTATCAGCTCATGATGGCAGGCTCATATACACTTCAGGCCATTATCGCAGTCAGTCCGGAAACAATAGAAAATAAAAAAAGAAGCTACGTGCGATTTAGTTTCGGGCTACTACCGAGAACACAACGAAATAATCTATATTTCAAGTGTTCATACAAGTGATGTCATTATACATACAGAGCTTGAAATATATTATGTATATAATTCTTTTTATGAGTTTTTATAATTTATGTTAAGCGCAAGTTTAATGCCCATATTCCCATGATTCACATATTTCCATAATACCATTGACAACACTAAAGATGAATCAATCGCTTTCCAACATTCAATAAAAAATCTACAATAATCTGTAATATTGTACTCACAGCGCCGGTGCCTCCAGCAACCGTTTCATAGTAGCCCCAGCCCTCTTCTCCCAAGGTCAAGTTGTTCATGCAGCCCTGAGACGCGGCGCACACCTATAATAAGGGACGATTGTAGTCGACGAGTTGTATTATGTGCGCTAATCATCATCATCATCAGCCCATATACGTCACCACTGCTGGGGCACGGGCCTACCCTGAACAACGGCGATCAGGCCTCAGTCAACTACCCTGGTCAAGTGCGGGTTGGTTGACAACACAACCTAAGAATTTCTTCGTAGGTGTGCATGTTTCGTTCACCATTAAAGCGTCGAATAATCGTACATATGAATTTCAAATTTGAAAAACACAGTGGTAGGTGGCGGGGTTTGAACTGGCGAGCAACGACATAAACTACTCGGCCATCGACGCTTTTAAAAGGCTTTTTGTTAAAGGGTTGATCCTACTAAATCCTTACCTGGAAAGCCTTCAGCACCACATCCACGATCCTCTGCGAGGTGAGCACGTTGCCGCCCACCACCGCCGCGCCGTCCGAAGGGTCCAGGATCGAACCGGGAGGGATTATCACCTGCACCGGGTTCAGGCAGCCCTGGATGCAAGTCATTGACGCACTTAGGTACTAATTAATTATTATGTGTATAACATCAGCCTGCCATTTGCCATACTGATTTTGACCACGTTATCATTTATTAATTAATAGATTGTTTAGCAATTAAATCTGCTGTTGGATTTTCTAAAATATTTTTTTATACATTTTCAATTCATAGCAAAAAAAATAGTATTTGCTTTCAGAATTGAAATGTACAGGTATAAGTAGGGATATAGGTACTTCCCGTACCTATTTACCTATAATTATGTATGATTTTAGACTTTCGCGTTCCATTACACTAAATATTTGTCTTTATGGGTCTACACGCAGTTCGCTCGCGACCACGATTGGTGTAACCCAGTCGAAACGTCGGGCAGTAAGTAGCTATGTATTGGCTATTCCTAATAACGCGTGTAGACCCATAAAGACAAATATTTAGTGTAATGGAACGCGAAAGTCTAAAATCATACATAATTATAGGTAAATAGGTACGGGAAGTACCTATATCCCTACTTATACCTGTACATTTCAATTCTGAAATACATAAAAAAATATTTTGGAAAAACCAACAGCAGATTTAATTTTAATTGCTAAACAATCTATTAATTAATAAATGATAACGTGGTCAAAATCAGTATGGCAAATGGCAGGCTGATGTTATACACATAATAATTTTAAAGATTACTATTAAGATTAAAGTTGCCTCAATTAAAGGGGCACTAGTCTGTCAGTCATCTGGATTTAATTACTACTTAGAGTTACTGGTGACATGGGTATATGTTAAGAAAACAAATAAGTACACAAATCTGAAGAAATAATAAATGTCGGGGGAGAATTTTTTTCTATCTGAGATACTATGATGCCTTGGAGTAGCCTCGTCATCATCGCTGGGCTAGCGGGGGAGCAGATGACTCTCACACCTAAAGGGGAGGGGGGGCAATATTGTACCAGGTCAACACACTTTTTGGCCTTTCTTTTTTTTTTAATTGTTAAATTATAATTCACACACATTTCTTTTAACCCTTTCGCACGGTTTTTTTCTATGGGTCATCAACTTCCTACCTTGCTACCAGGCCCTGCATACCCGTTACCTGATTCAGAGGAACGTCGTGTCCGACCATGCAGCGCAGGCAGTAGATGAGCGCCGAGAGCGTGATGGCGCGCGGTGCGTTCAAGTTGCCCCACACTTCCACCCCCGTGCCGCTGGAGACACAACGAACATACACTTTGAGAGCGGATCGATCGTTTGCAGAGTCCTGGTCCGAATTCGACTCGCACTTGGCCGAGTTTGTATTCTATGTAAAATGAACTGGAAAAGTGTACAATTATTCTCAAGTTTCACTACATACTATAAAGCAAAGTCGCTTCCCGTGTCTGTCTGTATGCTTAAAACTTTAAAACTACGCAACGAATTTTTATGGGGTATTTTTTTTTTTTATAAAAGGCTAACAAGATGACCTCACTCCACCTGATGGTAAGCGGTAGTGAGATCCAAATATGAGGTCGACAGGCACAATAGATCGTATTGAGCCTGTCGCACTCACCCTGAAGGCCTGCTTAAATGCCGTTTCACGCCCCGCCTGAAGAGCCCGGGATCATAGGAGGGAGGGAAAACATGAGCTGGAAGGGCATTCCATGCCTTAATGGCACGGGGCAGAAATGAGGAGCTAAACCTCTTAGTCCTCGCCACCAGCGCCTGCATTGTATGTGGATGGCAGCGCTGTCCAGCACGTGTCGTTCGGGAGTAGAAAGGGGAGGGAGGGACTAGCTCGAATAGCTCTTCAGAGCATTCCCCATTATAGAGACGGTAGAGAACACTTAGACCGGCAATGTCTCTACGTAGCTGGAGAGGCTCTAAGCTTTCGGACACCTCTACATCACCGACAATACGGATAGCGCGTCGCTGCAACCTATCGAGGGCGTCGAGCAAGTATTTTGCGGAGCCATCCCAGAGGCGACAGCAATATTCCACACATGGGCGAACTTGTGCCTTATAAAGAAGGCAGAGTTGCACCGGTGTGAAAAATCGCCGCACTCTGTTCAGGATCCCCAGTTTGCGGGAGGCTGTTCTTATGACGCTCTCGATGTAATCCCGCTGGTTCAGGTCGCGGCGAACATCCATAACGTTTTTAATAGATAGAGGAATTCAAGAGGAAGGTTTCTATGTATAATATACCGGAAGCGAAGCGAGGGCGGGTCACTAGTTCATCTATAAGAACGCTGATTTTTTTTATTTTACTAGTAATTTTTATAACATGTTTTGTTTTTAACTAGTCACCCGTCCTCGCTTCGCTTCGGGTAAATTTTACATACAAACCTTCCTTAAGAATCACTCTATCTATTTAAAAAAAACCGCATCAAAATCCGTTGCGTAGTTTTAAAGATCTAAGCATACATACGGACATACAGCGAAAGCGACTTTATTTTATACTATGTATTGATTGATGTAAAAAAGGCATTCGGAATAGGCATGATGACTAATGACGATTATACTATTGTCATTTGTTGTAAGCGAAATAAAATAGATAATAAGTACGTGTACGATATTTTTGAATAATCTCACTAAATAACTAAATAATTTCTGGCCTATTGATAAAATTATGCAAAATACAATGTCAAGTTTTTAATAACATATAAGTAATGCCCCTTTACCCCGTAAGGGGGGACGTTACTTATGTAAAGTTACTCACGTAAAGTCACAGATGGCGCTGCCAGTCTCCTCATCCAATGTAACAGTGAGTGCTATGGGCGTCCCGTTGTCCATGTATTCTGTCGCCTTCAGTACTGTGGAGCCGGTCTTCAAACGGGAATTCTTTGCTATCTCCTGTAGTACAAGAGTTTATTGTTACTTTCAGTACTGAGTAAGGGTTACAGCGTAAGGTTCTGCGCTTATGTCAACCGCGACCGACCTTTTTTTTATAATAGGCTAACAAGATCACCTCACTCCACCTGATGGTAAGCGGTAGTGAGATCCAAACATGAGGTCGACAGGCACAATAGATCGTATTGAGTCTGTCGCACTCACCCTGAAGGCCTGCTTAAATGCCGTTTCACGTCCCGCCTGAAGAGCCCGGCATCATCGGCGGGAGGGAAAACTTGAGCTGGAAGGACATCTGAGATCTGCTGGAGGATCTGTCGATGTTTATCCTTTTTTATTTCATAGCTCAATGATACTTCATTATACTGTATTATATGTATATCTGTAATATCCTATGTTATAATCTGCTACATTCTATGTTACCATTTCTTATGTTATATTTACCATCTGCCACATGCTATGTCTATCATCTGCGACATTAATACATTGTCTCGCCAATTTAGCTATAGGAGAATTATTTGATTATTTTTTACCTTTTAACAAAGCTTTTAAGAAGAGAAATATAGTTTAATTTACCTTGAGCATGTCTCTAACAGCTAGTTCTGCGTTCTTCTGTATGTGCGTCATGTAGGCCAGCACGACGTCGAGGCCGTAATGATCGATCAATTCGCCCACCAGTTGGATACCCTGTTGGATACAGAAAGGATATAAAAGCAAGAACATTTTAAAACGAAAATAAATGTCTTATTACATCACATTCAGTGTTCTAATAAAAAATAGGGGTGTAAGCCTCGTATATCAGTGAGGAAAAAAAGTCTAATTAAAGTGAGTAGTTAAACACTTGTGCTAATTATATTAGAATTTATAAAGTAAAGCACCAAAATACTTAAAGTGATAAATGACACGACAAGACCGTTAAGCAAAACTTCCAAGATGAATCCACCTACCCTTTGATTAGCAGCTACTTGAGCTTTCAGATCCGACAAGTTATCAGCCAAGTTCCTTGTTCCAGAACACCCAGGCTCTTTGCCGGGTTTCATCAGCTCTGAAACAATATAACTCATTTGAGATAATACTTAAGAAACCCCCCCCCCCTCCCCCTACCTTCCGTGAGTTCCTTGGTGCTTCCGTAAGCAACTCCTGATTAGACTACCTGGATCTGTTAAGAGCATTATTCTTCCTTACCTCTTTCTTTACTGCCACTGAGCACCATCTGTTGGTAGCGGCTGGAACTATCCCTTTAGTCCACGTTCATAACTGATCTTTGGTAACCAGATACGAACATGGATTTTTTTTCTTGCTTGATAACCAGTTACAAAAATGGAATTTACTTTTCGGTTTTGTAACCATGAGTCGTAGCCAGCTACGAAAATGGTTTTTGTTTGCTCTGTTCTGTGTTGTGAGGCATGGAGTTCTGTTGTGAGTTGTGAGGCATGGAGCCGGGCGTGAGGCCGCCACAGATTACTATCACTATGCGCCATCTGTTGGTATCGGCTGGAACTTTCTTGTCTCAACCACCTACCTTCAGTCAGCAGTTTCTCATTGAACTTTTGATGATTTCATCGTTTTTCATTCGTTTTATTAGTTTTTCATTGAATTGAAGAGATTGATAGATGTGAAAGAAGTGAAAGTGGTGTGCCAGGATGGTAGCACATGGCAGGGAGTGATCTCAGCCTTCCCCTATGGGAAAAAGGTGTGATTTTATGTATGTATGTAACAATTCTCTAAAAACTGCTGCAATAACTCCCATATATTGTCTTACCTTCAGTCAGCAGTTCCTCATTGAACCGCCCCCCATCCACCAGTAGCATAGACTTGAGGGCGGCGCCCTCTTGCGCTAGGAAGATAGAGAGCGGAGGCACGGACCATAGTAGCTAGTATCATAATGAAAACGAGCATGCGAAGATATTGATGGATGTGAAAAAAGTGAAAGTGGTTTGCCAGGACCGTAGCACATGCCAGGATGTTAACCCGGCCTACCCCTCTGGGAAAAAGGCGTGATTTTATATCACCTTCCGTGAGCAGTTCCTCATTGAACCGCCCCCCATCCACCAGCAGCATAGACTTGAAGGCAGCGCCCTCTTGTGCTAGGGAGGTAGAATGGGGAGGCATGGAGCCGGGCGTGAGGCCGCCTATGTCCGCGTGGTGCCCGCGAGACGCTACGTAGAATACTGGGTCGGGACTGCCGCTATACGAAAGGATAAATGGGTGTATATTAGGGCGCGTCTCTATTGGTCGGTCTTATTGTTTCCCTAATAATTAGGAAGATAATCTGACTCTGAACCTAAGCCGCCCTGTTTAACAAATATAGGGAGTCCCTATATATGTTAAACAGGGCTTAGCTTAAACTCAGCGACGTTTTCAGTTGCCAAAGCGTCCTAAGTAGGGCATCGAGCCCGGGTTTACCCGGTCCTAAAAACCCGGGTTTTTCCAGGTTTTAAGAGTCTCAAAAAACCCGGGTTTGAAAAACCAAAACCCGGGTTTTTCGGGTTTTTTAAATGCTTCAAAAACACGAACTATTCTTTAAATGTTGGTGTTGCCATCACCATCAGGTGATCCGTCTGTTCGTCGACCACCCATCATCATCATTATCAGCCCATTTCCGTCCACTGCTGGACATAGGCCTCCCCAAATGCACGCCACTTCTCGTTTTCGGCTACTCGCATCCAGCTCCTACCAGCCTTCCTGTCTATATCATCACTCCGCCTGGCCTGAGAGCGTCCTACACTTCGTTTGCTGAGACGCGGTCTCCACTCTAGAACTCATTTACGCAGTTGTCGGTTATATGGCTGATGGCAGCGCACTGCCACCTCAGCTTGCTAATGCGATGAGCTATGTCAACTTTGGTTCTCTGCTGGATCGCCTAACTTCCCGATGTGATTTGATCCCGCAGAGAAACACCGCGCATAGCTCTTTCCATTACCCGCTGAGCGACTTTGAACTTGTGGACTAGCCGTGCCTTCAGTGTCCACGTTTCGGCTCCATACATGACGGGTAGGACGCACTGACCGTCTTTAGGCTTTGTGGGATTGACGATGAGAAGACTCTGCATAGTTTCCCAAATTCCCAGCTCAATTCATCTATTCAACTCGCCCTCAAAGATGTTTTGACCCAATTGCAGAGTCTGCCTAAGGTACACATATTTTTGAACACCTTCGAGGACGGTGCCGTGAACGTGACCTTGGTTTTGTCCACGTTCATCCGTAGGCCGATACGTGCGGAAGGTTCCGTCCTGTCGCTGACTTTGTTTCTGCTGCATATCAATGACATGTTGTCACTAGGCAATATCCATTGCTATGCAGATGACAGCACTGTCCACACACGTTATTTCGGAATACCTGGGGTAAAGCAGACCGAAACCAAGGAAAAGAGGAACCTTCTTCTCGCCGAGCTTGACGGCGTCTTGAAGCGCATTTCCGAAGGGGGTGCATGCAATCTTGTCTAGTTCAATGCCAAAAAGACACAGGTGTGTATTTTTGTGGTAAAGTGTCTCCTTTCCTTTCCCATTCTACTCTTCAGAGCCCCTACAACGATGATATTACTTTTTGGATTACGACAATACAGGATAGCCTTAGCATCCTGGGCATCGATGTTCGTTGCGACATGAACCAGCGGGATTACAATGAGAGCGTCATTAGAACAGCCTCCCGCAAACTGGGGATCCTGAACAGAGTGCAGCGATTATTCACACCGGTGCAGCTCTGCCTTTTGTATAAGGCACAAGTTCGCCCATGTGTGGAATATTTCTCTCACATCTGGCATGGCTCTGCAAAATACTTGCTCGATGTTCTGAATAGGTTGCAGCTATCCGTGTTGTCGGTGATCTGGAGGTGTCCGAAACCCTGGAGCCTCTACAATTACTTAGAGACATTGCCGTTCTAAGTGTTCTCTACCGTCTCTATAATGGTGCTTTGAAGAGCTATTTCAGCTAGTCCCTTCTCTCCTTTCCACTCCCAAACGACACGTGCTGGACAGTGATGCCAGCCACATACGATGCAGGCGCTGCGCTTCGTCACTTTTCCTGGTGGTAAGTGGTAGTGAGATCCACATATGAGGTCTACAGGCACAATAGACCAAAATAAGCCCGCCAGCGCCCAGGCACAGGGTGCCGGCCCTGGCGGGGCGCAGAAATGTCCGGACCAGTATCTCTCCAGGGCGCATTTTGCACCTCGCACCTCACACCAGGCGCATTAAAGGCTAATTACGACACTGTTTCAGACACTTCTAGATCACCGACAGTACGGATAACACTGCAACCTATCGAGGGCATCAAGCAAGTATTTTACTCTTGAAAATAGCTTGTAGACGTGTTTTAACAGGGAAATGGGTAGATAGTTTTTCAAAAGGGTTTTGTCACCTTTCCCTCTCCACGCCTCCAGAGTTCCCTTCGAACAGGACAGCGTTAAAAAGCCTTTGAAACTCCGTCACTACGGGTTTACCTCCAGCTTTTAGCATGTTTCGTAATAGAAATAAAAAAAATGTAACAAAAAACAAGAAGCTCGAAAAAGCTCGAAAACCCGGGTTACCCGGGTTTCAGTTACATTGGAACCCGAAAACCCGGGTTTTGAAAATTGAACGGGTTTTCGATGCCCTAGTCCTAAGCGTATTTCGCTCCCCCCTCTCTCTCTCTTCTCCAAGTCATAAATATGTCTTATATTTCATTTATTTATAAATAGAACGTAAAATAGTATAAACAAGCCAATTCACAATGGTCCTTCGAACCGGATACAAATATCAAACAACAACAATCCTCTCAAAATCATTATTATTTTTAAGTGATATATTAGCGATTATGCTTCTGCTACTCCGGACGTCCGGTGATGATGACGAGGCTACTCCAAGCCATCATCATCATCATATGTCAGTTAGGAAAAAAAAGCTTCTTCGAACGCGATTTTGTGCTGCGCGTTCAGCAGTGCACAACATTATAGACTGATGATGATGTTGTATAACTTACCCATAGAACACAGGCGTGATAACCGTCAAGTCCGGCAAGTGAGAGCCGCCCGCCTTCGGGTGGTTGGCCAGATACACATCTCCGGGCTTCATCGAACCGCCGCGGACTTTCATCTGAAATATGAGTTACTCTTCAATTCCCATGTTTAGGTTAATATTATTTTTGCATTTCTCTTTTACTAATAATAGTAAATAGTTTAGATATTTATTTGGCGAAGACAAAAGGTAGGTTTCTTAATTTCTAAAAAAATCCCCTAATTTTTAATAAAATATAATTGAATACTACTGTCACCGGATTGAGGAGTTTGAAATAAAAAAAATATTTAGGATGAAGTTTGGTCAAAGAGGTGATCCATAAAGCTCGAAAGGGAGTGAGAGCCATCCGCTCTACCGCAAGTTCGGTGATGATGACAAGTCTACTCCAAGCCATCATATAGTCAGTTAGGAATAAATCCTTAAACATTCGTGATTTAGTTCTCAGATGATGTTTGCTGGTCTTCGTTCTCGTTGAACGTAGTGATTAGGTACTGAAACATTCACGATTTTCCGTTTTACATCATCAACATTATCAGTCCATATACGTCCCCACTGCTGGGGCACAGGCCTATCCCAAATTAGGGCGATAAGGCCTAAGTCGCCTACGCTGGCCAAGTGAGAGTTGGGTGACTATAGGTACAACCTTAGAATATAGGTTGGGTGCAGATTTTCTTTTCTCGCATGGCATGCAACGACCTCTAATTATTTCATTTCTGATTCTATCACTCAGTTTCACTCCTTGCACACTTCTAAGTGCTCGCATCTCCACTGCGTTTATCCTACTTTCGTGCTTCTTTTGCCATACCCAACTTAGGTTTAAAGACATTTATTTACTCATAAGAACATAATACAGTTCACTTAAAATGAGGTAATAATAATTTTTTTTTAAAAACAAAATACAAATTTAACGCGCAGCGCAGCTAGATAACTTTGCTGTACAATGCAAACCAATACATTAATCCAACCATCATAAAAATATTATAATTACAAGGTTACCAGTTACAACTTTCGCTTCCGTACATTAGTGTCGGGACCAACACTCCCCTGTGAACCGCCAGACGTGCCTTTTTGGACACCTTCTGACTGTTCCCAAAAGTGTTATTTTATATATCTATACTAATATTATAAAGCTGAAGAGTTTGTTTGTTTGTTTGAACGCGCTAATCTCAGGAACTACTGGTTCGATTTGAAAAAATCTTTTTTTAGACCTTTGTATAGACCATTTATCGAGGAAGGCTTTAGGCTATATAACATCACGCTGCGACCAATAGGAGCAAAGATACAATGGAAAATGTGTAAAAAACGGGGGAAACGCGAACGAAGCTGGCACAGCTAGTGTATTTAGATCTATACTAATATTATAAAGCTGAAGAGTTTGTTTGTTTGTTTGTTTGTTTGAACGCGCTAATCTGAGGAACTACTGGTTCGATTTGAAAAAATCTTTTTGCTTTGTATAGACCATTTATCGAGGAAGGCTTTAGGCTATATAACATCACGCTGCGACCAATAGGAGCAAAGATACAATGGAAAATGTGTAAAAAACGGGGGAAACGCGAACGAAGTCGCTGGCACAGCTAGTACTTTGATAAAAGTGATAAGTTATGGATATGGTTCTCATTATGGTAATTAATAAAGTATTAGCTCGGTTTTGATATACCTGACGTCTTATTCATTATTCATTATGTAGTTACGTATCCCCCGTCCCTCCCTCTTCCTACATATACGTACAACTATTCGATGCTATAACGGCGAAGGAAAACAAGGAAGCTACACACCACAGAAACAGAAATTCTTAGGTTGTGTAGTCAACCAACCCGCACTTGGCGAGCGTGGTTGACTCGTGGCCTTGCCGCCCTAGTTTAGGATAGGCCCGAGTCCCAGCAGTGGGGACGTGTGTGGGCCGATAATGATAATGATGATGCCAGACCTGGTGCTGCACGGTGTCCTGCATAGCGCCCAGGTGCACGGGGATGTGCGGCGCGTTCGACACCAGCCCGCCGTCGCGCCCGAACAACGCGCACGAGAAGTCTAAACGCTCCTTTATGTTCACCGATATGGAGGTGCGCTGAAGGACTCTGAAACATTTGTATTTAAACAGCTCAGTTACAGCCAAAGTTATAAAGTAATCATGTACACAGCACACTAAGAGCGAGTTTTTATAAAAGAGTCCACCACTAAAACGTCTCTTTGTTGTTGTAAGCATTCATATACGACGTTGTCTATTATACCAGAGCCGCTCTAAGTTGGCCGATTTGACACATGTCAGACTGACTGCACTAGTGAGGGACGACGGTAAAATTGCCGAAGTATATAATTAACAGTTATTTCCACTTTATAACCAAGCAAGGTCTATTAGGGTATTCGACTGTGGTTGTTATGCTTGCCATTTTTATGAAAATCAGTAAGATTTATGTAAATCAATATTATTAATGAAAACGAAACTTAAATTTTTAGCGAAATGAGACTACAAAAAACAATTTAAGGTTGGGTGGGCAAATCCATTCCAAAATTGCGAAAATCATTTAAAATTTCTTTTTCATCTTATTAATAACAGAATTAGTCACATCTTTCATTATGAAAACATATCAATAAACGCAACTTTTGATGAACCTACCGAACAAACTTCTTAGGCGCTGCATACAACAAACTAGCGTGTGACGTCACACGCCAGTCGACGTTTGTATGGAGCATTTTTGAGCTCGACCAATTAATGTGCAATTAAAATTGTAATATCTCGTTGAGTTATCCAGATATCAAAGTGATACTTTCAACAGTGTCTTTGTGTTCGAGTGGTCCATCCAACTATATCAAAATAAAAAAATAGTCAAATACCCTATTATAACAATTTTTTATTAAAAACATTTATTCACATCCAGAAGATTGAATTGAAGTTTCTTATTTAAAATTATTATTAAAAACAATAATTATTAAATCCTTCATCCTATTTCTAAAAATACCTAGTGAGTATTACCCATTACGTCACTATGAAAACGTGTCAAACGGCGTAACCTTGTAAAAGCGTAATACAGAGTGGAAATTGTACGTTTTCGTTTTATAATTCAATTATTTTAAGTAATAAAAGACAAATAATTAGATAATTAGGTGCATTTGACATTTTGAAATAACGTCTTATTTTTAAAAGTTGTTCTTTATGATTCGCTAAATATGTTCCTCTTAACAAGGATAAATGCAAAATATAAAATAAAAAGTGTCAAATCGGCCAACTTAGAGCGGCTTTGGTATAACGTTTTCTTTACGATAGACAGAAGTCTAAAATTTTAATACTCGACATACAATAAGGTTTCCGCAATGGCGTAACTATAAAAAAGGCGTCCGACCGATTTCAGCCATGGCGGCCGATCTCAATTGAGATCAGCCAAGTGCGCAGGACATATTATAGTGCACAAGTGTACGCGCAAACACAAGTGCACTCTCTATTCCCTTACTCTCATGATTCGGTGAGACGGCAATCCGACATGACCGATGAGAGATCGGGCGCAGGACCACCGGCTTAACGTGCTTTCCGAGGCACGGGCGTTCAACCGCCAACTTCCTAACTCCGGGCTGAGTAATTTCATTACAGAAAAACTCACACAAATTTTGCCCGACCCGGACTCGAACAGGGGACCTCTCGGTCCTAACACAGCACTTGCTACCAATAGACCAACGAGGCAGTTACCTATGACAATGCATCTATATGCACATCCACAGTTTCGGCCAATTTTGGCCGAAATCGATCCTGCTTCGGTTGGACACTAGTAGAAATTAATTAATATCTCAGAAGACTAAAAATGTCTCAGATATTGTTTTGATTAAATGGGCTCCCGATATTTCGGCCGATCACGGGTGAACGGCTTACAACAAATCTTAACAACATGGTAAATGTTCCGGACATTTTCAGTTTTCTAATGTGTTAGTGTTTAACCCATGATGATTAAAATTATAAATTAATATCACAGACTGAACATCACATACATTGATCACTGGCTACGGCCCATCCGGGAGAAATATTTATATGACGAAAACGGGTGAACATGCCGCCTCTTTGCGGCGATAACGTGACAAGTTAAGAAAATTGGGATTATCAAGATAACAAACTGTTGAAGCAAAGAAGCGATGTGTGGGTGTGGTTAACCCGTGATCATGGCGCTTGCAACAGTGCCGAAATATCGGGTAAACAAAACATGTTAATATCCCAGACATATTCAGATTTCTAACATACAGATTCAAAGCTAAAAAATTACCCAAAATCATGAACATTCTCGTGAGGAAACCTGCACACCTAAGAAGAAATTCTAAGGTTGTGTAGTCGACCAACCCGCACTTGGCCAGCGTGGTCGACTAAGGCCTTATCGCCCTAGCTTAGGGTAGGCCCGTGCCCCAGCAGTGGGGACGTATATGGGCTGATGATGATGAACATTCTTCATGAAATGTTGGTTTACATCATAATAATCTCATTTACCTGCCCATCTGCTCAGCGATCGACATGAACCGATGCGAGAAGATGCTGAGCTGAATCGCGTCCAACTCCTCAGTCACGTTCTTCGGCTTCCCAGTACCTATGGTGATCTTGATGTCCCCATACTTCGTTATGTCCGCACGGCAATCTAGAAGGAAAATGTGAAATATTTTATTTACTGGGCTATTTGGTATTGAATACTCTGCATGTTGACTTTAAACATAAAATTAATGGAAATAAATTCGAAAACATGTTATAAAAAAAAATCTTCTCGAAACCATAGCACAAGCAAGCCATAATTAATCCTATGATATTCCATTTTTAACCTAACTTTTAGCGCTACATACTCATAAATAAATAAAAATATCTGGGACATTTCCACACATGGTCATCTGACCCCAAACTAAGCAAAGCTTGTACTATGGGCGCCAGAGACTGATATACATACATAGATATTTATAAATACATACTTAAATACATAATCACACCCAGACACGGAACAAACACCGATGTTCATCACACAAATATTTGTCCCGAGTGGGAATCGAACCCACGACTCACGGAACCGCCAGCCAGGGTCACTAACTGTTCCACCGAGCCAGTCAAAACTCATACTATTATTGTATAGAATCACTTCGATCAATCCCGCAGTCAGACAGTATAAACTGTCTTGTGGGTCATTATGTAAAAACAGATGATTGTAACACATTATTTTTAATAATAAATAAAGATAATAAACTCAAACCTGTTATTACTAGATATCTTGCTTACAGCACAGCAACAAAATAATCTACTACTTAATTTATATATTTCTAGGGTGCCGTACCTTAAGGTAAAAACGGGACTCTATTATTGAAACGCTATAATAATTTGGCTATTACTTAGGCCTCCGCTGAAATTTTCACAATTAATTTATTTCCGTTAAAAATGTAAGGATGGGACCTGGGCGTATGGAAGGAAAAAACTTCACCTTTTGAGAACTGGACTATATTGTGTCTCGCTAACAGCTAACTAAAAGCTTATGCTAACTTAAATACTAAGGCTCTACTTGTATAGGTGAGGTGCGCGCCACACACTACAAAACTTAAAAAAGATTCAATATTACGGAGTCCCCATACAATAAATACGCTTAAAACTTTCACAGAATATTGTAGAGTTTATGAGATACAGTTTGGGACAGACGGACGGCGGAGGCTTAGTAATAGGGTCCCGTTTTTACCTTTTAGCTACGGAACCCTAAAAATTTATCTAGTTTTAAATACCATGATTAAACCAATGTACTATTTGTTGTCCTCTTTAAATATATAGACTCTGCCTCGTTGGTCTATTGGTAGCAAGTGCTACGTTAGGACCGAGAGGTCCCCGGTTCGAGTCCGGGGTCGGGCAAAATTTGTGTGAGTTTTTCTGTAATGAAATTACTCAGCCCGGAGTTAGGAAGTTGGCGGTTGAACGCCCGTGCCTCGGAAAGCACGTTAAGCCGGTGGTCCTGCGCCCGATCTCTCATCGGTTATGTCGGATTGCCGTCTCACCGAATTATGAGAGTAAGGGAATAGAGAGTGCACTTGTGTTTGCGCGTACACTTGTGCACTATAATATGTCCTGCGCACTTGGCTGATCCCAATTGAGATCGGCCGCCATGGCTGAAATCGGTCGGACGCCTTATATATAGACTCTGTAATAAATAATCCTGTATCTCACGCCCGCAGGCCACGTGGTGTGACGATCTGCGCAGGACGGCTGGTAGGAGCTGGATGCGAGTGGCCGAGGAGAGAGAGAAGTGGCGTGCATTCGGAGAGGCCTATGTCCAGCAGTGGACAGGAATGGGCTGATGATGATGTATCTCACTCACCCGGTTCCACGAGGATGGTGGACAGGCTGTCCATGATGATGGCCGGTCCGGACACCTCTTGCTCCGGCTTCAGATTCTCTAGCAGGTAGATGTTGGTGTCTTGGTAGCCGCCTTCGAAGTACACTTTCACAGTCTGTGAAAGAGACCAATTTTGTCTACATAAGTTAGAGAAAACAAATTTTATGTATACTTTTTTATAAGTATATTCCGTGACGGACTCTGATTGGTCTTTATTTATTACTAGCTGTGCCAGCGACTTCGCCCGCGTGTCCCACTGTTTTTTACACATTTCCATTGCTTCCTTGCTCCTATTGGTCGCAGCGTGATGTTATATAGTCTAAAACCTTCCACGATAAATGGTCTATCTAATACAAAAATATTTTTAAATTCGAACTAGTAGTTTCTGAGATAAGCGCGTTCAAACAAACCAACTCTTTAGCTTTACAATATTAGTATAGATTATATTATTATACTTATAAGTCCCTACCGAGGGGTATGAGCCTATCTTAAACTAGGGCGATCAGGCTTTAGTTAACCACGTTGGCCACGTACCGGTATATCAACCTTAGAATTACTTGGCTGGACGAATTTCGACGGGACTTTCACTAATACAAGGTCAACAAGGCACTTTACAAGTTTCATTATATGCCATTTTAATTTCCACATTTCCACGCGGACGAAGTCGTGGGCGGCTGCTAGTATCCAAAAAAAAAAATATGTCGCATATTTTTTTAGTTGTCACTAAACAAACATTTTCTTTTTTTTCTTTCAAATACCTTCTCCGGTTTAGGTATCGTGCCCTTCCCGCTGGGCTGAGCCACCTCCTCTGGAACCGGGATCTTGCCGATCCCGCGGACTCTGATGTCATCCACCAGGACATCGCGTTCTGATAGCGTGAAGCCGAACTCGTTTTTGTACCTGCATTTAATTAATATAATAATAATAAATAATAAATAAAGTTTATTCCTTCTCACATCACATACAATACAATACAACAATAGCCCAGAATACATTATTTGTTCTGTGAGAAGCTGGTGTCTGAAGTAGACGTAAGTCTGTGACACAGATCACCAGGTTCTCCCTCTCAGATTGAACAATATTCTATTCTATAATATTCATTGAAATTCCTTAGAAAATTGTTATTATAATATATTAATAGTGACCCGCCCTCGCTTCGCTTTGGGTATATCTAAATATATATAACTCAAAGGTGACTGGCTGACTGACATAGTGATCTATCAACGCACAGCCCAAACTACTGGACGGATCAGGCTGAAATTTGGCATGCAGGTAGATGTTATGACGTAGGCATCCGCTAAGAACGGATTGCCCGAAGTGAAGCGAGGGCGGGTCACTAGTCATACATAAAAAGCTTCCTTTTGAATCCATCTATCTTGTATAAAAAAACACCTAATCAAAATCCGTTACGTACTTAGTATTAAAGATTTGAGCATACACAGGGACAGACAGACGCAGGAAGCGACTTAGTTTTATACTATGTAAGGATACTTCCTTATAGGTAACATAAAAAATTTAAAAAGGCTTTATTCTGTATTATTATCAGTGTTTTGATATTAAACCCCGAAATAAGGTGGAGTGACATAAATCTACACTGCATAGCATAAAAGAAACAAACGAAACCCAACCCTACCCACCTGTTAACAAAGGCGGCGTAGAAGTCCCCGTGCCCACAGGCCGTGGGGGAGTCCCCGGGCTCCGGGGCCACCATGAGCGCGCAGTCCGTGCCCGCGTACCGCAGGTGGAGGTAAGGCTGCGTCTCTATCTGGTCGTTTGTGAAGCCCTAGAAAAACAAGGTACCTATTTATTTTGTAACTATTGAAAATCGCTGTAATAAATGTATTTTATTTTATTTTTATTTATTAAGAATAACAAACAGATACACATTACATGTAAGCTATTACATTTTACTTATTTTAAAAAATCTTAAATGTGTAACCAACACCGTTATCCGCAGATTGATATAAACACATTTAGTATACAGATACGACAAATAAAGAAAAAAAACAATAGACTACAGGTGTAAATTAATTGTTACGAAAGTAAGACTTAATGTTAATTAGGGCTGGAGTAAATGTAATGGATGTAAATGATAAGACCGATTTTGATTGTTTAGTTAATATTCTGAAAAATTTACTTATGAAATATGTTTTACGCGCTCTGAGTTTGAAGCTATAGTTTACAAAAATCAGCCAATAGATGGCGCTTTCACAGATTCTCCACATAACAGCAAGCTAGTAGTTGTTCCCTCAGCCAATAGTAACCAGCTGATGGCGCTATTAGAGAACCTTCAAAACTGAAGCTCAACTAGTATTTATGCCAGCGCCATTCCGTATGCAATTAGAGACGGACTAGGCTGTTCCAACCTTCATCAACAGATGGCGCTGTCAGAGAACCTTCACACTGCTACGTACTAGATCTAGGGTTGCCAGATGGTAACTAATCAAATCCGGGACAATTCTACTAAAACAATGTTGGCTCGTGGTTATAATAGAAAATATCTTAAATGTCTATACTAAGTACATAATTAACTATAGTTATAATTATAAGATAAAATATTGTGGTAGTTAATCAAACTTAAATTAATAAGGAAAATAAAGAGCACTTCGCTTAAATTACCAATTTTAAACTTTGGTAGACAATGAATACTTACCTACTAAATGACAAATTAAATAGTAATGAACTAAAAAAAAGTTTCCGAAATCCGGGACAATAAGCGCTAATTATTGGACACGGGACAAGAGGCAAAATTCTGGGACAATCCCGGATTTCCCGGCGGTCTGGCAAGCCTAACCTGATCCCGCAGCCGGTCCCTGCACACGGCGGCCAGCACGTCCAGTTCGCGGTCGATGCGGACTAGCTAGTTCCAATAGCGACCAACAGGTGGCGCTTTTAGAGAACCTTAATACTAATGTGGCACCAGTATACATGCCAGCGCTATATCATTTACAGATAAAATCAGAATGGCCGGTTTCAATAGCTACCAACAGAAATTCGAAGCTAGTATGCATGCCAGGGTTATGTCGTATGCAGGTAGAAACGGAATGGCCAGTTCCAATAGCAACTAACAGATGGCGTTTTAGAGAATCTTTAAATAACATCAAGCTTGTAGTAATATAATTTGACTGGCTCGGTGGAACAATGGTTAGCGACCCAGGTTTACTACCTACGGTTCCAAGAGTCGTGGGTTCGATTCCCACTCGTGTCGTGTCTTTGTTCCGTGTCTGGGTGTATTATTAAATATATTTAAGAATATTTGTGTATCCACTGTTGATTCTGATACCCGTAACACAAGTGCTTAAGCTACTTACCACGGGATTTAACAAAAAAAAAAATATACATATATATATATATATATATACCTGCTCTCTCAGCCGGTCCCTGCACACGGCGGCCAGCAGGTCCAGCTCGCGGTCGATGTCGGCGAAGCGCTCCGGGCGGTACACCGCGGCGCTCGGCTTCTGCGCCTCCTGTACAACGTTCGCTAGCGCCATGCCGTACGCAGAGAGGATACCTGGAATGAGAAGATTTATATATGATTGACAGTATGATGAAAATATGTTTCTCTTTCATACATTTAGAGATATAGGAAATCAAAATAATTTAACTCATAAATCGTAAGATGGACTTTTTTTACGCGGAGAAACTCTTGTCACGTTGTCACGAGCATCGACAACACCAAAGGCAACTAACCTAGAAGGTAATACATAGGTCTAACTTCTACGTGAATGGCGAATATTGACATGACATGTTGCAGTTGGAACTCACAAAATCCACATTGTGGTAGCTCATACGTGCTGTAACCAGTTCGATCATACATTAAGACAAGTCGGATTACTAGGGGTGCCGGTTTAGCCGGGGTCCGGATTACCCGGGGTCCACTGTATTGCTTCATGCTATATTCATCTATATATCAGCTCTCCCCGTGCACTCACCAGCGTACTTGTGCACCAGCACAGTGCCGAGCGCCAGCTGCCTCGCGACGGCGCACGCGTCCATGGACCGTTGTTAACGCTCTGAAGGTAGTATAACTCAACTCCCAGTCCCAATATTACTTCATGCTACTCTCAGCTATATACCAGCTCTCCCCGTGCACTCACCAGCGTACTTGTGCACCAGCACGATGCCGAACGCCAGCTGCCTCGCGACGGCGCACGCGTCCATGGACCGTTGTTAACGCTCTGAAGGTAGTATAACTCAACTCCCAGTCCCAATATTACTTCATGCTACTCTCAGCTATATACCAGCTCTCCCCGTGCACTCACCAGCGTACTTGTGCACCAGCACGATGCCGAACGCCAGCTGCCTCGCGACGGCGCACGCGTCCATGGACCGTTGTTAACGCTCTGAAGGTAGTATAACTCAACTCCCAGTCCCAATATTACTTCATGCTACTCTCAGCTATATACCAGCTCTCCCCGTGCACTCACCAGCGTACTTGTGCACCAGCACGGTGCTGAGCGCCAGCTGCCTCGCTACTAGTGACCACGGGCCGTTGTTAACGCAATGAAGATAGTTTAACTCATCTACCAGTCCTAATATTACTTCATGCTGCTTTGCTTGTTACTGCCTCGTTGGTCTGTTGGTTGCAAGGATTGCGTAAGGACCGAGGGGCCTCGAAAAGCACGTTAAGCCGGTGGTCCTGCGCCAGATCTCTCATCGGTCACGTCGGATTGCTGTCTCACCGAATAATGAGAGTAAGGGAATAGAGAGTGCACTTGTATTTGCGCGCACACATGTGCACTTTAATATGTCCTTGCGCACTTGAATGATCTCAGTTGAGATCGGCCGCCATGGCTTAATGCCTTCCTTAAACGCCTTCATGGTGCTGTCAGCTAAATGACAGCTTTCTTCCTACACTCACCAGCGTACTTGTGCACTAGCACGGTACTGAGCCCCAGCTGCCTCGCTTCTCGTGACCACGGGCCGTTGTTAACGCTCTGAAGGTAGTATAACTCAACTGCCAGTCCTAATATTACTTCATGCTACTCTTAGCTTTATACCAGCTCTCCCCGTGCACTCACCAGCGTACTTGTGCACCAGCACAGTGCCGAGCGCCAGCTGCCTCACTCGACCACGAGCCGTTGTTAACGCTCTGAAGGTAGTATAACTCAACTGCCAGTCCTAATATTACTTCATGCTACTCTTAGCTTTATACCAGCTCTCCCCGTGCACTCACCAGCGTACTTGTGCACCAGCACAGTGCCGAGCGCCAGCTGCCTCGTTACTCGTGACCACGGGCCGTGGTTAACATTCTGAAGGTAGTATAACTCAACTCCCAGTCCTAATATAACTTCATGCTTCTCTCAGCGACATACCAGCTTTCTTCCTGCACTCGCGTGCAGAATCATGCTGCTCTCAGTGACATACCAATGAAGGTAGTTTAACTCTTCAAATTGAAAACGAATGTCTCCTATTAGTCACAGCGGGAATTGAAATGTACTCAAGTCCCAGCCGTTTTATACTTTATCAAGCTACATTCAGCTATATAGCAGCTCTCCCCGTGCACTCACCAGCGTACTTGTGCACCAGCACAGTGCCGAGCGCCAGTTGCCTCGCGACGGCGCACGCGTGCTGCGCGCCCGCGCCGCCGAAGCACGCCAACGCGTGGCGGGACGCGTCGTGACCACGGGCCGTGGTCAACGCCCTGAAAGACAATCATTATCATTATGACTTGCTCGGTGGACAGGGGCGGATCCAGCTTTGGCACCAGGGGGGGGTCACATAGTCGTGGTCAAGTCGAAAACTTACAATTTTTTTTTTTTATAAAGAGGCTAACAAGATGACCTCACTCCACCTGATGGTAAGCGGTATTTAATTTTGATAACAATAGATACAAGTAAAAAGTAGGCATTTTATTAATGTACGGAAGTACTGTACTTAAAATATTAATTCTTTATTGTACACTTGGAAATCTTAACACCTAATAACTTGTACATATACACGTAGCAACTGCCTCACGTTTAACTGCCTCGTTGGTCTATTGGTAGCAAGCGCTGCGTAAGGACCGAGAGCTCCCCGGTTCGAGTCCGGGGTCGGGCAAAATTTGTGTTAGTTTTTCTGTAAAGAAATTACTCAGCCCGGAGTTAGGAAGTTGGCGGTTGAACGCCCGTGCCTCGGAAAGCACGTTAAGCCGGTGGTCCTGCGCCCGATCTCTCATCGGTCATGTCGGATTGCCGTCTCACCGAATAATGAGAGTAAGGGAATAGAGAGTGCACCTGTGTTTGCGCGCACACTTATTCACTATAATAATATGTCCTGCGCACTTGGCTTATCTCAATTGAGATCGGCCGCCATGCCACGGCTGAAATCGGTCGGACGCCTTATACACATAGGTACATATTGCCATATTCTCTTGAAGACGTCCAGGGAAGCACTATCACACACGGAGTGAGGCAGCCTATTAATCATTTTAATCATTATTTCATCTCGAACACGCTAGTAGTCGAGGAGCGCGCGCAAGTGTGACGCGGTAAAATTCAAATTCGTTCGTTCCCGAAAGTTTTCCACCATTCAACGCTATTATATTATATCAAATTAATTAAATATTGAGGGTACGTAGTTACAATATATCTGTATGGTGACAAAATACATTAAAAAAATCATTATGTTCAATTAGTGGTCCACCTAAGTCCTGGAACCAGCTCAGGGGGGGGTCATGACCCCCATGACCCCCCCCCTGGATCCGCCGTTGTCGGTGGAACAACAACGTTGTCTTTTCATCAAAAAATGTTCAATCATGTTATAGGTCGGTGCTTATCATGCTAAAGGTCGCCAGTTTAAACTCCGCCACTTAACACTGTTAGACTTCAGGCCCGTGTTGAAAAAAAATTGGGTCATTTGAAACACCAGATGACCTATGTAGAACGATATAAGAGCATAAAATAATAAGATTCAGCATTATTCCGTCACTTGTAAGCTGTCCAACTGAGTGCAGGTGAGAAAATTCAAAAGTACAGGTAGAGTTAGTATATTTTGGTCATATATTTTTGTACGGCATTCTTACCATCGATAGATCCATAAAAAATAATAAGAACGCGTAGTGCCGTAAAAAAATGGTGCGCCAAAAAGTCGGAATTTATTTTTGATTTACCGACAATTTTGATTTGATTTTCCGTGAATCTGGTCATTAAATTTTGTACGGCATCAGTTTCATACTATTTCAATACTGCTCCTTATACATTATTCCGCAACGCCGTACGATGATTCGACAATTCAACTGAGAAGGAAAACATCTGATTGATGATATCTACCTGATAGGTCTGCACATTGATTCGTTGGCGACGTTTATGAAACCCATCGCCACTTCCTCCATAGTCATCTGAAAAGTTAATTTAATACTCCATAAACACGCCGCTTATCCTCTTTTGAAATTTAATTACTTTTACAGATAAAATTTAGATTTCACAGGGGTAACCATTCGTGCATAAATAATGTAAACTAAAGACCCGTTGTGTCATTGCCTCATTTGCCATTTGATAACTATGTATAGAAACATTAAATCAAAGAGTAGGTAGCTCACGGGGGTTTTCGCGTATAAAAAAATCACTAGATGGCAAAACGAAGCCGTGAGATCCATCTGTAGTAAGATGTAGGCGTGACATCGATATACGTGTCAACATTCACCAATCACTCAGCAGTAAAAACTCATCTATACTAATATTATAAAGAGGAAAGACTTGTTTATTTGTTTCGAATAGGCTCCGAAACTACTGCACCGATTTAAATAAATCTTTCACTGTTGGAAAGCTACACTATCCCTGAGTGTCATAGACTATTTTTAGATAAATAGAAATAGATTTCTCTTACGGGGTTGAAATATATTATATAGAGATAGAGATATCCCCGAAGCGAAGCGAGAGCGGGTCGCTAGTAAATTAATAAATAAATAAATATCTGGGACATTTCCACCTTCTGGGGTTGGGGTCACCTGACCCCAAACTAAGTAGAGCTTGTTCAGCATGTGCTATGGGCGTCAGAGACTGATACATAAACTGACTTGACTGGCTCGGTAGAACAGTGGTTAGTGACCCTGGCTGGCGGTTCCACCAAGAGTCGTGGGTTCGATTCCCACTCGGGACAAATATTTGTGCGATGAACATCGGTGTTTGTTCCGTGTCTGGGTGTGATTACGTATTTAAAAATATATATGTATGTATATCAGTCTCTGACGCCCATAGTACAAGCTCTGCTTAGTTTGGGGTCAGATGACCGTGTGTGGAAATGTCCCAGATATTTATTATTATTCCCAGATATTTAAACGCCCTATCCAATATAGTTTTAAAAATATTCTCACAGGTTTTCCTCCGTCTTGTTTCAAGAATTCATTGATTTCATCAGTCATCTTCTTGAAGGCGGCGATCGTGGCGTCCTTGTCTAGCGCTTCGTTCTCGCTCTTACCAAAAATCTTTGGGAAGTACTCGGGAAGGAGACGACCTAGAATAAAAAAAATAGTATTAGGGTCAGAACTTAGGCTGGTTTTAGTATAACACAGACGGTCAATATTTTGTATGGAGCGAATCACATCACAACCACAGAAAATACAACCTTAAACGTTCCTTGAAGTTACAAGTGTCAATGAATAACAGGGAGTAGGTGGGGAAGTATTCCAAAATACCCACGCCTATAATATAATTTTGTAAATTTACCCTTTTCATTTGTGTATTTCTGTGGAATATTTTTAACCGACTTCAAAAAAAGGAGGAGGTTCTCAATTCGTCTGTTTTATTTTATTTATTTATGTGTATGTATTATTTCAGTCACTCGGGGTACGGCCAGAATACCAGCGCTGCAGTGGCTTTCGGGCTAATGTGGCATATGCTGAGTCCCGTACCTCGTTGACCACTTTATAGTCCTTGTCCATGTGTTATTTCTTAGTTTGAGTTTTTGTGTCTTGTGTATTTATGTCTCATTGTATTTGTTATTTCTGTGTCGTGGTCAATAAATGTTTTTCTTTCTTTCTTCTTTATAATAGTCTACCCGTCGCCGCTGCCCGTATAGAGACGATCTGCGCAAGACGGCTGGTAGAAACTGGATGCGCGTGGATGAAAATAGACGAATATGGCGAGCATTTGGGGAGGCCTATGTCCAGGAGTGGACTGCGCCGGGCTGATGATGATCTCACCCAGAAGTAGGTTAGTGTCGGTGACCGTGAATTCTTTTTTTTCGGGAGGACTTAGCTGTTGGCCTCAGACGGCTTTTGCAGCTTCACAGGACAGGTGGGAGCCGGAAGACTCATACCACTATAGTCTTTTTCAGCTAAGATGATCCCTGGGACCCTTCATTGTGTTCTGAATCACGCATTTTACGTTTGACAAACGAAAATAATTTTACTGTACACTTTTTTCATTTTAATGCGGCGTCATTAAGAAAAATATTAAAATAAATCATTTTAAACTTTTAAAAGGGAAACAGTATCGATTAGTTTAATTTAATGTAATAGAAAATTTTAAAAAAGTACCTATGCAGTTCGTATACGTAGAATGGAACTTACTACATTCCATTCTATGTATACGAACTGCACAGGTAAACATAACATAAACATAAAAACGTTTATTACCAATAATGTTACATAACAACAAACAGTTAACAATAGCGCCCAAACTAGGTAATCCTGTCTTATGGGGGCTGAAGTTTAATACAGAAAGTATAATTATTTTAACAATGTTGTTGTGTGTGTAATAAAACGTTCAAAGAAGATGATTATAGAATAGAGAATACATTATTATTAACTTATTATGCCGCACTGTGTATTACGTGATGTATATGTATGTGTGTATGTATGTATTTGTGTATGTGTATGTATGTATTTGTGTATATGTATGTATGTATGTGTAATTTAAGACAGTGATATCAGTAAATATATTCAAATATTGTGTTATCCAATACCACTTAATAAATGTTCTATTTCAGTGTAGTTTAGTGTACGGAGCCAGGTGATTAATTTAGCTTTAGCAAGGACTGGATGACAGTCCTTTATTTCGCAACGCGCAACAGCCTTATTGTATATGTAGGGGTAAAGATACTCAGCGTGCCTTTTTGCAAACGTGGTGCGAACAACCGGGATAGCAATTTTGAAGACGCGTTTTTTAAGGAGTTCTTTGTAGTTATTGGAAGAAATAACTGTTTTGTGCATTTTTAATACTGCATGAAGAACGTATAGTTTGCGAACACTCAGGACTTTGCTATCTGCGTACAACTGACTCGTGGGATACCGGCGTGGTTTACTTAGCATAACCTTGAGTACAGCTCTCTGGGCTCTTTCAATTTTCAGCATCCAAGTTTTATCAGTTCCACCCCACGACGATATGCAGTAGCCAACGACCGACTGACAGAGCCCAAGATAGACCATTCGAAGGACTGATATGCTTGCCGCGCTTCTCAACAATAACATTATATGAATTATCTTTCTAATTCTGCTTGAAAGGGAGGTTATATGATGATGAAAATTTAATTTATGATCAATGAAAATGCCTAGATATTTGATGAATTCTACCTGGTCTATGCTGTCGCATCCACAATTATTAGTTGAGTTAGTGATGGACGGGCTAAAATTACATTTACTGTTGTGGATCTTGGTCTGGGGTATCCGAGCAGGCTTCGATGGGGCTGATTTGTGAAAGGTCAAAAATTTGGTTTTGCTCGAGTTAAGCGATAGCAGGTTCATTTCCAACCATCTTGCCACAGAGGCCATACCACACTCCACTTTATGAAAAGTTTCTGTCCAGGTGGCGCCACTGAAAAGAATCACTGTATCGTCGGCATAACATATCATTTCACCATTTTGCAGCGGTAGGGATGGGAGGTCGTTTAGGTATATGTTGAAGAGGGTGGGGCCTAAAACACTGCCCTGGGGCACTCCGAAATGAACAGATTGAGTGTCGCTAGTCATACCACCTACCCGAACGCACTGTTTGCGGTCTGCAAGATAGCTACTGAACCAGGACAGGGCCTCTCCTCTAATACCCGTTCGTTCAAGCTTTGCTAACAAGATGGGGTTGAAACGGTATCGAAGGCCCTGGCTAGGTCCAGAAAGACTCCGGCGCAACAGCGGCCTGAGTCTAGGTATTTAGTAATAAGTGACGACAACAAACCCACCGCCTCGTCAGTCGACCTCCCCCGTCTAAAACCGTATTGCCGATCCGTAAGCAGATTGTGACCTCCGAGAAAGCTCGTGAGCCGTTTCTGGACAATCTTTTCCAGTACTTTAGACATGATGCTTAACAACGAAATTGGTCTATAGTTATGTGGTGAATCTCTCGAGCCCGACTTGTGAATTGGGGAGACAGCAGCGATCTTCCAGCAGTCTGGAAAGGTCCCAGTTGACAAACTTAAATTGTAAATGTGTGTAAGCGGTACTCGCAGAACACTACGATTATCGATCAGTAAACCGCTGGTCACTCCATCAATCCCAGGCGCACTGTCCCTTCTCAGGTTCCGTATCAAGGAGTCAACCTCGCAGTGATCCGTAGGGGACAAGAAGAGAGAGTCCGCCGGGGATTTATCTGAGAGGACATTTTTTGCTAGAGATTCTTATTTTTTGAAAATGTGTGCAATAAAATTATTTTCGTTTGTCAAACGTAAAATTCGTGATTCAGAACACAATGAAGTGTCACAGGGATCATCTTAGCTGAAAAAGAGTATAACTTGCTCACACCCCTAGGGTGACCATGAGAGGCGAGCATTTGGAGAGCCCATGTCCAGGAGTGGACTACGCTGGACTGATGATGATCTCACCGATTAGTAGGTTAGCGTCGGTGACCATGATTGGTGAGCATTTGGAGAAGCCTAAGTCCAGGAGTGGACTGCGCTGGACTGATGATGATCTCACCGATTAGTATGTTAGCGTCGATGACCTTAATTGGCTAGCATTTGGAGAGGCCCATGTCCAGGAGTGGACTACGCTGGACTGATGATGATCTCACCGATTAGTAGGTTAGCGTCGATGACCTTGATTGACTAGCATTTGGAGAGGCCCATGTCCAGGAGTTGACTGCGTATCTGATGATGATCTCATCCAGCAGTAGGTTAGCGTCGATGACCATGATTGGTGAGCATTTGAAGAAGCCTATGTCCAGGAGTTGACTGCGTATCTGATGATGATCTCATCCAGCAGTAGGTTAGCGTCGATGACCTTGATTGGCTAGCATTTGGAGAGGCCCATGTCCAGGAGTTGACTGCGTATCTGATGATGATCTCATCCAGCAGTAGGTTAGCGTCGATGACCTTGATTGGCTAGCATTTGGAGAGGCCCATGTCCAGGAGTGTGCGTAGGCAGATGACGATGACGATATTGTATGTATGTGTGTCTCTTGATACAAATAAACTATTATTCTATTCTATTCTATTCTATTCTATGATGGCCTCACCCAGCAGTAGGTTGGCGTCGGTGACGGTGAGCGGGCCGCCCTTCCTATAGCAGGCGGGTCCGGGCTGCGCGCCCGCGGACTCCGGCCCGGCCACGAACAGGCCCGAACGGAAGAACAGCATGGAACCCCCGCCTGCTGCTACTGTGTTGATATCTGGGAAGAAAGATGGAAAAATATGTGTAAAATAATAATAAAATTGAGAACTACTACAAATCCCACTCAAATATATATCACTAGCTGTGCCAGCGACTTCGTTCGCGTTTCCCCCGTTTTTTACACATTTTCCATTGTATCTTTGCTCCTATTGGTCGCAGCGTGATGTTATATAGCCTAAAGCCTTCCTCGATAAATGGTCTATACAACGCAAAAAGATTTTTTCAAATCGAACCAGTAGTTTCTGAGATTAGCGCGTTCAAACAAACAAACTCTTCAGCTTTATAATATTAGTATAGATACGCTACAAAAAGCTGTTATTTTAAACACATGCAGATTGACCAGGAAATTCTTATCCATCAACACTTCAGCTATGCTTTGCTTAGGCCCGCATATCTGACGATTTTACCTACCACAAGGGGTAGAGAGTTGAAAAACTACATAAAAATATAATATATATTTATTTCACAACATCACATACATTGATCTGATCCCGTGGTAAGTAGCTTAAGCACTTGTGTTACGGGTATCAGAGTCAACAGTGGATACACAAATATACTTAAATATATTTAATAATACACCCAGACACGGAACAAACACCGATGTTCGTCACACAAATATTTGTCCCGAGTGGGAATCGAACCCACGACTCTTGGAACCGTAGGTAGTAAACCTGGGTCACTAGCCACTGTTCCACCGAGCCAGTCAAAATAATGATAATAATTCGTTTTTTGTCACAGGATTGCTCTCACACCTAAATGGATAACATCCATGTCATCAGAAAACCGCCGCTGTTAATTTTTTTCTAAGAGCAAGTTAATTGAATGGCAATGGCTCGCACACCTAAATGATTCAGATCCATGTCATCCAAAAATCGTCGCTATTCCTTTTTCATAAAACTGATCAGCCAATAGAATCAATACATATACATAGTATAAAACATAGTCGCTTTCGCTGTATGTCCGTATGTATGCTTAGATCTTTAAAACTACGCAACGGATTTTGATGCGGTTTTTTTTAATAATTAGAGTGATTCTTAAGGAAGGTTTGTATGTAAAATTTACCCGAGTAGCATATAAAAATTAATCCTTAGGTGGGTAATATTTAAGCACTCACCCAGCTGTGGCGCCTGAATGGTAACGCCAGCGGTGGTAGCTTCGTGGACATGTTCCAGCGCTCCCGCGTATCGAGATACATCAGTGGATGTGCCGCCCATATCGAAACCTGCCAAATAATATACCTTAGAAAACTGAAAATGCTTGGGGTTTTCACCATGTTGTATTGTTTTAATGAGCTCCCGATATTTCGGCACTGTTGCAAGCGCCATGATCACGGGTGAACTATATACCTTAATGTAATAAATAAATGAAAAATCTGGGACATTTTCACACACGGTCACCTGACCCCAAACTAAGCAGAGCTTGTACTGTGGAGGCTATCCGCTATCCAGGGATTACTCGAATCGAAGCGAAGGCAGGTCACTAGTATATATATAAACACATAATTAAATACATAATCACATCCAGACACAGAACAAACACCGATGTTCATCACACAAATATTTGTCCCGAGAATCGATTCGATCGTTTGGGAATCGAACCCACGACTTGGGAAAGCCAGCCAGTGTCACTAACCACTCAGCCAGTCAAGTAATACAAATAACGTACCTTTCACGTACACACACATTGTCGCATCTGTAATCCTACATCGCTTGAGGAGATCTCAAGTAATCCTAGGCCATTAATGTCTAAATCTTAACAACCGTAAAATAATGCAGATTAAAAAGATAAAAGCAGAACGCAGATAAAAGAAATGCAGATGAACAATAGCCATTAACAAAAATGGAACCGATTAAACACACATACTATAATATACTGTTTTTATATTATATTTGAAAGCAACTGAGAATTAAAAGAGGAAAAAAATGGTATAATAATGTTGCGGGAACGGGGTACGTTTAATTCAAGATACGCCAAAAGTCACCAAAAGACAATTAATTTATTTATCGACTAACAATTACACAATTAAACACTTAAAAACACAATTAAAAACACTTAATTACAACACTAAACACGGAACACTAAATTACACTAAAGCACTGAATCACACTAAAACACTGAATTTCACTGACTATTCGCAGTTAACGCACTCGATCACTCTTAGTTTGCAGGAGACTGATTCGCTTCGCTTTCCAAATCGGAACTGTCTCGTCGCGTCGTACATCCCGCTTTTATACCCAGTGAGGACGCAGCTCTTCGGGTGGCGTCGAGAATCTTCTCGCGGGGATCGAAATTTCTAGAACTCGCTAGAGCTCGCTCCGACCGACCAGAGTGTGTGACGTAGTATCGTGCAAGCGAATATAGACCTTATCCATACGACGATAAGACTAATTTCGCTTGCACGGTCTCTCAAGGTCGTAATATTATTATTACTTTAGAACACTCTAGAGCTCGCTACAACCTACCAGAGTGTGTAGCGTAGTATCGTGCAAGCGAATATAGACCTTATCCATACGACGATAAGACTAATTCCGCTTGCACGGTCTCTCGTGGTCGTAACATTATCCCCGTCTTAGTCATGCTCGTCCCGAGCATCATTTGACCCATGGTAACGAGCCAATCGATCAATGTGAACAATTTTCGGCCTGCCTCTTGTCCCTTGTTTGATCCGATAGGTTAAGTCGTTCAGCCTAGTGATGATCTTGTATGGTCCTTCCCACCTTGGCTGGAACTTCGGTGATTTGCCCTTCTTCCTGAGTGGGTTGTGTAACCAAACCAGACTCCCTTCATCAAAACCGTCGGTGTTGGCTTTGCGGTCGTAACGGGTTTTCATTCTTTCGCTGGATTTTAGACTGCAGTCTCTGACGAGAGCATGTACTTCATCCAGGCGCTTCTGTAGGTCAGCCGCATATTCGGTTACTGGTTTCGGAGCTTCTGGCGGTGTCCCAGTCAACGCGTCTACCGGAAGCCGCATTTCTCTACCGAAGTTTACCATTGCTGGGGTTGCGCTGGTGCTTTCGTGGATCGCAGATCGGTAGGACAGCAAGAAAAGCGGTATATACTGGTCCCAGTCTCGTTGATGCTCGTCCACAACTTTGGCCAAGTGGTTTTCCAACGTTTGGTTGAATCTCTCGACCATGCCATCGGATTGCGGGTGTGCTGGTGTAGTACGGGTCTTATGCATACCCAACAGTTGACAGACCTCCTGGAACAGTGCTGACTCAATATTTCTTCCCTTGGTCAGAATGTATCTCAAGAGGCACACCAAATCGGCAAATTACCTCGTGGACTAACTTCTTGGCGACCGTCTTTGCTTCTTGATTAGGCGTAGCGAAGACTTCAGGCCACTTTGTGAAGTAATCTTGGACCACAATGATGTACTTGTTTCCCTCATCGGATTCTGGAAAGGGGCCAGCTACATCTACTGCGATTCTTTCCCATGGAGCGCCGACGTTGTACAGCTTGAGTTTGCCCTTACTTCTGGTTTGTGGGCCCTTTACTGATGCGCAAGTCGTACATTTCTTGCACCAGTCTTCGACATCCTCCCGACAGTGTATCCAGTAGAACCTCTGTCTCAGCTTCTCTAGGGTCTTCTTCACGCCTAAATGTCCCCGGATACCCCATCGTGTATGTACCTCAGTAGCGAAACAACTTGTTTACGGGGTACAATCAGCTGTAGTGTCGTTTGATCCCCTTTTGGTGTTTCCCATTTCCTGAAGAGTACTCCATCCTTAATCTCCAAACTGTCCCATTGTGCCCAGTAACTTTTCGTGATGGGGCTTGATGATGCTACCTGGCTCCAAGAAGGTTTTTGACCTACTTCTTTCCATTCAAATATTTTCCTCAGGTCACTATCCTCTTTTTGAGCCTTTTTGATGGCGTCTTCGCTCCATTCATTATCAAGTCCCTGGGTGGTAATCATCCGGACTTCTTCTTTAGTCTCCGTTTTAGAGCAATGACTGCAGGCCACAGGACAAGGTCTCCTTGATAGGGCATCGGCATTCAAATGCGTTCTACCACTCCGATGTTCTGTTGTGAAGTTGTACTCCTGTAGTTGCTCTAGCCACCGCGCCACTTGTCCTTCAGGGTTCTTAAACTGCAAAAGCCATTTTAACGCAGCATGATCTGTCCGCAGGGTAAACTGTCTTCCAACGAGGTACTTGTTGAAATGCTGTAGAGTCTTCACTACCGCCAACAGTTCCTTACGAGTCACACAGTAGTTCCTTTCAGGTTTTGAAAGTGACTTACTGAAATAGGCGATCACCACTTCCCGTTCACCTTGCTCTTGCGACAGAACTCCGCCTATGCCAGTATTGCTGGCATCGGTGTCCACGATAAACCTTCCTTCTCTGTTCGGGTAGCCAAGTATAGGACTGGTGCAGAGGTGTTCTTTTAATCTGACGAAGGCTTGATCGCATTCCGAGTCCCAGGCGAATACTCGTTTATCTTCCGTGAGCCGATGAAGAGGTTTCGCTATATCAGAGAAGTTCTTTACAAAGCGCCGGTAGTATGCGCATAAACCCAAAAATGATCTTACGTCGGTCTTGTTAACTGGTATAGGCCATTCTTGAACAGCTTTTATCTTCTCTGGGTCTGTCTTTACACCTTTCGATGAAATAATGTGGCCTAAGTAGGCGACTTCCTCCTTGAAAAACGTGCATTTCTTTGGGCTGAGTCTCAAGTTTGCTTCTCGTATTCTGGTGAAAACCTTCCTCAGGTTACTGACATGCTCTGTGAAATTTCGACCCATGACAATGATGTCATCCAGATAGACCAGGCATGCATCACCCAGAAGTCCAACCAGTACCCTTTCCATCAACCGCTCGAATGTCGCCGGAGCGTTGCAAAGACCAAAGGGCATCACGTTGAACTGCCACAATCCATTCCTAGTTCCGGTCGTAAATGCCGTCTTCTCCTTGTCTGCTGGATGGATGTCTACTTGCCAGTACCCACTCTTAAGGTCCACTGTTGAGAACCACTTCATGCCGCTCAACATGTCCAGTGTGTCGTCTATACGGGGCAGAGGGTAGCTGTCCTTCTTCGTTGCATTATTCAACAACCGGTAGTCCACACAAAACCTGGTGCTGCCGTCCTTCTTCTTTACCAGGACTACTGGCGAAGACCACGGGCTTGTTGAAGGTTCTATGATGCGGTTCTTCTGCATCTCGGCAACCATGTCTGCTACCTCCTTCTCTTTGGCAAATGGAAGGCGTCTAGGCCGCTGCTTTATTGGTGACGCGTCTCCCGTGTCTATTCTGTGTTTAACGAGACCTGTCCTTCCCAAATCATGGTCACCCTTCGAAAATATGTCGTTGAAATCTAGCAACAACCTTTTAGCTTGCTGAAGTTCCCGCTCAGAGAGTTTGTCCTTACAATTTGCTAGGAGCGGCGTGACGTCATCTCCTTGACAGGATTCCGGTTCCCGGGTCCTTTTCAGCCTTCTGATGGATTGACCTGCATCGCACCGTCCGATGACACAGTTTCTTCGTAGCTGCACTTCATCTTCGCTAAGATTGATGACTCGCACCAGCGCTCCTTTTCCGGTCATTGCCAGAGTTCTTGCTGTGATCCAACTCGGGTGGTCGCCGCAGTTTTCTATGACGACGCTTCGCCCTTGACACGCAGTGTAAGGGAATCTAACTTTAACCAGAGTTTCAGATCTCGGCGGTAGGGTCGTATTTTGCAGGCAGTAAACTGCGCATGATCTCGCTCCCTCTAGGAATACTTCTTGTTCGGGAAACTAAGTACTCCTTTAGCGACGTCTACCACACACTTCTGGTCTCTTAAAAAGTCTAATCCGATGATGCAGTCGTCCGTGATGTCTGCTATGAGGACGCCGTATTCAAAGGTTTGTTCTCCAATGGTTATGTTCGCCATCGTCTCACCGAAGACGGTAACTGGCTGGCCTGTTGCTGTTTGAAGCTGAACGGATGGTCTCTGATTCCACACAATAGTCCTTTTCAATAGCTCCGGACGCACTATTGTTCTTGAAGCACCGGTGTCAATAGTAAAATGACACGTTACGCTGTTCAGCTGTCCAACCACAGTAAGATTGTTCCCATTACCAATCTGTGAAACAGTGACGGTAGGGGCTCGATGTTGGCCAGTCAGCGCCCGCCCCACGGCCCTGGCTCCTGACAGCTCTTCTGCGTCCACCTGTGTAGAGGACGCTACTGTCGTTCTATGCGGCCATCTTTGCCTGGGGCAACTACTCCGAATATGACCCCTCTCGCCGCAGCCATAGCACATCGGACCCAAAGAAGGTTTTTCCTTAACCACAACCTCCCGAAGTCGTTGAGTTCTAGCGTCTTGACGCACGGCTTCCACCTCCAAAGCATGGGCTAGAGCTTCTTGTAAGGTCTGATGATGGCTCAATTTCACGGTGTGTCTGACGTCTGCGTCTCTAATTCCATCACAGAAAGCTTGCGGGATCATTGATTCCACCATTGTCGGGCATGACACGTACGCACGTCTGACTAGCCTTTCGATTTCCGTTGCCCATTGCTGCAGACTCTCACCAGGCTTCTGCTGTCGGTCGCGGAGTTGTGCTCTATACGCGTGTTCCAAGTGTTTGTCGCTGTACCTGCCCTCTAGTGCTCTTTGGAGAGCACCTAAAGTTCTGTTATCCGAAGGCAGGTTTTCCAGCGTGAGCAGGGCATCTCCACGAAGAGCCAGAGTCAGAGCTATCAAGGACTCTTCCTCGTTCCACCCCTTTCCTTTAGCCACCGTCTCGAACTGGTACCAAAATGCTGCCCAAGACGTCGTTCCATCGAAGTGGGGTACTTCGATTTTCGGAGAATCCGACACTACCGTAGCACCCCGGGTCCCCACTCTTGCCATCTTGGTATGCAGTTGTCGCATCTCAGCATCCACCTGACTCAGACGATCCTCGTGTTGGGTGAATCGGTCTTCATGTTGGATGAATCGACCTTCATGTTGGGTGAATCGATCTTCATGTTGGATGAGTCGATCTTCGTGTTGGGTGAGTCGATCTTCGTGTTGGGTCTTGACGCTTAGCACATCATCTTTGAGAGCATCAATCTGCTTTTCTAATACTTCGTGCTTCTTCTCAATAGCCCCCAACAAACTCTTGCTTAGCTCTTCCTGGCGAAGGTCTTGCTTTTCCTGGCGAAGGGCTTGTTCTTCCCTCAGTTTAGCGAATTGCTCCTCCTGGCGACGGGCTTGCTCCTCCTGGCGACGGGCTTGCTCCTCCTGGCGACGGGCTTGTGTCTGCAGCATTTTAAATAAGTCTGCAAGCTCCACAGGCCCAATTGATGTTTGAATTGATCCCTCCGTTGAAGTGCCTTCACCCTCTTGCAGGGCCGCGGTTTGACTCCTTGTTACTCGACCCTCACTGTCTTCTCGTGGTGTAAGAGGCATCTTGAATCCCACTTCTGACACCAATTGTTGCGGGAACGGGGTACGTTTAATTCAAGATACGCCAAAAGTCACCAAAAGACAATTAATTTATTTATCGACTAACAATTACACAATTAAACACTTAAAAACACAATTAAAAAACACTTAATTACAACACTAAACACGGAACACTAAATTACACTAAAGCACTGAATCACACTAAAACACTGAATTTCACTGACTATTCGCAGTTAACGCACTCGATCACTCTTAGTTTGCAGGAGACTGATTCGCTTCGCTTTCCAAATCGGAACTGTCTCGTCGCGTCGTACATCCCGCTTTTATACCCAGTGAGGACGCAGCTCTTCGGGTGGCGTCGAGAATCTTCTCGCGGGGATCGAAATTTCTAGAACTCGCTAGAGCTCGCTCCGACCGACCAGAGTGTGTGACGTAGTATCGTGCAAGCGAATATAGACCTTATCCATACGACGATAAGACTAATTTCGCTTGCACGGTCTCTCAAGGTCGTAATATTATTATTACTTTAGAACACTCTAGAGCTCGCTACAACCTACCAGAGTGTGTAGCGTAGTATCGTGCAAGCGAATATAGACCTTATCCATACGACGATAAGACTAATTCCGCTTGCACGGTCTCTCGTGGTCGTAACAATAATATAGTACTTAAGCTTACCACGGGATCAGATCAATGAATGTGATGTTATGAAAAAAAAATATGTAGAAAGTATTTCCGTTACCTATGACTGGCAAGTCGGTATCTTTCTGGTAAGATGTCATGGCGTAGCCGACCACGCCGCCGGCTGGGCCCGAGAGAATCGCCTTGGAACCATTGAATCTAGAAAAATTAGAAGGATAAAGCTTAGTTAATAATAAGGCGTCCGACCGATTTCAGCCATGGCGGCCGATCTCAATTGAGATCAGCCAAGTGCGCAGGACATATTATAGTGCACAAGTGTACGCGCAAACACAAGTGCACTCTCTATTCCCTTACTCTCATAATTCGGTGAGACGGCAATCCGACATGACCGATGAGAGATCGGGCGCAGGACCATCGGCTTAACGTGCTTTCCGAGGCACGGGCGTTCAACCGCCAACTTCCTAACTCCGGGCTGAGTAATTTCATTACAGAAAAACTCACACAAATTTTGCCCGACCCCGGACTCGAACCGGGGACCTCTCGGTCCTAACGCAGCACTTGCTACCAATAGACCAACGAGGCAGTTAATAATATTTACAGAATGACAGACGTCGTACCCAGGTTGGTCGTAGCAAGGAAAATATACACAAATGGGTCTTCACAGACGCATTAGATCTGGCTTGCGTATACGGTTTCTTGCCACAGTCCAAGTCATCTCCATGTCCCGCTTGTCCGGAGACCTGCTCATTGAGCGACTTGATACTGGGTCGATTACGTTTGATTCCGCCATCGACCCTATAAGGGGTAGTCCATTAATCACGTGAGGCTTGAAAGGGGGGCGAGGGGTTTGATAAAAATCACCAAATAACACAAGGGGGTAGGGGGGTGTAGTAAGATATCACGTGTAATTATTTTTTAGACAAACGCGCGATTTTCCTATGATTACACTCTTCGTTTATTATTATTGTTATGGCAATCAAAAAAAGATTATTTGTACGTACTAAAAATACACGTGATGTTGAGAAGGGGGAGCGGGGGTGGTCTTAAACCTCACTATGTATCACCAATAGGGGAGATGCTAAAAAAAGATCACGTGATTAATGGACAACCCCTAAGAAGAAGATCGAAAGCCAACTCACAAGTGCATCGGCGTCAGTCCCCCATCGGACTGCATGAACAGCACCCTGGTCCCCTCCAGGCCGCCGCCGAAGCCCGAGGCGAAGCCGCGCGCGTACTGCGCCACGTGCGGCGTGAGGTATGCGTCCGCGCAGGCCGTGTGCCCGCGCGCCACCATGCGCATCATGGAGGTGATGGCGTGCGATAGGGATACTTGGGAGAAACCTGTACAAGGTAAGAAAAAGGAGGTTATGTCATCATCATCATCAAAAAAAATCGTCACTGGCAAAGTGGTTAAGGTCGCCAGTTCAAACCAGTACAGTGAAAAACACAGTGGTACGTGGCGGACCACTGTGTTTTTCAAATTTTAAATTCATATGTACGATTATTTCTTTAAGCTGCCGAGTTTACACATATTACATAACTAAAAATTTCCGGGAAATTTACCATGTTGATCGGAATCCCATCCAAATAACAGATCATCGTAAATATCCTGGACATTTTCCATTTATTTTTTAAAAAAAATTCGTGTAGAATAAAAAAAAATCCTCAATACACACCCACTTCCGTAGCAATCTTCCCAATCTTCAACTCGTGCTCATGGAACGTGTAGCTATGAGGCAGCAACACAGCAACACTATCTATCCCTTTCTCCCTCAAAGCTATCAGATCTCTCCGCACCGCTTCCTCATCAAGCTCCTTAGTAACCCACAGCTTCTCCCCAGTGGTGCCGACCACCTGTCTCCAATGGGCAGGTTTCTCCAACTGACACCGGTCTTCGAGGGCTGGTATGACTCTGCAGTCTACTTCTACCACTTCTTCGTAGAGAACGCTTGGTCTTTTTATGTCCTGGAACGAAAGTACCGTTTAAGCTACATAATGGCCCTGTGTGGCAAAAAAGCCATCACAAGTCTGGGAATGGAGTGTCGTAGAGCCGCAGGGCTACCGTCGACACATCGCGGCTAATGCGTCATAACTCCAAACAAAAGAGCGTGGGCATATTTATAGTAAAGGGGGGTGAATCCATAGAACTTGTGCCCAATTTAATGTCCGCGCTGTTTCAGTGCCAAATTGATACAGTATCCAATATTCATATTCTTACCCAATCATCATCTTTGCAGAGGTATTTAGGTAAGGCTGCCACTGTCTATTGATCTAAAGTGGCAGCCTTACCTGAATACCTAAACCTAAATACCGAAAGTATGCCCTCAACCCAAAATATACAGTTACATAAAGATAGTGGGGCGAGGTAGTGATGGACGGTGTGTTCCTAGCAGTTCTGCTTAGCGGCTTTTTAGGACTACAGTTGATCTACGAAGTAGATACATACCTGATGGTAGTCTACAGGTGGCTGGAGCCAAGATTTCTACGGCACCTATTAACTGTTGAAAGGCTACGAAAGAACTTCAAGCCTAACTACTGACCAGCTGGAATATATTAGGCCTGGCCTGGTTGCCTATGTACAGCAGGTCCTTGAAGCCCTTGCCGGTGAGCAGCGCCGCGCGCGCGCCCTTCCGCTCCAGCAGCGCGTTGGTCGCCACCGTGGTGCCCATGCGGATCCACTCGATCAGGAACGCGTCTACCTTGCCTGACCTTACCTAGACACTTATGCAAGAGGTGTTGAAGGTTTTTTACTTAGACACCTATCCCAGATGCAGTTAAGGATTCAGTTCCTACATTGAACTACTGCCAACATTGGTACAGTGTTCAACAGATCCCTATTTCTACCCAACCAGCATCTTTGCAGAGGTATTTAGGTAAGGCTGCCAATTTCTATAGAATAAAAGTATGCCCCCAAGCCAAAATATCGGGACGAGGGAATGATGGATGGTGTGTTCCCACTAAGCAGTTCCACTGTAGAACTGCAGTGGATCTATGAAGTAGATACATACCTGATGGTAGTCTACAGGTGGCTGGAGCCAAGATTTCTACGGCACCTATTAACTGTTGAAAGGCTAGGAAAGAACTTCAAGCCTAACTACTGACCAGCTGGAATATGTTGGGCCTGGCCTGGTTGCCGATGTACAGCAGGTCCGCGAAGCCCTTGCCGGTGAGCAGCGCCGCACGCGCGCCCTTCCGCTCCAGCAGCGCGTTGGTCGCCACTGTGGTGCCCATGCGGATCCACTCGATCTGGGACGCGTCCACCTTCCCGTCTTTGTCTAGGGCGTTACCGGTTTCCTGAAGTAAATCAAAGTCGTTGTCAGTGGCGTAGCGTAGTAGGGGAAGAGGGGTCCAAAACTCCAAACCGGGTGGCAAGTTTTAGACCCTATCCAGACGGCGCGTTTTATTCGCGCGTTTTGGGATCGTGCGTTGGTGAGATATTGCAGGTTCATACATGCTGTCTTGTACTAAACTAAGCAGAGCTTGTTCTATGGGCGTCAGAGACTGATTTACATACATATATATATTTTTTAAAATACATACTTAAATACATAATCACACCCAGACACGGAACAAACACCGATGTTCATCACACAAATATTTGTCCCGAGTGGGAATCGAACCCACGACCCTTGGAACCGCCAGCCAGGGTCACTAACCACTGTTCCACCGAGCCAGTCAGCTATTGCGCGTCTTGCTAGTATCTCACAAACGCGAGTAAACGCGCCATCTGTACAGGGTCTTAGGGCTGACATACACGGACAGCTTCAAGCAGTAAGGACAGACTGCTTGATGCTGTGGCTGCATAGTAAACTACAGATTCTACATACACTCTTGCAGTCATAGCTGTTGGCTATGACTGCAACTGCAATGGCAACTGTTCACACACATGTCATACACTATGTGAAGTAGGTACTTCCAAGCATTAGTTAAACGAGCAATAAATAAATAAGTAATAAAACATATATCAATTTATTATGGTCCTTGTTTGAAGTACCTCATTAATTATTTAAATCATATCAATTAAATACTTCAAACAAGGACTGGGAACTTAAATTTGATCATAATTTTAATCCAAAAGATGTGGAAAAAATGTCAACCAAAAGTAGAAATTCCTTTTCAGTAATAGACTTATTATACAAATTGTTTAAATTCGGCACCTCAGATGATTTGTAAATTTTTCCCATTTAAAGTCAAATATATGTATGTAAGTATGTATAATCATTTTAGTATTTAACCATTAATGTTGCATTCTGTGTTTGTAATAACCCCCACATACCTCTTGTAGTATCCTTCTGATGGCTTCCGTTGGTGCATCCTTGTAGTTCTGAGGGTCTACTGACAGGAGCTTCATCACCCGAACCTTCCCATTTGGACACCGAGCAAACACATCCGTGAAAGTGCCTCCGCGGTCAATCGCAAACTGGAAACCTTTTGGTGGACTCATGATGGAATCTGTTTGCTGCAAAATGCAAAATTAATTTATTTGAAAAATCCTTTACCTTAACAAAAACCACTTAACATATACATATAATTATTGTAATAAATATTCCTTCTTAATGTCAGTACCTGGTTATAGTGATAAATTGAGATAATAAATAGTTATAGTAGACAAGTAATTCTTGTCTGAAGTTGAATTAATGCCTATTCCATCTTACAATAGATACAGACATCTCTGTGTTTGAAATTGATAATGATAAGAGTTATCAACTGTAACCAACATTGAGATTTATAGCAAACAATTTTAGGTCGAATTTCAAAAAACATGTAAGTAGTGCAAACAATTAGAATCAAAAAACCGTTATTTGTTTGATAAAGTATGTTTAATTGGTGCTTTATTCAAAAGATAACCACGAATTATTTACTTTTAGGTACAATTATTACATAGTTGTAACAGTTCAAAGAAATAACGTACAAACACAAAAATGTTTACCCACCTTAAAATACAAGTTGATATTCTGATAAAACGACAGGTAGCAACTTATTTACTAGACAATATTACACAGACCTGTCAACTGCTTAGAACTAAAACATTTTATAAACCTATTCTTAGATAAAAATAACGTAAAAACAAAACTATTTTACAAAGATAATGATAAGCCGCTTACTCCCTCACACACTTGACTGAATGTGAGACAGATATAGATAAGAGCAGCTGACAGTGACAGGACGATAAAAAATGTACACAAGTCGTACACATATTGAAGAAGGTTCCGTAAATTAGAATTTAGTGAAATAGTGGGAAAAGTCGCGATGTATGGATCTGAGTGCTGGGCGATGAAAAAGACTGAGGAGAGGAAGGTGCATGCAAATGAGATGCGTATGTTGAGATGGATGTGTGGAGTAACAAGGTTGGATAGGATAAGAAATGAATATACATATAAGGGGAAGTCTGAAAGTTGCACCAATTTTAGAAAAGGTGAGAAGTGCAAGGTTAGCTTGGTACGGGCATGTTATGAGGAGGGAAGAAAGCCATGTAACTAGAAGAGTGATGAGTATGAATGTCAATGGTCGTAACGGTAGAGGCAGGCCGAAGAGGACATGGATGGATTGCGTGAGAGATGATATGGGAGTGAAAGGAGTAGACACAGAGCTGACGAATGATAGGCCCGAGTGGAAGAAATACACATGTTGCGCCGACCCCACTTAGCGTGGGATAAGGGCAGGAGAATGATGAGTGGGAAAGCAGTTAAGTATGTGCAAAAGGTGTATAATAATTAATAAGTGATTTTACGTATTGAGTATGTTAAAATCATAGAAAAACATTTTGTGATTCATTCTACCAATATGAATTTGATTTCATTTGTTTTTATAAAAATGATATATTTTTTAGCTAAAGATACACAAAATCTAATTTCCTCGACGCGCAGCGAAATTTTCTTCCCGCTAAAACTATAGGACTACACTCGGAGCGACCATCATCGGGAGATCGATTAGTGGTATTTTATTTAAACTATACAACACAATATCAATGAGAGAAGTTGTTTGAAAATAATATTATGAATTTATTAACGTAGAATATTCATTTATTTAAGTACGGAACCATAAGTGAATGTCATACAGTAACACTGCGTTTATAATACTTTAAAATAATCGAATAATTTTTTTTATTATTATTTGAATACATAAACATTTCATTTACTTCGTTTGTATTGAAAATATAAAATCGTTAAATATTGTAACATAGGCCCTTATAATACTTTTTTTTTAAAATATAAATTGTATTCTGTTCCTATCACAAGAATTAACTTCACGTGAACGCAGGTTCCAGCATAACCTAACTTTTTGACAACCCGATTACCCGATTTCCTCAACAAAACGCCATGCAAAACGCGAGGTTTTGTTGATGAATGTTTTGTTTCCCTTTTACGTGCAAGTACGAACAGTTACATTGGGTGAATTTATAAGAAAAATGGGTCGTAGAAATCGGAATGTGAATAAGTTTGCCCAGCGCAAAAGGGACAGGAAAGAACAGGTAAATTTAACATAAAACATACCAACGTTTTATTTACTATTCCTAAATATGAGCAGAATTATGAATATCATATCTTTATATATCATCATAATTGTGTTTTTTAGGAAAACAATCCTCAAGAAAAGCCTGAAGATGACAGACGCAAGCCCTACGAAGATCTTGTTAGGGAAAGTGCTGTTTTTGAGGAATATTACAAAGTGAGTAACAAAGGCCATAAGGTAGTATGAATATTAAATTAAATATTTATATCTGTAATCATTTTATAATACAAATTTTAAACTGTCATGGTTACACACATTAGAAAACTGTAACTGTCACGGGTGAACTGACCGTGATCATGGCGCTTGCAACAGTGCTGAAATATCGGGAGCTCATTAAAAAAAAAACAACATGGTAAATATCCCGGACAGTTACAGTTTTCTAATTTTATAATACGAAGTTTAAAGAATGCACATATTGGAAATGTCAATGACAACATGATGTTCATGGCATTTTTAGTCTTACTTATCTCCTTTATTTTCCAATTTGATCTTACAATTAGACATTATGTATTTAATATTAGCCAAAACTTACTTGGTATAATCCATAAATTATCTGTAAACAATTTAGTAAGTAATCAAAACTTACAATTAAAAATATTCTCAGGTCCAGAAAGTTTGTCCTGAAGATGAATGGGGTGACTTCATGAAGGCCCTACGGAGGGACCTGCCAACAGCGTTCCGTGTCACGGGGTCCAAGAGTGAAGCGGAAGCTCTCATGAAAATTGTGAAGAGCAACTTCTTTTCTGAACTGGTGAACATGAAGTTGACTGTTGAGGGTGAAGATGGAGAGGAACCAATCAAGCCTTTTAACTTGCCATGGTTATTATAATTTTTGCTTAACACTATTTCCATTTAAACATATGCAATATCTATTATTTGCATGAACAGTACACATTTGAAATAAAACTAATTTTATGGATTAAACTCATCTGAATTGCTTTTCTAAACATATTATTTATAGACCCAACATTTTGAGCTCTAGTTGTCACAGGCAAGACTATCAGAGTCTTCAATCTGTAGAAATAGTTTTATTTCAATTTATGCAATGCTTTACAATTAACCCTGACTTGTCATTCAAATAAATAGATACTTTTGACATTTCAGTACATGTATGTTCTGTGTCTATGTAGATTTTCGCATCTACTCGCATCCAGCTTCTATTATAGCTGCTATTCCTTTATTAACTTTTAATGTCTAGGTACCCAGATAGCTGTTATTCCTTTATTATATTTTTGTAGGTACCCAGCCGGTCTGGCATGGCAGCTCCGACTCTCCCGCACAGCCATCCGCCGCAATGAGACGCTGTACCGTCTCCACAACTTCCTGGTTGCGGAGACGGCGGCGGGCGGAGTCTCGAGACAGGAGACGGTGTCCATGATCCCGCCTGTTGTGCTAGATGTGAAGCCGCATCATAAGGTGAGTGCGCTAACTGACCACCATTATACATATAGTATAAAACAAAGTTGTTCTTGCTGTCTGCCTGTCTCTATGTTAGCTTAAATCTTTAAAATTACGTAACGGATTTTGACATGACTTTTGTAATAGGTAGTGATTCAAGATGAAGGTTTTAGTACATAAATAGCCATAGAAATGTAAAACGACATTTGTTACATTAAGAAATCTGCAATTTAGATATCTCATTATGTTTTTAAGTATAACCTACGAAATGTCATCTTCTTGCAACTTTATTATTTACGAACATTTGCTGTATTGAAATAGAAGCAACTTTAGATGGTGCATTTCCTCAAATTGAGACAATCTTTAAGCGTTTGTTCTTTTACTAATGGCCTTCTCTTCACAGGTGTTGGACATGTGCGCGGCGCCTGGCTCGAAGACCGCCCAGCTGATTGAGTTCCTACACGCCGACGAGGAAAAAATACCAACAGGTTCGTTAATTTACGTCCCGCAATTATGTACAAGCGTCGATGGCCGAGTGGTTAAGGTTGCCATGAGAGAGGTCGCCAGTTCAAACCCCGCCACGTACCACTGTGTTCTTCAAATTTGAATTCATATGTACGATTATTCGACGCTTTGACGGTGAAGGGAAACTTCGTGAGGAAACCTGCACATCTACGAAGAAATTCTTAGGTTGTGTACTCAACTCGCACTTGGCCAGCGTGGTTGACAAAGGCCTGATCGCCCTAGTTTAGGGTAGGCTCTGCAGTAGGGATGCATACGGGCAGCATAAGCGCAGCAACATTGATGATGATGATAATATTTGTGTAGACCACTCTTGTTTCTTATACCAATCACTCAAATGCTTAAACTACTTTCCTGGGGATTAGAAAATTGTTTGTGATCATCATCATCATCTCAGCGTTCTCCCGGTTGCATCCTTGCGGAGCCCGGGGTCCGCTTTCCTGCTCCTAACTCTCCACCTCGCACGGTCTTCAGCATCCTTCGCGGAGAGTTTGTTGGCACGCATGTCATCCACTACGACGTCAAGCCAGGCCTTCTTGTGTGATAATGTTAATTCAAATTGTTTACTTATTTGGTTACTCCTCAGGGTTCGTCGTGGCGAACGATGTAGACAACAGCCGCTGCTACATGCTGGTGCATCAGGCCAAGCGACTCAACTCGCCCGCCATCCTCATCACTAACCACGACTCGGCCTTCATGCCGACACTGGAGATCACCGATGACCAGGTCAGGATCTCGCTCCCCCCATTCAGATTCCATTCATAGCGAATCGAAATCACCGTCATCGTCATCATCATCATCAGCCCATATACTTCGCCACTGCTGGAGCTCGAGCCGATCCTAATGCCTAGGGCGATCAGGGCTTAGTCAACCACGCCGAAGTCCGGGTTGGTTTGGTCGACTACACAACTAGAAGAGTGATGAGTATGAATGTCAATGGACGTAACGGTAGAGGCAGGCCGAAGATGACATGGATGGATTGCGTAAGAGATGATATGGGAGTGAAAGGAGTAGACACAGAGCTGACGAATGATAGGCCCGAGTGGAAGAAGTACACATGTTGCGCCAACCCCACTTAGCGTGGGATAAAGGCAGGAGAATGATGACAACCTTAGAAATTTCTTCGTGGGTGCGCATGTTTCCCTTCACCGTTAAAGCGTCAAATAATCGTGTAAAAACACAGTGGTATCCGGCGGGGTTTGAACTGGCGACCTCTCGCACGGCAAGCAGTCAGTCCTATTGGGAACGCGTCGGAATCGAACTATTAAACTATGATCCTATATTAAACTATGATGATGATGTTAATGTGACACGCAATAAATAATTTGATTTGATTTGATCCGTCTCTTTCTTGAACTGAGCGAGTGACAGTGTCAGAGCGTACAAGTTTCGATTCCGAATAACTTGCGATACTTACCCATTAGGGTGGTCCTTATTCCTACGAAAAAAAAATTTTTTTTTTTTTTGTGCGGGGCACTACGTAATTTGAATATATACCATAAGAAAATCTTTCATTATTATTTTTTTTTTTTTTAAAGACATTTAGGGGTCGCTACCAAGGTTTGAATTTTAAGTAAAAACACAAAATCTTTATTATTTATTTATTTATTTCTAGTAGATTTACTCAGTCCGCTACTTGTAGACGCCATTGCAAGTTGAAACACGTCACACAAACAAAACACGTGCGCCCTAGTTGATGACTTCTTAGAACTGAAGTGCGGGGCGGGCTAAATGGCGACGCGTCGGTACAGAAGAGGGGTTGGGGGGGAAGGGGACAAACAGCGATTGTCTATTCTATCTATCGATGTTCATTTGCACGTAAAATGTGATACAAACACTTAAATAAAACATTAATGAAACCATGATTTAAGATATCCTTCAACGCTTTTTGTAAAAATTTTGACAGCTGGTAGCGACATCTAAATCTAGACCAAATAAAAAAAAATAAAAGTTTATTTCATATTTAGAGGTATATAATCGAATGAGAAAGTGCCCCGGGGATAATTCAAAAGTCGAAAAATAAGGACCACCCTATTACCCATCCCACACTTCTATTTTGAAACTGGCTGCGCCTGCGACTTAGTCCGGGAAATGCCCGCTCCCCTCCCCCCAATAAAATAAGTGAAGTGCTTCATATCAGGGGTGAGAGCCATCCGCTCCCCCGCAAGCCCGGTGATGATGACAAGGCTCCTCCAAGCCATTATCGTTAGTCAGTTAGGAAAAAAAAAAAGTGCTTCATGTCAGTGTAAAAATTCTCCAAGGCCAGTATTGATCAAGTCTGCTATGTGAGCAATCCATTTTTTTTTATGTCCATTAGAGCCTGGACACAGCTAAGCCGCTGAAGTTCGACCGCGTGCTATGCGACGTGCCCTGCTCCGGCGACGCGACGCTACGCAAGAACCCCGACATCTGGGCCAAGTGGACCGCCAGCAACGGGACCAACCTGCACGGGTGAGTCCGGGATCTCGTGCGCCCACCCCGGGATTTGAGATGCTTACCCCAAGATTTCGTATGGCCACCCCGGAATTTCGGATGACAATCGCAAAATTTCAGTTGACTACCTCGGAATGTCAGATGCCTACCCCTGAATTTCAGTTGCCTACCCCGGAATAGGCGAGACGACTAAAAAAATATAATTAGTCCGTTATTAAGATTATTTAAAAATATTGTACTCGTATTTTTTATTTTGTTTCACAAACAAGTAATTATGAAGATATAGCGCTTAGAAGTTTAGTATGACGTCACGTTTAGGTACAATTTTTGCGTAACTGTGACGACACAAGCCCCCACTCCAGAAGTTTGATAAGCTATAATTTTGTAATTTTTCAATCAATTGAAAAACAAAAAGTGTCCCATATTTTTGTATAAACTAACTTACGGACAGTCGTCACGCCTATTTGAGATGCCCACCCCGGAATAATGCAAGCGGACTAATTTATTTCTGACCTAAGCCATCATCTGGTGACAACTCTTTTTTAGAGAGTATTAAATCGAGACAGTTTTTTTTTATTTCGTATTATTTGTGTTTCATCTAACGATGTTCATACTGAAGTTAAAGGTCATATAAATGATGTAATTTGTACTAACCGGTGTTATTGTTTTTAAAACTGACTGGCTCGGTGGAACAGTGGTTAGTGACCCTGGCTGGCGGTTCCAAGAGTCGTGGGTTCGATTCCCACTCGGGACAAATATTTGTGTGATGAACATCGGTGTTTGTTCCGTGTCTGGGTGTGATTATGTATTTAAATATGTATTTATAAATATATATGTATGTATATCAGTCTCTGACGCCCATAGTACAAGCTCTGCTTAGTTTGGGGTCAGATGACCGTGTGTGGAAATGTCCCTGTCAATATCACGTCAACGTCAAGAGTAACCAATCATGCTGGACCTCATTTGTGTAATCGTCTCCAGGGTCCAGTACCGCATCCTCCGGCGCGGCTGCGAGCTGCTCGCTGTGGGCGGAAGGCTGGTGTACTCCACCTGCTCCTTCAACCCGGTGGAGAACGAAGCTGTCGTGCACCGGCTCCTGGCCGAGACGCAGGGTCTGAAGCTGGTCTCCGTGGACCACATGCTGCCAGGGCTGAAGTATAAGAAAGGTACGTGTTTCAAGGATTCCAAGGGTTCTGAAAGCCTTTAGCTTTCAGAACTGGCTTGGAGTAGCCTCGTCATCATCACCGCACTTGCAAGCGAGGTACACAAATAGGGTAGATAGGCACACGGGCCCTATTCAGCCTGTCGCCTTCACCCTGAAGGCCTGCATAGATGCCATTTCACGCCCATATGCTGCCAGGTTTCATGGTATGGTCTGCGTCAGCCTGAAGAGCCCGGGATTAAAGGAGCTGGAAGGGTATTCCATGACTTAATAGCATGGGGCAGAAAAGATGGACTAAACACCTCAATCTGAGCCACCAGAGTCTGCATGGTATGCGGATGGCAGCGCTGTCCAACACGTGCCCTGATGGGATAGATGACTATCGGGTTTGTGACGCTCGAGTGTCCCAATGGGGTATAAAGAGTCCAGGGTCCAGGCTGATGGCTGTTGTACTCCACCTGCTCCTTCAACCCGGTGGAGAACGAGGCCGTCGTGCACCGGCTGCTGGCCGAGACGCAGGGCCTGAAGCTGGTCTCCGTGGACCACATGCTGCCAGGGCTGAAGTACAAGAAAGGTACGTGTTTCAAGGATTCCAAGGGTTCTAAAGGCTTTCAGAACTGGCTTGGAGTGGCCTCGTCATCATCACCGCACTTGCGAGCGAGGTACACAAATAGGGTAGATAGGCACACAGGCCCTATTCAGCCTGTCGCCTTCACCCTGAAATGGCATCTATGCAGGCCGCATAGATGCCATTTCACGCCCATATGCTGCCAGGTTTCATGGTATGGTCTGCGTCAGCCTGAAGAGCCCGGGATTAAAGGAGCTGGAAGGGTATTCCATGACTTAATAGCATGGGGCAGAAAAGATGGTCTAAACACCTTAATCTGAGCCACCAGAGTCTGCATGGTATGCGGATGGCAGCGCTGTCCAACACGTGCCCTGATGGGATAGGTGACTATCGGCTTTGTGACGCTCGAGTGTCCCAATGGGGTATAAAGAGTCCAGGGTCCAGGCTGATGGCTGTTGTACTCCACCTGCTCCTTCAACCCGGTGGAGAACGAGGCCGTCGTACACCGGCTCCTGGCCGAGACGCAGGGCCTGAAGCTGGTCTCCGTGGACCACATGCTGCCAGGACTGAAGTATAAGAAAGGTACGTGTTTCAAAGACTCCAAGAGTTCTAAAGGCTTTCAGAACTGTTTTATTTTTCCTTACTGACTTACGATGATGGCTTGGAGTAGCCTCGTCATCATCACCGGACTTGCGGGGGAGTGGATGGCCTCACTCAACCAGTTGGTACGAGGCCGCGAGGTGCACAAATAGGGTCCATAGGCACAATAGACCCTATTCAGCCTGTCACCTTCACCCTGTAGGCCTGCATAGGTTTCACGCCCGCCTGAAGAACCCGGTATTAAACATACATACATACAAGCACGCCTTTTTCCCAGAGGGGTAGGCAGAGATCACTTCCAGCGATCCACTTTTCACCTCTGTGGGAAACGTGACGTGACGGGTTGTGGACCACGTCGCCGCCAATCTGCCTTGTGCATTGTTTTAACAAGGTCATTGCGTTCCCACGAGAAGCAAGGATATATGATGGGGGAAGGAAAAGGGGAGGAAGGATACTATCGCCTCGGATGATTTGGACTCAGTCGATAGTAGCTCGAGGAGCCGGGGTCGCTTACCCGTATACCGTTCACCAACCACCGGACAGATAGTTGTGACTGGTATCCCGGGATTAAAGGAAGGAGGAAAGGCATGAGCTGGAAGGGCAATGACTTAATAGTACGGGGCAGAAAAGATGGAGAAGCTGTGTTTCTCGACGTGGACCACATGCTGCCAGAGCAAGTTTAAGAAAGGTATGTGGGTGGAGTTCTGCCATAGTCCTAGGGACTACCAGAGACTCCAATAATGTAGCTGACTATGGGGGTTTCAATCGGGTTTTCGTGTGGCGCCGTCATCCGATAGTACACACTAATGGCCGATAGACATTTCATTGCAGAAATTTAAACCACAGAGTTTATGACACGCCTTGACGACAATGAATAGGAACAATTTTAGTCTAACGAAATAGTCTACAGTGAAGACCTTCGTACAAGGCCGTGCCAAGTGGGGCTACCATGAGTTTAAAACTTACGCACTCGATATCGCCTACGTAAATATGTCTATGAAAAACTTGTACAGTGCCGCTGGTGGTTACGCGAAGAACTAAAATCGGCCGTATGAAAAAAACAACTCGATAGGTTTGAACGTAAGTATGTTTTCGATAACCAACTCCTGGTAGGCCCTCTGGTGCCACTTCATTATCGTTTATCGTAACGATACAAATTTCTTTATCTATACTAATAATAAATCTGTAAGGGCCGGTCATGGAGTAAGTTAGTTTGTTTTCAGAGATATTGTGTTTATAGGCTCAATATATGATACTGATAATAATTTCACGATTTTAAGATTTTTTTTCTGTATGTATGTATGTTCCTCCATAACTCTTAAACCAATTATCCGAATTTGATGAAATTTGGTATAAAAAAAACACATAGACATCTAGGACACAGGATAGCTAATTTAAATTCTAGCTCCAGTTATGATAAGACGTGGCCCCCATACAAACCCAATTGTAAAAATCGAAATGTACGCGAACGGAGTCGCGGGCACAGCTAGTATAAGATAATTATATACATACGTCATATTACTCTTAAAACCCTTTGATAAGCCACAATCGCATCTATTCCAGGCATGACCTATTGGAAGCCAGCGTCCAAAGACATGGTGTTCTACGATTCGTTCGACGATGTACCAGAGAAGTGGCATACCAGCATTCGCCCGCAGATGTTCCCGCCTAAGCCTGAAGACCTGGACAAATTCAACTTGGACAAATGGTAAGAGTAGATATTAAAAGAAAAAAAAAGATACCTTGTTCATTATACAAACCGTGTGCTTTCACGAATCACACAGGAGTTTGATACATGGGAAGCGTCTAGGTGTTGGCACAGCGGTAGTATTTTGTACAGAAAATCTATACTAATATTATAAAGCTGAAGAGTTTGTTTGTTTGTTTGAACGCGCTAATCTCAGGAACTACTGGTTCGATTTGAAAAATCTTTTTGCGTTGTATAGACCATTTATCGAGGGAGGCTTTAGGCTATATAACATCACGCTGCGACCAATAGGAGCAAAGATACAATGGAAAATGTGTAAAAAACGGGGGAAACGCGAACGAAGTCGCTGGCACAGCTAGTGTTCAATAAAGTAACGTTAATATGATGTAGTATGTATAGATAGATTATAATTTCATTTTGCACCCATATGTTACAGCTATTGTCCAAAAAAATGCAAACTCATTTATGTAGCCAACATGCTGTTGGTTTAATAAAATAAGTGGAAGGCTAGAGGAATAATTCCTTGCTGAATTATATTTAAAGGCGATATTCTCATTCATCACTTTGCAATTCTTATTTGGTCTTGTTTGCTAACACCAAAACCTTTTATAGATATATTAAAATCTTAATTTGCATTCTCCAGCATAAGAATACTCCCACATCACCAAGACACGGGCGGATTCTTCATAGCAGTGCTCGAAAAAGATGCCCCACTCCCATTCGAAAAGAAGGAGGCAGAGAAGAAAGCAGAACAATCGGAAGAAGAGAAGAAAGAACCCCCTAAGAAGAAAAGAAGAATGCACGGGTACAGAGAAGACCCGTTCGTATTCTTCTCTGGTGACGAGGAGGATGTTTTTCCTTCTATCAAGAACTTCTACGACCTCAATCCGGAGTTCCAGTCTAATTGTCTTCTGACTAGATGCTTTGTGGGGAAGAAGAAGAATATATATTTGACCTCTCCTGGAGTCAGAGACGTAGTGAGAAGGAATGAGGGGAAGATCAAGATTATTAACACTGGTGTGAAGACTTTCGTGCGGTGTGATAATAAGAATATGAACTGCGCGTTTAGGTGAGTTGAGTTTGATTTTTGCCGTTTTTTCCATAAGTAAAGTAAACTGAAAGTGTCCGGGATATTTACCATGTTGTTTTGTTTTAATGAGCTTCCGATATTTCGGCACTGTTGCAAGCGCCATGATCACGGGTGAACTGTAGGACTGCGAGAATGACGGTAGGTCTAAGGGCAGACATATCGGTCTACCCTCCTTCTAATTATCTTATTGGTATTGGTATTGGTACAACGGGCTGATATCCGCAACTCGACGTCAAAGCGCCTATTTTGCGTGGGGTGGGAATCACTTGAACCATCCCAGCTCGTTGAGGAAGGCCAGCAGCTTCTTCACGCTGCGGGCGGCCTCGCTGAGCGATCCTGGAGATCCAAGGTGTTTGGCCCGGTAGATGGCCACCCCCTGACATTCGAGAATGACATGGGCGGCTGTTTCTTCTTTCTCCAGACATCCCCTGCAGAGCGCGCTGTCTGTAAGTCCGAGAGCATAGAGATGTTTATTATAAGGACCGTGACCAGTTAGGGTCCCTATAGCAATTCTGAGCTGAGGTTTGGCCAGGTTTACAAGGGCTCTTGCAAGTTTCTTGTTTACCTGCGGAGTGAACTCCCTGGCTTGGCGACAGGTACCACCTTGCGTCCACGCTGTATTGTGTTGGTTACCTGTTTGTGTTCGTAGCATGGACCTTGCTAGATTGAAGGGGATGGGGATGATCGGTTCGGGTCCGTGGACTACCGTGTCCGAACCCCTCCTCGCTAGTTGGTCAGCTGCGTCGTTGCCTCTATCGTCACTGTGTCCTTTAATCCACTGCAGTGTTACCTTGTTGTAGGCTCCAACTTGCATTAGGCGCTCGTGACACTCAAGTATGAGGCTGGAGTTGATTGAGTGACTGGCTAGAGCTAGCAGGACTGCCTTGCTGTCTGATAGTATGCGAACGTTGTGTTCTTTCACCTGTCTAGCCGTAATAGCTGTGGCGGCCATTAGGATACCTACACATTCCGCTTGAAAGACAGTGTTATGCTGGCCCAAGGGTGCCGAGATGTGGATGTTGAGGTCCTCAGAGAAGACTCCCGCACCAGTCCCTTTTTTGGTCTTGGAGCCATCCGTGAAGATACGAACTTCTCTGTGAATCACCTTGTTGTCACAGGGGTTCTCATGCAGTTGAATCTTGTACTTCTTGTCGAAGACTAGTCTTCGGTGGATAATGTCCATCGGGCTGGCAAGTATGGGAAGTTGAGTCATTACCTGCTCTAGGATGGTGGTATGTGCTCCCCTGTTCTTCCACAGGTCCAGAGAGTCTAACCTGACCGCATCACACGCAGCTTCTTGTTTAATGAACAGATGCAGCGGCGGCAGTCCCAGAAGGACTTCTAATGCCGCGGTGGGGGTTGTTCGCATGCAACCTGAGGCGGATACACACGCTAGCCTCTGAAGTTTCTGCAGTTTGTCACTAATTCTAATGATGTTAGTTCTATGCCACCACACAAGGCAGCCATAACTTACCATCGGTCGAATTACTGCTTGGTATAGCCATAGTGTGATTTTGGGGAGAGTCCCCATTTCTTACCAATCATTCTGCGACAGTGCCACATGGTAAGTGTTGCTTTTTCGAGTTTTTTCTCGATGTGCGAGTTCCAATTCAGCTTGCTGTCTAGGTGTACACCTAGGTACTTTACCTCATTGGAGAGTTTTAGTTCACTGCCAAAGAGCTTCGGAAGGTGGTAGTTACCTAAAACCCTTTTGTTGGTGAACATGACAGAGTCAGTTTTCGCTGGGTTTACCGTTAGATTGTTGGTGCGGCACCATTTTTCTACGATGCGTAGAGCTGCTTGTGTCACGTCACAGACGGTGCTGGCTTGTTTACCTGTGATGAGAATGACCACGTCATCTGCGTAGCCAACTGCCATCATATGGTGCTGATTGAGCTCTGTTATCAGGCTGTTGATGGTGAGATTCCACAGTAAGGGTGATAGTACACCTCCCTGCGGACATCCCTTGGCCACCAGTGCTCGAGGAGAATCGTCGGATAGCCTTACCACTCTTTTTACTTAGCATACTTCCGATCCAACCTGCGATTGTCTCGTTGGCTCCTTGTTTTTTCAGGGCGGTCTCGATGGTGGTAAACCCCGTTTTGTCAAAAGCTCCTTCAATGTCAATGAAGGTGCCCAGACAGATGTCCTTGTTGTCGAGGGCCTGCTCAATGTGACCTACCACTGCATGAAGCGCGGTCACAGTAGATTTACCTGTGCTGTAAGCATGTTGGTGTGTATGTAGAGGTCTGCTGAAGAGCGTTTTGTCTCTTAGCTCTCTTTCACACAGTCGTTCTAAAGTTTTCAGCAGGAACGAGGTGAGACTGATTGGTCTAAACGATTTGGCTGCCGTATAGTCGGCCTTACCTGGTTTAGGTATAAAGATTACTGCAACCTCTCGCCATTTTAAAGGAATGTAGCGGAGTGTCAGGCATGACCTCAGGATGACCAGGAGATGTTTAACCAGTAGGTCACCTCCCCACTTTAGTAGAGCGGGAAAGATGCCATCTGGCCCCGGCGCCTTGAAGGGTTTGAAACTGTTTATGGCCCATTTTAGCCTCTCAGATGTGACCACGGACTTGGCTACATTTCGGTCATCTTCTGTCGCTATGTGGGGCTCGTCGTTCCATACTACCTGGTCCAGCAGTGTGCAGCCCTGGAAGTGTGTTTCCAGCAGCACCTCGTGGACCTCTCTTTCTGACTTCGTGTACGTACCGTCAGGTTTGCACAGGGAGCCGAGTTCCCGTCGTTGTTCACCGGCCAGAACTTTCCTCACCCTGTTTGCTTGTTCACAGGATTCGATGGAGGTGCAGAACTTTTTCCATCCCGCACTCCTTCTAAACCTGATGCGCTTTTGTACCTGGATTTGGCAGCTTTGTAGCTGTCCCAGTCTTGCTCAGAGCCAGTGTTCATGGCCCTGTTGAGAGCCTTGCGGGTCCTATGCCTGAGTCTTTCCAGCTCAGGGCCCCACCAGGTATTGCTTGTATCCTGCCTATCACGACGCTCTACTATGGGGCAGGCTTCATGATAGGCACCGAGGAGTGCGTTTGTAAGGTTATTCACCTGGTCCTCGATGTTTACCGTTGAGATGTCCGCCCGTGGACGTTGTGTGTTGCTATGGAGTTTCTTTTTCAGGGACTCTGCATATATTACCGTGTTTGTTTTCCGCGGATTTCTCCTGCCTGCCGGAATCGGAGGACAAGAGACATCTATGTCGAACCTTATCCATCGGTGATCAGAGCACGACGCCTCTTTTGACACGTGCCATCCACGGATAAGGTTAGACAGCGTTGTGGAGGCCAGCGTCAGATCTATGATCGTGCGTGCCCTTCTGGTGACAAAGGTAGGCTCCTTACCTCTGTTAAGTAGGTTAAGGTTAGTAGTGAAAAGGAATTCGACTAAAGCTGTACCTCTGTCATTGTTGGTTTCCATGCCCCAGAGTGCATGGTGTGCGTTGGAGTCAGTTCCGATGACGAGCTCCAGCTTGTTTTCCTCGCAGTGTTGTACCAGCTTCACTAGTTCATCTGGAGGAGGATTGTCCTCACCCGGCATGTAGGATGACGCCACCACGATGTCTCGAGGTTCATGCGCTTCAGTGAGGTGTATTTTTATGACATACGTGTCTCTGGAACAGAACTCAGTTAGGGTTGTTGCACAGATGTTTTTGGTTGTATAAATACACGTTCTCGGAGGCGATTGGCCTGCTACGAAATGCAACTTACCCTTTAGAGAAGAGAGTCCTCGTATGCCGCCCGATCTGACCCACGGCTCCTGAATCAGTGCGATGGCGGATGTTTGTGCCTCCAACCACTTGCGGAGTTGAGCCGTCGCGGTGATGCTGTGGTGGAGGTTGCATTGTACTGTGCGAATGCTAGAGGATGGGTTCGCCATCTTGCGATGACTCCTCCATCACCAACATATCGCACAGGTCTGCGAGTATCTCGCCGGTGTCGTCGAGCCCGACGTCTGGCGGTGGTTCCTCGCCTTTGCCCGGCGATGAGCACGAGGGGCCTGGTTGAGCTGGTGCTGCTTCGGGTGTGGAGCAGCTCGCTGAGGTGTCAGGCGCCTTGGAGGTTGACGGCAGGTCGCGGGAGGGGGTTGGGGCCAAAGCGCTTGTCGCGGCCTCGGTACATGACATATACCTTCCCCATCATCAGCGATAGCTTGCGTCCGTGCGCCTGGATCACCTCAATCAGGTCTTCAGGAATTCCGACGACCAGGAACCATCTCTTATCCTGTCTGTCGGACTTCAGCATCACCCATCGGCGAACTTCGGCCCAGGGGTTTTGGAAGTGTAAGCCTCGAGCTATCTCCAGGCCGCTGTCCCACGAGTTCTTCTCGTTCGGGACAACTAGCCCTGCAGGTAACCCGAGGCTTCACCTCGTCTTGCCTCTTTACCGCGTATCGCACGCCCGTTTTGGGCTGGATCTCCGCGATAAACTCCTTCAGCCACTGGAGGGTCCACCTGTCAGAGCACCAGAGCTTAAGGCATCCTCCCTCGATGAGGGTCTGCCATCAAACTCCGGCCCCGATCTTCAGGGTCCCACGTCCGTGACTGGAATTTGACCTTCGCCTCCATTTTTGTGAGGATCTCGTCGGCCAGCCTATTGTCCATTTCGCCTTCCCTCTCGGAGGTTACTGCCACCTCCAAGTCCATCTTTGCCACATCGGCGAAAGAGGTAGGGGGCGTCGTGGCTTCGATCCGCAGCTTCTTGTGCACGTGAGAGCCCGGCCTTGGAGACAGGGTCTCGTCAGCGCGGTCACGTTTAGCCGCGGCTCGTTCAGCCTTCCCTGGACGCTTGGACTTCTTCCTTTCTCCGGTGTTAACTGAGGGACCCGCCACAGGCTCCTGGATCAAACCAGTCGTCTGGGTGGTCCCCACAGCGACGCCCGGTGGCTCGGGCACCGTGACCCGTGGGTTTGGTGCACCAGCCGAGGAAGCGCTTCCAGCCACCAAGGCTAAGTTTGCCTTTTTGGCTTTATGCCGGAAGTTTCTGTTCCGGTTCCTCCTCTTCCTATTCAGGACGTCCGCGGATGGTTGGCGGGCGGGTGCCGTTTCGGGCCTCCTCCCACTTCCCCTATCGCGCGAAGTCCAGCTTAGGTCGATCGGATCCGGAAGTAAATAGGGGCGCTGGTGGGCGACGCCTTGGTTGCGGGTTGAGGCCTGCATCCTTGGCGTGTCCTTCCGTTTGCCCTTGCGTGAAATCCCGGCGCTGCCTGAGGGATTCCCCTGTGGGCGTGGCGCTTGGGATTGCGGGTTAGGTGTAGCTGTGCTCCCACTGGGATTACTGCTCGGCATAGCCGAGCCACCAGGGGAGGGTGTGGGTATGTTGTGTGTGTGTGTGACGGTTGTGTTATTTGTGGAGTGCGGAGCCGCGCCGGATGGGGCTCGCGTCGTGTTTGTAAGTGTATTAATTGACCTGTCCATAATTTGGCGGTACGATGTCTTCATCCCCCTAACTTCCCACCCACCTTGGAGCCCGCACATGGGAACGCCTGATCGCTGCTATAAAAAGAGCAGCGGGCGTTAAGATTATTAGGGGGATATAGGTGTGCGAAGTTGGCTTTGGCCGCGACATCGGGTGGTCGACAGGATGTCCAGGCAGCATTGGTCGCCACTGGCTGGCGTACTCATCCTGTCTTCCTCCTTCAGCATGGACCTCCACCACCCACAATATGGGAAGCCCATATCGTGAGCCTTCCCACCCCTCGCCAGTGGCCCTCTGACGGGACACAGAACCGTTTCCCCGCCCGTGGCTAGCAGGCGGGGCTACCGTTGCCTGAAATCGGGACCGAAGGGGAGTGTTGCCTTGCCGTTGCCGCAGCAGCGGTTCAGCTCAGCCCCCAGGACTCCGTCATCCTGGCTTACGGCGCTCAACTGCGCAGGTCCTAGCGCAGGAGGATGTGGTTAGTCCACTGGATACGTCCTCACTCTCCAGCAGAGCCGAGGGAATTCGCGAAAAGTTTCACACACCACTATCCCTAGAGTGTTGCGGCCACACTTTTAGAGGTTTTGAGGCCTCAGGGCTCGTGGTAGCCAGGAGTGACGGGAAATGGATGAGCAGGATGGGATGCGAGCAAAGCGGGAAGACGGGTAGGCGCCTAATTGTTTCCGTTACATCTGTTTCATAGGGAACCAGACCAATAAACAGGCAGCAACCACGTGAAGGCGACAATTAGACTTGCCTTGGGGATCTACACGACCTGCGCTCTCCCCCAAGACCGTTGCCAAAGCATAAGCCGGGATTTTGCCATGCAATGAGCGAATTTACAGAGTGTTGGACGTCTTAAATGCGTCGGAGAGAGGAACACTTTGATTTTCGCTCGCCCAAAATTATCTTATTACGCACGACACCACTACCCTCGTTCACAATATTGTCACTCCGAATTCGATCACGACACACTACACTCACGGTATCACTTCTTTCTTCCTCGAAAACGGACACATTTTTATTTTTACATAAACGTATGACTGGATGCCATACAGTGCCGAAATATCGGGAGCTCATTAAAACAAAACAACATGGTAAATATCCCGGACACTTTCAGTTTTCTAATGTGTGTAACCATGACAGTTTAAAATTATATATTAAGTAAAGTAAATATTGATTTTATTTTAGTTTCAAAACTAAACAATTTAGCGATTTGTAAATGTATAATGGCATGACCGGTATCAACAGCCATTATTTTAGGTTATCGATTTGATAAATTTGTAATGGCATGACATGAGCGGCAACAAAGACATCAGAATGTTACTTTATCTATTAAACTTATATATCCCCCCCCCCCCCCCAGGCTGTCCCAAGAAGGCCTGCCCTCCATCGTCCCGTACGCGGGCCCGGCTCGTCGCGTGAAGATCCTCCGTGAAGACCTGGAGCTGGTGCTGCAGAACGACAACCCCAGCAAGCCGCCCGAGCTCAAGCTGTTCACGGAGCCGACGCAAGCACAGCTTCAAGACCTGGGTGAGTGTTTTATGTACTGTAGTTCATACCTGTCAAGCTAGAGGTGAGAGGAGAGAGGAGGTGGCAGTAGAAGACCAGGTCAGAGTCCCATGACGCCACCAAAAGGTGATGAGGTATGCCGCGGTGTTTTAGTCGGTAAACCCCCCGGGCATTGCAGTCCGCCCAGGAGCCGCGACTGGCATTTACGAATGTGATAGACAAATAATAGAAAATACTTGAAGTCGGTTTTCGCCGAAGATAAAAGGTGGTGTGACGATACCCAAGCACAGCTCAAGGATCTGGGTGCGATTTCCTAACTTACATACGATAATGGCTTGGAGTAGACTTGTCATCATCACCGGACTTGCGGGGGAGCGGATGGCTCTCACCCCTAAGCCTGAGTGAGATATGATATATTTAGATTAGCGTAGATATTTTTACTCTATACAGGGTAACTTTAATCATATTCACTTGTAATAACAACTTTCACAAGATTTCTTAAATAATAAGAATAAAATTGGTGAATGAATTAGTCGACGTCCAGAGGTAAATTCACTAAGACAGTATCGAAATCTGCGATTGTGCCCAGGGACCACGGTCCGCTTTTTTCCCTAACTAACATACGATGATAGCTTGGAGTAGCCTTATCATCACCGGACTTGCGGGGAGTGGATGGCTCTCACCCACGATCCGCTGTACCTTAATTTATCTTTCTCAAGCCAAAAACCGTTTCCAAAGTTAATTATAAACATAATTTGCGAAGACTATATTTTTAACATGATGATGATGATATTTCCAGCACCCGGCAGCTGTATCCTAGAGTACCAGGACTCTGAGTCGAGCCTGAAGCTAACACTAGTAGGATGGCGCGGCGCTGCCTCCCTCCGCGCCTACACCTGCACCGCTGATACCGTGCATTACCTACGGCTGCTGGGCGCGGACTACAGCAAATATGGTGAGACATAAGTGATACGGTAAACGGTGCTCGACCTATCACGATTAGGTACAAACATCTGGTATCAGCGACCATAATCGAGATAGACACTTGATTACATATGATTACTAACTTTTTACTGGTTTGGTAAAACAGTGGTTAGTGATCCTAGCTATGGTTCCAAGAGTTGTGTGCCGCAGCACACAAATATTGTTCACATGCCCCAGTACACAAATATTGTTCACTAACCACTGTGTCACCAATTCTCCATTATGGTCTCTGATGCCAATGGAAGCTGTGATACAGCTGTGTAGGACATTTTTTAAAATCAAATCAAATACAGGTTCAGTGCTAACATAACAGAGTGTAAACACATATACACTCTCTGATACCTCTCTCTCATAGTTTGGTGAGACGAAAAATCCGACATGACCTACGAAAACGCTCTCTAAGACACAGGCGTGCATTCGCCATAAAACACAAAAAGTAAATGAAATAAGTGTTTAAGCAGAAAAAGACTCTCGTATAAGTAGTTTCTTCCTAATTTTTTCCCGATTTATATGTTCCAGATGTAAACAAATTCAAGAAACCCGAAGCTACTGAGGGAGAAGAAGCGTCCGAGAGCTCCAAAGCAGATGACGTCACAGAGTCCTCAAATGCTGACGTCACAAACACTGAAAAAAGTGAAAATGGCGAAGCAACTCAGGAGACTAAAGATAAACCTATGGAAGTTGAAGTACAAAGTACTAGTACGTAGAGGTAACTCCACGGTCTTAGACCGTGGTTCCGTATTTATAATTTAAAACTATTGCAGTGGATAATGCCATTGCAAATTGAGCCTTATGAGCTTTTTAAACCAATGTTCCAGTGAACTATAAACTAAGCATTGTAAGTTGCTACTAAATATGATATACATTCTGTATACTGTAATTTTTTTTTATATGACATTAAATTAAAGAAAAACCTAACGCGTGATTAGGTTACATTTTTTTTTCTAACTGACATACGATGTTGGCTTGGAGTAGCCTCGTCATCATCACCGGACTTGCGGGGAGCGGATGGCTCTCACCCCTAAAAGGTTTCAAAGCAAATATATAGCTACATACATTGATTGAATGATTGTATCGACTTTATTCAGGAGTCATAAGATGTTATCGAAACGAAAGAGTATGTAGGTACGTGATAACAATTTTGCCTTATGTACCGTATGTAAGTTAGAAAAACAAAGCACTACAGTTCTGGAAATGCCGTCAATATGTAAACAGAAATATTGTATACATCGCCTGTAATTCTACGTTCATTGTTATTATTTGGTTATACATATATGTAAGTAAGTATTTATAATAATATGACGAAATACATGCTTTATGATAAATACTCCATGTTTATCTTTTCTCTCTTTAAATGTGTCCTGTGACAATCATCAGAAATGTATTCATTCGTACCTACCTACTCTATCCCTACAAAACTATAATTTGAACCAGTTACGTAGAAGACCATTGTCATTTCGACTGGCTCGCCACTTGCCACACGCACACAAACATAGTATAAAACAAAGACACTTTCTCTGTCCCTAAATACCTATGTACAGTCGGGAATTTTGGCGGTAGTACACTTTCCAAACAGATTTCTTTGAACGCCATTAGCCCCGCCCGCTAGTTATTTCCGCCAATAGAAGAGCACTTCGACCCTTTGTTTCCGAATACGTTCCAATAGTAGGAGAGGTTGTACGTTCCAATAGGTTTGCTTTAGCCCCGCTACTCACCAGCCAGGTCTGCAGTTTCGTGATGGGATATAATAGGAGAGGTACAGGATAAGTTTTCAGCTTGCCTCAAATACCTACCAAAAAATTATTGCTAGCTCCTTGACCACAATTGGGCGGGGCTTGCTCTGACAGACGCGAAATTGCCAAGCGATTTTCACCTTATAGGTGGTCGACCGCCAGCGTTGCCGATAGTATGCTTAAATCTCTAAAAATACGCTACAGATTTTGATGTGGTTTTTCTAGTTAGTAGAAAGATTCTAAAGAAAGGTTTTATGTAAAATTCACCCGAAGCTGGACGGGACACTAGTCTACATATAAAATACTCGCGAAACTTCGTTAACGAAGGAAGGAACCCGTAACTTATAATAAAAGGACAAATAAAACAAATATTACGTTTCAAAACCCTTTATTCACTCACTTATCGTCTCACCATTCGCAGACTAGCGATAACAATCTTTCATTTATACCCAAAGTGTTACACCAACAAAACAGTGCCATTTGTAACCCAAAATATATATTATCATTTGCGCTATGGCCAGACTATATTAAATATAACAAAATTTAAGTTTCTATAAACACAGTGCTGGAATAAATAACGTTGACTATTTTGATCTGGAATGGAGATAGTTGAATTAGTCTTTTAACGTCCGGAGTCATATTTAACGTCTAGACGTTAATCATTACTTTAGTAATTCAATTACCTCTGTTAGAAGCTGAGCTTAGAACTAGCTAGTCAGTTTTGATCAAGTTCGCTGAAAAATATGTAGCTTGTTTGTAACCCAATTTACAAATATAAATTTGTAATACAAAATTAGTGCAGAAAACGATATGCAAAACACTGGCCATTGCTACTATTTAAAAACACCACATGAAACAGTTAACAAATCAGTTGAGTTTAAACGAAGTTATCAAAAATCAAGTAGTGTTTAATATTGCACATTGTAACAATAGTGACTAGAAATTTGTAATTCTACGCAAGTACAGACCAAGATTGCTAGGGTTTTCTATTAAAATGTCTCCTAATATCATACGGCATTATGAAAAATAAATTACAAAACATATTGTCATAAATGCACATTAATATATAACTTATGCATTTTGAGCATAATCAAATAAATATAAACCAGTTAACCTGGTTATACTTATGAAAACACGTTAAATTTCGTCAATCAGTCCAATTAGTTACAATAATACTTCCTTCTTTAATTTCGTGTTCTAAAAGGCAGTACATTATGTGCAGAAAATGATGATAGTGAAAATACAGTGGTACAGAAAACTCGTCGGTAGAATATGTAAATTCATCATATTTAAAGCTCTTCAAACATCTTAATCACAAGTAAAATATAGTATATTAGTCAAATGGATTTATTACATACGTGATTCCGCTTATATTTTATTGAGGTCTATTCGTTTAGGAACAAATACATATTAGGTTCCCTGTAACATCTTTGAACTAAAAGTTCATCAGAAGTAAGTATTATCCACACAGTATACTTCTTTTCTATACTGTGTTAAATTTAATTAACAGACTTTATTTTGTATCAGTATGTAACATACTGGCGAATTTCTTTTACAACAAACACCCGCATAGCCAGATCAAATGGCTTTTAGATAGTAAAGATTTGATGCTCGGTTTCTTTCAAATAGACATAATGGGCCCATTACTACGATCAGTATGTTTTGCTAACTTTTTGTATTAATCTGTTGTTAAGCAACATTGCCTTTTGAAATATAAAATGCGGGTGTGCGTATTATAATGTTCATATTAATTCAATATTATGTTACTGAATTCGACCGAATTTGATTCATTTACATAGATGATATTGTAGTTACCTAACAGGAATATTACTTAAATTATGTTAATTGTATACAACTTCAATAAATAATAAGTAGAAAGAGACGGATAGTAAAAGGACAGACGGAGCAAAGTAACATATTACTTAATATTACTGTTACATTTATCAACTGCTTGTCATTTCGGAGTTTTTAATTGTTTTCATGAGTTTTAGCGGCTTAAGTTATAATATTTTCGCATATACTTTTTATAGTTGATCTGTTAAATTGAATTAAAGGTTTTTTGCAGTTAGTAATTTCAGTAGCTTAGACAGGTAGATTTTACAAAGGCAGTTTGATGACAATTGCCATTTATCATAAAGACTAGCCTGTCGTTGTATGGCTGACTTAGCTATACGGCTCCGATGTTAATTTTACATGTTCAAATCCTTTTAAACCATGAATAAAGCAACATTAAAATATTTCCTCAGTAGATATTTAATCCTGTTAAAATTTGGGGATTCCAATAGTTTTTACCTTATTTTTACTCTTTTGATGTAAGATAATATTGACCCATATTATGTCTATCAATAAATCAGTTAACCTATAACAACCAGTTGACAAAGTAATCCCTTACCAGCTGCTTACATCTACGTTACATCTAGACCGTCAACTGAAGATCCACGCATTAAGTCCTTTCCCGTGCGAGCCCGACCCAATATCACAGTGGGTGATGTGGTTTAACCGAAGCTAAGCTAACTATGTTTAAGCTACCTACGTCTAGGATGGGTGACCTGGGTACGCTATGAATAAGAAAAAAAATTTGGTAAATTTTTCTGTATGTAACTTGAAATTCTGACACCACTCTTAGTCGTAAAAGTCTACTATCGTATATCTTTACGTTACTGCTTACTTTAAGGTTATCTAGCAGTTTTAAATGATCTCATTGTTTTAGTTGAAATATTATATCAAAAAGTAACGGTAAAACGAAGGAGGCTTTGTGACGTATATACCAACTAACTGTGCCAGCGACTTCGTCCGCGTTTTTCCCTGTTTTTTACATATTTTCCATTATTTCTTTCCTCCTATTGGTCGCAGCATGATGTAATACTTGTCGCAGCGTGATGCCTAAAAACTTCCTTGATAACCAGTAGTTCCTAAGATAAGCGCGTTCAAACAAAAAAAACTCTTCAGCTTAATAATATTATTAGTATAGATTACTGTGTCTTGTTTTTAGAGAAAATCCATTTGTAGTTTCCCATTTTTTTTGATGAAACAATCATAATTTTAACTGACATCGAATATAATGGTACATAAGTGGTGTAAGAATTTCAAATAGCGTTACTATCTATCTACATAATAAACGACCCGCAAAATTATGATGATAGTACTATGTCACTTTTAACTGGAATTAAACTTCTCTTTCAAAACAACAAAAAAGTAATTGAATCAAATTAAAATGTATAAATAACCCGATTGCTATGTAAATAATGTAATGAGTCAACTTATGTGGCAACCACTAAACTATGCTACATTAACTACAATACTTATTTAAACTCCTTGTTTGATCTTGACTCGATAAACCGAAATCTAGAGAACTACATATCGTAACTAAATCCATTTGACTAATAAAAACTACACAAAATGTAAAAAAAATACAAATAAATACTATTGAAGAAGAAATTGTAACAATTACCTTTTACAATTAAAGACCCATAATTTATAGCCATAATCGCGTTAAGTTGAGCCAGCTTTTAATAAATGCATTTCTTACGAACGAAAAAGCTAAGTCATTTACCCAATTAATGCCTGGTGAGAGCTACACAAACTTAACTGATCCTTTATTTTTTTTTCTAAATGTACAGCTGGTTATGTCATCATTAATCATCTACAGCTCAATGAATGTTCTAAAATGTATTAGTAAAAGTGGAGAACAACTAACAATTAAACAGAAACACGCTTTGAAAGCTAACTTGCAACAAACATACAATTAAAAATTTCAACTTATTGTGATATGACGAAATCGCTTACACTTTTCTCCACCATTGTAATGTTTCAGTACCTAAACAGTAAAATTATCATTCCCACTTTCCGAGTTCAATGGACGATATAATTCATATACCTTAAAATTAAATTTAAATCATGAGATCTACCAGCTATTTCCTTTATCATTCATAGACGTTTTAGATTGAGATAGTAAGTAGATAAGTACCTATTAGAAAACTGTAACTGTTCGGGATATTTACCATGTTGTTTTGTTTTAATGAGCTCCCGATATTTCGGCACTGTTGCAAGCGCCATGATCACGGGTGAACTGTAGGACTGCGAGAATGACGGTAGGTCTAAGGGCAGACATATCGGTCTACCCTCTTTCTAAGTCTTTTATTACGCACGACACCACTACCCTCGTTCACAATATTGTCACTCCGAATTCGATCACAACACACTACACTTACAGTATCACATCTTTTTTCGAGAACGGACACTTGTTTATTTTTATTTTTACATAAACGTATCACTGGATGCCATACATTCGACAGTTGAAACCCATCCTCACGATTGAAGTTTTTGAATTTTTTAATTTCAATTGCTTCCCTCACCAGTCGTGGTATATAATGGCGTTCTGTAGAAAGTACTTTAGGGTTATGTAACTCAATCCAGTGGTTCGTTCCCGAATCTATAAGATGTTGAGCAATTGCCGATTTTTGTGTTTGATTGTTCTTGACTGCCCTGATATGCTCTTTCACACGGCACGAAATAGTTCTTTTCGTTTGCCCTATGTATGAGCTCCCGCAGCTACAGTCAATTTTATAAACGCCTGGTTTTTCCAAAGGGAAGCTATCCTTTGGGGAGCGTAAAAACTGTGATAGCTTTTTAAAACATTAAAACAAAACATTAAAACAAAACAACATGGTAAATATCCCGAACAGTTACAGTTTTCTAATGTGTGTAACCATGACAGTTTAAAATGATAAGTACCTAGTCCAAATAAAATGCTAAAGCAAGTTTTAAATTAAATGAGCATTGTCTAAGACGGATTCCAAGTCTTGTGGACGGTAGAAATGGACTAGAAGCTGTGCTTATAATATAATTTTGAAATTGACTGTCCCAAAACTAAGTATTAACACCTACATCAGTACCTAGGTGGTAGGTACTGACATCACAAAAAGCAGAAATATCTTTTAGGGTTAACCGTAATGCACTTCACTACAATTTTGTTCATTTGATGAATAGAGTTTATTTTTAATAACATTAAAACTAATACCTAATCATAAGAGATCTTACAGTGGACATAAAGTGTTGTATTGTGCCAAAATCATAATATTACGAAAAATCTTCTTATGAATTGATAATTTAATGTAGACAAAGTATAGACGGTCTTAAAATATATTTTTTTTCAACTCTTACAGTTCTTATGTATAAAGATGTGGGATTCAAGTGTCATTCTAAAATTAAACCTAGTGTTTATGGCACAGAACGTAAGTTTCAACTAAATAGATGATAATGTCGCTATTAGCGATCTAATTCTGATAAATCACAATAAAAAGAAAAAATTAAAAGAACTAATATTCAACTCGAGGTAAATTGTCCACAGCAAGATATATTTAAAGGGACTATCTATCTACAATGAACAAATAAAATACATTAAGTATTGAAGTACTAAAAGCTTCGCTCACACTACGTACTAAAATAGCCTCTGCACACCACGATCTTTGCTAAATTCTTTTTACATTCCTTGCTATTCTTATCTATTCTTTTCTTATTAAAATTCTTTCGCTTACTTTTATTTCATACATTTTATACATAATCTAATCTTCCCATTTCTAAAGGAGCACGTCCATATTACGTTTTAGCATGTACCTTAAAAGTGAATGAATGACAATTGACAAAATCGAATGAAACTTTCTTCACAGTTTTGTTCACAAATTAAATTTTACCCTATTTTCTACGGCATAAGTTCGTTTTCTGTGAACGCAAGAACACAAGAGCTGACCGGATGGACATACTCCTTAACAGATGTTCATAATTCCCATATCTCACAACTATCCACAAAGAGGATTCGACATTACTCCTAATTCCAAAATTCGTAGTCAAAAAATAAGGCTATCCTGGCGTATCATATTCCTTCAACATCACAGTCAAAAACATTTATTTTTGGCCGACTTCAAAAAAAGTAGGAGATTCCCTATGTCTTCTTTTTATTTTACAGAAAGATATCTTCAAAAGTTAGACATTATTTCCTCTTAGTCGCGAAAAAATCTTTGAATATAAGTACAAGGTTTCAGTTCCAACATGTTTTTGACTGTGTACACTATCCAAGCTCAGCAGTAGTACCCCAACACTTGAGACCTAGATGGGCTGTCCGAGCCTAGGGTTCCTAGGGCACTGCATGAGGTGTCGCTGCCAGGGTAGATCCCTCGCCAGCACGTTCGTCAGGCAGTAGGGGCATTTCCACTCGTCCATGCCTAGCGCTGAAAGGGTTAACAGTTTTTAAGTGATTTTATATAAAAAAAACTATAAAGTCAACTCAAATAATAACAGTGTCGTATAAACTTCGGTTATGGCGAACAATTTTAATGGAGATCAACCAACTGGGCGGTGCAGGAAATGTTATGATAAATATAAAGTTCAATCGTCTTGGGCTGTTTTCGTAAATTTAGTCGACCAATGATCAAAGAGGAGTCTACCGATTCTTTTGTATACTCACGTATGCAGTTTATGTGGTATTCGTTATCGTCGGTCCGCAGCGCCGCGCCGCACTTACCGCAGGCCTTCCAGCAGCCCTCGCTCATAGTGCACTCCTCTGAAAATGCATGTAAATCAAAATTATACTCAAATATTGACAAATCAGCGACCTATTTCTAGGGCTTATTTCACATAAAGACATTTAGTTCTTATTGAAACTCCATTCTCCAAAAAAACGACCATTAAAGTTTATTATAGTCTGGGGCATTTTCCGATATTACTGCCAAATTGTCGGGATCATTATAATGGCTCTTTGCAGCCCATGATCCAGAAGTGTATGAACTCCCGACCCATCCCCCTCATAGATAAGTTTAGATTGGCTATTGATTATACTAAATAAATTATATTAAGTAAGCCCTGCTTAGTATTGTCTATTTTTATTTGCGCGAGCACTACACATTTGAAATAAAACTAATTTTACGGATTAAACTCGCGTGTATTGGTTTGGGGATCTTGCGTCTGGAGAAGTGAAGTGAGTCGAATCGAATGGAAGGAATCGAATGATTTTATTTTGCCAAAATCCTAACTTAGTACAAATTTATATATTACAACTAGCGCCTAGTATTATGATACAATTACTTAATCTAATTCTCCTATCTCCCTCACACACGTAGCGTTGTACCGTTCTGCGATGTGTGGATGTGCTGTTTCGCTGACTCGTCGATTTCGTATGGCTAGGAACGCGCATAGGCCGAGGCGCTCGCTCTTTCTGACGACAGCGGGCTTAGGGCGCAGACGTGCTGCGAGTCTTCGGCGGCGGACGCGATGAAGTACAGCGGGGGCTCATGGGTGCACCTCACACACGACGTGAAGAGTCGCGGGGTGCACGACGACACGGAGTTGTAGTCCCCGCTGTGTTGCGTGTCCGCGCCGCTCGACGAGAAGATTGAAGACGTTTTCGCGCCCTTTGCCCGTTGTCCGAAACAGCTCTTTTCAGAGCTATTCCTTAGGCACACGAGAGAGTATGAAACAGCTCTTTTCAGAGCTATTCCTTAGGCACATAAGAGAGAGTATGTAAACAGCTCTTTTCAGAGCTATGCACAACTATGAGAGAGTGTATAGAACAGTTCTTCTCAGAACTATTTGCTTCTTGTTTCCTGTGAAGTCACGGCAGCAACAATGTAGAGAGGTGACGTCATGGGTAGCCACATTGGTATTCTAAACATTATTTAGAGATCCGACGTTTCGAGCTCTTTACAGCGCTCGTGGTCACGGTTAAGACTAAAGATGACAGGTGTCTTCATAAGTGAGTTTAATTACTACCGTCATTTGGTGTGATATTTTGTGTGTTCCGATTCACGCATACAGAACTCACAACATTGTTAGGTCTTGCAATATGTTGTTGTTTTTGACGGGCTTGGGATATTATGGTCTTCATGATAGGATCCCAAGCAGGTGGTGCACTCCAACCATCTTCTCTATTGAAATTAGGAGGTTTTTTAATCTTAATAGCTTCTCTCAGCATCCTAGGGACAAAACGTTGCTCTTTCACGAGGATTTGAGGTTTGTCAAACCGGATGTAATGGTAAGCCCTGCTTGTTACAGCACTTTCAGCCCAGAGCCTAAGGTTTTTTTTCCTAACTGGCTTACTATGACGGCTTGGAGAAGCCACGTCATCGTCACCGGACTTGCGAGGCAGCGGATGGCTCTCACCCCTAAACCCCGAAAGGTACAATCCGCCCTTGCAAATGAGGGTGTTCGCGTATAAGAACTTCACTAGATGGCAATACGTAGGCGTGAGGTACAACTGCAGCGTGATTGGTTATTTTTGACGTGACATTGACAGACATGTCAATATTCACCAATCACGAAGCAGTTAGACCTCACGCCATCTAGTGAAGTACTTATACGCGAACACCCTCATTGTTATGATGGAACCATAAACAACATAGCTTTCAAGATAGATCAATTAAGGTATGTGGAGTTGTGTAATATGAACTCACCTAGCAGATGCGGGTGCAACAGTCTCGCTTCAAGCGCGAGCCGGCAGTGCGGGCAGCGCGCCAGCACCACGCAGCGCCGCCAATAGTGGGCTTCCAACGCGTCCGCGCGCATGCGCCGCCCGCACCACGTGCACGACGTGCTAACGGTTAACAGTGACGATTTAGTTCCGGATGCAGTCAATAGATGGCGCTTACTGATGATCGGTATACTAATGCCAAGACAAGTAGGGAATGCTACATCGCACAGCTAAAATAACCCATCACTGCTTGAAGATTTTAATGAAAATTTCTCTATCATCAGGTTTGCAAAGGAGTGGAAGGATCTGACCTCTAAATATTTAAGCGACTTTTTATGATTAATTTTCAATAATTTTCGCCGTTAAAAGCCTTAAATCTCTAAGATTTTTTTTTAATGAAAGGCTAACGAGATGACCTCACTCCATCTGATCGTAAGCGGTAGTGAGATCCACATATGAGGTCAGCTGGCACAATAGTCCATGTTGAGCCTGTCGCACTCAACCTCAAGGCCTGCTTAAATGCCGCTTCACGGCCCGCCTGAAGAGCCCGGGATCATAGGAAAGACGAAAAAAATAAATTTGAAGGGCATTCCATGCCCTAATGACACGTGGCTAAAAAGATTAACTAAACCTCTTGGTCTGAGCCATCACCGCCTGCATTGAATTTGGATGACTGAGCTGTCCAGCACGTGTCGTTCGGGAGTGGAAATGGCAGAGGGACTAGCTGAAATAGCTCTTCAGAGCATTCCCCATTATAGAAATCTTAAATTCATAAAAACAGCACTCACTGGCAGATTGGTTCAGGGGTGTTGTCACTAGGCATATCCACGGGCCCTCCCTCGTAGCTCTCATACTGATCGCCGCCCAGTTGCTGCCGTCGACCTGTGAACATCCAAATATTTTTATAGTTCACCTAGTTTGTTAAAGATTTCGCAATCCATCATCCTGATAATTCGAAACATTTTATGGATTTGGCAAGCTGTGGTCTGACACTGTTATGAAAGAGACATAGTTTACGAATTTGAATCTGATATCATGTGAATAAATGTACCTGCTGTTCTATTGGTCACAATGTCTCGCAATCGGACGGGAGTCATCAATGAACATAGCCTAGTATGTTTACTAGAATAGATAGATATCATGGTCAAATCAATGTCGATTTTTCACATTTTCATTATAACGCCGTAACGAAGGTTTATGTATACAAAAATTTAGCTCACTAAAATTTTTTCCTCAGATTGGGGCTTAAAATGTCTAAAATGACTGAACTAATAGTCGTATCGTGCTATTTGAATAAGTCGAAGTATAAATCAGAAGGGACTCACCTGGGCTGTAATACCCGCTCTCATCCATCTGGCTATGGTCATCCAAGTGCAGGTTCCTCAGCCCAGCCACCAGTTTTGGCGACTCCAACACGCTCTCGCGGTAGTACTCCGCCTTCACCTTGGGCGAATCCAGGCTCCGATCTGAGTCACAGCGCAAGTCACTCCTGGACATCTGGGGGGAATCCATGGGCAAGGAGTCCATGCTTCTTACGTCGTTCTTTGAGGTCTTTGGTGATCCTGGAAGGTAGAAAGTAAGTTAGTAAATTAATATGTAAGAATCACACAACATCATATGCCCTGTTCCGTTCCGAAGTAAGTTGCTTGAGCACTTCTGTCACAGCTTTGTTGCGGTCATATTATACTATCCAACGGCACCCGCGTGGAAATGGTTTAAGAAGCAATGATTTTTTATAATAACCTTAATTATACCCTGTAAAATTTGCTATTTATTAGTGAAAGTCCCGTCGAAATTCGTCCAGCCGTTTTTGAGATTAGCGGGAACAAACAGACATTTTTTTTTCTATTGGGTTATTGTTAATGGTACCTGATAGCTATTTAGTAAAAAAAGTCTTGATTTTAATATTACTTTATTTATTAAGTTTTGTAGATAGTCATCTAGACCAGATTGTGTTGTAAATGGTCTGCTTTTTGCCATCTTGTCGATAACTGGACGTTTCCTCCCGGATTGTTTGGCGAATCTCACCTAGCGAAGGCGAGTCCCTATAGTCCAGATGCAGTGGTTCGTAGACGGTGGCGGGGCGCTCCTTCAGCTGCGGCTTGGCCGCGTCGTGGTCGTAGTGGATCATCGAATGTCGGTTCTCGGAGTTGCGGTTTGAGCGCCGGTAAACCACCTCTTCAGATTGGCTCTCTTGGAAGTGGACCTAGGAATAGAATACTCATTGACTACTGTCCCTTATTCACAAAATTATACCATTCAGCACATAAATATTTCGGGATTGGGGACCTAAACCATGAATCTAAACGCAAGAGACAGGGCCACTACCAAATAGGCCAAAGAGGCAGACAAAATCAAAGAGATATGAATTTAAAGAAACTTATACCAACTCTTACTCAATCTAAATGATAGGCCAAGGCCAAGTTTTATTAGTGAATTGGATTATGATATGATGATACTGTAGAGTGGAAGATGTGGTAACAATGGACTAGCCTATTCTAGTGAGTGAGAGAAGCGATTAACAATCTGATTTAACACAAACACAACCCAATTTTAAAAAAATCACTGCTGTCTTCCATAGTTTCTGCTCTTAGAGAATACTTGTGTTATTGTAATGATATGTAACGTATGTATGAATGTTGTACCTACCGATGGAGCCCTCACCTTCTCAGAAGCGCTAGCCGTCGACCTTGGAGAGTGCTTCGGGCTGACTGCGCTGTCCAGCCTCAACTTGTTGTACCCTATCTGGTAGTTGGAGAAGTCTTTGGGCGTCCTGGATGGCGTGTAACGCTTAGTTGGCGACTTCTTAAGGTTGCTCTTAGTTCTGGATGTGGTGTAGCTACCACTTAGGCTTGAGGGTGCTAGTGTCGCTCCTGATAAAAATAAATAGTTAGTTAAATATCTGTCAAAACGTCACATATATGTTTCTAATTCTGAGATGGTAGTAGGTAAGCAACTTAAGAACTTGTGTTACGAATAACAGAGAAGAGAAAAACAATTTATTATAGTCCCAGGAATCCAGACCACCTGGCGCAAAAGACAGTTGCTCTACCAAATGCATCATCAAGCCTATTAGATGAACTAGTAAACCCTATTATGGTTTTCAATCCGTTTCACAAAAAAAATCTACAATTTGATTTCAAATAAGCTGACTAAAGAACTCACCCGAAGTATGAGAAGTCATCGACTTCAAACTATAAGAAGACGTAGCTCCAATAGACGAAGCCATGCCGAAAGACGTCGTCATGCCGCTAGTAGACATTCCACTGGTAGTCATCCCACTGCTGGTCATCCCACTGGCACCGCTGCGGGCAGATGGCGCCACGCTCGCTGTCTCCAGAGCTGAGTCCGCTGTGGACTGGTCGTTCAGCTGTTCCTCGGTAGGGGCTTGGTTCAGCATTTTCTGGGGATTAGGAGGACTACGATTGAGATAGGCTTGATGTGTCTCTGGAGAATCGTATCGGTTACTCATGATGCTGTATGATTAGTTTTAAGCCAGCGGAAAGGTTTTTGTAGGTATTGAAATGTTTAAGCACTTTTGTACCTAGATCTTAGTAGATAGTAATCTAATCCATTTCATTAATTTGCAACCATCGTTCCGGTGAAACAGGTGACAGATGAAGGTAGCATGTAACCTTTGTCAGCATTATTTGAAAATTCCATCTTTTGGCCGCTGTTGATACAAACTTGCATATAAATCCTATCAAATTACTGCAGGAGGTGACTGTAGAAGAGGTTGCGTCTTTCGCCATCTATTTGTTGATTTGGTACGTGCTATTCGGATGTTGCCACAGATAAACCAACCTGCACATTAGGGTGGAGCGAAAAACATTTATTTTTTTATTTTCGAAACTCCTGTATTAATAATCGATGATGCGAAATGATGAATAGAAAAGGTTGCAAGAGGTGTCTGTAGATGAGGTTGCATCTTAAGACGCCATCTCTGGTTGCATTTGGTACTTGTTGGATGTTGCCACAGGCAAACCAACCTGCACAGCTGCTGCTAAATCAGTGCCGGTAGATGATGTTGCAACTAATTTCTAAAAGCGCCATCTCTTTTTCGTTGGCACAAACCTGCATATCGATCGTCGCACAGCAGCACGCGCTCCTGTGCGACTGTGAGAGGTTGCAGCTGAACACCTGTCGCAGATGGTCTAACAGCGCCATCTCTTGTTCGTTGGTACAAACCTGCATATCGATCCTGTCGAACTGCTGGAACAGGTGCCGGTAGATGAGGTTGCAACTGAAGACCTGTCGCAGATGGTCTAACAGCGCCATCTCTTGTTCGTTGGTACAAACCTGCATATCGATCCTGTCGAACTGCTGGAACAGGTGCCGGTAGATGAGGTTGCAACTGAAGACCTGTCGCAGACTTTCTAGTAGCGCCATCTCTTGTTCGTTGGTACAAACCTGCATATCGATCCTATCGAACAGCTGGAACAGATGCCGGTAGATGAGGTTGCAACCGAAGACCTGACGCAGTTTGTTTAAAAGCGCCATCTCTTGGTCGCTGTTGTTACAATCTTGCATATCAATTCTATCGAATTAGGGTTTTCGCGTATGAGAAATTCACTAGATGGCAATACGTAGGCGTGAGGTCCAACAGCAGCATGATTGGTGAATATTGACATGTCTGTCAATATTACGTCAAAAATAACCAATCATGCTGCAGTTCGACCTCACGCCCACGTATTGCCATCTAGTGAATTTCTCATACGCGAAAACCCTCATTGCTTCAAGAGGTATCTGTAGATGAGGTTGTGTCTTACATGCTACTTGCCATACGGATGTTGCCACAGATAGATATAGAAGACCTGTCGCAGACTTTCTAATAGCGCCATCTCTTGCTGGTTGGTACAAACCTGCATATCGATCCTATTGAACTGCTGGAATACGTGCCGGTAGATAAGTTTGCAACTGAAGACTCACAGAAGTTCTGAAAGCGTCATCTCTAATTCGTAGGTACAAACCTGCATATCGATCCTGTCGAACTGCTGAAACAGGTGCCGGTAGATGAGGTTGCAACTGAAGACCTGTCGCAGATGGTCTAACAGCGCCATCTCTTGTTCGTTGGTACAAACCTGCATATCGATCCTGTCGAACTGCTGGAACAGGTGCCGGTAGATGAAGTTGCAACCGAAGACCTGACGCGGATTTGTTTAAAAGCGCCATCTCTTGGTCGCTGTTGATACAATCTTGCATATCAATCCTATCGAATTGCTTCAAGAGGTATCTGTAGATGAGGTTGTGTCTTACATGCTACTTGCCATACGGATGTTGCCACAGATAGATATAGAAGACCTGAGACTTTCTAATATCCGCCATCTCTTGCTCGTTGGTACAAACCTGCATATCGATCCTATCGAACTGCTGGAATACGTGCCGGTAGATAAGTTTGCAACTGAAGACTCGCAGAAGTTCTGAAAGCGTCATCTCTAATTCGTAGGTACAAACCTGCATATCGATCCTGTCGAACTGCTGAAACAGGTGCCGGTAGATGAGGTTGCAACTGAAGACCTGTCGCAGATGGTCTAACAGCGCCATCTCTTCTTTCGTTCGTTGGTACAAACCTGCATATCGATCCTGTCGAACTGCTAGAACAGGTGCCGGTAGATGAGGTTGCAACTGAAGACCTGTCGCAGATGGTCTAACAGCGCCATCTCTTCTTTCGTTCGTTGGTACAAACCTGCATATCGATCCTGTCGAATAGCTTCAAGAGGTATCTGTAGATGAGGTTGTGTCTTACATGCTACTGGCCATACGGATGTTGCCACAGATAGATATAGAAGACCTGTCGCAGACTTTCTAATAGCGCCATCTCTTGTTCGTTGGTACAAACCTGCATATCGATCCTGTCGATCTGCAGGAACAAGTGCAACTGAAGACCTGTCACAGATTGTCTAAAAGCGCCATCACTTGTTCGTTGGTAGAAACCTGCATGTCAATTTTATAAACTGCTGGAACCAGTGCCGGTAGATGAGATTGCAAGAGGTATCTGTAGATATGCGTGCTAACAAACTCTCCGTAAAGGATGCCGAAGACCGTGCGAAGTGGAGAGTTAGGAGTAGGAAAGCGGACCCCGGGCTCCGCAAGGATGCAACCGGGAAAACGCAAAGATGATGATGATGATCTGTAGATAAGGTAGCGTCTTAATACGACATTTGTTGCTTGTTTTTTTAATAGCGCCATCTCTTGCTCGTTGGTACAAACCTGCATATCGATCCTGTCGAACTGCTGGAACAGGTGCCGGTAGATGAGGTTGCGGCGCGTGACGGCGTCGTCGGGCGGCAGTTGCGCGCGCACGACGCGGGGCGAGCGCGCGTACGCGGCTAAAAGGACCCGCTCCGCCGCGGCGCGGACCGACCCAGCTGCGTGCTGCGCGCCCGCCGCGCCGCACTCCGCCAGGCGGCGGACTGTCAGACCGCTGGAACAGAGGCAGGTCATTAGCAAGGCGACCGACCGATTTCAACCATGGCGGCCGATCTCAACTGAGATCAGCGCAGGACATATTATAATGCACAAGTGCGCGCAAAGACGAGTGCACTCTCTATTCCCTTACTCTCATAATTCAGTGAGGCGGCAATCCCACATGACCGATGAGAGATCGGGTGCAGGACCACCGGCTTAACGTGCTTTCCGAGGCACGGGCGTTCAACCGCCAACTTCCTAACACCGGGCTGAGTAATTTCATTACAGAAAAACTGAAACAAATTTTGCCCGACCCGGACTCGAACCGGGGACCTCTAGGTCCTAACGTAGCTTGCCACGTTGGTCTATTGGTAGCACTTGCTACCAATAGACCAACGTGGCAGCCCGGAGATATTACAGTTTCAATAGCACATCATTTGGGCTTGCTCAAAACGCTTCATTCAAATGTCGCAGCACACCATGACGTCACACTGTGTAATACTGTATGCATATCGTAAGAACTTTGTTTAGCAGCTATATCGATATTGCGTTTACGAATATGTTTTCATAGTGAAAGTTACTACTAATTCTGTAATTTATTAAGATGGCATAGTATTTTAATTGAATTTTCGCACTTTAGAAATGGACTTTCCCACCTAACTTTAAATGCCATTTGAAGATTTTGCTTCAAATTCCATTCCAAAAGAAATTTTAATTTCGATTTCACTTATGTTATTGATTTGGATGGCACCGCTGATCAGCACGTGTGGTTTAACATACCATAAAATCACGCATTTTTCCCAGAGAGGTAGAGATCACTTCCTGGCATGTGCTTCGGTCCTGGTACACCACTGTCGCTTCTTTCACACCCACCAATCTCTTCATGCGTGCTCGTCAATTACGGGTACTTTTGATTTGACCCTTTTCAAAATTTGACCTAAATATTTGGTTAACTGTTAATTGTGAAATTTGATGTAAAATCAGACTTAGGAAACTACCCTATTGTCTATGAAATAGGTTTTGATTTCTCGCCTCGTTGGTCTACTGATAGCAAGCGCTGCTTAAGGACCGAGGTGTCCCCGGTTCGAGTCCGGGGTCGGGCAAATATTGTTTGAGTTTTTCTGTAATGAAATTGCAACTGATTGACATGACACGAGCAAGACGTCTTGCTACTTTTAAAAGATAATTAGTACTCAAGATCTGGAATGGACGAGTTGGCCAACTTTGAGCGTCTCATAGTCTTCCCACGGTTCCTTAAAAACTATGTATGTTGTGTCCTGTTTGTGTGTAGGAAATGTAGGGAAAAATCAAAAATAAAAAAAAACGTAAATAGGTGGGTCCCCATACAATTTTATTAATTGTCGCATTGGTATCGTTGCAAGCAGATTTATTCACTTCTTCTTATCGTATGGTTGATAAACAACCTGGTGTCAGAGTTTAACCCGCCCGTAGGCCTCTGACATGGCTTCACACACCGTTGAAAAATCTCTCAGGAGTGCTGGTTTCCTCACGATGTTTTCCTTCACCGTTAAAGCGTCGAAATGATGGTACATATGAATTTAAAATTTGAAGAACACATTGGTACCTGGCGGGGTTTGAACTGGCAACCCCTCGCATGGCAAGCAACGACCTTAAACACTCGGCCATCGACGCTTCTTTTTTCACTAAAAGAAATATTATCCCACCATAAAAATAAAATAATGTATGTGTGGAGAGCCAAGTTCAATACAAAAATGATGCTAGGCAAAAATAATGGAGATCTAAATTAGTGCCAAGTCCTACGGCAGTTTCACTGTAATTTAAAGAAAATGTGAGATCTGAAGATGTAAGTCTTGACTTGGCTAGTTTTTGTCAGAATTAAAGTATAAATTAAAGTTTATCACAATGAAATTAAAGTGTTATTGTTGTTTCATCATCATCATCATCATCTACAAGCTTTAAGTATATCCCACTGCAGGGTATAATAAAGATATTTTAAAAATAAAGTCAGATTTTATAATGCCTTATAAAAGAAAAGGGAGAGAATGACACATACAGGTACATACAACCAATGAATGACAACGTGAAAGACCATTTTAGAAAAAACTAGCTGTGCCCGCTACTTCGTCCGCGTGGACAACCCTTATCACTCATGGGTATGAAAAATAGATGTTGGCCGATTCTCAGACCTACTCAATATGCTCACAAAATTTCATGAGAATCGGTTAAGCCGTTTGGGAGGAGTACGGAAACGAACATTGTGACACGAGAATTATATATAGAAGATAAGACGAAAAATTCGCTTGATAGTAATCAAGAATTAATGTACCCGGGATCCTGGACTATATTATAAAATTAAACCAAAAATATTTTTAGCAAAAATAGACCCGAACCACACAGAGCACACTTTATAATCGACTTCAAAAGTTAAAATAAATAACCATATCCAAAGTGTGGCAAATATTCTTTTGCGAACCGGGTTCAAGTAGATTCAGCCAAACTCAAGAAAATTTGGGACAAACATACATACAAACTGAACCTTTTTTGTTAAGTCTGTTAAAAATGCAATTGAACACAATATTTGTGCATAGACTACCCCTCATTCGCTAGTAACCTTCATAGGGGATATAGCTCAGTGGTAGAGCAATCGACTGCAGATCGATAGGTCCCCGGTTCAAATCCGGGTGTCCCCTGGAATGGACTCCATAATCTACTTTTGCCTTTTTGACATTAGTTTTTGTATTTTTTTTTATATTTTCAAATATTTAATCAATTTTCAACATTTTTCATGATAAAATTTTAAATAAACTTTTTCCTCAAAATTAGAATGTTACTAAAGAAGTGGTGCAAGCTCCGAATTATGTGGAATTTTTATTATTATGCTAAGCAGGCTAGCAGCCATTACCGCGACATGGTTCCCCTAAAAATTTTGCTTGTCAAAAATAAAGATTAGGTGGAGGACTAACGGCTAAACGCTTTTTGAGACACATGCGTGGCACGGCCAATTTCCTTACTCCGAGCTGAGTAATTTATTAACAGAAAACTCGCACAAATTTGCCCCGACCCCGGGATAGAACGGGGGGTCTCTTAGTCCTGATAGCAGTTGCTATCAATGGACCAAAGACGCAGTTATTTAATGATTAGTAAAATTATACACTCTAAGTATTAGCCTCTAAGGGTCTACACGCGATATTAGGTAGTAGCAAGTAATTACTGCGTTTCGACTATACTTTCATTTTATTGCGGCGTCATTAGGAAAAATAGTAAAATAAATATTTTATACTTTTAAATGACAAACAGTACCGTTTAGTTTAATTTAATGTAATAGAAAATTTAAAAAAAGTACCTATGCAGTTCGTATACGTAGAATGGAACTTACTACATTCCATTTTAAAAGTTTAAAATGATTTATTTTAATATTTTTCATAATGACGCCGCAATAAAATTAAAAAAGTGTGCAATAAAATTATTTTCGTTTGTCAAACGTAAAATGCGTGATCCAGAACACAATGAAGTGTCACAGGGATCATCTTAGCAGAAAAAGACTATAGGTTACAACAATCATGGTCGTGAGCGAAGGGGTATTCCCATTTGCCCCTTAGAGATCCACTACGATGCTTGTCTAAAATTAGTCAATCAACCACATTTTTGTGCTTATTTTCGACTATCCCATATTCCTCTACTTGTGCCTACTCCTCTCATAGACGTTCCAAGTGATATTTTAAAGATAAACTCTCACTGATCTCATAGGGGACAAATTTTGGAGGAAACAAATCGGAATGAACTGATATTTGTAATAGAACACGAAAGTCTAAAATCTAAGATACACTTTTAGCACGTCGAATAGTCATTTTTTTAATAAGGCTACCCGCGACTTCGTTTCCATTTATGTTTCTACTTGTGACCTGGTTAGACAAAGTAACAATAAGCAAAACGATAACGAAGTTCGAAAAGAATAAAATGTATGGGTTTGACATTAGACGCGATAAATCACGTGGTCAATCCTATACATTTTGTTCCTTTCGACCTTCGTTATCGTTTCGATATTGTTACTTTGTCTAAGCCCCCTGTCCCATACATTTTATTCTTACCAAACTTCGTTATCGTGGTGATATCTTTACTTTGTCTACGGCACCTGCCCTCGCTTCGTTTCGGATAATCCTTTCTTAACGGATGCCTACGTCATAACATCTACCTTGTGATGGTATGTGAATCTTGTCAATATCCTTACGTGATAAAGGTAACTCAGCACTATCAGAGAATCGCTACCCTGAACACGTATTTATGATAACACTAGCTGTGCCAGCGACTTCGTTCGCGTTTCCCCCGTTTTTTACACATTTTCCATTGTATCTTTGCTCCTATTGGTCGCAGCGTGATGTTATATAGCCTAAAGCCTTCCTCGATAAATGGTCTATACAACGCAAAAAGATTTTTTCAAATCGAACCAGTAGTTCCTGAGATTAGCGCGTTCAAACAAACAAACAATCAAACAAACAAACAAACAATCAAACAAACAAAAACAAACAAACAAACTCTTCAGCTTTATAATATTAGTATAGATTAGTGTACAAGATGATGACTTTAAGTAAATATATATGGATTCCAGAATGGACAGTGTTTAATTCAACTCCCATCCATCTTTTAATATTACAACCTGCCCCGACCAACCTGTTCTTGTCGGTAGAGATCCCGTGGCTCAGGATGAGCTGTTCCAGCATCTGCAGGCGTGAGAGAGCCAGCCGAGGATGCATTGACGCTGCAACCGGACGCACCAGCTGCTGAGGGATGAAGTGAAGGCTCCTGGGAGGAAACAAAGGAGTTTAAGATAGGATATTAAAAAATGAGGCTATGATCCCGGGCTCTTCAGGTGGGGCGCGAAACGGCATTTAAGCAGGCCTTCAGGGTGAGTGCGACAGGCTCAATATGGTCTATTGTACCTGACGACCTCATATTTGGATCTCACTACCGCTTACCATGAGGTGAGGTCATCATGTAAACCTTTTATAAAAAATAATCTCGGACATTTGCACACACGGTCATCTGACCATACAAGTATTTGTCCGGAGTGGGAATCGAACCCACGATTCTTGGAACCGTTAGCGTGGGTCACTAACCACTGTTCCACTGTTGTCAATATTGTTATACTTCTTTGAAATATGGTTGTTCACTTTTTTATTTTGTTCAGATCCACGCTACTTTGTATGCATCATACACAGAACTCTTTACACAGGTGTATTTTATGTGTATTTAGCTATCAGGTCTACGGAGACAAAAAATATAGTATAAATTTTGTATGCACATTCGTTTTAAATTTTTTACGCTTTGAAACTGGACTCGCACAACATTGACACCATCTTTGTAAATCCTGGAGTGGACTCGGGTGCGATATCATACAAAATTCCCTACGACTGGTATATTTTGTACTAGTCAGCGATTTCGTCCGCATTTTGCCCCGTTTTTACGCATTTCCTAATGTATTTTTGCCTGTTGGTTGCAGCGTGATGATATATAGCTTAAAGCCTTCCTCGATAAATGGTAAATGGCATTTTTAAATTCGAAGCAGTAGTTCCTGATACTAGCGCGTTCAAACAAACAAACAAACTCTTAAGCTTCATAATATTATAAGTATACATAAGCCCGCGCATAACGTCCGCGTCAGCATTGGCCCTTAAAGGTTCCTTGAAGATGAATGAAGGGATCATACGCGATATTAGGAGTAGCAAATCCATAGCTATTTACTGCCCGACGATTCGACTTGGTTACACCAATGAACCAATCATGGTCGCGAGCTAACTGGCGCCGCCCGTCTCCATCTGCCACAGCGGTTGTGAATTTCTAAATCCACCCCCGAACCAGCACTAATGTCATTTGTACAGATACCCACAATGGTTCGCTCGCGACCACAGTTACAAATAAATAAATATTGCACAACATCACATACATTGATCTGATTCCGTGGTAAGTAGCTTAAGCACTTGTGTTACGGATATCAGAATCAACAGTGGATACACAAATAAACTTAATTATATTTAATAATACACCCAGACACGGAACAAACACGCCTTTTTCCCAGAGGGGTAGGCAGAGATCACTTCCAGCGATCCACTTTACACCTCTGTGGGAAACGTGATGTGACGGGTTGTGGACCACGTCGCCGCCACTGTTCCACCAAGCCAGTTTTTTGTAACTCAGTCGAAACTTCGGGCAGTAAGTAGCTATGTATTTTCTACTCCTTATATCGTAGACCCATAAAGACAAATTTTAGTGTAGGTAATGGAACGCGAATGTCTAAAATCTTATGAAGTGATCATGTTGCCAATACCGACCTGACTGGGGGGCAGTCTGCCACCGTGAGCACGGTATGCTGGGCTGTGGAGTGCACACGAGGTGCAGGGTCACCGCACGCTCGCAGCAGCTCCGGGAGGAGCTTCTCTAGGCATCTGCCTACCTCGGCACCGCACACTCTGGAATATGACAAGTTAAGGATCAGATGATTGAAGACAAAATAAATATAAATATTACACAACATCACATACGTTGATCTGATCCCGTGGTAAGTAGCTTAAGCACTTGTGTTACGGAAATCAGGATCAACAGTGGATACACAAATAAACTTAAATATATTTAATAATACACCCAGACACGAAACAAACACCGATGTTCGTCACACAAATATTTATCCCGAGTGGGAATCGAACCCACGACTCTTGGAACCGTAGGTTTTGAACCTGAGTCACTAACCACTATTCCACCGAGCCAGTCTAAAATACACAACGGGATCTATTATCTTTAAAGAAAAGTTGTTGTGGGTATTATTTCTTCAAAAATTGTGGTACCGTATTTAACTACTCTACTACTAACACGACAGGAAAATGTCACATGGTTAATAGGGTGTCTATATTCAGTCCATTCAACGTTAGACATCATCATTAGCCCATTAGACGTGCCCACTGCTGGGGCACGGGCCTAAGCTAGGGCGATAAGGCATTAGTCAACCACGCTAGCCAAGTGCGGGTTGATTGACTACACAACCTATGAATTTCTTCGTTGGGGTGCAGGTTTCCCTACAATGTTTTCCTTCACCGTACCGAATTATCGTACAAATGAATTTCAAATTTGAAAAATACAGTGGTACGTGGCGGGGTTTGAACTGGCGTCCTCTCACATGGCAAGCAACGACCTTAACCACTCGGCCCCGGCTTTTTCATTTGACGTTAGACAAAACATTACAAAATTCCAAAAGCAACATACCTATCAGGAACGAACTCTTTGAACAGCACCCTCACGACCTCATTGGCCTGGCTGTAGACCGAGAACACCTTATCCCTCAGGACTCTCTGCAGAAGGAGGGCGGCGGCTCTCGCGGTCTTGTTAGGGGAGGTCTTGGTGCTCCCGTTGGAGGGGGAGGTCAGTTCTGCCCGGAGCCGGGCCAGCCCTTCCTCTTTATCGAGGTAGTTTTTGGAGTAGAACTTTTCTACCTGCGAAGTTGAGAGAATTTTTTGTTTGATTATGTTTGATCTTCTGGCCGCAAAGAAGCAATTTGAGTAGTTAGTATAAAGTCTATTTGTGAGATCGGGATAGTTCAAATAGTCATATAGATAGCAGATACGATAATTTGATATTTGACTCTTCTTTGTTTATTAAGAAGATTCCAAATGCCACCTCCTCCAGAGGCAACCTCCACTGTTCTTTTACCAACGAGTATCGATAACCCTACCTTTTGATATGTATTTGAAAAGGTATCAAGTAGCATCCTCCAAAAAAGGTAGGCTACATCCAAAATTAGTATGTAACTTTTATGATAGATGGCGCCACCCATGGCTTAACAGGTACTAGAGAGACAATTATTCGGGCTTGGTATATACAGTTATATACCAGGCAGGCCAAGTTATCAGTATAACTTAGTGTATTGGAGTTCCCAAGTTAAGACGGGGAGCAGTTAAAGCAGGGGAGATTTCTGAAAAATCCTCTTTTTTGTAGTCGGTTAGAATTCGTGCCATATTTACTTACCTACGTCTAGACAGATAGAAACTCCTGGCGTCAGAGTAACCATTCCCGGTGTCAAAGCATCTGACGATACCACCGTCCGGGAGGGTAGGCCACTGTTCTTATACCAACGAGTATCTATAGATAACCCTACCTTTTGATACGGCTTTGAAATGGTGTCAAGAAGTATCCTCCAAAAAAGCTAGGCTACATCCAAAATTAGTGTGTAACTTTTATGATAGACGGCGCCACCGGTGGCTTAACCGATATCATAAGGGAACATTTAAAGGTTCTCGTACTTATTTGGCTTAATATGATGGAATTCCCGTCTGTGTGGGATTTTCAGAAGGTTTTGTGTTCGAATCCTTAAGCCACAGTGTAGCAGTTGACTTTATCTGTAATTCATAGCTCATTTACTTACAAAGTCGTTGAAGCAGAAAAAAACTACCGGCGTCAGAGTAAGCAATCCAGGTGTCAAAGCATCTGATGATATCACAGTATGTACTCCCGGCGTCAAAGCATCTGACGATACCACCGTCCTGTAAAACAGCTCAAGTCGCCTCTCAAGCCTACCAGCGGGTGTCCGAAGATGAGTATCGGCAGCGCGGCGTGCTTGCGCTCGCGCTCCGTGAGCCGGTGCGGCTGCGGCGCGCGCGGGTGCGACGCCGCGCTGCCGCCGCTGCACTCCTCCGAGCGGAGGTACTCGTTGGTGTGGGAGCTGGGGATACAGAGTTGAGAGGTTAGTTCATCATATGTATGAGAGGTGGTGGGTGTATTGCTTAAAACCCCCTTATTTGGGATGTAAATATCGCACTTGGTACGGGGATCTTATGAGGAGGGAAGAAAGCTATGTGACTAGAATAGTAATGAGTTTGTCTGTCAATGGACGTAATAGTAGAGGAAGACTGAAGAAGACATGGATAGTTATCCTACAATGTCTTCTTCGGTCTTCCCAAATCATTTCTCACGACTACGTGACGATTGAGTGAAAGAAATAGACACAGAACTGACGAATGACAGGCTCGAGTGAAAGAATAATGTTGCGCCGACCCCACTGAGCGTGGGCCAAGGGCAGGAGAGAAATGATTCGCAACTCTTTATGATTTTTGGATACGGAAAATCTTTGCGAGAAACGAAAGCAAGAGTTAAACATATCACTGGAACCGTTACCTGAAGAAGAGGACTGATTTATATGAGGTAGATAGATAATAGGTAGATTACTCGGATTAAAAATATTCTTTAGACATTACTCTCTATAATCTGTAACTAAACTTTAAGCGCATTATTTACGGTACACTATTCGAGAACTTGGGTATAACTTGGAGCGAGGCTCACAGACTGGTCATATTTACTTTTCTTCTGCTAGCCAGTTACAATAATCACTTTGTAAGACACTAGCTAGTGGCATTATAAGAATACCTACAAATAACAATCACATCATCTAAAAACACTTGATAGGCGCGTTTTTGAGAGCTCACTACTTGTAGGTAAAATAAAAAAAAATTATAACTATTATTTATCTAAGGATTTGGAGAAACAACAATAAATAATAATGTCTATGTAACGTTCTGACTAGCACCTACTAAATTGGTGCCTAAGCACTCTTAGAGTAGTCCTAATGAAAAAGTTAAATTTAAGTAACTATAGATCAAAAAAAAAATAATTCATTATTTTAGTAACATTTTTAGAGATCTAAACTAGCTTTTTTTAGTCAATCCACTTTAATTATATATTTTACTGATATCGTACACACAGATAGACAGCTAAAATAGGAGCGTGCAAAAGTAGAAGTCATATCGAAATAACATCAATTATATCTATCATCTCGTACCTCGACTCAAAGCTCTGGTTCTTTGGAGATCTAGACAACAGAATATTTATTTATTAAATGCAAAAAATCCTTCGTCAATTACGGTACAATAAATGAAACCGTCTTCCCTCATTCTAACACAAGTACTCGGCGAATCAGCTTGATAAGTAAGTACTCTGAATTCACACATCCAGTCTTCCTAAATAAAATACCAATTTAACTTATGAATGAAGCCACCATCTCACAAATTAGATAAATTAGACGCACATCGATTGAAGCTTCATATCTGTTAAATTAATGCGTACTGCCTTAAAGGTATTACTAAACTAAAATAAGAATGTATGTATCGATACTCACTGCCTTAATGCTGGTAATAATCTTTCTTCGTACGCCTCGAAAGTAGATCGAGGCCCAGCACTTTTATTTCTACGTCTCACTAATGTACCTGAAAGGAAATGGCCGCATACCATAAGAACAAACTTTACCAAATTAAGGAAGCAATATCTAATCTATACAGACTTCATAAATGATATGTGAAAAGAAAATGAAAATCTCTATATGTAAAATAATTAATAATAGCTATCTTTTTGCCTATCTTTTGAAATTGCTTTTTAAAAACAAATGATTATATATGTATCTAGTAAAAGTTTTTATTATATGCTCTATGTGGAAACCAAACCTGGTCCCTCATTTCAACACGATACATTATCTTGCTCATTTTTTTTCTTGAAAGAAAAACATAGATCAAAACTCCTACCATTGGCAGCGTTTGGCGTGATGCTCCTCCTGGGGCTGTCAGTCTCTTTTCTCAACTCCTCATCTTCTATCTTCCTCTTCACCTCTTCAACTCTCTGTACTTCCACCTTATCCACTCTGTCTTCAGACGGGAATGGCTGTATCGGTTGGAATGGCTGGGCTTGCTGGTATTGCGGGGTCGTTTGGTATTGAGGGGTTGGTTGGTACTCTTGGGCCGGTTGATACTGCGGAGCTGGTTGATAATCTGGAGCTGGCTGGAACTGCGGAGTCGTTTCGAACTGCTGACATGACTGCGACTGCTGCACTGGTTGATATTGTGGTGTCTGGGTTGGTTGGACTTGGGAGGGCTCCGGTGAGACTGATCTGATGTCTTCCACGTGTGTTTGGATGGGACTCTGAAACAGATGGCCGAAAAATCTTATCTAGGTTCTGACACAGATTGTATAATCTTAAAAAAAACACATGACTTTTGTATGCATGTCACGTTTTTTAGGGTAAGCGTTATACGGCATTCAGGCCGGCCTTCAGGATGAGGGCCACAACTCCCATAGGATATATTGTGCCTATCCACTATCAGCTGGAAGCTAGCTAGCTGTTATGAAGTCATCCTGGATGTGGGATATTTTATTGCTCTTGTAGGCAACCGAAGGTAAAATTAATTTTTTGAGCAAACTTCTCCAGTTTCTTTTATTTTCCACCTAATTACTGGACACCAATACTCACCCCTGGCATATTGCAGACTTCCTCTTCATCGTTGACGAACTCCTGCTCTGGTTCCTCCACTGGGGGGACGGGCGAGGGGATGTCCAGGCTGAGGCAGCCGGCCACCACAGACGGGGAGAGATGGTGGGAGAAGTCGTACTCGGCCGGCATCGACGAGTCGTTCCGGGGGTCCGGCTGGAATGACAGGTTTTGGAGTCAGTTTAAAGTGGAATTTTGTGATTTATTTGGATGACCTTTTGTTTCTTAAATGTTTTAATAAGAGCCGATTTTTCAATGGCCAGATAAAACTAATAGGTGAGGTAAATTATAAGAAGACCAAATTATGGGCGTTTTGTTTCTAAGAGTGAGTGTCTGTAGTGACGTGTCCTTATTTTTGCCGGCTCATAGTTTATTCCTCCGTTAAGTTTTATCTAGCCATTGAAAAAGATTTTTTAGCAATAGAATAGAATAATTTGTTTATTTGTCTTATCTTATATATGGTACGACTTTCAAGATATTTATTTTTTTACCTAATAATTAAGCTAAGTCCCTTTTCGAACAGTACTAAGGCTAGTTGTTGTCCTCTCTAAACCACACTGCCTATGCCCACACTGCCAGTAACATTATTATTGCAAACGTACTTACCTAAGTGTATAAAAAAAAGTAGCCTCGTCATTTTCACCAGACTTGCGGGGGAGAGGATGGCTCTCACTCCTAGGTTCTATTAACCATGCTTTAATAATAGTAAGTGAAGAACGGGGCAGCTTTACTTTTTATTGAAGAGAACGCGGGTGGAAGACAAGAACACCAGTCACACTCACCCCTTCCTCCTCAAACAGCCTGCACAGCTAAGGGGCCTTCTTGACTCCTCCCAGAGCGTCCGTGATCCGGTCTCTCATCCGCCTCGCCAACTCGAAGTCGTCTCGCAAAGAAAGAGGTTGGCAGTAAACAGAACACCAGTTACACTCACCCCTTCCTCCTCAAACAGCCTGCACAGCTGAGGATCCTCCTTGACTCCTCCCAGAGCGTCCGCGATCCTGTCCCTCATCCGCCTCGCCAGCTCGAAGTCGTCTCGGGCCGCGGCCGTGCGCTTGCGCAACCGCCAGCGCCCCACGCGGATTCCGGCGGCGGCGAGCGCGGAACCGGCGGATTTTAGACGGCGGGCGTATTCGAAACGCTCTTCTGCGAACGTTAGAAGATTAAGCATTAGACTAAGAACATGTTTTGAGGTTTCCAGAGATGAGAACACGAGAATTTTGCTTTCTTGTCAGGAACACAAAAACCTATGTGGAATGTCTCGTTGACCCCGAATTATTCAGGCTGGTATGATCGGTCGGCTTCGACTTGCCGATCACCACCAAACTTCCTCATCCACAAGCATATTTTGTTTTGCACAAATTTGCGCCCCCTGGTTTGCTGGTTGGACGGTACTCGTGGAATAATGCCATCGTATCATATCGTATAAATGAAAACTCGATTTGTCAAAAATGATGATTATGAGTTACATTACACATTCAAACTTTGCTCAAAAATAGCATAAGATATAAATTAGATCCAATATGTTGAAATGTATATGTTGTTGTTGTTGTTTGATGAAATATGAAATTCTAAGGTGTGTAGTCGACCAACCCGCACTTGGCCAGCGTGGTTGGCTACGGGCTGATGATGATGATGATTTTACTTGAATTCGTTCCTATAACTTACCAGCCACAGCAGTCTTCTTCTTCTCATCCAGGGTCCTCACCAGGTCAGCTATTTCGGTGTCCACGTACATCACAAAGGCCAGGTCGTCGTAGGGCGAGTAGCAGGGCTCGGTGGACGTAGGTGTTGCCTTCTCAGCGTCTTCCACTTCCTCCCCGAGGACGTTAACGGCCATTAGTGCTACCTGAATAAGAAATTGTTGATCTGGTTGTAGTCAGAGTTAAGGTTTAGGCTAAAGCAGAAACCGGCCTAATTTTAGTTTGTTCTTTTTGATGAGAAGGAGGTGCTATTAAGGTTCAGATGTGAACACATTTGTGTAATTCTTTTGGTAATCGCAGTAGTTTGGTAATATTTTGTCCATTAGTGGCAAAGGCAGTAAGAGCTGATAGGACCAAGAAATAACTAATATAAAATTAATAAAATAAATATTAATAAAATAGTTATTCCGGTGAAAAAAAAATTATGAATCACGGGACTGAAAAAGACTGGGTCAAGTCTTTTTCAGTCATAAATGTCAATCAACGGGGAAGAGGACAAACAGAGGTTTACCTGATCATCTTCATTCGCTGGTGGATGAGGCCCGGAGAGTCTTAGTTTTACGAAACGGGCGACAGTTGGTTCGGGGAGTGCTGCCGATCTGAAAGTAGTCGGATTGAATGAGTTTTTGCCTGATGAATATAAAGCACGAGAAACAATGAGGATAAACTCACATATAGTGGTAAGTTTTACTAACAAATTTAACCCGGTATCAGATCAGATGTCACGTAAATAAGAAACAGTGACTCAAGTATGCTTAAATTATAAGTAACACATTTAGGAATGGAACACCCAGCCCTTCTCAACTCCCTTGGGGATTGAACTCTTCGCTGGTCCACATTGAATCCTACCTTAACTCTCTGGTCCTTGCTTCTAGAGCCGGCCTGGCCAGGGTGACCCGGCCAACGCTGGTATAGGTGGCCCCACATGGCGTCGCCGCACCCTCCGATATCAGCCCTCCTGACACCAACACCTCCACGCACGCCGCTGTTGTAAATTACAATGATCTTACATACTATGAAGGCTTTACAGCATAGCAGAGAGCAGTGGGACAAGGCATGTCTAAAACATGCGACAAAAATGAACAAGTGGCCCGCTTAAAGTACCCTTTCAATGTGTGCTGTAAACTTCCTGCCGCACCGAAGAAAGATCTTCAACGATCCTTACTAGATGGATTGAGTAACCGAGTCATCTCACTGAGTTGACAATTTTACTTCACTGAGTGTTCATAACGCACTATTATGTATGCACTAATTTGTTGAATTATGGCGCATTTACGTTCCTGTCACTACTCACAACGATTTTCTGACGGATTTGGCAAATCCATGCTCGAATTCATAGTCCAGTCAAAATAGACAAAAATTTGTGCTAACTTAGACAAAATTCGCATAGAGCTGAAAATTGCCAGACACGATAAATACATCATAATAAACGAAATATCAAAAATCCCCATCAATCCTACTTCTGCAAAATTTTTTATTAAAGGTCAAAAGTATAAAATTAAGGATTTTTCCATTTTTCTCGAAAACAGTAAGTATTATCGTAAAAATAGGTCAAACAAAAGTTGTAGATCATACAATTTTCTACAAAAATGGTCCAGTCACTTTTTCTTTTCCGACTCACCATTCGCGAGATATCGTGGTTTTAATCATTAGAAAATTCATATTTTACATAATATGCATTCATCTGTTGATATCGTTTTTGATCGATATTATGACCTGGAATAGGTTCACTAGGGTAACCACGTTAAAAACCGCCCAAGTGTGCGAAAAAAAAACATAGGTTTTGTATGAGAACCCACTTTACACGTTGGTTTCATGTTGTTTCTAGTATTAGATGTTATAGAGGCAACTGAGATACATCATTCGTTAAAATTTTAACTGTCTAGCATAATCGCATGGGGGCCTGGAAGCGTTTGAAAATACAACTTTTTCAACTTTGTGCATCGCTATATCTCTGAAATGGTGAATCTTAGGAACAAAGTGTTTAAACATTTTTTATAGATAATTACGTGATAAGTGCTTTTGTCATACATACTTTTATGATTAAACTTACCGTTTCGCTCAAAAGTGCATAAAACTGATATTTGTGACATTTGACCTTGATTATTTTTTTTTGCAGACGTGGGATCGATGGGGACTTTTGACAGATTATTTGTAATAGTGTTCCCAACATTCATGCCAATTTTCAGCTCAATGCGAATTTTTCCTAGGTTAAATGTCTATTTTGACTGGACTATCAGAACATGCTGTCAGTCGCATAGGTATAAGACAGTTCCCGAGAATATTCTATAGCCCTCACGTATGAGCTGATGGTGTGCCAACAGCTGCAACTTGTGCACGTTGGTGACTCGCGCCAGCCGCAGTAGGAGCTCATGGGGCGGAGCGCCAGCGCTTCGCCACCCGCGCGCCGCCGGGCCCTGCGCGTTCAGCTCGCATGCCGGGTACGAGCCGTCCTCGCCTGTTAAAGTGGACAACAGAGTCAATCAGAGTAGAGTGTACCATCTGCTCGGTACCACCTTTTATTTCCATGGAAATAGTGGGTGGTGCCGAGGAGGTCACTCTGGCCAGGCCGGCTCTAGAAGCGCGAACCAGAGAGTTAGGATAGAGAGAACGTTGGTCTATTGGTAGCAAGCGCTGTGTTAGGACCGAGAGGTCCCCGGTTCCAGTCCGGAATAGGGAACGAGCGATATTTGTGTGAATTTTTCTGCTAAGAAATTATTCAGCCCGGAGTCTATGAGAGGTGAGGATGTTCGGAAAGCACGCTGATGATCGGGCGTCGGAGAGCACGATAAGACGGTTATTAGTCGTCGGGTCGCGGGACAATGTCTTCGAAATCGGGACGGGTGGCAACTTCGTGGTGTCTTGGGCAATTGGCTTATCTCAATTAAGGTCAAATAAAATAATTCACCATCAACATGTTCTCTAAGTGTCATGTTGATGGTGCTTAAAGCTAGCCCAACAAATGGCTCAGGTCCCATATGATTTGCTTCTGAGCCTCTTCTCGCAAGTTCATCTGCCTTTTCGTTTCCTTTATACCCTTAATGGCCTGGTATCCATATTAGCCTCATCTTGTTTTGCATCCCTATGTTATTAAGACACGCTATGGCATTGATGACAAGTTTTGAGTCTAATTTGGGGTTTCTTAATGTCCTAAGGGCCGCTTGACTGTCACTGAGAAAATTAGCTAGATTGCCTCGCTTTCTTATGTCCGTAAAAACGAAGTGTTGTGGTGGACTTGTGACTAACGCTTTCATCAATAATTTAACTGACATAAATACTTTATTGATTTATCGATTGACCACGACGCCCTTCAACTAGAACTACGTATTACTTCAGTTTTAATAATTGTGTAATTTTTTTTAATTTAGCCTATTTTGTTCTAATGCTGGGCAAAATTTGTCTTCTCATTTAATGTCATTTAATGACTCCCACAGGTCACTCCAAAGAGGTCCAAGTCAAACACTTATCTAGTCAGAACTGTAAAATTTAGTTTCAATGAAAGTGAACTTTGTATATCTATCTACCGTAGTTACATAGGAACTATACACCGTGAAAATTGTGTGGTTGTTTTCCCGTGGCAGAACGATTTGCCTATAGTAATACCTACTATCGAAACATACAAATTATTCCATGAAAAAACATTTTTTTTTTCAAATTTTCAATATAATAATTATCCAACTCGAAAACGAAAGAAGCTATCGTTCTTTTATAAGATGTGACGTAATCAGGTACTGCTTGCCGCATGAAATCGATGCTTAAAGCTAAAAAAGCTCTACGCCCTAAATCATAAAGCGGTTCGAACGTGCTTTCGAGTTTCGGTTAAACCTTTCGTAAAACCGGCATTTATTGATTTCAATAAAAAAGAAATGCACAAATCTATTGTGCTACTAGGATAGAATCATTTTACTGCGGGAAAACAACCACTAAAATTTCACGGTGTATTTATTCATCACTACAAAAAAGACTGAAGGCACATCTTCCTAAAAAATCGTGGGATCACTGTCTGATTCAATTCCACAGCAGCCTTGGGCCAATATTGATGTGACGCTATAAATAGGTCATGAAAATCGTCTTGAGAGGTTTCGAGTTTGTACCTAACTTGGTAGAAGCTTTAGAAAGAGCTTAATAACGAAGCTTCGCGGAAAATATAACGGTAGTGGACGAGAGAGGCTATGAAAATTATGAAGCTCGAAGTTTAGAGCTTTTTCGCATTCGCTATGATTAGCTTGATTACATTACTGAGAGCTTAAAAAGTCGTAAGGACTTTTTTAATTAAAATTTTAAGCTGTTTAAGAGTTTTATTCATTATGTATTTGTGTGTAAGTATGTATGTATAGGTATGTACATTATATAATTAAATATCGTATGCCTAAAGGTTTAGATTATATTTTTAAAAATAGGTCTAACCGATATTCAATATTCCACATGCCACTACAATTTCCCTCTAATTGGAATTGTCACAAGGTCAAACAACCAATAATATAGCTATGAAAAGCTATGAGCCTAATCATTAATAATGGTATTTGCGCTTTACTAATAAGTAGCTTTCCGCCCGCGACTTTGTCCGCGTAGAGACGTATAACGGGTAAAACATTACTTCCTTATCGCTATAAGTCGGTTAAAAAGTAGCCTATAACCTTTCCTAGGCTCTGGACTATATCTGTACCAAATTTCATTTAAATCGGTCCAGTACTCTATGCGTGAAAGCGTAACTGACAGACAGACAAACAGAGTTACTTTCGGATTTATAATATTAGTAAGGAATAGTAAGGATTTACTATGCTGCTCCGTGGGTTCTGCCTATTGTGTAAGACTGCATTGTGACAATAGATAATAATATAACATGGTTTCATTTTAAAAATACATCGTTTCAATATAAGAAATGTAATAGTAACGCTTAATTTGTTATTTGCTAGACTCCATCCATTCGGGAAATCGAATAAAGCGTTTTAATAAGGTAGGAAGTCACATATTGTTTTTTTTGCCATCGGAACAGATTACGGGACCTGCAATTTCTGTAGAAGTTCACGATTCCTTAAATAAAAAGAAATAAACATATTTTATTCAGTTGCCAACAAAGGTTGCCAACAACTATTGAACTATTTTATATTAGGTACTAATTGAAACATTTTTACTATAAAACCACCTAGTATAGTCACCAACGAAGTCATAGTATGTAGACTTACCTACAGTTTTAACGTATCAATCAATATAGTAGAAGTAGGTACGTGGGTGCCTATCGATTATTCAGTTGGCGCCTTCTTTAATATTACAATACGCTGCGCCTGCCTTAGAATTGTCGCTTTACCTACTACGAGTATGGTATTTAATATACTTCACTCAAGTCTAGACAGGACACGTTTATAATACTCCTTTTATCTTTCAAAAAGGTTTGATGGTGGCTTAGACTGGCCTGACCATCATCTAAGGACAAGCGGGATTGCAGAAGCTCTCACCTTAAACGATTCCTGCTGATAATTTAAATATGATGTATATGTCACGGCTAATACCCGAAGTGCGGTAACACCTAGTTTTAGCCGTTTTTTGCTTTTTTTTTAGCCTTTTAGCCTAAAAATATGTTATTTATTAACAACAGACACAAAGTTGCATATTATAATTTTAAAAATTATATCGGATAGCCCCAGTTTTATCCAACAGGGAATGGCTGGACCTAGTTGTAGACGGCATGATAAAGGCTAACCTAGTTTTACCCAAAAACAATCGGCTCCTACTAGGTTTAGCCATGAGTAAGTGGCTACACCTAGTTCTAACTGGCTAAAACTAGGTGTAGCCGCACTTCTGGTTTTAGCCGTAACATATACGTATATTTGAGGTTCTTTTAAAATTTTTGATTTATGGAATAGGCGATGTTGTCATAATACCTCTTCAGATCTATATCCGTGTTTTCTTCTTATTATTCATATATAAAGTTCAATCGCAAATACAATATTTAATTAAACAGTAAACCATACCAATACTTTAAATGTAATAATAATAGACTGGATCTCTGAAAATTTTTTTTGTTACTATGTTATTTTCTAAGTTAGTTTATGTTTTGTAACAACTGAATTTATGAGGATTTCATTCTCATTTATTGTTAATATATTTTGCATGCCTATGTTGGTGAAATATGCTGATCTGTATATAAATTTGTAACAACTTGAATGTAACCATATTTCTTGCAAATAAAATTATTTCATTTCATAAGAATAATGTAGGCACGTGGCTACCTATGCCCTAAGTTGCTGTTTTTACATGCTTTGAAGGTTAAATTGTTGCGTGTTCAGATACAGATAAATTATTCAATTTATTAAGTTGAACTGTGCATTACCGCGTTTCCTCGGAATGACAACTAGATATAAAAAATGCAAAATATCATTGGCTATGCTGCTTCATAATACACTTTGATTATAGCCCCAACAAACCGTTAATAAATAAAAGGATCGCTATGCATCTAAAATAGGTAGGGGAGGTGGATTCTGAGAATAAACGACATTCGCAGGTCGTGGCATAATAGTAAGTATTTAGGCATTACTTAGGTATGCTGTAAAATTTTTGTATATAGGTATACATATTTTTAAGTAATATAACTGAATAAATAAATTTCTATATTTTTAAAAAAGAAATAAAATTGCTTTTTTTTAATTGTATTTTTAGTGCTACATAGAGCTCTAATGCAAATTTAAAATTGGATATAATACCTACTATTATAATAAAAGGATCGCGGTCAAGGACGATCCAGACTAGAACGCTGTGGAACACATACAATTTGTATGTAAATTGAGGATGAAAAACTTACGAACTCTTATGTCTAAGAAAAGTTAATTGTTTGATCTCATTTTGCTAACTTATCACCTAATTTAACGTTGTTGCCACAGCAGTGGTCTCCTCTTTAAGCGGGCTTTCAAGGTGAGTGCGACAGGCTCAATATGGTCTATTGTGTCTGTCAAACTCATATTTGGATCTCACTACCGCTTTTCATCAGGTGGAGTGAGGTCATCTTGTTAGCTTATTATAAAAAAAAAATTGAACATAGTTTGCACTGTCGCGAATTAAATACATATGTTGATCACCTACTTTCATCTTACGATCATTTTATTAATAAAAATTATGAATGATTCGAATAACAATGGACATTAACAATCTATATCAAATTAAATTATCTCCAATAATTCGGTGTTAGCAAACTCCGATCATACCTAGCCTATCCACAGTCAAATTTTATTTTTGAACAAACTTTAAAAAATATAATTTACCCGGTGTTTCATGCCGGTGAGCTTAGTAATAGTATAGCTAAACATTATAATAATCTTTTTACACAAGAATAGTAAATACAAAAGCTAATAATAAAACTGACACACTTCAATCAAATTAAACTACTGCTTCGTGCCGCGCGATATAATCTTTAAAACAATTAACTGAACTATTAAATGGTTTTACTAATTGAACATTTCACGATCTAAACAAAATATTAATAAAAAATACTCACTTGTAGCATAGACGACATGGAAAGGAATCCGTTTCGGCATTCTGTGTGTTTCATAACTACCTCTTCACCACTCTCCGCAGAATCCCAACCATCTTTGCCTTATCACAAAAACAGACCGGAGAAAAAAAAACTCACACGCTGAATTACGCCATTGCGGCACAATAAAATTTAAAAAATAAACACACAAATAATTTTCTACATAGTTTTCACTGAATTGGTATTGAATAAATTATTATTCGTTTGTGGTAAATAATTTCTAATAAACTACTAAAGGCCGGAGCGTGTGAGGACGAAATTGGCGGAGAAATGAAATGCGCAGCGCAAATCAATATTTTCGCGCCTAGCCCGCTGTCAGTTTTCCCGCTTACAAACTAGCGCCATCTGTGCGGTGGTGGAGGAAGTGCGAGTTTTCCGCATTGAATTAAAACTTTTTGGTTTGTTTTTCTTTTTCAGTACCGTTTGAAACCACTAATTGAGTTTGGTCCACAATACCTAGTTGTTTAAAGCACCATGGTTCTCACTCAGATTAATCTTTACTAATATTCATAAAGCTGAAGAGTTTATTTGGTTGTTTAAACGCGCTAATCTCAGAAACTACTGGTTCGAATTGAAAAATTGCAAAAAGCAAAGAAACGATTTGAAATGTGTCAAAATACAGGGAAAACCCGGATGAAGTTGCTGCCACAGCTACATAGTCTAAGAAATGAAACAGTATGCTACTACTTTACTATTATTTCAAAATCATAGAATATATATAGAATGATAAATATGTAGGTAGTCGTATATAGTTTAGTGAATCTGTTAGTAACTTGACGTCGCATTACAATTGTTTCGTTTATACTCGGATTTGTAATTCAAGATCAAAAAAACTACGACAGATACGTCACTGTCAAAAGTGGTAAAGTCACTTATGTCACTCTCAAGTGATGATTTCAGGTTTCGACAACCTTTTCGTAATATAATTCTTTATTTTATTTAATGCCAACATCACTTATTGATAATTAAGGCGAATAAAATAATAATTTCTAAAAGTAAAAGGGTTCATACTATATCTAATAATTAAATGCATTATTTAGATATAAATTATACGTTCTCGAAATTGTATTGAGCCTGACTATTACTTGCGTATTATAACTTCTAGTAAAAAACTTATAAATAACTCATGTCTAACTAATTTTAAGAAGACATAATTTTGAGCAATAGTGGAAGAGTCGGGAAGATAAAAAAAATATTTTCTTTGTTACGGATTTAAACAACAAAAACTTAACACAAAACATAAACTTAAAACAAAATAAAATCACCACTGAGCAAAAACATTCGAACACTCGGAACAGTTACGCACTATTTCCCGATTAGTTATGATGTGTACCTAATATATTAATTGCGTCCGAGTATGTTCTTAACTTAGCTTGTAGTTTATTGCACCAAATGTTATGAATCCCTGAAGTGTTACAAGTACAATACCATGTTTGTTACCAAAAATTACCGATATTTAAGTTTTTATTAAGTCGTCTTGCATTTATGGAAATATAAATAACTGGAATTACTGATGAAAATCATAGGATAAATATTACCAATAAATTTGTTATATATGGTTGTTTTTTGCAAAAAACTTAATTTACTATTGTAAAAATATTTTATTGCAGTGGCAACCTTGTAGTAGATTTTTTGATCTTGAATTACAAATCCGAGTATAGTTAGAGGAATTAAAATATTCAGAATTGACTAATCATTTATTCCCAATCATAGAAATCTGGTGTCGTTGTTCAATGGAAGCGGTTTTGTGGATCTGAAAACATAAAATAAGAAGAATTAATTATGTAAACGATTAGCGTCTCACTATGCTAAGTTAGATGCACGCGGCGCGGGCGCTCATACAATCTGAAGCATTTCTACCGTGCTTTTTTTTCATTACTGACATACGATGATGGCTTTGAGTAGCTTCGTCATCATCACCGGACTTGCGGGGGAGCGGATGGCTCTCGTTTGATCTGCCGCGTTCGCCACCGCTGCAAACTACATACAGCTTGCAGCCTTATAGCCGATATCTATGTAACTATGTACTTTCTTTCATAAACGAACACTTACAAAACAAGTTTGCTCTTTCAGCTGTCACTTCGCAGAGGAATCGCCCACCCGTCGTCCATCTTGAAGTCAATAAACCTGAAATTTACAATAAGATTTAAATATCTTTTTGATTTTATTTTTAAGTTAATACTGTCATCATCATCATCACCCCATTACTGCTAGGGCATGGGCCTCCCCTAAGCTAGGGCGATAAAGCCTTAGTCGACCACGCTGGCCAAATGAGAGTAGGTTGACTACACGACCTAAGAATTTCTTCGTAGGTGTGCAGGTTTCCTCACGATGTTTTCCTTCACCGTTAAACACGCTGGTATTCGACGCTTTAACGGTGGCACTTTAGTGGCGTAACTAAAGGTACTAACTAACTGTTAATGTAAATTTAAGTAATCAAATTTCTGCGCAATGTTTGAAGTTTTGTTTATGTGTGTTTTTTTATTAAATATAAAGCTAGCATAGCCCGAAACGGAGTCATGTGTTTTGAGGCCCAGATTCGTATTGAGCCGTTATGTTAGGTAGTTTCTTTGTAGTATTGCATGCACCTAAGAAAGCTTTTTTCTTTCGATGTATATCAACTTACTCATGGCTAACTGTTGTCCTGTAGACACTTCCGTAAAGGAGCGTCGTCCGCAGTATACATTGGCGGTGGCTAGGGTAGGATCCCCGCTACTGGACACGAGGAGACGGTCCGAGGAGCAAGATGGAGTCTGCAATTGAAAAACATATTCTGGTTCATTTGTATGAAATGGAAGAAGTGATTCAATGTTCATTTGATCGTTTTTGTAACTGTTAGTACCTAGATTAAAAATATGATATCAAATTGTTAGTAATGATGTTAAGTTATTGAGATAAAAAAATCATACTAGTTTCAATAGGAAAGATGGTTGGAGTGTTCCACCTGCTTCGGATCCTATCATATCTGTCCGGGTTATTGGTAAATGTCCGGGACATATTCAGTTTTCTAATCTTAGTAGATTCTTTGCCCCGAACCCACGTCTTCTGACAAAGCGGTACGTCAGTATCATCAGGTATTAATCCATTCGATCTTTTCCTGGGCAAAATATAAGAATCGACGCTATGTTAACCGGACTCATACAAAATAGACCCGTCGCGGCTAATTTTGCATAAATATTATAGCTCTAAAGCAATTATGTAATCTGTGACTAATGGCTTATTTTACGAAGGGATACACTACGTCCACTGTGTGAAGGGGCTTTGGACTTTAGTGGCATAGCTACCTTTGAAGTCCCCAATGACATGGGCTCCTAAAGTTTATTTAACGTGCGAGTTCTTTACTCTTCATTTTCACGCCCTTGATAAGACTTTACCTATTTTGTCAAGTCTTTCTTGGCCTTGACCTGTCGATATTCCCATTCATACCTACCGGTAGATATTTTCAAAGTATATATGTTATAGGCAATGTGTATAATCCGGTATTCGTTCAGGCAATGTGTATAATACGATTAATTTCACACATTGCCTAGGTATTGTATAAAATGCCCGAAGTGCATCAGGTAATGTGTATAATGAACGACCATGGGTAGGACCTTAAACATTTTTATTTATTTATTATTCAGACAGAATTAATTAACCTTAATCTCGGCATATTTTGAATAATATGTTATTGTTTTGCGTAGAGGGGTTAGGTAGCATTGGTTTTGAGTCCGTCCATTAACACATAAATGGTCCATCCGCCCATCTGTCACCAGGCTTTTACTCAAGAACAGTGATATCTAGATATGTAGTAGTAGTAGCAATTTGTTGATCATATACATACACTAGCTGTGCCCGCGACTTCGTTCGCGTGAACTACAGATATAACATATAAAAGGGTTTTCCCAAATACTCCTATTACCGTGAGAATTTTTCAATATCGCGTTGCAAGTTCCTAAGTTTTTCGTTTATTAAGGTACTACTTACATGCCAAATTTCAATCATCTTTCTTTCGCGGTTTAGGTTTTCCATACAAGAAGATTTTCCCGCTAATTCCCGTTCCCACAAGAATTACGGGAATTTATTTCTTAGTGCACCTCTACGGTTCCTTAGCTACGTTATTTCCAAATTTCAAGTGCCTACGTTAAGCCGTTTAGGCTGTGCGTCGATATGTCAGTCAGTCAGTTTCTCTTTTATATACTCGTATTTATATGTTCCCGGACAAACCCTATTTCAGAACAAGCTCGTTTGGCCTTGGATAAACTATGTAGAACTATCGAGCTCAGGACTTCCACCCTAGACTGAGTTAAAAAAAGAGTCCTATTTGTGTTATTTTTTTTTAAACCCTTATATACCTGTGACGGAAAAACTAGTTTAGCTAAGGCCAAACTAGTTTGTCCTAGAACTGTTATGTGACAAACGCTCAAAACGCAAAAAACACGGCATACCAACCGATAAAATGCAATATGTTTAATCAGCGCTATCTGCTTGTGACAGTTAAAATTAGGATAAGCTCTCAAAAGATCAGTAGGTATCTATCTAACTAACCAAATTACGGAGAAGAAAAATCGATTAAATACATTACCTAAGCTTCAACCGGCATTCTATACAATGCCTAGGTATTCTATTCATTTCCTAGGTAAAGTGTGAAATACTTCAAACATTGAGTATCATTTCATACATTGCCTAAGCAACCTCGGCATTCTATACATTTCCTAGGCATTGTATAGAATGCCTGCATTATACACATTGCCTATAACATATATAAGTAAGGCGTCCGACCGATTTCAGCCATGGCGGCCGATCTCAACTGAGGTGAGCCAAGTACACAGGACATATTATTATAGTGCACAAGTGTGCGCGCAAACACAAGTGCACCCTCTATTCCCTTACTCTCATAATTCGGTGAGACGGCAATCCGACATGACCGATGAGAGATCGGGCGCAGGACCACCGGCTTAACGTGCTTTCCGAGACACGGGCATTCAACCGCCAACTTCCTAACTCCGAGTTGAGTAATTTCATTACAGTAAAACTCCCATAAATTTTGTCCGACCCCGGACTCAAACCGGGGACCACTTGGTCCTTACGCAGCGCTTGCTACCAATAGACCAACGAGGAAGTTATATTCAAAGTATAGACCTACTCGTACCTGTGGCAAAACAAGCTCGGAGCAGTTGAGGCGGCAGACGAATCCAGCGGGCGCGGCCACTACCCACCGACATTGAATCTCTGTGGAGTAATTCCTGGGATACCCTGGACTATACATGTAGTACGGTCGTTCTGGGATAAGCTAGAATAGGAGAGTTAATTGTTTGAAATAGAATATGATAAGGCCTCCGACCAATTTCCGCTATTGCCGTCGATCTTAATAATGATCAGCCAACTGCATAGGATTTTAGTGCAGATATGCGCAAACACAAGTGCACTCTCTGTTTTCTCACTCTCATAGTTCGTTGAGACGACATGACCGATGAGACATAAGGCACAGGACCACTGCACCGGCTTAAAGTGCTTTCCAAGTCACGGGTGTGGTGCATACGCCAACTTCCTGACTCCGGGCTGAGTAATTTCTTAACAGAAAAACTTACATACACTTTGCCCGATCCCGTACTCGAACCGGGGACCACCAATAAAGTAACGAGGCAGTCAAAAAATACAATACGACAGTCTGAAATGTGTAGAGCTCACGCAATTTTTTTAACTTGTGTGCCCGGAAATCGTATCTGGTATTTTGGATATCAAAAGCACTATGATTCTCAAGATGCGTAATTAGTAAGCCTGGATGAATAGGCCTAATGACTTATTAATACATACTACTTAACCCTGGTAGATTAACTTTGATCACCTATTAACCCACATCATAAGTCATTATCAGCTGTAGTGATTAACCGAGTTTAGATATAGTATTTTTTTATTTATTTGCGCGAAACACATTTGAAATAAAACTAATTTTACGGATTTTACTCGCGTGGATTGTTATTATAAACATATTATTTAGAGACCCGACGTTTCGAGCTCTACGATATCATCTTTCATCTTGCCCGTGATAACACGTGTAAAAACTCGAAACGTCGGGAAAATAATATGTTTAGAATAAGAATAGAAGTTTTATATCAAACGAGTTTAGGTAGTAAATCAGGTAGATTTTTGTTTTCATTAGGCAGTAGTATACTGTAGGTACTTACATAGTTTCTGTATTCACATCTCAGCACTGCCCCAGTCAAAACGCATAATGTCAATATAAATGTGGCGTGTAAGAGTCCGCTCATAATTTCGACGATGAAAACAATGTTATTTAATTGTATCTTTCTATACTTCTGAAACGAAATTTATTTCGTTTTAATAGGTACTAGTGACCCATAATCACTTTTGACTAGACTTGTTGGACTATCCTTAACAATAAGTATTAATTATATCAAATAAACTATTATATATTAAGTATGAGTATAAAGCTATAATAGGAAACAATAGTGTTAAGTATAGCAAGGTTTGTTAGTCAGTATACGAGGCAATTTATATCCCCATATTATTTTGAATCAGTGAATGCAAAAATAAGTCTCATGAATGCTAAATATTATTTCAGGTTCCCTCACGATAAATTCTTTTCAAATTTGTAAACACAGTGGTGCGTGGCGGGGATTGAACTGGCGACTTCTCTCATGGCAAGCAACGACCTTAACCACTCGGCCATCAAAGCTTTTTTTTAACAACAACAATAATAATATCCATTCATCATACCTGACAAATGCATAAAAGAAAAGAAGGTAGGTACGGATACCTACACGTGTACGGATACCTACCCGTGTAGTCACTTGCCTCTTTAAAGTGTTATACACCGCAATAAATATCTTCTATTTTATTCTGAGATACACACTTATCTTATCAAAGACAATCTCGCACTGGAAAGACATAAGATGGATATAACAAGAGCTCTCCTCATTATCATAAGACATGGTAATGTCAGACACAGCATGTAAGAAGATAATAGACTCTGTCGAACGAAGTATAGCCACCGTGACAAGACGGACACGGTTTTCGATTATTCTCATTAATACACGATCTTTTTATAAAAGTCAATACTCTCGGACATGAAAGCATATATAAATAGACGAACTATATATGCAAAGATTCAGAATTGTATGACTAGTTAATCTGTAGATTACATAACAGGGCTTGAGAGTTTTTATTGGATGCCTAACTAATAATAGAATACCAGGCTACAGAAAAATCTGTAATTGTAAATAAACTGTGCCTTAGAGTTACGTCTGTGAGTGCAATAGAAAATAATTTGAGTGTGTTACGATAGACATGCAAGAGTAAGTTACCTAGATTGCAAAACTACCCTGATTTATTCCAAAGGTCTAATTATATTTGCAGGCATGATACAAATAGGCAGCAAATAGAATAATTACATTGTACTCACACCATTTGTATCAGCTATTCATTGTTTTAGCACCTTACACATCCCAATTTAACACTACTGTACAATACCCAAAATCCAGAAAAAAATACAGGTATCATTTTAAATATTTTGAGACTCCCAGTCCTATTTGCTAGTTGCAATTTGTAAATAACTAGTGATCCGCCATCGCTTCGCTTCGGGTATATTACACACGAAAACCTTCCTCCTAAATCCCTCTCTATTAAAAAAAAGCGCAAAAAATCCATTGTATAGTTTTAAAGTTTAAGCATACATAGGGACAGACAAGTGCGGGAATCGACTTTGCTTTACACTATGTAGTGATTTAGGAAATTAGGAATGAAATGGCTGAGAAAGAAAAACGAGCAGAGCCGAAGTGTTTAAGGAAGGAAAATAAAAGACAGCATTGAAATCATAAATTATTTCCTGCAGTAGTTGGCTCCGGGTGTGTTGGCGACGATCCAGTCCAGCAGAGCTGGTACCCTGGAGTTGATGCCAGGACTGTTGGACGCGCAGAACTGGCCGTAGCTGATGATGCCGACGTTGAAGAGGAGGCCAGTAGACGGGTCTGTGTAGAGGAGCGGGCCGCCGGAGTCGTCCTTGAAGAATAGATGATAAAAATTAATAAATTGAAGAGACCGAATTCCAAAATTGGTTCCATCCTTGAAGAAGAAAAGATAGAAAAAGTACCAAAATAAATATAGACTGTTATTCAACGCGTTAATATCTGCAACAGTCAGTGAATTCAGATACAGTATTGTAGCTATTAACCTAACCTAACAAAGCAAATAATTGCAGAACAAGTTTGTCGCGAAAACCCAAGTAAAAATAGGACTAGATAATACCTTTTATAAATGTAATCATTGTCATCATCATCATTTAAATGGTTTGTGCCGATTTGGAGGTTCGTCGAAACAAACTAACAGACAAACAGAGATACTATTTCTTTTTAAGTAAGGAGATGTGTTCTATGACTCACTTCCTGCCCCTGACTCGGTTTTTAGCGTTTTTATTCAAAGTTCAAGAATCATTGCCTCTACAGTTTTATTATAGTGTAGGTTCGGGTACATTTTGCCTCGGACACTTGGCCGGTGGAATGATCTTTCACCAATCATGGTCACGAGCGAACACCGCTCATTTTTCGTCGAGCAATGAGCTACTCATAGCTATGTATTCTTTTTTATCACATTTAGACGTGAAAAAGAAAGGGAAGCTGAAATTTCCCAGGAAATCTACCATGTTTTGTTTTAATGAGCTCCCTGTTGTTTTGTTTTGGGCGCTCATTTAAACAAAACAGCATGATAAATATCCTGGACATTTTCAGTTTTCTAATGTATGTAACATGAGAGTTTAAAATTATATACCAAAAAAGGGTTGGATTTTTCTTACCTGACAAGCATCTTTTCCACGAGTAAAGGTGCATATCTGGCGAGCAGAGACGCTAGACACCTGTGACCGACACGTGTTCTGGTTGATCACCTGGACATCCACCTTCCTCAGGACGTTCGATGTCGGTCCGCCAGGGAATTGCGTGCCCCAACCTACGATATGATAGTATGTTATTTGCTTAAACACTAGATACACATTTGACAAACCTAATTTTATGGATTAAACTCGCGTGTAAAATAAGGCGTCCGACTGATTTCAGCCATGACGGCCGATCTCAATTGAGATCAGCCAAGTGTGCAGGACGTATTATAGTGCACAAGTGTACGCGCAAACATATGTGCACTATCAGTGATGGTAAAATTCGCATTGGTGACTAAACACCTGGATAGCTCAGTTGGTTAGAGCAGCCGACGCGATATCAGAATTTTAGACATTCGCGTTCCATTACACTAAATATTAGTCTTTATGGGTCTATACGCGTTATTAGGAGTAGTAAATTACATAGCTACTTACTGCCCGACGTTTCGACTGGGATACACCAATCGTGGTCGCGAGCACTAATATTACGACTAATATTTAGTGCGATATCAGGAGTTCATAAATGCGATATTTTTTAAATTTAAAATTTACATTAGAGCTTTAAATAGCAGTAAAACAACAAATAAAAATCTACCAAGCATAACTTACCTAACATAGTAACCGTAGCTCCGGCCAGGTCACTATTGGCATACTTGAAGGGCATGCACACCGGCCCTACTCGATCGCTGAACTGTATAGGTCCGTTAACTGTCACAATGGCGACGTCATAGTCATAGTTGGAGCTGAAAAAAAATAAACTTACTATTAAAAGGTAGAGTATGCATTGGAAAAGAAGAAGAAGAAGAAGGAACATTGCAAGCGCTATGTAAAGACCGAGAGGTACGGAATTTCCACGCGAACGGGAATTAGCGGGAAAATCCTTTGTATGTAAATCTAAACCGCTTAAGTTAGACGCTTGAAATTTGGAATACCTTAGTATAAAGCTTAGTTGCAACAGGATATTTCAAAATTCTCAAAAAAAATGTAATCTGCGTAAATACCTATTCCACGCGGACGAAGTCGCATGCATAGTTAGTAATGTATAACATCTTAGAAGAATGAAATATAATGTTACACTTACGTTGTAAATAAAGGATGTTTGACAATACGGGACACTGCATACGCCTTAGTTGCTGGTGAATCCCCTGAAATAAACAAAATGATAGAGTACTTTGCTTGCTACGAGTAAGTTCCTCTTGCTAAAACTAAAAACTATTAAAGTATCTTATTAAAACAAGACCAGTAACGCTACCATGAGTTTAAAAGTTACGGACTCAATATCGCCTACGTAAATATGTCTATGAAAAACTTGTTCAGCGCCCCTGGTGGTTACGCTAAGAATTAAAATCGGTCGTATGAAAAAAAAAATCAACTTGATAGGTTTTTAACGTACGTAAGTTTTCGAAAGCCAACTCATGGTACCGCTACAGGATACATAAGAAGATGTCCGACTGATTTCGGCCATGACGGTCAGGGCCATGGGCCATCGAGATCAGCAAAACTGCGCAGGACATTCACGAGTATAGTATCCTACATTATCACACCCAGATACGGAACAAATACCCATTTTCATCACACAAATATTTGTCCCAAGTGGGAATCGAACCCACGACTCTTGGGACCGCCAGCCATAATCACTAACTACTGTTCCACCGAGTCAGTATTACACTCTCATAGTTCGGTGCGTCGGCATTTCAATGCCATTTTTTTACTTTAAGCAACGAAAATGGCTTTGTTTCTCGACAATTAGCCCTTGAATACTTCTTAGAGTATTTGCCTCTTCCCACTAAACCCATAAGTCCCGTAACCCCTCTTCGTCATGACGTTACTTGCGTCATATTTATGTCGCACTGCCAAACCATATACCAAAATCTTGAAATCTTTTATTTTCATTGTAAAATGTGCAAAAGCAGAAATTATTTACAAAAAACATTTGGTCTCTGGATACTTGTACATACTTGAAGACAATCTGATTTTTTTTGTTGACTCTATCTAACGAAGCACTTAACTTAGTACCATTTTCCTGTCTTGTGGGTTTGCAACCTAACCGCACCCTTTTTTAACCTTAGATTGATTATTTACATTAACAACATCTAGGATGAGCAGAATAAGCACGTGTGCTTGAACAAGACGTGCTTGTAGACATGCGAATGAAAAATGGAATATATAAATTAAAAAAATCAGCATCATTCTCCTGCCCTTGTCCCACGCTACTTTGGGCCGGCGCAACATGTTTACTACCTTTACTCGGGCCTGTCATTCGTCTGCTCTGGGTCTACTCCTTTCGCTTCCATATCACTCCTCTCACGCAATCCATCCATGTCTTCTTTGGCCTTCCTCTTCTATTACGTAGAAAAATATGATAAAGTCAACAATTATGATTATTGCTCTGCCCTTGTCCCACGCTAAGTGGGGTCGGCGCAACATGTATACTTCTTCCACTCGGTGCACTATGTGTACTTCTTTCGCTCGCATATCATCTGTCACGCAATCCATCCACGTCTTCAGCCTATAAAGCTATTTTTTCCGTTAAAGTAACGAGATCCCCTTCAAAATGTTGAAATGCATTTATCCCTCACCTGTTTTCACATCATGTTCTCCTACGACGACAGCAACTTCCGGCTCTGTAAGGTGCTCGAAGCAATGTGCCGCTGAGAGAACGTGCATGGCGCTGATAATGACTCCGCCGCACTTAATCTGGACTATTGCCTTTTCGACAATTCCTGCCATCATCGGGAATTCGTTGATGCCCGTCTCTTGACCTCCGACTATGCGGTTCTAGGGAGGAACAGGTAATTTAAGACCATAATTGATGATGATGGACAAGGTAAGAAAAATTTATGGTACAAGACTGGCTCGGTGGAACAGTGGTTAGTGACCTGGCTGGCGGTTCCAAGAGAAGTGTGATGAACCTCGGCGTTTGTTCCGTGTCTGGGTGTGATTATGTATTTAAGTATGTATTTATAAATATATATATATGTATGTATATCAGTCTCTAACGCCCATAGTAGTTTGGGGTCAGATGACCGTGTGTGGAAATGTCCCCAGATATTTATTTTTATTATTTTTTATTTATAGTATAGTTCAAAAGTGTGCGCGCAAACACAAGTGCCAACTGTCTACTCTCTTACCCTCATAAATCGGTGAAACGGCAATCCGACATGATCGATGAGAGATCGAGCGCAGGACCACCGGCTTAACGTGCTTTCCGTGGCACGGGCGTTCAACCGCCAACTTAATTAGTTTTTCTGTAATTTCATTAAAGAAAAACTCACAAATTTTGCTCGACTTCAGAGATAGAGAGATAATAGGTACCGTTTTCTTGTAGCCACAGCTGCAGGTGTTCTGGGTACTGCTGGGCTGGGCCGTGAGGCTGCAACTGAACCTTCCACCTGGGCTGTTATTGGCTGATATCAACCCTGGAATTCAGTAATGATGTTTCTATGTTATGTCCAAAAATTACCTATTTTTTATTACTATCATGACTACCGTATTGAGGTACACGAAACTGTAATGGTTACAACTACAACTGAAAATGTCCGGAATATTCACTATGTTGTTTTGTTTTAATGAGGTGCCGATATATTTATTATTAAGCTGACCAGAGATCATGGCGCTTGCAACATGGCGCGTGCCGAAAATCGGGAGGATCTCATTAAAACAAAACAACATGGTAAGTATCCCGGCATTTTCGATTTCCTAAGGTATACGAAAATTATTAAATATCAGTGTTTTAGACGGCAGGACTAAAAGTAATGGAAGGGGAAAGACGATGGTGGGAAGAGTTTATGGCCAGGTAGGATAAGTTAAAGGTTCCCAAGGATGAAGGCATTTGAAGAACACGGCGTTACGTGGTGGGGTTTGAACTGGCGACCTCTCGCATGGCAAGCAACGACCAACTACTCGTCCATCGACGCATTTTAGTTGCTGAGCGACAAAAGCTTTGAAACAGAACACTCGTTAAGCGACACTGCTCCCGGATTTATCCGAAATCGATCAGTTGCAGTTTTACTCGAAAATCGCAACTGGTCTTTAAACAAAATGTTCGGGTGAAATCGCAACTGGGTAATAACGCAACTAACCCGCGAGTAGTCCATTCGAAAAAAAACACTGACCTATGCTGATCCTTTGTCCTGTGGAGACGGCCCTGGCGATTCCTCTGCCGCAGTAGACGTCGGCTGAGGTCAGCTGAGGGTCACCTGACTTGGAGATCATCAGTCGGTCCAAGTAGCACGAGTTTGACTAGAATTTCATACGGATAACCATTTACCATGTTTCCAACAAATAAACATATATTTCTATTTCTATCAAAAGTGTTCATTATTAACCTTTGCTGGATAATTTTCTTTTTTTTTTTTCATTTATATCGTGGCTATACGCATTTATATACAATTTATATATTATATACGATTTACAATACAATTTTAAAGAGAGTAGTTAATTGACTAATATACTGAAAATTCACAAACTACTCAAGATACTAGGATTCTTTTTATATCAGCATTCTGCAGGTGTTGTTTCAAATCACTCTTACTGTTCTTTATAAATTTATCAATACAACTAAATTAAAAAATAAAGAGTCTTTATGCAATATTAAAATACGTGACTCTCACTAAAAATAGCTAACTTTACAAGGTATATTATAGGCTATTTTAATTTCCACATTTCCACGCGGACGAAGTCGTGGGCTAGTATACTGTATAATAGTGAAAACCATACAGTTTTTAAAGCTAAAAAAAATAAAATAGTTCTTAAAGTCAATCGATAGTACGCCTTATCAACTAAAACAGCCTACATAATCAATAAGAACTTCTGAGAGGTTAGTTATAAAACAACCCCCAGGGTTTCCAATCATCATTACCTGTGGTATGACCACCTCATCACAGTTCAGTGCACAATTGTACCCCGTGGGGCACTCCCCGATCCACCGGCATTGCACCCCCCCGGAGTAGTTGTAGGGGTACCCCGGACTGTAAACGTAGTACGTTTGTCCTACTTGAATCTGGAACCAAATTGTCATATTATTATCTAATCAATGATGATTTATCTCACTTAATGATGATTTGACTCAGTCCAAATCATCCGAGGCGATAGTATCCTTCCTCCCCTTTTCCTTCCCCCGTCATATATCCTTGCTACTCGTGGGACCTTGTTAAAACAATGCACAAGGCAGAATGGCGGCGACGTGGTCCACAACCCGTCACGTCACGTTTCCCACAGAGGTGAAAAGTGGATCGCTGGAAGTGATCTCTGCCTACCCCTCTGGGGAAAAGGCGTGATTGTATGTATGTATGTATGATGATTTTTAAGGACAAGAGAAGAGACGTGAAGAGGATTGAAGTGTAATTAGCAAGTTTTAAGGGTGAGAGCCCGCTCCAGCGCCCGCGCAAGTCCGGTGAAAATGACGAGGCAATTCTAAGCCATCATCGTATGCCAGTTATGGGCTTGTCCATTAATCACGTCATACTCTATAGGGGAAAGGAGGGGTAGAAAAAATGACCAACTATCACCATAAGGGTGGCTGATCATTGGACAAATCACGTGTAAATTGCTGTCCTTTTTCCGGAAAATGTCACTAATTATCACAATGGAGGGGTCTAAAATAGGCCAAAATCGTATGACGTAATTTATGGACAAGCCCTTAGGAAAATAGGCAAATATTGGTATCCTCTCCCAGCTCATCTTTGGTGGAGATAATGAGGATAGACGAAGCAATGCGAGGCGCGAATAAAAATATTTATTATGTGTAAACATGAACCATATTGCTTTCTATAGGGCTAAGGTCTCCTAAACCTCACGCAAGAGTTTTTCTGTTTTAATGAGCTGGGGCAATGATCAAAATATCGGGTATTTTGATCATTGCCCCGTGATCATGGCGCTTGCAACAGTGCCGAAATATTGGGAGCTCATTCGTGCCGGAGCTCGCAATATAAATATTTAGTGGATAATGTTCAGGGCGATTTGAATTCTCTACTCGCCTCGTCTCGTCTCGTCTCGACCTTCCGTTGGAAAATCAACTTAAAACAGTGTCCAATTAAATAAATTATTAAAAATTACACTTAAACTAACAGTCTATTTTAACCCACTTTTGTACCCACTGTTGATACTGACATCCGTAACACAAGTGCTTAAGCTCCTTATCACGGGATCAGATCAAAGTATTATGATGTTGTGTAATATTTATTTATTTTGAAATGAGAAAACTGAAAAGTTTTACCGTCTCACAAAGTATCTATATCCTATACCTACGTAGGGTAGGCCCGTGCCCCAGCAGTGGGCTTATGATGATGATGATGATGATGATGATGATGTAGTCTAACTTACTCTTTGATAGTAGTCGCAGTTAGCATCTTGGGCAGCCGCGTGGCCTACCGCCAATAGCAGTATTGGTAGTAGCTCCAACATTTCTGAAATCAAATAAGTTACTGCGTTTAAAACGATGAAAATTTGAAATTTTCTCAAGAGCTTAAACGAAAATTACATATTTAAGCCATCTTTTACTCAATAAAATAGTTCTAAATTTTTTATTTCTATACTAATTTGATTTTATTTGTCAATTAAACTGTTATATTGGTATTTAATTGTCTTTCAATAATTATTCGACTGTAAAATGAAGGTAGTAACGTCTAACGTCGTTTCAGTTCGGTAGACTTCGGCACGGTGTTTGTGTGCGTGCGGTTAGACGTATTGTACGACTCTACGAAACTCGCACGAATCGAGACGAGCTGTTCCAAAATTGGACGATGCTATGCAATAGCTATACTGCGGCAGTCCCCGAGTGCCACACGTCTTTTTGTATTTTAAGAAGACCAAATAAGAGTCTAATGATTCAGGCCTATATAAACATAACTAGTACGAAATAGCAATTATTTAATTTCTAGCAAGCTGTGTACACCGTGTGTACAATCAACTTGACTTATGTTGTAAAAATGTTAATATGTGTTAGGTAACGTCATGAGTAACCGAATAAACAACTATAAAATTGTCTTTAAATGTATTGGCTGAAATAATGTTTCAGTGTTTTAAGTCACGTTTAATTTTATGTGTTCAAGAGTAACGACGATTTAATAGCAAATTATTACAATCACTACATAGGTAGTATGAAATAAAGTCGCTTTTTCTTCCCCTATATCCCCTATATCTTCAAAAATACGCAACGGATTTTGATACATACATACATACATAAAATCACGCCTTTTTCCCAGAGGGGTAGGCAGAGATCACTTCCTTCGCTTCATCCACATTTATCTTTTTGAGACGTTTTTTTAATAGATAAAGGGATCCAGGAGGAAGATTTTTATGTAAAATTGAAAGAAAGAATATTTATTTGCAACGATGTGGTAACAAATTGGTCTTAAAGTAGTTTTATGGATCACACATTTTTATACCTATTACTGGTATGCAAATATTAGTCTTAAATCTAGGTTAATCTATTAGCTTCTATACATTGAAATATAATATTATATTCATCACATATTTTTAATACCTACTCCCAATCCATGAATTCCTTCACAAAGTAGAAACAGTTTGACATTAGCCATGCCTGAAGGTCTTTTTTGAACTGTTTCTTAGGAAGAATTTTAATATGTTCAGGAAGTTTATTAAACAGTTCAATGCTCATATTTTAAGCATTCCTTTTATACAAATCAGAATGACTTGGTGGTTTGTACAGTAAATTAATGAATTTAGTTCTAGGTTTACGAAGAGTCATATCGGAATATTTTTTGAAATAGTTTGGCTGTGATTTAATTAACATGCAGGCTTTTAGGATGTACATGCAAGGAAGAGGTAACACGTTGAGACATTTAAAGAGAGGTCTACAGCTATCAGTGGGCTTTACGCGAGTTATCGCCCTGATACACTTTTTTTGAAGCTTGAACACCCTTTCGACATCAACAGAATTTCCCCAAACAACTAGACAATAATTGAGGACTGAGAATACATAACCATAATAAGCTGTCAATGCGGCCTCTATTGATACGGTATTTCTTAAGGTCCTCAAGGCATATACAAATCTATTATAATCTATTATATATTGAGGGCGGATCACTAGTTCGCTTCGGATACATCTCTATCTCTTAATAAATATATTTCACCCCCGTATAGATAAATGGACTATCCAACACTGAATTTTTTTTTTAAATCGGACCAGCGGTTCCGGTTCCTGATATTAACGCATCAAACAAACAAACTTACAAACTCTTCAGCTTTATAATATTAGTATAGATTACATTGCCCCCCCCCCCCCCCCCCCCCGTACCCCAGTGACGCTTACATGGAGCCTACATCGCATGCTGGCTAACTAAGCGGCAACAGCGCGAATTTTTTCTAATACTTGGATTATTAAACTCGTGATATCTTCCGAATTAAATAATTCAAAAAGTTATAAAAAGGTATTGAAGCGGTCTTGAATATAAAATAATTTATTTTGATGAGGATTAATACCAAAGTACAAATAAATAGCCTTTTTAAGCGGCGGCATATAAATTAAGTTTTTAAATTAAAAACCCCTTACTGTGACATAACTATAATATTTAGACACATGCTGTCGCGACATTTTTTATAGATGATGATGAGTTCTGCAAAGTCATAGTAAATGATTTTATTATATCATCAATAGTTTTCGCAGCGCACGCGTCGTAAGGAATTTAACAGGTCATTTTTTTACACCTTGGGTTACATTATTGGAGTTTTAGTAAGGATCCCTAATCTTTTTTAAAATATAATAAAGCCTATGTTACTCGGGGATAATGTAGCTTTCCAAAGGTGAAAGAATTTTTGAAATCGGTCCAGTAGTTTCGGAGCCTATTCATTACAAACAAACAAACAAATCTTTCCTCTTTATAATATTAGTATAGATAGTATAGAAGTATAGATTATCTTTATTAGAGTTAATAAATGTTACACAACAATTAACTATGCAACACATGTATTATATTTATGTGAATGTTTTATTAGTTAAGGGCGATTATGTAAAAGTAAATAGCTTACATGTGTAACACTATGATGGTTAGGTACTTGCTTACCAAAAACATTATTTTTGTTTTCTTCTTGTGCAATTTCAATATATTTACTTTAGAAAACTGGAACAGTTCAGTTTTCTAATGTGTGTAACCATGACAGTTTAAAATTAAATATATTTACTTCTTAGGAAGCCCTGCATATTTCGACAAAACATGACTAATCCGGTTGGTTCACTAGTGTAGAAAAAGATTTCTAAAAACCTATCAGCAGCGCTATTTGAGGATTTGAAGGTTTCATTTTGATGAATTGTAATCTTTTAAAAAGTTTTAAAGTACATACTCTGCGGGTTATCAGTATCAAGAACTAATCCATAACAATCTTGTTTTCCCAATTTAAATATGTTCATCATAATATGCTCAGCGGAACTAAGGAAATAAATAAATATTAAGTGTCCCTTAATAAACACATTTGAATTTACATGCAACCTTGTTTTCGTAAGAACAATGATAAGACTGATCTTAAGGAAAACACCATACATCCTGATGGTTATTCCATTTGAAAGCCTTTTACCAGTCTCTACTCTTATACCTACTCTTGAAAACGTCAGAAGACGTGTTTGCCATTAAATTAACATAACTATGTATTGTTTTGATGTCGCGTAAGAGTGTAAGAGGTGTTACCAGTTGGACAAATAACTACAAGTTGAAAAATAAGTTTACTCAACCGGTAATCGGTATGAAGATTAACTACATAAATTGCTGTAGTGTGCTTTTTCAGAGAAACTCTATCTGAACTTTTAATTATAGTTTTTCATTGAAGAAGAAGCTTAAAAATATTTGAATTCGTATCATTGAATTACACTCAGGGGCACATTTAACCGGCCACTTACATTTTTTCAGTTCTCTTAAAAATCAGACAAATTGAAATAAATTTTGTTATGATATTAAGTTAAGTGGATATACACGAACATAAATTAAACATTTGTAAGGTATTAAATGGTTTATTTATGACAAAAAAAAAAACTAAATGTGAAAATGGAGTTTTCGTACAACAAATTAAAAAAATGCGAAAATTAATTTAAAATAAAAGTGTACCCTACATTTACGAATTAATAATGTGTATTTGCTCCCCTGGCCCTAATGACTTCTTGCAACCGATTTGGAACCTTATTCATTATGTCTTGGATGACGCTTTGGGGGCTTTTCTCCCATGCCTCGATCGCTGATGCTCTTAGCTCACCGAAGCTGCTTGGAGCTGGTATACGACTACGGATTCATCTTTTGAGGTTGTCCCACACATGCTCTATTAGGTTCAGGTCAGGACTTCGAGCTGGCCAAGTTAATCGCTGAATATTGACGGCATCCAAGTACGCGGTAACAACTCTCGCAGTGTGCGCACGGGCATTGTCGTGCATTCAAACAAAATTGTTGCCTATGAAAGGCGCAAAAAGTCCTAATTGTGGTTCTAGGACTTCTGTCACGTACCTGTGAGCATTAATACTGCCTCCTTCAAAGATTACCAGCTCTGTACGGGCAGTGTAAGATATGCCACCCCATACCATTATAGAGCCTCCTGGTATCCTACGATTCTGACCACAGCACATTCAGCAAACCTTTCTCCGCGGCGTCTATACACGCACTGGCGTCCTAATGGACCGCGTAGAGAGATTCATGACTCATCTGGAGAAGAGAACCATCTTCCATTGTGCAGAAGTTCAATAAGCATGTTCTTGGGCAAATCTTAGTCTCGCTCTTCTGTGCGCTGCAGTCAATTCTGGGACTCGAGCTGGTCTAAATGCTCTCAGATTCCGCTCTGCTAACCTTCTTCTTATTGTACGTAGGCTTACATTTACATTTCGAACTTCAAACATACGGCAACGAGCCTCAGAAGCTGTAGTAAACCGATTTCGCAGAACATTCGAGACGATGTATCGATCATCCCTCTCCGATGTACACCATCTACGACCTTGCCCTGGCCTTCTGGTGTAGGAACTGGTCTCTCTGTAACGCCGGATGGCATCTTGGATAGTGGTTCGAGGAAATTCAAGCATCCGTTGTTTTTTTTCTACGCTGCTACGCTGTCTGAACCCAGCGTCTGCAAGTGCCACAGCCCTAGCTGCACCAGCCGCATCCAATAACATTTTTTTGGTCTTAATTTAATCACGGAACCCTAACAAGTTGATTTTTATCAAATAACTGGTACAAAAAAGTCTTAAAACAATAATTTATCCGTCAGCTAAACTAAAAAGCCAGGATGTTAAAGTGCGACTAAACTGATAATTGTTGAATAGGAACCACAAAAGTGAAGAAACCGAGGGTATGAATGTTTAATTTAATGCAGATATACTCACCATCAAGTTACGCCAAGCAATTAAATCGTAAATTAAAATAAACAAACGATATGGCTTAAAATATGAGTGGACGGTTAAATGTGCCCCTGAGTGTATTACTGTATTATTATCTGAGATGTTGACTTAGGTACTTCGGATTTCTGGTACACTTAGTTGTGCGCTATGATTGTGGATTTATAAAGACTGATGATATAGTCTCTTCATCATCATGTTTATTTAATAAAAAAAGTAACAGTAACAGCTCTTTATTATATACCTACCGATGCACATTTTTAAACTGACTGGATTTAAGAGGTCGTAGTACCCCCTCAGGACCATGTTTTACAAGATGCACGAATGTGCCAAAACAACGCAAGCAATATTAAGAGAAAAGGAAAAAATTCAACTGCCTCACCGCGGCTCGGGGTATCAAAACACCCGCACTTCCGAACCTTCGCCGTTTTTTGGCCCTTAATACTTTTAAATTTTCAACACAAGCAAAGATGCTTACCAATAAAGTAAAGTATATAAAGAACTCATAAAATCTTCAAATGACAGAATACTGGAAAGTTATCCTTTATCTATTGCAAGGGCTGGTTAGTAATCATTTTTGGTGATCTCCTCCCCCTCCAACTTGTATCGATAACGAGATCACCAAAAATGATTACTAACCAGCTGATTTTTATTATTTTACTTAGTTAATATTTATATAATGTAACGGTCATATTGTCCTACAAATTCCGTGGTACTTTGTCCCGGTCCTACGGTCCTAAATATTTAATCATTGCTACCTCTGTTAGCTACCACAATCAAAAATTTTCGCACAGGAATTTTTTGGGCGTCTTATCAAAATGAAGCTACTCACGGAAAATTAGCTTGATAGTAATCAAGTGAAAAAATACACCACGGATCCTGTACTAACACGGGTAAATCAGAAATATCAGTTCAATGCCACGATTTGCATACAGCAGACAACTTTAGACCCTATCCTCATAAGCAAAGAGTCTAATACACTAACCAACATGCTCTTGGATAAAATTGCATTGTTGAATGCGGGTTATGTATGTCTCAGATGATTAGAATTTTGATCTTGTTTGGGAATTTGAGAATAAAAAACATTTTCCTTCAGTCGGCCATTGAACTCGACGTCATTAGATTAGTCAATTACGTAGTCCATTAATTATGTTGTTTAAGAATTCATTAATATTAACAATTATCTTTGAAGTCTGACAATGTTAATAGAGAGTAAATTTTTTCAATTCATATTACTTTGCTAAACGCAAATGTGTACCAAAAGCTCAACTTTTCAGAACGTACTTTTGAGAAAACATTAATGTACCCATTTCATTGAGAGAATAATAAAAGTACAATAATAATAGTAGTATCACCATACAGTACAATAATAATAGTAGTAGTATCATTAAAGGAAAGAGGAAAATATGAACATTTTAATGAATTAACATTAATACCAATACCAAATATCGATTGACGTAGTTAGGCCTAAATACTAGATGATTAGTGCTACATGATTGAAATATGTCCTAAATTCCATAGTTAACTGCCTCGGTCTACGTTCTGTTTGTCTAATACTTATATATTTTGTATTTTATCAGAACATCGTAAAATCTACTCGTAATGTTTCACATAATTTTCTTTAAGTGTTAAAACATGGAAAAGATGACGTAGGCAAATGACCCTGGTGGGGAAATATTTACGAAATGGTTTCTTGAAGTCAGTATAGCATTGATAGACCATATTTTAGAGGGTCAGACTGACTTCTCCGATACATCGTCAATAAAATATAGGAACTTGAGTGGATTGAAAACCACTCGCAGACAAACAGTTTTTTTTAACTCGAGTGTATTTGCCAAATTTGCATGCTTGGAGTACTTCAACATTATATGTGAAATTGTGTGTATTACTTCAGTAATCTTTCAGTGTGATGAAGTCGTGACTGTGATCCGAAATTATTCTGGTTAGTTTTTTCTAATTATTGTAGCACATATGTAAACAGGTTAATGTTTTTTACTGTACTGGATAGAGTGGATGCGGACAAGACTCTTATAGTACGTAATTGCGTAAGAATATTGTTAGTAGTAGAATTGCGAAAGAAATTCATATGTACCATCATTCGACGCTTTAACGGTGAAGGAAAACATTGTGAGGAAACCTGCACACTTAAGAAGAAATTCTAAGGTTGTGTAGTCGACCAACCCGCACTTGGTCAGCGTGGTCGACTAAGGCCTTATCGCCTTAGTTTAGGGTAGGCCCGTGACCCAGCAGTGGGGACGTATATGGGCTGATGATGATGATGATGATTATTAGTACCTACCTAAAATTCAGTTCAGTCTACTGAACGCTTCTAACTTCTTTTGATGCACAAAATCATTACCCACCCATTTTTATATTTTCTTTATAAAAATAGGGTGGGTAATGATTTTATGCATCAAAAGAAGTAAGAAGTTTAGTAAGAAGAAAATATGGGGAGATACTATCCCTACCCATTTGCCTGGTAAAACTCCTAACACGAATCTCTTAAACTTACCTAATAATTACTAACATTCTATCCAGGCTATCCCGAGAATTTATAATAATAAATAATATCTGGGACATTACCACACAACTGACCCAAAAATAAGCAGTAACTGGTACTATCTATGAGCGTCAGAGACTGATATTTTCATACAAAGATAATATTACATACATAATCACACCCAACAACAAACACCAATGTTCATCACACAAATATTAGTCCCGAGTGGGAATCGAACCCACGACTCTTGGAACCGCCAAACAGGGTCACTAACCACTGTTCCACGAAGCCAGTCATTTTCAATGTTTAATTCGGTTAATGTCCCTCCGTATTAAAATATATTCTATTTGGAACGGTGATTAATAGGTATTAGTTGTAACATATGCTAATGTACGTATGATAAGCTGTTCCCCTTCAATTAAGAACAAAATAAAATTGTTCATCTACTAAATGGATCTAATTTGTAAATTCAAGAAGAAAATAATGATGAAATCCGGCGTCATGTTATTCGGGTGACTATTCTGATGTATACCTTTGCCTACCTTATATAAGGTAATAAAATATTATAAAGGTAAATAAGAAATAATGTTATCAATTTTATTTCAACATTCACATCGTATAGATCACCTATGGTTAAAGTTAAAATCGATCTCTCCTACACCCCACTAAATCAAAAGCCTTGCGTTTGGAATGGGGTGTCAGTCAAATATGATTCGAATAATCAGATAAAATATAGTTTTTTTTTTTGTTTTGCGCATACATTTATGCTATAGAATAGGAAACATCCCGCTCAGTTGGAGTTGTTCAGTTTATGTATGTAATACATACATAACAGTGAAACATACATCCACCGTTTCCTGGATTAATAACAAGGCTTCCGACCCGACTTCAGCCAACTGAGCGGGATGTTTCCTATTCTATAGCATAAATGTATGCGCAAAACAAAAAAAAACTATATTTTATCTGATTATTCGAATCATATTTGACTGACACCCCATTCCAAACGCAAGGCTTTTGATTAATATTACATTAAAGGTATTTTTATTTTGAAAATTGAATTTGTGCCCACGAACTATTTTAAATAATGAAATCTATTTTCACATTTTATTCGCGTGTAAAAAAATCACTTAATTCCCTTTTCTTCTTAACTCTACACTGGTGACCACTTTTACAGGATGTAACTGTCCTCAAATACACTTGGAAAAAAAAAATCCCTCTCACCTCAGGCTCTCCCGGCTATCTGGCAATTAAACACTCACAATTCGCGTCCTCACTCCACACTGCCAGCGTTAATTGTTATTTCACTCATTAATACATCAACAACTGATGTTGAGTGCCATAGACAGCAGGCAATCGGTATTATAAAGCCTTTCGCTTGATAACATTTCAGCCAGCCGTATCAGTTTGAGGAAGAATTATCTTTGGAGACCTTGTGTTTGATGTGTACGAGTATTACTCTGAATGTTTTATTATTATCGTAACGTTTAACGGGCTAGACCGAAATTTTGTTCTTCGTGATGTTTTGAAGGAACAATTTTACGTCATTTAGTTTTTATTATGTGGTATGGAAAACTTAATACTTTTTACATGGCTAGATCAACTTTAAATAATGCATCTGTGTTTGCATGCTTACTTTTGCACTATTGAAAGCGTGCACGACGGTGCTACCCTCATTTTGATGGCGTTTATTTCGCTAAATCTTATGAAGTGAAATTAGTACCAACGGCCGCCGCTAGCAATAACAACGGACATCTCATAATAGAGGAAGATCCCAGAGCCGCCAGACATCACTTATTTTCTAATGGACAAAATATATACGATTGAGTAGTGGTGGGGTGTACTATCATCATATGACTAGTTGCTACCTTGACCAGACGGCCATTTTTCAGATATCAACCAATCAAGGTACATAGAAACACTGCTCACCTCACTTAAATTCTGATGGCTGATTTTAACATATATTTCACACAATATCATTAAAAATCAGGTTTTATTACTCCCAGACACATGCGGTCGGCGGTTTTACCTTACAGACGCTTTAAAGCTATGAAAAAAATTTAACTTTTACTTATTAGAAAACTGAAAGTGTCCGGGATATTTACCATGTTGTTTTGTTTTAATGAGCTCCCGATATTTCGGCACTGTTGCAAGCGCCATGATCACGGGTGAACTGTAGGACTGCGAGAATGACGGTAGGTCTAAGGGCAGACATATCGGTCTACCCTCTTTCTAAGTCTTTTATTACGCACGACACCACTACCATCGTTCACAATATTGTCACTCCGAATTCGATCACGACACACTACACTCACGGTATCACATCTTTCTTCCTCGAAAACGGACACATTTTTGTTTTTACATAAACGTATTACTGGATGCCATACATTCGACAGTTGAAACCCATCTTCACGATTGAAGTTTTTGAATTTCTTAATTTCAATAGCTTCTCTGACCAGTCGTGGTATGTAATGGCGTTCTGTCGAAAGTATCTTAGGGTTATGTAACTCAATCCAGTGGTTCGTTCCCGATTCTAAAAGATGTTGAGCGATTGCCGATTTTTGTGCTTCGTTGTTTTTGACTGCCCTGATATGCTCTTTCACCCGGCACGAAATCGTCCGTTTCGTTTGCCCTATGTACGAGCTCCCACAGCTGCAGTCAATTTTATAAACGCCTGGTTTTTCCAAAGGAAAACTATCCTTCGGTGAGCGTAGAAACTGCGATACCTTTTAAGAGGAGTGAAGATAGTTTTTACGGAGAATTTCTTAAGTATGTTCGAGATCTTATCTGTCACTCCTTTTACATATGGCAAATAAGCTGGATGCCGGTCTACCCTATAATCCAGGCGTTTATTACGTGTCGGTCTTGATATTCGCCCACTATATCCATTCCTCTGTAGGACGTCACTTATGTGTTTAAGCTCATCATTTATATGTTCCTCGTCACATAGATTATATGCGCGGTCAGTAAGCGACCTCACTACAGAGTTCAGTTGGCGTGGATGGTGATGTGATTCTGCATGTAGGTAGCGATCGGTATGAGTTGGCTTCCTGTATACCGAATGGCTAAAAGAACCGTCCTCACGCACTTTAACCAACACATCTAAAAAGGCAATGCTCCTCTTATCTTCCATCTCGTACGTGAAATTCATCTTCCTGTGGATGCTATTTAAGTGAGCCAAGTAGTTTTTCACGGTGCTTTCATCACCCTCTATTATACCAAAAATGTCGTCCACGTACCTTTTCCAAATCCTAATACTATAAGGGGCAGTGGCAATGGCTCCGTTTTCAAAATGTTCCATCCATAAGTTTGCAACTACTGGGGCCACAGGACTGCCCATCGCCACACCATCTATTTGGAGGTAGTATTCGCCTTGGTATATAAAGTAATTAGTAGAAAGGCAATGTTGCACCAATTTGGCATATTCCATAGGGATATCATTCTCTTCCATTCTACGCTTAATGACTTCAATGCAGTCAGTAATGGGAACGTTTGTGAACAGTGATTCTACGTCAAAGCTGACCATCACTTCGTTCTTATTGATATTATTAAGTCGCAGAATGTCTATAAAATGCCTGGAATCTTTCACGTACGATGTGGTGCCACCCACCAAAGGCTGTAGGATACCGGCTACATGCTTCGCCAATTCATAAGTCGGAGAATCAATCTGACTCACTATTGGCCGCAAAGGTACACTAGGCTTGTGAACCTTTGGTAGTCCATACAGTTTGGGAGGTTGGAGGATTCTCGGTCGTAGGAGATACGTAGCTATCTCATCACCAATAGCCTCCCTGCACTCTTTTATGAGCTTCTGAGTTGCCCGATACGTCCTACTCGTCGGGTTATAGCTCACTTTTATAAGTACAAATGTCACTGAGTAAATCTCTGACTTTCTTGTCATAATCAGTGACATTCAGAAGCACTGTTGCATTCCCCTTATCCGCCTTCAGCACTATCACGCTCTTGTCATCTCGGAGGTCTCTCAGTGCGGAAAGCTCTTCAGAAGAAATATTTGCTTTGGGCGGTTTCGAATGACGTAAGGCAACGGCGACATCCTGCCTCAAGATTTCGGCGTCCGCCGCGGGAATTTTGTTACGTCTAACTACTTCCTCCACTGTGCCAATAATTCCTTCATAAGGGATGCGTTTAGATGTGGGAGCATAATTAAGTCCCTTCTCCAGTACTTGTAATGCTGCGTTAGTCAACAATTTATCCGAATGATTTATCACAGTGCGTCGCTCGGGTAAGTTATCATGGTAGTAGGGGACACGCTTTTGTTTACACAATAGTGACTCAAACTTACCATTCTGTTTCAAAGCACTAAGTTCTCGCGAACGTTGTGCTTGTAAGTACGTTATACGATCACACTTTTCAAAATCACTCACGGACAACACAGCACTGCATTCCAGGTGTATACTATACAACTCACACTGAATTTTGTCCAGTCGGTAACGGCAATTCCTAATCGCCTTACGCAATAATTTTATGCTCGCGTTACGTAGAACGCTCGCGGAGCCGTAAATGTCTGGGCGAGGTTTTATACGCACACATACCGGAATCAAGTCATTGTCACGACACTTCACTAAAAATAGTAAGGACTCCGATAAACATTCACACTTTTTCCGCGCGCGCTCAAGATGTTTTACTAATTTCGCAATATCCGGCCCGTACCGGTGCTCAATATACAATTTTAAACTGTCATGGTTACACACATTAGAAAACTGAAAGTGTCCGGGATATTTACCATGTTGTTTTGTTTTAATGAGCTCCCGATATTTCGGCACTGTTGCAAGCGCCATGATCACGGGTGAACTGTAGGACTGCGAGAATGACGGTAGGTCTAAGGGCAGACATATCGGTCTACCCTCTTTCTAAGTCTTTTATTACGCACGACACCATTACCATCGTTCACAATATTGTCACTCCGAATTCGATCACGACACACTACACTCACGGTATCACATCTTTCTTCCTCGAAAACGGACACATTTTTGTTTTTACATAAACGTATTACTGGATGCCATACATTCGACAGTTGAAACCCATCTTCACGATTGAAGTTTTTGAATTTCTTAATTTCAATAGCTTCTCTGACCAGTCGTGGTATGTAATGGCGTTCTGTCGAAAGTATCTTAGGGTTATGTAACTCAATCCAGTGGTTCGTTCCCGATTCTAAAAGATGTTGAGCGATTGCCGATTTTTGTGCTTCGTTGTTTTTGACTGCCCTGATATGCTCTTTCACCCGGCACGAAATCGTCCGTTTCGTTTGCCCTATGTACGAGCTCCCACAGCTGCAGTCAATTTTATAAACGCCTGGTTTTTCCAAAGGAAAACTATCCTTCGGTGAGCGTAGAAACTGCGATACCTTTTTAAGAGGAGTGAAGATAGTTTTTACGGAGAATTTCTTAAGTATGTTCGAGATCTTATCTAAACGAAAGCACAAAAATCGGCAATCGCTCAACATCTTTTAGAATCGGGAACGAACCACTGGATTGAGTTACATAACCCTAAGATACTTTCGACAGAACGCCATTACATACCACGACTGGTCAGAGAAGCTATTGAAATTAAGAAATTCAAAAACTTCAATCGTGAAGATGGGTTTCAACTGTCGAATGTATGGCATCCAGTAATACGTTTATGTAAAAACAAAAATGTGTCCGTTTTCGAGGAAGAAAGATGTGATACCGTGAGTGTAGTGTGTCGTGATCGAATTCGGAGTGACAATATTGTGAACGATGGTAGTGGTGTCGTGCGTAATAAAAGACTTAGAAAGAGGGTAGACCGATATGTCTGCCCTTAGACCTACCGTCATTCTCGCAGTCCTACAGTTCACCCGTGATCATGGCGCTTGCAACAGTGCCGAAATATCGGGAGCTCATTAAAACAAAACAACATGGTAAATATCCCGGACACTTTCAGTTTTCTAATGTGTGTAACCATGACAGTTTAAAATTGTATATTGAGCACCGGTACGGGCCGGATATTGCGAAATTAGTAAAACATCTTGAGCGCGCGGAAAAAGTGTGAATGTTTATCGGAGTCCTTACTATTTTTAGTGAAGTGTCGTGACAATGACTTGATTCCGGTATGTGTGCGTATAAAACCTCGCCCAGACATTTACGGCTCCGCGAGCGTTCTACGTAACGCGAGCATAAAATTATTGCGTAAGGCGATTAGGAATTGCCGTTACCGACTGGACAAAATTCAGTGTGAGTTGTATAGTATACACCTGGAATGCAGTGCTGTGTTGTCCGTGAGTGATTTTGAAAGTGTGATCGTATAACGTACTTACAAGCACAACGTTCGCGAGAACTTAGTGCTTTGAAACAGAATGATAAGTTTGAGTCACTATCACTACCATGATAACTTACCCGAGCGACGCACTGTGATAAATCATTCGGATAAATTGTTGACTAACGCAGCATTACAAGTACTGGAGAAGGGACTTAATTATGCTCCCACATCTAAACGCATCCCTTATGAAGGAATTATTGGCACAGTGGAGGAAGTAGTTAGACGTAACAAAATTCCCGCGGCGGACGCCGAAATCTTGAGGCAGGATGTCGCCGTTGCCTTACGTCATTCGAAACCGCCCAAAGCAAATATTTCTTCTGAAGAGCTTTCCGCACTGAGAGACCTCCGAGATGACAAGAGCGTGATAGTGCTGAAGGCGGATAAGGGGAATGCAACAGTGCTTCTGAATGTCACTGATTATGACAAGAAAGTCAGAGATTTACTCAGTGACATTTGTACTTATAAAAAAGTGAGCTATAACCCGACGAGTAGGACGTATCGGGCAACTCAGAAGCTCATAAAAGAGTGCAGGGAGGCTATTGGTGATGAGATAGCTACGTATCTCCTACGACCGAGAATCCTCCAACCTCCCAAACTGTATGGACTACCAAAGGTTCACAAGCCTAGTGTACCTTTGCGGCCAATAGTGAGTCAGATTGATTCTCCGACTTATGAATTGGCGAAGCATGTAGCCGGTATCCTACAGCCTTTGGTGGGTGGCACCACATCGTACGTGAAAGATTCCAGGCATTTTATAGACATTCTGCGACTTAATAATATCAATAAGAACGAAGTGATGGTCAGCTTTGACGTAGAATCACTGTTCACAAACGTTCCCATTACTGACTGCATTGAAGTCATTAAGCGTAGAATGGAAGAGAATGATATCCCTATGGAATATGCCAAATTGGTGCAACATTGCCTTTCTACTAATTACTTTATATACCAAGGCGAATACTACCTCCAAATAGATGGTGTGGCGATGGGCAGTCCTGTGGCCCCAGTAGTTGCAAACTTATGGATGGAACATTTTGAAAACGGAGCCATTGCCACTGCCCCTTATAGTATTAGGATTTGGAAAAGGTACGTGGACGACATTTTTGGTATAATAGAGGGTGATGAAAGCACCGTGAAAAACTACTTGGCTCACTTAAATAGCATCCACAGGAAGATGAATTTCACGTACGAGATGGAAGATAAGAGGAGCATTGCCTTTTTAGATGTGTTGGTTAAAGTGCGTGAGGACGGTTCTTTTAGCCATTCGGTATACAGGAAGCCAACTCATACCGATCGCTACCTACATGCAGAATCACATCACCATCCACGCCAACTGAACTCTGTAGTGAGGTCGCTTACTGACCGCGCATATAATCTATGTGACGAGGAACATATAAATGATGAGCTTAAACACATAAGTGACGTCCTACAGAGGAATGGATATAGTGGGCGAATATCAAGACCGACACGTAATAAACGCCTGGATTATAGGGTAGACCGGCATCCAGCTTATTTGCCATATGTAAAAGGAGTGACAGATAAGATCTCGAACATACTTAAGAAATTCTCCGTAAAAACTATCTTCACTCCTCTTAAAAAGGTATCGCAGTTTCTACGCTCACCGAAGGATAGTTTTCCTTTGGAAAAACCAGGCGTTTATAAAATTGACTGCAGCTGTGGGAGCTCGTACATAGGGCAAACGAAACGGACGATTTCGTGCCGGGTGAAAGAGCATATCAGGGCAGTCCAAAACAACGAAGCACAAAAATCGGCAATCGCTCAACATCTTTTAGAATCGGGAACGAACCACTGGATTGAGTTACATAACCTAAGATACTTTCGACAGAACGCCATTACATACCACGACTGGTCAGAGAAGCTATTGAAATTAAGAAATTCAAAAACTTCAATCGTGAAGATGGGTTTCAACTGTCGAATGTATGGCATCCAGTAATACGTTTATGTAAAAACAAAAATGTGTCCGTTTTCGAGGAAGAAAGATGTGATACCGTGAGTGTAGTGTGTCGTGATCGAATTCGGAGTGACAATATTGTGAACGATGGTAGTGGTGTCGTGCGTAATAAAAGACTTAGAAAGAGGGTAGACCGATATGTCTGCCCTTAGACCTACCGTCATTCTCGCAGTCCTACAGTTCACCCGTGATCATGGCGCTTGCAACAGTGCCGAAATATCGGGAGCTCATTAAAACAAAACAACATGGTAAATATCCCGGACACTTTCAGTTTTCTAATGTGTGTAACCATGACAGTTTAAAACTTTTACTTAATTTTACTTATTTTGTGATGCTTGATTTTTATATATGTTATTCAAACAACTATTTTAGAACGTTTTGCAAACGGACAGACCGATCCAAGGGGCCAAACATTCACCAGACCCAACTGTTTTAGATTTCTTTTTTAAATTGAATTTAGTTAAGTTTTTCTAATAAAATAGTTTGTAAGGAACAATTCTATAATTATTGCGGTCAGATGAGCAATTTTTAGTTGTTTGAATAACATATATAAAAATCAAGCATCAGAAAATAAGTAAAAGTAAAATTTTTTTCATAGCTTTAAAGCGTCTGTAAGGTAAAACCGCCGACCGCATGTGTCTGGGAGTAATGAATCCTGATTTTTAATGATATTGTGTGAAATATATGTTAAAATCAGCCATCAGAATTTACGTGAGGTGAGCAGTGTTTCTATGTACCTTGATTGGTTGATATCTGAAAAATGGCCGTCTGGTCAAGGTAGCAACTAGTCATATGATGATAGTACACCACAACACTACTCAATCGTATATATTTTGTCCATTAGAAAATAAGTGATGTCTGGCAGCTCTGGGATCTTGGACCATAAGATTACATGCGTTTTTGACAATCAGCGTCATTTCTCCATCCACCCACTTCGTACGATCCCAGTAGTATTCATTAATTGTTGAGTAATTCATGTAGCTGTTCGCAAATTTTGAATATCTATAAAGAAAGCACATAAATGAGAACATGCTGATGATATCAAACAAAGAAGCGTGGAAGAAAACGAACAAAATAGGTAACTATTTGGGACCCCTCCGGGGGGAAAAGGATTTTTTTTATTTCACTTTCTATTTTGCATGCCAAGCGATGAAAGGGGAAACTTAAGTAAACAGAAAAGTCGAAAATTTTTGTTTTTCCTTGTTTATGTCACATTTTTATAGTAGCCGGAATTAGCCTTAAAATTATCAGAATCAATCCCACTATATAGCAGCTAACAGGAAATAATGGCAAGCTCTTTTGACGCGATAGTTTGTAAGTAGGGTAAAACCAACATAGTGGTAGGAACATTTCAATTATGGCAAGTGGGTCAAGTTAACCTTTTAATAGGAACATTCACATCAACATTTTAGCATGTTTCTTTTTGATTATGAATTAAGTTTAGCTATGTATATCTAAGTAGCGGCATGCATATTTTACCCAATAACTACAGTAGGATCAAGTCAACTTACTAATAGGAAAGTTTATGTATATTTTGTTATCTTTCTTTTAACCAAAATCAAGTTCACTTGGTAGCAAATAGATATTAGAATGGGAACAAATCGCAGGCCTATTTGACGCAGTAGCTAGCCCCAGGAGTGTTGGCCACAATCCAGTCCAGAAGAGCTGGTACCTTGGTGTTGACGCCGGGCGCGCCGTATGCGCAGAACCAAAAAATCATAGCCTCTAGTTTCTAGACAAGAATCAACTTGATTCTATACTATAGTATACTTGATTCAATCAAGTATACTTAGTAAATAGTCCACCTACTAGTGGTAGTAGGTATGTAATCTCACTCAGTCGTTAGTAAGCAAATAAATAGATCAGGAAGTAGTATCAAGCTTATTTGACTCAAGAATTAGGTCCTAGTAGGGTCAAGTTAACTTATTAATAGGAACATAACATTTTAGCATCTTTCATTTTATTAGATAGAATCAAGTTCACTTAGCAGTTAGTAGGAAGAATGGGACACTTATTAGTTCTTAGATAGCTGGATCAGGAACTCAGGAAGTAGTAGGTAGCAGGCCTATTTGACGCAGTAGCTAGCTCCAGGCGTGTTGGCGACGATCCAGTCCAGCAGAGCTGGTACCCTGGTGTTGATGCAGAAGTACTGAACAACATACCGGTGCCGGGTGGTGACAACACTGATACTACGGGAGATCGTGGTGTTAAGAGCTCGAAACTTCCGGTCATTAAATAACTATGTTTATAAACAAAATTCTAAGCAAATTTCGTCTATAAAAATGGATTTATTTCGTAGGAATATTTACATTTTAGCATCTTTTTTTACTAGAATCAAGTTCACTTATCAGTAGAATAGGAAGCAATGACAGTTAGTAGTTATTAGGTGGTGTAGGTAACAATGGCATGCTTATTTGACGCAGTAGCTAGCTCCAGGCGTGTTGGCGACGATCCAGTCCAGCAGAGCTGGTACCCTGGTGTTGACGCCGGGCGATCCGGACGCGCAGAAGCGCCCGTAGCTGACGATGCCGATGTTGAACAGAAGACCGGTGGACGGGTCCGTGAAGAGGAGGGGACCGCCGGAGTCGTCCTGAAAAAAGGAAGGGATAAATATACTAATCTGCGTGGGACGGCTGGTAGGGGCTGGATGCGAGTAGCCGAGGATCGAAATAAGTGGCGAGCATTTGGGGAGGCCTATGTTCAGCAGTGGGCAGTAATGGGCTGATGATGATGATAATGAAAATGAAATAAACCTAAAGTTTTATTGGACAGTCTCAGAAAATCGAAAATCTCGACATCGTGATAGCTAATACGAAAGTATATCTGTCATGCGCTTGCATTAGCCAAATCTACGGGGCCGTTTGAAGATAGAGGTAGTCTAGAGCTGAAAATGGATTTGGACTACTTTTTAAACAACTGCTTTAAAGGAGTAATGTTATAGGTATACAACAACAACTTTACACGGTCCGAGTAGAGGTCGGTAACAAATTTATGTGAATTAAAATAATGAAATCAGCCTTAATTGTATTTCCAAAAAAACATGAGTATTTTCTATGAAGAAAGAGCGTCAAATTACTTTGTTGAAACAGCTGCTAATAAGGTAATTTACTACTACTTATTGAGTGTCGAGTTCTTGTGTAGAGTGCTGTATAGAAAATATTTGTAGAGTTTGCGTATTTTCCGCATTAAGTGAAGCTACATTATTTTTAATTTCAATTGGTCGATATTGTTTGGTTGGTGACATTGACTCTTTATGTAGGTAGTTAAAGTTATTTATGAGTAAACTTGTTTGTAATTTATTACTCGAAGCAATAATAAAATAAAAAGTAACCCATTTTCTGCATTTGTTATTTACCAAAACACTAATTCCTCTGTCCAATTCCGATAACTCAGAACACCACATAATTAAAGTTCTCAACTCCTAGTCCATAGTCCTGGCTCAAGAATCAGGAGCTACCAAATTAATGTTAGTTAACCGTGCATTATTTTAGACACCAATATTTGGCATAATCATACACACTTACGGACCAAGATCCCAGGGCCGCCAGACCTACGTCATTTTAGCAAAGCTAGAATTTCCATGACTTATAGTCTAGTATGTACTTAGAAGAGTACGCGTACTCACTTGCTCGAAAGCGGGGCCGTTTCACAGGTAGCGCGAACTAAAAGTGCTCCAAAACAGAGGCAACCTACGTCTACGTCATTTTAGAAAGTCAAATTTATGACATATATAACTACGTGGTACTATTTCCAGACTTAATTGTAAGCTGCCAGACCAATCCAATGGGCCAATTATTCAGCCAGACACCTCAAAGGTTCCCTGTGAGTGCAAGCTTGAGGGCGTATCGACGCACAGCCTAAACGGCTAAAGTTACGCACTTGAAATTTTGAAGAGGCGTAGCTTAGATACCGTAGAGGTGCATTAAGAAATGAATTCCCGAAATTCTCACGGGATCGGGAATAATCGGGAAAATCCTTTTGTATGAAAAATTCAAACCGCCTAAGTTAGACGCTTGAAATTTGGCATGCAGGTACCTTGGTAAACTTAAAGCTTAGTTGCAACAGGATATTGAAATTTTTTTACTAGGGAAGGGAGTTAGCGGGAAAAAACTTTTGTATGAGAAAATCGAAACTGCATATGATAGATGATTGAAATTTGGCATGCAGGTACCCTAAACACGAAAAGCCGCTGGCACAGCAAGTCATTTATAATAGAGAAAAATACATTATTTCCAAATCCAAAGCTAACACATTGTAAATAAAGCGGTCTTGTCAATAACACCAATAGGTCCTAATCTGTTAAACTGACCTGACAGGCGTCCTTTCCAGGGGTGAGGGTGCATATCTGGCGGGAGGTCAGCGAGGACATGTAGGACTGGCAGGTGGAGTCGCTGATCACATCTACGTCCACTTTTCGTAACACATCAGACGTCGGCCCACCCGAAAAGAGGGTGCCCCAACCTGGAATTAGGAAATAATATTGATTATATGACTAGCAAATGTAGATTATAAAAGGAATAATACATTTTAACATGGTTCTCTCATGGAATCATCTCAAATTGAGATGAATCTCGAACGTAAACATTTCTGTCAATTATCCGATCTTTGATATATCAAAATGTACGTCCAACTGTCCTTCTCCATAATTTCCAAAGATTCTATGTATCCAATATTGAGACTTATTCCATATTTTATTCCACCAAAAGACACCAATATCATGCAGACAGCAGAAAAACAATGCAAGTCTTAGTAATTAGTAACGCTCACCTAAGATAGTAAGCGTGGCACCGGTCATGTCGACGCCAGCGTACTTGAAGGGCAAGCAGACCGGCCCAACGGCGTCACTGTACGTGATGTCTTCTCCCACAGTCAGGATAGCAATATCGTAGTCATATGTCGTACTGAAACCAATGAAAACAACTACAATTTTTAAATTTTAAATTTGATTTTTGAATTTGGGGTCATGAAAGCGAATTTTTGAAATTTTAAATTTACAAATAGCTTTAACAGCATTAAAAACAACAAATAAAAACTACAATCTCAGTTAACTATTAACATAGACGATAAAAAGAATTGTGCCAAAAATTGGCCCTTGGGGAATCCCTACTCGCATCCTAAGATTACATTACTCAATTAACTTATGCTAATGAAGCGAACAATTCATGAAAACAATTAAAATAATATAACTTATTTTAAAATATATTTAGCTCTCCCGAAAAAATACTCACCTTGTGAATTGAGGATGACTTAGGACATTAATTACTGCATAAGCTTTAGTAGCTGCTGAATCACCTGGAATAAAAAAATATTAGATAAAGATCGTTAGATAATATGCACGCGCGAAATCTTAGGAGACTGGTACAATGTTTACGTTAACCTGTGTTTGTGTTGTGATTAGAAAAATTTTGTTAATTGTGAAATTACTTTGAAACCAGCGGGAACAAGCGACCTCGTATCATCCCATACATTATGACTGAGATTATGTGTACAGATTAACTACCTAAAATATTATTAACTTACACACGGCAAAGTTGTATTCTAATTTATTTCATACAATACAGAATACTAGCTGGCGGTTCCAAGAGTCGTGGGTTCGATTCCCATTCAGAACAAATTTGTGTGATGAACATTGGTGTTTGTACCGTGTCTGGGCGTGGTTACGTGTTGAGGTATGTATTTATAAATATCTATGTATGTATATCAGTCTCTAACGCCCATATTACAAGCCCTGCTAAGTTTGGGGATAGATGACCGTGTGTGGAAATGTCCCAGATATTTATTCACTAGCGACCCGCCCTCGCTTCGCTTCGGGTATATCTCTATTTCTATATAATATATTTCAACCCCGTAAGGGATTTTACATACAGGAGTTATTTCCCAATAACTCCTGTTCCCATGGGAATTTTGTAATATCGCGTTGGAAGTAAGCTTTACGTTCATTAGGGTACCTGCATGCCAAATCTCAATCGTCTATCTATATCGCTGTTTAGATTTTTTCATAAACGTTTTTTCTCTATTACTCCCGTTCCCATGGGAATTTTACAATATCCTGTTGCAACTAAGCTTTATTAAGGTACCTGCATGTCAAATTTCAAGCGTCTAACTTATGCGGTTAGTATTTTTCATACAAAAGGATTCTCCCGTTATTTCCCGTTCCCGTGGGAATTTCGGGAAATCCTGTCCAAACGGATGCCTACGTCATAACATCTACCTGCATGCTAAATTTCATCTCGATCCGTCCAGTGGCTGTGACGACTTCGTCCGCGTAGAGATGTTTAACGGCTAAAACATTACTTCTTTATAGCGCAGTCGGTTAAAAAGTAGCCTATAACCGTTTCTAGGCTCTGGACTATATCTGTACCAAATTTCGTTTAAATCGGTTCAGTACTTTAAGCGTGAAAGCGTAACAGACAGACAGACAGACAGACAGACAGACAGAGTTACTTTCGCATTTATAATATTAGTAAGGATAAGGATTTACTAGGGCGGGTCGCCCTCGCTTCGCTTCGGGTAATCCTTTCTTACCGGATGCCTACGTTATAACATCTACCTGCATGCAAAATTTCAGTCCGATCCGTGCAGTGGCTTGTCCGATCCGCCCAGTGGGTTGGGCTGTGCGTTGATAGATCACTATGTCAGTGACTTTTGAGTTATAGGTATATATTAAGATCTATCTTCCAAACTCTTACCAACAGTAACATCGTGCTCTCCAACAACCACAGCCATGGAAGCCATAGGGAAGTCTTCCAGGCAGTGAGCCGCCGTCAGCACATACCGCGGGCTGATGATGACCCCCCCGCACTTGATCTGGCTGATGCGGAAGTCGGCGAGACCCACCATCATCGGGAACTCGTTGATGCCGGTCTCTTGGCCGCCTACGATGCGGGTCTACGAAGATAATGATAGTGTAGAATACATAGATAAAGTTACAGGATGTAACCAACTAAGTGAACAAAATCTGATCACTTTACTCGTCTACTTCAATTTGAGAATATCCTACATGAAAAAAAAATGTTTGCAAGTAAATAATTTTTTATTATTAAAGAAGATAAGATCCTTGCTGCCTTGCCTACTTTTAAAAACATCGAATCGAATTAGCTATTACATAGAAAATAGAGCTTCTTATTTTCGCAGGTAACATCTCTTTTTGGATTGATTAACCATCTGATTTTATGCTGATTAAAGTTTGACGCTGAAAAAATAGGTTTAACTGCAAAAACAAACCGATTTTTTGTAGCCACAGCTGCAGGTGCTGGGCGTGGCGGTCAGGGAGCAGCTGAATCTTCCTCCTGTGCTTCTGGTTGATGATATCAAACCTGAAATAACAACACTACATTAGACACTTTTTGGCTTACTACAATATTATTTATACGTATATTGGCACAGCGTAATCTTATAAGGCTTGTAGTATTATTCTGTAAATCTGATTTTGCCTTCTGTAGGCGGACGCTCGCTGCTGATTAGAAAGGGATCCATAAAACATGGAGCGATCAGCCGATACCTGGAGCGAAACATTTTATTCAGGATGCCTCATTTAGAATTAAGATACTGCCTCTTTGGTCCATTGGTAGCAAGTACTGCGTTAGGTCCGAGTAGACCCCGAGAAAATATTGTGTGATTTTTTCTGTTAAGATTTTTTTCAGCCCAGAGTTAGGTAGTTTGCGGATACACGCCCGTGCCTCGAAAAGCAAGTTGAGCCGTTGGTCCTGCGCTCGATCCTCTCATCCTCTTGTGTATTATCATTGTAACTTTTCGTGTCTATGTCGTGGTAAATAAATGTTTTTCTTTCTTTCTTTCTTTCTTTCATCGGCTACGTCAAATAGCCGTCTCACCGAACTAAGAAGAACAGAGAGAACACTTGTGTTTACGTGCGGCAGCCATGGCCGAAATCGGTCTAACACCTTATAATTTTTTTTTTACAAATACGGTCCGAATCGTCCGTCTGTTCTCCTGTCCTCATTCCACTCACCAACGCTGATGGTCTGCCCAGTGGACACGGCGGACACAGAGCCCACACCGCAGTAGTAGTCGGCGGATGTGAGCTGCGGATCTCCTGACCTTGAGATCAGAAGGCGGTCGATGGAACACGAAGCTGCCTGGAAACACCACGTCAGATCAAAGACAGAAGTTCTTGGAGGGATGAACATGAAAAACATTTTTGGGAATACCGAATGAAGGTTTCCCAACCTCAGAATTGTTTCTTCAGTCTTAAGTAATGGTAGGTACTTATTTTTCAAAAAATAATTATTAAATCGAAAGTAAAAGTTCTTCTAAGTGACGTTATCAGGTACTGCTTTTCTCATGAAATTGATGATTTAAGCTAAAGAAGATCTACACCCTAAGTAATAAAGCGGTTCGAGCGTGCTTTCGAGTTTCGTTTATTCCTTTCGTAAAACCATTATTTTTTAGTATAAAAAACTTCTGAGACAGAATCATTTTACTGCGAGAAAACAAGCACTAAAATTTCACGGTGTAAAAGAACCAGTGTGGTTGACTAAGGCCTTTAGGGTAAGCCCGTGGCCTCAGTGGAGACGTATATGGGCTGATAATGACATAAATACCTGAGGGATAGCCACGTCATAGCAGTTCAGGGCACAGTTGTACCCTGTGGGGCACGTCGCGATCCAGCGGCATTGCACCCCGGGGGTGTACAACCAGGGGTAGTTCGGGCTGCTCACGTAGTACGTTTGCCCCGCTACAACCTGAATAAAAATACTAATATTATAAATGCGAAAGTAACTCGGTCTGAGCTAGAGTGGGGGGGCAAAGGAGATAGTTTTTGTTGCGAAAAATTGTTTACAGTGGTTGAAAAACGGAATGAAAATTTGTATGAAGTGTTGTCGTCGTCAATGTGAAACTTTGTATTTTGGCATCTGGCCTTCGCATTCAATTCCACGGGCGAAGCCTAAAAGCAAGTGGGTTATGAGTAGATAAATAAAATTTATAAACGTTAACATGCTAGGTAATAAACTGAATATTATAGGAAGTGGCTCTAGATATGCGTAGAGTTATGAACCAGACTCATGCTTATGGGTAGGACCTCTAAGGCCCGCCATACTCGCTTTGGGTATATTATACATAAAAAAACTTCCTCTTAAATCCCTCCATCTATTAAAAAAACCGCATCAAAATCTGCTGTGTAGTTTTAAAGATTTAAGAATACATAGGGACAGACAGACGCGGGAAACGACCTTGCTTTATACTACATATTATGTAGTGATAACTTACATTGATTTCATTTCGTAAGTCGCTTAAGCAATTATGTAACAGATAACAGAAACAACAGAGGAATACACAAATATAGATATCTATCTGAAACACACCCAGCCATGGAACAAACACCGATGTTGATCATGATTGCGTGAGTATTTGTCCCGAGTGGGAATCGAACCTACGACTCTTGGTCTAAGAAATATGGGCTGTTCGTTCATCTCACAAATATTTGTCCTGAGTGGGGTACAAACCATTAGGAACTCATTGCCCAAGAATTAATATGGGCTTTTTAGTCAGATACCAGGGTAATGCTACTGTGTCGGAAAACATCAAACGATATCTATCAATGAACATTTTGATACAATCATTGATCAATCATAATTAGCTTTGTACTTGTATTACGGATTTACGGATATTGTACCGTAATCGGAGCTGATTAGTGCTAGACAATGTATCTGCTTAAACAGATAAAATAATATAATAACCGGAAACGCTCATGATAACATGAAATGTATCCTTGCATGGGAATCGAATCCACGACTCCTTGCACAGTTGTCAAAGACACAGCCGTGTCTGAGTAAAAAAGATCATCATAAGCCTCACGATGTTTTCCTTTACCGTTAAAGCGTCGAATCTAGATGATTCGAAATCTTCTTCTAAATATAATTTAATTTAAATATAATATAATTTAAAACTTTGTTTATAAAATCCGTCATTTGCTTTATGATTTAGAAGATTATCTGTAATTTTTATTTAAGAGCTGTGGATTTGGAATAAATAAATAAATATATAAAAGGAGAAACTGACTGACATATCGACGCACAGCCTAAACGGCTAAACTTAGGCACTTGAAATTTGGAAAGGGCGTAGCTTAGGTACCGTAGAGGTGCACTAAGGCAGGAATTCCCGAGGTTCACGGGAACGAGAATAAACGGGAAAATCCTTTTGTATGAAAAATCTAAACTGCTTTAGTTAGACGCTTGAAATTTGAGATACTGGTACATTAGTAAACTTTAAGCTTAGTTGTAACAGAATATTGTAAAATTCCCACCGGAACATGAGTGAGCGGGAAAAACCGTTTTCCCGCTTCTATTAAATCTAAACCGCGTAAGCTAGATGATAGAGATTTGGCATGCTGATAACTTTATAAACGTAATAAACGTAAAACTTACTTGCAACGAGATATTGCGAAATTCCCACGAGAACAGGAGTCATTGGAAAAAAACATTTGTATCTAGAAATTTTGAATGGACGTAGCTTGGATACCGTAGAGGTGCACTAAGGGGTTTGAACTGGCGACCTCCCGCATCGCAAGCAACGACCTTAACCACTGGGCCATCGACATTTTTTTGTAAAGCTAGTATTTACTAACTTATTTTTTTTTTATATAACTAACTGGAATGCTACGTGGGAATACTCATAACACCACTAGCTAATGCTAATTTTAAAAACTTACGTTTTGGTAAAAATCGCAGTTCGCATCTTGTGACGCCGCTCGGCCAATTGCCAAAAGTAATATTGGTATGTACTTCAACATCCTGAAATAGGGGATTATATTTTTTACATATTACAAAAAAATCATCAAGATACAGTGACAAAGTAGCTAAAGCATAGAAAAACCATTCAGTAACTGTTGTGTATTTAACTGTTAAAAAACCGACAAAATGCGAAAGATAAAGTAGGTAACAGCCAAAAGAAAATCCTATTTATACAGGGTGTAACAGGAGGGGTGGATCATCGTCAGTCAATCGATGGGGGACTTCAATACCTATCGATATAACCCCCATGTATGCTCAGCGATTTTCAATAGTTCCAAAGTTATTGAGATTTTTGTGAAATTTTTGTAAGAAGCCGGAATTCAATATAAAAGTCTTCACTGTAGCTTTACTACTGGACCTGCTTGCATGATTTTTTTTTTGAAAATAGTTCAATAGTCATACTTTTATATTTTCAGGGTATACTATCCATGGATGTAGGTAGTTTTTAAAAAAAGTTCTAGAAAAAAAATACAGGCACTTTTTTTTCACTGGAGGCTTTGAAAGTTGGTAGACACAATTCGATACGTAAAACTTTTGTGAAGAATTATTTTTTTACTCCAATATGATAGGGTTATGACTCAAATCGGTATCGTAATTATGAAGACCCACTATTGACCTATTTTCAGAAAAAAAATCATGCAAGCAGGTCCAGTAGTTAAGCTACAGTGAAGACTTTTATTCTGAATTCCGGCTTCTTACAAAAATTTCACAAAAATCTCAATAACTTTGGAACTATTGAAAATCGTTGAACATACATGGGGGTTATATCGATAGGTATTGAAGTCCCCCATCGATTGACTTACGATGATCCACCCCCCCTGTTACACCCTATATAATTGGATTTGGGTAAGGACATAGTTAGTTCAAAGTAATTTGTTAAAAGTTTTGAACAGTATGTATTTTGAGCTTTTAGTTTCGCGATTGATAAATTGTGAAATGCTTTACTTTATTTAACCTCTCTCTTATTTAAATTGAAATAAATAAAGCAATTCGACCTGAAATATTGATGTAAAATTATTATGCAATGACGAACTACACAAAACTCGATTTTTATATAATTATATAATCATCAATATGATAGTGATAATCAATCTAAATCTAAAATAAGCCAATTGGTTATACGCGGATAATTGTGATACAGTTTTTTTTTCTTTTAGTAAACAAACAACAAATTATATCATGAAATCGTGTGTTGATAACAATATCGAAATCTCTTGATAAGTTACGGATTCTTTCATAGAATTTTTATTAATTAAATATTTATGACCGTGAAATGTGATAATTAAATATGAGATAATGACCGTGAGTAGACTTCTTTATAGGCTTTTAGTAGCCGTGAAAAATCTTCAAGATAATCGAGCCACTCGAAAAAAACATAATATGTATCATAAAACTCTATTCTGGAGACGAGTAACTTCTATAGATCTGGATCTGGATCTCATGGTCTTTTTTTTTTCAATGTGTTATCTCCATTGTGGCTTTTATGGAGTTTCAGTCTAATACATGAATGATCTATTTTCTTAAAAACTATTTTTACCTTTTTTCAGCTCCACTAAAATCCATGATCCAGGTGGATCCGAAACACAGGTTCTTCAGTTGTCCTAGTATTAACGATTTACTAATTACTTACACTCATTAACACACCAGCTACTAATTACAAGTGACATAGACCGCTGGATATCGGTTCTTTAAAGGCTTGATAACAGTTCAATTACTTCATTATCAGTTTTAGGAAGATCTGATTAAAAAAAGTAAAAATCAGATTTGATTATTTTTTAACCTGACTAGAATCGAATTCACGACCATCGCTACTGTGAACCTCTACTAGTCCTTCTCATTACTAGAACACATGTTACGCGCACTGAAGAGTAACTAAAATTGACAGGTTTTTACTTACAACGGTACAGTAGACACGTTGAAAGAACGTTCGCCTTTGACCCTAAAGGTCGCTAATTCTAATCTTAGCATGTTCCTGTAGATTGTTTTCTAAAAAACATCGCATAACTATGTAGTACTGCGACTAAGGCAACTACCTCGTTGGTCTTTTGGGAGCAAGCGCTGCGTAAGGACCGGGAGGTCCCCGGTTCGAGGTCGGGCAAAATCTGTGAGTTTTTCTGTAATGAAATAACTGAACCCGGAGTTAGGAAGTTGGTGGCTGAACGCCCGTGTCTCGGAAAGCACGTTTAGCCGTTGGACCTGCGCCCGATTTCACATCGGTGATGTCGGATTGCCGTCTCACCGTATTGTAAGTAAGGAAATAACGAATTTGGCTGATCTCAAATGTGATCGGCCGCCATCGCGGAAATCGGTCGGGACTCCATATTCTTACTGCGACTAATGAGAACACTATAACCCACATATGAACAGTATTGAATTGTAAGATTTTAGACTTTTTCGCGTTCCATTACACTAAATATTAGTCTTTTTAGTAATGGTCGCGAGCGACCATGATTGGTGTAACCCAGTCGAAACGTCGGGCAGTAGCTATGTAATTTGCTACTCCTAATAACGCGTGTAGACCCATAAAGTAAGTTAAGAAACACAATTTTTCCACCCCTTAGGATCTAATGCCGTCCTGGTTGTGCAGTGGTAGAGTGGATTTTCATCCGTTCCCGCGGCACCACCAATGGCAGAGGCGTCGCACCGTGGAGTTTTAGTGGGTAGACCCTTGAGACACCTTCTTATGAAAGCCGGGAGTCCCACACACCACTCAGGGCAAACTCCTGCCCGGAGTGACGGCACATCAAGATTTTCTATGCGAAAAAAAGGTGGTTACCCCGGTGAAATACGTTGCGCACCTTCGCCCTGAGAGGGCAGACCTTTAAGACTCTTGAGAATGTCCATTTTGCAACCCAAGGGAAACGTCGGGCAGCAAATGGCTCTATTCTTGCTACAGGACTTAGTTTTGCGTTTAGTCATAATGTTTACCTATATGGACTGGCTCGGTGGAACAGTGGTTAGTGACCCTGGCTGGCGGTTCCAAGAGTCGTGGGTTCGATTCCTACTCGGGACAAATATTTGTGTGATGAACATCGGTGTTTGTTCCGTGTCTGGGTGTGATTATGTATTTAAGTATGTATTTATAAATATATATGTATGTACATCAGTCTCTGACGCTCATAGTACAAGCTCTGCTTAGTTTGGGGTCAGATGACCGTGTGTGGAAATGTCCCAGATATTTATTATTATTATTTATTTATCAAAAGTACCCGTAATCGACGAGCGTGCGTAGTGCGTAAGAGGACATGATGGTCATGTGGAAGAAACGAAAGTGGTGTGCCAGCACCGTAGCACATGGCAGGAAGTGATCTCTGTCTACCCCTCTGGGCAACGTTTGTAATGTATGTTTACCTATATTTCAGTAAAATGCCTAGTATTGTAAAACAAGATGCGACCTTCAAAAACCTTTCCTATACACTGGCTTTATCACAATCTGTGTTTGTAACCTACTTTGTATCTACCTATTTCTATTAGCTATTAGATAATAGGATTACTTTGTGGATTATCATAATAATAAATACAATTGGAGTCGATAACTACGAATAATACTAAGAATTGTCAATTTGCTTTAGATATGACTATATTGATTATTTTCAGAAACACAAACGATAAAAATCCTATGATTAGAAATACCTAGTCTTGCCATATATTTTTTTCTATTGCAGTCTTTATTTTTAAGTGTAAGTTTAATACATCAATAAAAACCAGTTTTCTAAGTAGTATCTATTAGCTGCAATGCAGTCCTTTAAATGTTCAGGCCAGTTATCCATAGGAGCACGCACTGTTTCCATGGGAAAATTCTTCACTGCCTGTCGTGTGGATTGTTCTAGGGGTTCCAAATAATCATGGAGTTTTGTGCTAACCTTACTCTATAAGACTGACCATAAATCATAATCCAGCGGATTAAGGTCCGGGGTAGACGAACGGCCAGTCTAAGATTGCGCCAAGATACTAAGCATTAAAATGAATTAACTAACAAATTCTAAAGATTTATAAACTACTAATTTATTACTCTTAGAGATAGAGACTATACCAGAGACCGATAGAACCTAGAACCGATTTATTCCACTGGAAAAAAAACTAGTTACTACTAAAAATAATAAAAGATTCTTGAGGAAAATACCTATTATTTACTAGTGGTCCCGGCGAATTTCATACCGCCAATACTGATTCTTTTTATATATTTTCTCATTGAAACCTTCCCTGGACTACAACGAACATTTTAAAACCAAAATTACCTAAATCGGTCCGGGCGTTCTCGAGTTTTAGTCAGTCTAACGAACAGCAATTCATTTTTATTTATTAGAAGATAATATTAATAATTATATTATATATAACTAGTAACCCACCCTCGCTTCGCTTCGGATAAGTCTTATATATAAAATTCTCGTGTCACAATGTTCATTCCCGTACTCCTCCCAAACGGCTTGACCGATTCCTTTGAAATTTTGTGAGCATATTGTGTAAGTCTGAGAATCGGCCAACATCTATTTTTCATACCCCTGAGTGATAAGGGTTGTCCACCCTCAACAAGTCGCGGGCACAGCTAGTATTATATGAAATCCTTCGTCTCGAATTCCTAAAACTATAAAAAACTGCATTGGAATCCGTTGCGGTGTTTTAAAGATTTAAGCATACTCTATATACTCAATTATACTCTAGGTATCGTATGGAAGCGACTTTGCTTTATATAACTACATTTGGTAAAATAAATAGTTGTGTACATTGGTTCTCTTACAGGTATTTCAGAATTAATGCTAAGAATTTTTATTATCAACTAAAACACCTGTATTTTCGATGTTTGAACTGAACCTAACTATATACAGCTAAACTAATAAATAATATTTGTAAGGCGATAGAGATAATTGACAAATAAATTCGAAAAAATACAAAATTATTATAGGATAGGTAATATTACATGTTTAATACTACTAGTATAATCCATTTCATTCCAGCATGTGCCAAACTTACGTTGTGAAGTAACTTTTTTCAATATATATAAGTAATTGATACCTAAATATCAGACAACGTCATTTACTTTTATCTGATGAAGAGCTAAGTCTAGCTAAGGTTGCTGTTACCACCATACAGTTGTGTAAAACCCGCCAAGTGACTCTGACCTCTCTCGGTCAGGTCACGTTCCGGGATCAGCACTGTACGAACCGGAGCCAGGGGGGACCATTGGTGCGGCAAGCGCCGGACCAGTGGAGTCTTAGCGGCGGTATTGTGCGGGCGGAGCGGGTCATCCCGCCGGCCTGGGAGACCCGTAGACACGGGGGCCCTTCCGTCCGGCGGACTGGCCAACTCCGACCCGCACAGCTCAATACCAATGCGAGACTCCACGCCTTGTCTCGTTGTTGCCGCAGCAGTGGTCTCCTTTTTCACGGCTTTCAGGGTGAGTGCGACAGGCTCAATATGGTCTATTGTGCCTGTCGACCTCTTATTTGGATCTCACTACCGCTTACCATCAGGTGGAGTGAGGTCATCTTGTTAGCCTCTTTATAAAAAAAAAAAAAGTAGCTTATAAAAGCATTCGTATTCACGCATGTTATCAAAATGACGAGGCTACTCTAGTCATCATCGTATGTCAGTTAGGAAAAAAATATACCTACTCTTTAGATAAGGAAATTTTAAAATATGTAATAAACGTTCGTTCCGAACGGGAATCGAAGCTGCCACCCCAAGAAGCAGTACAAAATAAGCCATCAAGCCAGTGCGTACCCGAGCAAGGTCTTACTCGTTTTTTAACGACAGATACTTGCCCTTATGCCCTTAATCGAAAATATAATTAACACCAACATCATGCCCAAAGTATGGATTACATTTAGATAATCCAATTAGTGTACGACAATTTTCCTTATTTCCTTGTAAAAACAATAAATATTTAATTACTTTGCATCCGTAAGATTAAAATTAGGTAAGTACTTGTTTTAATTTAGGAGTGGAGTGGCACTGAATTGGCAGTTTATTGTTATGTTAATACATTGTAAGTACATAGGGATGAGACAAATATGTTAATACGTGTTTACTTAGGTGCCAAAGGGACAACGTCAAATTCTATTATAGCTAAATAAAAATAACGCCTTTAAAAAACACGCCTACTTGAAATTTACATGAGTGGCCTTATTAGAGATGTGCTTTAGAAGTTTAAGGACAAGTCTAATAAGGGTTTTCGCGTACGAGAAGTCCACTAGATGGCAAGACGTAGCTGTAAGGTCTAACTGCTTCGTGATTGGTGAATATTGACAATGTCACGTCAAAAATAACCAATCATGCTGCAATAGGATTGTTGAGTTAATCATACGCGAAAATTCTTATTCCTTATTTATTATACTCCTCACATATGAGGTCGACATGCACAATAGTACCTAACTTCTGGGGTTGTCATCAACACAGCGTTGCTCGATAGTAAGTAATGATGAAAGGCGTTTCGAAAAAAAATATTGGTGATAATTTTTTTATCACATACGTCAATCTGATACCTTGATAAGTAGCTTAAGCACTTGTGTACATAAACTTAAATACATAATATAAATAACACATCCCGACTCAGAACAAACACCGATGTTCATCACGCAAATATTTGACCCGAGTGGGAATCGAACCCACGACCCATGGAACCGCGGTCGTAGACACTAACCACTGTTCCACCGAGCCAGTCAATTATAACACTGTTCAGGAATGGGCACATACATGAGTTATTTGAGCGGTTAAGGGCAAGTCCCCTTTATCTGATCATACTAAAGTAGACAGGCAATATTCGCGGAACTTAACATACGGGCGATGCGTCACTGTACTGAATATATTTTGATAACCTTCCTCTTAAGTGATTTCATAAAATGTACGGAAAAACTTTGTGAAAAAAAATAGATCTTTTAATGAGTTGAGTTAGATGCTACGGTTTTTACAGATTCATGGGACCACACGTTGTGTACCTACCTATAATACAAAAATATTTTAAACTGGATACCTTCAATGTTACCGAAAAATAGGATGTTATGTGCAGACAGAGATCGAAGTGGTGCTAAGAATTTAGATTTTCTTGATACTTAACGTTCAGCGGTGCGGAACCTTAAATATCTACACACAAGTTTGGGCAAAAAAAAAACGCTGTTGTATTCATTATTTTATTTATTTTTTACACTTTATAAATATCATTTCAATATTCATTCTGGGACTAATTTGACTACGACTAGAACATGTGACTAAGATATATTCACCTTACATTAAATATAATAATGATGTACCTACTTGTTTTGAACACATGGGCCATACATTTGTGACATGTCATTTGTGCAATACTTAAAGCTGTTATATTTTTTCTGTTTACACAAATTGCATTTTTATCAGATTTTTACAAACCAAACAAACACCATTACAAAAAGTATTTATCCATTGCCAAGTGCGCTATTTTGACATTTCAAACACATACATTTTGTTAATATACTCTGCTAACTGGCTTTTTACAACGACTGTACGCTACACCACTTCCTTCAATATCTTCTTCCGAGAGTTGAATAGAAATAAAGTATTCATCATCATCCCTCCACCTTCCCCTCACTTGGTCCTCTTCTTGCCCTCCTTCTCCTGAAAGTACCCTCCAGGCCCAGGGACCAGCTTGACCGGTGGTCGATCCTGGTTCGGAGAGGGAGACTTGTCCGAGTCAGTCACTATTCCTTGGAGACGCTGGGTGTTCATCTGACTGAGTCTGAAAATGAGATTGGTGGTAGATATGTGAATAAGAAAATATGTAGGTTTAATAGGGCAAGGCGAACTACGCACCAACCCCCTCCCCCCTTTCTTCCGTCGAAGTATGTAACCCCTTTCCTTCCCTAAACCTAACCAGTCGGTGGTAGCAGTCTGCACGTGAGCCGCTCCCGCGCTACGGCGCTCTGATCCCGTAGCTTAGGGGTGATTTGCTACTGAGCTACGATGCTACGAGGGTTGCTACAGCTCTACGGTATCTCTAGAAGCATACCTGACTTCTTCGACGTCGGTATGTTACTGAAGGTCACCTTGTCAATGTGGCTGCGTACGATGTCCTCCTTGTGCTCGAGCGCTAGTGACGCCCTCCAGCTACCGGTGGTGCGCGACCTGCGCGTGCGCCGCTCCTGTGCTACGACGCTGTCCCCGTAGCTAAGGGGTGGTTTGCTACCTTACTACGGGGGTTGCTACGGTACTACGGGGGTTGCTACGGCTTAACGGTAACTTTGGTAGCATACCTGACTTCTTCGACGTCGGCCACCTTATCTATCAGGCTTCGTATGATATCCTCCTTGTGCTCCAGAGCCAGTGAAGCTCGTTCCAGTTTCCGGAGGTGCGCTCTGTGCTACGACGCTGTCCCCGTAGCTTAGGGGCGGTGCTACAAGGGTGGCTACGGGTTTACGGTATCTTTCGTAGCATACCTGACTTCTTCGACGTCAGCCACCTTATCTATCAGAATTCGTATGATATCTTCTTTGTGCTCCAGAGCCAGTGAAGCTCGTTCCAGCACCCGGCGGTGCGCTCTGTGCTACGACGCTGTCCCCGTAGCTTAGGGGCGGTGCTACGGGGGTGGCTACGGGTTTACGTTATCTCTAGTAACATACCTGACTTCTTCGACGTCGGCCACCTTATCTATCAGGCTTCGTATGATATCTTCTTTGTGCTCCAGAGCCAGTGAAGCTCGTTCCAGTTCCCGGCGGTGCGCGGCTCCTGTGCTACGACGCTGTCCCCGTAGCTTAGGGGCGTTGCTACGGGGGTGGCTACGGCTCTACGGTATCTTTCGTAGCATACCTGACTTCTTCGACGTCGGCCACCTTGTCTATCAGGCTTCGTATGATATCCTCCTTGTGCTCCAGGGCCAATGAAGCTCGTTCCAGTTCCCGGCGGTGCGCGGCCTGCGCATGCGCGGCGCGTCTCTCCTGCTCTACGATACGACGTTCCAGCTCCTCTAGGGACGTGTAGGCGCGGGATTTTACTACCTGGTGGGGAAAATGTTAAGATTTTATTAAAAATTGATATTAATTTTTTATTTTTTTAAATTACAAGAAAATATACCAATTTGTTAACTTCGTTGGAAGATAGAGCGAATCCTGCAGGTAAGCGTTCAGGTACACAAGATTTTACTGTAGAAATATATTATGGATAAATCCTGTACAAATTAAAAATATACTTTTATTAAAATATGATCTCTGCAATGAGTTATCTATCACAACGCATCACATGTCTTTCTCAATTCTTCACAGTTCATATAGTTGAGGGTTCCGGTAAACTTCAATTATTGTGTCAAGTCCACTTGTTCAGACAAGTAGACTAGAAGACTTTACACCCACCTTAATCTCCTTCTTGATCCTCTCCAGCGCTTCCAGGGCCAATCGCAGCGGTTCGCTGGAGCCGCGCGAGCGTTTCGCGCTCCTTCGGACGCGGTTGGCGCGCGCGGTTGCCGACTTGACGCGTTGACGGAACACTACCGCTGCTTTACGGTATAGCCTGGAAGAAGTAGAATTAGTAAATTTGTAAGTAGTAGTACTAGTACGCCTGTATAAATAAAGAAAAAGAGTAATAAATATATTGATGTGTTTTAAAAAAAAAAAAGGGGAGGAGATTCGAAGATTAAAAAAAAATTTTTATAATACCAGCGACTCACTTCAGTTTCGCACGGGAGTAATGCTGAAAAAATGATGATTTTCTCGCTCGCAATGTGTATGCAAACAAACTTACTCTAAGTATACTTTTTTTCTAAAATTACGACTTAGTAAACTGATTAGTAAATTTGAGTTGAACCTCTTTTATAGTGCTAATTTTGTTTTTTGAAGAATTTTGAAGTTCTTCCGCCGAGCTAGGTGATCGTGCTCGGGGACCATGGTCCAATGTTCCATCTTGGTTTTTTTGTATGTATACTTAGTGGCCAGAATAACATTGATAGCGAGTAGTAGGCTTCCATACTAATATCGGGTGTTTGTGATATTAGTATGGAGATATTGGGTAAACGCCATCTGTTGGTTGCTGTGCGATGTTCATTGTCGGATGTCGCCACAGATATTTACACTGCTAAATAAATAATAAATAAACAAAACAAAATCTGCATAGATTACAGGCGTGACATTTATGTCCATATTTTTTAAGGGTTCTTTTTTTTACAATAGGCTTACAAGATGACCTCACCCCACCCCACCTGATTGTAAGTGATGGTAAGCGGTAGTGTGATCCACATATGAGGTCGACAGGCACAATATACCATATATAATTTTAAACTGTCATGGTTACACACATTAGAAGCTCATTAAAACAAAACAACATGGTAAATATCCCAGACACTTTCAGTTTACAATATACCATATCAAGCCTGTTGCACTCACCCTGTGGACCTGCTTAAATGCCGTTTCACGCCCCGCCTAAAGAGCCCGGGATATGAGGGAGGGAAAACATGAGCTGGAAGAGCATTCCATGCCTTAATGACACGTGGCAGAAAAGAGGAGCTAAACCTTTTTGGTCCGAGCCACCAGCGCCTGCATTGTATGTGAATGGCAGCGCCGTCCTGCACGTGTCGTTCGGGAGTGGAAAGGGGAGGGAGGGACCAGATGAAATAGCTCTTCAGAGCATTCCCCATTATAGAGACGTTAGAGAACTCTTAGACCGTTACATCATTACGTAAAATCCTCGTACGTTACGTAACTGCCTCGTTGGTCTATTGGTAGCAAATGCTGCGTTAGGACCGAGAGGTCCCCGGTTCGAGTCCGGGGTCGGGCAAAATTTGTGTGAGTTTTTCTGTGATGAAATTACTCAGCCCGGAGTTAGGAAGTTGGCGGTTGAACGCCCGTGCCTCGGAAAGCACGTTAAGCCGGTGGTCCTGCGCCCGATCTCTCATCAGTCATGTCGGATTGCCGTCTCACCGAATTATGAGAGTAAGGGAATAGAGAGTGCACTTGTGTTTGCGCACACACTTGTGCACTATAATATGTCCTGCGCACTTGGCTGATCTCAATTGAGATCGGCCGCCATGGCTGAAATCGGTCGGACGCCTTACTTACGTAAAAACCATTTGGTTCAATTGAGCACAACACTAACTTGACATTCTTCAGCGCCGCCCTCAACTCCTCCTTGGCTGTCTCGTGCTCTTGGCATATCTTCTTATGCTTCTCCTCCAGGACTTTCAGTTGCTCCTGGCACTTGATCAGCTGTTCCGATTTGCGTTCGCTCTCCATTGAGTACTGGTGTTTGAGTTCTTCTAATAGCCTGGAATGCAAAACGATACAGATATAAACTATGAGATATATTATTCTGATTCTGTAAGTACTATTGAACAATAGTGAAATGTTTCATCATCAGCCCGTCAACGTCCCCATTGCTGGGGCACGGGCCTACCCTAAACTAGGGCGATAAGGTCTTAGTCAACCACGCTGACCAAGTGCGGGTTGGTTGACTACACAACTTAATAATTTCTTCGTAGGTGTGCAGGTTTCCTCACAATGTTTTCCTTCACCGTTAAAGCGTCGAATAATCGTACATATGAATTTTAAATTCGAAAAACACAGTGGTACGTGGCGGGGTTTGAACTGGCGACCTCTCGCATGGCAAGCAACGAGCTTAACCACTCGGCCATCGACGCTTTTTATGTCGCGATGTCATAAACAATGTATGGAAAACGAAGCAACACAGCGCAACGCTCAACATGCGCTTCACCAGTGCCGGACTCTTCACCAGCGGCTTAATTAGCTACAGCGGGGCCTGTAAGGGGCCCTTAAAATTGAACCTTCCCACCCCCCTCCCCCATAAGCATAGCCTACTATGCGGCATGCAAGATTTCTCTCGCTTATCTAAATGTATATTTTATTAAATGAAAGTAACAGCTAATTTGTTTTACTGTTTTAGCTGCGAAGTACTCTCGGTGTACTGTCTCGTAGTCTCGCATAATCGTTGACGTCACTACTGATGGATTGAAGTAGCCTCAAGGCTAAGGGATGATGTCAACATCATCACCGGATTTTAAGCCAAGAACAGGTTTTGATGGCTCTCGTTACTAACTGACTACTATGATGAATTGGAGTAGCTTTGTAATCATCAACAGACCTGCGATGGAGCAAATGGCCTCCTCCAAAAAAGTATAAAGAAGTAAAAAAAATATGATGTTTAATACTTTTTTGAATTGTTGAAGTTCTTTTTTTAATTTTTAAAAAAAAAAATCTTTATGTTTTTTAATTTTTAATTTTTTTTACTTTTTAATTTTTTTGTTTTTTTTTTTAATTTTTTTTGTAATATATTACCTCTTGCAGTGGTCGAGGCGCCGCTCGTGCAGGTCGGCGGGCACGGTGCGCGCGCGCGCCGCCTCCAGCTGCGCCAGCCGGCCCGCGGACGCCTCCAGGCCTGTCTTAGCCGCGAAGTACTCCCGGTGGACTGTCTCGTAGTCCCGCATCATCGCTGACACTGGAAACGTGTTAGGGTCCTAACTAAGGGACTTAAATGAAAGGTGGACTGTATTTGTAAGGTATATTGCTCACACTAAGGCAACGTAAGGAGCAGCTTTCTTTGATGTTCTTGTATAAACTTCTCAATCACAAGGTGGATAGTCCGTCTCTCCTTTCACAGGTCAATATATTAGTTCCCAGAGTAGCAGCACGTCCACATAATTATAAACCATTCTCAATACCGCTGAGGAAAAACAATTACGGTAGTTCTTCTCCTATTTGCTCAATGTTTCAAAATTACAATATGGTATTTCAAAGTAGCGAGGTAGATATTTTTTGTAATAATATTTCCTTTTTCAAAAAGTGTATTCATAATTTTTGTAAAGAAAATTTTTAGTTTTTAGTGTTTAGGCTTTAGCTTTAGCCATAGTTTAGATATAAGTCTTAGTTTTATAATGTTTTTTCTTTTACTTAAATGTTGTGCATACCTATAATTTAGATGCATATAAATGTAACCCCCTTATATTTGATTTTTTGTAACAGTCTATTTCTAATAAATGTATTTAGTTGGTAAGCTTTATTAAATAAATAAGCCAGCCAGGGGATACCAGTCACAACTATCTGTCCGGTGGTTGGTGAACGGTATACGGGTAAGCGACCCCGGCTCCTCGAGCTACTATCGGCTCAGTCTAAATCATCCGAGGCGATAGTATCCTTCCTCCCCTTTTCCTTCCCCCGTCATATATCCTTGCTACTCTTGGGAACGCAATGACCTTGTTAAAACAATGCACAAGGCAGAATGGCGGCGACGTGGTCCACAACCCGTCACGTCGCGTTTCCCACAGAGGTGAAAAGTGGATCGCTGAATGTGATCTCTGCCTACCCCTCTGGGAAAAAGGCGTGATTTTATGTATGTATGTATGTATGTATGTATGTAATATTGATGCCGGTGGAAGGACACTACAGAACGCGGCCGGTGCCGCCGAAGATTGAAGGCAGAGTGAGTGAGTGGCGCGCTGGGGACCGCGGCCCCGCGCGCGCGCATTTAACCCGACGACCGCCGACGAAGCCCGAGGACGCTCGCGCTCCAAGGCTCCAACAAACGTGTTCGGTATAATCGTGAAATACTCAAAGTAAGAGAAATAAAAAAAATCTACACTAACTAATCTAAATATACACCGTGAAATTTTAGTGGTTGTTTTCCCGTGGCAGAACGATTTGCCTTTAGTAATACTATCGAATCATGCAAATTATTCCTCGAAAAAATAATTTTTTTTTTTTCGATTTTTAACAATAATAATTTTCCAACTCGAAAACGAGAGAAGCTGTCGTTGTTTTTGAAGATGTGACGTATTCAGGTACTGCTTGCCGCATGAATTCGACGCTTAAAGCTAAAGAAGCTCTACACGGACACCCTAAGTCATAAAGCGGTTCGAAAGTGCTTTCGAGTGACGGTTAAACCTTTCGTAAAACCGGCATTTATTGATTTTACCAAAAAAGAACTGCACACATCTTTTGTACTACTAAGATAGAATCATTTTTCTGCGGGAAAACAACCACTAAAATTTCACGGTGTATATGTCGCAGTCGGATTGTATAATTCGCCGTATTATATTACAGCTAGCCGTTATCAAAAACAGGGCCGTTATGTATTACGGCGGATCAACGATTAGCCGGTTTGAATAAGGCTGAATGAATTTCCGCCGGGATGTATTCGGCGCTAAACGTTCTTTAATGCGGCTAGCCGTAATGTCAAAGAGCGGGTCGTTAACCGCCTCTTTGACAGTTTTTAGTTCCTATGTTTAGCGCTCGCGGCGCTGCCTGTTATAATAACTACAATGGCCTTTAATACAGAAAATGTTTCACAAAAATGTGATTTAAACAATGGTTTTAAAGAAATAAACAAATACGAGTGTAAATAGTGACTTTAAGAATAAATTTGACGTGCAATTGAACTGTTTCTATTCATCTGAGTGTGGAACAGTTAAAAATCCATGGACAAAAGAACGAGTTTTAGAGGTTATATTGCATATCAAAACCGCTAAAGTGGCTATGGATTTTAGTATTCAGCGGAATCCTACACAATATAATTGATGCAAAAACTATGACCTCATGAATGTTGCTGGCGAAGATTATCTTATCTCGAAGAAAAATAATCCTGAGGACCATATCATTCGCGTAATACCCATGGAGCAATATTTCGATACTCTGATGGAAATTCATAAGGAAATTGGCCACGTCGGGCGAGACAAAATGCTGTACAAAACAAACTTTATATTCAAAAAGAGGCCATTGAAATATTTGTCTCCTATGCCCAACCTGCGAATCAAAACGCAACTTACCAAAGATTTTGAATTCTGTGTTCTAAATAAGTACTCGAAACTACTAAACCCAAATATTAAGTGTATTAGTTACTTAGTTTCTAATTCTTAATTACTCAAAAAAAACGTTAGTTTTTTTATTAGGTATTATACTTTCGCACCTACGCAACACAAAGTACAAACCTATTACATACCGAGTAGGTACATAACCTTTATTTTTCTCATTAAAATTGATTTTCAATTAAACCCTGTTTTATTTTGTTATCACATGACGTAGTCACCCTAAAATATTGAATAAAGTGCAATACGGCTGATCGTGAGTCGCCAAAATGTAGAACGTATCGTGATGTCAATCCGGCTAATCGTTCATCCGCCGTAATACATAACGGCCCTGTTTTTGATAACGGCTAGCCGTAATGTAATACAGCGGATTATACAATACGACTGCGACATATACACAGTGATATAACCGAAACTTTAAAGTACGTTCGAACCACTTTATTACTTAGGGCGTAGAGCTTCTTTAGCTTTAAGCATCGATTTCATGCGGCAAGCAGTACCTGAATACGTCACATCTTAAAAAACAACGATAGCTTCTCTCTTCTTTCGAGTTGGAAAATTATTATTTTGAAAACTGGAAAAAAAGATTGTTTTTCAAGGAATAATTTGCATGATTCGATAGTATTACTAAAGGCAAATCGTTCTGCCACGGGAAAACAACCACTCAAATTTCACGGTGTATATCATTCAAAGGTGACTGACTGACTGACATAGTGATCTATCAACACGCAGTCCAAACCAGTGGGACGGATCGGGCTGAAATTTGGCATGTAGATAGATATACCATTAATCGAGGAAGGCTATAGGCTATATAACATCACGCTGCGACCAATAGGGGCGAAGAAACAATGAAAAATGTCTTAAAAACGGGAGAAAACGCGGACGAGTCACTGGCACAGCTAGTCGTGTATAAATTACCTACTACTAAACAGTAATACCCTGCTTTACGCGACCCCGCGACTTCATAATAACGCGATTTTAAAAGTACGAGTTAGAAAAACTGTAATTTACCATTTAAATAACGTACCTACTTAAGTAAACCATCATTGTGAAGATAAAATAAACGATTCTATTAGTGAGAAAGAACAGTACTTATTTTGCAAAAACGTTAAAAAAAACCCAAAAGGTAATTGTATATTTCTATAAAAAAAATATTTTTACAAGGTGCCAAAAAAGTAATTATACTCACTTTTGTCTTCATACATCTCATAAACCTCCTTCAACTTAGCCTCTGCCTTCACAGCTCTCTCCACCAACGTAGCTCTCTCAATATCCGCCGTCTCTCTCTCCACGGCCAACTTCTTATGGCTCTGTCTCGCTTGCACCACCTCCTGCTCCAAAACTTGCACTTTGTCCGATAGTGTCTTGTTATCTTCTATTATTTGCTTCGATTTCTTGTTTATAGCTTCGAACTGCTTCTCGTAGTCTAGGATTAGGCTGTCTTTTTCTTGCAGGTTTTCTTGGTATGCATCGAATAGGGGGGCTGGGAATAGATAATGAAAAATTTTGTAATTGTACACAATTTACTAAAATTTTTAATAGACACTATACTTGTTATTCTAACTTTAGTTAAATTATTGATATAATTACTTCGTTTTTATATATTTTTTTTTATTCCTTTGTTTAGTTTTGTTTTTCAAGAAATTATTGCGCTATAGTGGTTCCCTATATGTTTTTAAGTTTATAACTAAATAATTTGTGAGCCTAATGGTTCCCCCACTGCATAAAACCTATTTGAACCTACTTGATGTTTAACAATAATAGGTTTTTACATCCATACATACATAACATCACGCTTTTTTCCCAGAGGGGAGGCAGAGATCACTTCCTGCCATGTGCTACGGTCCTGGCACACCACTTTTACTTCATCCATTATCCTCTTCATGCATGTTCATCGATAAGGGTAGGTTTTAACATAATACCATACATCAAAATAATCTGTATAAATGTACCATTCCAATGTAATATGCTAAATAATGTTATGTTAAATTTACAACAACATTTACCTGACTATAAATATTTCTATTTACCTAATGCTTGTGCACTTAGCAGCCCGGAGAGATCAACAGTTCTAGTGTGAGTATGATCATCCCCCACACTCTTCGAGACAGGATCATCAGTTGACGCCTCTGTAACAACAAAACATGTTAATTTAAAATTTGAAAAATCGCATTCATGACCCCACCTGAACGGGGACTTGAACCACCGGACCTTCCGATATCGCGTCGGTTGCTCTAACCTCTGAGCTATGCAGGTGTTGAGTCACCAATGTGATTTTTTTTCCATCACATTTTACCCGTTAGCCACGAAAAGTGATCAAGCACTATCGGTCCGCAAACATTTCTTTACAGAAATGTTATACAGAACGGTTGCACTCGACAATTACATTTTCATTGTTGTTGTTTTTAATGCTATTAAAGCTCAATGTAAATTTCAAATTTTAAATTTAAATTGAGCTTTAATAGCATCAAAAAAACAACAAATTACAAAACATGCTATAAATAAAAGAAATAACGTTTATTACATGAGACACCCCCATGACCGTTTTAACGTTTCTTCCTTGACTTACCAGTGCCCTTGTACCCTAAGCTGGCGGTGATGAGCGAGTCCAGGGTGTCTGGCTTATGCGAGTCGCTCTTCCCGTCCGTCGCCATGCTTTGGATGTTACTCCTCAGCTTTTCTTGGTAGCGGGAGAGTTGTACGTTCAGTCTGGAAGTAGGTTGAAAATTGGTTGTATGAGTAGATCCATGGTAGAACATTGTGTCACTATTTGTGACTAAGTTACAAATCCATGATATCTATCATACAGATTTCTAAATTTAATCATTGCAATCGATTATACTTTTTTATTGAATGATCAATATTACTGGAAACATTTGCTGAAACCCTTTTTTAATATTTTAGTGTCGTAAAGACGAAGGTAGGTGTTTTATCACTATGTTAAGAGGTTGGTTTGGTTTACCACCATACCATACCAGGAATGATTATTATCATTCCCAATAGGGAATGATAATAAGGAATATCCTTTATCTAACTTTTTAAGCTTTCGCGTCCCAAAAATTCCAAACTTCTTACTATCACTATTCATTCACTAACTTGCCCTTTAATTTTGACAAAATTTTATTGCACTAATCATGATCATGCTCATTAACACCCCTGAAATGCCTAACCAATGATCTTTTATAAAAAAACCAAACCTATAAAGCACATCCTTCATAGCCTGCATATCCTTTTGCAGGCGGCTGTTTTGCTCGCGCGCCTGGTTGAGGATGATCTGTCGGCTGCTGCAGCTCATGCAGACCTCCACCAATGGAATGGCGGTGGTAGCTTGCTCTGGGAACTCTGAAATTAATGGAATCACATATGAACTGACTGTTTTGTTAAAATTAACCCGAATGGTCAAGGTTACATCCGCAGCAGAACACTCAATGAGAAAGATTGTATAGGATTTGTAAAAACAAAATTTAGTTTTTTGTTTTTCGAGTAGACTAGACTCGGAATGTAAAATGGTAGTAAAAAGATAGCTAGGTAATTTTTTCGGGGACAAGTTTTGGTTCAACACACCTACATATTTTAAAACATTTTAATCCATTCAAGAATTTGATGTCACTGAAAAGAAATTGGTGCGGAAAGGTAGCTTAAAAATATTAGATGAGATAGCCATAAAACTTTGTATCTCACTCCAGTGACATAAGACGACGCGTGGAAAGCTAGTTATTACTTATTTTATGAAAGGCAAAATAGTTTGATGTATATTCGACATAGTAACATGACCAAAAACAATATGAAGGACTGACAATGAAAATCAAAGAATCAAAGCCAACTTTTTGTAACAGCAACTGACCTCTATCCGGCACCTCATACTGTTTCACTCTCTCCTCCAAATCCTTACACCTGGTCTCCAGCTCCTTACTCCTCTCCCGTTCCTTCCTCACAGCCTGCTTGCACTCCTCCACATACTGAACCAATGTGTTGTACTGGTTCTTAAGCTGATCATTCTCTTCGGCAAATAGTTTGTTGTATTCCAGCACTGCTTTCAACTTGTCCTTCAATTTCGATATGAAGGCATCTTTTTCTGCTATCTGAGGAGTGAGAGGATATCTTTAATTAATGCTAAATCAAGTGTAAAGAAAGGTCTGTAGGTGGAGTTTTTACTTGACAAATACTTAGTTAAGTTGTCGATGTGAAGTGGCGGAAACCAGCCCGTTTTATCATTGTTACTATCACCAGTAACTAGTTAGTTGAGAATCATCATCATCATCATCATCAACCCATTCCTGTCCACTCCTAGACCTATGTAGGCCTCCCGAAATTCACATAGGTAGTAGGTAGTTGAGAATATATTCTTCAATTTTACAAATCCCAACATTCATTTACATCTTATCATTTGGAAAAGTTTAATTATAATGCATGATTCATTGTATAAGAACTCTTCTAATTCAAGCTCTAGGATGTGATGGCGTTTTAGCCGTTTGACATTAGAATTTTAGTCTGTTTATTTGTTGTTTCACGAAATAAACTACATATATATCTATCTATTATATGTACTGTAACATGCTCACCGCTACAACATTCTCCTCACATCGGTCCATCAGAGTGGTGATGAGACTCTCATACTTCTTGGTGAGTTTCTTCTTCTGGTCCCGAAGGAGGGAGCGGCCCTCTTTGCTCAATCTAGGCGAGGTAACGGCGATACCTTGCAGATTGCGCTTTCTTGGAGGCTTGGCTGGTTTTTGACCTGGAATTTCAAGTTGAGAATCATCATCATCATCATCAGGTCATTTCTATCTACTGCTGGACATAGGCCTGCCCAAATGCACGCCACTTCTCACTTTATTCAGCTTGAGAATAATGTCAACAAATCAAAAAAATATTTTTAACTCATGACAACTTTAAAAGAAAATAACTATTCAGTTTTATAATAATAATAATAATAATAATTTTTATTTCAGGCAAGGCCCATAAAATGTTTTTATAGCAAACACATGCATTTTCTGGAATTTACATTTTTGGTTTTTAAATAACATGTATAAAAACAGAACAAGATACTATTTTGAAATAAGTACATACATACTATACTTTTTTTTTTCTAACTGGCTAACGATGATGCTTGGAGGAGCCTTGTCATCATCACCGGGCTTGCGGGGGAGCGGATGGCTCTCACCCCTAAAACATACTATACTCATCTGTTTTAATTTGGGATGGTTCAAATGTAAGGGTTGAACTTATTAATATTGTCTATTATTTACGCAAACACTACACATTTGCAATACAACTTTTCATCATCATCAGCCTTTTATTATATCCCACTGCAGGGTATAGGCCTCCTCCGTAGAACGCCATGCACTCCGGTCCTGCGCCAGTCTCATCCAGAGACCTCCCGTGGCTTTCATAGGGGGGAGAACGGAGCTGTAGTTGTTTGCCAACTATGATTATTGATCTTGCATCCGTTATCATCATTGAAGACAACTGGAGCTTTAATTCCGAGTCCAGACCTCCAAGCGGTATCCCGTGGTAACTAGGGTGCATCAGCATTGCACTGTACCTCAGTGAAAGGCTCGTGCTCTCTAGGCTAACATGGACAGGAAGAAAACTCGCCAAGATGCACTGGCCAGCATGGTGTTTTAAGGCTAAAAACCCTCCGATAAAGAACGCAATACAACTAATTTTATGAATTAAACTTGTGTGTATTATAATTCTAAACAATTATTATATCATCATGAGCGCTTGAAACGTCAGGTCTCTAATAATATGTTCAGAATAACAATACACAAGAGTTTAGTCCGGAAAATTAGTATTACAAATGATTGAACTTAAACTCATCAAATTAAACTCGGTACTTTTGATCACCTTTAGGTCTTGTGAAGATGTAATAAACTCACCAATAACATCCCTGGGATCCTCATACATTGGATTATCATCAGTAAACTCCGGAACCTCACTGCCTTGCTCCATCACAATGGACTCTGTTCTCTTCGTCACCGCATCAATGATATCTTTACGCATACTGGCTCGTCTCTCCAGGGAGTTTATATCAAACAATCTGTGACTTCTCGTGAAGTTGCCTGTGAATGTCAACTTCTCTGGGCTTGATTTTGCTGAATTTCTCCTACTCACTCTTCCATAATCACCATTCTGTAATTAGATTATAATAACATTTGATAAGTCTTTAAAGATCAAGTCATTCCTGACCTACCAGCGCCAAAAATTGTGAACTAGATCCCACCCAATTGTTCAAGTATATTTCATTTTTGGTATGATTAAATAAAATAAAACAAGGTAAAATAAAATAAAAAAATTTACTTAAATATCACAAGGTTCAAAAAGGCTATCATAAATAGATAGTTCAATTACCTACTAATTTTATATCCTAATCTTTCCTTTCGCGTTATTTCGTCACACAACACTAAATGTATGAACTTGTAGTGGAAAATGTTGATTGCTGATGTATTATTTTAAGTTATCTTAAGTCAAATGTATTAAGAAACAGCTGTATTTTTTCCTAAATAAATAAATATAATAAATGATTTATCTTTACTTTAACTTGAAATTACACAATAATTTAGAGACTTAATAAAATATAATTTATACGACGATAGACGTTAATGATTTACCTTTGAATACCACTGATTATATTCTTCATTTTCCATCCTCAGCTCTTATTTGTAAGTAAGTTAAAGCCCCCAACATTTTCAACTCAAAATGCTATCATGAAATGCAAAGGCTGCCAAATTCTTTGTTCGGCAAGTTACAACTTACAACCGAATCGCGTGTTCTAGGTCGAAAAGTAAAATAAGTGGGTCAACTTCGTCAATTTAACATTTTAACACCGCATTCCATGTTGATATTGACAAAACTTTGCACACTCCGAAAAAGATCCTAATCGACGTAACATAGTCGAAAAACACACGTTGTAAACCATTAACTTTGTTCATTTATGTAAAAGAGTTACTACCGCACATTTTAAAGGCTTGAAATTCATATTTTTTGATAATATTCTATAGCCTGAGTTAAACGTAAACATTGTCGGTTTGACAGTTTCGTTGCTATGACAACTGGTGTTACCATCAGCTCGCATTATAATATTTTGGTAGATAAAAATAAATTTATGAGAATGATTTTATTTTAATCATAAGTACTTACTTACAATCTAGATTGGACAAACTATAATATAAAATAATAGATAAAATACTGCTTTTAGCATCGTATTTGAACAGCGGCTTTTTACCTCTAAATTGTATGCAATCGAACGTTAGTACTGCGTAACGCAAAAGATCATTCCTTACTTACTAAGTTTCCGTAGTTCTGGTAAACTATAACTATTTTTATAGGTCATGTAAATATAAATTAAGATATCTACATTAATTTGTCACAAAATATACGATTTTATTCTTATTGTTATTTTAACAAATGCTCCACATATATTTAAAAACATGATTAAACTTTTAAATTTTACCACTGTTACTTCATATTGTACCTACTTGAATAGCGCTTTTTTACCTCTAAATTGAATGCAATCGAACGTTGGTACCTGAATAACGCAAAAGATCATTCCTTATCTACTACAATAGTTCTAAATCTCTAGTTAAATAAACGATTTTTATTCCTATTGTTCTTTTATTAAATGTAGCAATAGGTATTTTGAAAAAAAAATAAGATTAAAAAACATTTACAATTTCACCACTGTTTACTACCTACTTCATATTGCTTTTCTCATTATACCCAGGTACCAGGTATACCGCTTTACATAAAATATGTACTGAAAGTACAAACTAAAACTATTAGAATTAAATAGTTTGTCACTGAAGTTATGTAGTTATGTACTAGTTAACTATTTAATTGAAACTGGATAATGGAGTAGGTATGCAAATAACACTGAATATATATTTAACTTTTAATGTACGTGAACATTCAAATTGTTTTGCCAGAAAATAATCAAAGAAAATATAGTAGAGTTTACTTTATTTTCAAATCAGCATACACATTTCATTTCTTGGTCTTTTAAATATTTATACTTGTACAAAACTACACAGTAATTATTTTTTGAGTACCATTTCTATCTTCTATGACTTAGTGAAAATTCTCAAGCGCCTACACAAAATTGAGCATCAAAAGTACCAGAATTAATATTGCTAAGTATTTTTTGCGGATACTCGTCATACTACAAAATGATGCGAATCAATGAATCATCTAGCGTTTTATCAACATTTTGATAACAGAGAGCCGGATAGAGGCTTATCAAACTCGCCCACCTGTCGTCATCAAAAAACACTATAAAATTTTGTCAATAGATGGCATTAAAAACGCAATAAACAAAGGTAAGTTGATAAAAATAAATCGCCTCAAAATTTTATTCCAACGCGGAGAAAGTCTGACATTTTAATTTGGTCGGTTAATGCCTCCGCGAGCATGCGCCGAAACAGCTGAGCGATTCGAGCGGCATGTTGCGGCTTCTTTGCGAACTAGACAGTCGCATCATGTCTACCCGCCGGCACGGTGTATGACGCTCTCCAATTAAAATAACCTATAACATTTTGTTGTCACTCCGTCCTCTTAGATTTCAAAGGTCCTCGTATTGATTTTGTGTTTGTTTCACCAACTGGTCAGATATTATTTAGTGTGAAGTGAATTATAACAGTGTTTTTCTCGTAGTCCGGATACGCGTTCGCTGCCGTATTCTCCGTGCAAGTTATCGATTTTTACAATGAGCGTAACGTTTTGTTTACTTTTTATTTACGTGTAACGTTGTAGATAAAATGTATTTTTTAAGTGCCGCATTCAAAATTAGTGGTGTGCTGTGAGCTTGATTCAATTATGTGCGAGAGTACGCGCGAGACTTCGCGTTTTGGATGACAGAAACATGGAATTCGAGAACGATTTCAGCTTGAAAGAATGGGCGAAGGACAAACCTTTGTCCATTCTTCAACTGGACCCGGCAGACCGTGCAGTTCTGAGGATAGCAGGTTAGCTATAACCATTTTGTTATATCATAAAAATAGACCAAAATCTTAACCCGTCCAAGCCGTGTGAAACAACAGAAATCGTCTCTTCAAATTACTTATGTTTTACGCGTTAATCGCTGTACATTATCATTCATAATGATAGTGACTGTGTGAATATTAGCAACGCTGCTGTAATGTAGATAAAAGTGATGTATTAACACGTTTTTTCATCGTCGCAAATCTAGATTTCTAGGCTTTTTTCGCGTGATTGCGGCCTTGTGTTTTCACTTTCGTTGGGTGCAACGGAGTGGTGTGTACTAAATATGTTAACTTAGAAATAACTGCTCGATGGTGTTTTGTTATTTTTTCGTTACGTTATGTTGGTAGGTACATAGGTACCTAAATGTGGTGTGTTAGGGTTTTGATTGAATAATTGTCTACGATCTAGATTCTAGATTGTTTCGATTCTCATTCCTTATTCCCCTTTGTGTTTGTCCATGGTAACAAGTTCGTGCGCAATTTGTATTCAAGAAACTTAAGAAATAGGTAGGTTAGGTCTGTTAGTTGATAAAATAGGTATTAAAGCTGGAATATTGCTGAATTTACTACGTAGGTACAAAAAACAAAACTTTAGAATGACAAGGTATACCCTAGCTAGTGTAACTTCTATAATAAAGTAACCAGATGCTTCTTATCAAGTTACCTTTGTTAGTTCATTTACGAAATTGTTAATTCAACGAAAGAGAATTTGCCGACCTACCCACCCTATTATTACTACAGCACCTTGACATTCTTACAATATATTTTTTTATTTCAGTATGTAGGTAGGTAAAGTATTCATAAAAGTATTTAAATTTATACGTAGTTAGCTTACAACATTGAAAATTAGATCTCATGTGAGGATGTTCAAGGTAAAATAGCTGATCTGTGGGTAAGGTGTTTTAAACCTAAATATCTCAATAAACCTAGATACCTAACTACGTATTGTTATTGAAATAATAACCTTTTTACTATTACTACCTATACCGACCTATTTCTACATAAGGATGAAGATCACCAAAACAACTTATTACCTACCAATAATGATTTTGGTGGCAAACGCCGCAAACCCGCAAACCCGCACGAGTCCTATGTCTATATCAAATTTAAAGCTGAAATGTTATCTGAAAAGTTATCTAGTTTTTAGCAGAAAAGTAGGTAAGCCTATTCAGCAAAACGTACTCCTGATAAAGTAAAGATTTCTTTTGACACGCATACCTACATTACATAGGTAGGTTATTTACATACTTAATCCTATGTGTCTATCTTTTAGTATAGCACACTAACACACTTTTCGACTCCATACCTAATTACTTTGTTTTTTTTTTATGTTGGCGCCATCACGGCTCCGAACATCGTTTCAAATTTAAAAAGTTCATTACCCGTTTTTTTTTGTCTTTCTGGCGTCTTGTTTACCTGCGTTTTTTTTGTTAACACCGGCCAGCTACCCATTGCTGCTTTCACCATTGTTAGTGGAATAGAGACAATCGATTCCACCAAGCTCCAATGAGTGGAACGATAGACGCTTCGTAGGATTTCATGAATGAGTCTGGATTAAAAAAAAGGTTTTACGTAAGGCAATTTTTGTAGATACGAAATTAGTAGGTACGAAAAATATCGCAAAATCGAATGCTACGATGTAATATTCGCGTTTAAGGAGAGAATCAAATAGTATTTTCTTGGAGCGAGTCTGTTAGCATCTTTACCTAGAAATAACCATGTATGGTTCAAGTATAAGATCAAAAACCCAACAGATACCATTCCTGATTTTAGACTTTCGCGTTCCATTACACTAAATATTTGTTGTCGGGCAGTAAGTAGCCATGTATTTACTACTCCTAATAACGCGTGTAGACCCATAAAGACAAATATTTAGTAGATACCATTCCATCAAACAGTGTAATTCGGATCTGGTAGTACCTATTGACATTATAATAATACCGTACGCAAATCGCACGGCTTTAATTTATTGATCCGCCGCATACAAAAAAAAAAACATTTTGTGTGAACGATGCGAAATACCAGTTCCCTTGGAAATGATCATGTTTGTTTTTGTACAAATGATAAATGGTTGTATTGATGATGTGATTTTCCGTGAGGCTTTGATGACAAATAATGTCACATGAAAAATCGTAGTTGATACCTGATGAGTCTACGATTAAAGGATAATTTAAATTGATAGGTACCTACATGATCTATTGAGTCTCTTTTTTTCCTAACTAACATACGATGAGGGTTTGGAGTAGCCTCGTCATCATCACCGCACTTGCTGACGAGCGGATGGCTCTTACCCCTTAAAAAAATATATTTGTTATAGAGTATGTTTCATGATATAGATTAATCTGTAAACAGCTGCTTCTATTCACTTTTGGTCGAACATATCAGCAAGAAATCAGCAATTGTGATATAATCGATGTGTGGCGAATGGCTGACCCGAGTGAGAAATCCCAAAACTAATATTGACTGTCTAATAACAGAACAAAACAATTCATCGGTAAAAGTGATAGTAAAAAAGATATTCATCAAGTTCTGCACTAAATAAAGTCGATGGAAACCTGCAAGCGGTCCATTCAACAGATTACTTAATGGATTGGCAGTCGCTGATCCGAAACGAACCAGTCCTAGCGTAGGGCTTAACTAAGTACAATCTAGACGTCTAGATTGAATGTTGTTACTAAAACTTGTAGGGATTTTCTTGAAGAATGGTTCTTTTGACTGTGATTTATAAATTTTTTGGACATCTGAGTTAAAAAACTATTACTTATATGTGGCATGTTGTTGCTGTAACCAAATCAATACATAGTATAAAACAAAGTCGCTTTCGCTGTATGTCCGTAAGTATGCTTAGATCTTTAAAACAACGCAACGGATTTTGATGCGGTTTTTTTTAATAGATAGAGTGATTCTTAAGGAAGGTTTGTATGTAAAGTTTACCCGAAGCGAAGCGAGGGCGGGTCACTAGTTAGATAAATAATATCAAAATTAAATTAGGCATTTTAATTAGAAACTTGACCGCATGCGACTCCGCTCGCGTTTTCCTCTAGTATATAGTCGGTCAAAAGTAGTATGTGTCCTTTCTCAGTCTCTAGATTATATGTGTACTCATGTAAATGAGTTCAGTAGTATTGTCTTTAACTCGCAAAAATATGGAGTTACTTGCACGTTTACCTATTATTTACCTAGTTAGACTAAGGATATGGAAGAATATGTTAAGGTTCTATTTGGACCCTACAATTGCAGCACGATTTAGTGATTAGGGTTAAAAAGGTTATGCTTAGATGGTTTGGTCATGTTGAGAATACGATTAAGGAAAGATACGGTGAAGGAAAACATCGTGAGAAAACCTGCACAACTAAGAAGAAATTCTAAGGTTGTGAAGTCGACCAACCCGCACTGGCCAGCGTGGTCGACTAAGGCCTTATCGCCCTAATTTAGGGTTGGCCCGTGCCCCAGCAGTGGGGACGTATATGGGCTGACGATGATGATGATGATGATAAATGGAAATGTCGACAGGGGAAGACCAAGAAAGACCAAATAGGTCACATCTTGAAGAATCGTCAAATCAAAAGTACCCGTTATCAACGGGCGTGCACGAAGAGGTTGATGGATGTGGTAGAAGCGAAAGTGGTGTGCCAGGACCGTAGCACATGACAGGAAGTGATCTCTGCCTACCCCTCTGGGAGAAAGGCGTGATCCTATACTAGCAACATGACAAACCCTGTATCATTTTGCGATTGGATAAAGATCAGAAAGAATCCACCTTCCGTTCTTTGACCTAGCAAATTTTCCTTTTGACTCATAGTTGCGAGTGCTTGCTATTATATCATAGATGTTTTAAAATTCATTTCGCGTGTTTTCAAGTGTTGCCATATTAGGAAGGACCCTTAGTGGCCATACAGGATATAGTAAGTAGTGATATATGATGACGATCCGTTCTGTTGAAATATGTACCTGAATACTAGGTTAGAAAATATATCATAGGTATTATGTTGATTTTCTTCATTCTATATAAAATAATGAACATTGTGTTTAATAATATTAAGATTAGGGACTATTTTTTACTTTTCAACAACAGATTCTAATAAAATTTGGATGTTAACGTAATACACGTTTAGCTTTATTTTAATCTGCATATTTTTTCTATAAAGTAGGTAGGTATTATTATATTCTAAATCTTTGCAAATTTTGCAATCAACGGACGTTAAGAACATAACCAAAAGTTATGTACTACTAAGTCAATGTTTGCCAACCATGTTATTTCCTCAATTAATTGTGAGAAAGTAGTTAATTTGCGCATAATAACGACTTGCAAAAACCGACGTCGGTTTTTATGTCCATGCATAGTACAGTTCGTATATCTAAACGGTGGCGGTAAATTGCTATACTATGTTCATTAGTGCTGTGTTATCAGCGAGCGCTAGTTTTTTTTTTGTTTTATTTTATTGCTGGCGGTTGTCCGCGTACAGTCGACGACAGTCGGGAAGTTACGATTGCAACCGGATAGTTCTGGTGTTTTTTTTTTTGCACAGTGAATGCACTTTTGTATGGGTACACTTGTGCACTGTAATGTTCTGCGCAGTTATCTGATCTCCATTGAGATCGGGCATAGCTGAAATCGGTCAGACACCATCAATTTATTTTTTAGTTTGAAGTATTGTCATCAAAGCAACGAAAATAGCATCTTAAGGGTACGTAGCCATTTAGCTTTCAATATAGTTAAAAGTATTGTAACAAAGCAACGAAAGTACTTACTCAGCATCTTAACTAGTTATGGGTAACATTTTTTTGATATCAGAATCATATTATGATTCAAATAAAACTTATTTAAGGGATAAAAGTAGTCGATAAAACCCGATGTTTCAAGCTCTTTACAGCACTCGTGGTCACGGAAGAAAGGTATCAACTAACCAACATAACAGTGACGTCATAGCACTGCAACACAACATTTTGAACCCCAAATATTCTCCGCAATCTTGGAAAGTGAAATGTCCTGCAATGTAGTTAGCATAGGCGCCGAAGCGTGGCAGCACTAGCGTAACGTTTCTAGCTCCAATTGGTCTAAATTTTATGCAAGCTTTATTTACTGTTTGCCGCATAACTGTTGCGTAAGCCGCAATTAACTGAAATAACCGAATAGGGCTATGTAAATTAACCCGGCTCGGTATATGTTTAATTTATTTATCAAATTGAAAATTATAATGTGGCCCAGCTGCCTGCTAATTGACAAATCTAATAATTAAATTTATTGTGTTAAATGTTTTTTGAAAAATATAGTTATGGCCAGTAAATAATCTTAAATATTTCTTGACATCAGACACAATCTTTAATATTTAGTGTAGTGAGACGCGAAAGTCTAAAATCATAAGTAAGTAGACGTTTCTTTATGCAAGGGAATAGTAAAACTGTGTTTATTTTTTATTAAGCTTTAGTAAATTGATCGATTCTTAGGTAATCCTTTACATTCAGATGAAGCAATGAACTGCCTAAAATAGATCAAGCTCCTGAAAGTTATGCACTATCGACTTGAAATAAAAGTATGTTCTTACAGAAGATTGAAATCCTCACCTGATTAAAAGTCAATAAATGGCTGCGAAAGACGAGTTTAGAATACTTGCACTATTTTTTTTGCCACTGTACTTAGTTATTTAGTCTCATTCAAGTTTAAACTCGAGGTTATATACGGCTGCATACTTTTGACCTTTGCAATTGGCACTAGGCTACGCGGTATATCAGAAGAACTGTCTTGCCTGCCGTTTCTTCTCAGATAAAGGTGACAACGCTACTCCAAGATATAATAAACGTAAATTTATTTCAATAAAAAGACTGAAAGTAAACGCCATTTCCATGTTTCATGCCTTATTAGTTAATGTTCCCACATTGCTTACACGGGTGATCGAACTATGCAACCTCACAGAGATCTATTCGAGTTTACCTTCGTGTCCTATAAAATAGTTTTTATTACAAGTTCGACTGTCCAAAGATTCCTTCTAGTAAGAGGAAGGCAGGATAACAAATTGATAGGTATCCAAACACGAAACATTGCCTTTGCCCAACAGTGGGAGAGACTAATTTAGCTTTTTAGGGTTCCGTAGCCAAAATGGCAAAAACGGAACCCTTATAGTTTCGTCATGTCCGTCTGTCCGTCTGTCCGTCTGTCCGTCTGTCCGTCTGTCACAGCCGATTTACTCGGAAACTATAAGTACTACAGTGATGAAATTTGATGGGAATATGTGTTGTATGAACCGCTACAAAAATATGACACTAAATAGTAAAAAAAAGAATTGGGGGTGGGGCCCCCCATACATGTAACTGAGGGATGAAATTTTTTTTTTCGATGTACATACCCGTGTGGGGTATCAATGGAAAGGTCTTTTAAAATGATATAAAGTTTTCTAAAAAACATTTTTCTTAAAGTGAACGGTTTTTGAGATATCAGCTCTCAAAGTCGTAAAAAGTATGTCCCCCCCCCTCTATTTTTATAACTACGGGGTATAAAATTCTAAAAAAAATAGAGGTGATGCATGCTAATTAACTCTTTCAACGATTTTTGGTTTGATCAAAGTATCTCTTATAGTTTTTGAGATAGGTTGATTTTTGTTATATTTGCTGCTACGGAACCCTTTGTGCGCGAGCCCGACTCGCACTTGGCCGGTTTTTTTCCTAGCCTGTTTTTTCCAACTGCTGGGCAAAGACTTTTCCTAATACTCTTCACTTCTGGCGATCTGTTGGTAGAAATGGCCATTTCAGTCTTGTTGAGCGTCGAGATAGTGACGCCATCTTTATTTTAGGCTTAATAAAAAAGAATTGGTCGTTTTGTAAAGCCATTACAGTGTACTAGCTTATCACATTCCTCCCGAGCGTACTTATATGTCATAGAACTCTTTACAACGGAATGGTAACATATACGGGTGGCTATAAATTGTCTTCCATATGTTCTTTATAAGTGCCTTCTAATGTTGACAATAATGACTCATGAGAATGTTCTCTGGGAAAATTGCCTATTCTTGATGCTCTGTTACCGTTCCAGTGCTGGTTTTGACATGAATATCCTGCCATTTCGCGGTAATTAATGTTTTAATTGTTCTTTGCTTTTAACTGACACGTACGTTTGATGTGAAAATTGGATCCAATCAAAAACATAAATGTGAATGAGAGCCAAATTCAATATTATGATAATTGCCTTGGTTGTTGACTTCAACGACAAAAGAAGTGAGATCTAAATGGGTGCCAAGTTCAATGGTCAACCCTGAAATTTATTTATAAGTAACACTATAACATACCTATCATATCTTCTTATAACATAAGATAATGTATGGTGGTAGCCTATGAAGGTCTGTCTTGGCTAGTTTCTATAAACCTACCAACGTATTATTATGTTCGCTCGCTAGTTTCTACCAACAATCCAAATTTTCGGAATTATAAAATAAAAACCGACAAATACTTGTAGGCTTAGAACTTGCGACGGCTATAATTCATATATGAAAACTAGCCAAGACAGACCTTCATAGGCTACCACCATACATTATCTTATGTTATAAGAAGATATGATAGGTATGTTATAGTGTTACTTATAAATAAATTTCAGGGTTGACCATTGAACTTGGCACCCATTTAGATCTCACTTCTTTTGTCGTTGAAGTCAACAACCAAGGCAATTATCATAATATTGAATTTGGCTCTCATTCACATTTATGTTTTTGATTGGATATCATTACTTTTTGTAGAAAAGTATATATCATCGTAACGCCGTAGGTCCTTTGAAAAGGACAAATTCAAAACTAAAACTAGACTTTATAAATATAAAACAATTGAATCAGTTACTGTATTTTCCTACGTTTACGGGGTATAACCCTAAGTAATAAATATGAAAACCGACTATAAGTACCTACTCTTAATTGTAAATAAGTAAGTATGTATACCTAAATATATACTTAGTGCTCTGCCTTCCCCGGTATATAGGCGTGATTAGGCACTAATTAGGTATTTATGTTAAGCGTTCATAATAGAACCTAACCGCAGCATGGTCTATTGTGCCTGTCGACCTCATATGTGGATCTCACTACCGCTTACCATCAGGTGAAGTGAGGTCATCTTGTTAGCCTCTTATAAAAAAAAAAAAAATAAAAAAAAAAACTAAGTATTAAAAAATTGCCAGTTTTTTATTTTTTCCTTTGTATTCATGTAATTACCTATCTGCATACCAAATTTTAACTCTCTAGGTCATTTGGAACTGGGTTAGAATTTTGATCTGTCAGTCAGTCAATGATAAAAATGAGGATTTTTGGACATTAATATCTAAATAACTGTTTGAGATAAGCTTATGAAATTTAGAACACATATTTATCTCGCACGTCACAATATATGAGCCAAATTTGATACGTTTATGTGAAATAGTTTTTGATTTATGAGGGGTTCAAAGGTGGTTCCAAATGGTTCGTGTAATATTACACACGGTGCGGCTCGCCAGTTCTGTTTCTTGAACTTGGCTTGACACGCTACCGCGTGTCTAGATTTGGAGACTTCAATATATTTTGCGCTCAGATAAAGGTGTATTGCTAGATATATCAACGTTGGAGATGCCTGTTATATGCGAAGGCTCCGATGTTTGTGGTAGTGAAAAAAGACGTAGGTATGAGGTCCTTGATCAGCAACTGCCTCTAGCTAGGCAGAGATGAGATATAGGTGTACCTGTCCTCCTTACTTTGCTGGGAGATTACAGAATTGTAGTAATTTATAAATAACTCATAATTAGTTATGACTTCTAACTAAGAATATATGTTGACCAACTCCCCGATCCTGGGTATCCATAAAAACCTTTTTCAGAAGTTTACAGAGCCTTATTAAATGCCATCCGTAGGTAGGTCTCATTAGGATCAACCGAGTCAACTACAGTTTTACGACTACACAACGAGGATGCCTCTAATTCAGAGGTTCGTTGCCCCTGCGCGCGCGCAGCGTACGTTGCAACTAAGAGGCAGTTAGCGGCTATGAACTACCTAATCGATCAACAGTAGCTCTCGTATAATTAATAGGAATCGATTTAGAACACGCTCTTCTAAGTCGGCGTATTAAAAAGTAATCAGTCAATTATGTTTATCTAAATGATCCTAAGGAATGTTGCGCCGTGTATGCGTAATCATTTTATTAATGTGTTATTTTTATTACGGCTTGGTATAGTTTATTTTTGATGGCCGTAAGGATTGAAGAGCTACTTAAGGATTCTTGATGGTATTAATGTATCATTTAGTAGTTTTTATTTCACCCGGGGGAAATCCTCATGGCTGGAGCAACGCTGTGGTTATGCCGAACTTTTACCGTCTAAAGCCTCCGGAATCTTCCTGCTCTCCGCTGGTGGTAAGGGGACAGTGGTAGAAGTAACTTAACTTAAAAAATATTTAAGGTTCAATCCTCGATTTGTAGTATAATAACTTCTAAACGTCATACCTAGGAATATAATGAATTAACGTATAATACAATTTGGTATAATTTAGTAGCATTTGACAGTAAACCTAAAACTTTAGTTTTATGGACCACTTTCAACCAAGTTAGGTAGGTAGATTATTAGGTGTTGGTCTTGAAAATAATGTCATAAGATTAGTATGACTAACAAAGTGCTGTAGTTAATTACTGATGACTATCATGATTTATTTTATTAAGTACTTACAAATAAATAACCAATATTCAATTCTTGAAAAGTAAATTGCAATCGAGTTAGATTATGTTTCGAAACATTTTAAATGGTATTGGTTACCTTGAGAATTATATTATTACTTCGTATTTGAATATTTTGCTTAAATTAGCACATTGCCTACTTATTATTCCGAATATACAAACCGTTAAACTATCAGCTGTCTTTTGGAAAGGATAGTGTAGGTGTTTGACGTGAATATCTAGACCTGGTTATTACATTCTAGAATACTGTTTGAAATACAACTAAGTTTACGGATTAAACTCACTTGTATATATTCTTCAAGACTTGTCTGTCAGTCAGTTGTTATCTTGTTTAGGTCAATCTAGACCATGAACTCTGTAAAGAGCTCGAAACGTCAGGTCACTAAATAATATATTTAGAATAGCAATACACACGAGTAGAATCCGTAAACAGTTTTATTTCAAACTAGTGGTTCCGGCGAATTTCATACCACCAATACTGATTCTTTTTCTATTTTCTCATTGAAACCTTCCCTGGACTACGACGAACATTTTAAAATTACCTAAATCGGTCCGGGCGTTCTCGAGTTTTAGTCAGACTAACGAACAGCAATTCATTTTTATTTATAAGAAGAAAGAAGAAGGTGTGTGGATTACGCGCAAATAATAGACAATAGAATTCTGAAAATGTCCGGGATATTTACCATGTTGTTTTGTTTTAGTAAGCTCCCGATATTTTGGCACTGGTGCAAGCGCCATGATCACGGGTCAACCATCATTTAGTGGTGTGTCTTAATGCACCTAGAAAATTTTGTAATGCCTTTTTCGAAACGATCTTTAATTAAGTAATTATTTAAATTAAAATGTACTAAATATTTATAGCGTTTCACTTAAACGAACTTAATGTTCAATGTATTTTGATATTATTTACTTAATTATGTAACATGAACGTTGCATCTCAATTATATCTTCAAAGTTGACACGCATGTAAAATAATAAGAAAAAAGTTTCTAATACACGCTGTTCCACGCATTATTAGCAATTATAATAATTTATGTCTATAATAATAACTGTTCGCGATAAATATCATCATTAATCATTATCTAGAGGCGATATCACAGATAGAGGCAAAAAAATAACTTTACTACATCATCTAAGATCATGTCTTTTGTATGCATGAAGTGTTTGCATGTGCAAGAAAATATAGGTATCTAACTTCAAAACATTACCTTGAAATCTATAATGATTATCTAGATGTAGGTACGTGCATATTCAGAATAATTTTCAATGTTGTGAGAATATTATTTCATCGATCGGTTCATTCAATACATCTTTATTTATACTGTTCCATCCATACAACCCATCAATAACACAAATTTTACTCTCGCTTAAGTTACCATTCTAAAAATATAAGTCTTTATGGGTCTACACGCGATATTAGGGGTAGCAATTACATAGCTACTTACTGCCCGACGTTTCGACTGGGTTACACCAATCATGGTCGCTCGCGACCAATATTTAGTGTAATGGAATGCGAAAGTCTAAAATCTTACATTCAAAAAATAATGAGACCCTGCGTTCCTAGCTTTTTAAAGGGCTCGTAGTCACGGAAAAACTATAAATTAGTTTCTTTTTTCAAAAGTGTAGTGCTCGCTTTCTATTATTGAAAAGACAATAATATTATTCCATTCACCTTAGTTTATACGAACTTCGTATAAAATGGAATCATTGTTGATATTGCTTAGTATTTCTATAATATTCTCACGCACTATCGTGCAATGGTAATAGAACTTTTTTCCCCTACAGGTAAAAAGGGTCCTTTTAAGAAGGGCGACACTCCCCTCGGTCAATAACCAAGCAAATGCTTTCTAACACTTTAAAGTTGTATTAGTTCGGTACCTTTTTGAGCTCTTATATTATAATATTTTTAAAATACTGCACCACATTGAAAGCTTTTAGAGAAGTGTAAAAAATACGTCAGAAAATGTAGGTATTATTGTCTATCATCTAAATCACGCAATTCGTGTGGCCGAATACTGGGCCGATCACGTTTGATTTTGCCACCGACTCGATAAGAAGAAGATCTAAATCTGTAAGGAGGTGATTGGGGTGTTCGCATTAATGTTATCCAAAATACAAAAACTAACCTAAATTCTTCCCTGTTTCAGATCCCATCCTGAATCCTACCCTGCATGCTACTCCCTTCCCTTCAAGAAATTAAATCATCGTAGTATTCATTATTTACTGACCTTATTTGTGCGTAAAACAGTATTATTGTGATTATGCCGAATGAAACGATAATAACAGTCTTAATTCAAAACTTTTTTTTTTTACTTAGCCTATACTGTCCCACTGCTGGGCAAAGGCCTCAAAACTTTACTAAGTAAAATTTAAAAAAGACAATTAAATTTGACAGTTTAAGACTTAACACATAAATTCAGCTTTTTTTTTCTTTTTTTTCATTCCTAACTGACTTCGATGATGGCTTGGAGTAGCCTCGTCATCATCACTGGATTTGCGGGGGAGCAGATTGCTCTCACCCCTAAATAAATTTAAACGACGTTTGCCTGATGATGAAAACAGCGCTCAAACATGTTCAGTATTCGCTTAACCTTCTAAAATCATACAAGAATTAAAGTATCGTTTCAGTATTTAATCTATATACATATACATAGTCTTTATTTACGTAACTAACACGACGGTAACAGGTAGACATCCTGAGAAATTTGATTGATTTCGGAAATATATTCATCGGATCCGACGCGATCGTTCATAACCGTTCCGATCAGACGGAAATTGTAATCGGTTCAACGAATTGTGTCTCATCATTTTAGTCGAGATGGCTATGACCCGTCTTATGAGACTTGTTGAGTTTCAAAATGATGATCTAAACATCCAGTTAGGTAGGTACTTACTTACTTTCAAACTTTGGTCTGGCTTTTTTTTATATTGATTGCAATTATTGATTTTTTTTTATGTACGGTCAGTATTCCTACTACTAATTCAGCCAAATCCAATGACGAATTAATAGACAAACCATTTTTAGAGGTCATTGAAAACAAAATCTTGTATTTCCGACCAGATTATTTCACTCGACTTCATTTTTTTTGTGTGATAATTACATTTCAGCTATATAACACCAGAAACACTAAACTTAAATAATATGGAAATTAATTAAAAGAAATTAAAAACAATCAAAGTTATTTCACTTCACAGCCCTATTATTATAGTAATCTTCCACATTAATTGACACTAATTTATCTTTTTTATTTACTTTCATACTAGAGAATTAGTGTAAGTCAAAATCATGGAAAACATGAATCATGTCCTGAAACATATTTACAAGCTAATAATAGAATCGTACTCTGCTTCCTGGACTGATACTAATAGAAATAAACCATTCTCAGTAGAAAGGTCTTTGCCCGCTTCTTGGGCAAAACAATAGATGCGCAAGGTCGGGTGAGATGGCAATGACGTTGCTATTAGTCGTACATCTATTGTATTGTAATGTACTGCATATATGAAGAAAAAATACATGTCTACCTTCACATCTGATAACAAACTTGAAAACATAGGGGTGAAGAACTTGCTATTTATGACATAGGTACACATACGATCTATGTACTTATGCGAGTATAGATACACAATTATGTGTACGTACATACAGTCCATACGTGGTTAGTGGCAAAATAATCGTAATAAATATTTTTAATATTTCACAACATCATATACATCAATCTGATTCCGTGGTAAGTAGCTTAAGCACTTGTGTTACATAAATCAGAATCAACAGTGGATACACAAATAAACTTAAATATATTTAATAATACACCCAGACACGGAACAAACACCGATGTTCGTCACACAAATATTTGTCCCGAGTGGGAATCGAACCCACGACTCTTGGAACCGTAGGTAGTAAACCTGGGTCACTTAACCACTATTCCACCGAGTCAGTCTTAATCGTACTATTGGTCTATGTATATGTTGCAAAGATGACGTTCAATCAATAATAGCGATGTTAAGCTACCCAGATCGAATAGTTTTAACTCAAACTCAAACTCAAAATATTTATTGCTATTCCATAATGTACAAAAGATGTTCTTAAAAAGTAAGATTCAATTATGGACCCTGTCGGGTACAGCAAATTTATTAGGAGAGAGGAAGGACGTTAAGAAATAGAATTATACATATAATCACCAGTTAGCTTGTTTGTGTGTGTGTGTGTGTAAGAGTGTGTTGTGTATGTGTGTGTGTGTGTGTGTGTGTGTGTGTGTGTGTGTGTGTGTGTGTGTATGTGTTTATGTGTGTGTATGTGTGTATATGTGTGTGTGTGTGTGTGTGTGCGAGTGTGAGTTATTATATTACACATTTATATCAAATATTATTATCTATTCTAATAGGACGGAATTATTGCACTTATTAGTACCAAATTAATAAATCTTACACCATACATAACAAAAATATATATATAAAAATATATAAATATATATATATTATTATTATAAAATTTTATATGCTTCAGCAATTGGGCATGAGTAAATAAACATAAATTTATATTTATAGTTTGTCACAAAAGTATTCTTTTACACTGTAGTAGCTTTTTTGAATTAGAAGTTTTTTAAGTTTACTAAAGAAAATGTTTTGTTTTGATTCTTTCCGGATGGATTCTGGTAGTTTGTTATATATTTTTATTGACATTATAAGTGGACTAGAGGAATGAATTGCTAAGTTAGAATTTGGGAGGTTTAACTTATTTTTATTTCTTAGGTTAAATTTTGTTTGAATATGTTCTCTTTTTGTAAAAACTCAGGGTATTTCCGAACAAATTTACAAATTTCTAAAATGTATATACCGGGTAAGGTTAGTATATTGAGTTGTTGAAAGTGAGGTTTGCAGCTGTCAGTTTGGGTGATGTTTACTAAAATTCGAATTAATTTCTTCTGTAATGTGAATATGGTTGGTGAATCTGTGCTGTTACCCCACAGAATGATGCCATAGGAAAGCCAAGAGTAGGCGTAAGCATAGTAAGTGACAAGGGCGGTAGGTAGATCTGTTGACTTTTTAATTTCCCATAGTGCATAGGAGAAGCTAGACAATTTCTGACGTATTGATTTTATATGCGGTTTCCAAGTTAGATTTGTATCTATCATGAGTCCTAGAAGAGAAGCCTGGTTTACTACTTCTAATTTTATGTCATTAAAAGAAAAATCTATTTTTAGAGCCGGTTTTTGATGGGGGTGGAAAGATATTAATTTAGTTTTATTAAAATTTATTTCTAAGTTATGATTTTTCATCCAGTTCACAGTATTGGTAAGTATTATGTTTAGGTTTTCATTTAAGTTTAGGTCATTTTTACAGGTAATAAGTAATGATATATCGTCCGCAAACAGAACACAAGGCACATCTATGATTTTTGGAAGGTCATTAATATATATCAGAAAGAGTAAGCAACCTATAACACTACCCTGCGGTATTGAAGAGTTCAGACATTTGCTTTGCGACCGGAAAATTTTTATTTCTTTCGTATTTTTATTAAAATATTCTAGTTCTACCTGCTGTTGTCTGCCTGATAAATAAGAAGTAAGCCATTCATGAGCTTTACCTCTTATACCTATTCCATGTAGTTTATCTAATAATATATTGAATTGAACTTTATCGTAGGCTTTAGTCATATCGATCAAAGCACCTACAGCATATTGCTTATTATTGATTGTGTTTAGAGCTTCCTGTATATATTTATACACTGCTAAGGTTGTTGATTTCTTTTTACGAAAGCCATTCTGGCAATCGTCAAATATGTTATATTTTTCGCAAAATGTGTAGATTCGGTTGCACATAGCTTTCTCAAACATTTTTGATGCGGTGGGTAATAGGGCTATGGGACGGTAATTATTTGGGTCTGTTTTACAGTTTATCCATGATATTAATTTAGTAGATACCTAATTGTGTTATTCTCTTGTAAATGGACTTTAATTGAAAAACGTAATAGAAATTCACGTTCCTTTCTGTTCTATTTATAGGAAATAGCTGACCAGACAGACTTCGTCTTGTCAAAAAATGTGAAAAAGAAAAGAGCTGTTTTTAGGGTTTTCCCGGCAGCTATTCGATTCTTTCTCGCCGTAAGAACCATCCTTGGACTTCAACGAACATTTAAAATAAATAATTGGCCAAATTGGTTCAGGCGTTGTTGAGTTATGCGCTTACCAACACATTTTGCGATTCATTTTTATATTATAGATTGTACTAGCCCTTTGCTACAGTTATAGTACAGCCACATTATCACTTGAAATAATTAAATTGCCGAACAAATCGAGCAAAACGTGGTCCGTGGCGTTATCACTAATGAGGTGAACGGAACTTAAGTTTGGAAAGAAAACAGCGGCCGTGTCAGACAAATGAGCAAACCGACTTCCATTGTTCAAGATTTACACACTTGAGTCACTGACAAAGGAAACAAAGACGCTCCCGTGCTTCGGAAACGTATGGAACCTCTTTTGGAATAGCGAAAACGATGTTTTGTTCATAAAAAAAAAGTATGTGTGTTGTTTCTGGGACAAGTTATTTTTTTTTAATGATGCCATTTCTTTAAACGTTTTTCTTAAGTTTTCTATCTAGTTATGGCCAGTCATAATTTATTAGTATTCTTTGAAAAATAATGTTCTATGATATACAGCTATGGATAAATTTAAGCTTGGTGTCTTAAGAGTTCTAGAGTAATTCATGCGCACACACAATTTTTCACACATACACTTTTTCTTATAAATGACGTTCAGGATGACCTCACTCCATCTGTTAAGCGGTAGTGAGGCCCACATATGAGGTCGTCAAGCACAATATAACCTATTGATCATGTCGTCCTCACCCTGAAGGCCTGTATGTATAGGTGCCGTTTCATGCCCCGTCTAAAGGACCCTATGGCCTATTATGATTCATTTTCTTATAAACTTACGTAAATTCACATACAAATAATAAAATATTCATTCATAATTGCGTTGTGTTAATTCCACTTCCATTAAGTACATCATAATTATTATGTTGATATTAAGTCAATAGAGACATTATAGTAGGGGAGCCCAAGCGGGGATTTTGGGATTTACTCGAGCGTGGCAGATTAACATACGGGGTGATACCTTGCACCTTGTTGAGTACCTCCAGCATATCTAAGCCCTCTATATAGGGCCGCGCGCGTAGGGCAGCCCATCAGAATAGTAAAAAAAAAACGATAGTTGGAAATTCTCGAGCGCGTCAGATTAAGGTATAGTAGGTTAATTACATGCTAAAAAGTATGCATTTTAATAATCTGACGATTTGCGCGTGACGTAAGAGTGTGGGAGGGTGACAAAGTTGAAAAAAAAAAACGACACCTGGACATTCTCGAGCGCGGTTGAATTTTTTTTTATTTTGAAGGAAATAATTCAAGGATAACGGCAAAAATATAATCTGACGATTACCATAAGCCGAAGTAACAAAAATCGTCAATAACGTGTAGCGCGTGCAGCTGTAGTAAAGCATGTATGCCCCCTCCGCGCCACTCGCTCTATCTCTCTCGCTCCATCACCAAACTACTTTCCGTCGGCCATCACGCCATTACAACTACAGGTCACAGCACGTGTAGTATTGCATAAACGATGCTCCACTCTCTCTGTTAAACTAGGCCCAATAGTTTCGCGAGCGCTACCAGCTTTTCATGCTTTAACGGGATGTGATTTTAACCCAGCACTTTATAGACGAGGCAAGAAAAGACCTCTAGAAATTTTCATGAAGTCGGAAACGTTTCAAAGGGCCTTAGCAGATTTGGGATCTGAAGATTATAATGTAAATGAAGGTTTTACAATCATACAATCTTTTATCTGCCACCTGTACGGCTTAAAAAAAATAGCCGATGTCAACCAAGCTAGAATTGAAATCTTCAATAAGACATACAAGGTGTCAGATACATCTCAGCCCTTTTCTTTGAATGTACGTAATTACGATGCTTGCAACTTACCACCATGTCAATCAGAGTTACTGCAACATTTATTAAGAACAAGATATATTGCATACTTGTGGAGAAATGCACACAAGTCAAACATCATTGACATGTCACCAACAGATTACGGATGGTCAGAAGTAAATGGGAAATTGGAGATGACCTGGTTCGTTGGCAATCAATTACCAGAATCGTATGAAGAAATAGTCGTAACCCCAGATATACTAGGAGATACTTCAGATTCAGGTATATTTACTTTTCAGTACTTTATTACTATGCTTTTCATAAAATAAAAATATTGTGAAGCATTATAATAATTTCTTGTTACAGATATCCAAACTGTGGAAGAAATTGATGGCGAAATCGAACCAGACTTGTATGATGATAATTTGCTGTATGATGATAATTCCACGGATGAAGATGAAGATTGAAAATAAATTATTTGTAACATTTTTTTATGTACAAAATTTTTTTTTCTTAGTTTTAGTTTCGATAATAAAATTAATAGAGATTTTTAAAATATTTTTTTATAATGCTCGTTTTCACGATGGACTCTATAAAAAAAGAAATAAAAAAAAATCATAAAAAAAACGTAAAAAAAAATTTATTTCAAGCCATCAGATTAAGAAAACCCCTTCAAATAATTGTCAGATTATGAATCAGCACATCAAGGACATCAAGCTGAATCGTCTGTATGAAAATCTGACGCGCTCGAGTATTTCAAAATGGCGACTTTTTTTTACATTTTCAAAACACCGCCACGAGCTTGCGTCACATCCGAATCGTCAGTCTTTTGAATAGGAACTTCGTTGGGGCTCACTCAACATCCCCTCCAAATATCTGACGCGCTCGAGTTAATTTTTTTTTTCCCATTTTTAACCCTTCTGTATGCCCGCCCCCACTATGCAAACTGGCAGATTAGCATACGCTCGTCATCAAAGATACGTAGGGAATATACACTATCGATATCTGACGCGCTCGAGTATTTCCATGTAACTGTTTTTTTTTACATTTTCGCGAGCCTGCAGAAGCTCACCCCACTGGTGAAAGGGTATACATCATATGAACTTTTTTTCTTTCTACCATCTAATAATCAAAATCAAATAGGTCCCGACGACGCTCGAGTAAATCCAAATTTAGCATCGTGGGCTCCCCTACTATTAGTAGCAGTATTTCATATTTATTTTTACCTTACATAGTATAACATGACGTAATTTTAGGTCCTTCACATGATGATAACCTGTTTTATGTGTAAACATCTGAGATGTCAGACCTCTTAGTCGTTAATTGTAATAAATAACTTCTTAATTATAAACATAGTTAATTAGAAGCACCGCTGGCTTTATTGAATGTTTAATGTGGCGGTACCAAATTGAATTCAATAAATAACACGCCAGCTGACGAAAAAAGTACATATGTAGTGGTTTTCTCTCTAACTGACATACGATGATCGCATGGAGTAGCCTCGTCATTATGTGAATTCACCACTAAAAGTAAAATGCAATCTTTTCAATGCAAAATTTTGCATTCATTGGGGCTTGATGAGATAACTTTTAAGTAAATTTTCTTGAACGACCACTTTGTTGTGACATTTTGAGCTGGATATAATAAATTGTACTAGGTCTCAGGCAAACGTCGTTTAATTTTTTTATGGGTGAGAGCCATCCTCTTCCCCGCAAGTCCGGTGATGAAAATGAGGCTACTCCAAGCCATCATCGTAAGCCAGTTAGGAAAAAGAAAATACTATAGGCAGACGACTGGGTGATTTTGTAGGACAAAGCGAAATAACCCTTCTCATCGGAGCCTCTGTCACATTACTACGAATAACAATGATTCACGATCATCGCGATAACATGTTATCTTTGCAAATAGTTTAATTAAAAACCTATAGTATGATTCAGTACAAAGTTCTAACAATAGATAAGGCTAACAGGAAGTACTATTAATACCTATCTATCAATAGTTTCCCTATTGCTTTATGGCGAATGGACTAAACCATTAAAGGCCTTTGGAATATTCCAGAACATTCCAGGCCTTCCAGACTTAGATCGATAGAACAGGAATGGCGTAGCAATCTGATTTGGGTATATTGGATCGTTCGCATACCGCGTAGGCAGTGCCTACTCACTGACCGAGTTAGCAAGGAATGTAAATTTGCAATGGAAACTGAAGGCATTAAACAGAAAATCGAAATTCGAAAGGAACCAGTGAAAAAAGTTTCTTGTATGCCAATACAATACTTAAAATATTGCAATAGCTGAAAACAAACAACATTTTACTATTTCCAGGCCCAACAATACCTTGGGGATTGTATAGATGCACAAATCTCCATGTTCAATGCGTCGAATAGTCTCACCATGAGGACAAGTTCTAATGTAAAGATAATTAACCATTTACTCTTCCTGAACGTTGATTAACTCTAGCGATTGATCAAGAAAAGCGGATAGTCCGAGGCTTGCTTTGTCCAGGATCTTTACAGCAGAGTATAGTGAGACTAGTAATTCTCGTCTCTTCCCCGCGATTGCCCCGGAATTTTCGAGTACTAGCTTTATTTTGTCCAGCATCCTAGTTCATCAGCCGAGTGTGAAAAGTGCTAGGCAATAGACGAGCTATCTTAAGGTTACGTTACTTGCAAGTGGTTGTTAGCCACTGCAGAAGGCGAAATGCATTGCGAGCTCATGGAATTAACTCAAGTGCATCAGATTTGCACAGTTACGATAGTGGGACTGGGAACACAGCCGCTGTTGGTCGGACACGTAATAATTTATCAACTCGTTATCAAGCTTGAAGGCTGTTATCTCTGAATTGATGAGCTCCACGCCGTGATCCGACAAGTTAGCACCCACGCGTTAAATTGTTCAATGATGTTGTGAAGGATTTGTCTATATTTGCTTATCTTTCAGCACGCGTTTGGTTATTAATTTGATAAAAAAATTATGCTGTATAAGTCGAGATTTCTTTGCCTAATCCAAAAAAAAATATGTTTTTTTTTAATACCACGTTGTCATGTAACTGCTAGCTAAGACATCCAGACTATACAGCCGTAATGGTATGAAAAAAAAGGAAATTGATTTGCAATTTGAGGCGATTATAATGGCTTGACAATTACGTTCAAACTTCACTTTGGGTAAGTTTGTTTAACCATCAATAATTGTATAGCGTAAAAATTGTGTATGATAATGTTACTGGTGTATGGAACTTGTCTAAACAAGCGATATCCAACCAGTTTAAACCTAAAATTAACCATACAAAAGTAACTACTAAAGAGGCAGGTGTGTACCGAAGTTGTTGGTTAAACGCAAAAATTCCTAGCAATTAACACTTGACAAGTCGCAGGCCTGGGTCAGGCGCGGAGTAAACATTCTTAAGGTCGCGGGTTCAAGGTCGGCGGTGTATATTTTACGACGGCGCTTCTGTATTCTGCAGTGTGATAAGATGTTTTAGTTTAGTGTAAGTAAATATAATAATAATAAATATTTCACAACATCACATACATTGATCTGATTCCGTAGTAAGTAGCTTAAGCACTTGTGTTACAGATATCAGAATCAACAGTGGATACCCAAATTAACTCAAATATATTTAATAACACACCCAGACACGGAACAAACACCGATGTTCGTCACACAAATATTTGTCCCGAGTGGGAATCGAACCCACGACTCTTGGAACCGTAGGTATTAAACCTGGGTCACCAACCACTGTTCCACCGAGCCAGTCGAAGTATGTTTTATAAATATTTAAGGAAGGCAGAATAGAAGAATGTTTTTTAGATATTATGTACCTAGTTTGATATTGTCAATTATAGTTTTCTTAATAACCCGTATCGTCCCACTGCTAGGCAAAGGTATCTTCCAAACCTATCCACTCTATGTAAGTTCAGGACTTGCCAGATCTTTGAAAGCTGGACTAGATCATCACGACACCGTTTTTTGGACCTACTTACCTAGATATCGTACAAATTATTAAAAAATAAAGAGGTAATTAAACAATCAAACATATTTCGAAGAATTTAACACTGAAAACAAATTGAAAATACGTTACCTACGTACTATAGTGGTTATTTAACTAATACAACTGTATATTGTATAAGCGATAGATAATATGAACATTTCAGATAATCTACATATTTTAATGTAATATTTGATTTAGATAAATAAAACGATATTTTTTCAACCGGTCATTGACCGCTCACTCACCTTAATTACTTTTCATTCCATAATGTTTAACAATGTTCGAAATCTAAAATAAATTAAAAACATTTGAAGATGTTCCTATTCATTTAAAATTGTAAACAAAAAAAAAAACCGCCTTCAAAAACACGACTCACTAAAAATTACAAAATAATATAATACGAACATTAATCTGGGTATGAATTTGATATGTTGTTGAAGGCGGTGCCAATAAAATTTTTGAGGAAAACTGCGTGAAATATAAACGGCACCGCCTTCAACAACATATCAAATTCATACCCAGATTAATGTTCGTATTATATTATTTTGTAATTTTTAGTGAGTCGTGTTTTTGAAGGCGGTTTTTTTTTGTTTACAATTTTTTTTCATCCTTTTTAGTGTTATACACCCTATTAGTTAAGCTCACCTATAATTCTACTGATATTATAACCAGTAGTATCAATATGTACACAGATTTGAAAGAATAATCCCTTTACTCCCAACTATTAAGGAGTTGACCTTCCATCATCAGCTCAGCATCATAACATTATGATTGCCAGAAGCAAATGCCAATATAACTTCAGAAAATATGTAAAACGCGGTACATGTGCCTATAAAATTTGAGGGTTGCCCTCGATTTCTCCTGGATCCCATCATCAGATCCTAGACTGGTCAACCTAATACTTTAGCTCACCTGTAATGCTACTAATATTATAACTAGTAGTCTTAATATGTATACAGTATTAAAATAATTATTCTTTTACTCATAACTATTAAGGAGTTGACCTTCCATCATCAGCTCAGCATCATAAAATTATGATAGCCAGAAGCAAATGCCAATATGATTTCAGATAATATGCAAAACGCGGTACATGTCCCTATAAAATTTGAAGGTTGCCCTCGATTTCTCCAGGATCCCATCATCAGATCCAAGACTGGTGAAAATGGGACCACCTCGGAAGTGAACTCTATCCAACCAAAAAAAAATTTTTGAAATCCGTCTATAATTGACGAAAATATCGGTGAACATACATAAAAAAAAAATATATTATACATACAGACGAATTGAGAACCTCCTCCTTTTTTTGAAGTCGGTTAAAAATAATAAATTGCGGTCATCGACCTTTTACTAAGTCTCTACGCGATAACGATACAGCCTTTATCCATCCACCTGGCTTATGAAATTAATGTGTTCTGCATATTTATACAATTTTGAGTGACAGTGTAAATATATGTTGCTTGCTTGTTCCCAGGGTTTAAATTAATATGCTAACCATATCTAGTTTATTTTATTTTTGTAATTGACTACAGTGATCGGTAAGAGTAGCCATGTCATCATCACTGGACCCGCATTTGAGTGGATGTCTTTCAACCTTGCTTTTCATAGTGTGCACAGTTTTTTTACAGAGAATTTTATATTTATTATTGAGTACATATTAGGTTCATTGTGAAAAAATAATGTCATGCTCGCTGTCTGCGCACAATCGCAAAAGTAATTTGCATTTCTTTATATGTATACTTATTTGGTATTGTGGGTGGTAGAATCTTGTTAATACTAATGTGACGGTTTATAAGTGCATGTAAATTACCTATAGATATAAATAAAGACATTTTGATTTTGATTGTAGAATTTTGTTGTAGGTACTAGGCATCTTTCACTAGCTATAAACTAAAATATCCCTTAGAAGTCAATCCCTTACAGCGAACAAGTTCACGTCATAAATCCTCAAGCCTTTAGAAGCCATTACACTAAAACCTTGGTTGCCCTATGTCACGGCATCAGCTGCTATTGTCAGAAATAAACGCAGCCTGAACTCCGTAGTATTGCTGCAAAGTTATATTGATTTTGTGAATGGAAATAGAACAGGGAGGGTTTGGCTGCCAAATTTGGGATAGGAACGGATAGTCTATGCCGTCTACGAGTTCTGAGGTGGTTTAGAAACATGATAGTACAACGAAATCTTGTTTTGACAGCTCTAATAGCATAACGTAGGTACCTAAAGTTATTTGTTATATTTCGTCTTTTTTTTAATTAAGAATTTTTTTTTTATTATATCTCATTAATTCCTTTGCCTGTCGATGTCAGAAAAGAAAACACAATTCGTCATCGCAAAAACAGCTCAGAGACGCTCTTTCTTTTTTTAATCCTATTTTTTTTTTAACCAACTTTCCCATCAGAGAATAGCAAAGGGATCTTATCCCGTACAGCCTACTATTATATGGCTATGGCTTGGATTATCCTCGTCATCATCACCGGACTGGAGGGAAAGCGGATGGCCTCTAAAAAATTTAGCGACAGACGCGACATAGATTTATCTTGCATCTTTAAACTTAAGACATTACCTTTCATGCATGTGGACATCATTTCACGGTTGCAGTCCAAAGGTGTCGTTTAACGTCCTGTCACATGTCCAAAACGGTCCAGGATTAAGTTATAATGAGAGATCAAAGAGTTATCCGATACGTCGGCCATTTGAGGGCATATCGTATGGTTGTGTTCGTAACTCATCACTTTGCGTTTGATACCTCGTTGCCTGCTGACATGAGATTCTATAACTGATTTTATCGCATTTTGAAACTTAATCAGCGGAATATTGAAACGTTAGTTATTTGACATTTTGAATTCAGAACATAAAGTCGTTATGTAGCGTTTGTATTCATTTATAACACATTTGTTAATATTTGATAGATAAATTAGTTTACAGTATGTTTATTAGACACGTCGAACGAATACTAAATAACGTTCGTCAAAAGGGCTTTAAACAAGTAATGAGTTTTAAGTGTCTCAAGAAATAAAAAATAATACCAATCGATACAAATCATATGTAATTTATCGTTCCAGTATTCAACGGTAACATAAGTGACTTGCAAAATAAATAACAATTAAGATACCTGTATAATTACTTGATCAGTAGTACTAACGGTAGGACATCGAAAGTTCTTAGTAGAGTTTCGTTTAGTCCCCATTACAGTGGCCTATTGTTAACTCGGAAACTGTGACGCCTATTACATTGTGGGAACTAAGAGTCGTGTTGAACGAATTGATGTACATGTTTCTTGTTGTACGCACGTGTTATCGCTTTAATAATACATATATGGAAATGGACATTTATAATGTGGTCGTTAGGTTATGATCGTTTTTTATTTTTTACTAACTGACATACGATGATGGCTTGCAGTAGCCTCGTCTACATCACCGGACACGCGGGGGTGCGGATTGTCATTGCTCTCATGATCTTGGAAGTAGCTTAGAATATTATAAGCGCCCTAAAGTAGGTTTAAGCTAACTTATTGAGCCTGTAGGGCTATATAAGCAGGATGATAACACAGATGAAGCTGTATTAAATTATAATCGTCGTGCTTGTATGTGGACAAGGTTGGGTAATATGGTGAAAACATGAGTAGCTTCCTATTTTGAGCCAATAACATTTCATTGAATTCATAAAATTTCTATCTGACTACGATTATGGCTCGGAGTAGCCTTGTCATCATCACCGGCCTTGCGCGGGAGTGGATGGCTCTCACCCCTAAAAATTTAACCGATGATATTAAAAGTATAACTTAAGCATGTCAATAAATGACTCTAATTTCACGGGTCATGGCATTGTCTGGCAACCTTCGATTGAAGAGGATTACGAGGCTTCCCTCGTCAGACGCGTATAACGTCACCCATATCATTAGTTTAAGCCGACGATCGGCCGCCTTCGATGGTTCGTGGACATGGCAGAAATCGCTTGACAACGCGGATTATCTGGTAAACTGCAATTCATTGCTTGTGTATGATGTTAATATATGGCAATATTTGATGAGATATTAAGCTGTACGGGCTAGATCCCTTTGCCTTTCCCCGATGGAATTAATTGAATAAAAAAAAATTGCCACTATAATGGTTATATTTTTGACATCATCTGTTTAGTTAAACCTTACTTATACTATAAACGCGTCTGTCGCGTTTTCTCGGCAAATCTACTGAACCGATTTATGTGGAATTTGGTTCACAGACAGGAATGAGTTGCGGGCTGTAAGCTAGTCTATACTATCTATACTTCTGTACTTATTTACTAATATTATAAAGCGCTAAGATTTGTCTTTTTTATTTGTAACGAATAAATTCGAAATTTTTTAAGCCGTTTTCAAAAATTCTTTGACCATTGGAAAGCTACATTCACCCTGAGTAACATAGGCTATATTTTATCCCGGCACGGGAAGTACTTCCCTCGGGACGCAAGTGAAACTGTGTGAAACAGTTAGTCATTTATAAATCCACTTTACACTGTCAATCTTTTAACGAGTGGTGTTCTACGAAAAATGGTAATTATAAATTTATGACTTCACTATATTTTATGTTAACACGTAAAATGACATCACACTACTAGGTATAAACAATAAACCAAGTGGTAATTAATGTGGTGAATATAAATTATTAATTATTTATGGATTTGCTTTTATAGATTGAATTTATTTATTTACGTCTCAAAATCCGATTGATTTCTTTCAAAATTTCCGGTTAAAATTAAGGAGTATGGTCACAATATTTAAAAATAATAAAGCATTTTTTTTAACCGACTTCAAAAAGGAGGAGGTTATCAATTCGTCTGAATGTTACTCTTATATTTTTTTTATGTATGTATGTTACGCGATAGTCCCGTAACTTGTTAACCTTATTAAATTTTTATATATTTTTTTTGTTAATTCATTTATTCATTCTCTTACTAAAGTAAATAGCTTAGTTACCTATCTAACAATTCAGGAATATGCTCAATTACCTACCCACGTCACCGACTTCAATAGAATAAGTGTATGGAAAAATCCTGAAGATCCTATTTCATGTCGGACGGCGTATGACGTCATAGGAGCTGGCTTCGATCGCTCCACCTCGCCCACACGAAAGGCTAAGCCGAGCTTTAGTAAAGCTCTAGCTTGTCAAGGACAATGCAATAAGAAATGCTGGCACTGAAATTACCCGTTGTGTTTTAATACATGAACTTAAAATCTAAGAAATAACCTACACAGTCTAACACAGAACCTTTACTACACAGAACCGAAAATGTCTGGAATATTTACTTGTTCTAATGAGCTGATATTTCGGCACTGTTGCAAGCGCCATGATCACGGGCCAGTTGACCCGTAAGATTGTAAAAACAAAACAACATGGTAAGTATCCCGGACATTTTCAGTTTTCTAATGGGATATTACTATGTTGTTTTATTTAATGAGCTGATATTTCGGTACTTTTGCATGATCACGGGTTACGGCTTGCAACGTAACCATGACAGTTTAAAATTATTTATTCTTATAGTTTAAAGTTCTAAAGTCTTATTATGAGTAGCCTACCTAACTAACCTTCGATACCTTTCTTTTACTTGGTAACTGAGTAAGTAGTTACGAGATATTTGGCTAAGATTACAATCGATTTTTTTACGTCTACAATTCAAACCAAGGGGTGTTCTACCAACTCTATGTTCCCCTAACTGAACTCGTAACGGGTTTCCCCTATAGTAGGCGCCATATTTATCCAACTTTTTTTATTTTTTATCCAGTGTGCTCTTATTGTGACTGTAATTACCACAATAAACAGGATAGACGTGTTATTCGACTGCTGTACTACGCTACCGAATCATTAACTTTAAGGTTTCCAGTAGTAATGATTATTTTACAGAAGAAATATATTATTATTAGCGGTCGCCTGCAAATCAGTACCCGTGGGGTTTCGTTATATTTTGAATAATATCAATATCTTCATTAATTGGACCCTAAGTGAATCTAATATGTAAACTATTCTGTTACTGTGAAATCGTTTTTGAGTTTTTTTTTGCCTACGACATACGATGATTGCTTTGAGTAGCCTCGTCATCATGACCGGACTTGCGGGGGAGCGGAGGACTCTCACCCCCAAAAGGCGAACAAGAATATACAGTACAGATTTGTCTCCATGAATAATTAAATAACTTCGGCTTATACCAAAATACCTCGTCTCGCCTCATCGACCGTCAAAATCTATACTAATATTATAAAGCTGAAGAGTTTGTTTGTTTGTTTGTTTGAACGCTCTAATCTCAGGAACTACTGGTTCGATTTGAAAAAATCTTTTTGCGTTGTATAGACAATTTATCGAGGAAGGCTTTAGGCTATATAACATCACGCTGCGACCAATAGGAGCAAAGATACAATGGAAAATGTGTAAAAAACGGGGGGAAACGCGAACGAAGTCGCTGTCACAGATAGTAATAAATAAATCTGACCCATTTCAACGGCCATGACTTACACCGGCGAACTAAGTATTTGAAAGCCCTCTTGAATGAAAATTCTGCTTCTGAGCCAATGTCGCGTGACGCCATAATGTGCGTATGTTATTAGATTCATTAAGATTTTTTTTTTATGAGGTATTCATAATTGTTAGTTTGTTTGGTAACCAAGTGCAATGATTAATTATCTCATTATTATTATATCCACGCTATAGGTATTATGAAAGCGAAACTAAGTGAAAAATATCTATTCCTGGCTAATACCAAAAAACTTGATAATACTACTATCCGTTCTACGCATACGAATACCGACTAGAAAAAACCGGCCAAGTGCGAGTCGGGCTCGCGCACAAAGGGTTCCGTAGCAGCAAATATAATAAAAATCAACCTATCTCAAAAACTATAAGAGATACTTTGATCAAACCAAAAATCGTTGAAAGAGTTAATTAGCATGCATCACCTCTATTTTTTTTAGAATTTTATACCCCGTAGTTATAAAAATAGAGGGGGGGGGACATACTTTTTACGACTTTGAGAGCTGATATCTCAAAAACCGTTCACTTTAAGAAAAATGTTTTTTAGAAAACTTTATATCATTTTAAAAGACCTTTCCATTGATACCCCACACGGGTATGTACATCGAAAAAAAAAATTTCATCCCTCAGTTACATGTATGGGGGCCCCACCCCAATTCTTTTTACTATTTAGTGTCATATTTTTGTAGCGGTTCATACAACACATATTCCCATCAAATTTCATCACTGTAGTACTTATAGTTTCCGAGTAAATCGGCTGTGACAGACGGACAGACGGACAGACGGACAGACGGACAGACGGACATGACGAAACTATAAGGGTTCCGTTTTTGCCATTTTGGCTACGGAACCCTAAAAAAATGGTATTAGAAAGGTATTGATCCTCAAAAAGTATTTCTTTCGCGGTTTCATACCGAAACTACTGAACCGATTTGAATTAAATTGGTACACAGATAGGCTAAAGCCTGAGGCAGAACAGGCTTCTTTTTAGCCGACAGCCGACAGAGATAAACTGGCCAAATGTTTTACGCTATAAACTGGCCAAAAAGACTTGTCGATCGTCAGTTATCTCATAGCCATGAAAGATGCTTTTTCTCGATACGTTTGTGAGGCAAAATAATCATCTCCCTTGTGATTTTTTTAATCCAATTTAACCCATCAGGGAAAGGCAGAGATCTTAGTCCATACAGCCTAGTCTTAAGTTGTTTCTTTGTTATTGCGGCCGGAGGCAAGTCTTCTGTCGCAAGTCTGGTGATGATGACAAGGCTACTCCAAGCCATCACAGTTGTCAGAAAAAAAAAGTAAGAATTAAAATATTTAAATTCAAATTTGGAACTCTTACAACATGTTGACAATGTGTTCCTTTCCATTTGAATTATGCCATAAAGAAAATACTTACTTGTAAGAACGAGATCGCGCTTGACCACTTATTTCATCTCGCACGAATGCTATTATCATATTCTTACCATCATACGACTACTGAATATTCGAGATTGTTTGATTGTTGGAAAGTGATACGCACTTGTGTTCGTGATGCGAAATGATTGTTCAAATGATTGTGGGACGCATGTGATCATGTTAGGGGTATCGCGTGTATCTTAAATTTCTTAAGAATTAATGATATAATAATTAAACTTATTTTTTAGTGAATATTCGTATCGATTGATCGTGCTTATTAACCCTCGATTTGGGGACTAGTTGAGCAAGTGTTCTAACTGGTAGGGCTTTTCTTGCATCTACATTCTAGATTCTTCAAGGAATACTACACTCGCTTTACATAATTCATAGTTCGTGATAGCTCTAGAACTTAGCCAAAACTTTATTATGGTAGCCAAGTTTTGGCTCATAGACAAGGATTTTTCTTTCTGAAACAATGTCTACTACGCGAGTTTGAAATACTTTATACGATCAGCTAGCCAAGTTCTCTTTCTTTGCGAAAAAACAACAGAATACACTTACAATATAATTAACTACCATTTCTTGGTAACCAATTTGGCGCTAAAAAATAAACAAAACCTACCAACCGGAAAGAGGGCATCGCATGGCAACCCTGACCTCGCCAACAATGCAAATGGCGGGAGGCGTGTGTAATTTGTTAATTTTTGTTTACAACCGCTTTTTTCCGCGAACGGACCAGTAGAAAGTGGTCCAGTTCCCGGCGCGTCACGGTTGAGTTGTTCTCACGTGCTCTACCGTTTTCTAAGACTTAGGGTTATAGAACGATGGGGACTTAGTAGATCTCGACTCTTGAAGTTTGATGAATACACTCCAAAGGTTTGAGGAGTTGGATGTACGAAACGAAGTAAAGTAAATGCACCAATTATGGACGGTTTAAGGATTTGTTTTTCGTTTTTTCTTCATAGTTTGTATGTTTTGCAATATACGTTCGCAGGGATTTGGAGGTTAATAAAAAGTCCTTTTCTTAATAAGTATTCGATGTTTAAAATCAGTTTTAAACTAGCTTCAATAAAATATAATTTAGGAAAAATAACCTTTGCCAATCTCCATTTATGGACAGAGAAGATCTAGTTATGGACACCCAATTATGGACGTTATCCAATTATGGACACCCATTTATGGACATTCTTCAATTGAATGCTTAAATCTATAACTCAAGAGTATTAGGGTTGAGTAAGTTAGTATAATGAAATAAAAAACATTTAAATTAAATAATAAAATAATGTAATAGGTAACTCAAATATCAATCAACAAACAGTTATCAAAAAGTAATCGGCAAAGGCTACCTTTAAGCCAAGAAAAACCAAATAAAAATGTCCTCTTAACTAGCTAGTATTATTTAAATAGGAGACCCCTTCGTTGGTCTATTGGTAGCAAGCGCTGCGTGAGGTCCGAGAGGGCCCCGATTCGAGTCCGGGGTCGGGCAAAATTTGTGAGTTTTTCTGTGATGAAATTTCTCAGCCCATAGTTAGGAAGCTGGCGGTTGAACGCCCGTGCCTCGAAAAGCACGTTAAGCCGGTGGTCCTGCGCCCGATCTCTCATCGGTCATGTCGGATTGCCGTCTCACCGAGTTATGAGAGTAAGGGAATAGAGAGTGCACTTGTGTTTGCGCACGCATTTGTGCACTATAATATGTCCTGCGCACTTGGCTGATTTCAATTGAGATCGGCCACCATGGCTGAAATCGGTCGGACGCCTTATTATTTAAATAACATTTCAATATAATCATCTTCTTCACCTCTGTGGGAAACGTGACGTGACTGGTTGTGGACCACGTCGCTGCCATTCTGCCTTGTGCATTGTTTTAACAAGGTTATTGCGTTCCCACGAGTAGCAAGAATATATGACGGGGGAAGGAAAAGGGGAGGAAGGATACTATCGCCTCGGATGATTTGGACTGAGTCGATAGTAGCTCGAGGACCCGGGGTCGCTTACCCGTATACCGTTCGCCACCCACCGGACAGATAGTTGTGACTGGTATCCCCTGACTGTAATATAATTACAGTGAAACCTGAATAAGTGGGACCTGGATAAGTGAGAAACCTCCATATCTAGTACTCAATCGGGGGTCCCAACACCTAGGCACTGCATTACCTCTGTTAGTGAGACGAAGCAAACCTCTATATCTGGGATTCATTCTTAAATATTTTTTTTCTTATTTGCCTGTGTTACTGAGACAGCGACTGTATTTCACATCTACAAACCTCTGTTACTGAGATCGTATTGTTTGTTTGCTTACTTATTCTACCCTCAAATTTCAATTACCTCCAGTTTTAGTTTCACTTTATTATGTTTGTTTGAAAAATGTCAAAACGTAAAATAAAATGTTTATCATTTCGTGAAAAACTGAACTTGATATCCGTTTATGAAGTATTACGAAAACTGAAACGATTACGTTCATCAGAATATTTTGAACTTGAACAGTGTTTGCTAGCTTGAGTTAAGCATGTTCATAACATAAACGTTCCGATAAGTAGACCGATGATGATTAAAGTTGATCTAGAATGTTAACGTAAAACATTTTTTTAATAATCGCACCTCTATTTCTGAAATAACCTGCTTTCTAACCTCTGTTAATAGAACCCTCTGTTATTGAGACAGATATTTATTTATACCTGGATATCTGAGACACTGGGTAAGTGGAATACCTCTATAAGTGAAACAATATTGCTGGTCCCTGGATGTCTTACTTAACCAGGTTTCACTGTATTATGTATATTACCCTGTCTTAAATTATAAATGTAACATGACATAAAAAAACACAAACAACTAAATAAAAAAATTTTTTTAGAAAAGTTATTCTAGTTATTATTTTCTAAATAGTGGATTTTTTCTGTCCTTTTCTCACTTCTTAAATTGCATTTGCCATTTGTTCTTTAGTATAAGCTTTTATAGTCGCCATATCTAAAGTGAAACAAAATTTATTTATTTAAAAAATTTGAACCTATTTTGGACACCCATTTATGGACACAATGTTCATAATTGAATTATTAAATTTAAAGTCTTACTTTGCGACCGATTTAAAATAAAGATATAGGTAAACGATTGTACAACTATAAGATGTATGAAAAACGTATATTTGTAAAATATCCTTCATGGACAAAATGTCCATATTTGGGTACAGGCTTACAAAAATATCCAATTATGAACATCGATAAATTCCGAGGCTAAAATTACTATGAGGTTTTAGATTAGAATATATAATTAACCTTTTATTATCAGTAATTCAATAAATAATATCATTTTTAACAACAATATTACACTTGTCATAAAAAAAGCTAATAAATTTACTTACATGCACTGCGCTCCTTATAAGAAATTTCAAATCTCGACACCAAAACGCACCGCACTAGTAAGAATCGTTATAGTCGAAAATAATATAGCGGAGAGCTGTCAAATGTTGTTTACATCAAATCTAGAATTTTGGTACAACCGATTAATGTTGCTGTTGGAAAAAAAATACCTACCGGTTTCTTATTATTGGAGACATGTTTGAAAACTGTCCATAATGGGGTCCGCGTCCATAATAGGTGCATTTACCTTACGTCATTTCTATCCTAAATTCCAAACCCAAGAAAAAGTTACCCAAAAATCTAAAAAGATTATTAAGAAGAACACTCGATGTTTGTACAGCAAAAAAAAATATAAAGGGTTCGGTTTAATCATACAATTCAACGAAATCTTTATTAAAACACACTAATCTACAAGCAAATTACACAAGTCGAATCTTGTTTTTTTTTTATAATAGGCTAACGTTATGACCTCACTCCACCTGATAGTAAGCGGTAGTTGGATCCACATATTATGATGTCGACAGGCCCAATAGACCATATCGAGCCTGTCGCACTCACATTGAACGCCAACTTAAATGCCGTTTCACACCCCGCCTGGAGAGCTGTCGGTTAAGATAGAATATAATGTTGATCAAAAGGACCACGCTTCTTCCAAAACTACCACTTCAAATTCACTTTTACATGGTAACCCTATAACGTATGTGACTTTATGCATGTCTGACAAGCTCGGTAAACACTGCATGTTATGCATGAGTGCACTCGCATTTTCGATCGGACCCGATCACCATTATTCTTATTCTGACAGTAATTGCCTACTGAATGCGTCATTAGGCGTCAGACGCTTCGCTTAATCCGTCATAATGACACGTCACATTGGCGGGATGAATTAATATCAAATCGATTGGCTAGATGGCTTTGTGGCGTGTTCGAAATGTATTTTTTATAGGATAGAAAAACATACGAACAATGTAAGTGGACGACAAATATTTACCTAATAAATGCTGAGTACACGCTTTAAATCAATCAATGATTCTTTTTTTATTGATGGCAATGCTGCCTCCAAATCAATAAAGGTCATTGGTCAGGACACTAATGCCAATATATTGTTTATTTTTCCTTAAAAATTATAATATTGGAACTAGTGGTTGAGAAGTAACCAGTTAGGTACCTATTCTGTTCTAGTAGACTAAACATGACATTTTGAATGTAGCCTTCGATTCACTCTTATTCAGAAATTAGGTATTCCGTGATCTCACCCCGTCTCCCAATCTTCCATGGCGACTCCGTTGGCGCCATCCAGACGACTCCTCAGAACTAGGTCATCCACAGATGAGACTTCAAATTCCCATTGGCGGAACACCAAGGCTTTTAGGCATGTTAGTATCGTGCTAAGCGAAGTAAGAACAGATTTGATTTTGTGCCAAATTGAAAAATAATTCACTTAAACTTTATATGCATCATAAATCTTAGTTGCATAAAAAATGTTTCTGTTAAAATTCAAACGTAGACTGAAGAATGAAATCTATACTGCCTGATTTAAACTGACATTTTAGTGTCATAGTATACAATATACATACATGTATTCTGAATTTGTATAAAACATAAACATATTTCTATTTCTTATCAACTGATTCTACGCATCCTTATCGTTTATTGTTATATCGTAATTTTGACACTGTTAATCCTTATTTCTTATGAAAATATAACAATCAATGTTCTACTCGTACATATTATGAGTCAATAATTCATTATTCTATTTGTAGAAGTGATTGCACCTGAGTTTCATGAAACTGTTATTGAAGGCTGAATGAACTTGAACACGAAAAAAAGGTACTCGAACCATAAATCGATTTAAAAAGAAAATTCCCAACTCGTTCTGCATTTCGTAAAGGGAACATGCAATGTCAAGGCGGGATTCCGGCCGGACATTGGTCAGTTGTTTGGTGGAGGTCAGCGACCCCGATTACGGGCTCAAGATTGGTGGATTACGCGCATGCGCTGAATCACCCGGGAAAGCGCGCTCGGAATTTGAATTCGAACGTGACGTTTGGTTAATTGCATTAGTCTATGGAATGAATACTCTATTACGATAACCTCTTTTCTTAATGATCTCTTGGCGCCAGATCTTTATCGAACTGATTTAGTAAGAGTAATCATGACACTTAATGATTGCTCTCTTTTAACATTAATTAGACTATGATTTTAAGCTTTCGCGTTCCATTACACTAAATATAAGTCGGGCAGTAAGTAGCTATGTATTTGCTACTCCTAATATCGCGTGTAGACCCATAAAGACTAATATTTTGTATTAATTAGACTATTTTATTTAATTTCATGGGACCAAGTATCATGTTTAGTAAGTTAAGAGAAGAAGTAAAGAAAATAATTCTACAATAACAAATGTTATAATTTGTTTTATCCAGTCCCTGAAACTAAAGACTACATAATATTTTGTAAAGTCAAAGTCGTAAATAATAACAGTCCGATAAAGCGAGCAATTGGTCTCATTACTATTCTGACTCCGGGCGTTTTGGTAAAATATGACCAGTTTATTCACATAACGAGCTGTATTGGTTGTTAATTGGAACGCAAAACGTCTTAAGATATGGAGCGGGATGCATAATTACAAGTTCTTAATTATTATAAGAAAGATTAAAATTTCATTAGCTTTTGTCTGATATTATGTGCGCGTACACTACACATTTGAATTTAAACTAATTTATCGGATTAAACTTGCATGTATGAGAGACCCGACGTTTCGAACTTCTAAATAATATGAGAATAATAATAATACGCGCGAGTTTAATCCGTAAAACTAGTTTTATTTTACCTTTTTCATGCACAGTAGTCGGAAATTATTTATCATTCTACTCGACATTTTAGCGAATTCTCGTTTCTCCAATGTCACATTTTTAAGATCCCCTGTCCCATCTCTATTTGCGAGGACCGCAATAAAAATGTCATAGCGTCATATATAAATCGTGGCCACAAAAACTGGTCTGTTCTCCGAAACAGGCTGAATGTTGCGATAATGTCATTGCCACTAAAAACACGAGCCATCGTTTTGGATTGCAATGCCGCACGTGTTTTGTTTGTTTAAAAAGAAGTTTTATTTCTCATAAACCAGTCTATGGTATAGTTGAGAATCTTTTTTTTTCAGGTAATCAACTTTCTTTTTTCTTGGTGCATGTTGGAATCTTTGCAATGCCAGTTCGTTGAAATAATTTTGTGACAACTAGTTGTCTGAATATTTTAAGTAGTAGGTACGTACATATTGTACAGTTCATTGAGAAAATAAATCATGCTAAAATAATTAACGATTCTAAGATAGTAGGCGCAACAGGCAATCAAGTTTTTGTAGCATAAATTCTTCAAGAATGTTATGTTATTAATTAGGTAAAGATGTAAAATATGTACGTAATAGTACGTCGTAATATAATTAAAATTTATGTATACGCTCAGAAGGTTGGCTCGTAAATATATTTTTCACACATTATATTAGCACACAAATCATCAATTAAAAACCAGTATTAGGGATTTTAACACTTGCCCTCGATTTTATTTTGTTTTTATTTTGAAGCATAACACACACTTGGCTGTGTGTGTAGGTAGGTAACACATAAAGATTAAGGAATGTATCCATAAAACTAAATTGTTATGTTACACTAATTCTTATGTTTTTATCATATTATTTCTCCATGTAAATTGAACCTATCAAAAACAAAAATGTAAAAAAGAGAGCCAATATATAATTTTAAACTGTCATGGTTACACACATTAGAAAGGGAGTTCACCCGTGATCATGGCGCTTGCAACAGAGCCGAAATATCGGAAGCTCATTAAAACAAAACCACATGGTAAATATCCCGGACAGTTACAGTTTTCTAAAGAGAGCCAAGTTCAATACAAAAATTATGCCTGGCTGTGTGGTTTTCGCTGCAAAAATATTGGAGATCTAAATGAGTGCCAACTTCTATGACAATTACTGCACGCTGCCGCGTGTCTAGATTACCAAACGTGTCAAGTTAAGACATTTATTTTGTTTGAAAAATAAACCTTATTTTAGTCTCGAGAGACTCCCGAACGCTGTGAAGAGCAAGAGCTTCATACGTTTTGGTCTCTAATAACTATAACTATGATTTTAATTATAATATTAATTTTCATGTGTAAAATTCGTTTTATTAATTTATTTCATTAGAAAACTAAATATGTCCGTATACCATAACTTTGAACTGTCATGGTAACACACATTAGAAAACTCAATTTGTCCTTTCAGCAACATGATAAATATCCTAGCGCTACCATGAGTTTAAAAGTTACGGACTCGATATCGCCTACGTAAATATGTCTATGAAAAATTTGTACAGCGCCCCTGGTGGTTATGCTAAGAACTAAAATCGGTCGTATGAAAAAAAAACAACTCGATAGGATTTTAACGTACGTAAATTTTCGATAGCCAACTCATGGTACCGCTACTGTTCTGTTTTGTCCACTTTCACCCGTGATCATGAGAGTTCAGAGTTTAAAACAAAACAAAATGTTAAATATCCCGGACATACAGAGTTTTCTAATGTGTGTAACCGTAACATTTAAAGTTTAATTCCAGTTGCCAGTATCTTTAAACAAAAAAAAAACATTTAGTATGCCCACAACGCCCGAGTCTGCTGACCCCTTAACACTACTTGGTTACGTATGCATGAAATCACGAATACATAACTAGAATAAACTATTATACTCTAAACCTTACTCAAGGCCGTTCTTTACGAGGAATCTTATTGCCTTATCTGTGCTACTGTATCGAAATAATTCTTAGGGCTGTCTAGTTTACCTTATGTTATGTACCAGAAGATGTATATATGAACAGTTCAATGGTGCAGTTATTATGCAAAATATACCCTATCCATGAGGCAAAGTATTAAAAAAAACATGTTTCATGTTTTATTTTTCCCTCGTAAGGCTTTGTTTATTCGATTGCAATAATCGTGGCCACAAAAACTTGAAAGAAATAAAGGCTGAAAGAAATTATCGCTAACTAACCTAGAGACCTGTCGAAAAATACTGAGTTTGTTGAAATTCGGCCAGAATGATTGACTGAGGCCTGATCACTAGTTTAGGCGTTCTCGGTGGGCACGTAGATAGCTGATGATGATGATGGGGGCTGACCGTAAGGGGTGAGAGCTATCCGCTCCCCCGCAAGTCCGGTAACAATGACGAGGCTAATCCAAGCCATCATCGGATGTCAGTTAAAAAATCAGTTACTTAAAACTGAGTTAGGAATACTTGCCAGATATCTATAGTCCGGTCAATTTAGACGAAAAAATGAGAGTGAAGTTACATAAAGTCCCAACAAGCTGAATTTCAGTGAAATTCAAACTTGTTGGGACGAAACAATTTTTTTTTACCTTTGACTTTGAATATTTTTTTGTCCTTACAGGGGAATGATGGGGAACTTCTAGACATTGTTTTAAACAATTATATTTTGAACAATTCCACTGAAATTCAGCTTGTTGGGACTTTATGTAACTTCGAATGTCCAAATTGACCGGACTACTATGGTTAAAATCCGAACGGCAAATGACAAAATCGTCACACTTTTCTTACTGTCATTCATAACTCCAGATCAACAGAACAACTAGCGCGGCCTTGCTGTAACATTAACATAAGGCGTCCGACCGATTTCAGCCATGGCGGCCGATCTCGATTGAGATCAGCCAAGTGCGCAGGACATATTATAGTGCACAAGAGTGCGCGCAAACACAAGTGCACTCTCTATTCCCTTACTCTCATAATTCGGTGAGACGGCAATCCGACATGACCGATGAGAGATCGGGCGCAGGACCACCGGCTTAACGTGCTTTCCGAGGCACGGGCGTTCAACCGCCAACTTCCTAACTCCGGGCTGAGTAATTTCATTACAGAAAAACTCACACAAATTTTGCCCGACCCCGGACTCGAACCGGGGACCTCTCGGTCCTAACGCAGCACTTGCTACCAATAGACCAACGAGGCAGTTAACATTAACATAATGCTGGCACGATTATGTTAAAACGAGTCAAAACGTTTCCTCGGAATCTAGAACAGTGGTCATAAAACTTTTGTAGATCGTTATGCTGCTGATTAGCTAAGCAAGTGGAGGCCAAGTCGGTTTGTTAAATCATAATGTTAAACAGCCAAGATGGCTCAAGTTCCAAGACTTGGTGGTACAGGTCAGCAGTTCACTGATCGTTGTGGGAATCATTGGGCAGTCAATAGCAGGGGCGGATCTTCACTTCCTGGGGCCCTGGGCTAATACAAATGGCCTGTCTAATTAATCACTTATTCATGTTTATATAGATTTTTTTTCTAACTGACTAACGATGATGGCTTGGAGGAGCCTTGTCATCATCACCGGGCTTGCGGGGGAGCGGATGGCTCTCACCCCTAACATGTTTATAGATCGTACGCACTCATATTACCAAATCTGTTGACAAGGGGTGGATATCGGCACTTGGGGGCCCCTTACATCTTCGGGCCCTGGGCTGCAGCCCAAAAAGCCCTTTTGACGATCCGCCCCTGGTCAACAGAAGATGTCTTTCAGCTGATATGTGGCGGTCAAAATTGTTGAGATGCGGCGGTGGTCTTCTGGTCATAAGAGACCATAGCTCATGATAATGGCTTTTTATATTGCTTTATTCAAATGTTGATTGTAGTGAATAGAAAAAAAGTTCTTTTATGAGTTATGTATTGTACACCGGACTTGCGGGGGAGCGGATGCCTCTCACCCCTAATTTCGTTACTGTAAAAAGGGTCTAAAGGTTGAAGGTGCATGCAAGAATTGACTCTATTTCAATAGACTTTAATCTATTATTGCGATGTCAAACGGAATACTGACCTAGAATGACGCCTATCATCTAAGATACTTTTGTGCCGCCATCTTAGATTTAACTCGATAATTGATCTCCGGTTGACCTATCGTTTTGTTCGCCCAGAACTGAATCGGAATAAACTAGACTTGACTTGTTCGAACCAGACAAGAGAGGTCTGTGTAGATTGTGGGTACAACACTACGTTTACGTTCCTAGTGTTGACAATCGCATGATATAATGATGTCACCGGGCGTGCCCCGTTTGTCGGCCACCTGTCATTCCATTAATGAGGTGAGGGGTCCCTAGCCATACTTACGACTTAGTTGTGCGACAAGACTGTAAAGTGAAAGAGGTTTATTTAAGATTTAAACGAAAGGAAATGGATCAATTTGGTGTCAATAACTTTACGTTTTCAGGATTAATGATTGTCACAAACTATGCGAAATTTCACGCATCGCATCAAACGACTATGCTTTATACTATGTAGTATAAAGCATAGTCGCTTGATGCGTCCGTCTTTCCCTATGTATGCTTAAATCTTTAATACTACACAATACATTTTGATGTGTATTTGTAATAGATAGAGGGATTTAAGAGGAAGGTTGTCATATACTATATCCGAAGCAAGGTGGGTCACTAGTAAATCCATAAAAATACCTCAGCTTCTAATCGAAGGATTGATGTGGCTCCAAGTTCAAGACCATACTACGACTAACTAAGTAGCTTCATAATAATATCATTGCAAAATAGTGTGAAATATAATACAGTATACCTTTAATCGTGTTAATTGCATTTTGAGTAATTAAATTGTTATTTACATTCCAACTGTAACTAGGTCATGATGTAATGACTGATAAAAATAAAAACACGTCTTATCAGCTTTAAGATGCAATTAAACAAGGAATTGGAGATAATGTCGTTGGTCTAGATTTCGGACTGAAAAACAAATTATATTACTTACTTAAGAAATTAATTTGAGTTCAATATTTACTAGTGACCCGCCCTCGCTTAGCTTCGGATGAATTTAACATAAAAACCTTCCTCATGAGTCCCATCTATTAAAAATCCGCATCAAAATCCATTGCGTAGTTATAAAGACTTAAGCACACATAGAGATATAGGGACAACATTTTTTTTTGTGATTTTTTTTTTTATTGTACTCGCAATGGAAACTACTCTTATAGTCATTCAGTAAATTGAACGCAATATCTTTCCATTGCTTATCATTCTTTGATAGATTTTCTTTTCCATTACTGACTACGATGATGACTTGGCCTAGCCTTGTCATCATCACTGAACCACCGATTATAAAATTGACTGGACTTGCGGGGGAACGCATGGCTCTCACCCCTACTTAAATACCTGATGCCTAACTGGCGTAATACCTACCTTTTTTCCTTATTTGACATAATATACGATGATGGCTTGGAGTAGCCTCGTCATCATCACCGGACTTGCGAGGAGCGGATGGCTCTCATCCCCTAAGAAATACCTACCAACTTCCTGTCAATGTACAGCTGGTATTTGAAACTGGCTACACAACTCACTCAACTAACAAGTTCCAGTCATTTATTAGTCAATTACGAGACTGATCCTATCAAGATCATAATTAGATAAACTAGCATTAATTGCACATACAAAGTAGATTGATAAAATACAAGATCAAGTGAGCGATAAACTTTTGATTGGACTTAAGCGGTTTTGTCGTCTGTCAATTGCTCAATCAAGCTTAGGTTGATAGTTACTGTAGATATGTGGAATTGATTAGTTGTATTACGGTATAAATAGGCATAGCTTTAGGTTCTAGATCTAGAATATACCCTTGATTATTATAGCTTATTTTCATGTCCTTAAGCTAACTTTAGGTTTTGGGGTTTATTTAGCTTGCACTGTTTTTACTCTTTTCATTCCTTAAACAAATCACAACTTCGCAAGTTTAAGTAAGATACTTATGAATAGCCGGCAGTGTTGTGAGTGAAGGCAATGCCAGGTACCACGAAACCGCCAATAGGCGATGAGTTGCACCCCTGTGTTCTAGTCTGTATACCCCCTCGGCATTGCAGTCCGCCCAGGAGTAGCGGCTGGCATTTGCTATCTCTTCGCTAGTCGCTGGGGAGTCCGACACACCACCCGGAAAGAATCCCTTCTGAGGGGCAAGGTTCGAAACGCATTTCAGCGGGTTAAAAAAGAGTGGCTTATGAGTAGAGTAACCTGCTTGTTTAAATAATATTCATGAGGCTGAAATATCATGTCAAATGTATTCCAAATGGTTGGTGACGTCATCACACGTCTTAGGAAATCTTTATTTTAACAGCTGTATAACATAACAATGAAACCTATTGTGGAATTTCCGGTACATATACGAGTATCTACTAGGTATATGGAATGGTTAGATACAGAGGGACTTTATTTGAGCGTCAATATTTAAGTAATAAGTTCAAAACTGGTAAGTATTACATTTTAGTTTCATATATTCTATTTGAAACATTATGGTTTATAGTAATAAATATGGGTTAAAAATTATTCTCGATGATAATATCTATTTGTCATCTTTATTAATCGCGATCGATGGATGGCTACCATTTACTAAGCAGGCTAAATAAGTCTGGTATCGTATTTCAAGATTTATAACAAACACAACGCTTGGACTTTACTTTTACAATATTGTTATTGAAGTACTCAAAAAGGGAGTGGTATTAAGTTCTGTTTACAATTCTCGCACGACCAATGCAGCTGAGAGTTGCATCACAAATGCAACTGTTTACGATTCGTTGGAAAGTGAAACCAAATACATCAAATCAATTATGGAGCAATAAAAATAAAAACGTAATCATTAATCCGTTTTATTGGAATTCAATTGAGATCGAATTCAGAAGAAAAACGGCTATAAATAATAAAGTAATCCATCTTTAAGATGATTGAAATTAAAGATTGATAGATACAAGTAAATAAATGCATTGGAATTACAATCCGACGTTTCATTACAATTGGTCATGCGATGTCCTAATTTTGGAGCTAAATAATAATGTGCAACCAAACGTCCAATTTCGATGGAAATCCAGTAGCTGCACCACATGTCATATCTTAGTGGAAACACAGGTCCACATTTCCGGTTCACATCATCATCATCATCAGCCCATATACGTCCCCACAGCTGGGGCACGGGCCTACCCTAAACTAGGGCGATAAGGCCTTAGTCGAGTTCCGGTTCCCATCGGGACCTATTTCAGTAATACGGTAATCCGAAATGACCGCGGAAATAGGACCAACGGTTTAAAATGCTTTCCAGGACACGGGATTGAAAAACCGCTCTAACTTCATGAGTACGGGCTAAGTATGTTCTATACAGAAAAACTCACACTATCACAGTCTTAACCGGAAGTCAAACTTAGTACCTATTGATTTTTGTGCAGTAATTACCACCAATAAATCATAGTATTGTCTATTTTTATTTGCGCGAGCACTACACATTTGTGAAATAAAACTAATTTTACGGATTAAACTCGCGTGTATTGGTATTCTAAACATTACTTAGAGATCCGACGTTTCGAGCGCTGTAGAGCTTTTATCCGTAAAATTTGTTTTATTTCAAACCAATAAATCAATTCTTAACTCTGGGCCGAATTAAAATGAACTGCTTTGCCATCGACACGAAAATCACCGATAGACCGATGAGTCTTTTGTCACTGTTTTAGTTAGCCCACAGTATATTTTAGTTAGTTTGGTATATAGAGTTTGCGGGCTATAACAAATACTTAATGCAGTTTAACGAGAACTTTTTGTTATACGGTCGGGAAAGCACCTATTTTCAAAGAATTTAAACTGTAACTGTGTTTAAAACTATATGTCTTCTTTCTGTCTGTGTACACAACGAAAGTACATCATTATTGCTCGTCTATGACGAACAAAACACTGTGTTGTGCATTGATAACTGCGCTATGTAAATCGGATCAAACGGTAGGTAATGCGATAGGTAAAAGTCAATTTCTACTCGCTTTCTTGGCCACGTACACGTATTGTGGTCGTCCTGTTTTATTAGACCAGCCGAGCTTAATGGTTTGTAATGGAAATTGTGTTTGCATGTTCTTCTATACTGGCTATACTTCTATACTAATATTATAAAGAGGAAAGATCTGTATTTTTGTATGTAACGAATAAACTCAAAAACTATGGGACCGATTATAAAAATTCTTTCACCGTTGGAAAGCTACATTCCCCCTGAGTGAGTAACAAATGCTATATTTTATATCGGTACGGGAAGTAGTTCCCTCGGGATGCGTGTGAAACCGCGTGAAACGGCTTTACAAAAACGATGCCAAATAAAATAATATTATGTATAAGAAACCAAGCTAGTGGAAACATTACAGTGGTACATTTAGGTGGAGTGTGGTTATCCCGAACGACCCTTGTAATAGAGGATGGAGTATGCAATTTACTTACAACACTTAGGGTGTAATCATTATCAAAATTTGATACAAACATTCGCTTTTCATGATACTGAAAATTGAACATTTATGGACTAAAGCGTAGCCAGGTGGAGTTTTTTTTTTCTTATGACGTATGTCCTTATGGATAATATCCGCCATCTGATTACAATCTTGTCTTGAAAGACTAATGAGTAATTTATTTTGAACTTAAACTGCTAAAATAATTGCAGCCAGATGGAGTAACAATAATATAGTTGTTTACCGCCCAATTTCGCCTGGGTCACTCTAATCTTAATCGCGATGGTTGTATAAGTAATTGTGCCGGCTTACTAAGCTCATTGTGTTGTTATTCTTCACTTAAATGAAACATTAGGTTTCCAAGTGACATCTCATAAGCCTCAAGTCTCTTGACAATAAAGATCTTGAAACATAACTCTTTAAGATTACCATGGGTGGTCCCATAATACACCCATCGTACGTACCACAGATAGCATCGCACCTTCACCGCTGTCTATGGTTTTAACTGGAACGTCAGGTGTTCTCAACGAACTGCCTGTCTCATTGTCTTTGCGGGCAGTGGAGCGTACGTAATGCTACGGGTTACTGGAGCGTTGTCTATGGTCAGGGATGGCACTATGTTGCTATTGGTTGGTGCCAAATGGACGCGAAAAGTTATTTTTTATTTGAGATTGCATCGATCATGGCTTTGGGTACCTAGTAAATGAGCTGCTATTGTTAAAGCACATGCCAATTTTCTAGATTCGTTTGAAAATCACCAACAATCCAGATAGTGATAACAGCGCTTGGTTTACGAAATATTATTTCTTTTTTAATATCATAAAACTTTAAGGTTTCCCTTCGTATAAGAATGAATATTTAAAAGACATTAAATAAGTACTATTTTAAGCTAGCTTTGTGAGTTTTTAAGTATTTACCTAAAACTTTATATCACCTTTTTTCAAGTACCGAAAAAAATTATCTACTTATGAATTTGACCGCTCAAAGATAGGCAAAGATAGGATAAGTTACTACTACTTCTCACTGACTATTAATTTGCAGCTTTTGTATTCTTCTTCTTATCGTGTGGTTGATGAACAACCTGGTGTCCAACAACCAACAACAATATTGAGAAATCAATGGCTTTCCTTGCCGACCAGAATGAAGAACTAAAAAAGAAATTGGATGCATTCGAACTACAAGCCAGAAATGATAGGGAATACATAACTCTCTTGGAAGATAAAGTTGAGGAGCTGCAGAGAGAAAATAGGAAAACAAATATACAAATTAAAAATGTTCCAAAAGTTGTCAATGAAAGTGAGAAAGAGTTGTCAGACATGGTGATAAAGATTTCGGAGAACGTGGGACGTTCCATCATGAAATCTGACATTAAAGACATTTACAGAGTTAGAAACAAGAAAGGGGTAAACAATAGTCCGATTGTAGTTGAACTATCGTCCACCATCTTGAAGAGAGACTTCTTAAGAGCCGCCAAGACATTCAATATAAGACACAAGGAGAAACTCTGTGCCAAGCACTTGGGACACACCGAAAATGAGTACACACCGATATACATCGCTGAACAATTGACTGCTAAAGGTGCCCGGCTGCATTTTCTCGCAAGAGACTTGATAAAATCGAGTGATTTCAAATTCTGCTGGACAGCTCACGGCCGCGTCTATGTTAGGAAGAATGAAAACACACCAATCATTTTAGTACGTAGTGAGCAACAGGTGCAAAACTTACTACAGTTGAAATGACTAGAGTCTAAACCTATCAGCATGTTGCCTACATTTGTAAGTTCCTTTATTTTTGTAACTGCTCGTACACACATACTTATAACGCACAATCACACTTTTCTTCTTCTCAACAATTTCAAAAACCTCTGTCACTATACAGTTACATACAAACACTCTTTTACTTTAAAAAACACACAAACCATCAAAAACCTTACAATACACGCTCACACTCAATGTTTCAGACAACAAAAAACGCCAACATTACCACTTAAGACTTATTTTACTTGTTCCTTACCTCTTACTGCTAATGAATTAAGCATTTGTAAAACTGATAATGAATAATGTTCTGAACAATATTAACGGAATAGATAATTCCTGCACATTTCCAAACATTGAATGTAAAATTGAGGATCTAAGCAATATCATCACTGTACAAAATACAGACTTCACGATTATATCACAAAACATTCGAAGTATATATGCCAACTTTAATGACTTTCATGCAAACGTATCCGTTCTTGACTTTAAGACGGATCTTTTTATCCTTACCGAATGTAAATTGCACTCTGATAAACACATCCCTCAGGTGGTGGGTTACAATTCTTTTCAAACATCTAATCATTTAAATCAATCCGATGGGGTAGTCGCTTATGTCAAAAACACCATGGTAGCTAAAGTATCTGAAGTCATTCTAAAACATGCATCGTGCCTTCAAATATCTACGCCTCACCTTACAGTTCTGGGTATTTATCGTTCACCGTCTATTCGTAAAGCCGAGCAGTTTATTGACTCATTAGGTATTCATCTGGAACTATTAAAAGGGACCAAAAATATAAGCATAACCGGAGACATAAATATAAATATTATACATAAGCACGATGAACAACCCTATGAACGTACTAATAGACATAACTACCTTGAAATGTTAGCTTTACATGGTTTCCTTCCAGGTCACTCCATTCCAACGAGAGGACCAAACTGTCTGGACCATTTTATCCTCAAATTAGATCAGGCCAATCGAAACGCTATCATTGCGATACTAGATACCACAGTCACTGATCACAGCACGATCTTTTTGAAAATTTCATGTACTGATAAACCTGCACTAAATCACAAAACAATAACTAAAATAAATTACAACAAAGCCCTAGATCACTTAAAAACTACAAAATTATCGGATTTATTGGAATACACTAATCCAAATGTTATAGCTGAACTTTTGATTAATTTACTACAACAAAGCCTAAAATTAAATACGACTATTACTCTTATTTCATCTAGTAAAAGGATCTTAAAACCTTGGGTAACTCCTGGCATGCTACGCTGCATCAGAAACAGAAATAATATGCAAAGAAGTCTTAAACTTGATCCATACAATGACGTTCTCAAAATAACATATAAAAGGTATCGCAACTATTGTAATTGTATTCTGAAAAGGTTAAAAAGAAACTATGATCGAGAACAGCTCACTAAAGCTCAAAAAAACCCTAAAAAGTTATGGGATACTATAAACGGAATAACACAACGTAATTCCCCCAAAACCCAAAACCTTGAATTACTTAACGCATCTGGATCTCCACAAGAATCGGTGGACATCACTAACTCCTACTTCGCGAATATCGGTAAGGAGCTTGCAGGAAAAATTACCATCTCTAATTCCAATTTGATAAATTCAGACACTAACATCAACCAGGTTTCCTCACTTGTCCTATACGACACTGATCCTTCAGAAGTATGTGATATAGTGAATTCTATGAAACTAAGTAGCTCCCCAGGTTGGGATAACATCCCAACTTCTTTTTTGAGACTTGCACTTAGTGAAATAGCGCCAATTATATCCCATATGGTAAACCTGTGCTTTGAACAGGGTATCTTTCCAACTGTACTCAAGCAGGCATTAATAACACCGGTACATAAGGATGGTAGTAAATTAAACCCCTGTAATTATCGACCGATCTCTGTTCTTTCTTCAGTGTCTAAGATTCTTGAAAAATTAATTAACAATAGGCTCACAAGATTCTTAACAAAATATAAAATCATTGCTGAAAATCAATTTGGCTTTCAACGCGGCATATCAACAGAAAATGCTGTGCAAGCTCTCACGTCACTAGTAGTGCAGGAGGTGGATGCGGGAAATAAATGTCTGGGAGTTTTGCTCGATCTTAAAAAGGCATTCGACACAGTTTCGGTTCCCATTCTGCTTAATAGACTAGAGGAAGTAGGAGTGAGAGGCACGCCTCTCAAACTATTCAAAGATTACCTTACGAACCGAAAGCAGCGTGTCCGAATAGGCAATCACACCAGCCACGTTAACACTCCAGAGTTCGGTGTCCCACAGGGAAGCGTACTGGGACCGACCCTGTTCCTGGTATATATAAATAATCTGTGTCGTCTAACACTAACCAATGGTACTGTATACTCATATGCTGATGATACAGCTCTCGTGGTCTCTGGAAAATCCTGGTGTAAAGTAAAGATTTCGGCAGAAAGGGCTCTTGTAAGGATAGCATCCTGGCTAGACACAAGCCTCCTTACCTTAAATGCAGCCAAAACACAATACATCTGCTTCAGTAAAACCATTACAGGTCAACCACCTTCAAACTTCACTATAAAAATCCACAAGTGTGGTGACATCTCAAATACTGGCTGCTCATGTAGTGGAATAGATAAAGTTGCCTTTGCTAAATACTTGGGAGTTCTAGTAGATCAGCGTCTTTCCTGGCAATCACATGTAGAACTCACCATGAAAAGAGTGCGAAAGCTTATTTGGGTTTTCAAAACTCTACGCCATGTTGCGAGTAAAGAATTACTTACCCAAACATATGTTGCCCTGGCTCAATCTTTACTAGTATATTGTATATCAGTGTGGGGATCAGCTGCTAAAACTGCTCTATTGTGTCTGGAACGAGCTCAAAGGCTGCTTTTAAAAGTAATGCTTGTAAAACCATATAGATACCCTACTGAAAATCTTTATCAGGAAGCTAATATTCTTTCAGTTAGGAAACTATATATACTAGATATTGCTATCAAAGTGCACAAATCTCATCCCTTTGATGCAAAATTATGTACTAGGAGAAGAAAAGATAAAGTAGCCTTGGTTCCTACAGTAAAATCACAGTTTGCAAGTCGGCAGTATTCCACGCAGTCTGCATCAATCTATAATAAAATAAATAAGTATCTTAACATTTACCCACTTAATAAAAACAAATGCAAGAAGACTGTTTTGGATTGGTTAAAATCGTTAAGTTATGCAGAGACAGAATTATTGCTTAAACATTAACATTACAACTGCATAATTAATGACTACAATACATATGATGAGGATACAAGATAACACAGACGCGCACACACACATACACACACACACACGCACACACGCACACGCTCACACACACACGCACACACACACACACACACACACACACACACACACACACACACACACACACACACACATACACGCACATACACACACACACGAACACACACACACATATGAGCAGTAAGAAAATTATATTGTTATATAGACCAAGTAAAATTGCTAGAATAGATTATAAATTTTATTTTTAATTAAACTCTTAATTTAATGTAACTTAGTTAATATGTAATTGATCGGCAAAAGAGCGGTTCTTCCTACCACAGGCGATGTTTTGCCTAAAAGGGAGTTCCCACATCTAATATTTGTAATAGACTAAGTTACTGAAATAAATATTTGTATTTGTATTTGTTTGTATTTGGTGTCAGAGTTTAAGCCGCCCGTAGGCCTCTGACATGGCTTCACACACCGTAGAAAAATCTCTCAGGTGTGCTGGTTTCCTCACGATGTTTTCCTTCACCGTTAAAGCATCGAATGATGTTACATATGAATTTCAAATTTGAAAAACACATTGGTACCTGGCGGGGTTTGAACTGGCGACCTCTTGCATGGCAAGCAACGACTTGAACCACTCGGCCATCGACGCTAAATACTTTTGTATTGCGTAGTATAAAATAAATCAGACATAATATGTGACTAAAGGATCGGCCTAGGTGGAGGTCCTTATTATCGGAGGCCACGACTCGTTTTGGGTCGCTGCGCCAGTCTAGTAAGTAATATTTGACTAACAATGTTATGCGCAATGTCTTACTCTGTGGACAACCCTGCCTGTGTCATTGCTCCAATAATAATGAAAGTCGTAATTCTACTTGCCGCCATAATTAATAACGGAAGTGTACCTTACTTGTCCAATGAATGTAAGTACATCCATTTTAATTGATTGAAAAAGGGTTGTTTCGTTACCATTCTTTCTTCTTTTTTTATGTTAAATTATTTAGTTATGTTAAATCATTCTGACACAGTTGGGTAAAAAATAACACTATTTTGACATTGACAATTATTTATTTGATACTGTAAGCACCTTACTTGGTTATTGAATATAGTCACCTAATTTGTTTCTCATTCTTTTTTTTATTATTACGATGATAGTCTGTCCTTCCTTATATTGAAGCTTCTTTAAAGTTCTGTCACATGTAATAATCAAAAAGTACGGCAAGTACTTGTATTTGAAAATAAAAACTTGTATTCTTTTTGAACGGTTTCATTTAGCTCGTTTATTGTTAAAATAATCCAATCAAAAACATAAATGTGAAATGAGAGCCAAGTTCAATATTATGATAATTGCCTTGGTTGTTGACTTCAACGACAAAAGAAGTGAGATCTAAATGGGTGCCAAGTTCAATGGTCAACCCTGAAATTTATTTATAAGTAACACTATAACATACCTATCATATCTTCTTATAACATAAGATAATGTATGGTGGTAGCCTATGAAGGTCTGTCTTGGCTAGTTTTTATAAACCTACCAACGTATTATTATGTTCGCTCGCTAGTTTCTACCAACAATCCAAATTTTCGGAATTATAAAATAAATACCGACAAATACCAAACTAACCAAGACAACTAACTAGACTACTAACTAACTAACTAAAGAAAACTAGCCAAGACAGACCTTCATAGGCTACCACCATACATTATCTTATGTTATAAGAAGATATGATAGGTATGTTATAGTGTTACTTATAAATAAATTTCAGGGTTGACCATTGAACTTGGCACCCATTTAGATCTCACTTCTTTTGTCGTTGAAGTCAACAACCAAGGCAATTATCATAATATTGAACTTGGCTCTCATTTCACATTTATGTTTTTGATTGGATATCATTACTTTTTGTAGAAAAATATATATCATCGTAACGCCTAGGGTCCTTTGAAAAGGACAAATTCAAAACTAAAACTAGACTTTATAAATATAAAACCATTGAATCAGTTACTGTATTTTCCTACGTTTACGGGGTATAACCCTAAGTAATAAATATGAAAACCGACTATAAGTACCTACTCTTAATTGTAAATAAGTAAGTATGTATACCTAAATATATACTTAGTGCTCTGCCTTCCCCGGTATATAGGCGTGATTAGGCACTAATTAGGTATTTATGTTAAGCGTTCACAATAGAACCTAACCGCAGCATGGTCTATTCGGCCTGTCGACCTCATATGTGGATCTCACTACCGCTTACCATCAGGTGGAGTGAGGTCATCTTGTTAGCCTCTTATAAAAATAATTAAAAAAAAAAACAAAAAAAAAAACCTAAGTATTAAAAAATTGCCAGTTTTTTATTTTTTCCTTTGTATTCATGTAATTACCTATCTGCATACCAAATTTTAACTCTCTAGGTCATTTGGAACTGGGTTAGAATTTTGATCTGTCAGTCAGTCAATGATAAAAATGAGGATTTTTGGACATTAATATCTAAATAACTGTTTGAGATAAGCTTATGAAATTTAGAACACACATTTATCTCGCAAGTCACAATATATGAGCCAAATTTGATACGTTTATGTGAAATAGTTTTTGATTTATGAGGGGTTCAAAAGTGGTTCCAAATGGTTCGTGTAATATTACACACGGTGCGGCTCGCCAGTTCTGTTTCTTGAACTTGGCTTGACACTCTACCGCGTGTCTAGATTAAATGTTGTGTATAACAGTTAAAACGGAATAAAAAACAAGTACTCCCCCGGTTTGAGTGTGTAGAAGTCCGCTGTTTGGTCACTGGATCGCCGTTAAATTTTGAACTGTGACGAAGATTAAGTAAAACTTGCACTTTATCGTTGCGAACACTGTCACTTATAAATTAACTTACAATAAGTATATTTACGTCGAATTTACTAATTATTTTCTATTTAAAACAATTTATTTCAATAAATTAAAATCAGCTGAGACATTTGACGTCTAGTATGGCCATGAAAAGGACAAATTCAAAACTACAACTAGACTTTATAAATATAAAACAATTGAATCAGTTACTGTATTTTCCTACGTTTACGGGGTATAACCCTAAGTAATAAATATGAGAACCGACTATAAGTACCTACTCTTAATTGTAAATAAGTAAGTATGTATACCTAAATATATACTTAGTGCTCTGCCTTCCCCGGTATATAGGCGTGATTAGGCACTAATTAGGTATTTATGTTAAGCGTTCATAATAGAACCTAACCGCAGCAGTGGTCTCCTTTTTCACGGCTTTCAGGGTGAGTGCGACAGGCTCAACATGGTCTATTGTGCCTGTCGACCTCATTATGTGGATCTCACTACCGCTTACCATCAGGTGGAGTGAGGTCATCTTGTTAGCCTCTTATAAAAATAAAAAAATAAAAAAAATAAAAAAAATAAAAAAAAAAACCTAATTATTCAAAAATTGCCAGTTTTTTATTTTTTCCTTTGTATTCATGTAATTACCTATCTGCATACCAAATTTTAACTCTCTAGGTCATTTGGAACTGGGTTAGAATTTTGATCTGTCAGTCAGTCAATGATAAAAATGAGGATTTTTGGACATTAATATCTAAATAACTGTTTGAGATAAGCTTATGAAATTTAGAACACATATTTATCTCGCAAGTCACAATATATGAGCCAAATTTGATACGTTTATGTGAAATAGTTTTTGATTTATGTGGGGTTCAAAAGTGGTTCCAAATGGTTCGTGTAATATTACACACGGTGCGGTCCGCCAGTTCTGTTTCTTGAACTTGGCTTGACACGCTACCGCGTGTCTAGATGTGTAGCTTCCGTATGAGAGTACTCTAGTATCGTGTCGATGAATGACGTAGACAAAATGGCGGAAAAACCCAAATGACGTCAATGCAAAACTCATGCTAAGTAAGAACACTTTGCTAAATACTCCGTTAATTGGTTTACACATAATAAAGGCGATATATTCCTTTCTAATACAAAAAAACAAATACCAATTTTTTGTAGTTGTTATACGTACATATACATAGTACCGTTCTTATGGTGAGAGCCATCCGCTCCCCCGCAAGTCCGGTGATGATGACGAGGCTACTCCAAGCCATCATCGTATGTCAGTTAGGATAAAACCCAGAGTATTTTACTTGTCTCCTTTCGAATTTCATACTGTTAGTATCCGTTTTAAGATCTTTATCTTTATTTGAAGCCCGCGGAAAAGAACAGATTGTAGATAATAATCAATCTCATTGATTTACCGATTGGTTGGTCTAACTCGATCAACGGTAGCGGTACTGAGAGTTTTGCATACCTGTCCTTATTATACAACGTCTTTCTGACGTTTGGGTAAAAAAACAAACAATTTTTTTTAAATAATGAACTTATCCCCTTATCTAAGTCAGGTGATACCAGTCACAACTATTTACCCGGTGGTTGGTGAACGGTATACGGGTAAGCAACCCCGGCTCCTCGAGCTACTATCGACTCAGTCCAAATCATCCGCGGCGATAGTATCTTTCCTCCCCTTTTCCTTCCTCAGTCATATATCCTTGCTACTCGTGGGAACGCAATGACCTTGTTAAAACAATGCACAAGGCATAATGGCGGCGACGTGGTCCACAACTCGTCACGTCACGGTTCCCACAGAGGTGAAATGTGGATCGCTGGAAGTGATCTCTGCCTACCCCTCTGGGAAAAAGGCGTGATTTTATGTATGTATCCCGCGCAGAGACAGTGCGGTATTTCTGCCAATGTCAAGTTAAGAAAAAACAAAGCTACCGATGAAGCTTTGTCAATCGTTAAGGTTAAGAAAGACCGAGCAGAGATTTTTCAGAACTATTTAGAATACGAACTGTTTCCAATACACATATGTTGTGATCGAAAAGACATGTCTGACCCGTTTTTTGTTTGTTTCAGGTATGTGCTGGCTTGGGTAGAATGGATCGAGAATAATGGCTCCTAGCCATGCTAGAATATGCTGTGAGGTTGACACCAGTGACTTTTTAGGTTTCCGTATTCAAGGGGTAAAAACGGTACCTTATTACTAAGACTCAGCTGACAATTTTTTCAAGAGACTATTCACATTTTAAGCTATTGCATAGCTTTTATCGCGGGCTTTGAGCGCGGCGACCGAACCAAGAAATTCCGTAACCAAAAAAACCTCACAATCGTCTAACGTCGTTTCAGTTCGGTAGACTTCGGCACGGTGTTTGTGTGCGTGCGGTTAGACGTATTGTACGACTCTACGAAACTCGCACGAATCGAGACGAGCTGCTCCGAAATCGGACGATGCTATGCAATAGATATACCGCGGCAGTCCCCGTATGCCACACGTCTTTTTTTTCTGACGGTATCTGAAAATCTATGCTCTTTCACTGTTAATAGTCTAGGTGAGGAAGTTATAGAGCATTCCGAAGTCTAGTGTAATTCCGACACGGTGTGAATCTCATGAACCCTGATAGTTATACAGTTCTTGGAGAGAGAATCAACCGCTCCCCCGCAAGTCCTGTAATGATGACAAGGCTTCCCAAGCCTTCATCGTTGTCGGTAGGAAAAACAAGCAGTTAGACAATTTTAAGCTGCCATGACTACACACATTACAAAACTGAAAATGTCCGGGATATTTACCATGTTGTTTTGCTTTAATAAGCTCCCGATATTACGGCACTGCTGCAAGCGCCATGCTTATGGGTGAACTCACAACCCGTCATCCAGTTTTTTAAGTAGTTAGACAGTTGAATTTTACATAGATAATTTCTTATGCCGCTATCGACTACCATTAGCGGATTATTCACTTACCAAAACCATTATGAACATTAGAACGAGTTCGCAAAGCTTCATCTATTGTCTGTAATGTGATATATTCATTCCGTGTCCGCGTAGGCGCAGACCGTTCGTCGGCCATCAATCAAATTGGCAGGACCTAACTGTGCCTATGCGCTTCTGAATGTCAGCCACGGAGCGCTAATGGATGTGGTAGTAGACTTGTTATTGACCCGCGCCTTCTTTGATTGATTTTTTGATGGTGATCGGACCGTTTTGCGGAGCTTATCAATACAATGGCAAAAAGCGTCGATAGCCGAGTGGTTACGGTCTTTGCTTGCCATGCGATAGGTCGCCAGTTCAGCCGCCACGTACGATTGTGTTTTTCAAATTTGAAATTCATATGTATGATTATTCGACGCTTTAACGGTGAAGGAAAACATCGTGACGAAGGTTTCGTAACGTACGAAAAAATTGTAAGGTTATGTAGTCAACCAACCCGCACTAAGGCCAGATCCACAGTTTCCGAGTACCATGAGTTAGCTATCGAAAACTTACGTACTTTAAAAACCTATCGAATTGTTTTATTCATATTACCGATTTTAGTTCATAGCGTAACCGCTAGGGGCGCTGTACAAGTTTTTCATAGACTTATTTACATAGGCGTTATCGAGTCCGTAACTTTTAAACTCATGGTAGCGCTACTGGTCTAAGTCTCGTCTATCCGCCCATACGCACCTCCATCGTTTTTTCTGCCATGTGGCGCTGGCCGGCGCAAAAAGCGCTGCCGCGAGTTACTGACCTATCGCAATGTGATCGACGAATCGCAGACAGGTCTTGTGATAGAGATCATGTTTAAACATGCAACTTAAATAGATTGGGACATGTTTAATTTTATTTTTTTAGTATAATAGAATAGAATAGAAAAGAATTTTTTGGTCACATATACACATATTACAAGAAAAAATAAATTTTACATAAAATAATACTAATTAACACAACATAATATATAAAACGAATAATAGTAATATGGGTATAGAAATGATTTGATGTGATCTCTGCCTACCCCTCTAGGAGAAAGGCGTGATTTTATGTATTTTTTTCACACTTCTAACCTTCTTCCACAGATAGATAAAACATATACTGTAAGAACTAGGAATATAATTTAACAGCAATCTTGACGTGAAAATGCAAGCATAAGTACAGTTAAATCCGTGCTTCTTAGAAAATACTCACCAGTATTACCCTTTAAGTAATACTTTTTAATTTTATAAGAGTTTCTCGACAGTTTGTTAGTCTAGACAGATAAATAGATTATTACAGTACACATCTGATAAGCGTATCAAATTAGACACTGTGACTCAACCAAATAGTCTACATTAACAAAATTGAGTTCATTTTGTCACCGAAAGCAGGCCCGCCAGGAGCGGGCGTGCAGGGCGTGCACCGCACAAGGGCGCCATTGTCAAGGGGGCGGCAAAACCAGATTGAAAAAAAAAATTTTTTTTTTTAATATTTTGAAAATAATAATTTTCCAACTCGAAAACGAGAGAAGCTATCGTTCTTTTATAAGATGTAATGTAATCAGGTACTGCTTGCCGCATGAAATCGATGCTTAAAGCTAAATAAGGCTACAGTTCGAACGTGCTTTCGAGTTCCGGTTATATCTAACGTAAAACCGGCATTTATTGATTTCAATAAAAAAGAACTGCAGAATTATATTGTGCTACTAAGATAGAATAATTTTACTGTGGGAAACAACCACTAAAATTTCACGGTGTATATGAAACAAAGTACAAATATCATCCTAAAATAATAAAAAAATAAAGAAAATTACTTTAACGTTAAATTTGAATAAAACATTTGTTTTATACAAGTATTTACATAACTTTTTTTATCAATTTAAAAGTCATTAAATAAATGTAATCTTTATTTAAGTAAATGAATTAACCATAATACTAATATATCAAGTCAACAATGCACCAGCAAAATTTAAGTAATTTAGCTATGGTTTCGATTGAACATGAAATGTTGGACAGTTTGGATACGAAAAAGTTGATATCAGATTTGCAAATACAAAAAACAAGAAGAGTTCAGTTTATGTAGAAGAATATTTAAATTTTATTTTATTATAGAGGAGTTCAATTTATGTAGAAGAATACTTAAGTACATTTTGGTTTTGTCTTGTGTAACAAATTATTTAAATGAGTAATACACACTGTGTTCAAATTGTGAACAATTTATGTAGGTATTTCTACATTTTAATTATTGGTTAAGCACGACGACGACGACATTTCAATTGGCAAATCTATGGCAGTTAGCCTCGACATCGCTAAAGCGTTTGACCATATGTAGCATCATTCGCTTCTCTCCAAGCTCCCGGCATACGGCCTGCCGCCTCGCTTATGCGATTGGGTTGCGGGATTTTTGGAAGGGCGCAGGATTCGTGTCCGACGCACTTCTTGTTTTCACCCTATAAATTCCGGTGTTCCTCAAGGTTCCGTTCTGTCACCGACTTTGTTTCTGCTGCCTATGAATGACATATCAATGACATGTTGTCACTAGGCAATATTCATTGCTATACAGACGACAGCACTGTTTATGCACGTTATTTCGGAATACCTGGGGTAAAGCAGACCGAAACCGAGAAGAAGAGGAACCTTCTTGTCACCGAGCTTGACGGGGTCTTTGACCGCATTTCCGAATGGGGTACATGCAATCTCGTCGAGTTCAATGCTAAGAAGACAAAGGTGTGTGTATTTTCTGGCAAAGTATCTCCTTTCCTTTCCCACCCTACTCTTCAGAGCAGCCCCTTACCAATACAGGATAGCCTTAGTATCCTTGGCCGCATTGTTCGCCGCGACCTGAACCAGAGGGATTAGAGATTATCGAGAGCGTCATTAGAACAGCCTACCGTAAACTAGGGAGCCTCAACAGAGTGAGGCGATTTTTCACACCGGTGCAGCTCTGTCTTCGGTATAAAGCACAAGTTCGCCCATGTGTGGAATATTGCTCTCATCTCTGGGATGGCTCCTCAAAATACCTACTCGATGCCTTTGATAGGTTGCAACGACGTGCTAACCGTATTGTCAGTGATTTAGAGGTGTCTGAAACCCTGCTTGTTAGCCCAATGTAAAAAAAAAGGTCTTATAGGACAACGGCTCGAATTCGATTTGATACTTGGAATCGGAAAAGTAGATTTGTATATGGGGCGGCTTAATCAGTATTGCACGCGGGCGTTCGACGAGCTAGTGGCGGGCCTGACCGAAAGTAGAATGATGTGGTGATTTAACTTAAAAGCCACGTGATCATTATTTCTATGTTTTGCGCTATTTATTTTGTAGCATTATGTAGTTAAATGCAGAATTTCAGAATCTATGTTCGACTAGCGTCCCGCCCTCACTTCGCTTCGGTTAGACTTTTCATACAAAAAGGTTTTCCTGCTTATTCCCGTGGGAATTGCGGGAATTCCTTTCTCAGTGCACCTCTACGATACCTAAGCTACGTCCTTTCCAAATCTCAAGTGCCTAGTTTAGCCGTTTAGGCTGTGCATTCATATATCAGTCAGTCAGTTTCTACTTTTATACATTTAGAAGATAGATTTAAGTGAATTAACGATTAAGCTTTTGCTATGGGTTTAACTACTATAATATTTCCACTAGATACTCTATTTAATGATTATACCTTTCTGCGAATATTTGATACTTAACGCAAGTCGTTGCGTAGGCGCGAACCGTTGTCTTATTGATAAAAATAGACTTTTGATTGATAACAATCATTACAAGTACAATGAACCACTCCACGCACTTTACACGATGATTTAAAATAACTAGTTCACTTGGTAACAAGCCAAAACGTAAAAATATTTCGGAGATTATTGATCCCGCGTGAAATCTTCATTCATTCTTATTTTCCTGACTGACCAGTTGTAGTTTTCAGTTTTTATAGGTGCGGAAATGTTCATTAGTAATCGTTTCGTGATCAGAAAAAATCCGAGAGAAATATTCGGATTCGAGATATCTTTCCCTAGCTACTGTTGTCATCCATCTGATATATCCTCCCTGGAGTAGAACCTTAAATCAGATTTAAAACAACATGTGACGGTCCTGGTCTCCAGTCTTGGCCGCTTGCCTCGGTCGTGTTAATCTACTCTCCTAACTGACTACGATACTTGGAGGTGTCTGGCCGTCAGGTGGAGTAGCGTGCATTGGGCCTATGTCCAGAAGTGGATAGAAATGGGCTGATGATGATGAGCCATCATCACCGGACTTGCGGGGGAGCGGATGGCTCTCAACTCTTATGCGGATGGCTCTCACCCCTAAAGTAATTTTCTTTTCTTCGTTATCGTCACCAGACTTGCGGGGGAGCGGATGGCTCCTGACGAACCGCGGCTATTAAATGCTTGCTCTAACTGGTCGTTCTGCTTAACGGATAGTCTATGGCCGCGCACAGTTGTCGTAGGTCGGCTAAAAATAATACCGTTGATTGATACGCCCGTTTCGTTTCACGCATTCACCTGCCAGTTATGATTGGCTGCGGCCGTCCGTTTACTGTCTGTTAAATAAATGCCAAATACATCACTGAACTCGATATGTCTGAGATTAGCTTAAGCACTGTGTTTTGTGGATTACAACCATCAACAAAGAATGGCAAAAATTATCCTTTTTAGATATACGAAACGTAGTGTAGGACGGCCGCAGGCCAGGTGGTGTGACGATCTGCGCAGGGCGGCTGGTAGGAGCTGGATGCGAGTGGCCGAAGATAGAGAGAAGTGGCGTGCATTTGGAGAGGCCTATGTCCAGCAGTGGACAAGTATGGGCTGATGATGATGATGATGATGATGATGATGATATACGAAATGAAGGAATCGTAACAATGTTTGTCTCACGCCGGAATTGAACTTACGACCACTAGCCCAAGACACCATAGAATGCATCATCGAATAATCCAATGTAGAAATTATTAGTTACTAGTGCCCTCGCTTAGAGTATATTTTACATAAAACCTTCCTCTAAAATCCCTTTATCCTATTAAAAAGACGTGTGGCACTCGGGGACTGCCGCGGTATAGCCATTGCATAGCATCGTCCGATTTCGGAGCAGCTCGTCTCGATTCGTGCGAGTTTCGTAGAGTCGTACAATACGTCTAACCGCACGCACACAAACACCGTGCCGAAGTCTACCGAACTGAAACGACGTTAGACGATTGTGAGGTTTTTTTCGTTACGGAATTTCTTGGTTCGGTCGCCGCGCTCAAAGCCCGCGATAAAAGCAATAGCTTAACTTTGCATTAGCTTAAAAAAGCACAACAAAATCCGTTGTGTAGATTTAAAAATTTAAGCATACATAGGGACAGACAGACGCGGGAAGCGACTTTACTGTTTGATGTATTGATATGATGGATATTCTTGATGGATGACAACAGAAACTCTAATAAACTATTGTACTACTTCCTACATCTATGCAATGAGGGTGTTCGCGTATAAGATATCCACTAGATGGCAAGACGCAGATATTAGGTCTAACTGCTTCGTGATTGGTGAATATTGACATGTCTGTCAATGTCACGTCAAAAATAACCAATCACGCTGCAGTTGGACCTCACGCCTACGTATTGCCAACTAGTGAAGTTCTTATACGCGAAAACCCTCATTGCACTAAATGAACAAAAGCCTGCTCTAATAGTGATAAATGAACTTACTAAAGAATGACGAAATCTAGATTTTCTAGATTATATCTGGACCTAGCGGGCGGAAAGGGACTAATGATTGTTAAATTACCCAATATGATCCCGGGGGCAAGTCTAGTAATAAATGCCGCTTCTGACATCACCTATTAAGAAAATCTAGCGGCGTAGCTAAGAACTAGATCTTAACATAAATCGGTGTAGGGAGCTAATGAAGGCAGCTCTAAAGTTATAAATGTTTATCATTATATCTTACTAGCTTTCCGACGCGACTCCGTCCGCGTTTATAGATTAAGGCCACCGCCACATTAAGCGGAAATTCTGTCGTGACAAAATGTGGTTTCATATAAGTTACAAATAGCGGACACACTCTATGCGGAAGATCGGTCGCAATCTAAGTCTTATATTATAAAGCTGAAGAGTTTGTTTGTTTGTTTGAACGTGCTAATCTCAGGAACAAAAGGTTTTGAATTGAAAAAATCTTTTTGTTTAGGATAGAGCATTTATCGAGGATAGCTTTAGGCTATATAACATCACGCCGCGACCAATAGGAGCAAAGAAACAATAGGAAATGTGTACAAAACCGGGTAAAACGCGGACGAAGTCGCTGGCACTAATTCACAAATAAAAACCTTCCTTCCTAAATCCCTCTTGCTATTAAAACATACCGCATTGAAATTCGTCGCGTAGTTTTAAAGATTGAAGCATACATAGGGATATAGGAACAGAGAAAGCGTCTATGATTTCTTTTATGTAGGGAAGACAAACAGCGAGAAGTGACTTTGTTTATAATATGTAGTGAAAAAAAAAACAGAAGAAACAGCTGGAAAACAGCTTAGTTTTACATAAAATCACGCTTTATTCCAGAGGGGTTTCATTCGCTTAGTTTTCAAGAAACTTATGTACCCAACTATTAGTCTTTATGGGTCACGCGTTATTAGGAGTAGCAAATACATAGCTACTTACTGCCCGACGTTTCGACTGGGTTACACCAATCAATCGTTCGCTCGCGACCATGATAGATAGTGTAATGGAACGCGAAAGTCTAAAACTTATGTACCTTCATCTTAAAATACTAATCTTAAACGTTCCATCCCCATTACACGAATGCATTTGCCTTGCGGATGGTGTCATGCACCCCATCACAAGTGCGTCGAGCGTCACACACGAGTTGCAGAGAAAGTGCATTTGTCTCGATGCGCGAACGCAGAAGTTTTTATGCAATATGTGCACATACATTTTTTCTCAGTGCAAGTGTACGAGAGGAGCGGGCCGTTTAGTGTTTTTTTAAGGGTATCGATCTAGTTTGTAATCCTAATAGATTGAATTTGTTTTCTCACATCTAAATTCAAAGGAATGAAAAATCATATAGTTTTCTACCGTGCGCCTTCCGTAAGCCAAGCACTGTATATCTACTTAATATCGCATTTAGTTATTTGTAACACTGATAGTGTTAAACAACTTGGACATTAAGTAAATAACCAAATAAAAATTAAAACTCTTTATGAATTGTGCATTTAAAGGTGGAAAAATCAGTTTTAAATTCTATCTCGAATCTATTTTTTTTGCTATTTTTTTGTTGTTATTATTTGCAAATATGGTAATAATACATATAACTATTAGCCAATAGCTTTTTTCAGATTATTTACTTACATCTAACTTTGCGAATTCAAGCATCTAGAATCATTAACGTTTGTGTCGGTCATCTAGAAACAACCTTTCAATAACTTGGACCACGTTCAACACTGTCGTGACTAAATATAAAACAGTCATCAATATATAACCGATCGATCCATGAATAATAAGGCCCGTCTCGCCTGTCCCGAACCAGTACGCGAAATATGTGTGCGTGATCGTCATTTTCACTTTCATTACTTATGTTGGCGTGTAATTATCTAATAATGTGGCCGATTAATATGTCTGTTTGTATTATCGATGTGTTGAACTGATCTGTAGCGGTACCATGTGTTGGCTATCGAAAACTTACGTACGTTAAAAACCTATCGAGTCGTTTTTTTCATACGACCGATTTTAGTTCTTAGCGTGACCACCAGGGGCGCTGTACAAGTTTTTCATAGACATATTTACGTAGGCGATATCGAGTCTGTAACTTTTAAACTCATGGTAGTGATGGATTTCTTTGCGCACCTTCAAAGTCTGATAAGAAAAGTGTGCATATAGTTTATACTTATAGACTTTGACATATATTTATTTAATACGTGTATAATATATAACTTTAAACTGTCATGGTTACACACATTAGAAAACTGGAAGTGTCCGGGATATTTACCATGTTGTTTTATGGCATCCAGTGATACGTTTATGTAACAATAAAAATGTGTCCGTTTTCGAGGAAGAAAGAAGCGATACCGTGAGTGTAGTGTGTCGTGATCGAATTCGGAGTGACAATATTTTTAAAGAGGGTAGTGGTGTCGTGCGTAATCAAAGACTTAGAAAGAGGGTAGACCGATATGTCTGCCCTTAGACCTACCGTCATTCTCGCAGTCCTACAGTTCACCCGTGATCATGGCGCTTGCAACAGTGCCGAAATATCGGGAGCTCATTAAAACAAGACAACATGGTAAATATCCCGGACAGTTTCAGTTTTCTAACGTGTATAATAAATGATCGGTTAATAATACATACGTATACAAACAATCACGCCTTCTTCCCAGAGGGCTAGACAGAGATCACTTCCTGCCATGTACTTATAAAAATGCTGTCCTAAATTCTAAAATTGAAGATTTGATCTATTTTTTGAGTGTATCTACGTACTTATTTACATTAGACCTTTAAAGATCGCTCATAATTTAAGATTTAACTGTATGTAAAAAAAAATATACATGTCATCATTATCCTTACTAATATTATCAATCCGAAAGTAACTCTGTCTGTCTGTCTGTCTGTTACGCTTTCACGCATATAGTACTGGATCGATTTAAATGAAATTTGGTACAGATAGTCCAGAGCCTAGGAAAGGATATAGGCTACTTTCTAACCGACTGCGCTATAAGGAAGTAATGTTTTACCCGTTAAACGTCTCTACGCGGACAAAGTCGCGGGCGGAAAGCTAGTTATGTATATTGGTTCAGTAGTTGTGGCGTAAAGCGTGACGAACAGATAGACAGTCTGTCTATATTAGTTAGGAGACAGAAATAAAAAAATATCTGGTATCAAAATCACGCCGCAATATTATTTCACTGGTTTTATAACTTTAAAACAATTAATTCGAGTTATTTTTATCTCGTAAATATAAGTCTGCGCGTCTAAAAGTGAAAACGGTTAAATTACTTAACGTGAACAGTAACGTCTATACTAATTTGTAATTCATATTAATTTCACTTTTTAAGATAATGCGGCTGTAAAAATTCATTTTGCTAATGGGATTTATGAGTAACAACTTTGCCTCAGTTGGTCGTAAAACTAAATGTAACGAATTTTTTTTTCAGCTTAAAAATCAAAAGTGACGCTCGGAGAACGCATCGATATAAAAATGCGTCGATGCTTAGCTTTGTCTGTCTGTATTATTATGTCCTCATAGATAAGTCACTGAAGACATATTATTATACTAGCTGTGCCCGCAACTTCGTCTGCGTGGAATAGTAACTTTCGCCAGCATTTTGATTTTAGGAACTCTCGTTCCCGAAGTGCACTTGCAATGTCCTGTTGCAACTAAGCTTTAAGTTTACTAAGGTACCTGCATGCCAAATTTCAGGCGTCTAACTTAAGCGGCTTAGGATTATCATAAAAATGATTTTTCCTGCTAACACCTGTTTCCGTGGGAATTTCGGAAATTCCTTTCTTAGTGCCCCTTTAAAGTACCAGACGAATTTATAACCTCCTCCTTTTTGAAGTCGGTCAAAAAGTATTGAAGCATAATTTAAAAAAAAATCGTACTACCTTTGCGCCCGCAACTTCTTCCGCGTAAAGTCGTTATTTACATCTTCATAACATAACTCACAACTACCAAAGTCGGTTAAAAAGTAGCGTGTGTTGAAAGCCAAGATTGCAATTAGGTAAGGAAATAAGAATTTCTTTGTAAGCTAATACACGAATCATATTTTATAAAAAAAAATTATTCGAAAGTGTCATAATGACCGCCTATTAACTGGACCCAGAATCAAACCCACTCATTAAAACCACACACAAGATCTAACCCAGTGATCTATGAAAACAACATTTTTTTCCTAAACATCCAACTGAGAAGCGGAAGTCATGCAAAACTCATACAACTATAGCATAACTATGAAAGTAATGGTCCGTGAACTACCTTCATGTATTATTAAAACATTTAATCAACATTAGCACGTTTAGTAAACACATACATGATGAATTTTGATCTACGCCCGACCTTTTCTAATGTATGGGAAACGATAGAGATGGACATAATATGGAAGAGAAATACAAAAGAGTTTTTGTGTCGCGTCTTGCTCAGCTTTAATTCGAAGTATTCACGATCGTAATTCTTGCCTTTTTGCTCAATCCAGTCTTAGATAGTACTGAGAAGTAATAACTTAAGGTTGTAGGGCTGTCAGAGTCCCTGCAAGTCAAGTAACGATGATAAGGCTACTCCAAGCCATCATCGTAGTCAGTTAGTAAAAAAAAACAGGAAGCAAGTACTAAAGAGGCTAAGTTATTGACTGGTCAGTGTTGGTAGCCGACATGTCAGTTCGCGACATACTTTAATCCAATGGAAACGTCGGGCAGTAAGTCGCTGCCAAAATTTGCTATTGTTACTTGACGTAATTCTGGAGTATGTTCCTTTATATCATTTTGATAGGCGTAAATATTGCCTAAATGCTTATTATTGCTTAGTGAATCTGTCTTTTGATGATATTTAAAATATATTTTGAAGATCATATAGTAATCTTATTACTACTACACAACACATTTAATATAAATAAAACTAATTTAACGTTTATTCGTTAAAGCGTAGTTGACTAAGGCCTGATCGCCCTAGTTTGAGTAGGCCCGTGCCCCAGCAGTGGGGACGTTTATTGGCTGATGACGAATTTAACGAATAAATTTCTCGTCTATCGTCACCTTTAAACTTCCGCTGAAAAGAGTTCGAAACGTCGGGATCCAAAAGCAACATGTTCCTAGACTCAAGCACTGTAAACAACAACCAGTTAGCTAAACCACAATCGATAGCCCTAGGGAATTCCTGGAATACATTTCCTTGCAGGTGCGTACCGATCCAGGGTCCGATAAAAACACGGACAATCGACGGTCCACATAAGCGTGCCTCCCGATCTGTCCGACACTTCAATCCGATCCGAGATGTACTCCGAACTCGAGTAAAGTTATCGATTACAACCCGGCTGACAACAGTTATGACTGACATCGAGATATATTTGAAAAAAACAACGTTAAATTACTTTAATTTCCACACACGGTCATATGAGTCCAAACTAAGCAGAGCTTGTACTATGGGCATCAGAGACTAATATACATACATAGATATTTATAAATACTTATTGAAATACATATTCAAACCCAGACACGGAACATACATCGATGTTCATCAAACAAATATCTGTCCCGAGTGGTAATCAAACACGAATCTTGGAACCACCAGGCAGGGTCACTAACCGTAAATGTTCAGTCACAAACTGTCATGGTTACTATTGGAAAACTGGAAAGACTTAGAAAAGGAGGAGCCTGATATGTCTGCTCTTGGGTCTACCATCATCTCGCAGTCGTTGAGTAGACCCGTGATCGTCCAAATAAGAGAACATACATGCATACATACATACATACATACATACATTTTCACTTATTAAATCGTAATCGTTTCAAATATCAATTAATAAGTATCACGATAGACATACATATGTCAATATAATATTCCAGTTAGGTTTTATTGGCTAGACTACACGCTAAGGATAACTACTATTGTTTCGGCATTATAAGATAAAACTTATTCAACTATCGAATTATTGTGACAGTCTCAACAGTCGAACAAAAGAATTGATTTATCTTTTTTTATTTCTGAGTTGCCATTTAAATTAGACTTTTATAAATGTAATCTATGTTTAAATAAATTAGTTTAAGATTAAACACGACTGTGTAATACTTAAACCAAGGTTAACAAGTAACATTTTTTGACAGTGACACTATAATAAATTCTTCACGTTGATCTGTTTGTTAGAAAACCTTGAGATAAGATGGTAGGTAAGGGCGGCTAAGCAAACAGTGATGTCATATGATGAAGTTATTATTATAATCTGAATAACCTTCTCAGGTACTTAAGTTTCATCATAAGCTATAATCTCATAAGAATGACTTACCTGGAGACACATGCTATTGCATATGCATATGCATTTTTTACACAACATCACATACATTGATCTGTACGGTGGATACAGAAATAAACTTAAATAAATTTAATAAGACACCCAGACACGGAACAAACACTGATGTTCGTCACACAAATATTTGTCGCGAGTGGGAATCAAACCCACGACTCTTGGAACCGCAGCTCATGAACCTGAGTCACTAACTACTGTTCCACCGAGCCAGTCAAATTCTGACAGAATTTTGTCAGATCTGTATGAAAATCTCGCATAGATCGCTTATTTATTAATGTACAAGTGAACCTCATGAACTGCATACCGCAATTTGATAAAATTGTCTATCTTTTCGTGCTATTTTCTTTCATAAAACATTCTCCTTAATATGGCTTACACAACAAAAAAGCTATTGCGAAATAGGACCAGGCGTTTACGCGTCGTGACCAAGGTAAAGGGTTCTTCTTCGTAAGATGATATACTTCTTCTTCTTCTTCTTATCGTATGGTTGATGAACAACCTGGTGTCAGAGTTTTTAAACCGCATGTAGGCCTCTGAGTTCTGACATGGCTTCACACAACGTTGAAAAATTTCTCATGTGTGCTGGTTTCCTCACGATGTTTTCCTTCACCGTTAAAGCGTCGAATGATGGTACATATGAATTTCAAATTTGAAAAACACATTGGTACCTGGCGGGGTTTGAACTGGCGACCTCTTGCATGGCAAGCAACGACCTTAACCACTCGGCCATCGACGCTTAGATGATATACTACTTACACACGAAACAGTTACAAAAGTTTAATCTCAACCCGACAAAACAGATACAAAACATCTCAGTACTTTAGAAAATCAAATTACATTTACTTACACATTCTCATTATCAAATCAATACAAATTTTGTTACAATTTCTAACCTCGCGTTTACATGTAACTAATCTCACGAACATTCACACTGTATTATGCATGTGGCATAAACTCTTACTAACACTTCAATCCTCAATTTGAACCTTACTGCGTTCACATAAGGTTGCAAGTGGATAAAGTGTATGTACGTTTGTGAGACGTACAGACATAAACTGTTGCAGCTGATACATACGATGCGAATGGGCAATAACCGCCGCCGCCCACGCGACTTTATTAAAACATCTGATGGGGGTCCAAGGCATGAGAGCCTTTATGGTACCACCTACCATGAATTTAAAAGTGACAGACTCTATATCACATATGTAATAAATGTCTATGAAAAAATGTACACCGCCCCTAGTGGTAACGCTAAGAACTAAAATCGTTAGTATGTAAAAAACGGTAGTAAGTTTTCAACGTACGTAAGTTTTCGATAGCTAACTCATGGTTGCGCTACAAGTTCAATTTTGAAGTATCTTTAGCTCTGAGATCCTAGCCTCGTTAGAGGGTCCTCAGGCAATCGTCGGTTTAGCACAGGCTTTTTTTCCTTACCATTTACGATGATGGCTTGGAGTAGCCTCGTTATAATAATAATAATAATAATAATAAAACGCATTTATTGACCACAAACAAAAGAACAACAACAAAAAAGAAAAAAAAAATAACACAATAGAACACAACATAAATTTGTGGTCAACTAGGTCCCAGCCTCAGCATATGCCACAACGACAGGAAGCCGCTGGGGCGCTGATATTCTGATATCATCACCGGACTTGCGGGGGAGCGGATGGCTGTCTCCCTAAGCCTAAAAACACTAAGGTGAGAGCCTTCCGTTCTACCACAAGATCGGTGATGATGACAAGTCTTCATCATCGTTTGTTAGTAAAGAAAAATTAAGGTTTATTTGTACACTTTTACGTACACGTACCACTGTGTTTTTCAGATTTGAAAGTCATATGTACGATTATTCGACACTTTAACGGTGAAGGAATACATCGTGAGGAAACCTGCAAATCTACGAACCCGCACTTGGCCAGCGTGGTTGACTAGGGCCTTATCGCCCTAATTTAGGGTAGGCCCGTGCCCCAGCAGTGGGGATGATGATGACACTACACTTTTAAGTCATGGAATTTATTATACGACTAATAAGGTGTCCGATCGATTTGTGCCATGCTGGTCGATCTTAATAAAGATCAGCCAACTGGTACTGGTACATTTATAGTACACAAGTGTAATACAAGATCTGTAAAACCGATCTGTCCCCGCTGCAGTTTATAACTTACGCTGTTAAACTGCTTAATCAAAATACAATATCGATGACTATAAAAGGTCCTGATGTATTATGATTGGGTGTCATTGACCACTAATGATTTGTCCACTTCTCTCTCAACACCAGTCGGTCAGAGAGGTTAATAGCCTCAAACGATCTAATATGTGCAAATGATGCGCATTCATAGGTGCACTTGTTAGACATTCATCATGATTTTGACGGACTTGACGGTGTATTTGGTACTTTGCCCTGCCTTACGCCAGAAGTCGTGGGTTCGATTCCCAGAGCGGATGGCTCTCACCCCTAACTATTCATAGTGGTCATGATCACTTTCACACCTTTTTTTTTTTTTTTTTCACCCGGGGGAAATCCTCATGGATACCACAGCGCCGGGGAGTGCTGTGGTTATGCCGGACTTCTACCGGCTAAAACCCCCGGGATCCTCCCACTCGGCCGCTGGTGGTAGGGCGACAGTGGTACACTTACGCATTCTTCACTGTCTCCCCATCACTTTCACACCTAATACAATTTAACCATCCACACATACATACATACATTCATGCAGTTTTCCGGCCCACAGAGCCGCGTGGTTACGTCAATATGAAAAGGAAAAGATAATTATAACAATTACTCGCTAATTTCTTCCTAATTACAGCTTCGGGATGTGAGATAACCATAATCGGTTGTTTTACATGATGCAGTGAAGCGTTACTAAATAAAACACAAGCAAGATATATTTTTTCTAGAATAGGTATAATAGATGTTTGTTAGTCAAAAACAATTTTTAAAGATGGCGTCACAATGAAGAGTACAATTTAAGCCCCCTATTGACATATCATTGGGTGTGTTATTAAATATATTTAGGTATATTTGTGTATCCACTGTCGTTTCTGATTTCCGTAACACAAGTGCTTAAGCTACTTACCATGGGATCAGATCGATGTATGTGATGTTGTGAAATATTTATTATTATTATTATATCTCCCGGTCCCAGAAAATGCACAGGTGAAGGAAAATAAGTAGTACAGGAATTAGGAGTCCTAACTGATGATACTTACCATGATGGATTGGAGTAGCCTCATCATCATCACCGGACTTGCGGGGGAGCGGATGGTCCTCACCCCTAATATTATTGCGCATAAATTTTAGACAAAGATACCCCTAACCTAATCCATTTAAAAGGACTTCTATGTATTACACGTATTATCTATTATGTACTAATAGAATAATCCACAATTGTCTTAACCGTTACAAAAACATGCCTAGTTTTGGCTTAACCGATTAGATTTGATATCGATCACCGATAACGGTTGCCGACAAAACTATTTGTTAGTTCATAAAGTTCGTTATCTAGATCTCTATGATCCTGCCGCTTTACAGTTCTATTGTAACCATAAACTGTAACAGGATACGGCAATACAAGAATGTTTGTTTGTGCTTTCTTAACAGTCAAAATATATATATATATATATATATATATATATATATATGTATATATATATATATATATATATATGTATACATATATGTGTGTGTATGTGTATATATATATATATATACATATATATGTATATATATATATATATATATATATATATATATATTTACTGTTTTATGTGTGTATATATATATATATATACATATATATATATATATATATATATATATATATATATATATATATATGCGTATATATATATATAATTAAAAACAGTCATGGTTACACACATTAGATAACTGAAAATGTCCGGGACATTTGCCATGTTGTTTTGTTTTAATGATGTCTTAGACCCACCGTCATTCTCGCAGTCCTACCGTTCACCCGTGATCATGGCGCTTGCAACAGTGCCGAAATATCGGGAGCTCATTAAAACAAAACAACATGGTAAATATCCCGGACATTTTCAGTTTTCAAGTAAAAATACAGTTTTTAAGGTTCCGTTAGTACCGAAAGGGTAAAAAAGTAACAAGCTAAGACGTACTGTCCGTCCGTCCGTCTGACTATCATCTGGCATGTCAAGAACTGCCATATTGTACTAGCTAAAGTTGAAATTAGTTTTTCACAAATGATGTATTTCTGTTGCCGCTAGAACAAGTACTAAAAATAATATTTAAGGGGGAATCCCATACTAAAAACAAGCTTCTTTACAATATTGGTATGGAAACCTACGTGCGCAAGTCCGATTTACACTTAGCTGGTTTTTATTCCATCCAAATTTTTTTTTCTAATTCCACACGAAAGCTTCTAGTTTTGAACAGAAATAAATATTTTCACAACATCACATACATCGATCTGATCCCGTGGTAAGTAGCTTAAGCACTTGTGTTACGAAATTCAGAAATGACAGTGGATACACAAATATATAATCACACCCAGACACGGAACAAACACCGATGTTCGTCACACAAATATTTGTCCCGAGTGGGAATCGAACCCACGACTCTTGGAACCGTAGGTAGTGAACTACCTACGGTTCCAAGAGTCGTGGGTTGGGTCACTAACCACTGTTCCACCGAGCCCGTCAATATAAAAAAAAACCATAACGATTATCTAAAGACGTATTTAACAACATAATGATGATTATGCGAAGAAATATAAATAACGCGACAAGTACAACGATTAAGATGACACTTAAATCACAAATTGGTCTTTAAGATGATGATATTATGAACAGTCTTAATTTGATCTTGATAAATCGTTCAATGGAAAACTGTGTCCACACAGATTATGATGCAACTACGTATAATTAAGGGTCAGAACACACGGTGCGGTTTTTACCCGCACCCGCGGCAGATCCGCAGATTTGTATCATCATCAGTAGCGCTACTATGAGTTTAAAAGTGACAGACTCGATATCGTCTATGTAAAAATGTCTATGAAAAACTTGTACAGCGCGCCTAGCGGTTACGCTAAGAACTAAAATCGGTCGTATGAAAAAAACAATTTGATAGGTTTTTAACGTACGTAAGTTTTCGATTGCTAACTCATGGTACCGCTACAGATCAGCCCATATACGCCCCCACTGCTGGGGCACGGGCCAATTGGTTGATAAGGCCTTAGCCAAGCCTCAACCACCCTGGCCAAGTGCGGGTTGGTCGACTACACAACCTGAGAATTTTCTTCGTAGGCGTGCAGGTTTCCTCACGATGTTTTCCTTCACCGTTAAAGTGTCGAATAATCTTACATATGAATTTGGAATTTGAAAAACACAGTGGTACGTGGCGGGGTTTGAACTGGCGACCTCTCGCATGGCAAGCAACAACCTTAACCACTCGGCTATTGACACTTTTTGTATGTAAAAACGAATTCAAAACTCACATAGCGGTTTAATCCCGCAGGGCTCGCGGCCGCGTTTGCGGGCGATGATAGTCGGTTACGAAATAAAATAAAACCGTAATCACTACATAGTATAAAGCAAAATCGCTGCCCGCGTTTGTCTGTCCATATGTAGGTATGCCTCAATCTTTAAATCTACAGAATGGATTTTGATGCGTTTTTTTAAATAGAGTGAATTAAGAATTGGTAGAATCTTATTACTAATGTGACGATTTATAAGTGCATGTAAATTGCCTCTATTAATTTTGATTTTTTTGATTGATTTTCTGAAGAGGAAGGTTTTTATGTATAATACTAGTCAATAGTTAGTTAGTTCTCAGGTGGGAGACATTTTGTCGACCGGTTGCTGTTACCACCATACAGTTGTGTAAAACCCGCCAAGTGACTCTGACCTCTCTCGGTCAGGTCGCGTTCCGGGATCAGCACTGTACGAACCGGAGCCAGGGGGACCATTGTTGCGGCAAGCGCCGGACCAGTGGAGTCTTAGCGGCGGTATTGTGCGGGCGGAGCGGGTCAGGCCGCCGGCCAGGGAGACCCGTAGACACGGGGGCCCTTCCGTCCGGCGGACTGGCCAACTCCGACCCGCACAGCTCAATACCAATGCGAGACTCCACGCCTTGTCTCGTTGTTGCCGCAGCAGTGGTCTCCTTTTTCACGGCTTTCAGGGTGAGTGCGACAGGCTCAATATGGTCTATTGTGCCTGTCGACCTCATATTTGGATCTCACTACCGCTTACCATCAGGTGGAGTGAGGTCATCTTGTTAGCCTATTTATAAAAAAATAAATAAAACCGCACATCGTAACCGCCGCGGCAGAAAAACGCGTCGTGAGTTCTGACCGCAAATCATTCAGTCATCACCTAGGTGACCTTACAGCATAATAGGTTGATCAGTGGCAATGCCGTCATGTCATAGGTGATGTCATCTGTCAATCGGTTTCAACCAGTTTCAACATCCAATCAAAGTGGAAATAAAAATATTATGGCGGATATGTCAATGTTTGCTTAAATAATTATTATCACATTCGAGTCTAAAATAAAATAAAGTTATGAAGATTTCTGCTCGAAAACAATAGCAATAGAGAATGTTCTATGTCTAATTGTGATTGTCTAATTTGTATTGGCAAGTAGAATGTATTTAAAAACTTAGATTTCTGACCGTAAAACACAAAAAAAAACGTTTTCAATGGGCTGTAGTTATGGGGTGTGTTGTAGTGTAATGTCATATCACTACGTCTTTTTAAGCTATTGCATAGCTTTTATCGCGGGCTTTGAGCGCGGCGACCGAACCAAGAAATTTCGTAACGAAAAAAACCTCACAGTCGTCTAACGTCCTTTCAGTTCGGTAGACTTCGGCACGGTGTTTGTGTGCGTGTGGTTAGACGTATTGTACGACTCTACGAAACTCGAACGAATCGAGACGAGCTGCTCCGAAATCGGACGATGCTATGCAATAGCTATACCGCGGCAGTCCCCGAGTGCCACACGTCTTTTTTCTTCTATAAGGCGTTTCACTTACCCCTCTCCGCCTGATGGTAAGCGACCTTGAGGTCAACAGGCACAGAAGACCCTATTGAGCCTATCTCCCTAAAAGCCAGTCTGGGTTGAGTTTCACGCCCCAAGTGAAGAGCCCGAGATTATTATAGGACGTCATTTTAGGGGTGAGAGCCATCCGCTCCCCCGCAAGCCCGGTGATGATGACAAGGCTCCTCCAAGCCATCATCGTTAGTCAGTTAGGAAAAAAAAAAAGGACGTCATTCTTTCGAAAACCGCAAAATATTAGAACTTTAAACACTTGAAACGCCTACATTGGCAAAACTAATTACATAGATCGTTTCAGGTTATGAAATACTTCAAAGCTACTTTTCTACAGAAAATTTTTGAACATTCTCCATTGTTTCACTTGTCTTATTCCACAAAAAAACTTTTAATGCTTCAACTTACAACTTCAAAATGTAATTTATTATCTATTCTAAAAAGAAAACTTACATAAACGACCTCATAAATACACATGCAAGGCGACAAAGTTCAACAAACGCTCCCGCGCTTTTTAAGCTATGACATTTTACTTTTTCTTTCTCTTTGTCAATGCAACAGAATGCATTCTCAAAGTACTAAATAGTCAGAGAGCTCTGATCTCTTTAATTGGCAGGAAATTATAAAATCTTGTAAATTAAAAATTTTATTGCCAATGTTCATTATTTTCTAATTAATTTTTTTAGGTAACTTCTTGAGTTAAGTTAACTGTGCGCAAAAAAAGAGAATCAATTAGATATAATATGCAGAAACAATGGATGGGCAGGGTTTTTGCAGTGCAGATTCCGTATTTATGCTTATTAGAATACTTTTAAAACGTTTATTGAATGTATTTTATTCTTAATTTGATTATTTAAACATATGATTTTGCCAATAATTTTATATTTCGTATCATAGTATTATAGTGATTCAGAACGAGCAGAGGACATCACAGCTACAGCCTTTTTTTTCTCTTATGTCTGTCGCAGTCGTATTGTATAATCCGCTGTATTACATTACGGCTAGCCGTTATCAAAAACAGGGCCGTTATGTATTACGGCGGATGAACGATTAGCCGGATTGACATTACGATACGTTCTACATTTTGGCGACTTACGATCAGCCGTATTGCACTTTATTCAATATTTTAGGGTGACTACGTCATGTGATAACAAAATAAAACAGGGTTTAATTGAAAATCAATTTTAATGAGAAAAATAAAGGTTATGTACCTACTCGGTATGTAATAGGTTTGTACTTTGTATTGCGTAGGTGAGAAAGTATAATACATAATATAAAACTAACGTTATTTTTTAAGTAATTAAGAATTAGAAACTAAGTAACTAATACACTTAATATTTGGGTTTATATTTTCGAGTACTTATTTAGAACACAGAATTAAAAATCTTTGGTAAGTTGCGTTTTGATTCGCAGGTTGGGCATAGGAGACAAATATTTCAATGGCCTTTTTTTGAATATAAAGTTTGTTTTGTACAGCATTTTGTCTCGCCCGACGTGGCCAGTTTCCTTCTGAATTTCCATCAGAGTATTGAAATATTGCTCCATGGGTATTACGCGAATGGTATGGTCCTCAGGATTATTTTTCTTCGAGATAAGATAATCTTCGCCAGCAACATTCATGAGGTCATATTTTTTGCATCAATTATATTGTGTAGGATTCCGCTGAATACTAAAATCCATAGCCACTTTAGCGGTTTTGATTTGCAATATAACCTCTAAAACTCGTTCTTTTGTCCATGGATTTTTAACTGTTCCACAGACGAATAGAAACAGTTCGATTGCACGTCAAATTTATTCTTAAAGTCACTATTTACACTCGTATTTGTTTATTTCTTTAAAACCACTGTTAAAATCACATTTTTGTGAAACATTTTCTGTATTCAAGGCCATTGTTGTTGTTATAACAGGCAGCGCCGCGAGCGCTAAACATAGGAACTAAAAACTGTCAAAGAGGCGGTTAACGACCCGCTCTTTGACATTACAACAACCGCATTAAAAAACATTTAGCGCCGAATACATCCCGGCGGAAATTCATTCAGCCTTATTCAATCCGGCTAATCGTTGATCCGCCGTAATACATAACGGCCCTGTTTTTGATAACGGCTAGCTGTAATGTAATACGGCGAATTATACAATCCGACTGCGACATGTCAACGACATATTCAAACGTTATTCCCTAGCCCTTATTCTCCGTACGGGCACATAAATCGGCCTGCCCACCGTTAGACACCGGCCGGTGTCAAGTTCATCCAACCAGGAAGAGCTATTTTGATCCGAGTCATCCGCGCGGCGCTTTCATTGCTCCAGAACATTACTCTCTTTGTGGTGCGGTCGTTAGGATTTCAAAAGTCGAACCGCCCGGCTGTGGAATAATTAAGTTTTTTTATTTTGTGTTATGGCTGTATGGTGTTTGTGTTACAGCCAGCATGTGGATGTGTATGTGAAGAAAAAAATAATAATAGGGCGATGAAATTAAAAAAGTTTTCAACACATTTAATTTATCATAAAGTTAGATTTCTCTCATTATTTCTTTTCATTAACTATCCGTACTTTTACGATCAGACATCGAATCAAAACAAAAGATAAAGTAAACACAATTTAGCACACAACACATCATTATCCCCATACCTACTTAAGTTTCAGGAATGTCAACATTTCCATGAAAACATTTCATCTTACGACAGATTAATATTTTCATCGGAACATTTAACACATTTTTCGAAGCTCTTTGAAGTTAACCTGCACTCGAAATAGGTACTGCTAAAAGCGGCTTGGCCGATGAAACACTATCGTGGAGATAAAGGCAGCTTACACTTTATTACTGAGAGCATTCGCTTTAACCTTTCCACCGCCACTTCAGAGTTTATCTCCGATAACGATTAAAGTAAACTATAAAATAAACCCTTTACGAGCCGAGGATTTGTTGAAAATATAAACGTTACTACCGCACACCGTGGGCACAACCCAGAAATAGGTATTACTTAGTAGTTTGATGTTCACTGGATGTATAAAGAAATTCATTTGAACATTTATAATATTTTTTTACCTTATATACGTGGCTTTTTGCATGTTGAGTTGAATACAATTGAATAGTATAATGTAGAATAGTATATTGGGTGCTGAACATCTTAGTTTGTTCTGTGTCTGTGTATGATATACATAAATTTGGGTACACATACACTTTATAATGTCAGTCCAATCTCACCTCAAAGTAGTTTATGCGAGATATTACTCATGTAATATTGACTCGAAGTTTTCGAGAGAGAGATTCGAGCTTATTAATTATTTCTACCTACTATTCAAATATTTGACAAAATTTAAAAATGTGTAAGCTAGATTTTACTTAATGTTTCTCTTAGACATTTTATTAAAAGTCTTCACTAATGGCGTTATTATTGTCTTTACTCTTACGAACACTTATGAGGCACATTACCCTGGTAACTACAAAAAAAAAGTATCCATAGTGTTGTTTATAAAACAATAGTCATTAATTATCTCTCAAGCAGTCCTGTCAGCTGCTTCTTTGTGGAAGTTCATTCACTCGGGTTGCGTAACGCAATTGTTTACGTTTTGTAATGGACGTTGACAACCTTGTTATAAACACATTACCTACACCATTTTAATATGTCATCGGCTCTCAAATGTCGAAGTAAAAGTTAATTGATCAAAGTACTTCTATCGACACCTTTTGTATTCACTTTCATTATCTCCTTAAAACGAAATTTTAAGAAGTATTGTGCGGCGAATGAATGAATGAATGAATGAAGTTTTATTTTCTCAACACAAAAACAACAACAATACTATAATAAAGATACAATAGGCGTAGTTTTCATATAAGTTAAATTATATTATTTATTTCAGATAACTATTTAGATTTCTAGTTTTTAATTAACATAGAAGGTTGGCTACGGGTCTACTGGTTAAGGCCGTGATCCAGTGCCGCCTTAGCGATAGCGATCTATTTTAACTTTTTTCTAGTTTAATTTCCCTTTCAAGCTACTTAAGTATTTCGTCGGATTAAGAGTATTTAGCTCGTTGATCGTAGTTACCTAATCAATATATGCGAATGCATGCAAGCAAAGGTGTGTACTCTTCATTCCTTAAACTTTACTGTAAAATCTCCTAAAAAATGTCTAGTTACTAAAATAATAACTGACGCAGTAGCAAATACATTGCTACTAATTGCTACTGTAAGTTAATTCATCGCGTTAAGACCCAGCAAATTCAATCAAATCTATCGAAACTAGAATGTCTTAAGTCACATAATTGTCTATCCTTACTAATATTATAAATCCGAAAGTAACTCTGTCTGTCTGTCTGTCTGTTTGTCTGTCTGTTACGCTTTCACGCATAGAGTACTGGACCGATTTAAATGAAATTTGGTACAGATCGTATCGATCGATCGATCGATAGATCGGTCGTCCAAAGCCTAGAAAAGGTTATAGGCTACTTTTTAACCGACTGCGCTATAAGGAAGTCATGTTTTACCCGTTCAACGTCTCTACGCGGACGTAGTCGCGGACGGAAAGCTAGTTGTCCATAAAATTGGGCGCCATGACAGAATAGTTAAGACTACATACCCATATAAACCATCCCGCCCACACGTGACCAAATGACCATGATTGTCAATGCATTCCAGAGCTATATGGGGCTATAATTGGATAAACTGTCTTTTACGGAGGATGGCAACAATTTGTGCCATGAGTTGGGGGAAAACGGGTTTACACTGAAGATGAACTGCTTCCTACGTTGACATAAGTGATTGTGACATATTGGCTACGGTTGGAAGATTCAGTTTTGGAAGTCTTGCAGTCTTTATTTCCTGTCCATTACTGGTACCTTGTGCATTTACTAAATGTTGTGTTGTGTAATAATAGATTTAGTTAAGATTTTAGACTTTCGCGTTCCATTACACTTAATTGGTCGCGAACATGTTACTATGGCCACATGTACTTAGACAGAACTCCCCACATTTACTACGCAGCCATGAAATTCAGGCAAAAAAAGCAAGTAAATATGGGTCTGCCCCATATTTACACATGGATCGATTCGATCTCCACACGACTTAGACTACAACAAAACCCACGACAAATGGCGCGAAAGAAGAAAGGCCTTACAAAAAGCGGCACGCATCTTCGAAGCCGAAGAAACGAACGACAAGACCGATAGCTGCTCTTCAACGGAACGATTAAACAAGCAATCTGATCATGCTGCTATGAATATCTTCTACTCTACATACACTATATAATTTACGCTATATTTATTTGTTTATATTTAAACTAATGACCCGCCCTCGATTTAAAAACCTTCCACTTAAATCCGTCTATCTATTTAAAAAACCGCATCCGTTGTGTAATTGTAAAGATTTAAGCATACATAGTGACAGACAAACGCAGGAAGCGACTTTGCTATGTACTATGTATGTGGTAAACATTAATCCAATCAAAAACATAAATGTGAAATGAGAGCCAAGTTCAATATTATGATAATTGCCTTGGTTGTTGACTTCAGCGACAAAAGAAGTGAGATCTAAATGGGTGCCAAGTTCAATGGTCAACCCTAAAATTTATTTATATGTAACACTATAACATACCTATCATATCTTCTTATAACATAAGATAATGTATGGTGGTAGCCTATGAAGGTCTGTCTTGGCTAGTTTCTATAAACCTACCAACGTATTATTATGTTCGCTCGCCAGTTTCTACCAACAATCCAAATTTTCGGAATTATAAAATGAAAACTAGCCAAGACAGACCTTCATAGGCTACCACCATACATTATCTTATGTTATAAGAAGATATGATAGGTATGTTATAGTGTTACATATAAATAAATTTTAGGGTTGACCATTGAACTTGGCACCCATTTAGATCTCACTTCTTTTGTCGCTGAAGTCAACAACCAAGGCAATTATCATAATATTGAACTTGGCTCTCATTTCACATTTATGTTTTTGATTGGATATCATTACTTTTTGTAGAAAAGTATATATCATCGTAACGCCGTGGGTCCTTTGAAAAGGACAAATTCAAAACTAAAACTAGACTTTATAAATATAAAACAATTGAATCAGTTATTGTATTTTCCTACGTTTACGGGGTATAACCCTAAGTAATAAATGTAAAAACCGACTATAAGTACCTACTCTTAATTGTAAATAAGTAAGTATACCTAAATATATACTTAGTGCTCTGCCTTCCCCGGTATATAGGCGTGATTAGGCACTAATTAGGTGAATGAAATGAAATGAAATGAAATAAAATCCGGTTTGGAGTCGACCGGTTTCTGTTACCACCATACAGTTGCGTAAAACCCGCCAAGTGACTCTGACCTATCTCGGTCAGGTCGCGTTCCGGGATCAGCACTGTACGAACCGGAGCCAGGGGGGACCATTGCTGCGGCAAGCGCCGGACCAGTGGAGTCTTAGCGGCGGTATTGTGCGGGCGGAGCGGGTCAGCCCGCCGGCCAGGGAGACCCGTAGACACGGGGGCCCTTCCGTCCGGCGAATACCCAACTCCGACCCGCACAGCTCAATACCAATGCGAGACTCCACGCCTTGTCTCGTTGTTGCCGCAGCAGTGGTCTCCTCTTTCACGTCCCCATTTCCCTTTCATATCGATGTTCCGGGAGGGAGGGGTGAAACGGCTTTCAGGGTGAGTGCGACAGGCTCAATATGGTATATTGTGCCTGTCGACCTCATATTTGGATCTCACTACCGCTTACCATCAGGTGGAGTGAGGTCATCTTGTTAGCTCATTATAAAAAAAAAAAATTTGCCAGTTTTTTATTTTTTCCTTTGTATTTATGTAATTACCTATCTGCATACCAAATTTCATCTCTCTAGGTCATTTGGAACTGGGTTAGAATTTTGATCTGTCAGTCAGTCAATGATAAAAATGAGGATTTTTGGACATTAATATCTAAATAACTGTTTGAGATAAGCTTATGAAATTTAGAACACATATTTATCTCGCAAGTCACAATATATGAGCCAAATTTGATACGTTTATGTGAAATAGTTTTTGATTTATGAGGGGTTCAAAAGTGGTTCCAAATGGTTCGTGTAATATTACACACGGTGCGGCTCGCCAGTTCTGTTTCTTGAACTTGGCTTGACACGCTACCGCGTGTCTAGATGAGTGAAATAATATGGAAAATTCTGCTCAAAATAAAAATTTTCTTGGTCAAAAATAAATGTATAAATGGAAGGTTAGGTAACCTTTACGATCAAGTTTTGTTTTCAGTTTATTAACACTAACATATTTAAAACATTATGAAACAATATCTACCAAATAAAAGTAATTTAAAAACTTAGGTTACTAACTAAACGACGTAACTACCAATTTTTTTTTTATTAATTAATATAGACTTTACTTGGAAACTAAATAATAATAATAAAATTTATTTATTGAGCCATTTACAAATTAAAAAGTATCTTAAACTAATAGATGCATAGAAACTGCTCTCATGTGTTTAAAAATGTTGCGAGCGTCCATTATTACTCTTAAATCTATTAACTCTAATTGACCATAGACCGTTCTTCATCGCACGGGATTATCTGTTTTTTTTTCATTCCCAACAACCGTGAAATGGCAATGGGTAATAATGAATAGCACGCAAGAATTTTATCAACGTAAATATAATAAATTACATTAATTTAATTAATCTATTATTTTCTTGGACAAAACTGGGAACTGGAAGGCATTTTGATTGCAAATTATTTATTAAACTGTAATGATTTCTCTGATTTTTTCTCTACATCTACAATTTCTTGCTTATTTGGTTACTTTGAGATTGGTCACCATGTTCGACAGCAGTTTATTATCAGCCCATATACAACCCACTGCTGGGGCTCGGGCAAGACCTAAACTAGGGCGATAAGGCCTTAGTCAACAGCAGTTGATTTTAAATATATTATGCGAAAGTAGCTTTAATTTGTTTGTTGCGCTTCAACCGATGTCAATGAAATTTCGTACGCAATTAGTCTAGAACCTAAAAGAGGACATAAGTAGGCAAATTTTTAAGCTCAATACTCAATACTTTATTGCTTCTAGCTTTTTCACAATAGTAGTAACATTTTACTCGATAAACTACTCCAGTGACGGAGTCAAGCAAATTAGATCCAACTTAACGTCTCTTTTTTTTCTAACTGACATATAATGATGGCTTGGAGTAGCCTCATCATTATCACCGGACTTGCGGGGGAGCGGATGGCTCTCATCCCTAAGCTCCAACTTAAAGTGATCTATACTATATTTTTCTTGTTGTACCTAACTATTACGCTAGTGGATCATATAAGTATTATTACGGGCTATAAACATAACTCTCTTTTATGCACGGCCTCAAAGTGAGTGGCGGTTAACTGAAATGGAAGCAATGAAGAAGCGCAAATACCGTAATGTTCTGTGAAAATACAAGCGACGTCTTGGTACTTGCGTGTGCGGTCATGAAATAAGCGAAAAGATAAACAAAACATAGTATGCATATTGTTCTAAATATTAGTCTTTATGGGTCTACACGCGATCTTAGGAGTAGCAAATACATAGCTACTTACTGCCCGTCGTTTCGACTGGGTTACACCAATCATGGTCGCGAGCCAACTGAACGCGAAAGTCTAAAATCTTATGCATATTGTTGTCAAATAAGTATAACCAAAAATATAGGTAAGAAGTTAAGTTCTCATAAAACTTAATTGTTAAGTTATAATATCTACTTAACTAAATCGATTTTATTTCGAGCTAAGTTAAGCTTAAGTACTAGTTCAAAAGTATAGTAGTAAGTACAAATAATATTAAGAAATATTTTAGACTTTCGCGTTCCATTACACTAAATATAAGTCTTTATAGGTCCAGTAGATACGACGGGCAGTAAGTATCTATGTAATTGCTACTCGTAATATCGCGTGTAGACCCATAAAGATTAAATATTAATATTAATAAATACTCTACTCTAATAATCAGTACCAGAGCTAGCACTAATTTAGATTTTAAATAAATGTCCCAGGTAAATCCAGATTGGACATCGAACCCACATCTCTTGACGTTAGAGGACTACCAAATGTGCCATCGACTTGCTATATCCGGGTCCATATGCAAGTGCATGTTCCATTACTGTTGTTCATTACTAATTCCAAACAAATTCGCCATTCTACCAGCCTCGTTCTTTGGCAGACTAGCAATGCCGCCCGGCTGCACTTCCCACGGTTAGTAGTATGCACTTCGCATATAAATCGCCTTATTAAGCTTTCTAGGTCAGGAACTCCGCGGTTTTGCCAACTTTAATGGCCGATTATTAGGATATACGATCGCATGCTGCGAACGTGTTTGTTATTTTCGGGTGTCAAATGTATGATTGCGTTCGTCACGAATGCAATTTGTTTAAGTAAAGAGTTAATTTTTCATTAACACGTAAAGTCTGTTAAAAAATTTAGTAGCTGTACACTTACTTTGTCTATACAAATATCGAGCATCTGAGTGACTGTAATAAACAATAACATTACAACGTGAACTGCAAAATTTGTAACAACAAAGCGCTTCGGAAGACTACTACCGCGATCTATATACGCACCACGAAAGTGCTTTGTTCGCGCGTAGCATGCTTCACAGCACGCGGTGTCTAACTTAGTCCGTAACAATACTTCTAGATGGCGCTGTTACTGTTTTTACTTATTGTCTTTTTTTCGTTTCAGGTAACGTACATCATGCAAGGAATCAAATTGACTTCTAAAATAGATTATTGGTTGGTAGGTGATTATTAAAATGCTATATTTGAGTACATAACAACACGTGAACTAAATTATCTCGCACGCTTCTCACGACTTAGCTATCATACTGATATGATAATAATTAGTAATTATTTTATCAGTCATTAAATTTATTTAGGTGCAATTTTGCGAATTGCATAATCAAAATAAATGATCAATGTCACGTAGACAGCGTGGTGAGTGGTAGTTATTTAAATTTATACATTTCTTTTCAAAATGAGGCAGTATGTAATTCATATTATGAACCATGGAAATATGGAATATCCTGAGCAAGTGAAACACTTTGTCAAATTGAATTTTTTTTTTAAATTGTTTAAAACAATCACGTAATGTACAGTCATCATAATATAAAATAATATTATAGAAAAAAAAAACATAAACATTATACAAAATATTCGTTACGATTTAAATGTTGAGTTTTATCTCTTAAGAATATTTATAATACTTTTATCTTTATTCTTTGCCGCCTCTTCTTTCTCCTTTTCTAGATCCTTCATTATTGCTTTGATCTCGTCCTGTTGTAATCTCTTAACTGGTTGACAATGCTTCATTACAACCACCTGTGTATAATGTAAAAAATACAAAACTGTTTAGGAGTGAGAGCCATCCGCTCCCCGCAAGTCCGGTGATGATGACGAGGCTACTCCAAGCCATCATAGTATATCAGTTAGGGGAAAAAACACAAAACTGTGTAAAACATAACTTATATTAAGCTAATATTTGAAGTTGGGTATAAATAAATAGTAGTGGACTAGTGATTTCTTTCTTTTATTTATTACTTACTAGCTTTCCGCCCGCGACTTCGTCCGCGTAGAGACGTTTAACGGGTAAAACATTACTTTCTTATAGCGCAGTCGGTTATAAAGTAGCCTATAACCTTTCCTAGAGTACTCTATGCGTGAAAGCGTAACAGACAGACAGACAGAGTTACTTTCGGATTTATCATATTAGTAAGGATTTCGTGTTTTTTTTCTATTTGTCTAGTAATTTTAGTAAATCCTTGATAAAAAGTTTTACTTTTTAATGAAGTCTGTAATCTGTATTCAGTAGGTTAATTTAAAGTCCAATTTGTTTATTATGTTTTCAATATTACTAATAGTACGGATAAATCTTAAATATTAAATGATAAATAAAATGCATAACAACAAGCGGTACGGATTAAATATAAGTTAAATCCAAAGGTGACTGTTTTTTTCTAACTGACATTCGATGATGGCTATCATCACCGGACTTGCGGCGTCGATGGCTGAGTGGTTAAGGTCGTTGCTTGCCATGAGAGAGGTCGCCAGTTCAAACCCGGCAGGTACCAATGTGTTTTTCAAATTTGAAATTCATATGTACCATCATTCGACGCTTTGACGGTGAAGGAAAACATCGTGAAGAAACCAGCACACCTGAGAAATTTTTCAACGGTGTGTGAAGCCATGTCAGAGGCCTACGGGCGGCTTAAAAACCATAACCATGCGATAAGAAGCAGACTTGTTTAGGGGTGAGAGCCATCCGCTCCCCCGCAAGCCCGGTGATGATGACAAGGCTCCTCCAAGCCATCATCGTTAGTCAGTTAGGAAAAAAAAAAAAAGAAGAAGACTTGCGGGGAAGCCTAAAGCCTAGCAGAGGGATAGTACAGGGTCAATGTGCGTGAAATCGTCCCACATTAATTACATCATTGGTCACTCACGTCCAGATTCCTGGCTCCAGCCTGCACCTCCATGAGGGCTCTGATGGCGAGCCTCACCGCTCCCTCTTCGGTGGCCACAGCCTCCGGCTTATAGTTTTGTTCCAGGTACTCCCGGACTGCTTTATCGTACCGGCCGATGGCTGCTGCCTGTTGAGATATCAGGTTCTGAGCTTTAGTAGATATTAGGACTTGTTGGTTAATCGTCTTTGGTAACTCTTCTGTTTGTTAATCTGAATTCTGGAAGTAAGGAAGTAGGAAGCTTTTATAGAAAAGGCTGTTAATCTTTTAACTGTTTTTAGCGACGTTTCACCAACCTTCCTTTAATTCCTAACTTTTATATTTGGCCACTCCGGCGGCTAAATATGACAGGTGTATTGCAAAGTAACCTGAAGTATGGCAAGTGCCGTATATCCTGGAGTGCCCAGTCTATACGTAGGGACTAAATATGTCAGTCTCTCGTAAAGAATCCTGCGTACAGAATTTATTATTAGTCACCGTAACTTTCATATTAGCTTAGTTATACCGAAAGTTTGGGAAAGTCACCATATCCGCTGCTTCAGTGAGAGATATGGATCTATGTACTACTCCACTCGTAGTACTGATTTGCACCCCCCTGGCTTAGAACCGAGTACCTTCCACTCGTAGTAGACACCCTCGGGCTCGGTCTGTTGAAGGCGCGGGAGTGCGTCTCAATCACAGCCGCCCAGTAGCCAGGCCGGAGAGTCGCCGGCCGCTACTCTGCATATACCGTTGCTGCAGTGAGGCTTTGCACTCCTAGTACCTTGGACTCGCAGTAGACCTAGAAGCGTGGGAGGCAGCTGCTGCCCTAGATACTGTTTTCGATAGTCACCTAGCTAAAAATTATTTTTGAGAAGAATCTGGCCTAGAACCTTAATCTGATTTGTACCCCCTAGAACCTAGTATCTTCTATTCGTAGACCTCCTCGGGCTCAGTCTGATTCGGGCGGGCGTCTCCATCATAGCCGCTTAAGGGGCACGCCAGGCCGAACAGCCGCCCGCCGCTGCTCTGCATATACCGTTGCTGCAGTGAGGAGCTATGCACTCCTAGTACCTTCCAGTCGTTGTACATCACATGGGGGAGGCACGGCAGGCCAAAGGGCGCCAGCCGCTGCTCTGCGTATACCGCTGCTCTAGTGATGCTATGCACTCCTAGTACCTTCCACTCGTAGTAGACCCCCTCGGGCTCGGTCTGATGAAGTCGCGGGCGGGCGTCCGTATCACAGCCTCCCAATAGGCACGCCAAGCCGAAGGGTCGCCGGCCGCTACTCTGCGTATACTGTTGCTGCAGTGAAGCTATGTAACGAGCTATGTACTCCACGGAAACAGGGTCTTCCACCGCTAGGCGGTGGGACTGGCATTCGATTTGGGATCTGGGAGAGAAACGCCTGTTTAGGTTACTTGGTAACTTAGGTCTGTCCTGCTGTCAAAGACGCAATAATTTGCATTGATAGCAAAAGGCTAGTTTCACAACTAACTAACTAGATTGGCGCAGCGACTTAGAATAATCCCTGTATCGCCAGACCCTTGCAATATTTACTGGAATATGTTGTTACACATATATGTTTGAGGATAATTAGTGGCAACAATTAATATTTTTCCTTTTGAAATAAAACTATATCTGGGGGTAAGGGTACAAAACCAGTATCAAGCCTTAATTTTCACTTGTTATTCATTCAACATTGTCCAATTGGCAATTTTTCATCGTCGATAGCTTAGGTAGCGGTTCTGGCGACAGATAGGTATAATATTGTTAGGTAGCACCTGGTTATGTACCCTTGTGTTCCCTTCAACGGCCAAGTCACACAACACTAACTATAATAATGAAGAAATCGCAGTAAGGAACCTTAGGCTTGGCACGATTTTGTCTAGATTTCATTACTTTTTAGAGATGAGCCAGCTGCTCCATCGAGACTTGGCTAGTTATTTTACAGGATGTTTTTGGTGGGATGTATCTTACGGATAAAACTCGCCTGAGATTTGGAACATAATTAGTTAGAACCCGATGTTAATCGAATTTAATGCCAATTTAAATTTGTGTTTGTGATTGTGCCCGGCTGCTCACATACCCACCATCAATTTTCCTTCCTCACCTCGCAATCAGGACCCTGGCGTCGGCCCTCAAGCCAGCAAAGGCCAGCATCACATGGTCGTCCAACGCCACGATCTTCTTCTCCGTTCTGTCCTCCTGGAGAAGGGCTACCGTCCTCCTCTCCACTCCTAGGACTACGCAATCAGCTCCTCTCACTCCTACAGCGGCTGAGCCTCGCCTTACCGCCTCTTGGGCGTATTGGACCTGGGGTAAGAAAGAAAGAAAGAAAGAAAACATTTATTGATCATAAATAAGAAAAATATACATACAAATATATTTATGATCAAAAGGTTCTGCCTCAGCATGTGCCGTAGCAGCCGCAAGGACGCGACGGCGCTGATATTCTGGCAGAACCTTTGAGAAAAAAATATATGGACGAATACAATCATAACAAATACAATACAAAGAAAAAACAAATACAATACCGCCGCTAAGACTCCACTGGTCCGGCGCTTGCCGCAACAATAATCCCCCTGGCTCCGGTTCGTACAGTGCTGATCCCGGAACGCGACCTGACCAAGAGAGGTCAGAGTCACTTGGCGGGTTTTACACAACTGTATGGTGGTAACAGCAACCGGTCGACAAAATGTCTCCCACCTGAAACCACCCCAATTAATCTGACTACGATGATCAAACCCAGAACACCTGGTCTACTAAATGGATTACCTGGAGAAGTTGTCCATCAGGTGAAAATACTGTGATAGCTCTGTCGTAGTTTGACATAAGCGCAGCGATTAAAGGTATTTTCGGCGCTTTATTAAAGTAAGTGTGGATGTATAAAATAAATTAACTTCATAAACTTGTAAACCGTCTGTCATCTGTCCGTTTGTAAGGATTGACAAGACTCTGTTAAATCTATGTGACATTCAAAGTAATGTCATAGTTAAATTCAAAGAATATAATTATTAAAATTTACCAAAAATGATAATTTTTTTTTTATAATTTATTACTCTTTCTGCCGAATACTGAAACGGTAAAAATAAAATATAAGTATTTTACTAACTATCAACTAGAAAATAAATAATGGTAGATTTAACTTAGAATTTTTAAAGTTTTCTATAATTTTTAGGGTTGCAGCATGTGAAAATAAGAAAAAAAACTATTAAAAAAGATCAAATTGACAACTATCAGTCTCTTCAGTCGTTGTGCAAGTTTAAGCCCAATCTTTCTGTGTAGAGTAGAATAGAATAATTGTATATTCGGTACATATATCAAGCAACACAGGTAAAAATTGTCGTAGAATATGATCTTTGTATATTTTTCAAGCGTTCTTGTGGTGTTTCAAATTAGTCTTATGCTTGCCGTACATAAAATTAGTGCAATTTGGTCATTATTGCGCATTATATTTAACAACCTCTTAATGCTCGTTGATTACGGGTACTTTTTATTTGACTTTGATGTGGGAGAAGCGAAAGTGGTGTGCCAGGACCGTAGCGCAAGGAAGTGATCTCTGCCTATCCCTCTGGAAAAAGGTGTAATTCTACGTTTGTAAGCCCAAAATAATCAACATGAAAATAATACTCGCCCCCAATCAAACTTATTTTGCCCAAAACTGCCGGTTACCCTTTGACCAAAAACTTCAATCATCTATTCCACTCGAAACGCCAATCGGAAGGCAGTCGAACCCAGCTTAACCGTAAATAACTTAAATAAGTATGGTATCATGTCCATGTTTGCGCAATACAAGTCGACAAATACACATAGCAAGTATTTGTCGAGAAAAACAAGCGCGTCGCCCACACAATTTAAACGGCTGCATGCTTAAAACTAATGTACAAACATGTAAAGAATGCTGCTGCCAATTTGAGACTATTTTTATTTATTGTAGAAAAGTATTGCACATATTTTACAGTTTTCTTGTTGGCACCTTGTGTTCATAACCGGCTTCAAAAATAGAGGTTCTATGTTCGTTTGTATGTTTTTTTATAATACATATATATCAATCTGTTCTCGCGGAAAGGCTTGTATTACGGATATCAGAATCAACAGTGGATACACAAATATACTTAAATATATTTAATAACACCCAGACACGGAACAAACACCGATGTTCGTCACACAAATATTTGTACCGGGTGGGAATCGAACCCACGACTCTTGGAACCGTAGGTAGTGAACCTAGGACACTAACCGCTGTTCCACCGAGCTAGCCAATTTTATGTATGTCATAATAATAAAATTAAATATCACACAGTTTTTCCTTTTTTTCATGTGATGACGTAGTGTGAAGTTTAAGGACTAGTATTACGGATATCAGAAACAACAGCATTATTCACAAATATGCTTAAATAGACAGACACACACCCCGACAAATACCCTTAATTATTACACAATATTCATTACACCTATATTTGCCCCGAGCTGGAATCGAACTCATAACTTGCTTGCTTGAACTCAAGTAAGGGCGTTAACCAATGCGCCATCGAGCAGTCAAACTATAGCTATTATTCATTTGCCTAATTGCCGTCACATGTAATTTTTGCATATCTATTGAGATCGGCCGCCATGGCTAAATCAGTCGGACAGTTTGTTATTTTTTTATTATTTATTTGACTATGATTAATTTGCCCGTATGCCAAGATGTCGCAACACATCTAAGTCTATTTACACATGTTTACATCTGTTATCGCTCGCATTAAGGGCAGGATACACGGTCATAAAGCTAATCTGAAGGGATATTAGTGTCCTTGTTTATTTGTCCTTTCGTCTTGCGCAAATAAACGGGCATTCGCAAGTTCTTATGATTTTTTTTGCTGATTTGTGATTTAGAGTTGGATAGATGTGTCAAGTAGATGTCAGGGATGTTCTGTTGAAATGTGTACTAGCACAATTCTGTAATCTCTGAGACTTGGATATACACCGTAAAATTTTAGTGGTTGTTTTCCCGTGGCAGAACGGTTTGCCTTTAGTAATACTACCGAATCATGGGACACGTATTTATCGAAAAATTGTTTTTCAAATTTTCAAAATAATAATTTTCCAACTCGAAAACCAGAGAAGCTATCGTTATTTTATAAGATGTGACGTAATCAGGCACTTCTTGCCGCATGAAATCGATGCTTTAAGCTCATGAAGCTCGACGCCCTAAGTCATAAAGCGGTTCGAACGTGCTTTCGAGTTTCGGTTAAACCTTTCGTAAAACCGACATTTATTGATTTTAACAAAAAAGAACTGCACAAATCTATTGACATATTAAGATATAATCATTTTACTGCGGGAAAACAACCACTAAAATTTCACGGTGTAGATACTTAAGGTATCAGATTAGGCATTATGTACTCTTTTGCACATAAAAAAGAGTAAAGTGGCGATCTTATTGATATTCGCGATCTCTTTCAGATAACTTTCATCTGATCGAAAATAAAGGATACAGGAATGAGATGCTGAGAAGTTTCCTTAGTGTAGTACTTCTGTGAGAGATCTAGAAATCTCATACAGTTGAAAGAAAAGAACTGATTTTCTTTTAAACTTAGAAATTTCGAAACGTATCTATTTCAAATTTCGTTCAAAAATAAGTTCCTGCTTATGATTGTGGTCTTGGTTTGTGAAGAAAACTCATATTATACTTTTTAAACTGTCATGGTTACACACATTAGAAAACTGAAAGTGTCCGGGATGTTTACCATGTTGTTTTAAAACAAACATAGTATATATCCCGGACACTTTCAGTTTTCTAAAACTCATATTATCAAAATATAGTGTCTGTTTCTAGCTAATCACTACATAGTATAAAGCAAAGTAGCTTTCCGTGTCTGTGTGTCTCTATGTACGCTTAAACCTTTAATACTACACAACGGATTTTGATCTGTAATTTTTTTTTGCTGTTTTTTCCCATTATACCTATATATAGATAGATGAGAGGAAGTTTTTTTTTTTAATGTTTAATAAACCCTAAGCAAACAGAGGGCGGGTCACAAGTTCAATTATAAAACAATTATGTATATTATATGTACTATGATACTGATGAGGTGATGACTCTTCTTAAGTGAATGATAACATTGTCTCCACAGATAAGAGACATCACTCATACAAAACGTTTACTAAGACTAATCTTAAGTTCAGAGGTTAAGATCATGGTGGTCTATTACGGTTGATAATACACAATAACTAAATGACTGACTCGGTGGAACAGTGGTTAGTGACCCAGGTTCACTACCTACAGTTCCAAGTGGGTTCGATTCCCACGCGGGACAAATATTTGTGGGACGGACATCGGTGTTTGTTCCGTGTCTGAAAGTGTTTTTTAATATATTAAGACTTTAAGTATATTTGTGTAGCCACTGTTGATTCTGATATCCGTAACAGAAGTGCTTAAGTTCAATGTATGTGATGTTGTGTAATATTTTTGTATTTATTTAGTATAACTCTCTTTGTGGCGTGTGTTTTAGAGGTGAGAACCATCCGCTCCCCCGCAAGTCCGGTGATGATGACAAGACTACTCCAAGCTATCATCGTTAGTCAGTTAGGAAAAAAAAAATTTCTGGCATTGTCGGGTAAAAAGGACTGAATTACATTAATACAAAACTTTTCTATTGTTATTACAATTATATCTTTTGCATTGGCTCATCTCGGTTGAAATGAATCATGCTTAATCATAATTAAATGGCTTGAAAGCAAAATTTCACACAGTTAAAATTAATTACAGTAATTTAACTGCCTCTCAAAATTAAGAGTGCTCGTCAAACGTCCTCCCGTTATGGGAACTGTTGAATACCTCCTTTTAATTAGCAGTTGGGTAAACAAAGAGATGTGGTGTGAATGACCCGCCATTACAATTTTATAGCTTTCCATAGATTGTGCTTTGAATTCACGATTAAGTCCTTCGTACGTCAATGAAACTTCCATACTATAAATATCACAATTATGACAAGGAACTGACTCGTTGGTCTATTGTCTATTGCTATTCTGAGCCAATGTATTGTAGAGCCAATTTTTGCTTTTTTATTATTTTATTTTAAGCCTGGACTCATGAGGTAGGCGGATGCACGCCCGTGCCTCGGAAAGCACGTTACGTCGGTGGTCCTGCGCCTGAGTTCTCATCGGTCATGTCAGATTGTCATCCCACCGAATTATGAGAGTAGGGAACAGAGAGTTTACTTGTGTTTGCACGCCCAAGAAGAATAAAAGAAATTAAAGTGAAGAATAAAATTTATAAGAACTTCATGTACTGATTTGTACTTATGGTTTAATTAAACTTTTATTCTCCAACTAGTGGTCCCGGCGAATTTCATACCGCCAATACTGATTCTTTTTCTATATTTTCTCATTGAAACCTTCCCTGGACTACGACGAACATTTTAAAACCAAAATTACCTAAATCGGGCTCAGAACTGGACATGTTTGTATGAAAAATGGTTCGTGGCCCGGTTTATTTGTCCCCGAGTGTATATAAGAAGGTATAATACTGTCCTTCTTTCTTTCTTTTTTCTAATAGAGGTGACAATAATATTTCTGTAAAATTTGTTTCATTTCAGAGGTGACGATTTCAAATGGTTCTATGCTGACCGTACCTAAGATTGATAAAATATTACTCAGAACATTCTACCTCCTATTTGGACTCGACCATTTAAAATAAGATTTACGTTTTCCTGTTTTTTCCAACAAAACGGCTTAATTTATATTAATATCCAAAATTCTGACATCATTATCGGAGACATTCACAATAAAATGTAACAAATATAGGTGTAAAACTATTACGTGTTTTAATGTAATTTAAAAAAAAACCGGCCAAGTGCGAGTCGGGCTCGCGCACAAAGGGTTCCGTAGCAGCAAATATAATAAACTTATTATGTCAATTTATACACCTGGTGAATGGAGCCTAAACTCTCCCGATATTTTGCCTTGTACTTTTATGTATGAATAACTTAACCAAAATTACAGTTAAATCAACCTATCTCAAAAACTATAAGAGATACTTTGATCAAACCAAAAATCGTTGAAAGAGTTAATTAGCATGCATCACCTCTATTTTTTTTAGAATTTTATACCCCGTAGTTATAAAAATAGAGGGGGGGGGACATACTTTTTACGACTTTGAGAGCTGATATCTCAAAAACCGTTCACTTTAAGAAAAATGGTTTTTAGAAAACTTTATATCATTTTAAAAGACCTTTCCATTGATACCCCACACGGGTATGGACATTGAAAAAAAATTTCATCCCTCAGTTACATGTATGGGGGCCCCACCCCCCAATTCTTTTTACTATTTAGTGTCATATTTTTGTAGCGGTTCATACAACACATATTCCCATCAAATTTCATCACTGTAGTACTTATAGTTTCCGAGTAAATCGGCTGTGACAGACGGACAGACGGACAGACGGACAGACGGACAGACGGACATGACGAAACTATAAGGGTTCCGTTTTTGCCATTTTGGCTACGGAACCCTAAAAAGATATGGTGTGGTTAGATATGGTAGGGTTTCCACATCTTGTGGTGGAAAAGTATTATGAATTTTCTCGAAGTGTAAGACTTGAATTCCACTTCTACGTCAGCAAAGTTCAAAGTAAATAATAATGATAATCATTATTATTTACTTTGAACTTCGTTATTTTTTTTTTAAATCTGTTGAAGACATAAACCAGTTAAGGGATGCATGCTCAGCAACATCATACTTATTGAAAATCTTCTGGGTAGAAATATATCTTCAAATAATTGTCTTATATTAGAGAGTATAGAGAAGAACTTTGCCAAACAGTGGGATACAAGTGGTTAAAAAAAAACTTAGAAACATGGCGTAGGTAACATATTTTAAAGATCAAATTAAATATTTTAATGATTTCAAGCGTATCATCTTCTTCTTCTTATCGTGTGGTTGATGAACAACCTGGTGTCAGATTAGTTTTTAAGCCGCCCGTAGGCCTCTGACATGGCTTTAAGCGTATCATTGCGTCTGCTCTATATTTCCTAAGTGTTGACTTATTATATACTAGCTTTCCGCCCGCGACTTCGTCCGCGTAGAGACGTAAACGGGTAAAACATTACTTCCATATAGCGCAGGTTAAAAAGTAGCCCATATCCTTTCCTAGGCTCTGGACTATATCTGTACCAAATTTTATTTAAATCGGTTCAGCGTGAAAGCGTAACAGACAGACAGACAGAGTTACTTTCGGATTTATAATATTAGTAAGAATTATCTTTAGTAACAAAGTGAGACAACCCTAGGTCCCAAGTGGCATTGACCCCACTATACCCAAACGGGGTCCTAGCACGCTCGTTTTGGTCTGAATTAGTTTGGGTTAGACAATAAATTGGCGATGCCCACTTGGCATGCGAGAACACAGCACTAACCGTTGAGTTTGCTGTTTGAATTGAGTCAAAATACCAAAAAAATCTTTTGGCACTTCGGTTTTTGCCCGCCTCAGGGAAAAGAAGGGTAATGCTTTACCGTAGGTTTTAAAATAATTAAGAATTTAATAACAAACACTTGTAAAAGCTTTGTTTTACCGATATCTGTAGAGCCTTGGAGTTTTGAAATATGATGGGGACGGTTCTTCTTACTATGGATGGACTTAGTCCAATTTTACATTATAATATTGCGAATGGTATTTTTGGTACATTTCGGTTTCAGATTATTTAGTTTATTTTCACATCCTTCGATCTCTACATGCATGCTCGTCGATTACGGGTTCTTTTGATTTAAAACTTCTTCAAAATTTGACCTATTTGGTGGTGGTCAAATGGAAGGTCTTTCTTGGCCTTCCCCTGTCGACATTTCCATTTATACTTCCTCTATATATTCCTTTCGTTAATCGTCTTTCATTAATTATATATTACTATATATATAATTTTGAACATATATGGTTAAAGTACTGTGTTATCCTTCACGCGTTTTAAATCGTGTTGTGCATTCTTATGATCTGCATTATGGTAGCATAAGGTTCTCAAACTCTTTTGCCCGTCATCCTTAATGGTCCATTCCCTATCAGGCGAACAGTGAGCGGTTGACAGTTTGCATTCAGTTTGTGTAGGGTGAGAGCCATCCACATCCACACATCCAAAATGTTCGAATTATGGTGGTATTTACAGTGGATTTTACAGATTTATAAAAATGTATCAAAACAACATAAACTTAAAGCTAAGTGCTAATCTTAAAGGTTGCCACGGCAGTAGCCTTGTTATCATCACCGGACTTGCGGGGGAGCAGATGGCTATCACCCCTAAATAAATTTAAACGACGTTTGCCTGAGGGTGCCCCCTAACGGGGTTCGACCTCGGCTGTGAGCGTTGTTGGTCCCTAATGCGGACGTAGGTTTGGGGAGAGAAAGGATCCGGCACGTGTCGGTATCCAATAATAAGAGACGCAGAAGCTAAGGGGCGGGTTCGCGGCGTTCTAGGACTCCGCCGGCGGGGTCGGAATAATGGACGGTTTGTTGCGGTGTCGCGAGTAGTTGAGCGAGCGTGGTGGAGTCGTCGGGATCCAGAAGTACGTTCCTGGGCCTGCGTTTCGAGACGCTAACGACGGAAGGGAAGGTGCTGTCAACCAAGCAAAGGTTTAAAATACACCGTGAAATTTTAGTGGTTGTTTTCCCGTAGCAGAACGATTTGCCTTTAGTAATACAATCGAATCATGCAAATAATTCGCCGAAAAAAATATTTTTTTTTTTCAAATTTTCAAAATAATAATTTTTTAACTCGAAAACGAGACAAGATATCGTTCTTTTATAAGATGTGACGTAATCAGGTACTGCTTGCCGCATGAAATCGATGCTTAAAGGTGAAGAAGCTCGACACCCTAAGTCATAAAGCGGTTCGAACGTGCTTTCGAGTTTCGGTTAAACCTTTCGTAAAACCGGCATTTATTGATTTTAACAAAAAAGAACTGCACAAATCTATTGTACTACTAAGATAGAATCATTTTACTGCGGGAAAACAACCACTAAAATTTCACGGTGTATACTTCCCTCTGATGACCACCTGGGGTCGATTAGACAAACTTTGAGAACCGCTGCAAAATCGGATGAAATTCAAACCGCATACGACCATGATGCATTCGCAAGTGGCGCTAAGACGCCACTAAATATTCTCATTAGTATCGTTCTCTGCTTTTATGGTTATTTGACGGTGTACCGTGTGCCAAGATTATCCCCACTTGGGTTGCGGAGGTCAGACAGTCTCAGGAATGTGTGTAGATCTGATCGTGAGTGAAACGTTGGAGAGAATGACGATGGTAATGTTTATATACGTACCTACATACGTACATAAGTAGCTATATGTTTTATAGATGCTATCGACCATACTTTGATCTGACTCCAGGCCAAATTCTTTAAGATCTAGTGTAACTGTTTTCAAAAACACGTGAATTCTCACTTAATATTAGAAATGCGCCCTTAATACTAAATAAACTCGTGTCTGTCTGTCCGTCTGGCTTTCACGTCAAACGAATCAGTTCAAATGAAATTTGGTATACAATTAAGAGTCTCGAGAAAGAACATGTTACAACAAATCTAGTTACCAAAGGTATCAATTCATTACATTAAATATTTTTTTAATTTTTTAATTCATTAAAGACTTTGCTATCTTCTACGCTGTTAACGCTTCCCGTCCGCGAATTCGTTCGCGAATCTACACATACCCTTTATAAAACAGTCCTATTGGAACTCATCATCATTCTCCTGCCCTTGTCCCACACTAAGTGGGGACGACGCAACATGTATATTTCTTCCACTCGGGCCTGTCATTCGTCATCTCTGCGTGTATTCCTTTCACTCCCATATCATCTCTCACGCAACCCATCCATGTCTTCTTCGGCCTTCCTCTACTATTACGTCCATTGACATTCATACTCATCGCTCTTCTAGTCACATGGCTTTTTTCCCTCCTCATAACATGCCCATACCAGGCTCACCTTTTCTAAAATTGGTGCAACTTTCAGACTTCCCCTTATATATTCATTCCTATTAAAAAAAATACAAATAAGTACAAGTCTAAAACACATGCATTTTTTTAGTAACGGACTCTCAGGATAATCTCTTTCCACCTGATTGTAAAGCGTTTCGTGACTCTATTGAACCTCACCCTGAGGGCCTGCTTAGATGCCGTTTCACGCCCCGCCTGAACAGCCCGGGATAATAGGAGGGAGGGAAACATGAGCTTGAAAGGCGTTTCATGCCTAAATAGCACGGGGCAAAAATTAACATACATAAAGTAACAGCCAAAAAGAACTCCAGAAAACATATGGTCCTTTTGTTCCTTCCGTAGTTTCACTCTTACAATACTTCCGATATGACAAACCAATCCGCCCTGCGCCCACACAACTATTCGTCTAGGCCCTTAGTTGTCATTGTAGGCGTGTGGGGGCGATCCCCAAATGCGGGGACTGATGTCATCGGCGCTACACATAGCTATGACAAATATTGTGAGGTTACAACATAGTTATGGAAGTTATTTGAAGGCGTTAAGTGATGATCTAAGTTCAAGGGCTCGAATTAGATCGATGTTGTGATTAATTTAATTAAAGTTATTTTGATGGTCTTTTGGAATTGACGGTTACTGCTGGTTTTAAAAGGCTTCTTCTTCTTATAGCATGGTTGATGAACAACCTGGTGTCAGAGTTTAAACCGCCCGTAGGCCTCTGACATGGCTTCACACACCGTTGAAAAATCTCTCAGGTGTGCTGGTTTCCTCACGATGTTTTCCTTCACCGTTAAAGCGTCGAATGATGGTACATATAAATTGCAAATTTGAAAAACACATTGGTACCTGGCGGGGTTTGAACTGGCGACCTCTCGCATGGCACGTAACGACCTTATTCACTCGGCCATCGACGCTTTTAAAAGGCTTAAAACAAGTCCTTAAGCAATACAAGTAGTATTACAGACAGAATAATGTGATCTGGTAAGAAATGTATTTATTTATTTTAATTGGTAAATACGAGTATAAAAGTAATTGATTACTTGAAACATGTTTGAAAATTATCACAATAAATATCTGGTAACTTACCAATGCTTATGAGCCTATGAGATCTTTAAACTTATTTTATTATTATAAGAGGCTTACAAGATGACCTCACTCCACCTGATGGTAAGCGGTAGCGAGATCCAAATTTGAGGTCGACAGGCACAATAGACCATACTGAGCCTGTCGCACTCACCATAAACCTCTTGTGTTCTTTACACTTAAGTTATTTCGAAAGACTGACCGAGTTATTTAAAGACTTGGTAATGCTTTGTCTTTTGTGCCAGGAGTCATGGGTTTGATTCCCACGCGGGACAAATATTTGTGTGATGAAAACCCGTGTCTGGGAGTGTTATTTAGGTACATATTTAAGTATATTCGTGTATGCCACTGCTGATTCTGTTACCCAGTCGTAACACAAGTATTTAATCTATTAACCACGGGATCAGGTCAATGTATGTAATGTTATTACAAAAAAAAAGAGTTGTCGGTCCAATAAAAACCCCAAATCCCTAGCACCGTTATTCGATCGACTCTTGCGCAGTTTTTGCGCGAACTGTCAGGCCTTTTAAGGCCACAGTGGGTCATAGCGAGTTTATGAATGAGTTATAGGATTAAAAGATGTGGGTGATAGCCCAAGTACTTTTTGTAACCGTTTATTAATAGTACCGTGACAGTGAATGGATGTAGTACATGTTTTTTTTATGTATGTTTGTTTGTGAGATGTAATATGTTTTGTGTTTGCGTGGCCTTTATTGGTAAGGAATGCGTGTTCGAGCTATGGTTGTCAACTTAAACGAAGTGTATTTTATTAGTATGAAGTATTGCTATGTTTTCCTTATATACGTCGATATGATAAACTTTTTAATTGGCAATTTATGAATGGTAGCATAAACATTCAATATTTTGATGATCTTCATTCTTGGTATTGGGTTAATATTTATTTAACTATCATATGCCATGGCCAAGGAAATCTATTTTACTATGGGTTCTGGAAAAGACAATAAATTAGTAGCTTTATGCCTTTTCTAAAACTCTAGTCATGACTATCTATACAACTAAACAAAAATGAAGTGTCTGTTTGTAATAAAAAAATAACGATTTTTTACTAAATGGGTATGAATCTATATCAGGTATGAATAACAAAATCACAACTAAAAAAATGTCTGTCTGTCTGTTTATTCTGACTAATTCTCCGAAATGCCTGGACCAATTTTGACGAGATCTTCACTTATTTACTTATTTATTTTGTTCACCGTTAATTGTTACACTAGTAAATGTATGTATACAGTATTTCTTAACTTATTGCTAAGTGTACAATAATAAATAGGTCGGTAAACACTGCATGCAGATAGAAATAATATTTTTGACTATTTGATATATTTTTTTAGAACACAGTTCAACTTATTTTTACAACATATTTTACTTCGCTAATTCACTATTCACATTTCCAAGCGGACAAAGTCGTGCGCGGCTGCTAGTTTGTACTAAATTTTATTACTAGTTTCGGTATTTTTTGGTTAGAAAGAGCGACAGACACAGAGTTACCTAATAAAATTACCAAGAATCTATTAATAAAACCCCTGTCACTATTAAACGATTGCTCATTAAATCCGTGTTATGATGATTGCATATGCATAACGGATAATTGAAACGACGAGGACGGAGTAGCATTGTGATCCGACACTTAACGCCTCGGTCGCGAATGCACATGGCACTGCAGTAATTGCACCTGGTACAGTCGTGGACCGACGGATTAAGGGATCGTGATCCGATGTCGCGAAAATGACTTATGTACTAGTGACTTATGGAGGGTTAATGTTTGAGCATCGGACCCTTAATATAAGTTTTTTTATGACAAGGCTAGGTACTCCAACATCGTAAGTCAGTTAGGAAAAAAAAAGAAGCAAGCAAAAAACGTCAAAGATTGAAAATGACTTGGACAATCGTTTGAGCATCGGACTTTTACTTACATCCAAAGTTTTTGGACTCCGAGGATCGTTTTCATTTTTAGATCCTCATTTTATACTAGCTTTCTGCCCGCTACTACGTCCGCGCGAATTAGTTTATCGCGTAAGACATTACTTAAAGCTATTTCATTTTAGTATAATAATGTGTTCGTCCATGTTATCAAATCCTAAAAAGCGTCGATGGTCGAGTGGTTAAGGTCGTTGCTTGCCATGCGAGAGGTCGCCAGTTCAAACCCCGCCAGGTACCAATGTGTTTTTTAAATTTGAAGGAAAACATCGTGAGGAAACCAGCACACCTGAGAAATTTTTCAACGGTGTGTGAAGCCATGTCAGAGGTCTACGGGCGGTTTAAAAACTCTTACATCAGGTTGTTCATCAACCATACGATAAGAAGAAGAAGATCAAATCGTAAACACTAGTGCTTAAGCAACTTACTTCCGAATCGGCACAGTGTATATGTTACGGTCAATGTGGGCAATCGGTAATTATCTATAATCACCGGTAAATATAGATAATTCCCGACGCACATGGTAAATGTAGTGAATTATTCAAATTTACCGGTAATTATATAAAACTCCCGCTCGGCTGTGGTAAATGTTGACATTGCTGACAAATATCACAAGTACTCTGCAATTCCATATGTCACAAATCTCAAATCTCAAAAATATATTGACGAGAAAGAATTTTAAGAGTTCCACTGAAAATTCCCTGCCAATTTGCAAATTTTATTTAACTTTATTTTTATAAGATAATATTTTTTTAAAAACCAAACATGAAGTTTGGTTTCTAGATACTTGACTGGTTTATTTTATAACTAGCTGTGCCCGTGACTTCGTTCGCGTGGACTACAGGATTTAACATACAAAAGTTTTTTCCCAGTAACTCCCAATCCCTTACGAATTTTGCAATATCGCGTCGCAAGTAAGCTTTAAGTCTATTAGGGTACCTGCATGCCAAATATCAATCATCTATCTTACGCGGTTTAAATGTTTTCAGAAAAGTTATTTATAAATACATACCTAACTACATAATCAATCACACATAGACACGGAACAAACACCGATGTTCGTCACACAAAAATTTGTTCCGAGTGGGAATCGAACCCACGACTCTTGGCACCGTAGGTAGTAAACCTGGGTCACTAACCACTGTTCCACCGAGCCAGTCAACAGTACATTGAAAAAATTTTTTTCGTAATTTAACGTCCAAAAATATTAATTAGTTTTACAAATATATTCAACGTGCCAATACATAATGTACCATTGTGAAATTGAGACACAGTAACATTCTCCACTACGAAAAACATCAAAACCAATATCTCCAATGCACTTGTGTTTACGACTGTCCGTCACAATACAAACTAGTACTAATCGGCCCAGGCTCTGCATACGGATGCATAGACTCATGGCGAATTAATTCTGTCATGAATAATACCATAAGCAACCAATTATTGACTGGCTCCTTGGAACAGTGGTTCGTGACTCAGGTTAGCTACCAACGGTTCCAAGAGTCGTGGGTTCGATTCCCACCCGGGAAAAATATGTGTGTGACGAACATCGGTGTTTGTTCCGTGTCTGGGTGTGTTATTGAATATATCTAATTATATTGTACCTTATAGTTTGTGGAGAAAATAAATTATTATTAAAAATTATTATTATATTATATTTGTGTATCCACTGTTGATTCTGATATCCGTAACCCAAGTTCTTAAGCTACTTACCACGGGATCAGATTAATGTATGTGATGTTGTGTAATAGTTATATATTTATTTATTTATTTATAATTACAAAAAATAATAAAACCAAAATCTCTAATGCACTTGTATTTGCGACTGTACCGTCACAATACAAACTAGTTTTAATCGGCCCAGGCTCTGCATACGAATGCATAGACTGGCGTGGGCCCGGGGACGCAGCCTCGCGGCTGATTGATTGGCACTTGCGGTGACGACTGTACCTATCGGTGTTGCCCACACGGATCGATTTAGGACCTGTATTTTGTAATTGGAGTGAGCTAGTTTCGCCATTGCTTCAGTTGGTCCTGAAATTTGGTCTGAGTTGTACTAGGTGTGTCTGTGGCAGTGAAGAATGCGCCAGTGTACCACTGTCCCCTTACCACCAGCGGTGAGCAGGAAGATCCCGGAGGTTTTAGCCGGTAAAAGTCCGGCATAACCACAGCGTTGCCCCGGCGCTATGGTATCCATGAGGATTTCCCCCGGGTGGAAAAAAAAGGTGTGTCTGTGGATTAATAGCGGATTTTGAAACCCTCAAATTATACCTTTTCGCCTGCTGCTCTGGTTTATGAGATACAGCTTCATCGCAGACAGAGCAGCGGAACTTTCTTGTCGAGATATCAGTTAAAAATAGAATTTAAAAAAGTACTACTTTCACGTCAAAATTATCATTTCTTAGTCTCTAGACTATATTTAATTTGTCTGCTGGAATTGTCTGTCCATCATGACTTACTTACAGCAAAATAGGTATAAATAGCATAATACGTTTACTACTGTTTAAAATAAAAAAAAGTCCTTTCCCGTTCTATACAATACTGCCCTACCTGTTGCTTTCAGCCTGTGTTCAAAATTTCATTAAATTCATCATCAGCCCATATTAGCCCCACTGCTGGGGCATGGGCCTACCCTAAACTAAGCCTTAATGAACCACCTTGGCTAAGACAAAACTTAATCGACGCCACGAGCCCAAAAGACACTACCTAACTCGTCAGTGATGAAATAACCTAATACATCAGCTATCAATAACAGATGTGTCACCAACAAAACACATATACAGCCTGCGTGGGTCAGCCGTGGGCGTTTGATGCCGAGGTATACTCCATGTCCTTATATGTCCCTGGTACTATGTTTGGGGTTTAGTTTTCATTTCACAAATAAAATCATGATGTCAACTCTTCTTTCTGTCAAATATATATTTTTTACGTACGATGATGGCTTGGAGTAGCCTCGTCATCATCACCAGACTTGTCTTCTTCTTCTTGATCTGTCAAATCTCATATTCATCACGCTACTAGAGTGAGATTGAGAACGTTTGGCCTTTAGGCTGAATCTTTAGGTTGATGTGAGTTAGATGTTAAGCAACTAAGAGATCACATAACTACTTAACTATATGTCAAGTATTGTCAAGCAAAAGCTAAACTTCTTAGTTAAAAATTAATATTCAATACCTACTAGATATTAGATGTTACTACTATTACTAGATATTAGGTATTAGATTTACATCAGCCCATATACGTCCCGTGGATACCGCGTCTCGGCGAACGTAGTGTAGGACGCCCGCAGGCCAGGTGGTGTGACGATCTGCGCAGGACGGCTGGTAGGAGCTGGATGCGAGTGGCCGAGGATAGAGAGAAGTGGCGTGCATTTGGAGAGGCCTATGTCCAGCAGTGAACAGAAATGGGCTGATGATGATGATATACGTCCCCGCTGCCGGGGCACGGGCCTGCCCTTATCTAGGGCGATAAAGCCTTAGTCAACCATGCTGGCCAAGTGCGGGTTTTCGACTACACAACGAGTTAGTTAGAAGTTTTTCGTATGTGTGCAGGATGTTTTCCTTCACCGTTAAAGCGTCGAATAATAGTACATATGAAATAGAATAAATGCGAAAGGAAATGTCCGTCTGTCGCGCTTTCCGCCAGTGATGGTACAATGATTTCCTAAAGTTCGTCAAAGGACATTGGTTTAAAATCTTCTGAAGCTTTTGTAATAAACTTTACGGATTAAACTCGCGTGTATTGTTATTCTAAACATGTCATTTCGAGACCCGACGTTTCGAGCCCTTTACAGCGCTCGTGATCATGGGCAAGACTATTCTACTCTACTGAAACGATTTAAATGATTTTTTTACACATCCTATGGAGCTTGAAATGTATCCTATATCAAACCGAGTTTGCTATAAGGTAGTCATGTTTTACGCGTAAAAGGACTCACACGAAGAGTCGCGCGCCGAATACTAGTGTTGTGTTGTTTGACACGAATAGAAATGTTTCTTCGCAATTTTTCACGGAAGTACATAAAGGGTCATTCACATTCTATTTGTGAGCGCAACATTTTACGACCCACCAGAACCAACCCCATACAAACACCATCCGTTTACTGAAGACCCCTGAAAAGTTAAAACTTGAACCTTAACTGCCTGAGAATAAGAACCAAAACAAATATCAAATTCCACTTGTCGATATTTTATGAACGAGGAAGTTTAGGTTTTTGGATGCCAATTCTAGGTCTTAACTGAGGTTTCCTAGTGCTAAGCTAACCGAAGCTCCGCCATTTTGAATAATCCGTGTTTCCTCAATTAGACTTAGATTAAAATATCACCTTGGGATTATACAATGCATTTCCTTAATTGTGCGTCGGTCGCTGATATGCATAAACAAAATGGTTGATTGATAGTTAACGTTAAAAAAGCCTTCAACGCAGGAAAAGGCCCGTTTAAATTCTTAAGATGTTTTTTTGCAATTTTATAGCTAGACTAACTTTCCGCCCGCGACTTCGTCCGCGTAGAGACGTTTAACAGGTAAAGCATTACTTCTTTATAGCGCAGTCGGTTAAAAAGTAGCCTATATACTTTTCTAGGCTCTGGACTATATCTGTACCAAATTTCGTTTAAATCGGTTCAGTACTCTATGCGTGAAAGCGTAACAGAAAGACAGACAGACAGACAGAGTTACTTTCGGATTTATAATATTAGTAAGGATTACTGATTACATTGCATGAATTAATCTATTATCATTATTCATTATCCCAATACGTCGCCACTGCTAGGGCACGAGCCTACCCTAAACTAGGGCGATCATGCCTTAGTCAACCAAGTGCCAAGTGCGAGTTGGTCAACTACACAACCTTAGATTTCTTCGCAGGTGTGCAGGTTTCGTCTGTATAGAGGTAGAATACTGTATGATAGTATTAGCGTGGTTGAGCTGTTCCTAGACACTTTACAGGAGTACCTTGGATGTCTCAATTGTGTGATTGTGTTATCCTTTCCCAATAGCTCAGTAAGCGCATGCCGAGATCCGAGACTTCAGGTTTCGTCTGTCATCATCATCTTCATCCCATATACGACCCCACTGCTGGGGCACGGGCCTGACCTTAACTAGGGTGATAACTCTTCTTTTTGGTTAATCATAAAAGTACTTAATCCAAAATTTTTACGTGCATGTTTCCTATTAGCAAGATTTTTTTTTCAAACCGACATACTATGACTATTTGGAGTAGCCTCGTCATCATCACCGGACTTGCGGGGGAGCGGATGCCTCTCACCTCTTTGTTAGCAAGAGAAACTGGTGTCTTGCTACAGATCATCAAACATGGCGTTAGACATGGACTTAGACTTAGAACAAGGGTAGGTTAGCCTTGCATTGAGACTTTAAATAAATAAATAAATAAATAATAAATATTGCACAACATCACATACATTGATCTGATCCCGTGGTAAGTAGCTTAAGCACTTGTGTTACAGATTTCAGAATCAACAGTGGATACACAAATAAACTTAAATATATTTAATAATACACCCAGACACGGAACAAACACCGATGTTCGTCACACAAATATTTGTACCGAGTGGGAATCGAACCCACGACTCTTGGAACCGCAGTTTATGTGAGGGTGAGACAAAAATAAAACCTAGTAGTTATTAGGTACGTATCTGTTATGTACTAACAGTAAATAGGTGAATTCTAGTGGATGGTGAAAGCGAAGCAGGTTGCGGTATGGTAATGCGGCGGGCAGGTGTGGGCGGCCGTGGGCCGGTGAGCTATTGGCTAAGGATAACACAATCATACAATTAACACACCTAATGTACCCCTGCAAAGTGTCTAGGAACAGCTCAACCACGCTAATACTATCATACAGTATACTAACTCTATACAGACGAAATCTGCACAAATTCTAAGGTTGTGTAGTCGACCAACCCGCACTTGGCCAGCAGGCTTCTCCAAGCCATCATCGTATGTCAGATAGAAAAAAAATCTTGCTCATAGGAATAAAAAAAAATGCATGTAAAAATTGGATTACTTTTTTAATTAAAGAAAAAGATGAGTTATGTTCTTAGTAAAGAAATGGATTATTTATCCATGTTCAGTTTCGAAACAAATGCTTATTTTGTTTCTATCTATATTACTATTTATATATAATTGTATTACCTTTTTCATTCACATGAATATACCTCATCATCACACATCGTTTAGTCTTCCATGGGGGATCGACCTACGACTTCAAACACAAAAGACAGGGACATATAATGATTAAACGCTGCCTTTTTTCTCGCCTGTTGAATTCTCATCACAAACAATTTTGTCTTCAAGCGGGAATCGAACCCACGACTTAAAACACAAGAGACAGCCAAATGATTAAACGCTGCCTTTAAAAACACTTCCACCTAAACGCCACATCTATTATTTATTTTTTATCTCTGTTCTATCTGTTTTTATTATATGTATACATATTTGTATTGTTAGATTATAACTTCTTGTTCTTGACTTTTATTTCTATGTTCTTGTATCTTGTATATGTATTTATTTATTTTTTTAACTATAAAGGTTCTGCCAGAATATCAGCGCTGTAGCGGTCTAGCAGCCGCTGCAGCACATGCTGAGGCAGAACCTATTGATCACATCTACATCAAACTTAGGTCCGCCGCATACACGGACCGCTCGAGCAGTTAGCCAGTGATCAACATACACGGACCGCTCGAGCAGTCATAGTCAACAGCTTATGCCTGGCGACTACTTGAGATTTCATCGTGCTGCTAACTGCTCGGAGCAGTCACGACTGGTTCCGTGTATGTGTGTACGTAGAATCTGTAGTTTACTATGCAGTTGCAGCTTCAAACAGTACTGACTGCCTAAAGCTGTCCGTGTATTTTTTTTTCCTAACTGACTAACGATGATGGCTTGGAGTAGCCATGTCATCGTCACCGGACTTGCGGGGGAGCGGATGGCTCTCGCCCCTAAATAAATTTAAACGACGTTTGCCTGAGGGAGCCCCCTAACGGGGCTCGACCTCGGCTCAGGGTGTCGTTGGACGTAGGTTTGGGGAGAGAAACTACCCGGCACGTGCCCGTATCGAGTAGTAAGGAGAGATCTCTCCGTGTATGTCGGCCCTTAGCATTTAAAAAGCTTTTACTACAGCCTAACTAACGGGATGTCGCAACAGCTCGCATAGATCCTGGTGACTAACCCGCCCACGCTTGCTAATTACTGTTAATCATAGGTTTACTCACTCTTAGCAGTCACGAAATAGGGAAACAAATAACACACCAATGCGTTTGATGGTGTTGTGACTGGTTCGAAGTTTTAAAAGTTGCGTTATGTAGCGCTACCATGAGTTTAAAAGTTACGGACTCGATATCGCCTACGTAAATATGTCTATGAAAAATTTGTACAGCGCCCCTGGTGGTCACGCTAAGAACTAAAATCGGTCGTATGAGAAAAACAACTCGATAGGTTTTTAACGTACGTAAGTTTTCGATAGCAAACTCATGGTACCGCTACAGGTTTGGAGATTTTTTTATGTGGAAATCACTTGGAAAGAGTACCATAATCTGTTGAACATTAGGAATTTGTATTGCTTTTAATGTTTCACTAGGTATTTTGAGAGAGCAAAAGCTATAGAAATCGTGAGGTATACAGTGTACTGGATTTAAAGCAATATCTACTGTGTAACGAGCGGAAGCTTTATTAATTTACTATCAATTAAATATTGAATTTTATGATATTATAATATAATAATAATAATAAATCTTTATTTCAGATAAGGTATCCATATTTTGTTAGTAACATTGTAACCTTAAAACTAATGTTAGTAGCATATAAAAAGACAATAAATAAAATAAGTAAATAAGGGGACAGACAGGCTGACCCGTTCGCTGGCGGGAAGCATGTCTACTTGACAGCGTGTAGCCGTATCCAGCGACCCACCATCAGCGAGACAATATTGAGACAAATATTTAACAGCAATTTACAAAAAGAGATATTATGTTTAAAAATGAATCTTCTGCAAGTTGCTCGAACAAACAGCGTTAATGCATAACTAATTAATTAAACGGTTCATAATAATTGTACACGTTTATCTTTTTAATCACCGATGATGATAACTACACACTAGAATATTAATAGTATATAAATAGAAGCACTTACATACATAATAACTGTCATTACTTCCTTAAAAGGAATTATAGAAATAGCATACAACTATCGGCAATACATCTTTTCATTGGAACTTCAGACCAAATAGGTGAGCATAATGAAGTGATTACGGGTTCCTTGCGGACCAGATATGGTCTCGATATGTGACCTAGATCCTGCCAATGTTACCCACGTTTGGTATGGAAATCCGGTACAAAGGGCCGGACTTAGGGGTGGTAAGTCGTACGTTGTACAATGACTGACTTGACTCGGGCTAAGAAAGTGGTTAATACTTTAAGGGTGAAAATCAAATCAGTGTAGATCAGCTGTCGTCAGACTTTTCTGGTCAAAGGGCCACATAGGACAATGCTAGTACCAGATCTGGGTCGGAGGGTATGGGTTGCTAAGTTACATTGTTAATAAGTTACATTGTTACTAACTATCTATGGACATACTATGGTCTGAAAATAAATTATAGTTAATTTTAATTTAAGTGAATAACTCAAGAACAGTTAAACGTATTTGGATAAACCTAGGTATTTTTTTTAATTTGCTTTGTTCTGAGCCGCACAAATAACAAACAACTAAAAAATTTACGACCTACGGTCTAGACACCTATTTGAAGGCTTTGTAGTTTTAAATTCGATCCTTTTTATAAAATTATGTCTATTACATAATTTTATAAAAAGGTTTTTATAAAATGATGTCTATTATCGAAATTAAAACTGTAACAGGGAATGGTTTAATCATCAGATCACGTTTAGAATTTTTTCCAAAAAATGCTTAAAACAATGAGTCGTGTCCAGATTTTGATGGACCTTGACACAATCAAAGCGCAAGGCCTAATAAACGTATCTCACATTTTATTTTGCAAAATTCTAGATTACTTAACATTGTATCTTTGATCTTGATTAAGATAGTTTTGAGTGGAACTGCTTACTTATCAGTTAACTGCATCAATTGCCTTGTATGCACTGCTTTTAATTGTTTATAAGTTTGTTTTACAACTGTTGCTTTTGATATTTTTAAAATAAGTTTTTAAGCTACTTACCACGGGATCAGATATCATTGTATTGTGATGTTGTGTAATATTTATTACTTTTTCTAAGGTTAAAATACCAGTGCTATAGTCATTATAAATTCGGTCGCTTATGCACTAGCTACTAGTTTACCTTTATTTAGTCACCTACTTTAGTAAGATCACACTTGTTTTTTATTAGTCATACCAACATAAACATAAATATGTTTGTTGTGTGGTTATGCAGTATTTGGAAATGAGGTATATTTATAGACCATGATATATTTTGTGAATTAATTTGTACGTCACTTACGGCTTATTTTAATAGTGCGTCACTTAATTTACCTCGAACTGTATTTTGAAATAAGGCTGTAAAATTTTACTTGTAGATGATATTCGACAAATTGTATAGTTGGCAAGTTGTAAAGACGTATAGTTGTCTGATTTTGTTTAGTCCAAGTTTGATGATTTATCCAGATTTGTATGGCCTTATTTACTGTCCTCACAACACTCACAAGATTGTTAGATGATAACAATCCTGATTCCTGTCTCCTTAGTCCGGCCCTGTGCCCTTACCCTTGCTAACTGACACGGGCCGGACATACATCACTCTGTCTGTCTGTAATTTATTTATGCATTTGTTAAGCAAATGAACATCTACTTGGTAAGTTGTAACTTAACATGGGCTACCGATATGTAACTTGGTCGTAAGAATCATGTAAGAGCTATTAATTATACTGACCTCATGATTAACCTGTTATAATGCTGATTCGTTTGTATAATTCATACTACTTATCATAAGTTTTGAATTTTGAAATACATTTTTTGCTTTATAACTGAATTTGTTGTATCAACTAATTTAATAAACGTCTTGACATGATTCATGAATCAATAAATAAGTAAATTATTTGTGAATGTAACTAAGATTATTTTACTATACATTCCTCCGAGTATACCTTATATTATACATATAATCTACAATATTCTATCTTACTTAAGTATATTTAATGTGTATTACAACAAATTACCAATATAGTGATGTAATATGATAAGCATATACACATATGTTTTGTTGTACAAATAAATAAACAAACAGCTATTGACCATGAGTAGGCATAAATAATACACTTCGACTAAGTCGAAACATGTGATACAATGAAAAAAAGCGTCTATGGGCGAGTGGTTACGAGTAAGGTAGTTTCTTGGCGAGAGGTCGCCAGTACAAACCCCGCCACGTACCACTGTGTCTTAAAATTTGAAATTCACATGTACGACTATTCGACGCTTTAACGGTGAAGGAAAACATCGTGAGGAAACCTGCACACCTACGAAGAAATTCTAAGGTTGTGTAGTCGACCAACCCGCACTTGGCCAGCGTGGTTGACTAAGGCTTTTACCCCCCAAGTTTAAGGTAGGTCCGTCTATCAGCAATGGGGACGTATATGGGCTGATGGTGACATGATACAATTGCAATAAATTCTACTTACCACGAGACATTGTTATTCGTAATTCGCATTATTATTACGAAAGCATTATCCTTAAACGGTCATACGTAACACTAACCTATTTAAATGCAGGTCAAGTATACAACATCAAAATAACTTTTTCCTTTTAAACTCTCAAGCAGGGATGTTATGGTGGTATAATTTCGGATCCGGATATGGATATGGATATTTGTGAAATGTAATAACCGAAACCGAAACCGGTATTTCGGATTATCCGATAGTTTCGGTTACGGACACGGATATTAGGTTTTCAAGGATGTGTAAAAGTGAAATAAATTGAGCACTCGTAATACCACAATATTCAAAAAGATACGATTATTACGACCGAACAAAAAACTAGTCACAACATGTCGTCTTTAGTAAGGCCTGCATTAAATACGAAACTTTCGGATAAGGCAGAAAACCTTCCCTCCTATGATCCCGGGTCCTTCAGGCGGGGCGTGAAACGGCACATAAGCAGGCCTTCAGGGTGAGTGCGACAGGCTCAAAATGGTCTATTGTGCCTTTTGACTCTTATGTGGATCTGGCTACCGCTCACCATCAGGTGGAGTGAGGTCATCTTGTTAGCCTATTATAAAAAAAGGATTCGGTATCCGGTTACGGATAGTTTTTTATATCGGTTATCCGACAGTTTCGGTTACGGTTATGGAGCTCCATAACAACACTGCTGTCAAGTAACAAGAGTTCTATGATGTCATCTTTACTCTCGTCTTTTCTACGAAGCACAGATGTCGTTAAGCGGTGAATCAGTGGTCTGAATAGAATTCGGTCTAATTTATATCGCTAATTTGTGGAGGCTATTTGTGTATTAATTAATTGAATGTAACCACTAATATTGTTGTTAATTTTTAACCGACTTTAATAGGAGATGGTTTGAATTTGTATGTTTTGTTGTTTATTGATTGCGGTTGAGCCTGTATGCGCGAGAAAGGATTTCTGCCAATGTCGAGTAGTTTAAAGGATAAAATAATGTACTATATACCTGAAGGTAGACTTCAGGCTATTGGGCCTGAAACGACAACCTTACAATCTCTGAATAATTATTTACTTTAACAATTGCTACTGATAGCACGTGACAAAATAAAATGGGCACCTCGCCGATTTTAAAAAGTGTGATTCATTTTTGAAGTAAGTGTATTTTAAGATATCAGCCAGAATATCAGCGCCCCAGCGGCTTCCTGTCGTTGTGGCATATGCTGAGGCTGGGACCTAGTTGACCACAAATTTATGTTGTGTTCTATTGTGTTATTTTTTTTCTTTTTTGTTGTTGTTCTTTTGTTTGTGGTCAATAAATGCGTTTTATTATTATTATTATTATTAAGATCGAACGTATTCGTCAAATCAGAATGTCAATTGAGAGAGAATTTGATGGCACGACAATGACCCCATTAAACCTATTAATATAAAATAGCACGTTAATGCTTAAAGGTTCATCAGAAAGAAATAAATACTCCTTATTCCCAATTTCCTGATCCATCAACGCTGACCTACTCAACTTCTCAAATTGACATCAACCATTGATTTGCGTACACACAAAGGCGGCTATACATCACACGGTATTGTCAGTGTTGCCCAATAGCTGATTTTGATATAAGACCACTTCAAAATAGCCTCTTTTGAGTACAGCTTAGCCTGTGATTTATAGCGACGTCTTTACATATGTCTCTGAGAATCATTAGGATTTAATTTCGCCATGTTACTTTGTCTTGTGGCTATGTAATTGTATGAAAAACTAAATTTTTTTTAGTCCTTACTTTTTAAGTCCTGTATTTCGCAGGGAATGGTTGATACACTGTTGCCTCTTTTCATGATGTTTGATCTAATTTTCAATCCTCATCATCATTCTCATCATCAACTCATATACGTCCCCAATGCTGGGCACGGGCCTAGCCTAAATTAGGGAAATAAGGCTTTAGTCAACCACCCTGGCCAAGTGCGGTTTGGTTGATTACACAACCTAAGAATTTCTTCTTAGGTGTGCAGGTTTACTCGTGATGTTTTCCTTCACCGTTAAAGCGACAAATTTTAAATCCTATGTTACGGAAATCCCTACATTTATACTTAAATTTATTTAATTTTCTTCATTATTGAAAAATACAGTAATTCTTCTTGCATTTAACTTGTAATATTTACACATTAGCAATAAAAATCCCCTACAATGTAATTACATTACATTTGTAACTAATTAACAACGTTTATTGTTGCAGGTAATAATTATTTTTGAAAACTTATAAAAGGTAAGTAGGAAAAGCAATTCTAAGTACCAGGGACTTTTTTGGAAGATAAAACATCTACTGTGCACCATGTAAGTAAGTACATACATGCATTTTAAGTCTGTTGTTTGTATAAACGACGCGACGGTGACCTTCACAGAGTATTGTTATTGAAAAAAAAAACATCCGAACATATGGGCGAACACACAACTCAGGTAAATGGGGGTGAATGACATTTGCAGGTTAGAACATCGATTTTGGGTTTCCATGACTTTTTTTCGTGGTGTGACAGAAGATGTAGTGATTAAGGTTGAAAAAGGTATGCTAAGATGGTTTGGTCATGTTGAGAGGATGAATGAAAGACGATCAACGAAAGGGAAGACCAAGAAAGACCTTTCATGACCAAATAGGACAAATTTTGAAGAAGGGTCAAATCATAAGTACCCGTAATCGACGAGCATGCAAAAAGTGATTGATGGATGTGAAAGAATCGGAAGTGGCTCTGCCTACCCCTCTGGGAAAAAGGTCGATTTTATGTATGTATGTATGTTATAGTAATATGTGATCGGCGTATGTGATGATAATAAAAATACTAATAATGAAGGATTAGGGAGTCTTAAAGGTTAGCGTTTTTTTAATGTCTGGTGTCTGATCTATCTCTATTGCTCCAAACCCTGAATGGTAATGAAGTATTTGCGTATTTAATCAGAAAAAAAATTCAAATAGTCAATTGTGTAAAAAGTTATTTATTTCCTAATGGATCATTTTCTAAAGTTACTGGATCCTATCAAATAAAGAACATTTGCATAAGTCCTTCTGAGTTGTATTTGAACGGGATATATAAGACTCCGATTATAAGGCGACCGATCGATTTCGGCCATGGCAGCCGATCTCAATTGAAATTAGCCAAGTGCGCCGGACATAATATAGTGCTTAAGTCCGATCCGACATGACCGATGAGAGGTCTGACGCAGGACCACCAGCTTAACGTGCTCTCTGAGACACGGGAACAGCTACCTTCCTAGCTCTGGGCTGAGTAATTTCTTTACAGACACACTCACACAAACTTTGTCTGGCCCCGGAGTCGAACCAGGGACTTCTCGGTTCTTAGGCAGCGCTTAATACCAAATAGAACAACGCAGCTTTCAATACAAGGACTCCGATTATTAGGTATTAATGCGAGTAAAATATCAACAGTGACATGAACTGATTTATTCTCTTATCTCTGATATCCTTGTTGATAAAGATATATTAATACTTGTATCATGTCGCTAATACTCTGTGTTAAACAGTATATCTTATTAAGGTATACCTTCTGCTTTAGAAAACTGTGACTCTCCGGGATATTTACCATGTTGTTTTGTTTTTAGTGAGCTCCCGATATTTCGGCACTGTTGCAAGCGCCATGATCACGCGTGAACTCTAATATCGGGAGCTCATTAAAACAAAACAACATGGTAAATATCACGGACAGTTTCAGTTTTCTAATGTGTGTAACCATGACAGTTTAAAATTATATACCTTCTGCTTTATATTTGTCATCAGTTGCATTCTTGCGCAGTATTAGAGAATAATATCGTCGGATCGGAAGCTAAATCAAAAGATGTATGCACGTATTCAATAAGTTCACACCAAACTCACACTTATAAAAGTGGGAATCAACTTGAAACGAAAGTTCGAATAATCATATACAAATAGAGGTTTTAAGACTCAATTGGTTGGAGATTTCTTTTACATTGGTCATATTTTGGGCCCTGGACACTTTTGTCCTATAACTCACACCCCTCATACTAAATGTAGGGTATTTTAGGCAAAGGGGCGGAAGATACTGTCTAAACAAGTTTTGCAAGAACTGTGGACAGTAACACTATTTGCTTCAAGGTTATATACTTAATCGTCAAGAGAACTATGCATCTTGCAAAGATCCGTTGCATTGCAGCCATCCGACGCGGGTGGAGTTTCCTCTAATCAACATCTTCTGCCTTTTACACTTTATTTTCAACTACATAAGTCTCTTTTTGCAATACACATAATCGATACTTGTGTATAGACTTATGGTTAGGTTAATTCAGAGGATATCTCCTATCCAGTGGGTAGTTGTCGTATTCGGGTTCAACTGAGAAATATTAGCTCGAGCTGTTGTGTAATTTAAAACTAGATTTTAATGCGCAAACGCCAATGCCGTTTGCACAATTCTCCCGTTCTATTTACAAATAGAGGGATTATTCTTTATCTTACACAATTGAATATAAACGCAGAGACAAATAGAGAGGAATTAATTGCATATAGTATTGTCTATTATTTACGCGAACACTACACATTTGAAATCTTCTTCTTATCGTATGGTTGATGAACAACCTGGTGTCAGAGTTTTTAAGCCGCCCGTAGGCCTCTGACATGGCTTACATTTGAAATAAAACTATTTTTTTAGTGCTGTAAAGAGCTCGAAACGTTGGGTCTCTTAATAATATGTTTAGAATAACAATACACGCGACTTTAATCCGTAAAATTAGTTATATTTTGAATGAATTTCAGTTTTAGAGGTTTAAATTATGTAAGAGATTTCGGAAAAACTATAAGTGGTTGACATCTTGTATAGTATACAATATACAGTTGTTTTGTTAGTTATTTTGTATTAGAATTTTTGTTCCACATTTCATTAAAAACCTTGAAGAAACAAGTAAAAGCAGACGTGAAATTGGTGTCTAATTTGAGGATAAGCATTTTTCGGGGTTTTATTCAGCATAGAGATAAAACGATTAGACATTATTAGCTTTTGCTATCATTCATTAACTCCGAAAGTATTCTTCCTAATCAAAAAATTTTGATAACAAACCATTTACTTACACTATATAAACAAGAGGTGTCGAATATCTTATCTTGATGTAATAACATGTGAAAATGTTTGCGAAGTCAATACAAATAGATGCAAAATACGTGATAGCCACCAATCAAATCCCCGTTCAACTGCAAGTACTTACCATTGAAGAGGTCAAAATACTCTAAACAGTAATAGTTTTTGCCTGTCTGCCGGCATTGCGGGATAAACTCAATCTACATATCCCAACCTTTGGTCACAAGAATGTACTCGCAACTAATACCAAAACAAGTATTAGCTCGCGATTGGAAACGACATTTTTCCTACCTACTCGATCTGAGTCAGTGTGCACTAGGCTACAGGCTACCGCGGGGTGCCGGCGTCCGCTCATTCAACGGCCTCAGAGCCTACGACCCGCACACACGCGCGCGCACTCACACATCTGTCAAAAGCCAGTTTGACAGTTCGCTATTCGAATATTCCGAATCAGTCGGCCGGTGCACGGCGTCGCGGCACTATCGCTCCGCCGCCATTACGCTCGATCTCCCAACTATCGTGCAGTTTATTAAAAATAAACCGTAAGTGTCCAAGTGATCACTGTGTGAACGTTCTTACGGAGGTTCAAATTTTCGAATTTCGAAACGCGACCGGCCATTCTCGACGAGGAGCGGGGATTTGTGTGTTTTGAAACGGTTTTATGAATGTTTTGAGGTTATGAGAAGTATTCGCGGGGTTTGTTGAGGTGTTTTTTGTAGCAGTGTGACGTCAGCCACTGTGATGTAAATTGCAAAATAATTATCGCCGGTGCTACAGTGTCGAGGCGTTGCACATTTTTGTCTTAAAATATTTAAAAAATAAATAGTTCATCGACGTGGGTTACGTTCTTACGGTTAACGCTCGCGAAGGAATTGGGTTAGTGAAGTTAGCCAAAAGACTTCAACGCAGAGACCTCTCAGAGCACCTTACGAAATAGTTTTCTTAAAAAAAATCTATTTTGAGTTGTCTATGATGACATTTTTACTCTTCTAACTTTTGTTGGATCTATAGTAATAAAATTAGTTTCCGGCTTGCACATTATTAGTAGTAATTTAGCGGTAGACGAGTAAAAATAAACTATGTGGTCATTTAAATGATGTCATATTTCAATGTAACACATCAATATTGAATAAATTATTTATTTACCATTGTTTTTCTGGGAAGAAAAGATTTTTATGAGTCATCTCTCCGTATTTTATAACACTTTTGAGGATATACCAAGCTAAAAATGTGTGATATGTGTAAACTTCACTTTAGGTATTAACGATAACAGACTGACACTCCTTTTGAATAAAATGTTTGCCTTGAAGATTGTCACAAAAACTTGTTAAGTGTCTATTTATACCTACCCAATAGGCAACATTCGTCTAGCATAATATTGCTCACTTCTATTAAAATCAACACTGCGAATGTCTAATGAAAAAAATCTAAAAAAAACAATAAATATTAATTCAGTTTGATTAACGTCAATAAGACACAAAATACATACTGGAACCTATTATTATCAAATCTAGTTAACAACCTTCATTGTATGACTCATTCATTTATATATAATATCACATATTTTAGCTATAACTATGACCGTTCAATTTTTTACTCCATTGACTTGATCAAATTAAAAAAACAAAAAGTTTCCGACGAATTCATAACCTCCATTTTGAAGCCGGTGAAAAAAACGAGGCTTAAAAAAAAAAGAGTTCGAGATTGTATAATATTGGTTTGTCCAATATATCGGAAGGTTATAATTTGACACTTTATAAATGTGATCTATGAAGTCAAGGCTTTTTGATTTATCTGTATACTGTTGATTTGTATAGCAAATTATAACAAAGAAAATGGACGAATAAGTTTTTGAACTTAAGATTGTATCCTTCTTGTTAGTCCTATGTGAGTCCTACGACGTTTTTCTTAAATATGCTACACCAAGAAAAAAAAGTAAAATCAATTCAAATGCATGAAAGAATGCAGTTGATATAAAAAAAAACACGATAAACAACAATATCGATACCTTTTATCAATTTATGGCAGGATCGACGTAATGCTTGTATCGAAGAGATAAGTACGATATGATAATGATTATGATATTTTTTGATTTGGTCAAGGATTGTGACGTCACGTCAGGAATCGAAACACTTTTACAATGTCATTTAAATTCTGAGAGTAATTGGAAAAGAAAGTTTTTATAGCTCACATAACTACTTTTAAAATATATTTATCAGGTATAATATTGATGGAGGCTTTTTTTAAACTCTGCATAAATATTATTTTGGAGTCATTTTTTGTCAAATGTAAATCTCAAGAAAAACTGAATCGATTTTGCTATTTTTTTTTGTTGTATTCGTTTAGCCAAGAGAATGTTATTTTAAAATAAAAAAATAACAAATTTGCGTGAAAAGTTAAAATTTTTAAGTACTGTCGACATGAAGTTCACCGGATATAAGTTGCTTTTGCTTCTCTTTCTATATTCCGATGATTTTTTCCTAACTCATCATATCAAGATGATGGCTTGGAGTAGCATCGTCATCACCGGACTTGCGGGGGAGCGGATGGCTCTCACTCCTCATTTATTCTAAATGTTTACTGGTCTTAGTAACTATTGAATGCATGATGATGAATGATGATGACCAACAGCCATGTAATGTACGATCCACACGCTACCTTTGCCACTAGTTGATTTATTAATTAGACTTTGATTAGTCTGTTCGAGAAATTCTCTTAGTGAAAAAGGAAACCGTACACGCAAAGAATAATATATTCAATTGTCACCACAAAATATACGCCAGTCACGTACTAACTACGGTACGGAGTTACCCTATACACTGTTTGACAGACGACTCGTAATTTGCCATACAAAAGTTCATTTTACAGATTATTATGATGTTTTTAGTCAAAAAATTTCTTGCGGTTTAGTTCTTGTGTTTAATTTTGCGTGCGAATCGAAATGGATTTGAGTACAAGTGAAAATTTATGGAAATTTGTGTAAATCTCCAAATCCACTACAGAGAGCATATCGATCTTTTAGGTGTTAACTAGACGAAAATAGACTTAGACTAATCGTTACTTTGTAGTTATGGCGTATTTAAAGCAAGTATCCAATGAATAGGTTGTTGTGTGGCTTAGTATAACTGACAATATCATACTCTGAACCAACAAGCCAAAAAAATGACGGTATAGACTTAGAAAACACTTGAACATATTATAATACAATATATGCTAGGCTGCAAAGACGTCTAATATTCATTTAGAGAATTGCCAAAAAACCTGGTTATGATAACAATGTTATCGATCGAAATCTCGTCAATTTAGCAGGCAGATTGCCTTGAGTGTATGTTAGAGCTAAGATCATCGTCAGCCCATATACGTCCCCACTGCTGGGGCACGGGCTACCCTAAACTAGGGCGATGAGGCCTTAGTCAACCACGCAAGCCAAGTGCGGATTGATTGACTACACAACCTAAGAATTGCTTCGTAATTGTTCAGGTTTCCTCACGATGTTTTCTTCCACCGTTAAAGCAACGAATAATCGTTCATATGAATTTGATAAAATACCAACTCTTTGCAGACTTAGTAACTTTAGGAAAGGTGACAATATGCACGGTATCATATAATATGATCAAGTATTCCACGCGCACTTGAACTCTCTGTTTTTATTCTTCTTAATAGTGTCGTGGGAAACTTTCGTCGTGGCTCGAACTTTCCTGGCCCGTACGAAGCATGGTAGCGTTTATTGTTGAAGAGGAAAGAGTGGAAATGCTTTGGAAATGTAAATAATTCCATTTTAATCCATGCGTTTGAAGTAGAAAGTAATTGAATTAGGTATTATGGTGTTATAACTGCAAATGTCAATGTCTGGAAAATTATCCAAATTTAGGATGCAATCACTGTTCTAGTTCACAAAATACTACGCCAAATTTCGAATTTTTGGAATGGACAGCTAATCGTTATTATGTGAGTAATATACTAGTTGAAGAACATTTTCTGTTAAGATTAGTCATGTGCTTGTTAGTTCAATAGCATTAGGGCCATTCCATTTAAAGCACCCATGAAGATTGCCAGCATCATAGCTAATATAACTAACGAACAACTGTAGTATTTTGTCTGTCCCCATCGGGGGTTGGCCTTCTCCGTCAACACAAAAGCTATTAAACTCTGTCTTACTTTACATAAATATATAAAAAAGCTTTCCTACTAAAGATGCAATATAGCCAAAACTAACTTTTAACTTTATAAAAGTTAATGAGTTACTTAAAGTCAAGTCAAGATTTACTAGAAAATAATGAATCATGAGTAAGACTGGGAATTACTAATCCTTTGATCCTAATGTCCATCATCAGTCCATATACGTCCCCACTGCCGGGGCACGGGCCTACCTTAAACTAGGGCGATAAGGCCTTAGTCATCCTAATTTCCGAAAATCTCTTAACAAGACCTATGATGTAATCTATTTCGATCCATGACAATGCGTCCATTGCACGCCGATGCATCTATCAGTCCGTCGCACCGTTCTACGAGTTCCGTTACGCAAATTGCATTCTTTGCAGTTCTCGTCTAAGCTCATCCTGACTTGAAGACGATTAGTTAATTACGTCACGTGTTGGATATAGTTGTAGTGCGGGTGTGTAGTACTCGTAGTATAAATAAATATTGCACACAACATCACATACATTGATCTGATCCCGTGGTAAGTAGCTTAAGCACTTGTGTTACGGATATCTATAATCAATAGTAGACTCACAAATATACCAAAATATATTTAATAACACACCCAGACACGGAACAAACGCCGATGATCGCCACACAAATATTTGTCCCGGGTGGGAATCGAACTCACAACTCTTGGAACCGTTGTCAATGAACCTGGGTCACTAACTACTGTTCCACCGAGCCAGTAAAACTTGAAAAAACAAAATTTACAAAGTATGGATGTTCAGTTTGGTAACGGAGATTCAACGTTATTCAGACGACATTGCTATGATTTTGCTGACAAAAAAATAACATGTACTATACAAACAACAGCACGACAGCATTTACTTGTAAAATACTGGCAAAATAAATAAACATACGGTTTAGTCTTGCTGCTCTCTGACTTAGTTACTTGCTTATATCTTACGCGTTAAATTTGTGAGATGTTATCTAATAAATTGGCATTTTATTCAGACAGATATTCCTTATTTCCTATCCGTATACCGTATTATTTTCTTAGCGCTTGTGATTTCTAGAATTTATCTGAAATACGAATAATTAATATAGCATTGTTCAGTACCTTGTTCCTTAACATATCATTACTTATAAGTAGTCCTGATCTCGTCAATTTTAAAAAGTCGTTGGCCTAAATTAAGAATCGACTATTTAAAATAAGCTTCTCAATGATGTCATTATCACGATTCGATTCGCTTATCGATACGCAATATCTACTAATTGCATATTTTAAATGCGTTACAGTTTTTGTGTTCTACAATAAAATAATTACATGTTCGATATATGGCGGTCATCGTAATGAGATCTCGATCAAAAACAACAATACGACATTGTTTAACACTAAAACATCGTGAGGAAAGCAGCACACCTGAGTATTTTTTCAACGGTGTGTGAAGCCATGTCAGAGGCCTACGGGCGGTTTAAAAACTCTGACACCACGTTGTTCATCAACCATACGATAAGAAGAAGAGAATACTAAAACACAATGATATTTTAATAAACAAGAGGCAGATTTATGTTATTAAACCGATAAATTAAACACAAATCTGTCCTAATTAGGGTACCTTGTGATATAGCTATCTCTTTCGTTTGCGTGCTTTTTCAAATCTTTTGTTTCATATGACAGTAAAGTGTTAAAAATTTGCAGGGCATAGATTTAAACGGATATTATTATGGAGGTAACATATCTATACTAATATTATAAAGCTGAAGAGTTTGTTTGTTTGTTTGTAGGAACTACAGGTTCGAATTGAAAAAATCTTTTTGTGTTGTATAGACCATTTATCGAGGCTTTAGGCTATATAAAATCACGCTGCGACCAATAGGAGCAAAGATACAATGGAAAATGTGTAAAAAACGAGGGAAACGCGAACGAAGTCGCTGGCACAGCTAGTTATCTATAGTTTGAAATATTATTGCCAAAGCACTAGACTATAAACACATTATTGACATTCTCTCGCGCAATTGAGTTCGAAGCAATCAGCAAATATAACGATAGGCTAAACGGTATCGATTGTATATCGAATAGTGACGAGTCAGTCGATTTCGGTTTTTGATTATCATCGATTTACCGGCGCTATGAAAGAATAGTTGCTACGCCTTTGCTTTAAATAAAAAATGTATTGTTTGAAATTTGCAGCACATTTCGTTTACGTAAACTATAATAAACGTTTAAGTTATCAAAACGCCTTTGTTTTGATTTCATATTTGTCAATTTATTAAATAAAACACTGAAAAGTAAGGCATCCAAAAAGCTTTAACTTGAGATCGAAATAATGTAACGGAATAATATTTTACTCTCAATTTGAGTTAGTGACTCAACTAGAAAAAATAATAATGTCATATTTCCTTGGGTACGTGGCACCCAATTCCCATTATATTTTGGTAAGCTCCTTAAGAATTAATGGGAATCTTATTATACGACCCAACATATTACTGAATAGTGAGATTATAGATTAATCCCTGACTATTTTTAAACCACTTACTTCGATGACTCGGCGGTCTAAAATGTATATAGGCCACGATCCTTCTATAATGTTCCTTGTCCAATTTGAAATTTATATAATTAATAGTGTATTGTTTTATGGTCTCTGCCTACCCCTCTGGGAAAAAGGCGTGATTGTATGTATGTATGTATGTATGTATTGTTTTATTATTAAGTAAGAACAATATTTTGAGCCTAGCATGTATTCATTGGCGACTAAATAGTGTACCTATTGCGTTTGTTGTTGAGTTATAGTTGTTACAGCGACTTCGTCCGCGTTTTCCCCGTTTTTAAACATTTTCTATTGTTTCTTTGCTCCTATTGGTTGCAGCGCGATTTTATATAAAGCCTAACGCCTTACTCGATAAATGGTCTATCCAACACAACAATACTTTTTCAATTCGAACCAGTAGTTCCTGAGATTTGCGCGTTCAAACAAACAAACAGTATCTTCAGCTTTATAATATTGGTATAGATTTAATTGGCCACGTTGAAAATAAATAACCTGTTTAATATATTTATCTTTCAAATATTTATTAGTAACTATTCAAAATAATTAGTTTTCAAACGACCCAATTACAGTGATTCCCGGTAAAGACACAAATACCCACCGGCTTATCGGTTCCTACCGATAATTCCGGGATTTACCGGTATCCGGCGAATACCGATGAACTTGTGATTTGATAGTGCAGTCATTGAAGCGTAAAAAACGGTCAAACCTCCGAATTTTTTTACTGTGTACCGATTTGCATGATTTTTTTTTATTTAGGCTCATATTACCCTTAACTTCAAAAGTGAAAATGATCTGAACCCCGCCAATTATTTTTAAAGGGTAAAAACGAACCCTTAATGAAAAATTTACATTGAGCCATTTTATCGCTAGAAAACATGTCTAATAATAAGTGGCAAAATTGTAAAGTGTTTTCTAACACAATTACCTCATATTAAAATAATTTTCAACCCCTTGAATAAGATATTCAACCCTTGCAAACAACCCTTAAATTGAAAATCACAACGAAATACTTTGGTATGACATAAAAAGATGTAAGTATAGAGTAAGTAATATTTTATATTCTCTATAATAATTATGACACTTTAAGCCCCTTTCAACCCATGTAACTATCCCTTAAAACCTTAAAAACGACCCCTTGTAACATTGAAAAATCTTTGTATGAAAAAATTTAAACCACCTAAGATAAATGATTGAAATTTTGCATGCAGGTACTCTAATGAACGTAAAGCTTATTTGCAACGCGATATTGCAAAATTCATACGAGAACAGGAGTTATTGGGAAAATACTTTTGGATGTAAAATCCTATAGTTCACGCGAATAAAGTCGCAGGCACAGCTAGTAATATATATTTATACATATAACAGTAGTTTTGGGTCTCTATGATACTATATATACTGCTTACTTTCACGTTGCTCCAAATATTCACACCCCGAAAATGTTCAGTAGAAAAAGAAAACTGAGTAGAAAAATATATGATACGTTTTTGGACTATAACTCCTTAAATTTTTTTGCTATCACAGTTTGTAAATTACCATTGTAAAGGTAATTAAGAGATCTACAACGTCCTGTATTGCAATATGTAGTAAAAAACACTTAACACAAACTGGGAAGGGTTAAAGGGCTTAATGGAGGCTGTGATTGCGCTGCCACGCGCTCTTTAAACAATCATATCTCAGTCAATTTTTGTTCGACAGAAAAAACAAAAAAACCAAATTGTTTGTTAGAAAAATACCTATTTTTTTTATATCTGCACTTTATATGTATCTATCGTAATTTTTGAGATATTATGAAAGAAAGGTGGGATTTTTAAAAAATTCAAAAATTTATTATTTTCTTTATCGAGGCGTTTTTGAACAATATGAGTCCTGAAGCATCCAAACTGATACAATCTAACAAACTTTTTGTAATAAAGATAATTCTAGACGGAATACGATTAATTTTAATTTGGGTGGAAATGACACTTATGAAACCCATTGATTTCGGAGAAAAAATCTTAGATGCTCAGCTTATTTGCGATACAGCTCACTTATTTTAGGTGCAAAAGACTTTAAATAGTATTCATTTTAAAGCTTATTTTATGGACTACGAAACCCTTATTTATTAGAACGCATAAAATGGATTTCTTCGCCGCTAGATGGCATTGACCACGTCGATAAAAGTTCAGATAAAGTGAAAAACGACTTTGATATTTAATATCTTGCTTAATGTTGCACTTACAATACTTTATAAATATCCAAATCGTTCATTTTTTTACCAGCTCCAATTTTGATTCTTGGAAAATTTTTGATAGATCGTATATTTTTGGAGATATTTGCTAAAAACTGATGAAAAACGTGCAAAAATTGCGAATTTTCAATGGCAAATTACTTGAAAATTATTGGATTTTTCGAAAAACTTTTACAATAAATTTTGCTTAAAATTATGTCTTCTATCGATATCTGAGGTTATTTAAAAAAAAAACCATCCACCGCCGAGAAGGGTCAGCACCTACCCCCAGGGTGGTTGCGGGGTCCAAATCATTTTCACTTTTGATATTAAGGGTAATATGGACCTAAATCCAAAATTTCATGCAAATCGGATCACAGTAAAAAAATTCGGACCTAAAATGCTTCAATGACTCCACTATGATGTCTGTTTACGTTTAAGACTTTCTTAGCCCCAAGCTAAGCCAGCAAAAGAAGGTAAAGGTGAAAGGTGTCTGAAAAACCGGTTCGAATCTCAACCTTATTGCGTTGTAATAAGAACCAAAATACACAGAGGTTATCTTGAGTATCAACACTTATGTTTAAGCTATAGAATTCCATTTGTATAGATGAGAATGAATGATTTAAACTAGATTGATTAGAAGGTGGTCAAGCGTGAGTCGGATTCGCGACTTAGGGGCCCGGAAATGTCCGCTTATTCAACACCATACTCGATTTTTTTTTATTTATTTTTTTTTAATTAAAAAAAAATCGAGTATGTTGTTGAATAAGCGGTAAAGACCTTCCGTCTTGACGAATTTCGTAAATTTTGAGTTAATGGAAGTTTAACCCTATAGATTCCTCTAAATGTATCAAGATTCAAATGGCCGTATCTTTAGATTGCTTTATGTTAGACTTAGAACCTTGACTTTTTTATCCCTAAAAAAGTGCTAATGAGATGTTAGGAGGTGTGCAATTTGTATGACTGATCGTCTGGTTAGTTTTAGCAATGATAGACGTGAGTGCGTCAACCGATTGACTTTATTGGCACTTAAACTGGATATTGGACACATTCTTAAGTATTTGCAAGCTGCTTGAACACGACCTGTGAGAACGTTAATGTGTGTCAAATCTTGGATGCTCTAATTAATGTAACTCATCGTCGATCACGAGCCAGTTCGCTCGCGACCACGATTGGTGTAACCCAGTCGAAACGTCGGGCAGTAAGTAGCTATGTAATTTGCTACTCCTAATATCGCGTGTAGACCCATAAAGACTAATTTTAATGTAACTCAATTATAAGACATTGAGAATTGAGTTTGATACATCTAGACACGCGGTAGCGTGTCAAGCCAAGGTTCAAGAAACAGAACTGGCGAGCCGCACCGTGTGTAATATTACACGAACCATTTGGAACCACTTTTGAACCCCTCATAAATCAAAAACTATTTCACATAAACGTATCAAATTTGGCTCATATATTGTGACTTGCGAGATAAATATGTGTTCTAAATTTCATAAGCTTATCTCAAACAGTTATTTAGATATTACTGTCCAAAAATCCTCATTTTTATCATTGACTGACTGACAGATCAAAATTCTAACCCAGTTCCAAATGACCTAGAGAGTTAAAATTTGGTATGCAGATAGGTAATTACATGAATACAAAGGAAAAAATAAGAAAATGGAATTTTTTAATAATTAGGTTAGGTTCTATTATGAACGCTTAACATAAATACCTAATTAGTGCCTAATAACGCCTATATACCGGGAAGGCAGAGCACTAAGTATATATTTAGGTATACTTACTTATTTGCAATTAAGAGTAGGTACATATAGTCGGTTTTCATATTTATTACTTAGGGTAGGTACCTACATAAAGTCTAGTTTTAGTTTTGAATTTGTCCTTTTCAAAGGACCCACGGCGTTACGATGATATATACTTTTCTACAAAAAGTAATGATATCCAATCAAAAACATAAATGTGAAATGAGAGCCAAGTTCAATATTGCCTTGGTTGTTGACTTCAGCGACAAAAGAAGTGAGATCTAAATGGGTGCCAAGTTCAATGGTCAACCCAGAAATTTATTTATAAGTAACACTATAACATACCTATCATATCTTCTTATAACATAAGATAAAGTATGGTGGTAGCCTATGAAGGTCTGTCTTGGCTAGTTTTCATATATGAATTATAGCCGTCGCAAGTTCTAAGCCTACAAGTATTTGTCGGTTTTTATTTTATAATTCCGAAAATTTGGATTGTTGGTAGAAACTAGCAAGCGAACATGATAATACGTTGGTAGGTTTATAGAAACTAGCCAAGACAGACCTTCATAGGCTACCACCATACATTATCTTATGTTATAAGAAGATATGATAGGTATGTTATAGTGTTAGTTATAAATAAATTTCTGGGTTGACCATTGAACTTGGCACCCATTTAGATCTCACTTCTTTTGTCGCTGAAGTCAACAACCAAGGCAATATTGAACTTGGCTCTCATTTCACATTTATGTTTTTGATTGGATATATGTATCTTGATAACGGTTGTTTTCTAAAGAGCGATTTAGTGGTGAGAGCCGTCCGCTCCCCGCAAGTCCGGTGATGATGACAAGGCTACTCCAAGCCATCATCGTACTTAGTCAGCAAAAAAGAGCGGTCAATATTTTAGGATATAAAATAGATTTGTATCATACATAAAATAGTTTTGTTTGATTGCTTAAAGTACTTACTTTGATATATCTACCAGATCTGGTGCTTTTTATTGTAAATTCTTGAGGAAAGAAGTTTAGAAAATTGTTTATGAATTGCCCGTAATGACATCACCCAGAATAGTTGGATGATGAATCTTAACGAAAGCTGATTGTCGATTTCCTTCTATTAATTACCATTTGTAACGATTACAATTTAACAATCTTTTTCTAATGTATAAGCTTAGGCTGTTGTTTCACCGCTAGCGATAAGCAAGAAGCTATTTGAGCTAGAAACCAGTTGACAAACTTCTGAAAGTGTGTGTGAAGTTAAAAAATAAGTGTACTACATCGTATAAATTGTTTTGATTTCGAGATTAAACTGCTAATAATTAGTTAACTGAACCATATAAAGCGTTTATATGAAACAATAAACATTATAAATTAATGATGATTTTGGACTTTATGTCAAGTAATTGAGATCCAAATTATGATGATATATCTACCACTAGTCCACTACTCGGATAAGGGTTCAAACGATAAAATGGCTGGTAGCCAATACTTTCCTCTTTGGTTTGACGATTGCCTTATTCGTGACTGATCTATCAATAAAAGTAACGTTTGAAAACCACCGGCAATTTTAATTGTACCAGAATTCCACTTCATTTGCCGGTGTCCGGAATTTGCCGCGTCAAAATGTTGGCTCTCTTAGACATAGGTTGGTTCCACAGTGCATTGTAACAGTGAAGAATTTTCCATACTTTATACATTTTAAACCATCTTATATTACCTTGACTAGGAAAAGGGAACACAATAAAAACAAAACAGTCATTAATATCGATGTCAAATTTTGAAATTCATATGTACCATCATTCGACGCTTTAACGGTGAAGGAAAACATCGTGAGGAAACCTGCACACCAAAGAAGAAATTCTAAGGTTGTGTAGTCGACCAACCCGCACTTGGAGCTGGATGCGAGTGGCCGAGGATTGAGAGAAGTGGCGTGCATTTGGAGAGGCCTATGTCCAGCAGTGGACAAAAATGGGCTGATGATGAATGATGATGATATTACCTTGACTAGGAAAAGGGAACACAATAAAAACAAGACAGTCATTAATATCGATGTCAAATATAAAAGTGTCTGAGCAGTTAGTTCGCTAAACGGTCATGCAAATAATTTCACTACCTTTTCTTACCGTTTGGTAAACCTATTTTAGATGTCTAGATGGCACTTGTCACACAATGATTTATTTGACAGCTGTCAAATAAGATTAAACTACTACATAGGTATACGGAGACCTATTTGTGTCAATCAGGATTATAATAATAAATCTCGTATGTATTTCGATCTCATGCAAGGATTTGATCGGTGGCTGTTTTTTCTAATTATATGATGTACGGAACTTAATCATAATCTTTGAGAATGCAGTTGATCAAAACATCAGATTTGGACTCTTGAGAGAAACTATCTGAAGTAACAAAATAAATTATTATGAAATATGCTGTAAAATTGCAAAGAAACCATTGTTAAATGTTTAATTAGACATTGAACGAAAAACTAAAATTATTGCTCTTGTCTGTAAGTAGAATAACATTGGTATCGACTGACAGATTCTAATTATTATTTTGATGTCTAAGTGTTCTTGTACAAGCAAATCTCAGACAATCAATCCAAAATCAATGAAAAATTTCAACGTAGTCTGCTTAAGAGGGTAAAAAAAAGCTTTGGCCATTTTTAACTGAATTATAGTATAAATATTCTTGAATTTTTTAAATTTTCTTTTTATATTTTTTATGCACGTGGCGAGTGTCCTAGGGAGGTAGGGAGGTAGGGAGTACTCCTGCTTTCTGTGTTTTTTATTCACGTTGCAAGCAAAGTTTCTTACCGTGTAACTTCTTCCTTTGATGCCTTTGACAGCTTTCTTGCTGCAGTTCCCCACACTGTGGCAGTCCTAGTCGCAAGTACCCAGTCCCGTTAGGACCGGTCCGGGTACCCGCATGCCATGCATTGTTTAGTTGTGATCGATTACCTTTGTTTACTGTTTTTAATTTGTCTGTGGATGAGTAAGCCCCTGATGGCCGTAAACAGAAACAGTGGTTAGATGTTTGAGCGCTGATTTTCCGATAGAAAAGGTTCCAAATTAAAAGGCTCAATAAAATTTTGGTTATAAGTGGCGCTTGTATTGTCAAATACTTAATTGTCCTTTATTTTATTGGTCCAGTATTAAGCTGTAAAATTAAAAAATTAAATACAGTGTTAACATATTTAAATAAAAACTTGTTTCCTAAAAATACTTTATTTATTACAACTGTCAAAGAAGTTGAACTGGTGAACTAAGATCATGTCTTCTTTAATGTACGATTTCGATCAAAATATTCTTCTAAAGTTGACACCTAAAAGCACCTTTTAATCCGGTGACCACCACTTCAGCTCTATCACATTCCATTAGCAGAAATTGTCTATGCCCTACAACCACAACTCTAGATTTATCGCCTCTGTCCAGGCACTTTATGGCTTGTAAATTGAATCGAATAGTTTGTTTTGAGAAAGTTCCACTTTCGTTGTTTTCTCTCGCCGCCATCGCTGTGTCTGCCACCCTGTCATATTTCCCGGTTTTAGCATGAACATTTCTAGTACCGTTCTTGTGGGTTCCACTCTATGGATTTTTATGGATTTGCCTTAAGAAACTTTTCGTTATTTGCAAATTCTTGGTCACCTCTTTCCTGGTCATTGCTCTAAGAGCAATAAGTATAGCTTTCAAATCGGTTCAATTTAAAAGCTGAGATGCCACAGCTAGTCTCAAATTGCGGTCAAATTTATGAGTCCTCTTTTTTGCGTCAGGATGTTCAAGATAGAATAGATAACATTGACTAAAAATAGAAACAATTGGTCAGTTTTATGAAATGTTTCCTCTTCTTTCTAAAAGAAATAATATTGTCTGATTAGCTCGAATAAGACTCCATAGCCGAATAAGAAATTTATTTGGAACACTTGCTCAAATAAGAAAACTGAATTAATATCTTCTCGTCTTACAACATATAAATAGAAATGATGGCACCTGTCATGATATCATCGTAATAGACTCAAAATCGTTTCGGTCGACTGTTGAGTCAAATAGTATCAATTGGGTTATATTGGCATTTCGCACGATATTTCAATTGGTGAGTATTTGTCTAGGGTTGCGCCAAACGTTAAATTAAAGTAGTTATAAGTTTAATACCCTAGCGATGTTAGTTAAAATGCCTGTTCTTTTTCAAAAAGCACCTAATATCCATTTTAACAAATTTCATTAATTCCGTAGTTTTGGTGCAAAAGCGCCAGACGAATACACAAGAGTAACCAGATATCATTAAATCGGTTCATTATTCTTTGCGTGAAATCGCAACAGATAGAGACTGAGTTGCTATTGCAATTAAAATATTGCTAAGATGTTTAACGAAAAGCAAAGGTCATAAAATACTACCCTGACTTACAGCAAAACAAAAGCGACCACTATTGAATTCGAAGGCAATTTTTGTAACATCCAGCCCTACATAAGCTCCATGCATACGGGATTCCGAGATGGTATTAATGATTTCACGGTTCTAGTCATCCTAACGGTCACCGATCACAAATTAGACTGAGCGGTTCTGAAACACGCACAATGGCCAATTCGCCTTGTGAAAAATTAGTTTTCGCACGATTTTTGGGGTACTCTATAATTTTTTCATACTTTGGAGATAGTGTGTTCAAGTTCAGACCAGTACGCTGCGATATTGTAGATGATGTTGAAATAGACTACGAATATAATTGTAAAACGAATTTATCAATTTTTTTTCAAATTTATTTTCAAATAAGTAGTACATATTATTATTGTTACGATTATATTCGCTAGTACAGTGGTCAATGCATGGTTAACTGTAACATATGTAATTGATAAATAACTACACTATATCGATAAACGATTTCTTATGAATTCCCCTCCGTTTAAACGTAAGTCCTAATAATTTTATTTATTTCGGATATTAGGTTGAACTAGTGACCCGCCCTCCCTTCGATTCGTGTATTTTATACATACATACATACATAAAATCACGCCTTTTTCCCAGAGGGGTAGGCAGAGATCACATACATCATTATATTATACATCATTGTTAATATAAAACCTTCCTCCTTAATCACGCGGAAAGCGACTTTGCTTTATACTAAGTAGTGAAGATGATTCTTATACCAGAAACTACCATTTAAACTATAAGGAACTTACCATTCTACCATCTAACGATCTAGTAAAAATTCTTTCTCAAAATACGTCTAGATTTGAATGCATCAACTGAGATAACATAATTTTCGTTCTCCGAAATTGATATGGGAACGACTTTTATATTTCGCTACAAAATCAAGATTCTGGTTCTTTTTTTTCGAGACAGGTTTCTTTGTTTTATTGCGTCTTGTTAGAAAATTGAGTTGATTAATGCTCCTTGCTTGATTAAAAATGTGGATGACTTTGAACCTTGAGAACTTTTTAGACGACAGAACTTATATAGTCGCCCTCGTTTTGCTTATAGTGAATTTTACTTAAAAACCTTCCTCCTGAAATCCTCTATCAATTGAAAAAGCCGCATCAGATTCTGTTGCGTAGTTTTAAAGATTTAAGCATACAAGGACAGAGAGACGACTTTGTTTAATACTATGTAGTGATAATGCGGATTGCTTATAAAATATTTAATGAAGGTAGCAAAAACTTTGTTACTTAAAGACCGATCGATTTTATAATAACCCACGTGTTACCTCTTCATTATGCTTAAACAAGTTATATCAAGTTACGAGATGCTTATGGCCAGTTACATATTTCCCATAATGTTTATAACTTGACACTGAAAAAAACTGGTCCATCTCTTTAAATATGCATAAGACATCTACTTTGTCGGACCAACCAGTTTATTATTCAATTTAATACTTTCGTGATAATATCGTCTATTGATAAACTAGTATGGCGAAGTAACGCGGTAGAAAAGGGGAAAAATGTGTAATCTATGGTACTGGTGGATACTGTAGTATACTTACTGTAATCAGTAGGCATTACCTACTGATTACAGTAAAATAGAACCTGTCTAACTTCTGATTTAAATGAAATTCAATAGGTTCTCCCGTTTATTAGACGCTTGAACGGTGAAGGAAAAACATTTTGAGGAAACCTGCACACCAACGAAGAAATTCTTAGCCTGCGTCTCTTGGCCTGCGTGGTTGACTAAGGCCTTGTCGTCCTAGTTTAGGGTAGGCCCGTGCCCCAGCAGTGGGGACGTTGGGCTGATGATGATGATAACCTTACAAACGAATACAACTGTCACCTTTGCATACGTAATTGTTTGAAATACCCGCTCATAGTATGTTACAACAAACGGAATGAATAATAAATCCACTCATAATAGTGTTTGACTTTAAGTGACTCATGCGAATACTTCTGCCATTACCCATTTATAGTTAAATTATGCAAATTCAATAAGATATGTAAGTACTTGTATTTGGTATAAAGTGTTAATCACAAGGCGGCAATGTCAAATTTTAGTTTTAGCTTATATTGCTTTTTTGTTGAAATTTTCAAAAATGCCTTATTAATTTGATACTTGCGTAGATTGACTCTTAAAAGTCCCCTCTATTTTCTTTCATCGCTTAACTTGACTACGAAACGTTTTCTCACGAAAGGTTTCTTTATCTAAAAAGTACTTAAATTGGTTGAAAATAATAAAAAAAATGAGTTTTTATGGGTCTACACGCGATATTAGGAGTAGCAAAAACATAGCTACTTTTACCACTAGATTTAGTGTAATGGAACGCTAAAATCTAAAATCTTAAATAATAAAAACAATAAATAGATACATAGTGATACTAGTTTAGTGAAATAAGCAAAATAATGTCATTATTTTCGATGTAGAAATATTAATTACTCAGGTTACCCCAATTACCCGAAATCTAACCTTAAGCAACGGTGTCACTAACAATAATTGTTTCATATTATCCCAAGTGACGTTACACGTATAATAATTACCTAAAAACGCAACACAAAGGTCCCCCTAATATTGGGCCTTGCAATTATTCCGTGGTCTGACGAAACAAACTGTCTCACACGACCCTATTCGGTGGAATCGGCTAAAACGAACAATGCGATGAGGAGTGCGGTGTCATTGGGCGACCTTAGATTGGTGCGCGGGCGCAGTGATGGCGTATTATAAATAAATAAATAAATATTTCACAACATCACATACATTGATCTGATCCCGTGGTAAGTAGCTTAAGCACTTGTGTTACGGGTATCAGAATCAACAGTGGATACACAAATATACTTAAAGATATTTCATAATACACCCAGACACGGAACAAACACCGATGTTCGTCACACAAATATTTGTCCCGAGTGGGAATCGAACCCACGACTCTTGGAACCGTAGGTAGTAAACCTGGGTCACTAGCCACTGTTCCACCGAGCCAGTCACGTTTTCACTATGAAGCTAACATAGAATGCAACCATTAATGTGAAAACCCGAACGAAAAGCGAAATATAGCTTGTTTGAAAACTTTTGAGTTAAAAACCAAAAAAAAATTGGGTTATTATGTTTTTCTTAATCTTTTGTTTTTCCTGACTGACATACGATGATGGCTTGGAGTAGCCTCGTCATCATCGGTCTTGCGGAGGAGCGGATGGCTCTCACTTTCTTAATCAGCTCAATCTCACTGTAACAATGACACAATATCGAACGTTACATATAAAGGTAATTAATTATTTAAAACTTATTTTGACCAATTAGGATTAATTATATGATAAGGAGGTCCTAATGCATTTTTTTAAAAACATGATTCGCGGTTTAGTCACTGTATTGCGTATGATTAATAAATACTACACGCTGTTCGGGGAATCCCCCAAACCTTTACCAACTCGCCCCTTATCTTGGCAACAAGCCGTCTTATCTATACAATTCGATAGGTTTTTAACGTACGTAAGTTTTCGATAGCTAACTCATGGTAGAGACTTAACAAACAGACACTTAAATTTTATTTAGTTGTATAGATTGTGGTTCTAAAGTCACAATCAAAAGACATCACATAAAACAATTCGATAGGTTTTTAACGTACGTAAGTTTTCGATAGCTAACTGATGGTAGAGTTGCTGGCCCCGCGCTCACACGCGCCCCGTCCCTTGCATTATCCGGCGTTCCCACGAACGAGGGTATTTTGACGAAGGTCAAGCGACCTTGGTGTTCTGAGTTCAGCGGAGCCCAGCGGTCGCAAACCTGTTGCCACGTGTTGTTATTTACTTGTGAACCCCAGCATGGTTAAGTATCAATGGTTTTGATTGGGCGCTTTAGGTCTCTCTTGGTCCTTTGCGGCAAGCGGTCTCTATAACTCACATGAGTTATAGAGACCAGGTACATTTTTTTTATGAGATTTATATTTTTCTAAATATTTGTCTTTATGGGTCTACACGCGTTATTAGGAGTAGCAAATACACCTGGGTTACACCAATCTTGTTCGCTCGCGACCGAAACGTCGGGCAGTAAGTAGCTATGTATTTGCTACTCCTAATAACGCGTGTAGACCCATAAAGACTAATATTAAGTGTAATGGAGCGCGAAAGTCTAAAATCAGATTTATATTTTTGTTCCGTGTCTGGTTGTGTTATTCATCTATTTAACTATATTTGTGTATAACGCTGATATTTCTCATATATCAGTAAAACAAGTGCTCCAGAAACTTACCTCAGAATCAGTCTAATGTTGTGTGATCCACATTATTTATTCTCAATATTTCAAAGTTCTTTTTTCATGTGGTACAACAATTTTACAGGACAGCAATTTTATTTTATTATTCAGTGTTATTGACATCATAATGGAATCTAGTTATATCCGAGAGCTGAATAGGAAACATGTTTCGTATCAATCGGAAACATCTAGAAACTAAAAGGCGATACAATTATAGAGCTGTTAGTTTGTTCGTACATCGAGATAGAAGTAGACCGTCTAGTCTTAGAGATAACATCGTTTACACTTCATTTAAAATGGTCTATTTCATTTGCAACAAAGTAAGAAAGCGGCTTTATTCGATTAGAGATCTGATTTGGAAAATTGCTTTTCTTAACACGTTGTTCTGTTTAAACAATTTAATAGGCTCTATTGAAGCGCTAGTCCTCAATAAACACTATTAAATTGTTTTTCTGTTTTGTCGCATATATTGTACCTTATAAAATTCACTATTTATTAGTGAAAATCCTGTCAAAATTGGTCCAGCCGTTTTTGAGATTAGCGGGAACAAACTTAACAACTTATTAGTGAAAATGTCGTCAAAATTGGTCCAGACGTTTTTGGGATTAGCGGTAACAAACAGACAGACAGTAAAAAGTCGTTGATGAAATATTACAAACACTTAAATTATATTTAGTTGTATGTATTTGGGGCTCTAATGTCAATCAAAAGACATCACATACGTTCATGTGATCCTGAAATACAAATTCAAATATTTATCACGAACCGGGAATCGAATTAGCGACCCCTCCTGAAGACGATGTATTTTCTCGGTAATCATAATTTCATATTATAGGTACTTATTTCGACCTTGGTACACTCCAATACCTCGTAAGTAGGTCTTCTCAATGCATTGGTGACTTCATACAGCTAATAAAGACAATAGTGCTAACAAAAGAACAAAATAATGTGTGTTTGTATGTAATAAATTCAATTATCAACACTCCATTTGGTGTATTGTGGCTTGTGGCACAATACAAGTTTATTTGTGTGACAGCAAATATTGTGTGGATGAAAACGAAACTGAATTTTGGCATTGAATACAGACATCCGTTTAAAATCGTTTGAATTAGCTGGAGTGTTGTCATTGGTAGTGACACAGTGATCCGACGTACCTACTTGTTTCTTCTTTATTCGAGTGAGGGTATTCGCTTATGAGAAGTTTCCTAGATAGCAATACGTATGCGTGAGGTCCTACTGCAGCATGATTGGTTATTTTTGACGTGACATTGAGAGCCATCCGCTCCCCCGTAAGTCTGGTGATGATGTCGAGGCTACTCCAAGCCATCATCGTGTATCAGTTAGGAAGAAAAACAGATAAATATGTCAATATTCACCCATCACAAAGCAGTTAGATCTACGTCTTGCATCTAGTGAATTTCACAAAACTGAAAACTCTCATTCTGTTATTAGCAATTCTTAATTGTTGACATAATTTGCTTTGATTAATTCGTGTGAGCTGGCTAAAAGGCCTTCTTTGGAAACCTACCAAAGAGTAAGGCCAAATTGAAGTCTTAACTCTCATCTCGCCCCATTACTCGGGCTCTTACCTACCCCATATAAAAGGGTGTAATACTAAGTATGATCCGTAGGTATACGTATATTTGTGGATAAGGGGCAAAAATAAAATAAAATCTCCGAATTAATTTCATTCATTCAAGTAAATCCTTCTATTTACGGAGATCTCGCAGTCGTATCGTTTCAATTTCTTAACTTTGTAATTAAAGTCATGTAGTTTAGCTTAAGTTAAGTATACATGCAGAATTCCTTTTTCTAATCCTAAAAGAAAACAACTCTATTCTTCTAACCGCTATTCTGTGGCGGTTTCTTCTTTCCACGTGAAGATAAATGATTACGATAAAAATAACCAAAACCGGCTTGCCCCGACCACATCTAGCGACGCTAATGTGCGATATTATTTATTATTTTTATTTAGACCGTTTTTCTCAGAAATTCCTCGTTAGATTACATTTGGAGGCTTTAGTTTTTGCTCATAAAAAAATAAAAAGCGACCTTTGTTTCCAGAGGTTACAGATAAATGGTTTTATTGCCATATACTTCGTATGATAGAAAGACGTAGTGTAGTAAAGTAGTAGTACAATAATCGTGTACTGTGTGAGGTTGTTCGGGTTGTTATAATCGCCAGCAAAATGTATTTTATAGGGTGCTTTAGGCCTAGGGGTGAGAGCCATCCGCTCCCCCGCAAGTCCGGTGATGATGACGTGGCTCCTCTAAGCCATCGTCGTAGTCAGGCAGGGAAAATAAATTAGCTGGGTTTAAGACTAAGTTAAGAGATCCAATATAATCATTTTTTTTTTAAAAAACTTACGTATGGTTTGTTATAACTGATTTTTAAAGTACCTAACATTTTACATAATGCATTCCAAAATGCATGTGCAACTTTGCTCATTACTTAAATTTAAGTAATTTGATAAAATTGTTACATTTTTTAAATTAATTGATCATCTTATGAAGTGATTAAATAATGATTAAGGAAATGTATTTAGGTAATCACGATTACCGCTACTATATTAAAATCACTTTAGACAAACAAATATATACTTAATAAATAAATTTAAATTGAATAAATAATTGACAGAGAAACGGTACAAAAAAAGCTGATGATTAAACTTATCTACCCAATTTTATCCTAGTAAGTTTTATTTTTTAATTAGTGATGTAATTTGGTTAGCAAACCATGTGTAGGATAGAAGATAAATTTATTATAATAAGCCTAATATATTTAATTACTTAAATGCGATCGTTACGTATTTCGCACTAATTCTGACTAGGTTTAAATCTTAGTCAATTCTTTATAATTTATAAGTCATTATTATGTAAATCATTTACTCAGAGTCTTAGACGGACGTACTGATATTTGCGAGTAGTAAGTTATGTTTTATTTCTTTACAAAAACCTTCATCACAGTAGCCTAACTCCGATCCGTTTGAACGTAACTTGGAAGATTAGGTTAAAGTAAAAAGTTTCACAGACAACAGTTCGCAACGCCGGAGCATAGACAAAATTAACTTTTTTCGTACAAGGTCATCGGCCAAATTACCGAAATCCTCGCTCTCGTGACCGGCCGGCCGCCATTACCTCCGCAGAACTTAACACATGACTCATTATTTACTTCAGAGGCAATTTAGACCTCGAGAATTACAAGTAAATCATCATATTCCTTTATCTCCGCAGGTCCTACAACGTTTAGTTTACACAGATGACAACGAACATAGACAATACCGGACAGTGTGTTGAAACGAAACGAATTTAAAATTTTTAAAAGAGTAACCCAAACATTCCAAATTCAAACTAACGTATTTTTTAACAAGTTGCCATATTAACATTAAAGCTTTTAAATAAAAAAAAACTCGATAAGGCGCCAGACATTCAAGTGAGTAATCGCAAATAAATTAAGTGGATAAAAAAATTGTGTCAAGAGCAATACTGTGTCAAGGGGTACACAACTTTCCTTTTGTAGAATACCGGCTCGATGACATCGGACGGAATAAAGTTGTGGTGAATCGTTTATAACCGACCGGGGTTGTGGATAGATTTTGGCGGATCTCTTCACAATTGTCCCTCGGTCCGGAACGCGTGTGTGAAGGAACTTGGCAGTGGCATTAGTCACTTAGATACAGTGTTCGAATTATGGTATAAGTGTGTGTGCGTGCAACATGTCTACACAAGCGTACTACAAGGAGCGTTTGGGGTTTGACCCCCAAGAGGCGATGCAGGATGGTGTCAACGGGGGCTACTACGACGGTCCTCACCAGCCGAAAAGGCATCGTGGGGACCAGGCAGGTCCTGAAAAGCACGATCACGTGTACGAGGAGAATTTGACCAAATTCAAAGGTACAACATGTTGGGAGTTCTTTAATCAACAATCAGGTTCGTGGTGGCGGGTTATAGAGAATGCGCGTGTGTGCAATGTTGTTAAACATTCGATTGTTTTGATGCGACGCACTGGCGCTCTAACATTCCTCGGGCTGTTTTGTTTTTTTTTAACGATGCTAGGTGTCGCTGTGTTGGCATTACTGACTCGATGTGAATTGTTGTTTTTGTGTTGGCTACCTTTCCGTTAACTTTTTTTTTAACCAATTTATCTCATCAGGATAAGGCAAAGGCATCTAGCCCGTACAGCCTCCTGTCCGTTAACGTCGTGGTTTAAAACCTCATATAACACTTTTTTTTAAATTTAAAATATGATGTTTCAATTACAATATTTCCATTTTCCAATCAATGATACATTTTAGTATGTTACATTACTATTCCAATGGTGTACATTTTTTAGTTTTTTTTTATATTGACCACTAAATAACGCAGTCAGCAATGCCAACAACTAAAAATTCTAACTTTTTTTCATCAGCATTTAATTCGTAAGCAGCCATTTTGTTTTATTTTAACCAAAAAAAAAAAATCAAACTGGTCACAACCGACTTTTCTCCCCAGTAACAAAATTCAAGTTTTCCAATCAATCCGCATTAATTAACGAACCGACTGGCGGTTTTTATTTTTATTGGCTATATCTAATTCAGTCCATTTGCGCGATCAATATCCTGTGTCGACCTTGGACTGGAAATATTTTGTAAATAATTTAGGAACTGGTTTTACGAAATAAGCAACATTTTTATCTTTAGTGTCAGGCTGATGAATATTAATGTGCGTTAATATTTCTTTACTTAAATTAGTGAGACCGGCTTGTTGTTTTTTTTAATTAACTTTTATTGGCATTTTGTTATTTTGTAAATATTTTTTTGCAAAAATATTGTACTTGATTACTATTTTTGAATTCTACGTATGCCTAAGCTCGAATGGGAATTTTACTTCGACCTAAAATCACAGTTATAAATGTGAAAAAAATCTGCTTTGTCAGTTTGAGTCGATGTATGTATTTATTGAATAATTTGGGTAGTTTTAAAAATATAATATAAGGTTTAATTTGATATACTAAAAAAATCAAACTGATTTATTAAAATACCCAGCCGATACAGAGTTTTGCGACAGCAAACACAAAAATGTGTTGCGAGCGGGAATCGTATCCATGTCTCCACACTCAAGAGCCAGTTACTATCCAACATGCCATAGAGTTAAACCATTCATCATTCATGTTCTCAATTCCTCACAACAGTGGAACATTATATGGAAATTCTTAGTAACCTGTTTCAAACGCCTTATCTTACTAAACAGACTCGAAAAAGATAAGGTTTTGATACGGCTGATAACATAGATACCTTGTTTATAGTTTGCATGTGTTGTTACTCTAATGTACATAATGTTAGCATTTTATATATGTGTGTGTATGTGTTCGTGTGTGTGTGTCGTTTTAGATATCATAAATCTTATTAATACTATAGCTGGTCTACAACATATAACGTGTCCACTGTGTTTACATCTAGCATGTTGTAAGTGGTGACTAATGGTGTATGAGTTTGTCTATGTATGTGAGGGGCTTGTCTCTGGTCACTCCTTCATTTTCTTATATTTAACCCAATTTAAGAGTAAGTGACTTTGAGTCAAGAGTTATGACATATATGATTATTAATTATCATAGAGGTGGCTTCTCCATAGCGTCGCCTTAGAGTGAAAACTACGGAAATGCATTAAAAAGATTTTTTTTTGTCAAGAAAACCTTTTCCAAAAAAAAATACTTGGTTTTACAGATAAATTCAAACTCTTTAGTTACAACCATCGGTCAAAGCAATACTTACTTCCCGTACTGTTACTTACTTCTGAATCAGAACAATGTATGTGTTATGTATTCAATTCGCATTTAGTATACTCTGTAACGATTTGGTGGCCCAATTTCTGTTACACTTTGCTGATAGAACAGCTGAAAAGCCTTGACAACGCTGTCCTTCTACCTACAAGCCGACTTTTTCTTTTTTTTTTTTATAATAAGCTGACAAGATGACCTCACTCCACCTGATGGTAAGCGGTAGTGAGATCCAAATATGAGGTCGACAGGCACAATAGACTATATTGAGCCTGTCGCACTCACCCTGAAAGCCCGCTTAAAGAGGAGACCACTGCTGCGGCAGCAACGAGACAAGGCGTGGAGTCTCGCATTGGTATTGAGCTGTGCGGGTCGGAGTTGGCCAGTCCGCCGGACGGAATGACGCCGACTTACTACAAGTGTGTACCTATTAAAGCAATTTGCCGTGGCCGATTGGTCTTATTAACCGATTTGTTCCGAAGTCTGGGGTCAAAAGCGGCGTCTTTTGACCAATCCACGCTTACCTCGTTTGGTCATAAGAGTCATGAGTGACGATGACTTTTCTGGTGCGACGTATAGCCATGTACCTACATGACTGGCTCGGTGGAACAGTGGTTAGTGATCCAGGTTCAACGTTCCAAGAGTCGTGGGTTCGATTCGTGCGATTGGTAACAAAGTTTAAATGGAAATGGATAAGATTAAAGGTATAACTTCTTTGAAAGAAAGAAACAAGTAAGAGTTTGTCAGTTAGGAAAAAAAAGCAAGTAAGATTTAAAGGAAATCAATAGTAGAAAGATATCCAGGACCCATATTTCAACGTATAGAAAGAAATAACGTAAACATAGGTACACCATCATGAGTAGAGGACAGACAATTGTTCAAAAGATAGTGGTTAAGTACTATCATACTTACATACATATCAAACAAAGCTGATATAGGTATTGGTACGGTCTTTTAATCGTCTTTCGATTGTAATCTTATCAATAGGAAAATCAATGGTCTGATTATTTGGTTTCTTTTCTAGCGTACGCATATAGTACTGAACCGATTTAAACGAAATTTGGTAAAGATATAGTCCAGAGCCTAGAAAAGGATATAGGCTACTTTTTAACCGACTGCGCTATAAGGAAGTAATGTTTTACCCTTTAAACGTCTCTACGCGGACGAAGTAGTAGTAGTAGAAAGCTAGAAATATTATAAAGCTGAAGAGTTTGTTTGTTTGTAAGCGCTAATTTCAGGAACTACAGGTTGGAATTGAAAATTTCTTTATAGGGTCGGATAGACCATTTATCGAGGAAGGCTTTAGGCTATATAACATCACGCTGCGACCAATAGGAGCAAAGAAACAATGGAAAATTTGTAAAAAACGGGGGAAAACACGGACGAAGTCGCTGGCACAGCTAGTTAATGTGTATTTCCTTATTTCTAAGGCTCGGCTTAGGTTGACATAAGCTTAGCTATTCGCTTAGGTATCAAAGAATATTATGAAGTAGGTACATAGAAATTTTCCTTGCATACTCCACAACGTTTGGCTAATCCCCTAGAAGCCTTATACGATGGGCATTATAGTTACGTAACACTATACTGTACTCTTATTACAGTTCTGCGTTAACTAGCATTCAACGTTGTTTGCAAGGTTTTTGTCAATAAAATTGCGTAAAACAGTTATTTTGGGGACAATATTGTTATCTATAGAATGTATATTTTGAGGCTTAAAGAAAATAATTGATACTATTCACTGGGTCTTAACTAATACAGCACCGAATTCGTTAAGCCAGTAGTCCTGCGCCTGATCTCATCTTTCATGTCGGATTGCCGTCTCACTGAACTTTGAGAGTAAAAGAACAGAGAGTTCACATTTGTTTCCGCGCATACTTGTGCATTATAATATGTCTTACGCACTTGGCTGATCTCAGTTGAAATCGGCCGCCATGTCCGAAATCGGTCGGGCGCCTTATTTTATAATTACTATAGTTCCTTAATTAATACTGTCTTACATAATACTTGAATTTCATGGAAAGTGGAACAAAAAAGTAAAAGATCAGTAACTTCGCGCATCACCTTGACAATATCCAACTGCAGTGACCCACTTTTGTTATCAGTGCATTGCATTGCAACGGCCATACTCTACGTTTCCTCAGATGGCGTGTTGCCGGTGTTAATAAATAGGTTCATAGGAAATTAGTACCATGATACAAACTTAAATATAGTTCTAACTAGTGACCTGCCCTCGCTTCGCTTGGGGTATATTGTCCTTACTTCCTTACTAATATTATAAATGCGAAAGTAACTCTGTCTGTCTGTTACGCTTTCACGCATAGAGTAATGAATCGATTTAAACGAAATTTGGTACAGATATAGTCCAGAGCCTAGGAAAGGATATAGGCTACTTTTTAACCGACTGCGCTTTCAAAAAGTAATGTTTTACCCGTTAAACGTCTCTACGCGGACGAAGTCGCGGGCGGAAAGCTAGTACATAATAATAGGATATTTAAAATACGCAATAACTGTAATCTCAAAGTCAAAACGTCAAACGACTAGGAACATGCATAAAATTGAACGTTTAAAACAGTAAGACAATGATTTTAGATTCCGTAATTATTGTAATCTTCTTCTTCTTCTTATCGTATGGTTGATGAACAACCTGGTCTCAGAGTTTAAACCGCCCGTAGGTCTCTGACATGGCTTCACACACCGTTGAAAAATCTCTCAGGTGTGCTGGTTTCCTCACGATGTTTTCCTTCACCGTTAAAGCGTCGAATGATGGTACAAATGAGTTTCAAATTTGAAAAACACATTGGTACCTGGCGGGGTTTGAACCGGCGACCTCTCGCAACGATAAGGTCGTTGCTTACCATCGACGCTTTTTTTACAATAAGACAATGATTTTAGATTCCGCAATTATTGTAATTACAAATAACTGTTTAACAATAGACAAAAACTTTATAGTTCGCTTGTTAGTCTCTCTAAACCGATCAATTGGACACGAGCTTACCAATCCCATTAATCAATTGTAATTCAGTTAATTGTCTGGGACAAGTCTTTAAATGCGTCAGTATGGCCTAGATGTGTTCATGTAACCGAGCTTCAGAAATGAAGTGCCTTTTAGATGCAATTAATATATGACACAACGTTTATGCACGCATATGATGTAAGGCATCCGATAAAAGAGATCAACCAAGTGCGCAGAACATATTATAGTGCAGAAGTGTGCGCGCAAACACAAGTGTAATTTCTTTACAGAAAAACTAACACAAATTTTGCCCGACCCCGGGCTCGAACCGGGGACCTCTCGGTCCTTACACAGCGCTTAAGTTAGGCCGGTCATCGGTCATGTCGGATTGCCGTCTAACCGAACAGAGTAAGGGAACAGAGAGTGCACTTGTGTTTGCGCGCATACTTGTGCACTATAATATGTCCCACTTGACTGATCTTAATTGAGATCGACCGCCATGGCCGGAGTCGGTCGGACGTCTTATTATACTAGCTTTCCGCCCGCGACTTCGTCCGCGTAGAAATGTTTAACGGGTAAAACATTACTTATTTATACCGCAGTCGGTTAAAAAGCAGCCTTTGTCCTGTCTCAGTCTCTGGACTATATTAGTATCAAATTTCATTGAAATTGGTTCAGTACTCTATGCGTGAAAGCGTGTAAGGATTTATCTATTTATTATTATTACGTTACTTTTCAAATTTGCTTTTTTAAATCATTCTGACAGAGTTAAAAATATAATGAAAACTGCGTCCATGAAGAAGATCAAAGAAGATCTTCCGCGAAATTCTTGTAAGATTATGTTTCAACTTGTAATAATAACATTAAAGTAACTAACTGTAAACGGTCATAATAATACGCATCCAAAAGTACCGTCTGCGAATACTCGACAAAACGCATATCTAAAAGCAGAAACGCAAGATATTCAATTGTCGTCGCGTACAATCTTCGCCATTCAATGAATATTGCGTTTAAAATTTTATGGCCATATTCGTGGGAACGTTGTGGGTAGGGCTGGCTCGATATTGTGAGATGTCGGTATTGTGAGACTTCTGTATTGTGAGATGTTGGCTTTGTGTGATACCGGTATGGTAAAGTATTTTGAGATACCGGTATTAAAATAGTTTCTGTCTATAGACTTTTCAAATTTAGTCGACGTAAATTGTTATGATTTTTCACAATTTTGATAGAAATAAAGTATTTTTTTGTGTAAAATTATGTGTCTAGACGAGAATTTTATTACTCTAGATTAAAATAAACTTATTTCTACTTCTACGTATTACAGTTAGTTGTATGTGATGTTGTTTAATATTAATTTAAATCAACTGTAAATAGTCTTTATAAGCCTCAAATCAGTATAATAGAGATAATAAAAAGTTAAAAACTAAAACCCAACTACGACAAAAAACGACGCTGAAAAAGTATAAAACAAGACTTTTAGAACACTGAACTGAACAAAGTTGCTTATGTAGTTCCAAGTAAATGGACACAGTAGACTCTACCAAAATGCTTATGTTGAAAATTGACAATAATGTCATACAATACTATTTTGAAGTATGCAATATTTACTATGTAGAGATAGGTTTTCATGTTTGGAAAACCGCAGTCACACGTTGTCAAAGTGCTACGGTAGGTAGGTACTTGTGTATGGACCTTGTGACTACACCATTTCAAACATGAAAATTTATCTCTACATAGTAAATATTGCATACTTCAAAATAGTATTGTATGACATTATTGTCAATTTTCAACATAAGCATTTTGGTAGAGTCTACTGTGTCCATTTACTTGGAACTACATAAGCAACTTTGTTCAGTTCAGTGTTCTAAAAGTCTTGTTTTATACTTTTTCAGCGTCGTTTTTTGTCGTAGTCTGTGTTTTAGTTTTTAACTTTTTATTATTTGTACTATTTTGGTGTTAAAGTGTATTTGTGGCGCATAATATTATCAAAAGTTAAATTGATGAACCAACATGTTTTATATTTTAAGGGGACGTAGTAAAGAAGCTATGAACGAAAAGATGTGAACTATATGCAATCAGTCCATGAATATACGTAAAGTCACATGCAAATGCTAGTAATATATATATATTTAAAATGTGCAAGTAAAGCGCTTTCCAATGATACCAAACACGGCGTATTTATCTTAACTTTATTTTTTTACTCTGTATGTTTTGTCCGCTAGTGGGCGCCACATTAGATTTTGTGAAACCCTATATAGCCTATAACCAGCGGACAATTAAGACGCTTCTAATGATATGTCATTTGTCGAATTCTGACAAGCAATTTAGAAGTTATGTGGAAACAGATGAACATACATACATACATACATACATAGCCTGTCAAAATCATAACCCTCCTTTTGCTTTGCCGTAGTCGGGTAAAAATTAATCAAATTCAGAAGTACCGATTCTAGTGTTAATGTAATCCATCAGTCCCTAGTTGTACTGAACGAATTCTTATGACGTCCGCGGCTCTAATGCAGCCGGCCGCGATGCATTCAATCAGCGAGCGTTGCACTTGCATTGTGCACTCAACAACTCCCTTGTTTTATGGTCGCCTGGTACCCGCGGTCATATATCAGTATCATTTGTACGTGTTTACGAGGACTAAATAGAATTGCATCATTGTATTTGAGATTAATTTTGAACTGGATTTTCTGGAGACATCATATTTATATGTCTTGTTGTGTATGTGTACCTCATCATTAGCCCATATGCGTCCCCACTGCTGGGGTTCGGGCCTACCCTAATTTAGGGCGATAAGGCCTTAGTTGACCACCCTGGCTATGTGCGGGTTGGTTGACGATACAACTTTAGAATTTCTTAGAAGTTCTGCAGGTTTCCTTACCGTGTTTTCTGTCACCGTTAAAGCGTCGAATATCGTACTATGAATTTCAAATTTAAAAAACACAGTTGTACTTGGCGGGCAATTTAAATAAACCTTGCTTTTTTTACATGCTTATTTTAGTATTTCACTTTTAGCAAAATCGTTCATTATAATATTTCTTTCATTTTTCCATCTCTGCAAACATCTCGTACCTCAATTAAAACATAAATTACTAAGGAATTTTGTTTACGACCAACTTGATTCAAGATTACGTAGGCTGGACTATACTTAGCTTTTACTAAAGTCTAGCCCTAAAACACATCCCCCTCTAACACCTAGCATTAGAACGAGACAGGGGCTTATGCTATACGTCTTAATTAAGAGCCGAGATGGCTCATTAAAATATCTAGGATGCCATTCTGTAACGCGCTATGACCAGTTATGGGGAATGGTCTAGATTAGAATAGTAGTGACATTCTTGGTGTAACTTTCTTCTTGGTGGAAACTGCACGAACAAATTATTCTAATTCCAGTTTCATGCGCCAAGAATCAGGGGTTTGATTCCCACTCGGGACACATATTCGTTTGATGAACATCGGTGTTTGTTTCGCGTCTATGTGTGTTAACTACTAAAGCATATTTAAATAAATAATCTGGGACATTTCAACACACGGTCATCTGACCCTAAACTAAGCAGAGCTTGTACTATGGGCGTCAGAGACTGATATACATACACATATATTTATAAATACATACTTGAATACATAATCACACCCAGACACGGAACAAACACCGACGTTCATCACTCAAATATTTGTCCCGAGTGGAAATCGAACCCACGACTCTCGGAACCGCCAGCCAGGGTCACTAACCACTGTTCCACCGAGCCAGTCATTTGATACCACTGATGTTTCTGGTATCTGTAAAACATTAAATATATCATTAGTATTTTTTAAACTGTCATGGTTACACACATTAGAAAACTGAAAGTGTCCGGGATATTTACCATGTTGTTTTGTTTTAATGAGCTCCCGATATTTCGGCACTGTTGCAAGCGCCATGATCACGGGTGAACTGTAGGACTGCGAGAATGACGGTAGGTCTAAGGGCAGACATATCGGTCTACCCTCTTTCTAAGTCTTTTATTACGCACGACACCACTACCCTCGTTCACAATATTGTCACTCCGAATTCGATCACGACACACTACACTCACGGTATCACTTCTTTCTTCCTCGAAAACGGACACATTTTTGTTTTTACATAAACGTATTACTGGATGCCATACATTCGACAGTTGAAACCCATCTTCACGATTGAAGTTTTTGAATTTCTTAATTTCAATAGCTTCTCTGACCAGTCGTGGTATGTAATGGCGTTCTGTCGAAAGTATCTTAGGGTTATGTAACTCAATCCAGTGGTTCGTTCCCGATTCTAAAAGATGTTGAGCGATTGCCGATTTTTGTGCTTCGTTGTTTTTGACTGCCCTGATATGCTCTTTCACCCGGCACGAAATCGTCCGTTTCGTTTGCCCTATGTACGACCTCCCACAGCTGCAGTCAATTTTATAAACGCCTGGTTTTTCCAAAGGAAAACTATCCTTCGGTGAGCGTAGAAACTGCGATACCTTTTTAAGAGGAGTGAAGATAGTTTTTACGGAGAATTTCTTAAGTATGTTCGAGATCTTATCTGTCACTCCTTTTACATATGGCAAATAAGCTGGATGCCGGTCTACCCTATAATCCAGGCGTTTATTACGTGTCGGTCTTGATATTCGCCCACTATATCCATTCCTCTGTAGGACGTCACTTATGTGTTTAAGCTCATCATTTATATGTTCCTCGTCACATAGATTATATGCGCGGTCAGTAAGCGACCTCACTACAGAGTTCAGTTGGCGTGGATGGTGATGTGATTCTGCATGTAGGTAGCGATCGGTATGAGTTGGCTTCCTGTATACCGAATGGCTAAAAGAACCGTCCTCACGCACTTTAACCAACACATCTAAAAAGGCAATGCTCCTCTTATCTTCCATCTCGTACGTGAAATCCATCTTCCTGTGGATGCTATTTAAGTGAGCCAAGTAGTTTTTCACGGTGCTTTCATCACCCTCTATTATACCAAAAATGTCGTCCACGTACCTTTTCCAAATCCTAATACTATAAGGGGCAATGGCTCCGTTTTCAAAATGTTCCATCCATAAGTTTTCAACTACTGGGGCCACAGGACTGCCCATCGCCACACCATCTATTTGGAGGTAGTATTCGCCTTGGTATATAAAGTAATTAGTAGAAAGGCAATGTTGCACCAATTTGGCATATTCCATAGGGATATCATTATCTTCCATTCTACGCTTAATGACTTCAATGCAGTCAGTAATGGGAACGTTTGTGAACAGTGATTCTACGTCAAAGCTGACCATCACTTCGTTCTTATTGATATTATTAAGTCGCAGAATGTCTATAAAATGCCTGGAACAGTGCCGAAATATCGGGAGCTCATTAAAACAAAACAACATGGTAAATATCCCGGACACTTTCAGTTTTCTAATATCATTAGTAGCTGAGCACTGAAAGCACATGACGAGGCCTATACCCAACAATGGGTGATACAGGGCTGAAGAAGAAGAAGCTGTGCCAGCGACTTCATCCGCGTTTTCACACATTTTTCATTGTTTCTTTGCTACGATTGGTCGCAGCGTGATCTTACATAGCCTAAAGCCTTCCTCGATAAATGGTCTATCCAACAAAAGAAGGAAATCTCAATTCGAACCAGTAGTTACTGAGATGAGCGCGCTCAAAACAAACTAACAAACTCTTCAGATTTATAATATTAGTATGGATATGTGCTAAATAAACGGTTATTCTATTATATTCTATACTACTAGTGTCGTTTCGACCGACCAACCCGCACTTGGCCAGCGTGGTCGACTAAGGCCTTATCGCCCTAGCTTAGGGTAGGCCCGTGCCCCAGCAGTGGGGACGTATATGGGCTGATGATGATAAAAACCTTCCTTTTGATTTCACACATTTGAAAAAACATCGAAATCCAATGCGTAGTTTTAAAGATTTAAGCATACATACATACAGACAGAAGCGGTAAGCGACTTTGCTTTATACTATGTAGTGATTCTGCATGTCTAAGTAATTCTTTTAGAATACTTGCCAATATTTATATACGATTGTTCACTGCCAAGTTTATTCCCGTATCTAATACGAGCAATAAATAAAGAGCATTCAGAAAGCTATCACGCAAATACCATACATTGTAGTTTGATACTTTAGATTTTTTTATGGTTTTGATCTTATGGTTTTCTGTGTTATAATTTATTAATAAATAAATATAACACAACATCACATACATTCATCTGATCTGATTCAGGGCTAAGTTGCTTAAGAATTTGTGTTACAGATATCAGAAACAGTGGTATGACACAGATAGAAGAATAAATATTTATAGGTCACATACACAATACACCTTAATATATAGATACACCCAGACACGGAACAAAGCAATGTAGATGACACAAATGTTTGTATTTATATATGCCGAAATCTTATAACCTATTTGGCAAATTTCTGCATTTTCACTTGATACAAATGTATGAGTTACAACAATATTTGACACCTATGTGAAATGTTAGAGATTACTGATTGTTGGTGTTAATGATGTTAAAGCAGACATTTATTTATTAACTAGCCCACGACTTCGTCTGCGTCTAAATGGTTTTGGCAGCATTTATTCACTAATTGTACCTTGTAAAATTTGCTATTTACTAGTGAAAGTCCCGTCAAAATTGGTACAATCGTTTCGGAGATAAGCGAGAACAAACAGATAGACAGAAAAAAATGTTTTTAATTCTGTTTTCGTTATTGGTACAGTCAGCCAAGAAAGTGGTCTACCACTTTTGACAATAGTTTTTGCGAGATGTGAAGATCGCTAAGGTTGACTTTTCACTGACACAATCTTATTTATTTCGAGGGAAAATTGACCTTGTTGTTTCATGACGATCAAACGAATCTCTACCGTAGGATGGTAGACCACATTTTTGGCTGGCTGTACCCGATATAGATTCATACCAATGAAGTAAAAAGTCGTTATTTTAATATTACAAACAGACACTTAAATTTTATTTAGTTGTATAGATTTCACATGTAATGATACTCAAGCGAAGATACTTACCAACTTACAAGAACCCTTCTTCTTCTTATCGTGTGGTTGATGAACAACCTGGAGTCAGAGTTTATAAGCCGCCCGTAGGCCTCTGACATGGCTTCACACACCGTAGAAAAATCTCTCAGGTGTGCTGGTTTCCTCACGATGTTTTCCTTTACCGTTAAAGCGTCGAATGATGGTACATATGAATTTCAAATTTGAAAAACGCATTGTTACCTGGCGGGGTTTGAACTGGCGACCTCTCGCATGGCAAGCAACGGCCAGAACCCTGGTACCTTTGAAGTACCGTGCCTAGTCCACAAGTCCATTACTCATCCGATTGGTTAGCCTGCCGCCGTACTTCCGACACTAAAATAATTTGGCAAAGCGCATGTTTGGGCGCCAAAATAGATCGCCTATAATTAGACCAGATCTGAATGGTATCGCTGATAGAGCCGGTTCGTTCACCCGCTAGACTCTCGTAATGATTCGTGTTGTACTTGACATTTGAAGTATGTGTGGAATGGCCGGGAATCGTGTGTTTGAGTTGATCTCAATCTTGATTGTTGATCGTTTAATGATCGGTTTAATATTTCGTAACTAGGTTCCCGCCCGCGGCTCCGTCTGTCGAACTTTACGATCTAAAAGTGAATTCAGTTTTTAACCGATGTCCTTCCCCAGTCTCTGGACATTTTGTATCCCAAATTATTTTTTAAATCAGTGTTTAAATGGTTCAGAACAAACACCCAGACACCCAGACATGATTGTTTTTGAAGTCATAGAATTAATAAGGATATGAAGAGATTGATGGATGTGAAAGAAGTGAACGTTGTGTGCCAGGTTCGTAGCACATGGTAGGAAGTGATCTCTGCTCACCACTCTGGCCTAACACTACTAAAAGGCGTGATTTTATGTATGTATGTATGTAATAAGGATATAAAACTCTTTTACAGTTTATTTTGTTACTTGCGTAAAATATCTTTTAAAGATTTAATCGTTCATAGCGATATGGGGACAGACAGCGACTTTGTTGTATACTATGTAATGATTTTTTACCTTCTATCACTCTTTATTTTAGATTGAAAAATAATTTGTACTTGCAGATGTATAATGACGGAGTTGAACTGAAAAATTAGTGTATAATGTATAGTTAAATAAAAAGGCGTTTAGCTATACAAACCAGAATTTATTTATGTTAAATATATTGCAGTGCTGATGTTCCGGTATTATAATATATGTAGAGCTAACATACTCTACATACGTTGCTTGCATAATAAATAATACTTCTACAAGTATGTTATACTTGCTCAAATATATATGAATATAGCTTTTATATAGTGTTGAATTTGATTTGTCTCTGAGAGTCTGCGGATTTTTTTTTATTTGAAATTGTAATTTTTTTCTTATTTTCTATCAAGTTCTAGGAATTAATTATTTCTAAGTATGGTCTATCCTAAATATATCCAATTTAAGTTCCCTATCTATTCATTGATAGATGATATGGAGTTCTTCATTTTAACTAATATTTTAAATATATTTTCAGATGAACGCGACGCGATACAAAAGAAGACGTTCACGAAGTGGGTCAACAAACACTTGAAAAAGGTAACATTTTAATATTTATAAAAATTTAATTATAACACTTTTCTTTACGCTGTCACAACAAACCTAAAAAAAGGAATAATATCTCTTCGTTTGCGTGGACTACAGGATTTTAAATACACATGTTTTTTCCCAATATCTTCCGTTCCCGTGGGAATTTTTCGATATCATGTTGTAAGTAAGCTTAACGTTCATTAGGGTACCTGTATGCCATATTTCCGTCACATTTCTTACGCGGTTTAGATACTGGAAATAAGAAGGTATTTTTAAAGATTTCGAAAACTTTTACAATATTTTCTCAGTATTGATTTCACATTTTGTGGCGGTTTAAATGCGACACACTTAAATAAAATTTAAGGAAAACATCGACAATATTACGATCACATCACCTCGTTACGAATTCAATATCTTAATAAAATCCGATTTAAGTTAAGTTGTTTTAAAAGATAAGCAATAAAATGTTACAAGTTAATAAACACATTTCGTTCAAGAACATCACAGATTTGGTATTACAGATTTCACATTGACTTGTAACGAGAAATGTTATTGGTAATAATAATGAAAATAAATGCAAGCCTCGTATAAAATTGTAATAACATTTTGATCTTAATACAGATGTTAAGAATTGAATTGGCAAAATCGACATTTTAAATTGCTAGCAACATTTTAAGCGATGAAAATATTTAAAGTCGCTTAGTAAAGGCATATGATTTCTTTTTATATTTTAAATATCATATCATCATCAGCCAATATGTCCCCACTACTGCACGGGCCTACCCTAAACTAGCGCGATCAGGCCTTAGTCAGCCTAGTGTGGGTGGGCAACCGTATAATTTCTCCATAGGTGTGCGGAACCATTAGAATTATATTTAGAATTATTATATTTGAAAGTAAAAAGGTAAAACTTTAAAACAAATGTAATTAACGGTCAAATAGTGAAGAGATAACTTTAAACACTAATGTTAACAGACAGTAGGAAACCGAAAATGTCCGGGATATTTACCATGTAATTTTGTTTTGACGAGTTCCCAATATTTCGGCACTGTTGCAAGCGCCATGATCACTCTGCTTTGACCTGCGTACATGGTGAATATCCCGGATATATTATGTTTTCTACTACTTTGTATTTTTTGGGTTATTCCCCAGTTGCGATTTAGAAATCTACCAGATGCAGTTTTACTCGAAAATCGCAACTAGTCTTTAAATAAAATGTTCGGGTGAAAACGCAACTGGGGAATATCGCAACTAATCCATTTTTGTTTGTATGTTTAGAACTTCTGGTACTGAAAGGTTAATTTCAAATCTGGGCGTGCCGAATAAGTAGGTTACAAAACAAATTATTTGAATAGGCTTCGCTTAATATTTCGAATATTTACCTGTCACTTTACAAACGCCTGAATACAGTGTTTGTGATCAGCCTAACGGTTAAATGCAACCGTACATCGAACTTAGGTACTCTTCTAATCAATCAGTTGAACCACACAATAAAGCCACAACTTCCTTGTATTAATGTTTCTGCACAGGAAATAATCCTAAAACAAACCGCAGTTATTATTAAATGCTTCTTATGTTTGCAATAAGTTATTATCGGCCATTTATTGTTGTAGGGTTTCTTATAGACGTGTTATGTCGGCTTGATATCATAGAGTGAATTTAGATAATTTTTTTTGTACTTTAAAAATATCCAAAATGGATGGCGTGGTACAAACATAATTATAAGATGATCGACCAGAGAGGCCACTACATGAATATCAAAATCTTTTTTCTTTTTCCCGATATATTTGTACTAATCTAATCAAAAACCAGTAGCGCTACCATGAGTTTAAAAGTTACGGACTCGATATCGCCTACGTAAATATGTCTATGAAAAACTTGTACAGCGCCCCTGGTGGTTACGCTAAGAACTAAAATCGGTCGTATGAAAAAAACAACTTGATAGGTTTTTAACGTACGTAAGTTTTCGATACTCATCCGTACAATTCCGTAAAACCTGTAATACCTATGGCTTAGTGCCTAGTGTAAAGCTTGTAGGTCGCCCGGTACTTACCATTGGGTCAAGGCAAAACCGCCGGCTGCCTCAATGGTCTTGGCATTTCCTACAACAAACACATAAATAAACATCAGACAATGTTACATACATTCATCTGATTCAATAATACATACACTTAGTTTATAAATAATTATACGTCCTCACTGCTAGGGCACGGGCCTACCCTAAACTAGGGCGATCAGGCCTTAGTCAACCACGCTGGCCAAGTGCGGGTTGGTCGACTACATAACCGTAGAATGTCTTCATAGTTTGTGTAAGGAAACGCCTTACGATGTTTTCCGTCACCGTTAAAGCGTCAGATATGCGTAACTGCATATGAATTTTAATTTCATAAACACTGTGGTACGTGGCGGGTTCGAACTGGCGACCACTCGCATGGCAAGCAACGACTTTAACCACTCGGCCAACGACCCTCTTATAAAATAAAGGGTCTTGACAGACAGACAGATAGACAGACAGACAGACGGACAACATAGTGATCCTATAAGGGTTCCATTTTTCTTTTTGAGGTACGGAACCCTAATTACTGTACCCATCTCTGCATTCACTTCAACTGGCACAGAAGTAACCATTGTCTATATGCATTTATTGGGGGTCCAATGTGAAATAAATAAGCCTGTTAGCTCTATTGCTTTTAATTATTATTGTCCACTCATAATGCCCGAGACGTGCTTGCTCGGCCACAGTGGAAATATTAACAGTGAATCTGAATAGATATTTAACGAAGACGTTGTAATCTTCTGGTGAGGAAAAAAAAAGAAGGAAATGCATCAACAGAACCAACTAAAGTGGCAGTGACATACGAAAAGATATGGCGATTCTATAAAAGTACCGTTTTTTGCTGGCTATGGAATCCTAGAAATTTTGGACGCGATCTAAATTGATAAAAAAAAATCGTAACTTTGAATGTGATTTCTGAAAATAGCAATTAGTGGCTACCATATGGTCTAACCTAAAATAAATGTAATGCGCTGTTAGATATAATTACTACTTTAATCTATAAGTAATTACAGTTGTTACATACTCAAGTCTCAAAATATACTTTCGTTCGTTAATTTCATTTTCACAACATTTGTCTTAATAACCGGCTAAGTGCGAGTCGGACTTTCGTACGAAGAGTAATATTGTAAAAAACACGTTTCTTGTTGTGAGCCCCCTTTAAATATTCTTTTAAGCTATTGCATAGCTTTTATCGCGGGCTGTGAGCGCGGCGACCGAACCAAGAAATTCCGTAACGAAAAAAACCTCACAATCGTCTAACGTCCGGAATCGGACGATGCTATGCAATATAGCTTTACCGCGGCAGTCTCCGAGTGCCACACGTCTTTTTTTAGTTAAAATTTGGTGACAGACGGACGGACAACGAAATCTTAGTAATACGGTTTTCACCATTTGGGTTGTAAACCCTAAAATGGCTACTCCAAGTGATTATAATAATATACGAAAAAACTTTATATTTATAACTTTACACTGTCATGGTTACAGAAATTAGAAAACTGAGTATGCCCGGGATATTTACCATGTTTTTTTTTAATTAGCTCCCGATATTTCGGCTCTGTTGCCAGCGCCATGATCACGGGTATACTGCCCGAACTTTTTTTTAAGTTACCTTATTGTCTCACTAAAGCCTTGCACTGTGACATTACCACTTGTAATGCACCTACATTGCACTAATCGTGACGCAGACACGCGCTACATCTAGAATACTGATTGGAATGAATTAATAATTGCCATGCAAACTAATGAATTATCAATCCTGCCCTGTGCAAAAGATATCTGGTTTAAAAGCTGTGTGGGATAAAACATGGCCGCGTTATATGAATTGTTTATTAATGTTAATGTAAAATCATTTCGTTTTATTAACCGTTTCTAAAATGGCAATTCTAATTTAAATATAATTGATTGACTATATAATAATGTTGTTTTGCTGTGCTTGGTTATAACATATACATTGTAATGTTACAATACATAGGTAATACTTACAATACCATTGTTATATATATAGTGGATATATTCGTGGATAGGAATCAAAAGCTTTGATTAAGGGGTTGTAGACGAAACCTCAATCGGAATTTTAGTAAAACAATTTCCAAATTACTTACTTGAAAGTAATTTGGAAATTGAAACTAAAAACTGTTATGGTAACACACATCAGAAAATGAATATGTCCGGTTACTCGAGAAAATAAGGAATCGTGTAAATATCCCAGACATATTATTAAGTTTTTTAACTTTGAAAAACTAGTGATCCGCCCTCGCTTCGATTTGAGTGAATTTTACATCTAGACACGCGGTAGCGTGTCAAGCCAAGTTCAAGAAACAGAACTGGCGGACCGCACCGTGTGTAATATTACACGAACCATTTGGAACCACTTTTGAACCCCACATAAATCAAAAACTATTTCACATAAACGTATCAAATTTGGCTCATATATTGTGACTTGCAAGATAAATATGTGTTCTAAATTTCATAAGCTTATCTCAAACAGTTATTTAGATATTAATGTCCAAAAATCCTCATTTTTATCATTGACTGACTGACAGATCAAAATTCTAACCCAGTTCCAAATGACCTAGAGAGTTAAAATTTGGTATGCAGATAGGTAATTACATGAATACAAAGGAAAAAATAAAAAACTGGCCATTTTTTAATGATTAGGTTTTTTTTTTTATTTTTTTTATTTTTTTATTTTTATAAGAGGCTAACAAGATGACCTCACTCCACCTGATGGTAAGCGGTAGTGAGATCCACATATGAGGTCGACAGGCACAATAGACCATGTTGAGCCTATCGCACTCACCCTGAAAGCCGTGAAAAAGGAGACCACTGCTGCGGTTAGGTTCTATTATGAACGCTTAACATAAATACCTAATTAGTGCCTAATCACGCCTATATACCGGGGAAGGCAGAGCACTAAGTATATATTTAGGTATACATACTTACTTATTTACAATTAAGAGTAGGTACTTGTAGTCGGTTCTCATATTTATTACTTAGGGTTATACCCCGTAAACGTAGGAAAATACAGTAACTGATTCAATTGTTTTATATTTATAAAGTCTAGTTGTAGTTTTGAATTTGTCCTTTTCATAGGACCTACGGCGTAACGATGATATATACTTTTCTACAAAAAGTAATGATATCCAATCAAAAACATAAATGTGAAATGAGAGCCACGTTCAATATTATGATAATTGCCTCGGTTGTTGACTTCAACGACAAAAGAAGTGAGATCTAAATGGGTGCCAAGTTCAATGGTCAACCCTGAAATTTATTTATAAGTAACACTATAACATACCTATCATATCTTCTTATAACATAAGATAATGTATGGTGGTAGCCTATGAAGGTCTGTCTTGGCTAGTTTTCTTTATTTAGTTAGTTAGTAGTCTAGTTAGTTGTCTTGGTTAGTTTGGTATTTGTCGGTATTTCGGTATTTATTTTATAATTCCGAAAATTTGGATTGTTGGTAGAAACTAGCGAGCGAACATAATAATACGTTGGTAGGTTTATAGAAACTAGCCCAGACAGACCTTCATAGGCTACCACCATACATTATCTTATGTTATAAGAAGATATGATAGGTATGTTATAGTGTTACTTATAAATAAATTTCAGGGTTGACCATTGAACTTGGCACCCATTTAGATCTCACTTCTTTTGTCGTTGAAGTCAACAACCGAGGCAATTATCATAATATTGAACGTGGCTCTCATTTCACATTTATGTTTTTGATTGGATAAAACCTTCCTCACGATTCCCTCTATTTATTACAAAAACCTCATCAAAATCCGTTGCGTAGTTTTAAAGATTTGAGCATACATAGGGATATAAGGACATTGAAAGTTATTTTGTTTTAAATACCATGTATACGTAGTGATGGTGGAAGGTCTTCAATCATGCACGTACTAAACTAAAAAGGATTTAGAAAAACGGAAAAAATTGAAGCTTCAATTAATAGCTGCTGGTCTGGTGTGATGGTAATGCACGTCTGGGCGCGATTCCCGGAAGGACGGGTGTTCGAGTCCCCGGGCCGCGGTGAGGCAGTTGAATTTTTTCCGTTTTTCTAAATATTATTACAGCTAGTGCAAGCTTTAGCACTTAAAAATTTTAAATTTACATAAAAAGGATTTCTTATTTTGAGAAGAATATGTTGTGTCTTTTGCACTAGCGACTGAAAATTATTGTTTAATGTTTATTCCTTAAAAGTATCCTTTCAAATAAGATTCTCTAAACATCCTGGTCGCTGAAACAAAGACAGTATATCCGGGACAAGGTTGATCGTCTCACTGTAAACAACACGTCTTGTAAATAACATCTGATTCGCACATTCCCTGCATTTCCTTTGTTGTCTGTTTACTTTACGATTAACATGTTTTTAAGTGTCATTTTGCTTTGCGGGATGTTGTGGTTTTGTTAAGTAAAGGAGTGCAGAAGAACTCTGTAAAATCGCACGTGTTTATGGAAGTATCATACGTATTCTATAGTCTTGAATAAGAGACTTACAATATATAGGTCAGTGCTAGACGTAATAATAAATATATGTTTATTCAGAGTCTCTAAACTTAGGTTAGCCTGTATCGTAATGTAAACTTGGAAGGCTGTGTTTAATATTACCGATATGTTGATAAAATGCAAGAGACAGAAATGAAGATGCATCTACTAATCAACTCTACATAGTATTAAACAGTCGCCTTACTCTATATGTTTTTTCCTTAGATCGTTAAAACTACGCAACGGATTTTGGTCCAGTTTTTTTAAAATAGATCAATGGATTCAAGAGTAATGAACAATAAGAAATAACGATAAATGGTTAGCAAATTATTAAGTTAGTAAATAATATTATATTTGACTGGTTCGGTGGAACCGTGGTTAGAGACCCTGGCTAGCGGTTCCAAGAGTCGTGGTTTCGATTCCCACTCGGGACAAATATTTGTGTGATGAACATCGGTGTTTGTTCCGTGTCTAAATAAATACATATTCACACCCAGACGGGTGTTTATATGTATTTATAAATATTATATGTATGTATATCAGTTTCTGACACCATAGTACAAACTCTGCTTAGTTTGGGGTCAGATGACCGTGAGTGGAAATGTCCAAGATATTTATTTAATATCCAATATAGTTCTATAATGATATTTTATTAATATGAAATATTAATATTTCGAACCTACTAAATCATTTAAATAGCAATGCATATTTAACATCAGCATTTGGCCACGGTCTCATTTAACATACTAATAGCATACTTTTAGCACAGCGATTGGTAGGTGGTCTACCAACTACTGTGCATTGATGTTACAACTGATCCTAATCTTCTAATTAACGGTTTATTTGCGCAATGATGGACTCCTATCAACTGACAAGGCACAATGATCAGACTGACTCACGGACGGACAAGTCACCCTTGTTCGAAAGTGTTACGGTGTGCGAATCTGATATTGTTTTAGGGCTGTACAAAGATGTAAAATTAGTCTTTATGGGTCTACACGTGAAATTACATACATAAAATCACGCCTTTTTCCCAGAGGGGTAGGCAGAGATCACTTCCTGCCATGTGCTACGGTCCTGGCACACCACTTTCGCTTCATCCACATTCATCAACATCTTCATGCACGCTCGTCGATTTTATGTTTCTTGATCCTTATTTCTATTGTTTACTACCTTAATTATTCGTATCTAAATATAATATAAAATCTGTCCAATATTTAGGTATAATTCGTATAGGATTATAAGCTAGCTGCTGCCTCTTTGATTGAATGTTTGAGTGATTTTGCGGTCGAATCCGAGTATCTTATGAAAGGAAGTTCCGGATTTTTTTTTATCATTACCCGAATTCGCGATGCAAAGTTTATTTGTATTGTAGCTTTTCGCACTACTCCTTACATATATTAATTAATTGTTGATGACAGTAAAAAAGTATCGTAATTGTTTTCTCAGTTTCTAGACTGTCGTTTTCATTTATGTTTAAATTATTTTGTATAGACCATACCTGACGTGACGAAACCCCTTGTACACTTATGAGTAAAGCTCAAAATGAAACAAAAAGAAAGTATTTCTGATAATGAAAGTAAGTATTGTATGATGAAAGTGGACCATACAGCATTTTGTAAAGAACGGCGGCTTTGAAATAAATATCTCATCCGCATTTCTTTTTGGTCCGATCTGATAAAATAATAACACTCGTTTGTATTGGATGATACATGTGGTTTAACAAAGACTTGCTTTTAGTAAGTACGGTTAAATTAACATTGTAATTAAATACTTTAATTGATAATTTAAAAGAAGACATGATTATCTTTTGAGGCTAACAGAAAGGGCCTTTATTTAAGTTTCCTGGTGGTGTGGTTCTAACCCTAAAATATGTTTGGGCAAACACCCACATAAAAACAATTACGAGCTTTTTTTTTTCCTAACTTCCAAACGATGATGGCTTGGAGTAGCCTTGTCATCATCACCGGGCTTGCGGGGGAGCGGATAGGAAAGTGTCAGTTAGGAAAAAAAGCTACTTTTGCTATCGCGAGTGGACCGATAATATTTAGTTTTACAGGTAATAGAACGCGAATGGCTTTAATCATATAGACACAGTAATACATACTACTTTTCTTGCCTAATAGAAGCTGTAGGTTTAGTGGTCTTAGTTCAACTTTTTCAACATTGTCAATTATTTGACTTATTATGACTGGCTCGGTGGAACAGTGGTTTGTGACTCAGGTTCAAAACCAACGGTTCCAAGAGTCGTGGGTTCGATTCCCACTCGGGACAAATATTTGTGTGACGAACATCGGTATTTGTTCCGTGTCTGGGTGTGTTATTAAAAATATATTTAAGTATATTTGTGTATCCACTGTTGATCCTGATTTCCGTAACACAAGTGCTTAAGCTACTTACCACGGGATCAGATCAATGTATGTGATGTTGTGTAATATTTATTTATTTAATTTACATAAGCTAGTGTGAGATGTCACAAGCTTTATTTATTTAAGGTTTATTGACAAAACACTGTTTGACAAATTACACACCAAGGCATGAGTTACTGTTTATGATACGATTTAGATAGTGCTTCTTATGAAATGCACACATCTTCACATTGTTCCAATATTATAGATGGCAAAGTAGCTCTGTATGTCTGTCTGTGTGTCGGGCTTTAACGCCGAAACTACTGAACCGATTTAAATGATATTTGGTACAAAGATAGTCTAAAAAGCTTAAAAGGACATACGTTACTTTTTAACCGATTGTCAACCACGCTGGCTAAGTGCGGGTTGGTTGATTACACAACCTTAGAATTTCTTCGTAGGTGTCCAGATTTCCTCACGATTTCCTTCACCGTTAAAGCGTCGAATTATCGTCGTCAAAAGCATTGATGGCCGAGTGGTTAAGGTTGCTTACCGATTGCGCTGTAAGGTAGTAATGTTTTAAGCTATTGCATAGCTTTTATCGCGGGCTTTGAGCGCGGCGACCGAAACAAGAAATTCCGTAACGAAAAAAACCTCACAATCGTCTAACGTCGTTTCAGTTCTGTAGACTTCGGCACGGTCTTTGTGTGCGTGCGGTTAGACGTATTGTACGACTCTACGAAACTCGCACGAATCGAGTCGACCTGCTCCGGAATCGGTCGATGCTATGCAATAGCTATACCGCGGCAGTCCCCGAGTGCCACACGTCTTTTTTTGTCTACAAAATAACTCCGGAACGGAGTCTAGTAACTAAATTACAAATGCTTGCATCTAAGTTTTGATATATCACTCTGTCTGCTTTTGTGTAACGTTTGGGAGAATGTTATTTATCAAAGTCGCATGGTAATTGAACACCTTAGGAGATACTAAATGACTAATGCAGTTGCTAAACCGAATGCGTCATCAAACGGCTGATAACATCCTTTGTTAGTATGACAGGAATCCAAGATACTGTTGATGTTAGATTTAAATGCAGTCTTTTGTTCTAGGAATCTGTTATGTTTTGACTTGCATACATTCGTAGATACAATGAGGGTTAACGCTTATGAGAAATTCAGTAGATGGCAATACGTAGGCGCGCGGTCCAACTGCAGCATGATTGGTTATTTTTGACGTGACATTGACAGATATGTCAATATTCACCAATCACGCTGCAGTTAGACCTCACGTCTACGTATTGCCATCTAGTAAATTTCTAATACGAGTTAATCCTCATTGCATTGCTTTCAGAATATCTTAGTCTGTGGCTCGTAGTATCAGTTTAGTGATTCTACATGTTGATTTATATTCAACATCTATTGTAGATATAAAGTCTAAGTTACGAGTAAAGTTATAAAGTACTCAGGTTCAGTCTTAGCGTTAAGAAATTTTAATTAAAGGTATATAAACATATAATAATGTGTTAGATCAAAAAAACTCAAATGATAATGCTATATTGTTAGATAAGCAAATGTCACTTTGTGATTTTTAAGTGCATGTAAAATGCATAATAAATAAAGTATTCTCGACATCGACTCTGATTTACAAGCGGCCATTGGAGGCTACTCCTGACATTTAGTAAGTACCGGTCACTCAAACGACCGGCCCACTTATTCTCACTCAAATGACCGGCTTACTTAAGAATTCCAGAAAAATGCGTTACAGTCACCTATGACGTAACCAGTGGGTGTTAAAATTCAAATTTATTACACAGCCTTATGTCCGGCGGCCATATGGGGAATGACCAAATCCCCAGTGGTTCGTTCGTTTTAAGAATAAAGTTCTCTTTTGAGCGGGAAAAGTCCGGTACATCAAATATCGCCCACTGGGTAAACCCACATTGGTATCTTGTTTAAGTCATTTTTAGAGGTCATTGTGATGTAAGAAAGGTGTCACCAATATTTTTTTCTTTTTCTTCGCCTATTTTGGTGTGATTGACTTGTGGATCAAATATTCTTTGCTTATCTCAATAGCCTTAATATTATTATCGAAAAAAGTAGGTGTGCAGGTTTCCTAAGTTTTGTGTTTACCGTTAAAGCGTCGAATATATCAATTTAAAATTTGAAAAATACTCGATCGATTGTGATCTATGCTTGACTTAAACCAAAAAGGTAATACCACCGTTCCAATATATACGAATAACGAGTAAAAAAAAGACGTGTGGCACTCGGGGACTGCCGCGGTATAGCTATTGCACAGCATCGTCCGATTTCGGAGCAGCTCGTCTCGATTCGTGCGAGTTTCGTAGAGTCGTACAATACGTCTAACCGCACGCACACAAACACCGTGCCGAAGTCTACCGAACTGAAACGACGTTAGACGATTGTGAGGTTTTTTTCGTTACGGAATTTCTTGGTTCGGTCGCCGCGCTCAAAGCCCGCGATAAAAGCTATGCAATAGCTTAAAATGTCGGTATTAGAAAGGAATAGATCTTACAGGCACTCAGTAATGTTTGATGATACTTCTGTCTGTCGCCAATGATATTATTGACTACAGCTTAAGTATATCTTATCAATAATACAATAAACAACCACATTCCAAAATCCTCTGCTCACACCTACCATATGTGAACCATTAGTGTTGCGAATTGAAACACATTTAGGTCTTGCATACGCTGATTGGTTTCAAACCAAACGTACCGTGGAATGACTCACAAATAATGTATAAGCAGCATTAAGATATTCTTGTTTTGGCCTGGTTCCCTTTGACATGACGCTTGTCTGATGATTAATCGGATTCGCAGAACCATCTTGTACTTAAAAGGAATCGTTTGCGAACAATCAATTTTCCAATTGAAGTGGTCTGGCGATTGAATTAATTGGCGGTTTCAGTAACTGATATTTTTTTATTGGCTACTGAAGAGTTTTGTGTTTTGTGAACTCTTCTTGTTTCTTCTGTTGTGTGTTTTAATAAAAAGTAACTGTATAAATTTCACGAGTTCACAAGAAACATCTAGGAGTGAAAGCCAGCCGCTCCCCTGCAACCGGTGATGATGACGAGGCTGTTCCGAGCCATCATCGTATGTCAGTTAGGAAAAAAAATAACATGGATCACCTCATATTATTAGACCGGATTCCTTAAAATTAAGTATCTGAACTACTTGTGTTTCCGATATAAAATAACCGTACCCCGGGCAGTTTTAATCAATTAACTGTTACTGTAATTTGCAAATGAGATCCAAGTTATTTTGCAATGTTAATTAATATCGTTGCCCTCAGTTTCACCATCTTGACGTGACGACATAAAAGTTTAAGCCGAGTAATCTTAATTTATTGTTGAAGGTAATACTGTTTCGTTCAGTTTACAGATGAATCTATAAATGATGATGATTGATAAATTGAATAACAAGCTGGAGGTTCTATTTCGAAATGAAATGTAGTTTGGTAGAATAGTTTCTAAAAGTATTATTTTGACATCAAGAACTATTTATAATATAGGGGACGTCGTTTAAAGTTGCCTATTAAGTTTTAAATGAGTTAAATGTAAATTACATTAAAGTGGTGGATTTTGTTAAGTAAATGAATTTTTTTTGCGATTTTTTCACCATTTTCTTTGTTTCCACGAGTTCAAAATTAAATAAGTAGTTCAGTTTTGTATAGTTTACTTCAGTAGTTATGGCGTAAAAGCGCGAAGACAATGTAATGCTATGAGAAATGTTATGAGATGACGTATACCGTCAAATATGCGATACAAATGACCATACCTGTTGATCGCCATCGGTTTTTACCAGCAATTTGGAGCTATACATAACAGTTGAATACAGTCGATGATGATTTTAGCGATTCGTCACAGGAATGACGTTATCCGTCAGTCAGTCCTCCGATGACGCACGCGTTGTGTCATAGCGAATGAAAACATGTACTCATGATATTTTGCAACGGACCTCAGGCTTGGCTTGTTTCAAAGTTATTCACGAATCAGCAACGGACTTACTGAATCACATGACTTTGGCTGTTATGAAATTAATTCCGTGATATATGTTACTTCGTCGTCAGTATACAGATTCTTAAAATGTTACGTTCAATTAATGCGAAAACGGTAAAAATAGTTTTCTATGAGATACATTAAAAAAACGACACTGATGTTCTTAAAGCGCAAATTACTCTCTGTTTTCTTTCTTACCTATTTTTTTAAGGAGCTACTTAAAATGAAAAACGTAAGCCTCATATTTTGAGAACTAACACATACTTTCATAGTATGTATGGTATGCAAGTATTAACATTTCCTAAAGGAATTTAAGAAAAGTAAAGTTAGATTATATTAGTTTAGTATTACTTACAATATAAGTAAAAAAAACGACGTTGGTTTCATAAGTAAATATATTGTACTAAAATTCAAGATTTACTACTGGGCGGTAAATTGATAATTTGCATTCACATTAAAATTCATAGACTGCTCTTCGATTCGTTTTCAATTAAAATTGCTATCAGCTTAGGAACGTTCCAGGTAATAGTTAATAAGGAACAGTTCATTAAAATAATTGCATAATGTTTTATATTAAAATGTATTGATAACGAAGGGTCTGAAAAGAATGATACTGAATAAGAATCAAAAATCGTCTAGAATAGTAATTAAACAAATGTATTGAAATATTAATAAACTTACAAAATTGCAAAAATTCATTCGTACGATTTTTATTTAAAAAAAAAACATTATCATCGACGTCAGTACACAAAAAACATTTCAAATTCAAAAATAATACTACATTTTAGGAACGTGTTAAATATTTTCTAATTTGTTGTGACAGCGTAATTGTTATTTATTCATTTGAAGTCCACAAATTCAAAATAAATAAAATATTTTACGATCTCATTTGAAAAGGTCACGTCAAGATGCGTCGTTGAATTTTGATAGTTAATAACATTTACTTATAATTTAATTGTACATTTTATAATATGTGTTTATTCATCACCTTTAAAATTACTAAAATGCCACCTATATAATGGCTGTTAATTTTTTACACATCATTATTTGACGCTAATAACTGTAAGTGTATTATATAATTAAAGCTATAAAAAATATATCTTAAGACTGTATAAAATTAGGATAACAGTGTAGTAGGTAACAGTTAATATGCGTTATACTTACGTATGCCATCTTGCATCTTCTTTTTTAATGAAAAATAAAATGTTATTGTTTTAACGAAAAAAAAAATTGTTGCAAATTAATATTGGAATTTGTGGTCTTCCAACTATCTCACCTGGTATTTTATGACAATTATTATGTTAATTTTTCATCGCTTTTCATTGGATACGGAGCAGCACTGGAAATATCTGAAGGTCTGTAATATACACTGGCTTGGTGTTGTGTTGTTATGCTTTATCTGTGGTGAGGAGGTTTTCCCGAAGTAATAGATCTTCTACTTGATGGCGCTTGATAAACTTGCCCAACTATAGGGTTATCTATTGTTTGCCCGAAAGATATATGCCATAATATTCATATGCCCGAATTTCATTTGCCATAATTTCATTTGCCCGAATGTTATGTTTGCCATAAAATACAAATGACATAATTTTAATTGCCCGAAAATCAGATTCCATAATGATTCGAATGCCATACGTATTGTTATCCATATTTTTAATTGCAATAATATTATGCAACAGAATTTTTAAGCGCCATACTCCTAACGCCAAATATTTGTCCTAAAAAGCGATTGGCTTTCTGGCACTTCGCCGGCCGCTGCCGCGGCACGCTCGCTTCGCTCGCTCGGCTCGTGCGTGGTCTTTCATGTTTCTAACCTAACCTAACCTATTTTTTTTATCATTCTTTTAACCTATTATACAAGCTTTTTCGGTGAGAAATGATGTAATGGCACGGAAACAACGTTTCTAACACGTAACTAATAAAGTAAACAATGAGTATGACATATATGGCGTTTGAAAATTCTGTTGCATAAATTATTGCAATTAAAATATGGATAACAATACGTATGGCATTCGAATCATTATGGAATCTGATATTCGGGCAGTTAAAATTATGTCACTTGTATTTTATGGCAAACATAACATTCGGGCAAATGAAATTATGGCAAATGAAATTCGGGCATTTGAATATTATGGCAAATGAAATTCGGGCAACTGAAATTATGGCAAGTGGGGGTATACCCAACTATAGTGTTAGTAATAGTGGGCCATTTCCATTTAAAAAAAAGAAAAAGTTTTGTTAAATCAATATTCTAATGGTTAAGTCCTGCAATGGCTATCTTTTCATTATGGAAAGTCACTTCTGATCTTCGTTCTATGGGGATATACATAAATTTAACTCCATTCATTTTGAATCGGTAATGTGAATAATTATCACAATGAGGATTTTCTGGCCACTTTGCTAAATTCACAAGTCAAAAACCTAACTTATCGTTTTACAGTAGTTGGACAATAGTTTACGGAACGCCATTTTGTGATATTTTATTTTGGAAAACCTACTATGGAGTCTTCCAAACCACAGAAATCGATATTTACTCGTTATATAAATATGGTTATCTATATATTCAGTAAATTATTTGTAATATGTGTTAGATGAAAAAGTTTTTTACAATACTTATATTTGATGTGTAGAGATTTCTAAGTATTAGATGTACTCTTGATTTTTTAATAAATATAATACGTACGTTTATAAAATATGTGGGGTATTGGAAAGTTAGATTTTTGTATATTTGCACTAAATTATCGTGTAATTTGAGAATCAATTGCACTTTTCAGCCCATTAATTGATTTATACATCAGATTCGAACATCATCTTTGAGTTGCTTGCATTTTTTAATGAACATTATATTGTGTAGGTAAGTATTCCTGTACTAGTTTGTAGTATTTTGGGAGTCCATTATTTTTTTATTTTTGTCCGAAAAAGAACGCTAATATTCGTCTCCATATTTCAAGTCAAGTCTTTTCATTTGAAAGATTTTAGACTATAGCAATTAATTAGTTTTTTTAATACGTACTTCAAACTAAATATAACGTTTTTTGAAATATTTTATACTAATAACGTCATTTCTTCTAAATATTTAGAGAGTACCTTTCTCGTAGTTTCATACATAACTCTCCGCTGTTGATACCCATTAATATCAGTCTATAATTGTAGATAAATATTCATAGAACAACACATTTATTATATTTTATGGGTCAACTTAAAACAATATCATATATAATCAAGTCGAATTCAATAGCATCTAAAATAGTTTTGCCAACAAAAATAATACTTTAATAGTAGTACAGTCATTTTCAGAAATATTTTACTAACAGTAGAATCTTAATATTTTCTATTATAGATTAACGTTGATTTACCTATCAATTTCTCTTCCAAAATATCACATAAGTGGTATGTAGTTTAGTATACTCGTAGATTTTTTTTACGATCATCAGGGTCTTTTTAATTTTTTGGATTCCAAGTACTGTTGTTGTTGTTGTTGTTGTTAGAATGTGTAAACTTGTGTGTAAGGTATGTTCTGATGTGTACCATGGTCCAGGTGTTAAAACTTATTCTGCCCACGCTGCTCGGACAGACATACACACGACTCCATGTGTGTGAAGTGGTCAACAACCAGCCGTGTTGTCCCCCGCAACAAGTAAGTTGTTGTTGTTGTTGGTTTGTTGTTGCATCGTTGTTTTTTGTTGTTAGTCGCTTTTACATCGCTATTTTTTGGAACATTTTTTGTTGTTGTATTTTTTTTAGCTGTTACTGGCTATTAGTAGCGGCCAAGATTAACATTAGCCAGTTGTTAATAGTATCATAGACATTGTCAGTTGTCAATATAAAAAATCAGTTACCTTGATGTGAGGAGAAATTATTTTAAAAAGGTATAATACGGATTTTTTTTAACTTTTATAAAATTAAAAGAAGTAACTCTTGATAATGGTTATTGTACGTACTGTACATAATTGTAAAGCCCTATAGTAATGTAATTTAAGGGATTTTGCATAGTAGGTATATTATTATGGATATTATGTATTTAATTAATTTAATGACATCCATGATTAATACTAATGAGATAATAATATTGGTTATCTATTGTTTGCCCGAAAGATATATGCCATAATATTCATATGCCCGAATTTCATTTGCCATAATTTCATTTGCCCGAATGTTATGTTTGCCATAAAATACAAATGACATAATTTTAATTGCCCGAACTTCAGATTCCATAATGATTCGAATGCCATACGTATTGATATCTATATTTTTAATTTGTCTTTCATGTTTCTAACCTAACCTAACCAATTTTTTTTATCATTCTTTTAACCTATTTTACAAGCTTTTTCGGTGGGAAATGATGTAATGGCACGGAAACAAAGTTTTTAACACGTAACTAATATAGTAAACAATGAGCATAATATTATTGCACTTAAAATATGGATAACAATACGTATGGCATTCGAATCATTATGGAATCTGATGTTCGGGCAATTAAAATTATGTCATTTGTATTTTATGGCAAACATAACATTCGGGCAAATGAAATTATGGCAAATGAAATTCGGGCAAATGAATATTATGGCAAATAAAATTCGGGCAAATGAAATTATGGCAAGTGGGGGTATACCAATAATATTTCACGTCATTCGTATCTTTTTTTAGAGTTGTATTTTTGTTGTTGTAGTTTTTTTGTTTAGCTGTCTGTTCTATTCCTTGTTTTATTCTTTTTTCAGCTCTAACGTTAGCTTTACGAATTAAGCTATTAAAAATAATATGTCGATTTAGCTTTTGTTATTTTTTTTTTGCAGTTTTAGCTGTGCATGAGATTTTGGATTTAGTATTTTATTTTTGGTACTAGTTTGAATACCTGCCTTTTAATTTTCAGGAAGATTATTTATTTAATACTATTTGTATAGAAACTTGAAGGACCCGATGATCGGACAAACCGGACTTTGGGAACTTGTGGTCACAATTTTAATTTAACAAAAATTGGGGATTGCAGCTGCTAATTTCAAATAAAGCAAATGTTTTTCTTCTTCTGGTTTTCGAATCATGTTCAGACCACTTCGAGTCATGTTCGCGTGATAGTTGTGACTGACGGTGTTTAATTGAAGACTCGTTAATCGCAAATGGAAAATAAGTGGTGATGATGACAAGACTAAGCCATCATCGTTGTCAGAATAAAATATGTCATTGCGTTCTTTTAGTCTTATCGAGCGCAGCCGCGTAGCCGCGCTCTGCTCTACCACCCTTTGTATTTATATATGTCTAACGTCTGTCTGTCTGTCCAGGTGAACCGGCACGTGAACGACCTGTTCGAGGACCTGCGCGATGGACTCAACCTCATTTCGCTGCTGGAGGTGCTTTCTGGCGAACACCTCGTGAGTATTAATCATTTTTTTTAGTTCAAAATGAAAAATCACAAAAATATGTCGTACATTATATAAATAACGCTACCATTTGAAGAAAAAAAAACTCGATGGATAAATTCCTTTATTTTGATGCCCATTCGATGAGATGAGATAGAAAAATGTCTACCTTCCTTGTCGTTTTGGAAACAAGAATATATTTTAGATTTTTTGAAAATTACAAATACAAATATTTTTTTACCATAAAACTAATGTCCTACTGCTGGGAGAAGTTATCTTCTAATTCATCCTATGTTTGCCGATCTAGGGCGGCCAGTTTAGGCATTTATTGTTGTACATGTAGGAAGCGGGGATATGTAACTACATAATTAATAATGAATAAGACGTCAGGTCTATCAAAACCGAGCTAATACTTTATTAATTTCCATAATGAGAACCATATCCATCACTTATCACATTTATCAAAGTATAACCATAGCAATTGTAGCAAATGCCTAAGACATAAACTACAATTAGAGTTTGATTTATTAATTACAAATGCACAGTAGCACTTTTATAATTAACGATAATAATTAATTCGACAATCGAATTAATTATCCAAAGGTGTCTAGGATAAGCTATTGCAACGGTACAACGAGTGTTCCGTGCCACGCCAGAGCCAAGACTGCCTACACTGTTCAAAGTGAGCGCCTTTTATAGTAGAGTCGAGCGGCGAGGGGGAGTGACTAACGACGCAGCTGGTCGGTGACGTGACCCGTGCACGTGCAGCTTGTTACTCATTCTATAATGAAGGCGAGCGATGACTCCTGCCGACACGGCCAACCTGACTAGCGGTCGTCCTCGAACGCTTCAACTAAAGCATGTCTAGATTTCTGTAACAAAAGCATCGTTCGATCATCCTGACAAAATTAATTAGTCCGGTCTATAATGACCCTGCAAATCAATTAGTTCTGGTCTGGTCTACATTAACCCTTCAGAAATATTATTACAATTAACCCTTCAGATATATTACAATTAACCCTTCAGATATATTACAATTAACCCTTCAGATATATTACAATAGTTCTGGTCTGGTCCACATCGACCCTTCGTATATCTCACACTTTGCTCTGGTCCGGTCTCTAATTAGACCCTTCAGGCACTAGTATTGGTCCGGTTCCCTCTCCCTTTTTTTTAAAGAACCCTTCAACACTAGCCAGTTTTGGTCCGGCCACGTGCCCTTCAAAACTCTGCTCTTTTTTTTTTTTTACTTTACTCCTTTTTTTACTTTACTTTTTTTATACCATTTTTGGTCCGGCAAACAGCCCTTCAAAACTCTGCTCTTTTTTTTAACTCCCTTTTTTTTATACCTTACGACCATATAAACCCTTAAAAGACATTTCCTGTGACATATTTTTTTATTGACCAAGTAGTGGGTGTGGATCTCATACCACTTCTGATGTAGGAAGCGGGGATATGTAACTACATAATTAATAATGAATAAGACGTCAGGTCTATCAAAACCGAGCTAATACTTTATTAATTTCCATAATGAGAACCATATCCATCACTTATCACATTTATCAAAGTATAACCATAGCAATTGTAGCAAATGCCTAAGACATAAACTACAATTAGAGTTTGATTTATTAATTACAAATGCACAGTAGCACTTTTATAATTAACGATAATAATTAATTCGACAATCGAATTAATTATCCAAAGGTGTCTAGGATAAGCTATTGCAACGGTACAACGAGTGTTCCGTGCCACGCCAGAGCCAAGACTGCCTGCACTGTTCAAAGTGAGCGCCTTTTATAGTAGAGTCGAGCGGCGAGGGGGAGTGACTAACGACGCAGCTGGTCGGTGACGTGACCCGTGCACGTGCAGCTTGTTACTCATTCTATAATGAAGGCGAGCGATGACTCCTGCCGACATACACAACAAAGTTACATAAACAAACATATTTACAAATAAAATTAACAGTAGGTTCTGCCTCAGCATGTGCTGTAATATAAATTGGACATAATGATTTTATTCGTGGTTTATGGACACGTCTTTAAATTATATTACGTTTTTATTATACTTTACGGTCAACCAATCACGTAAACCTACAATTTTAAAGGTCAATTTCCGTTTAATTCCCTTAAAATCGATAAATTTACTTGTTTATAGTCGAAAAATACAAATTCCATCATAACAGCAATTAAATTATTGGCCCTGGGATGTAATTAATCGGTGTTAATTTGACGATTTGTATGTCAAAGATCTCGTTTGTATAAATATGTATTCAAGTAAGGTATTATACACCAAATTCCGTAAAATACAACCCGTACACATTCAGTCAATTCCTGAACACATTCACCCGTACAATTAATTGTATATTTTCTGAACAATGCCTTTTACTTTTCGTAAAAACCTTCTATTAAAAGAAAAAATAAACTTTTACGTGATGTCGGTAAAGTTGTAGTTTTTGCCCGACTGCGGGGAAGCAAAAAAGAGGGTTATGTTTCTTACCTCTATGTTTCTGTATAGGTATAATATACCTATTATGTGTATGACTAAATTTTTGTATAGGTATAATACACATATTATGTGTATGACTAAATTTTTCCCTTGTAATTGATATGTGTTCTCATAAACGTATCCTTTGAACAAAGAAAATAGGTGTGAGGCTTAGGATCTAAATAGATCGTGGCATCTTTAAATAAACAAAGTCGCAAAACCGGTTAATTTATCATCTCTGCCAAACAATATCTTCTTCTTATCGTATCGTTGATGAACAACCTGGTATCAGAGTTTTTGAGCCGCCCGTAGGCCTCTGACATGGCTTCACACACCGTTGAAAAATTTCTCAGGTGTGCTGGTTTCCTCACGATGTTTTCCTTCACCGTTTAAGCGTCGAATGATGGTACATATGAATTTCAAATTTGAAAAACACAAACCGAACCGAGGTGCCAAACAATATGAAGCTAATTCAATACCGCTTAGAGTAACTAATGGCTATATTCACACTTCCAGCCTATCTGTTGATTAGTTTGTATTAACGACTGTTTTGCGTGATAGCCCCCCGACCAGGTATGAGTGAAAACGAGTAAACTTTCTTCGTAAGCCCTGGCGATATCTCTGATAAAGACACCTGGAGTTTATAGATATCAAACGGTTAATCAAAGTGTGAAAGTGCAAAATTAAATGTGAAGGGACTGTAGTAGTGGTTTAATGAACAACAAGACGTAGCGATAAGATTGGACCTAAAGCCAGTAATTACTATGTAAATTTTGTAAAACTTATTGAGGCCACAAGTAGCGCTACCATGAGTTTAAAAGTGACAGACTCGATATCGCCTATGTAAAAAATGTCTATGAAAAAATGTACAGCGCCCCTAGCGGTAACGCTAAGAACTAAAATCGATAGTATGAAAAAAACAATTCGATAGGTTTTTAACGTATGTAAGTTTTCGTATTGGTAGCGTTACAGATCCAGAGTGGCCCGAGTGACATGAGCCGTAATAGCGATCTGGGGCCCTCTACTCTATTAATAATGAATTAAAATCATAACGTCACATCATTTTTTTAACGTCATTTGTGATTGTTTACTATGTTAATTTTAACTGCCTCGTTGGTCTATTGGTAGCAAGTGCTGCGTTAGGACCGAGAGGTCCCCGGTTCGAAACCGGGTCGGGCAAAATTTGTGTGAGTTTTTCTGTAATGAAATTACTCAGCCCGGAGTTAGCAAGTTGGTGGTTGAACGCCCGAGTCTCGGAAAGCACGTTAAGCCGGTGGTCCTGCGCCCGATCTCTCATCGGTCATGTCGGATTGCCGTCTCACCGAATTATGAGAGTACTTTTAAGACCTAAGGGTCATAGAACCACATGACACATCCTCTAAATATATATACTCTTAATATTAATAGTAAAGGAATGAAGTTAAGTACCTAGTATAGTAAACTATACTCTGTGGATAGTATTCCTAAAGAAACAGTCTTCAACTAGCAAAAAGTGCAATTTTTCTTGCCGACGTTACGTAAAAAGCTGTAAACATCCTAAACGGCGTTGTTAGATAACATCAATTACTTTAAAAGGGGGGTTGAAATGCATTTAATTAGTTAAAGAACGAACCGTCGGCTGATATGGGGCAGGTGCGCCGCGGAAGCGAACCCCACCCTACTAGCCATTAGGGTCAAGGGTTGGCATGGACGAGATAACGGTTCATTCACACGGGGGTCGTTTGTACCCCCTCTTGTTACTTAGAGACTCGATTTGTCTCGATTGACCCCATGTCTGGGGAAGGCGGAAGTAGGACTTCACTCGGAAGTGAATGAAACGCAAAGATACCTACAAAATAGTGGATGTGTGTGAGTGAGGCACAAAAGCTACAAATAAAATTTTACTAATCTAAAGTAACTCTGTCTGTCTGTCTGTTACGCTTTCACGCATAGAGTACTGAACCGATTTAAACGGAATTTGATACAGATATAGTCTAGAGCCTAGAAAAGGATATAGGCTTCTTTTTATTTATTTATTTATTTATTTATTTATTTATTTATTTATTACAGCATACTTATGGCTTACAGAAATAATTCCAACACGCACACAAGTTTAAATTTAACATCACATCATTCAATTCATTTAAATTCACATATATGTCAGAAGATGTACACAAATTAAAATTAATTACAAATAATAAAAACACAATTAAAAAAATATATATCATAACAAAACATAATGCAAACACAAAAAAAAAAATGTCAAAAAATTGTCAAACGATAATCAAAAAGTCAATGGTATAATAATAATGTCAATGGAATAATCAATGTAATGTCAAAAGAATTAAAATATCAAATTGGGAATTAAAATGTTACCGTTTTGTCAATTATTTGATAAAATGATGTCAATAAACACATTAGACTGTCAGCAAATATGTCCATGTCATCGTGCTGAGCGAGTATGTCCCCAATGAGACGCAATGCTCGATTAGTAGGCGCAAATGCCGCCCGTTCCGTTCGCGTCACTGGTCTCTGCAGGAGACGGGGTCCACGACGAGGAGCCACTGTCCCTTCCCCATTATGTGCCAATCTTCTGGGCACCAACAACTTTAGCCCCTCTAAAACCAATCGACCGTCTAGTCTATGGTGAATGACAGACAGATAGTGTCTTAAGGTTGCCATTACCCTTCTGACCTTCAGAGTTTCCAATTCTACCATACCTAAGACAAATGCAGATGGATATAGGTAAGGGTAATACCCATTTCGTTTTTGAAAAGCCAACGAGCAAATTTACGCTGGATCCTTTCTATATGGACAACATATTTTTTTGGTACGGTTCCCATACAACTGCTGCGTATTCTAATTTACTACGGACATACGCGTTGTACAAAGTTACAGCCACCCTAATATCGTCAAAATCTGCAGCAGTCCTCATAACAAATCCTAGAGTCTTACTAGCCGACTTACAAATAGATATTATGTGATTATGAAAGTCAAGCTTTGTGTCCAACATTAATCCTAGTTCACGTATGTCATCAACTCTAACCAAAGGCGCGTCATATAACATATAGTCAACAATAGTAGGATTCCTTTTTACTGAAAATGTTATAACTTTACATTTAGTCTCATTAAAAGGTAGAAGATTATCTCTGCTCCATTCCGAAACTGCATTTATATCCTGTTGAAGAGACAGGGTATCCGTGCTATTTCCTATTCCTAGACTTAATTTTAAGTCATCTGCAAACAGAAGGCTTTTGGAAAATTTAACATTATCTGATAAGTCATCTATAAAAAGTAAAAATAGTGTTGGACCGAGCGTACTTCCTTGACTTACACCCGATCTAGTGAAGTAATCGTTGGATTCAAATCCGCCCACCCTTACGAATTGACGACGATTACCTAAATAACTAGCAAAAAATTTTAGTAACTGTGGAGTGAAGCCCACCTTCGCTAATTTTTGCAATAAAATGTCATTATCCACTAAGTCAAAAGCCTTTCGAAAATCAAAATAAGCAGAGTCCACCTGTCGACTGCCGTCTATTTCAGCACAGATATAGTCAACGTGTTCTATGAGGTTTGTACAAGTAGAACGATTTTTTCGAAACCCGTGTTGACTGTCTTGCAATTTATAGTCAATTTGTTTGCTTATACGTTGATTCAACACTGATTCAAATAGCTTTGCTGAAGCCGCAAGCACCGCCACTGGTCTAAAAGCTGAAACATCGTTCCCGGCTTCGCCTTTTGGAACTGGTGTCACCCTGGTCACTTTCCACTTCTCCGGATACTTAGCCCTTTTCAAGGATAAGTTAAAAATTAAAAGCAATGGGGCCTGGAGAGCTGATGCACAATCCCTTATCAAAAAAACAGGAATACCGTCAGGGCCAGCAGCTGAACGCGGCTTAAGGCGCTTCACGGCCTTTTTAAAGTCGCTGTCGTCCACCTCTCGCACCGAGACAAATAAAGAGTCTACTCTACTATTTGCCGTTTTTTCAGCTTCTATATAGTCCAATAGAGGCTTCTTATCTTTAAACACAGAGCTGAAATATTCCGCGAAGGCATCGGCTGCTGCCTGACCTGTTACTTCATTACCCATAAAGCTAAAAGATTCTACTTGACGTCTTTTTTTCTTTTTGTCCTTAACATATTCCCAAAAACTAACTGGATCTTTAACAATATTCTGCTGTGTCAGTTTAAGGTGCTGCTTATACGCGTTGTCAATTAAGACTTTAACCTTACATCTATAGTAGCTAAACATTTCTTTGTTAAAATCCTTCCCCTCTAATTTGTATCTTGTCAAGTGAAAATATTTATTTTTTATGTTATATATTATCTCAGGAGTGTACCAATTAGGATAAGTATATTTGTTGCGCCCTGAAACTTGTTTCTTATTTGGTACGTACAAACTTATCACTTCATACAATTTAGAGTAAAAGCAGTCAACTGCTAAGTCCACATCTGTAATAGTCATTAGATCAGACCAATCCAAATCATTTAACGCCGCATATAGTGCCTGAAAATCAGCCTTACGCCAATTCCAGTTAGGACCAGTAACTAATCCTTCAATAGAAGAAGACAAGGGCTGGGGTAAAGCTAATCCTAATGGAAGCTTGACGGTCACATCCAGCGAAGGATGATACAGGTCTATTGGAACTAGAGGATCCAGATTAGTAGACACCGTAATTTGGTTGAGTTCATAGTCGCTCAGCACGAGATCTAACATACCACCTCGATTATTTAACACATTACTATGCTGCTTTAAATTACAAAAATCACAAAAGTTTACGAATTCAGTCTTAACATGAGCACTACATGAATTTAAATTAAAATCGCCTAATAATATTAAATTCAGGTGTGAATAAACACAAACAGCATTTTCAATACATGCGAGGACATTCATATACTGCGAATCATTATAATTCGGTGGTAGATACGCCACACAGCACAGAAACTTTGTATTTTTTGAACTCACAATCACAAATAGTATTTCTTTGTCTGGTGTCACCCCATCTATGTCGTTTATTACACGAATGTCATAGGTGTTACGAACAGCCAACAATACTCCACCCCAACCAGTATCCCCCACTCGATCCTTCCGGACCACTTCATAACCAGAGGGAAAAAGCTCACCATCTGACACAGAACTAGTCAAAAATGTTTCCGTTAATGCAATAATGTCGAATTTTGCCTGAGTCACATTATTAAGAAATAAGCTCGTTTTTGATCGTAAGCCACGAACGTTCTGGTAATACATTATTAATGTTATATACCGTTGTCGACAGTTATTGCGTGATCCTCTCTTTGGTGCGAAAGTTCTGGCGCCATGGTTTTATACATATATCTTCCGCCCAATTATTTGATGACATGACGCATTCCGTTAGCTTAGCTGGAACGCCTAGCTTAAACGATGAGTAGCGGCCGCGCGACTTCAACTCTTCCACAGTGCAGACGTCACTTCCGCAGATAGAAACAAGATGAGCCCGTACCTCTTCTGATGGTGTACCCTCAACCACATAATATAAGTGCAGGTATCTCCACCTTTCAGCCGCTCGCAGAGATGTGACGCCTGGCGCTGCGGTTCCTCGAAGTACTCCTGTCACTGAAGCTCTCTGTTTTTTTGGTTTGACTTCAACCCATTCCCCCGGTATGTCCTCCTCAACATCCGTATTCAAGTTAGACGGAGAAGCCGACTGGACCACCGCGCTCTTGTTGTTTCCAGGCAAAGTATCCTTCTTTTGCGTATCCTGGAGTCTGCGAATGTTGCCGGCTTGATCAGATTTCGGGGGCCGCGCCCCCCCGGCACTTTGCTTATGCTGAAGGCCGGAATTGGCGGTGGAGCGCCTGGACTGAGTCTGAACTACAGGTTCAGGCTGGGCAGGAGTGTAGAGACAGTTAATCCTATCCAGTTTGGTATCAATCTCTTTCATGTTTACAGATAGTTCGTTGACTTTATTCAATACCTCCGATTTTAGTTTCGCGAAGTGGTCCGACAGCAGTTTACTTATCCTGGACACTAAACGTACCTCCAGCTCACTCTGCATATCCGTCAGCTCCTGGGTAACCGAAGTACGAATAGAATCCAGGATGCCATCCATAGCATTGTTGGTACTTGTAGTTTGAACCAGCCTCGGCTTTGGTCGAACGGTGACATTGTCCGTGCTGAACATAGATGTATCGGCGCAATCGCTTACAATGCTTAATTCGTGTATCGACTGTACTTGCCGAACGGGTGTGCCTGAATTATCGCCCTTGGGTATTTTACTGCGGCATTCCTCGCATAACCAAGTCTTGCGGAATTCAGAAGACAGCGATAAATAATTGTCCTGAGTGAAATTAGCACACAAAAGATCGTAAAGCTGCTTACATTTGACGCATTGCATAAAAGCGCCTCCATCTCCAATAGCGCCCCGGCACCCCGCGCACACGAACTCACGCGACGTCATCGTAGGCTAATAGCTCGGGCGGCGGGCGGGCGGCGCGCGGCGAGGTGCAAGCGGGAGCGGGTAGCACGGTGACTCACAGCGTCACACCACAGCAACGAGCGATGCGCGGGTTGTCGTAGGTCAGGGACCGTAACGGTTTTTGAAATATTATTGCTTATATTTCCAACAATTCTTAACCGATTTAAATTCTAATTCCACCACTAGAAAGCTGATTTGACAAGCTCAAAATTGATATATGACTTGACTGGAAAACTTCAAAATTTACCACTCTTATAAGCAAATATTTACGGAGCAAAATAACACAGATGTTGCCTCTAGCACGGTATCGGACGAATTTTAACCGACTGCGCTATAAAGAAGTAATGTTTTACTCGTTAAACATCTCTACGCGGACGGAGTCGCCGGCGGAAAGCTAGTATTGCCATAATTTGAACCTTATTCCCTAAAGATGAGGTCCAAAAGCAATAAAATTTTGAAACAGCATGATTTTGACACTCAGTGCTCCTCAGTCCTAATGTCAAACTTATTATATTAAACTTATGTATTAACATAAACACTTTGACAGATTTGGATGGTTCAGTTAAGTAGCGTGATATTCGTCCGTATCAAAGTACTGACTAGGTGCCATGTAGGTCTCATTTTTATAGGATCCTGTCATGCATTCACCACGTTTAAAGTCTACAGACTCATGTCTCTGAACCATGAAAGCAGTCATAATTTTTAATTAAGGACGGCATAGTTGTTTATAAGCCATAAATCAGATAGTATGGCTCTCAAACACGTTACATTTAATTTATTTTCCTTTTAATTAAAGAAATTGCGACGGAATTTAGCATTATGTGCCAGGTTTATTTTATGTTTTTTTTATTAAAACGTGTTTGTTTTTCTATTCCAGCCGCGCGAAAGAGGTCGCATGCGATTCCACATGCTGCAGAATGTGCAAATGGCGCTGGACTTCCTCCGCTATAAGAAGATCAAGCTGGTCAACATACGAGCCGAGGATATCGTCGACGGAAACCCTAAGCTGACCCTAGGGCTGATATGGACCATCATCTTGCACTTCCAGGTTAGTGACGCTTCCCGCCTTTTTAGGTGTCACCGTGACAGTTGGGGCTGTATCGCGATTCCTTTGCGCAAAACGAAAAAAAAAATCATTGAATGCTGCATCGTTGAATTTCTTTGCGTGCATAGTATAAAAAATATTTAGAGATTTAAAAAAATATTTTCATTGATATGTAATAGAAAAATCTGCATAGACAGCAGTTTGTAAACATTTGATGATACATGCAATTATCCAAATAGGCGGTTTTAATATTTAAACGACCTCTGTTACCTTTAATTTGATTACACAATATCATAAATTCGTTATGATCTAGATTAAGGCATTTAAACTCGCACTAATTCTATTATACAAATGGATTTGACCTTACCACAGATTGCCTCATTTAAACTAAAGAATCGAATTAAGTATAATGATTGATGTCTTAAATATAATGACTGTGGTTTAAGTTAGAGATTACATGTTTTGATTCGCGTATTTGTTATTAGCCATTTGGTTCTAAGTATAAGTAAGCATATATTTTACCAATTATCTTCAAGGCTTATTAAGTACAATCAATGTCAAAAGTGAAACTTTTGACATCACTGTACGTTAAGTACAATCAAAGACACAAGTTTTACGATTTTTTAACATAGTAAACATTAATAGTATGCCTTTTGACGTGCGATACGTCAAGTAATTAAATGTGTGCAAACGACATACGTGTCATTAGTCTTTTGACTATTTCTTTTTACGATACAAACATTTAATATGCTTTAAAGGGTTTTCTCACCAAATCTGTCAAGGAATGTATCCAAATAAGTAACGCCTGTTTTTCCTTATCAGAATCGAACATACACGGCATATAATTAAAGAGCGAAAACCAATAAAATGAGTTAATTAAATAAACTTCATGTGTTGCTCAGAGACCATTATTGGAAGTCCTTGGCCTGGTAACATAGTTTTTAGGAATCCACTTTTCAAAAGGAAAAACGGGACCCTTATAGGATTAGTTTGTACTTCGACTTTCGTTTGTTCTTGGGTACATGGAAGTATATTGTTGCGGGAACGGGGTACGTTAAATTCAAGATACGCCAAAAGTCACCAAAAGACAATTAATTTATTTATCGACTAACAATTACACACTTAAAAACACTTGATTACAACACTGAACACGGAACACTTAATTACACTGCAGACACTGAATCACACTAAAACACTGAATTTCACTGAAACTATTCTATGGTATGGATTAGTATCTGATTGAAATGAATCTCAGTCCTAATCCTTAAAGCTGTAAACCAATTAAGCCTTAACATCAACGCAATTAAAAGAAACATATTAAGGTAGATGCTATTTGTTGCGCCAACCCCACTAGCATGGCACCAGACAAGGGCAGGTAAATGATGATGAAGTTAGTAAATATCTTTATGTTATCAATAATGTTTGAATGAAGCAATTTTCTTAAGTTTGTCCAGAACCCAAGGGCACGAGTCAGTTCTGCACTTAACCGGCCTTTAACAATAATCTAATTATGGCCAAATATATTTGAACTGAAAGGGCTTCTTGAAGAAAGTTAACGTGGCCTTTTCTACCTTTTTTATAACCGCAAGTGCATTTATTCTACACTAGCTTTCCGCCCGCGACTTCGTCCGCGTAGAGACGTTTAACGGGTAAAACATTTACTTCCATATAGCGCAGTCACTTATAAAGTAGCATATAACCTTTCCTAGGCTCTGGACTATATCTGTAACATATTTTATTTAAATCGGTCCAGTACTCTACGCGTGAAAGCGTAACAGACAGACAGACAGAGTTACTTTCGGATTTAAAATATTGGTAAGGATTAGTAAGGATGGAAGTGGTACATTCTATTTTATTTTGTTCAACATATTTTTTTCTGTGAAATTCGGGAAGTGTAGTGTATCAATGTATTTAAATTAATAAAGATACAACCTACAACTTTCCAAAGTGAACGTTCAGAAACCAGCTATTCAACTCCTTATGGATTAACTAAATAAATCCTCTTCACACAAAGTAATATGGTCGTTTATTCTCTATTTTTGGCTGTGACTGGATTTTCACCAAAATGCGTCGGTGCCTTTCAAGCCCTGCCGGTCTTGTAGAAAGCCAAATGTCCATATACGTATTGCCGTGACACCGATATCACGTATTCAGATCTGTTTGTCTGTACGTACGTAAGGATGTGATGTCATCGCTCATAGAAATTGTCACTAGCCTTGGCTGATGTGGAGACTGATTTCAATCTGTTTGATTATATGTTTCGCGATACAATTACCTTATATTGATAACTAGCTGTGCCAGCGACTTCGTTCGCGTTTCCCCCGTTTTTTACACATTTTCCATTGTATCTTTGCTTCTATTGGTCGCAGCGTGATGTTATATAGCCTAAAGCCTTCCTCGATAAATGGTCTATACAACGCAAAAAGATTTTTTCAAATCGAACCAGTAGTTCCTGAGATTAGCGCGTTCAAACAAACAAACAAACAAACAAACAAACAAACTCTTCAGCTTTATAATATTAGTATAGATGTGATGTGATTTGATGTCATGGGTATAAGTATAAGACCTTTAAAAAAAGGTTAAGCGTTGTTGCATTGCAAAGATATCCACTGCATATTAAAGAAATTTGTCATCCGATGCTCAATACAAAGAATCTATTTGTCTGTTATATTTTATTAAATAGACCGTCATTTTATTACTTTTGTAACAATTTCAAAAGTATCCAATCTTTCTTAAAATATAAAGGCAGTGGTTTCAGCATATTATCCTACATCTCTAAATTATCAAATAATTGAAGCTTTTCATGTAGTTAACAAATTAAAAATTGACATTTACAATATGGCCGACTTTTCAATATGGCGGTTTAGTTTTCCTTTATTCGTTCTGGTACTGAAGTTCAAAATAAGTGTACAAAGTATTCTATGACCAATGTTCATATATTAGTGTATTTTATTAGTAGTAAAAGTATATTCAAATGTCTGATCTTTCTAATGCTTCCCAACATGAGTCTTCACAATTTAAGTGTAACGGTGATAGACGAAATGTCAAACACGTTACACAACTCTTCATCTCATTGGTCCGTCAACTGTAAGCCTTCAAGATTCGCTTTCTCTTTCATCCAATTGCGCAATGCCACCCGTCCCGCTCCCACGCAAGGATGTGTGGGCCATTGAAAGGAAAATGGCATCTTTTAAATAACCAATTGAAAGTTGTTTTCGTATGAGTTTTTTGTCGCAATTACATTCGCCGGCTCAATTTGGCATGATTATGGAGCCTTCTTTGTGAAATGATTTATGGTTGGTTTGTTTAAACGGAGTTTCGGATGGAGGTGTTTAAATGCTTTCTAATTTATATGCATCCTGTTTGGTACACGTCTTATTTATGGCACAGCAAATTTTAGGTATAGACTATTGCATTAATATGTTGTACCTTTGTGTATGCTGTCTAGACATTTTGTTTTAAACATAGATTGGGCTCATTCATAGGCAGCAATTAAATTATTTACCCCATTAAGTCAAAGAGAGTGATAAATCTAGTACAAACGTATATGATATCATTCATAGTCATAGGCGATTAATGAGAGAGCCATCCGCTCCCCGCAAGTCCGGTGATGATGACGAGGCTACTCCAAGCCAACATCGTATATTAGCTACCTTTAAGATATTTTGGCAAGTTTTCTAACTCTCCCAAATTTCCAAGAGATAGAAAACTGTGGGTTCATAACATTCTGCCCTGTAATCTGCCCTTAAGAATCACATGAAAGTTAATAATAATAGACAAGGTGCCATCAAGATAAATAGAAGTATATACATAGTAGATTTAATGACTTGCCTTGTTTGCTACTACTAATACCTACATAGTTCCTTGCTTTTTCGACGCTAGTTATTGTTTCGTGGACCAGTCATATAATGTGAATGACGAATACACACCTTACGAAGCGAAAGCGTTATTATAATCGATCTCACAATGCGCTTGCATCACTGCATCGATACTGACTCAGCTCCTCCCACAGTTGCAGCCATCGGGACCATTCGTCACACGTACTCTAGGGTACGTCCCCATAGGGCTTTTCGATTGGGTCTGTAGATTAGTGGCCTAGGCTACCTTAGGTCTCAAGAGTCGTGGGTTCGATTCCCACTCGGGCAAATATTTGTGTGATAAACATCGGTGTTTGCGTGTGTTGTTTATATACTTAACTATATTTGTGTATACCAGTGTTGTTTCTGATATAACACAAGTGCTTAAGCAACAGAAATCTATCATCTTGCTAATTTCGTTCCTAGTTCTATTTAGAGATAGCTGTTTCACGCGGTTTCACCCGCGTCCCGAAGGAACTACTTCCCGTACCGGGATAAAATATAGCCTATGTTACTTCTGAATAATGCAGCTTTCTAATGGTGTAAAAATTATTGCAATCGGTCTAGTAGTTTTTGAGTTTATTCATTACAAACATACAAAAATACAAATATTTCCTCTTTATAATATTAGTGTAGATGGATACGAGCAATGTGCTTGGGCCAGAATTAAGTTGGTTAGATATTTTTTTCTTAACTGACATACGATGATGGCTTGGAGTAACCTCGCCATCATCACCGGACTTGCGGGGGAGCGGATGGCTCTCATCCCTAAAGATTAGACTGTAGAAGCATAGTCAGAAAACCTATAAATCAATTCTGCTAAGTTCCACTTTCATATGACTATACGTTCGTATATGTACCTACTCATCCATGCAATCAGCAAGTGGCTAAGTACACTCAAAGATAAGTGCCTACCGCATACGATTCAAGAAATCAAATATATACTCGTAGGTACATTGAATGCAGTTGCAACGTTGCATAACAGATAAATATTTAAAGAGAATGCATGAATAAACAACGCTGATCATTTAAGATGACGTCGTTCATATACAGCATGTTTTTTTAACAAATAAAAATTAAAAAGACGTGTGGCACTCGGGGACTGCCGCGGTATAGCTATCTATTGCATAGCATCGTCCGATTTCGGAGCAGCTCGTCACGATTCGTGCGAGTTTCGTAGATGAAGAAGAGCTATGCAATAGCTTAAAATTTCATATTTTTCTCATAGTCTGAACTTAAAGATTCTGCTGTACTACGAACTGAGCTAGGATGAAAGAATCAAGCCTTTTTCATCTATGTAATAAGCGAGCAAGTAAGAAGATAGGGGTTACATCTAAAAAGGCTGTAGTTCGTTAATAAGTTTTGTGATGTGAAAGAAGCGAAAGTGGTGTGCCAGGACGTAGCACATGGTAGGAAGGGATCTCTGCTTACCCCTCTGGGGAAAAGGCGTGATTCTATGTATGTACTAGTGATCTGCCCTAGCTTCGCTTCGGGTAATCCATTCTTAGCGGATGCCTACGTTATAACTCTACCTGCATGCCGAATTTTAGCCCGATCCGTCCAGTGGTTTGGGCTGTGCGTTGATAGTTCACTATGTCAGTCAGTCACCTTTGAGTTATATTTAGATGTATATTAAAAAAAACATCCTATATATAAGCGCCGCACCGTACAAGGGAGTAGGTAAGTGTGCCAGCGATAAGTAGCGCCCACGCTGTATTGTGCTCGGTAAAAAACAACCTACAGACAGACAGGGCATTTAAATAATTTTCGCCACACCCTGTATCTGTGTCAACCTTGTTGCAGTGACATTGACCACCTGTGAGTAATGGCTGTTTTTTGATGAGGGTACGCGGTTTGAGACCCGTCTGATGTCAGAAATGTATGAAATGTCATTATGCCTACTTGAATCCCTTGAATTAATTAGTACGAGTATAGCTTCTGTAACAGTTATGATTTTTATACTTTAGTTCTGAAAACCGAATAAAATAATTGTATATAGAGCTATGATACATCGTGCATATGAAGAGCACTTACATTCAGTAGCCAATCGTACTAGCAAACAATTAAGCATTTTTTACGGCACTACGCGTTGTCTTATTATTTTTCGTGGATCTATCGATGGTAAGAATGCCGTACATTAGTACCGAATTGAAAAAATAGAGTTAATAACTCTACCTGTACTTTTGAATTTTCTCACCTGCACTCAGTTGGACAGCTTACAAGTGACGGAATAATGCTGAATCTTATTATTTTATGCTCTTATATCGTTCTACATAGGTCATCTGGTGGTTCAAATGACCCAAATTTTTTTCAACACGGGCCTGTAGTCTATTAGGTAAGTTATCAAAAATTTGCTAAATTCAAAAGAAAACAGCTAATTAAAGGGAAATTTGTGATATTTTAGGAGATATAAAGTAGTGAATTAATAATAAATCATATTATTTAATTACATAGTAGAAACATAGTTGCCAGACCGTAGCAAAAAATTCAAAGACACGTATTGCCTAATTTACATCTTAACGAAACCACGCACCCAGATAAATTGAATACAATACACGAAACGGATTCTTTCAAAACCATAGTCGCAAAACAATGGTGTATTTCACACTACATGTTGCGATTGTGACTTTCTTTCCGACCGCCTAGATACTTCAGGATGCTGAGTAGTTATTTGAAAGTGTTCGCCACGCCTTTTGGTAGGCTTCACTGTGAGCGATTTCATACGCGGAGCGGATTTGATTTCACTTAATTATAAAATTTAGTTGAAACTATTTATTTAAGTCAAAATCTGGATCTCTTCGAAACTTTTTAATTAATGTCTAATTGTCGAATCATTATAGATTTTGACGGAACTTTTATTGGTAGGTAGCTGATGTAATAAGGGGTAACTTAGGCTACTTTTATTTGAGAAAATAAATTCAAACACCTGTAGTCCACGTGAACGAAGTCGCGGGCATAGCTAGTTGAATCATAATTTATGAATGAGACCAACTTAGAACATTTATTTACTGGATATTTCTATAAAATGACACCTACCTATGTAACCTAAGAAATAATAGTAAGCACAGTACCCGACAGTTATTGTATGTACGAGTATTATTACATTGAAGGATATGATTTGGATTACAATTGAAATATTTCGTCTGCCCACATTGAACTTGAATTGCACAAATGATTAATTGATTAATTGGTTCATCGACCTGGCTGCATCTCGAATAGCTGAGGTCAAATGCAGATTTGCCTGAGGTCATTTCAAGTAAAGAGTGAGTCGACACTGTACACAGGGAGATATATTGCTTTGATTTATCGGAAAAGTAAATGAATTAACTAGCGAAATCTCAGGAACTATTGAAATGGTAAAGAGTTTTAATGTAATCTGTATGTAGTTTAAATAGGCATAGATATCTATCGTGAGCAAATTAAGTAACATGCAGTTGTTTTATTTTTTCTTCTCTACGTTCTTCTATGGAGAGTGGATTATGTTACTAAGAGTAATTAACACTATAATATTAAATATTCAATGATCTTATTGCATCCAATAATCTAATCATAGGACATTGGTATCTCTTCCAATATTCACCAATTTGAGCAAACCCTCGGTGTCTTAAAAAGCTTTTAATTGGTTACTCCATCCACGCGATTGAAAAAAAGAAAAAATATTTATTAAGCACGAAAGATATGGTATCAATATGAATATGTGGACGAAAGTGAGCTGATGATTATGATGAATATGTAAACTTCATAACAAGTCATCTCCGTATTAGAAAATATGATAAAGATTTTTATTAAAAGCCTCCAAGCTTAATTTTGCTCACCGCTGATGGTGAAGCCCCGGCTTCTTGCAACACTGATCAGTCGTGACGGACAGAGTTCGCCGGAGAAAGGTCAACTGTTTCTCAATCGATCTGTTTTCTTGATCCTCGAATGGACTAGAGGCTGATCTAGATCCTAGAAATGCATTCATGACTATTATACAGGGTGTCCCAAAAAGTAGTGTCAAGCGGAAGTCCTGAATCCTGTATGTTCCGCGATTTTTAATAGTTTTCAAGTTATGATTTTTTTTCTAAAATTTTGAGAACAACTGACCTAACCGACTAAAAATATTGTAAAGAAAAAAGTATTTGACTTTTTTGAGTAATTCTTTTTGCAAATCAATTTTCATGAGTTTTTCTTTAATGCCTAAAATATTTGTCTCCATAACTTATATGGAAATTATGAAAATTATGGTACAAACTGAAAAGTTACGTTCTGTAAATAATGTATTACAATTTCAACGTTAAATTTAAAATATTAGGAGGTAGCTGCATGGCTCCTAAGTAACTTTAAAAACTGCGCTAGACTCTCAGCTTTCATAATCATTAATAAAAACTGGTACTTAAGGGGCTACTTTTGCTGAAATCGGACTACAAAGACAGAGAGGTGGAAAAATCATAAAATTATATTTGTTCCGGGAACTAAAACTCAATGACAAACTGAACCTTCTGATGAATGAATGACTTCTAGTTCAAAAGACAGGGGTACTACCAAATCTCATCATCATGATCAGCCCATATACGTCCCCACTGCTGGGGCACGGGCCTAAACCAGGGCGATTAGGCCGTAGCCACATAGGCCACTACCAAATGCACATTTCAAATTAGCATTTATCAAATTACTGTGAGGAACAAACTAAGAAGCATTTATGCCACTTTTTATTGTACTAACCCGCTACATTTTAACTTCGTTTCCCGATTAATTCTCAAGCTTCAAGTCATTTCTCGTTAAGAAGTGACGCCATAAACTTAACCATGCCATCCTTCCTCCATGGGCTTCTTTGGCAAGCGTTCTCCCATGCATATTCATAGGGCCCCTTGACACCTCGAAGTTGGCACGTTATCGTCCCTCTTTGTTAGTCAAATTCTAGTTATTTGTGCCGCAATGGCTCTGTCGATAAGTGTAGGCGTCTTTTTTATAATTGACTTTTAGGTCACTTCTCTTGACTTGTTGGTAAGCGGCTGTCAGGTCCACATATGAGGAGGTACAGTAGAACCTATTAAGCCTATCACCACCCTAAAATTTGACTCGGGTGTTTTATTTGTCCCTATATTTTTACAGTTTTCGAATTACCTCATTTATCTTTCTGCTTGTAAAATGGGTCTGAAGTCTCACTTTATTTAGGCAATTTAATTAAGTTGGATTTTCCATTTACAAACATAGATAATTAGACGTTTTATATTTCAGAAAGTAAGATAATAAACTTCTGTGTTGTATGTTGTAGAGCTAAGAGTGTTGAGTTTTTAAACGCTTTTATTCTATGGTTTTTTTCGAACGCCGGTATCTCTGAGCTGTTTGGAAAAGTTCTTTCATAACTCACAATATATCAATTACGTACAATAAAATATTTAATGCAACAGAATAGCTTTTGAGTCAATAGTTTTCCGTAATTCTACAAAGCTATTGTCCCCGGAAGGCTGTTCGGAGGCTGCGTGCTACCATAGATGCGTGTGCGCAGGCCACGGGTCAACGGCCTCAGTTTCGTGCCGTCGCCAAGAGATGGCGTTGGGCGCACGAACTGTAAATATTAGGAAACTTCGCTTGTCGTCTTTAATGCTTATTTACCGAGTGTTTAGGTAATTGAATATGTTTAGGGAGTAAGTCTGAAATGCTTTTTTCGTAGTAGTACTAAGTATGGTTATTTAGAAGCATTTGACCTTAAATCCTTTGTATTCAGAGCGTTACCCTTTAATTTTTATATAATGCTCTAAGCTTGAATCTAATCTGTGGACACGTTTGGAGGACTGCTTTGTCCAGCAGTGGGATGACACGGGTTAATAAAAAAAAAGCTTGAGAAAGTTTTTTATTTCTAAAAGGTTATTTATAGAAACCAAAAGCATGACGGCCATGACCTTGTAAATTACTAAAAAATGGAGCATAAATGTTTGATTAAATTTAGGATTCTACAATAATCAAGCTAAATAGTGACCTTTAAACTTGTAACTTAGTATACATGCTAGTTTTGTACATTTTATAGCAACTTATGTGTTTGTTTATACAATTCATTACCGATCGGCAAGGTTCTAGTAAACAGAGCCTCCGAAGATGGCAATAGATCTAAACGAGTCGAATCCAAGGTTTGTGTTATTATCGGATACTTATTTAATAGCTTAGTAGTGTTGCCATAGTTTATGTCAGCTAGATAATCTACGATTAAGGTTGTATTCTTGAAGAGTAGGTCGCATTTTTGATATGGCTAAGCTTTAGTGTGTGTTACACTTCCCCTTGTTGTGAGAGTAATACTAAAAAAGAATGTGGAATTTTATTTTTTTTATGGCTTACCATATCTGTCGCATCTTATTTTTTATACGGAGAGTAAAAGTGCTAAAACCATTTCCAGCTGAAATTTATCTAGTTTTCCAATCAAATCAAAAAGTTATTATGTATTAAAATCTCGCTAAAATCTATAGCTATAATCGTACCTGAAAATAGATCAGCAAAATCTTACCTGGCAACATTGCTGATCCAAGATTCCAAACTATAAAAAGTCTATGCTCATATTACCTCATTTTAAACTAGAGTTTTTATTCTCATACTTTTTGCTACTAGTTTTTGTATGAATTTGCTCTCGTCTCGTGAACATAATATCGAATTGAAATCATACTTATGACTGATAGACAGTAAGTAAAAAAATAATTAAAGTTTGTAAACAAAAAGTTTTTATTTTGAAGGTCGTATAGCGCCATCTATGTCTGTCTCGGTGAACTAATACAACTTTATGCATATAGGTTCTCCATAAATCGATTATCATGAGATTTCCAAGAAAATAACATTGGAATTTAGTCATATACCTTGTATTGCACAGTATAATCGAGTCATACGATAATATCTCCCGGTTAGGACTTAAAACTTTGAGGTCAGGGTTTATTTATCGTGTTTTTTTTTCGTAAAAGCTTAGAGGTACTGTTCTGAATGTTAATGATGATTCCCAAACTTGCAGTAACCCTATACATACAAATTGTACGGGTGTCTTACAATAGCTTACGCTGCAGCCATTATATTGTATAATTGTTTACGCAAATACCAATAGTTACTTCAAATGCATGCAAGCATGCATGAAGATGTTGATGGATGTGGATGAAGCGAAAGTGGTGTGCCAGGACCGTAGCACATGACATGAAGTGATCTCTGCCTACCCCTCTGGGAAAAAGGCGTGATTTTATGTATAAGTAAGTAGGTAAGCCTCACCCATTTCTACTTCAAATGGGTGAGGCTTAGACTTGAGTTCCAAAGAAGTACCTTCAACTAGGATATCGAATCCCAACTACCGGTTGCATTGGCAATATCCGTGACGTCACAAGTGACCTATAAAGGATAGGGCCCAGCATGTAGGTTGCAAGGCCGCAACAGATGGTACACCTACGCACCGCCCTCGCCCCTATTGCAACACCTTTTACATTTTTCTGCCTACCCGCGGACCTCGTGAGTAGTGACAATATTTTTTTTAAAGTTACGACACTCCATTGATGACTTTTTAAAACACTACGTTATGTAGAGCCAGTATTTAAAGTCCAAGTACATCTTGTTTATTCTATAACAAAACTTTGAATTTTACTTTGACTTAAAATGATTTAGTAGCGACTCTCGATCGGTGACTTTTAAAAAATATAAACATAACTGGCCAGTATTTTGGATGGTCAACCAACACCACCAAACTTTTTTTTTTATAATCATAGGAATATGTAAACACCCCGCTTTTTGCGTCAGTTGGTAAATAGTATGTTAATAGTTCTGCAATTAAAAACAAATTGCCTTAATTTACATGCAAATTATCTAATCTTCATTGATTTTTATGAGTACGTTCATAGAATCAATGTAATAATTGAAAATTATTTGATATTTGGTAACTTATATCAAGATAAATAAGGCTTTGACTTAAATTAATACAGTACTCTAGGGTACACCATTAAACTTGCTTTATTATTTTATTATTTACATACATTAGTTAACGTTATGTCAGAGTGTTTATGATCGACAATGTTTGTATGATAAATGTAGTAAATATGGCTGATCTATGTCCTCGAAATCATGCGATTTATTATTTATGCAAATTTGCCACTTGCCCGGTAGTTAATTATAATAATACTTGATGAAATACTAGTTGGTGACAGATTGATTGCTGTATCTTGCGATATTATTTTATTAGCTTCGCAATGTACCTTATCTTGTATCTATGAATGAGATACTCCCAAGATGATTAGGGGTTAGAGCCATCCGCTCCCCCGCAAGCCCGGTGATGATGACAAGGCTCCTCCAAGCCATCATCGTTAGTCAGTTAGAAAAAAAAAATACTCCCAAGAAATCATTTTGGATTTACATAATTATGTGAAGCGTAAGCAGATAAAGATATATAAGTGTGAGGACGAAATAGGTCAATAAAAAAAACAATGACCTTTTTTTTAATAATATACTCACACTCTTTATTTGTCCATGCGCACTGGCAGACCATGATGGTAAGTTGTCAGAATGAAAAAAAAAATGAACTATTTGGCGCCAAAATGTACAAACAGGCTTGCTTGCTTAATGCTCCCGTTGATAACCAGATGGCGCTACACAGGATGAATGTGGTTCGTATTGAAGTCGCTTAGCAACGCTTTGCTCAAGCGTTGCATAGATGGCGTTACAAGTCTTACTTACTTACAGCGCGCTGTTTAAAAAGTATGCATCAAACTTGAAATTGAAACAGATTATTAATTTTTTTTTGTTGTTTCTTGCTTGGTATACATTTAAGGCAAGAAAACATATTTTCACAATTTGGCGTACCTATTTATGCCGTTCAATAGTAATGGTACAAGATATTATTTAGGTTATTTGTTAACAATTATTCATTATAATTTATTGGTGTTTAAACTTTTTATAAGTTACCTATAAAGCCAGACCTAAATACAAACGAACATAAAACACAAAGAAATAAAAAAAATGGATACAGTGGACAGTTGGTTACGTATGAACCTAATAAAATAAAAATAAAAACTATACCTAATCCATCCTAAAAAATATTCGTCAAAGTATTACTACATACATATAATAATTCAGCGTGGGAAGCCAAGATCCAGTTTAATAAAATATATATCTACTTGTATAATTAATGTTTGCTAGTCTTATTATTGTGTGGGCATGACCTTACAATAAGGCTGTATTTTTTATGATCTTTGTTTTATTAATTTGTAGCATAACAATTTTGAAACAATGTTGGTATTTAATTGATGAAATGTAATTTGCAAGGTTTTAATATGAAGTCTCCTTTTAGAAACCCTGCAAATTTAGACTTTTGACCATGCCTTAATAGGTTTATTTTAGCCAAAATTGGGTTTAATTTTTACAAACAAACAAACCAACTCTTCAGCTTTATATTATTAGTATTGATTGAACTAAAACATACGAGCAATATCCTTATATTGAACTAAAACAAGGAAGATATGTGCAAGTAAGATAAGTAGGCTTTGAAATTAAAACACATGACTATGTAATTAATCCCACGTTCGAAATTCCTTATTTTTCGACCACCCACCGTTAGGGTTGTCAACCTAAAGATATTTGCGCTAGTTTCAATTAGACAATAATGATTCTTATTAAAATGTATACAGATAAGATTATGAGGTGTGTATTTTTCATATTACCGTTATCAAACTTGTGATTCGTTCGTTTTGGATTACATTAGTAAATTGTGGCAAAACTTGAATTTAAAACCTAATAAATGAATTAATTACTGTATCAGGTGCGAAGATCCTAACACATGTTTTATTAATTCAAGGATTTGATGGAAATCTTTGCTTACTTAGGTACCTGTACATTTCGCGAATGTCATTGACATCGCTCCAAAAATGCATATCAAAAGAAAAACGACAAACTTCAACCCAGCGCTTCCAGTTCCTTTTTCAAAAAATAATCGTCTGACTGTTTTTTTTTTCCGTAATAAAGCGTAGTCACTGTTATTTACGTTCCGCTCGACAACCCTAGCCGCGCGTAGCATACCGTTTGACATCTGCGCGCGCACCAGTCACCTGTTCGCAACCGGCCAGTGCGCGCGCGCCGTTCTTAAAAAAAAATTCAAAATTACGAACAACGAAACGAACTAATCGAATAACACACTAACAAGTGAATTTAAAAAGAGAACTCGTGTGGTTTGTGCATTTTTTTTTCTGTGATTGTGGATCCGACACACGCGATATTCAGTTATCGACACCGGTGCGGTGACAGTAACGGTTTTAAAACACTATTGTTGCAAAGTGGGGAACTGCCTATAAATATTATAATTAAATGTGAAATCAGATTGCAGGCACTTATAATGGTAGCGCGTCTGCATTCCTTGCTAACTTCATTCATACAACGCTCTGCTTAGCACAGTCGCGAAAAAATGTACACAGATTTTCAAATTGATTCGCCACATACATATACGATTACGACTATTTACGGCCTATATTACAAACAACAAAAAAGAAACATAATTTTTTTTTATCTGGGTTTCTGAAAAAAAAAACAGTCTTGACTTCTCATTTCGCTTAATACCGATCTAGGAAATCAGTAGAGTATCATTCTTAATTCAAGTTTATACTCCAAATATGTAGTACTAGTATTTTATACTTCACTCCATTGCCTTACTTTAGATTCTAATTGGTTACTTAACTTAGCGTGCTAATGTTATATACGGCTACCGGCTTACTTGCCAACATTTCAATTTTACTACTCACTACTTGCTATTTGCCTAGTTCTGGCCAAAAATCAGCAACACATTGTGTTATTGAACTCAACATACTTAAGAAAGTATATATAACAAAATATCTGCAAGTATGTAGTGCTATCTTGCTTATTGTTTATTCTCGAAAACTGTAATTTGATTGCATTGTATAAAAATTTGTAAATACTTAAAACAGATCAACCTAGACCTTGTTAAGAATCTGCAAGTACATAACAAAAGTTAAGTTCCCATTATTACAAACGCTGCAAACTACGTACACGTAAATATTAGTCTTTATGGGTCTACACTCGTTATTAGAGTAAAACAGATCAAATTTCTAAATCAGTTCTAAGCTTTTTCAGTTTCAGTTGTGACATAAGTAAAACAGATCGTTAAGAGTCTGCAAGTACATAACCGAAGTTAAGTTCCCATTATTACAAACGCAAACTACCTGACCCATAAAGACTAATATTTAGTGTAATGGAACGCGAAAGTCTAAAATCTTACGTACACTTATTTACCAAGTATAAACGTACATTTTTATCATTTAGGCAATATTTGTCTATGGCTTAAAATCTACTAGCTTTGTTTGGCCTTCAAAGACTAAACCGGTGCGCAAATAATCGTTAAGTATTGCAGACAATACTGCATAATATTAAAATGTCGGCTCTTTTATTTGAGACTGAAAATTAATTAAACTAAATAAATAGTAATTGTTGTAACCGTAGGAAAATAATAACTTGACGACCATTCTTAGCGTCTCGGCAAACGTAGTGTAGGACGCCCGCAGGCCAGGTGGAGTGACGATCTGTGCAGGACGGCTGGTAGGAGCTGGATGCGAGTGGCCGAGGATAGAGAGAAGTGGCGTGCATTTGGGGAGGCCTATGTCCAGCAGTGGACAGGAATGGGCTGATGATGATGATGATGATGATGATGACCATTCTTATTATTATAACAGTTATTTAAACCTTTATTATTTACTAAATCATCATAATCAAGAAACTTAATAGTCAAGATGTATATAGTAGCACAGCATTTTAAGTACATTATGTATCGATAAACAATTTCACGCTGAAAAACCTTGAAGTGTCGTGATTGGTTGATTAGATGGAAAAGTCTTTGTCTATGTGTAAGTAAATTAAAAAAGAAAAAGTCATTTTATGTTCTTTGCTCGTAGATTTTATTAACAAAAGTATATACTGGCCGTTTTTTAATTTGTTAACTAAAGCCTTCAAACAAATATGACTTTAGAAAACTGAAAGTGTCCGGGATATTTACCATGTTGTTTTGTTTTAATGAGCTCCCGATATTTCGGCACTGTTGCAAGCGCCATGATCACGGGTGAACTCATTAGCCAGTTTTATAATGTGTGTAACCATGACAGTTTAGATTTAGGGGTGAGAGCCATCCGCTCCCCCGCAAGCCCGGTGATGATGACAAGGCTCCTCCAAGCCATCATCGTTAGTCAGTTAGGAAAAAAAAATAACATAATTAGATCTCCAATTTTAGAATGTTTAAGTGTGGGAATTGATTTTCATCTCGACAATAATACTTAATGATTTAGAACTTCTTGAGTCGGAATTGATCTTCATTTTACGAGCAACAACTAGCGTCATTTCCTCACTGACTGGCTCGGTGGAACAGTGGTTAGTGACCCTGGCTGGCGGTTCCAAGAGTCGTGGGTTCGATTCCCACTCGGGACAAACATTTGTGTGATGAACATCGGTGTTTGTTCCGCGTCTGGGTGTGATTATATATTTATAAATGTATGTGTATGTATATCAGTCTGACGCCTATAATACAAGCTCTGCTTAGTTTGGGGTCAGATGACCGTGTGTGGAAATGTCCCTGATATTTATTATTCCTCAAAACAATTGAACATCTACTCCAGGTGACAACTTGAGGAATTCCAATCGTATTAAAACTAAACTGACAATCACAATAAACAGGCATACCGTATATGGAATCGCAAGGCCCGCTGTGGGGCGTAGGCGGCACCATTGAAGTTACCACTCCCGCGCAAAAAATGTCGACAAAACTTATGTTACATCACCCACACTGCACTGTGGATATATAATTTTAATGATCTATTACACTGGTATTGAAAATTCAAATGCGGCGTTCCCTAATTTGGCGGCTAATGGTATTTTTAATGTGCAAACCGGCAAGGTCTTGTATGTAGATCTCACATCGTGATTTTAAGTACTCTACTTCATTTGTGCATTGGCTAAGAATAACCTTCGTGTTAGTTAAAGTCAGACTTATTACATACAGTTTAGACAGTTTGGCTTGGTCTAGTCTAGAATCAAAGTTAAGCTTAGTATAAGTAAGTATAGGGAGAGGACATTTTGTGAATGTAGAGGATCTGAATAGAAAATTACCATCAAATGGAGTGAGGTATTTCATCGGAGTATAAAAAAGAAATGCGGCACTGCTGGCAGTAGCAAAGGATTGCAACAAAAGGCATTCATACTTATAATTATAGGTAGAGTAGCCTCTGTATCTAACGCTGGTAAATACTAAAAACGCTTTTCCATTGCGTAATCCTCAGTCTCGGGTCAAACAGAGCCTACTAACATAAAACCTCAATTAGCGCCTTCATTTGTGTCTTTAACCGACACGTCGTAATCAGCTGAGGCAACAAACTGTTTACAAATGGTTTGTAACGCCCTAATTATATGTATTAGAATAGGAAATGATGAATGTTGGCGAAGTTAGAATACTTTTTTAGGTTTATTTTCGATTCATGAGATGGCAATACATGCAAGGATTCACTTTTAGAGCCCTTTAAAATATTTTTTACTGCAGAATCGTCGTTTGTGGTTTATAATGACACATTTGTGAGTAAAGATTTGGAGCTTATATAAATGTGTCTAAAAATGCAATGACATTGAACAAAATACTGAAATTATTTGTCTTGGAATTGTGCTAGTCGCTCGTGATAATCATACAATATTCATATTATTTTACTGCAATCGTGCAAGTAAACGATGTCCGCATAGATCAAGCAAAAAGGTGTTTGTGCGATTAAAACACTATAAAAATATGTTGCACAATAATAGCTATGTGTGTTTATTGACTTATGGCAGCTGTGTGCGTTGCAGTGGCTGCTCCTACGTAGTTACGAACTTGATCTTCAATTATGTAAACCTCGTTTACACAGGTATTGCGGTCAAGGCCGTCAACACTTTGTCACAATATCATAAAGTATCTATAAAACCATTCGTCATTCGCGCTTTCTTTTAACGGAAACCAGTAATTTTGCAATAACGTCGATGTTTTTAAGAATCGGATGCAAAGTATTTAGCTTAGGTTCTAAATCCTTAACAATTTTCCTCACACATTGTGTCCGTTGACGTCTGCCGGAAGTGTCCTGCCATAACTGGCGCCCATGCCCTCCATATAAGGCCTCAAGAACACTCCTAATCCGGCGCATGCTTTGCATACCGACAACTTTTAATTTCAGCCAAAAAAACTCACTTTCCAAATTCTCCGCTCATTGAAACAGTTTCCCACTCATTGTTTGTTATTTCGTTTCAAATTCGACACTTTCTATCGGGTTTTGTTTTTCGAGAATACTGTCACCGCTACCATTACACCGCGTGCGTCGAATCAGTAATTGGAAACATCTCGTGAATGTTGCAGCGCGTAAATCACTAGGATATTATGCCTTGGACGGCCTAGAGACGGATCGACGATGTCAATGTACCGATTCGTGAAAGAAGGCAGCAGCAAGCGCCTCTTCGTCCAGGGCACGCTGGAGGGCGAGGAGTCGAAGCCGCGGAAGTCGAGTCTGAAGAAGTCTTCCCAGTCCCCGGTGGGGTCGCCCATCACGACGAGTCTGAACCTGGCTTCTGTGCCCAGAAGCTTGAGAGAAGGTTTGACGAGAAACGAGACGGTGTATGATGGGAATTACCCGGGAATGGAGAGGTCCTCAAGTTACCGATCCGGGTCGTACCGGGAGGAGAGTTACAATGGGAGGATAGTGCACGATGGGAACCAGACTCACTTCGAGTATGATGGAGAAAGCGCCCTCGCTGTGCCCACCTCGGCCGGTGGTAGAGGAGTTTCGGAGCTGCAGGCGATTCACACGAACAAACGCATGTCGACCGAGGTCCTCGGCTCTTCGCTAGAGTCGACGAAGATCTCGAAGAAGGATGACAGTGGACAGAGGAGGATCACGACGAGGATAGTGAGGAAGGTGACGACGCTGACGCGGGGCGAGGAGAAGGCGGCCGCGGAGGACCTGGCGAGGGGAGGAAGGGAGGTCCACCGCTCAGCGGAGCACTACAGGCATGTCGAGATGGAGGAGTCACATCCTAGAAAGGTAAAGGTACCATTAAGCGGCTCTAATCAAATTTATTAATGGTGAATTTTAACTGCTTTTTATAATCGACCTTAAGTCTTACAGTCATAAGCATAAGTGTGTACAAAATCATTCAAGACATAAACACTATTGCAATTTAATAAACATTTTTGTGTTTGCATTTCAATGCACACAGACTACAGGTGCTTATACAAATATTCTGGACACTTAAGAGAAGTTTTTGTGTGTTGAAGTACAAGAATTAAAGGACATAGTTTGAGTTATCATTAAAAAGCGAAGGAAAAAACATTATTTTTATCGCTGGTTTATATTCACAGCAGAACGTGCAAACACTGTCGGTGATATATGAAAGATTTTGGGCCCGTATAATTCCCATCTAAAATTTAACTAATGACACGTTGTCAGACAAAATTACAGTTGTAACTAATGATGAAATTACCACGTATCAAGCTCTACGGAGTAATTGCTGTGGACGTTTAGTTAATGGAACTTCGTCCAAAACTGTTGTAGACTGTTGTAGCTCTTTGTCTCTGAGTAGAGTAATGGCCGTAGCTATTTTGTTTTTAACAATTTCTGCTCTTTATGGTGCTGTTTTGTCTTTTAGAATGTCATGTTTTGTATAGTTGCCAGCACATCATAAGATATCAATAATTTTCTACTTATTTTTAACCCCACGTCAAAAGATATTGAGTTGATAAGTTCAAGCCATTTGTTGGAATTGGATCGCTGTTAATCTGGCTATAAATTATTTTGCTGCGTCAAAATAAGAAGACCTACCACATTGAAAATTAATTGTTAATATCCTTGAACATTAAGTGAATCAGATATCCGAAAAAGAAATACGGACCGGAGCTGAATGACAGTATGATTAATATTTTATTGGACTACTCATTAGTCTGTGTTGAGGCGTATAATATGTATGTATCGGTATTGATTTCTTTTTTATTCGAGATTAAACTTGAAGAAAAAGTCTGAGATGGAAGTAATTCACAATACAACAAATCGATTCACACTTCAAAATAAGAAGGATCAATTCGTTTAAATGTCCGTGTACGTTTCATTTTGTCGCTCAAATTCTATATGCCCATTATTAGTTAACATCACAGATTCAGTTTCTCTCATTGACAGTTCAACCTCAAAACCTAATGGAAGCTCTCGCAATATTGTGACATGTAGCTGAGTTCCGATTGGTTAATCCCTATGTGTATATGGCTATACGACTTTAGTTGATCGTGTAGCGAAAGGCACACTTATATGGGCAGTATTAAATTGAGTGTTACTGTAAGCATCTGTTTGAAATGGTCGCTAATTCTGTATCTAAATAAACACGTAAGGTGTCCGGACGATTTCGGCCATCCGATCGATTGAGCAAACTGATCGACACGATTCGGTTTGGAACTCATTCTTGACTAGTCAACAATGTTGATATAAAAACATTTTGGACATATTTACTACTATTAAAATAGCAACATTTAAGGCGTGAAAGTGAGGCAGACAGATGGAGTAACTTTAGCATTTAAAACATTAGTTAGGATTACATTTATCTTATTGCTTATTCCTTTCAAAGATATACGTTTTGTGATCATTAATATCTGGCGTAGTAAAAACGTGTACATATACATAATATACACATCACCTATTGATGCAAATATTTTTATTAGCGTCTTTGACCGTGTGGTTGAATAAGTTGTGTTGATTTGCATTTTACAATACCATGATTGCTGTGTTGTTATGTTTTTCCTTCTAAGATTTGTTTTGGTTTGTGTTTTATTAAAATTACCGTAATTACTTTGGTATTAATAGTTATTGAAGGAACATTTAAATTTAAATAGATTTTCGTTTCTTTTAGAAAAAACGGCAAATTAAGCATTACGAAGCTTTTTGAACAAGATATATCTCAATTTGCACCACTTATACATAAGTTGAATATAAAAAAATCCTTTAGAAGCAACACTTGCTCATTACTACTAAAAAGTTCTGTGAACTCAAACACACAGTAATTTGCTTGGTAAATGTCAAAGTAACTATGTGATAAAATCTATGGAATTTGGTGCACTTGCAGTTTCCAATTCGGGCGAATATAGTGGATAAGTAATGCGTTTGAACATACATTAGGTTAGGTATAGTTGTCCAAAGAAATATCCTTAAATAACTACAGTGGAGCGACAGCCAGCAGTACTACCATATATGAAGGGTGTCACTGACAAGATTGGACACATCTTGAAGCGTGCTTCCATAAATACCTACTTCAAGCCGCCAAAGAAGATTAACCAATTTTTACCACCTGTCAAGTGTAATATTCCTCTTCAAGATGCAGGCATATACAAGCTAGACTGTGAATGTGGCCTCTCATACATCGGTCAAACAAAGAGAAGTGTTAGTACCCGGGTCAAGGAACATATGGCTGACGTCAAACATAGGCGGGAAACTAAGTCTGCAGTATGTGAACGTGCACTAGACGGACCCAACCATTACATCCGGTTTGACAAACCTCAAATCCTCGTGAAAGAGCAACGTTTTGTCCCTAGGATGCTGAGAGAAGCTATTGAAATTAAAAAATATCCTAATTTCAATAGAGAAGATGGTTGGAGTGTACCACCTGCTTGGGATCCTATCATGAAGACCATAATATCCCAAGCCCGTCAAAAACAACAACATATTGCAAGACCTAACAATGTTGTGAGTTCTGTATGCGTGAATCGGAACACGCAAAATATCACACCAAATGACGGTAGTAATTAAACTCACTTATGAAGACACCTGTCATCTTTAGTCTTAACCGTGACCACGAGCGCTGTAAAGAGCTCGAAACGTCGGATCTCTAAATAATGTTTAGAATACCAATACACGCGAGTTTAATCCGTAAAATTAGTTTTATTTCAAATGTGTAGTGCTCGCGCAAATAAAAATAGACAATACTATCCTTAAATAAACAATAAAAAAAAATTTTTGTTTTGGTGCATTTTTAAGGATCGACTAGACAGAAAAAGTAATTGATTCCAACTTTCAGAAACACCAATTTTAAAATTGTAATCATCTGCTATTAAATCTTATTTTGTTTGCTATCAAAAAATTTATCGCTCATATTTATAAGCTCGCCTAATCCACTCTATATTTTTATGCTAATGTTGGTAACAAACTGCGTTGAATGCCCACTCATGACGTCATTGTGTGATTTGGTAACCTTAACTAAGCTTAACGTTAGTACCAAGATCGAGTATTGTAACTAAACTGCCATTTCAATAATGCCATGATATAATACGATTGAAATGTCAATGCCATAACAATGTGCTATATCTGAGTGTAAGTATAATGTCTTTGAAGGCTTTCTAGAAACTTAATAGTAGGGATTTAGAAATAAACATTAATTATCGGTAAATATAAAAAATATCATTGATATTAAATTAGGGGACAATATCAAAATAGGCAGTTTAAGTCTTGCCATACCGTGGCGTGCTAGTTCATATCCACCTTATCAGTCTATTTCATAACTGTCGTATTTCGGTCAGACGGCAATCCGGCAATTATTAGCAAACTGGATAATAACATCTTTCTCTCTTCTCTCATTTTATCTCCATGTATTTCTGCGTTTCTGTGTTTCAGGTCTGTATTATTCAAGGACCGATATTTAATTCTTTCTTTCTTTTTAATTGGCATTATTTTACCAACACCTGTTCTCGATTTAAGAAGAGAAAACGCCTGGTCACCAAAAAAGTCCACTACATAGTAGCCGTAGATTTGCATACACCACAAAAACCGTGCATGCGCAAGCGCAACACGGGTAATTAAACAATCACGAGTGATCTAACTGGTATGCACCACGCCTCCCCTTCCTCGTTGGACCGTCTTCGTGTGCCGATGTTTATTATGTGATTAGATCAAGTTAATGTGCTATGATTTATTGGCTTTCACAACATGTGAGGTTATGATTTTGCACGTGAGTTTTTGTGCGTTTCGGATGGTCTGGATTTCATGGTGAGGAAACCTGCACCTACGAAGAAGTTGTAAGGTTGTGTAGTCCACCTACCCGCACTTGGCCAGCGTGGTAACTAAGGCCTTATAGCCCTAGTTTAGGGTAGGCCCGTGCCCCAGAAGTTGGGACGTATATGGGCTGATGATGACGATGATACAAGGCTTATATTTAGCAAATAATTTTGGCTCACATTTTAGCGTAGTCAGCAAGTTAATAGTAACCTATATCATTTTTAAAGCTCTGGAGTATCTGCGTATCAAAGTTCTTTGAAATTAGTTCAGTAGTTTTTGCGTTAAACTTGGACGACTACTTTCGCATTTGTACACCGCGGTCACAATAACTTGACGCATCGCATTTTAAGTAATATTGTATAAAAAAAACATGATGTAACATATTGAAAGATTAACAAATAAAACCAATGCTCCAAAATCAAAAATATATTTCTTATTTAGCTACATGCTTTTTTTTCGCACCGTACCTGACCGCCAAAATGATGTCGAAGCTATGCGTCAAGTTAATGTGATCGTGTTGTAAAGATATATGAAGAACCGATATTGCAATATTTGTCCTATCGGGGCCTAAATTTCTCAATTGAATACCTTAATTAGCAGATCGTATGTGTCTTGCATCTCCTTGCCAATTTTACACACTCTCAAAACCAAATAAACTTGAAAGCAAGAATGGATCTAAACCATACAATTAGACAGTTTAGTAAGTCAATTAACGTAAAGCTAAACATAATTCTGGTAGAAAAAGAAAGCGTGATAACAGTGCAGATAACAAATTTCATATTAAACACAGTATGACGAATATATTAAAAAGCGGTGTTGTTTATATTTTTTGCTGTTATTAGCCATCGTGTACGTACACATAATTTTGTATACAGTAGTTCAAATTAAGGTCAATGAAATAATAGTTCTCTGAAACTTCCTAAATATTGAGTACTAGTTAATATACTTTCAATGGATCTTGCATAAATTTATACGCAAAAGTTGTCTATTAAGATTTGAAATTCATACATTAGCGGGAAAGTCAGGGAAAACGGTATTAAAATATTATTTTCATTACGGATTCAGCTCACTAGAAGACATATAAGCATAAAAGCAAATTAAAAGATGGCAGGCGTTCGTAAAATATTGAATTTATTGACGATAATTATAATTTATTTGACTATTTACTTGATACAAAGTCTTTTGAAGTATGCCGCTGTGACTATTAAATTGTAAGGGTTGGTTTCTATTTATGAAGGCATTTATTTATGTATATGCTATTAAAATAACTTTATAGTAGATATTCATATAAATGTAATGTTACAGAAGATGTATTTTATGGTTTTTGTATGTGCCAAGAAAGCAAAAATAAAAAACTTGTCACCATTAAAGAATACGATTTCGATAACAATTTTTGCGCTCAAGATCTTAAAATCTTCTGCCTTTATAAAAGCAGCCAAAGAACTTTAACAAGTTGATCGATGTAACCCACCGTTATACATTGCACAATGATTGAAAGTATTAGATAAAGCAACAGTAATAGATCATGGACATGCTTTCTAAAGATCAACTCTAGAAATACACCGAAATAATGTCACGATGGTTCAATCCGTAGCATCCGAGAGCAAAATTTATTGTCTGTTACGGCGAATGGCGTAACGTTTATTTATATAGACGACATGATAATATTTTCACATATTCATTTGATGTTAAATCTATATCACTAATGTCGCTTACATTGACAGTCCAGTTTTACAGCTTCTTGCCGGAGTCTTCTCGGTAGATTCGGCATTCCGAACCGGCGCAATGGTAGAATTTTACTTTTGTTCGAAATCTTAGCGATTATATCGATTTATAAGTGCAACTAAAAATCAATATTTTTTTATTGCCCCGATTCTGAGTTCAAGAGCAAAGCCTCTGTCGGTCACAGCATGTCAGTAATTTTCATTTGTTTTGGAATTTATGTCCAGAAGTAAAAAGGTCCTGATTTTGTTGCCTCTGCCTGCTAAAAGATTAATACACATAATATTTGTACCTTTACACAATAGGTTTTATAAACCAGCAAAATTGTGAGTCAAAGGAATATTGCACTAGGAGATGATGAATGTCCCAGAGACAAAACCAAACACTCTGATCAACCGGGCATGCAAACCGGCAACCAGTGTGTGTCAAAGATCGCACGGCTGGCTGATTTCCTCACACAGTTTCACAATTCTTGAGAAAAAAAAAACACCGTACGTTAATTATATGCTAAACGTTTCTGTGGCTTTATCAGGCCTTGCACTTTCCTTGTTGTCTTAAATTTGTAGCTCTCCATTACTAAGGCGATGTATTGTCTTGAGACGGTTATCTCTGCGGTCTCTGTGACCTTTTTCGGATGCAATCAGTCGTTCTCACTTTATAATCATAAGTTGCGATCTCGGAAATTGTATGTGCTATATCAATCAACATTTCATTGTAGTGAAAGATCTCTACAAAACAACACTCAATTTCACGATTGTTGTTATTGTTTTGAGATGATTTGTTAATACACCGCGAAATTTTAGTGGTTGTTTTCCCGTGGCAGAACGATTTGCCTTTAGTAATACTATCGAATTATGCAAATTGTTACGCGAAAAAAAAATTTTTTTTTTTGAAATTTCCAAAATTATAATTTTCTATCTCGAAAACGAGAGAAGATATCGTTGTTTTATAAGATGTGACGTAATCAGGTACTGCTTGCCGCAAGAAATCGATGCTTAAAGCTAAAGAAGCTCTACACCCCAAGTCATAAAGCGGTTCGAACGTGCTTTCGAGTTACGGTTAAATCTTTCGTAAAACCGGCATTTATTGATTTTAACAAAAAAGAACTGCACACATCTTTTGTACTACTAAGATAGAATCATTTTACTGCGGGAAAACAACCACTAAAATTTCACGGTGTATAAATAAATTAAGGTTATGAAAATCTGAGTTTCATCTGCATCACTTTTTCTTTTATTTTTTAATTTATATGGTAATAGGTATACCAACAGTTTATATAGTTAACATTCTACAAACACACTTTTCTGTGATAAAAACTAAATAAAAATTGTTCTAAAATCACTTGCCTGAAAATAATTTAATTCTAAATCAGTGCAATCTATGCAAAATAATAAAATTTTGTACAAACATGAATATTAATTGTCTCAAAACAGCGGGGGTCCCTCAAGGTTTCTACTTCGGTCCATTATTATAAAGTAATCGGGTTTGTCTACAACAGCGCACTTTCTTACACTCTTTATTTGCATTAAGTAGTTTTTTGTATTCTACGTTCCCGTTCAAAGTTAAGTGAAGCGAACTGGGCTCGGCAAGTGTTTTTGCGTCACAATACACAACAGTTAATACTTCCTAGCTTGTACTTGGAAGTATGCGATGATTAAATCGCTTTTGATTATCAGAGTTTCAATTATGTATCGAAGAATTTTGCTTTTATTTTAAGTGCATGTTGTTTATAATGATGATGAAGAGTACATTATTTCAATGAAATCGAATAGTTGTTTATATATTATGACTCAATACGGTTTCGTTTTGTTTTGTTGTGATTATTATTGCAGAGAAAATTATTATTTTATTTGTTGTTTTTGTGCTAACTCGGGCGAAATATTCCTTCCATATTTCGCAGAGATTTTGTTAGAGACTTGGACTATATCAGTAAGCAAATTCAATATTGTCTGCCAAAATCAGTTTAAGTTTATCATGTTTATGAAATATAATTTCAATTTGTTTAATTTTTATGGACCACATTTACTAAAATACAAAAGCATAAGAAAGAGCGAGAACAAAAGCTACAAAACTTTTTGCAACAAACCCAGACGCTGTCTGACCCCAAGCAAAGTTTCTCAAGTGGTTAGTAGCTAGTGTTACTCACAGCCATAAATCAGGAGATGCGGCTGGCTGGCCACCGCCATCACCTGCGAGGCTGCTCTTGCGCAGGTTGTCTTGTTACCTTGCTCAATGGGTTTCTTTATTTGGATTGTTTAATGAACTCTTATAAATGCTGTGATTTTGGCTGCAGATTTTTTGCTTGTTCCAAAAATTTTGTTCTATTGTTTTGAAAGAAGGAACTGGATGATTTCGTAGTTATCTCTTAAATTCGATTGTAGTGTAGAGTATGTGAAGTGTATAATATGATTTTTATCAATTTTAGTATATAAATTAGTATTAGAGCATGACTGTTCATCTTTAATAAACAGTATGTTACTCTTAATGTTGTGTTGATATGATTATGTTTTGCTTTGGTTTTCTCTCTTGTTGCTTTGTTAGCTTTTTTTATATTTCACAATTTGAGCTAGCGAGAGTTGACTCAGCAAAGACCAGAGTAGTCTCTTGTTGTCCGAGGCTTAAAATCATTTAGGGTCGATGCGACATCCTATTGAGTTAATTTCGTATCTGTTCCTCCGATGATTTGATATAATCGCAGTTGGGGTGTCAATCGAATAGGTGTTCATATCAATAGCGCACACAATATCCAATATTCTTTCCTTCCGCTGCAACAGTGTTGTCGTCAAAGATGGCGGACAGGAAGCGGCACAGGTGCGCCGGCACATGACGTGCGCGCGCGCAGCGGACCGGCAACGCGCCGGTATCGCTAGATCCTTACCCGCTGCTGACGTCACGGTGATTTTTTTTTCTGGAGCCTTGGAATGTATTGGATTAATCCTTCGCGATTCACAGTAGTGATGATTCTTTGTGTAATTGGGAAGGGATTTGAGATTTTCGCGTTCTATTAAAATTCCGTTTCCTTAAGGGACTTAGGGGTGAGATCCATCCGTTCTCCCGCAAGCCAGGTGATGATGACGAGGCTACTCCAAGCCATCATCGTAAGTTAGTTGAACCTTAAGCGATAAAAAAGTTACAAATACATAGATACTTAATGTCCAATGCCCTAACCATAAGTTTATATGGCGTAAACCCAGTCAATTATTGTTTTCAGTGGCAATCTACCTTAATCTCTTTGTATTGATAAATTTTGTATAAAAGTCTCAGTACACATTATACAAAAACAATTATTTAATGACATATGTTATGTTAAATTTGCTAACTATTTGATCTTAGGAAGTAAATTAAGCAATAGAAGTAGTTAACGTTAGTAATTATAGGTATCCCGGGTAGTAAATTAACATTCACCACCATTGTTCCGTAAAGAAAAAAAAGAAGCAAACAAGCTTTCAAGTCCATTGTTTTTACACCTCAATTCCACATTGGCTAGTTAATTTCCTTCCAGTGATTGGGTTCGTAGTTTATCGTTATTTTGTCCGAGTTAATGGAGGCATACAGGAAAGGGCTCATCGATGCATATTAAATTAAGGGGAAGCTCGTGAATGGCGACCAGTTGCACGGACAGCATCTAAAGTAGATGCAACAGTTAGCTATTTAAATAAGATCCAGGAATATTTTGTTTTAAGATTGCTTTTCTGAATGAATATCGGACAATAAAATATCAAAAACTCATTTATTTACTGGGGTTTTATCAAATGTTGTAAGTTAGTTATCACGTTTCAATTCATCTAATTCGACCAATGAAGATTGATCTTGATCCTGTATGAAAATCGACCGATTTGACGATTTACTTTTCCAAATTGGTTGCAGTGTCCTGAAGATTGCAAGTAAATACGAAACTAATTAGTAAATATAAAAGTGGTAGAGTACTTTGGTAGAGTGTTCGTGTAACTAACAGTTGCATTTCTTCACATCCATTTATACGAAAGTGTCGATTTATTGCCAATGTAGCGTCGACGTTCCACCAACAAAGTAGCACCCAACCAAAACAAAATCAAACCCACTAACCTTTCGGGAGGCGAGTGAAAACGTTGAAATATTAGAATCGTGTCCGAGATTCGTGAGTCTGAACCGTGATCTGGTGATAGTGAACGAGATCTAATGAGAATCACCCTTTGTAAATATAACGGTAGGTCTGATGGATGGTATAGCTTTGTGAGAGCTTAACGGATGGGCGGATGAATGGAACAAAGCTTTGGAGGAGGTACTGGCCATCTAAGTAGGCGGTTAAGTGTATATAGAATAAGTTGCTGGGATAGGCAGAAACCATGGAGTGGAACCTATTGAACTTACTTACAAAACTGAAAATAACCTAAGTTTTCTCGTATATAGTCACCTGCAAGCGACCAGCATAGGTGAAAATCATGGAGTGGTTTTGAATTGACTTACCGGATGTTGTATTAGGTTAGGGGTGAAAGCAATTCCTTTTTTTTTTCTGATAGGATTTGGTAACACCGGGAAGGGTTTCACCTAAAAAGTTGTGCTTTCAGCATGTATAACATCATTTACATCTTACGAAAAATCGCATGAGAAATTCTTACAATTAATAGAACTATTGCAGCAAGAAGTTTCTGCTCATCCAAATATATGTCCTAAATGTTCACGAAAATAGACAAATTGAATACAAAAGCTGACGTAACCGCACAGTCATCGTAGTATCGATCAGCAGATAAGATACAGAACTGGTTGCCGATGATCTAAACGGCAGGAATTAAGAGCAATAACTTACTAAAACATTATTTTCGTTGAGTCATCCTAAAATTATTGCCGACTTTTTTGGGAATGCCCTGTGGCTAAATGATTAAAGTTTTTCACTCTAAGCGAGAAATAAAATGCAGTGAGTAGGTGGTTGGTGGATGGATATATTATTTCTGTATTTTATGATTTAGTATAAAAAAAAAGTTTCTTCAACCTATCTAAAAATTTCTCGAAAATTGAGACATTAGAGATTTATGTATCTTTTTTTTATAATACATATAAAATAAAATTTGCTGTAGAGATTTTAATCTTTAATCACAATACAATAGCTTTGTAGACTACATATACAGCTAGGTACATATTTTGATGTTGAGTACTTCCTTAACTTTATCTTAGTCTTAATAGAGTCGTTATAGTAAAGGATCAAAGTATAAATATTGAGTCTTAATTGTCAACGACAGCGAATCATCTTGCAAGTTAACCGCTGTAATAGAGTGGTTAGGTTAAAGGCTGTAATAATTACTAGCGGGTACCGTTTGTAAAACCAATGGTGCTCAAAGTTTTGAATACTCGTACCACCAACTTTCATTTGGGTGACATTGTCTATGGCTCCCTGTGCTTAGGGATTGATACACATCTGGCGGTGTATCGACCTTCAAATTATTTACTTTTTAATTGAAAATGAGTTAAGTCTCCCTGTTTTCCATTAATTCTACTAAAGAATCACGAACGTTAAATACTTTAGTTTCATCTTTTTCTTCAACTTGTAACTAGGTAGATGACATTGCTACAATTAATGCAAAGGGGATATATCAATTTAAGCTCAGCGGTGTCCTTAGATCCATCTAAAATAATTTGAGGACTGAAGTCCTAACTTTGGGAATCAATGGTTTATCTAGACAAAATAGTTAAAACTGTTACTGGCTAAACAGATAGAAATGCTGAATACGGCGAAGCGAATCACCAAGAAATTTCAAATGGTTTCCAACTGTATTTTGTTCCAATCGTAAATCTTAAACAATTGCATTAGGCACGCCCGATAGATTTTGTTAAAACTTGTTTAGTTCTATTATCAATGATGTCAGTAAATATTTATATGATTTCATTCAGTTCAGTTAGTTTATTTGTTTTATTACCGTTGATGATTTGCTTGAATTAGTTTTCATTATTTGAAGTATCTTATATATCTTCTAACTTGTATGTGTCCTTTATCCTTGCAGCGATTTCTGTGTTTGTATTTTTATTAGTGTTTTGGTCTGGAAGCTTAAAAGATCTTTGTTAGTATCTAGATAAGTTTTAAGTTGAATATTTCCAAGGAATTCACCCACCAACATACCTACACCGTTGACTTTGTTATGTTTTGAGCACGAACGTTAATATCCAACTAGCAGTATCCTTAATTGTTGTTAAATGTACTTGCAATACATTCAGTTACAAATATACTAGTCCTGATTGCACCTTTCTCACGCCTTAGGTCTTAAATCAACTATGGACTCAATTTAAAAATAACGGCTCAAATCTTCAGCAATTGCTTCTAAATCTTCAGCATTTTGATGGCCCACTGTTCTGTGGGAAGGATGTTCACAGCCATCTTCCAAGAGTGATTCCAGCTAATTGTCTGCTCGCCCAGACACGTCTGGAGATGACGTAGATAACCTGGGAATTGCATTGTGCCCGCTTTAAGGCTCCTATACACAGTGCCAGCGACATTCTTTTTCCTAACTGACTACTGCTGATGGCTTGAAGTGGCTCTCACCACCAAACATTTAAGCGACTTAACAGGTTTTTGTATTACTAGCTCGTTGGAACAATTCAGAGTGACCCTGGCTTCGGTGCCAAGAGTTGTGGGTTCGATTTCCTCCCGGGGCAAATGTTTGTGTGATAAACATCGGTGTTAAGTTCGTTTCTGGGTTTGATTATGCATTTAAGTACTTAGTTATGAATATCTATGTATATATATCAGTCTCTGACCACCTTAGTAAAGCTTTGTTTTGTTTGGCTGTATGTTGAGATGTCCCAAATATGTAGAGTAGACGCTCCACCGAGTACCATTCTCAATCTCTTTTCGAGTTGCTTCGTAAGCTCCGACCTTTAGTATTGGGTATCTTATTAAATCTTCTCTTATAAATAAAAATGAATTGCTGTTCGTTAGTCTGACTAAAACTCGAGAACGCCCGGACCGATTTAGGTAATTTTTAAATTTTCTTTGATGGTGATAGGGGTGATGGGAGTTTAACGGCTGTTTCAGTGTAACAAAGTATGTAACTGCAGTTTACACCTGAATACAGTACTATATTACCTGTGTACTGTAATACACGTGACCTGATAACAGAGGTCTTGTGGAATTATTAAAATCAGAAAAATTTAAAGTATTCTTGTTATGCACAATATTATGAATTTCCGTATTACATGATACACGTATTACATATCGGTTTAATGGGTCTACACGTGCGAGTAGCAAAGTGGTCAGTCCGGTCGCGACCAGACTCGGTCAATACAGTCGAAATGTCGGGCAGTAATGTGTATGTATTTGCTACTACTGATATCGTATATAGACCTATAAATGGAAAAAAAAATGTTCGTGATAGTCCAGGGAAGGTTTATAGTACTGGCGGTATGAAATTCGCCGGGACCACTAGTAAATAAATAATTATGTTGCCAAAGCTACTGTTTGACTCGCGTTCCGACACTGTGTGTGACCACCTTAAGACCGCCTGATTGTTCCACTATCGAGATCTGTTTGGGCCGAGCTGAGCGTCAGTCTGACACTATCTGGCATCGTCGTTTTGCATTCTCGTGGTTATTAATTTCAGAGTCCCGTACTTTTTGTGAGATAACGGATTTACGTTTGTCTGGCGGTTTAAGTTCCCGGGAATGTGTGTTAAAGATTTCAATGCCATATTTAAGCATGACGTGAAGACTCACAATCAGATCCTTACTAATGTTATATATGCGTAAGTTATAAAAATCTATATGATGCGTTTTCATACTGATTTATATAAAACTAGCTTTACGCCCGCGACTTCGTCCCCGTAGAGACGTTTAACGGGTAAAATATTATTTCCTTATATCGCTGTCGGTTAAAAGTAGCCTATAACCTTTTCTAGGCTCTGGACTATATGACTATATCTGTAACAAATTTCATTTAAATCGGTCCATTACTCTATGCGTGAAAGTGTAACAGACAGACAGACAGACAGACAGAGTTACTTTCGGATTTATAATATTAGTAAGGATTAGTAAGGATTTGGTAGACGGCAGCTCATGTTTTCCCTTCCTCATATAATTCCGGGCTCTTCATGCAAAAATCCGCAGACTATAAACCCGAAGAAGGACATAGGATTCCTTTTAAACGACTTTGCTTTAAGGTAATGTAATGCGCAAAACAAAATCGTAATATGTTTTAGACTCGTATGTACGAGAGTCGCCAGGTACACATCGTAAAATAATTTAATGGAATGCGTTATGTTTATATTTATTATCATCATTAATCACAGTCATTTATTTTTTTTATCAGAAACATAACGTTATGCTACAAAAAAACCAAAATAATGACACGATATCGATACTATAAAAAACGGTATACGAACTTGACCGCTCTATAACTTCATTCTGAAGCACGATATTATCATCAAAGTGCGATTTGAAACTTTAAATGTGAAGTAACGAATGCGAAAATGACTGTGCGATATTTGCATGTTGATGTTTGCTCTCAAAGAAATAAATACAAACGGTTTATAAAATTCTTTGGATTCTTGTGAAGCAAGTTTTGAATAATATCAAAACTCGTTTCGCAAATGTACTTTTCTCAAAATACTACGTTGATTGCGGTAGCGTTTTCGGTTCTTTTTAACTTACTGCATACCTAAATGTGTAATCTGTGTGTGAAAAATAAGTGATTATACTACCCTTACCTCAAGTAAGGGTAGTATAATCACTTATTTTTCGGCACTTTTAGCACATCGTAGTTCATATAAGAGCTAGGTTAATAATCAAAAGTATTTAGATAATTTGTGTAACTTACACTATCATAGAATTTACATCACAGACATATTAGAATGTTAATTGTATAGAACTTCAAAAACAACGACGTTTATATACATATAAAATTTCCCGATCTTGTAACTACCTACGAGTAAGTTTAAAACCCAGAATTATTATATTTATTTTTATTATTTTTTTATTTTATTTGATAGTGTAGTCGCAGAAGCCGAAAACGGTTAAGAGAGTCATCATTAAGTTTAAGTGAGGTTAGCGGTACTGATTATTTACTGAGAGAATATGAATCAGCTTATACGGATTAAATATTTAAAGTAAACAGTTTGTATCGATGAGATCACGAGTCGAAACGTTGACATCATTACCATATACGTCCATCGATAACAAGGCTGTCGTATATGGGTCATAGGAATCGGAACGTCGCGAAAGAAGTAAGATTTACAATTCTGCATTTGGTAGCAACTTTCTCTTCAATGATATACACCGATTTCAGGCCTACCCCCTATCTTCTATTCACGATGTCTTTCATACGTTCAGATTCGGAAAAACTATGGTCTGATAGTGTCAGTTGCTTAAAAATGAGAGCATTATTTCACAATAGGAAGCCTAAGCCTCTTTATTTATAGAAGGGTTGGTAGCTCTTCAGAAATCAGAAAAAAAAATGACCCAACCCCAAAAGGCTGGTAAAGCAACTTACAACCAAGCAGCTAAGTGCGCAGGACATATTATAGTGCACAAGTATGCGCGCAAACACAAGTGCACTCTCTGTTCTTATCATCAATCCGACATGACCGATGAGAGATCGAGCGCAGGACCACCGACTTAGCATGCTTTCCTAAGCACGGGCGTGCAACCGCCAACTTCCTAACTCCGGGCTGAGTGATTTCTTCACACAAAAACTTACGAAAATTCTGCCAGACCCCGGACTCGAACCGGGGACCTCTTGGTCCTTAAGCAGCGCTTGCTACCAATGGACCAAAGAGGCATTTAAAGGCAATTGTAAAGCCTAAAGTCTCTTAGAGGCTTTGCGGCTGCGCGCACGCAGTATGATGTCATGTAATTTCGTCCGATTCTCGGCGAATATCAAGCGAATGCAGTCATCGCCTTATAGGGCTCGTCTGAACTTGTTTGTAGATACATATGTAACGGTGGCGGGCGTGGGTGGATGCATAGCCTGTTTGCAAATGTAGGTTAAGCGATTTGTATGCGTAAGGATTTCGGAATTGCAGTTTTTTATTCTAGGAACATTATGTACCCTTGTGTTCCCTTCAACGGCCAAGTCACACAACACTTACTATAATAATGAAGAAATCGCAGTAAGGAACCTTAGGCTTGGCACGATTTTGTCTAGATTTCATTACTTTTTAGAGTTGAGCAATTTGCTCCATCGAGACTTGGCTAGTTTTTTTACAGGATGTTTTTGATGGGATACATATGTCAGATTTATCTAATTACAACAATTAAGGATTTCGTCAAAAATCGTCCCTGATAATATAGGAAGCGATTATGAAGAGTGTTCCTCCAGTGTTCATTAATCTAACTGTATGACACTGAAAAAACCTCACTCTATTTTATGCCTAAAGATGCATCTTCACCCAGGGGCACAAGCCTACCCTAATCTTTGAAGATCAGGCCTTTTTAGCCACACTGGCCCAGTGCGGGTTGGTCGTCTCCACACAACCTAAGTCTAGCTTATAAATCAAACTTACCTTGAAGGTAGATCCATGGAGATTGATGTACAATATACAAGGCAAGTGAAATGGAAAAGGCCATGAAATCCGCGAGAAACAAAAGATCGAAAGTGATGGTTCCGCACCAATAACCGTGGGCCGCAGGGAAAGCAAAGGGACGGACTCTAATTGGGAAAGTGAGAAGACACCCGACACTTAAAGGTCGCAGCTTATGTAGCAAGTCAGGGAGGGATTGAGAAAATGCAACGCTGATTTTAGTAAACGCTTTTGATCAATTATAATGTGAGGTCATTCTGAACGATTTTTTTTAAAGTATGGTATCATTGTCGCGAGCGAACTCTTGATTGGTGAAACGTTGGGTAGTAATGTTGTGTGTCTTGTCATCATGTATTTGTTATTGTTTTTATCGTGTGAAGACCTAATGTTTTCCTACATTAACAATCATGAAATCCACTACAATTTAACTATAATATGAAGCAAAGGTAACAGATACGGAAGAGGTTATAATAAAGTAAAAAAAAAACAAATTTATTTGATCACAGCTAGACAATAACAAAAATTACAGAAACATATCTCGGCTTTTAAACAAATCGATTTGAATACCTTCTCGGCATTCACTTACAACGATATTAATATCGATCTCTCGTGCTCTATAAATACAGATAATCGAGTTGATTGATTAGCATCGATATATTGGGAGCAGCGTTGATCTCGAGTGGCGGCCATCGAACTTGGGCCAATGTTGAACATTGAACTTGAAAATAGAGTTTTACACGACTAACTTTCTGCCCGAGACTTCGTCCGCGTCGGTTGGTCGAATCGATCCAAGGGAGCTATTAAAAATCAGCGTTGCAGTTTCCCCCATGATGGGAGCCATGACATAATCCTGAGTGGTTGCCTTATTAGTTTATATGCAAAAAATGCTGACAATATCATAAACATACATTCATAGAATCACGCCTTTTCTCAGAGAGGTAGGCAGAGATCACTACACCTGGCACACCACTTTCGCTTCTTTCACATCCATAAATTGTGTCGTTAATACAGAATAGCAAAATTTTGTACATGTATACTGAAGTGTGCCTTTTAAAATAAATAAATTTATGTACCTCCTCCTTCTTTAGTCCTTTTATCTATTTAAAAAAAAACATTTAAAATCCGTTGGTTAGTTACAAAGATCTATGAACACGTAGGGATAGAGATAGCAGGAATTTTTTGACTACAGAATCGCACAAAAATTAAAAAAAAAACTTTATTAAAAATAAGCATGCTATGCGGTGAATATGTCATTTAACCTCCTTACTTGAAGTCGGTTAAAACTGATTCTGCGTTATGGGGTCGCCGTGTCAGATATGAAACCATGTAAGAGTCTGCACTAACGGTCCATACGATCCCACGATCGGCTAATATCGGTGCTAGATCCGAATCACCGCGATTGTCACACTAGACACAAAGCTAGCCATTCAAATTGTCAAGCGGATCGTGACCGCTCCTAAAAGGCTGCGCCGGCGCCGGTCTATACAGTGTAGAAGAGGTTACAGTACGGATTGTCTATATATTTTTTCCTTTCTTAAGAGTATTTGTTACTGAACAAATGGAATAATACAAATTTGTTTCTTCTCCTTCAAGAGTATCGATGGTTTTTGCTAATATCGTTAACAGTAATAAGTACTTGAGAACAGTTGTATCATAAAAATAATACTGAAAACATAGCATTTTTAGACTATTATGAGTTATGGCACCATTTTGAGAACAGGACAATGTCAATTTTGTCAAAGTTACACAACGTGTTTTGAGGAGGTACAAATCGTCAGTAAAAAAAATATAAATTAATTGAAAATATTTGGACTTACGAGTATGTAGTAACAGAAGAGAAAAAAACGTATCGAAATGTTTCACTGAACTCTTTTCATTTTACTATGGCCTCTTCTATGCTCTTTTATCTATGTCATGAGTAATTTGGGAGTATATATTTATAAGGGGACAGCTTGATTTTCCTAATAAGTGACTTCATCTTATATTCATAGTGTAATCCATTGTCTGAAATCATCGAGTTGATTGAAAGTAGTGAAAGTCTCTTTCAATTGTATTCGCATTCGTACATGTTCGCTTCAAGTTTTTTCGAGTCAGGGCAAAATTGATCCTATATAAAAGGCATTATCGACTATGCCAACTCATTTGGAAACTAACGTACTTGCTGTCCAAAACCAATGACATTTTACTTGCTGCTTTAGTATTGATTTTCATCAAATCAAATCATTTATTTGCTGACTAGTGTACATCATACATAGTTGGAGAACAAGCATAGATTTGGTTGTAGATAAAAATCAGTTTCATGTTGATTCTTCTGTTAAAGACGCTAGCAAATTAATTGAGGAATACTTTTATACATTGACTAATATTACCACTGTAATCAACTAAAAGCTGGCGTCCCAAATTGTGCCGAATTCCTAATTCACAGTTTAATACGTAGACATTAAATTTCCCGACACAAAACATTTTCTCAGCAACGCTCTATTAGGGTCAAAATTGTACCGTAAAAAACAAGCCGACAAAATCTTCATACAAAACTTAGTCCATATTTCACAGACGGCTAACTATTGTATATTCTTTTCGTATTACAGACCGCAGACCGCAAATTTTAATCTCTTTGCGTTCGTGACAAAGGAATATAAGTCTTAGTATTCCGGATATAAAGGTCACCGGCTTTGAACGAATGGTTTCCGATATTTTGGTTGCGGTTGCTTCGTGAAGCATGTCCATTATATTTCATTAAGTTGGCGGTCAACGAGCTGATGCTAGGATGTATTGGATCAATGGTACATATTCTAGGAATTTGGTCGCGTTTAAGTTTGGACACAATGTTTAAAGTATCATTGATCATATCATCAGTCCATATAAGTCCACATCGAGGTACATCGAGTATGTCCTAATCTAGGGCGATCAGGCCTTAAGTCTACCGCGCTGGCCAAGTGCGGATTTGTTATAATTTTATTTATGTAGGATTTATAGAGGCAACACAGTTTATTAAATTAATAAACGACACCGAAGACAAAATGTTGAAGCATCAATCTTGTCAGGATTTTCAACAAATTTTCTAAAACCGATTTAAATTAATGTGGTCAAATACTTTTTCTAATATAAACCACAACCGCGAACATACATTAAAATAGCTCTTTACGGTTCCTGACTTTGGAGCTGCAGATTAATTATTTCAACGTATTTCGAGTAAGTAATACATTGCAGCAGATTTTGACTCGCAGATCGCAATTACAAAAGAAACAATCCATTGTTTCTGTGTTGCGAATATAACAATGCCACAGATTAACCTGTAGATTAATCGGTCAGTCTGTCCGTTGTACGGGATGGCGTCACCACGGATATTCTTACAGGGAATGCAAATGACTGAATTAAACTAGATCTACAGGATTTTGTATTGGCCCGGAAATAATGATCCAATCAAAAACATAAATGTGAAATGAGAGCCAAGTTCAATATTGCCTTGGTTGTTGACTTCAGCGACAAAAGAAGTGAGATCTAAATGGGTGCCAAGTTCAATGGTCAACCCAGAAATTTATTTATAAGTAACACTATAACATACCTATCATATCTTCTTATAACATAAGATAATGTATGGTGGTAGCCTATGAAGGTCTGTCTTGGCTAGTTTCTATAAACCTACCAACGTATTATTATGTTCGCTTGCTAGTTTCTACCAACAATCCAAATTTTCGGAATTATAAAATAAAAACCGACAAATACTTGTAGGCTTAGAACTTGCGACGGCTATAATTCATATATGAAAACTAGCCAAGACAGAACTTCATAGGCTACCACCATACATTATCTTATGTTATAAGAAGATATGATAGGTATGTTATAGTGTTACTTATAAATAAATTTCTGGGTTGACCATTGAACTTGGCACCCATTTAGATCTCACTTCTTTTGTCGCTGAAGTCAACAACCAAGGCAATATTGAACTTGGCTCTCATTTCACATTTATGTTTTTGATTGGATATCATTACTTTTTGTAGAAAAGTATATATCATCGTAACGCCGTGGGTCCTTTGAAAAGGACAAATTCAAAACTAAAAATAGACTTTATGTAGGTACCTACCCTAAGTAATAAATATGAAAACCGACTATAAGTACCTACTCTTAATTGTAAATAAGTAAGTATACCTAAATATATACTTAGTGCTCTGCCTTCCCCGGTATATAGGCGTTATTAGGCACTAATTAGGTATTTATGTTAAGCGTTCATAATAGAACCTAACCTAATTATTAAAAAATTGCCAGTTTTTTATTTTTTCCTTTGTATTCATGTAATTACCTATCTGCATACCAAATTTCAACTCTCTAGGTCATTTGGAACTGGGTTAGAATTTTGATCTGTCAGTCAGTCAATGATAAAAATGAGGATTTTTGGACATTAATATCTAAATAACTGTTTGAGATAAGCTTATGAAATTTAGAACACATACTTATCTCGCAAGTCACAATATATGAGCCAAATTTGATACGTTTATGTGAAATAGTTTTTGATTTATGAGGGATTCAAAAGTGGTTCCAAATGGTTCGTGTAATATTACACACGGTGCGGCTCGCCAGTTCTGTTTCTTGAACCTTGGCTTGACACGCTACCGCGTGTCTAGATAGTTGTTGCTCCGTTTTGATGGTTCTTCTTGTCCGACCAGATAATGACGGTTGCGTGGTATATTATGGTAGTTTAGTATGTCAAAGATAGATGTCAATATATTATAGATATTTCACATACATACATACATATCTCTTCAAGTGTGCTCGTTAATTACGGGTACTTTTGATTTCACCCTTCTTCAAAATTTGTTTAAAAACTTTAGATTGATTTCTTCAAAATCAAAACTCTAGCGTTTTACATGCAGTCTCCCGACTGCTGCTCATTTGTTGATCAATGACATAGACCAACAGTGAGGGGCTTATTACTGCCAATGTTGGTTTGGTTTGGTTAGAACTCATTTGGCGTACCTAATTTTGTAGGATGATGGTTGATCTTCTCTCAATGTCTGCATAGATACCTATACTCAAAGGTAGGATAAAGATACTCAAATAGAATACTAATATTCGTCTTGCTGTCATACATTGAATTAGCAACATACAGTCTAATGAATGTGGTGATAAATAATGTAAACTTTAAGCCAAGTTTAAGCTAAGATGACCGTATACGGTGTAATAGGTGGGCGGTAGTTAAATTTGTGTGAATCCTTATGTATCGAGTAACGGTTTTTGCGAAGTAGGTAATGTGAACTTGGAAGTTTGCGTTAAAAATATAAATAATTGGAACCGTTACAAATGACTGAGCACTACATAAATATAGTACAGTTTGGTAATGTATGGGATTCCAACATTTAATTATTACAGTTTTGATGGCAAAATGTACTAATGGAAAAGTAATTTCTGTGTTATTGGCTTAGTTGTTTGCTATTAGCATTTCAACGATGCTACAGGGGATGGTTAAAACAACTTTCTCATACGCAAAAAATCTTTAAGCATTGGTAATGTTGGTTTTAGTCCCTGTTACGCTATAATTTTCCACGTAAAATTTACGTAAGTTAAATACGGTTGAACGATTTTGCTATGAGTAACTTTAGTGGTTGAATGCTTTTGCTGTTGTTTATTCCACAAACAGCGTTTTTTTTATTTATCGATATTGGAAAAGGCTATGCATAGGTTGTTACCTACGTTTGATATCTTGGTAAGTATTATCGTTATCTTTTTCGTAAAAAAACCTACTTTTATGTCAACCTTAATAAGCTTTGGGCTGTGTATCTTAATGTCATTGCGTTGTACCTAATAAAAAAAAAACTTTGACATTTTAGTTTTTAACGATTAGAGCGGTAATGCGCAAAAGTGTCACAGCATACAGCTCATAGGAAAATAACTTTAAATACTAACTTAGTAATACCGGTACGGTTCTTGACTTATGTTGATTGAAAATAAACGTTTGCAGTTTGCTTTCGGGTCGTAACATATTCATAAACCAACCGAATGGCCAGTAAACCAGCTAAGTGCGAACAAAGTAGCCCTGACACCTTAAGTATGACATCATGGATTCCACCGCCACCGCCCACATCCAAACATGAATTATACAACAAAAAGACGTGTTGTCAGTCTGTTTTGAATTTTAAGTTCAAAAAAGTTCGGTCTGTTTTTCCATGTGCTCATTTTGAGTTGTGTATGTAAGAGTGATCTAATGTTATTGATGAGTGTAATTGAAAATGATGGCTGTTTTAGGTTTAGCTCTTTCCTTCTATTTATGCTAATGTGTATAATTTAGGTTTAAATTTCGTACATACGCAGTATACCTTTGGTCTAAATTAAGATACAATAACTTTTAATCATATTGATGATTATATGAATTATTTTGGACTGGAACTCCAAAATACATACATATATAGAGGTACTTAAAATCACGCCTTTCTCCCAGAGGGGTAGGCAGAGATCCAGAATGCGAATCTGATTAAAGCAAGTATACGTTACTTGCTTGTAAAAAATATAAATAGTCATCATTTAGCAATTTGAATCCTCAACAAATCTTACGGTGAACTATTTTTGATTAAATATCATTTCACGAGTGGTTACTTTTTATGGCTGAACGATTTCGCGGTCACGAAATGTTTCTTTTTAAGATCACAAAATAATCGCAATGAATATCGTGTTTGGAACACACATTTTTTAAACTTCCTACATCAAAGAATAAATCCTTCTTCGTTTAAAAAAAATATACTGATTTTTTTACCAGGAAAATCGAAAGAGGAAAATTTGTTCTTTTTTTTAAATAGCTGTGGCTATGGTAATATTTTGACAGCATAATCAGTGAAAGTGGCCAGCAACACAAATTCAGCTATTATGTATGTAGGCTTCATGGCCTGATTCCTATGTGCCGGCCAGTGCGACCATGACATCTGTACTTTCGTTCGTACCCATTGATATGAAACGTTTTCTAAGCGCGCTTTAATTGGTTACAATAATTAACGGAAATTAGAATTAATGAGCTGGAAAGTTAGTGCATGTTCATTCAATTAATGAGATGATAAAATCTTCGGCTTTTTCACAATGTTGGTGTGCTTTACTGAAAATATGATGCGCGTCGTGTATATGGTCATAGTAGTAACACGAAAGTATAATAATAAAAAACAATCATGTTGATTTAGATACACCTGGTGGTAAACGGTAGTAAGATCTACATGAGATCGACAAGCACAATAGAGCATATTGAGCCTGTCGCACTCACCTCGAAGGCCTTTTTTTTTTCTTTTTTCACCCGGGGGAAATCCTCATGGATACCATAGCGCCGGGGCAACGCTGTGGATATGTGTGGACTTTTACCGGCTAAAACCTCCGGGATCTTCCTGCTCACCACTGGTGGTAAGGGGATAGTGGTACACTGGCGCATTCTACACTGTCCACCTTGAAGGCCTGCTTGAATTCCGTTTCACGCCCCGCCTGAAGAGCCCAGGATCATAGGAGGGAGGGAAAACATGAGCTGGAAGGGCATTCCATGCCTTAATCACACGTGAAACAGTTTTTTGTCATTATGTATCATGCGCAACAAAAATAGCCTTATAATCTGCAGAAGCATGCTCGATCATTTTTTTGTTCTTATTATACGCTTCTAATTCAGAATGTACAGTCGCGTACACCGGTGGAATGTCTTTGTAGTTCTTTGGGTCGACAAAAAGTGTTTTGTCGTTATATTTACTTTACCATTCATGTCCGTTGTGGCATTTGATGAATGAGTTGTGTTACGTGCGTCGTTATTTGTTCATTCGTTCGTTTGTGTGAATCGGTCATGGGCGGTATTGTTCATTTACATCGCTTTGTTTTATTTGTTGTCTGTTTTATTATTTAATACTATAATAGTTTAATTATAGATACGTTTTTGTCTCTTGAATTATACTTCATTTTAATATACACAGTCAAATCTGTACAAATATTTTAAAATATCATTTGCAAAAAAAAAAGTATAAATAATGTAACTATTCCACCCTGATAAAGTCACGGGCAAAAGCTAATTAAATATTAATGCGATAGGTACCAATATTCAACATGATTCTGACAGCCCTGTCGAAGAATGTCACGAATTCGGAAGCTAAGACGATTGACTGTCATCATCTCTCGATTACAAACGTCATCATTCGATAACCGCGTTTTCACGGATGTCACAGTCAGCTGATCGAATCGATTTGACAGCGGGGCCGGTGACCCTAGTGGATTCCATGTCTTCATACTGCTCCGTTTATGAACAACTTTGAGTAAGCTTTGTGCTTCTATGGAACATCACAATGGTTGACGTAAATTTTAATTTGAATTTAAGTAATAATAATAATCCTTTAATGTTCAAATACATACAATGCATTACATGTTTTAAAAACTTAAGTACCTAAACTAGGTCGAACCTGTTCTTATAGGTACTTATGATCTTCACCTATTGAACAAGTATGTATTAATAATGTGTATTATTAATAATAAATTGCTAAAGCTTGCACCAGCTATTCTAATATTTAGATTCCTAGAAGGACGGGTGTTCGAGTCCCCGGGCCGCGGGTAGGCAGTTGAATATTTTCCGTTTTTCTAAATATGATGTTTGACGTATTAACGATGTTTACTGTTGGTGTACCTTTTAAACAAAATAAAAATAAAATTAAATGCTTACTCAAAAAAAAATTAAAACTGAATTAATTTGTTTTTGAATAGATTTTGGGGAATGGTAGAATATAACAAAAATAAATATAAGTGTTCGGATCAGTATTCCTTGTCTGAAAGATGGACAAACGGACAGAAAGACTTCCACATTTATAATATTAGTAAGAATTCATCCTCGTTCAACAATGCGGATGTTTCGCTTAGAAAAAAGTTGATAAATAGTAATAATGTATAGGTGTAATCAAGTTCATGGTTTAGATTCGCAACGCGTATGAGCCGGGTATAATTTTGATTACCGCCTACCGTACCAGTGTTAATGTTACGATCTTAATAATACGATACAGTATTAGTGTGATTTATGAGCAGTAATGCTCTTTTTACCCGACTACGGCAAAGCAAAAGGAGGGTTATGATTTTGACAGGCTATGTATGTATGTATGTATGTATGTTTGTATGTATGTATGTATGTATGTATGTTCATCTGTTTCCACATAACTTATAAATTGCTTGTCAGAATTCGACAAATGACATATCATTAGAAGCGTCTTAATTGTCCGCTGGTTATAGGCTATATAGGGTTTCACAAAATCTAATGTGGCGCCCACTAGCGGACAAAACATACAGAGTAAAAAAATAAAGTTAAGATAAATACGCCGTGTTTGGTATCATTGGAAAGCGCTTTACTTGTACATTTTAAATATATATATATTACTAGCATTTGCATGTGACTTTACGTATATGTATTCATGGACTGATTGCATATAGTTCACATCTTTTCGTTCATAGCTTCTTTACTACTTAACAGAATATATAAAACATGTTGGTTCATCAATTTAACTTTTGATAATATTATGCGCCACAAATACACTTTAACACCAAAATAGTACAAATAATAAAAAGTTAAAAACTAAAACCCAACTACGACAAAAAACGACGCTGAAAAAGTATAAAACAAGACTTTTAGAACACTGAACTGAACAAAGTTGCTTATGTAGTTCCAAGTAAATGGACACAGTAGACTCTACCAAAATGCTTATGTTGAAAATTGACAATAATGTCATACAATACTATTTTGAAGTATGCAATATTTACTATGTAGAGATAAGTTTTCATGTCTGGAAAGGCGTAGTCACACGTTCCATACACAAGTACCTACCTACCGTAGCACTTTGACAACGTGTGACTGCGGTTTTCCAAACATGAAAACCTATCTCTACATAGTAAATATTGCATACTTCAAAATAGTATTGTATGACATTATTGTCAATTTTCAACATAAGCATTTTGGTAGTCTACTGTGTCCATTTACTTGGAACTACATAAGCAACTTTGTTCAGTTCAGTGTTCTAAAAGTCTTGTTTTATACTTTTTCAGCGTCGTTTTTTGTCGTAGTTGGGTTTTAGTTTTTAACTTTTTATTATTACTATGAAGTGTTTGTTACAAGTAGCATTATAGCGAGACGAGTATGAAAATGCAGAAGGTGTTTTTTTAGTGTCGATGTTGTGATTCATGCCTAAACTGAAATAGTTTCGGAAGGTGGTATCATGAGTTACGATGGTATGCATAATTGTTTGATAATTTGTTTATGATTCTTTTTTATAAAATTATATCGAATCTAAGTATATTTCCACATACTAAAGGCACTATCTTATACTTATTTAGCAAAGGACTTAAATCTGATAAATATAATAATAAAATAATTTTATTTTATGTCGGACGAAATGAATTAATCTATAAAACCAATTTTATATTTATTTGTTTCTTTAGTGTTAAGATGCTCTTGCAAAACTAAAACACTTGAAAAAGACAATTTAGTTTAGTTTTAGACTCCTTAGGACACCAAGTCACCCAATATTCAGATTTCCTATTATATTCTTTGGCTTCATTGTCTAACGTAAAGGTCAATGGAGAAATTTCCTATCTGTAAACTAATCAAATTTGAAGTGAATGGCTCCACAATGTAAGCACCTTAACAGTAACGGTTATTATGACGTAATTTCAAAACAATCAGTCGAAAATTATCGCCAATTGGCCACATGAATCACTTTATTAAGGGCGAACGATTTTTAACACCCATTTTGAACGTTACTTTAGATAGGTTGTTAGCTTCCACTATCCAGCGGCTAGTGTTTTTATTTCATGGTTTAAAATCATTATATGAATATATTTCTTAAAGCTTTAAAAGGTTTTGGCGATTTTCTTAATGCATTGATCTAAGTCGTGACTAGTCACCGCGTAATATTTCAAAATATATATTATATCCTGATATCATTTTGTTGTATCATGCTTTTAAGTTGTGCAACCCGCACTTGGCCAGCGTGGTTGACTAAGGTCTTATCGGCCTAGTTTAGGGTAGGCCCGTGCCCCAGCAGTGGGGACGTATATGGGCTGATGATGATGATGATGATCATGATTTTGTTGTAGATACTTTTATGGAACAGATAAATTCAACTCTTTTGTGGAGGTGGTTTGTTTATTGCAAGGTTTAATTAATGTTTTTAGTAAAAGAAATTGAGAATATGCCCATGGTCTTTTTGCGTTTTTAAAGCATCATTTAACCCTTACTAAGACACGGGGAAAATAGTTCCCACCAGATTTTGAACCTTATGTAGTTGTAATACCGGCGAAAACCAATGAAAAAATTCTATATGCTCTATTTGATCAAGGGTTAACCTTTTTTCTTAAATATATTTTAATGCAATAGCTGGAAGACATTTGCGTCATTATCTGAATGTCGTAGAAGGTTTGCACCTATAGAGGTGCAAACCTTCCTATACCAACAGTAGTATTTTGCCTAGTACTTCAGAGGCCTGACACGATTTCGAGTAGGACCTATCACGTTGCAACTAAATGCTAACCGGAATGTCGAATGCACTTCGCTAAGATGCATGCATGCATTATCTTACATTGGGTGTAGCAGAAGAAATATTTTATCCCTAAATATAATTTAGTATTATTATATCCTAAAGGTTAGATTGAATGGTTATGGATAATCATAATTGTCATTTCTCTTTCGTATCCAGACCAATCTGTCATGTGGCCAATCAAAATTAGCCGACTTGGAAAGTATAGGTCGTGTCTACTGGCCGCCTTCCAGGATCAATAATAGTTGAGCTATGAGGAAATGAGGACGAGACGACTGTTAGACATTCCTACTGGTCTAGTAGACAATTGACTTATTGAGATATTTGTCAAATGAACCTTTTTAAAAGTAAATAAACAAAAAATAAACGAGTCTTTTTTCCTGGTAAATGGTTGCTCACCTAGACACTATTTATGGCCATTCATAAGTTACCTATTTAGTGAACGATGGCTGATAGGACGGGCGAATTCCTGGAAAGTGCTTGAAACATCGGGTCTCTAAACAAATTATAAATAAATAAATATCGAGACATTGTCATACGCGAGTACAATTTGTAAAATATGTTTATTTCTACCGCAAGTTTTCACTTAGAAAAGGTTAACCTGGCTTGATTTGTGAAAAAAAAAACAATATTGTATGAGCTTATTACACAACTCTAATGTTTTGCTCTATGTTTATTTATCCCAACTGTCATTAGTAGTACGCTGTTTGAGATGTTAAATTATCTTCACCTATCCGTCTATTATATGATTATATCTTCTACCAAACCCTATTATTATCCATTGTAGTGATGTCTTAATTAACTTTTTTCTCATCGCTATTCCGATAGCATCAATGTTATAGAAATTCAACCATTTTCGAGCGTCGCATTTTTTGATTATGTTAATGATAATTGCATGTTCGTGTCTCAGATTAATTTGAAATGTTCGGACTATCTTGAAATTATCTAACACGTTGTCTACATTCACATAACTGTCAAGTTACATTATTTTAGAATTGATTAAGGTAAAAATGTTTACTTAAGTTATTTACGATTATGGTATTGTGTAATCAATCATTTTACTATGGAGTATTTTAGGTAATACAATTTTTAGGAATCAGTCGTCTACTTCAGTGGTAGTTTGTTGAAAACCATCTCTAAGAACAAGGGTTCCCTTAACAAAATGTTCTATGTTTGACCAATCCAAAGATGTTTTAGAAAACTCTTCGAGTGATCTACTCAAAATAATGCCAGCACTCATATTAGACCTTACCTCACTATTGTTCCCTTCGCCCCCAAAATTTCTAACGTAGAAATATATGACAAAGACTGCAGTAAAATATCACTAACGTGCCTTTCCTTCTCCAGATCTCCGAAATCTTGGTCGGACCTCACTATAGTTCCCTTCGCCCCCAAAATGTCTAACGTAGAAATATACGATAAAGACTGTAGTACATCACTAACGTGCCTTTTTTCTCCAGATCTCCGACATCGTGGTCGGCCAAGAGCCGAATGTGACCGCTCGCGAGGCCCTGCTGAGCTGGGCCCGCCGGTCCACCGCCAAGTACCCTGGCGTGAGGGTGACCGACTTCACCTCTTCGTGGCGCGATGGCCTCGCCTTCAACGCGCTCATCCATCGGAACAGGCCAGATCTGATTGACTGGCGTAATATCAGGTGGGATTTCAACTTTCTTTTCAGCTCATGTTTTCCTTCTCCTAAGATTCTGGGTGTGAAACGGCATTTAAGCAGGCCTTCGGAGTGTGTGCGACAGACAGGCTCAATGTGGTCTATTGTGCCTGTCGACCTCATATGTGGATCTCAATACCGCTTACCATCAGAATATACACTCGATGTCATTAATTGATATGTATATAAAATAATTATTCCTCTTCCACCGCAAATGACATAATGCTTAAGGCAAAACACACCTTCCCAATTCCAAGAATTGCAACTCTCTGAATCATCGACAATCGACAATTCCGATCATGTTTCATCATCAGACAGCATGGCTGCGGAACTTTGTTGATCAGATATTGGGGAAACTGATGATGGCAGATGAAAGATTAGAATCGTCACGACAAAGCACAGACGTAATTGGTCATTCTGTGCCAGTCTAGACCTTGACTCGATTACGTGATTCGATTCAGAAGCGTGCAGTTAGTATTTACTCATAATTTCCATATACGCGTAGGTAATAGTTGCAGCTTTGAATACTAAGGTAGTTGTTTTGAAACATAGGTTTTTCAAGATCTGTGGGGCTACCATGAGTTTAAAACTTACGCGCTCGATATCGACTACGTAAATATGTCTATGAAAAACATGTACAGCGCCGGCTGGTGGTTACGCGAAGAACTACAATCGGCCATATGAAAAAAACAACTCGATAGGTTTTTAACGTACGTAAGTTTACGATAGCTAACTCATGGTAGGCCCTCTGGTCCTTAGATTAGAAAGTGGACTATTCCACTTCCAGTATATATTATCAGTAAATTTCTTGATGTAGGTAGAGTCTGATAGTTGAAATATTAATGTTTCTCAGTGTAGAATGCACATGATTTAGATAATTCTAAATAAACTGCGTTTCAATCAAAAGCATCAACGGTTTTGATCATTTTGTGATTAACTTTTGGTCCGGATTTTAAAGAATAGTCTTGATTACTTATCTTCTGACAATACAATCTTGGTGAGCTTTTTCATGAATTTTGTGCAATATTCTGACTGAAACCTATCTTCTAGATCAAGGCAAGTCCGTGAGCGTTTGGAGACGGCTTTCCACGTGGTGGAGAAAGAATATGGCGTCACCAGGCTACTGGATCCCGAGGGTAAGTCACCTAGTAGTAGATTCAGGGAAAATAAATGAAAATAATTAATAAATATCTGGGCCATTTCTACTCACGGTCATATTACCCCAAACTAAGCAAAGCTTGTACTATAGGCGTCTGAGACAGATATACAGATGGAGAACAAACACCGATGTTCATCACACAAATATTTGACCCGAGTGGGAATCGAACCCACGACTCTTATAACGCCAGTCAGGGTCACCACTGTTCCAGCGAGCCAGTCAAAAGTTTGATAATTTTTGACTTTCTAGGCTAAGTCCTATCAATGTTACATTGTGGTACAAAAAATATAGGACCATTAGTTTTTGAAGCAGATATAAGATTGCATGTAATAGAGCTTAGGAATTTAAATCCGGAAGTAGCTCTGTTAAATATAAAGAACTGGGTACTCGTGTAATTAAATTTTTATTGTGAATTAGTCGCAAAAAGAAGACGGGATATAATAACTCAATTAACGAATTAGTATGAGCACTATTAATCATTTCAAAACTATAATTATTGTAAATTTGCATCTGACCTTGGCGGTTGCAATTTTAATAGACAGGAAGTTAAATAGTGCGCTGTGATTACTTAATGAGTATGTTCACAAAAATTAAAACAATAATAAAGAAACCATGGAATTGCCTTGAACGTAAATAGAAATAGGATTTCTAGATTGATTTGAATAATGTATTGCTTTGTAGACGACATATTTAATAGGGAAAACGGTTAGTAGGGATGGGTATAAATCAAAATATGAATACCTTTTTTCTATATCCTAAATATCCTATTCACAGAAAAAGTCAAAAAGTCTCATTTGGTCCAATGTCAGAAATTACGTTCTATATACGCTACTAGCTGTGCCCGCGACTTCGTCCGCGTGGAAAATCTCTATCACTCAGGGGTATGAGAAATAGATGTTGGCCGATTCTCAGACCTACACAATATGCTCACAAAATTTCATGAGAATCGGTCAAGCCGTTTGGGAGGAGTACGGGAACGAAAACTGTGACACAAGAATTTTATATTATATAGCTGACCCGTCAAACTTCGTCCTGTCAAAAAATGTAAAAAAGAAAAGGGCTGTTTTTAGGCTTTTTCCCGGCAATTGTTCGATTTTTTCTCGCTTTAAGAACCATCCTTGGACTTCAACGAACATTTAAAAAAAATAATTGGCCATATTGGTTCAAGCGTTGTTGAGTTATGCGTTTACCAACACATTTTGCGATTAATTTTTATATTATAGATAAGATTTTATATCAGATTAGTATTCTATCTAATAAACGCAGATAAACAACTATCTTTTACATTGGACCAATCGCGAATTGGACAAAATTCAACTGAACCGACAAAAGATGCAATTCTTGTGTTAACATTAATGCATTTCTATTCGAGACGAGTTGCATCAGCCTGCGTTGCACACACGTTCCCACACTTTAGCAATTTTATTCAAATTTTTCTTTCATTTCGCCTGCCCCTGGTAGTCTCGTGACCTCATTCACGGATCGTGAACACTGATGCCTTTGAGCTTTGAGCTTTTTACAAATGTTGTGCTCGAATAACTTGCATTGAAATATGGGTGTACATTTCCTAGATTGGTGTTTATTTTATTATGGGCTTGAGATACTTTATATTGAACTAGTGACACGCCCTCGCTTCGCTTCGGGTGATCCTTTCTTAGCGGATGCCTACGTCATAACATCTACCTGCATGCCGAATTTCAGCCCGATCCGTCCAGTGATTTGGGCTGTACGTTGATAGATCACTATGTTAGTCAATCAGTCAGTCAGTTACCTATGAGTTTTATAATATTTAGATTAAACCAAGGCAATAAGTACGACTCATTTGTAGAGAAAATAAAGACAAAAAGTTTGTCTTGATTTGGTATGAGGTATGTTTTAATGTTATGTGAAAGAAGTGCTTTACATAATGGCTTAGGTTGATTTATAGACGACAGTTTTAGACTTATGTCTTGATCTCTATATACCAAATATTTGGTATTCTTTAACTAAACTCCCAATGCAGTAAAGGTCATTTGTAATTAGTCTTAATTATATATTCAGAATTGCAAAACCCATCTCTACATGCTGGTTTTATCAATTCCATTAATTTACAAACGTCCTTTACTGCATTTTACAGTGGGACAGTAGTTTTACTGATAAGGTTTAAACATAACTCGATGCCTATAGTGTCCCGGTTTCATGCGCCAAGAGTAGTGAGTTCGATTCCCGCTCGAGCAATTTTATGTGTGATGAACATCATTGTTTGTTCCGTGTCTGGGTGTGTTATGAATATTTAAGTGTATCCGTCTATACCACTGTTAGTTCTGTAGCGCTACCATGAGTTAGCTATCGAAAACTTACGTGTGTTAAAACCTATGGAATTGCTTTTTTTCATACTACCGATTTTAGTTCTTAGCGTTATCGCTAGGGGCGCTGTACATCTTTTCATAGACATTTTTTACATAAGCGGTCTGTCAGTTTTAAACTCACGGTAGCGCTATTGAACGTAACATAAGTGCTTAGGCAACTTACTACGGAATCGGATCTATGTTTGTGATGTTTATTTGCTTATTTATCTTGGGATTCCTGGGCGATGCGACTAACTACGTTATACTTTCCAAAAATAAGAACAGTATTCTTGCTTTAGTTTCTTTGTAAGACATTATTTTAAACAGTGACGTCACGATCTAACTATCACAGTTACTTTCCCACGGACGAGGCATGCTCGTGATCCCATGTTGGTATCTTACAATCAGTCACCCACAAGACACATCGACAGTTGACAGGTTTAACTGGACAACTGACAGATTAATTGACTGTTAAGGGTTAGCTTTTCATGAAAACGTACCTAACGAAAAAAAAGACTTAAGAGGGCCTACCATGAATTGGCTATCGTAAACTTACGTACGTTAAAAACCTATCGAGTTGTTTTTTTCATATGGCCGATTGTAGTTCTTCACGTAACCACCAGGCGGCGCTGTACAAGTTTTTCATAGACATATTTACGTAGGCGATATCGAGCGCGTAAGTTTTAAACTCATGGTAGCCCCACTGAAGTAGATTTAGGTATTTGTGAGATTTTTTATTATCAACCCATCCATGGCGAAAACTTGCGGAGACTCATGTCCAGCATGTGCAGTGGGTTGATGTTGATGATAACGACCCCATCAATTTTGATACATATACATCAACCCATCTAAAGATATTGATACATGTGTTAACTAGACATAGTAGCTAAAGGTTCCACGGTTACTTTATGCATCAGAGATAAATATGGAATTAAAAATTAACGTAATTAGTATGAAACTTGGATTTACATGTATGGAACTTGATAAATTAACTTTAACGGTGAAGGAAAACATCGTGAGGAAACCTGCACACCTAAGAAGAAATTCTAAGGTTGTGTAGTCGACCAACCCGCACTTGGCCAGCGTGGTCAACTAAGGCCTTATCGCCCTAGTTTAAGGTAGGCCCGTGCCCCAGCAGTGGGGACGTATATGGGCTAATGATGATGATGATGATGAAATTAATTGATTTTAATTGTAATTTTCATGGGATAACCGATCTTGAACAAGGCTTTATAGGCTAAATAGATTTTACATATTATCTACTTGGAAGATATTTTTATAAACATAGATTTTTCGATTTCCTATTAAAGTGTTCGATAGGACGTAGATACGAGTCTGTATTATACTTTCAATGGAACATGTTTTCCCGGAAAAGGCGGGTAAGGGATAGTCTTAAACAAGTAAGAACTGGTTGTGCGTTTGTGAGAAAGTTACGTGGTTGGGCCTAAAAGATATACAAAATTACGAGAACACTGGTCATAGATATAAAGAGATTCGATTTTATTGGATTTCCAATATAAGTTGATGATTCAATAAAAAAGTAAACAGCCACACTTATAGATTAACCTCTTATAAAATAAAAAAAAAACTGCACTTACAATTGAAGGTGGTGAAAAGACCACCTTGTGCAATAACAGTGGTATTAGAGAAAATGTTATGTTCTTCTACTTAACAACAAAACTATTAATTAGATCAGTTAATAGAAAGATTTAATAGATCTTTATAAAAGTATTTATTAGGTATCCTTTTTTTTGCACACCTTTGCAGGGGTGGATTATGAATAAATATTCTTTTTTTTAACAAAAAACTATCATTACATGCGTGACCGTAAAAAGTGAACTTTATGAGGGATCATGTCGCTATTAGCGATCTCTCTCAATAAATCACAATGAAATTATACACTATATATTTCAGTTATCTAAGAGCATGTTCAGAGTAATTTCCGATCGGAAACACCCAGTCACAATATGTTGTTAGATCGGTGTTATCACCATAAGAGGTCCTACGTTCACATCCTGTCTTTAAACATCCTAACCACTAAGAAACCAATCGAATATCCACTTTACGAGTATAACAGTAAAATATCGGTTTTATAAACGATTATTACGAGCGAGGAAGCTAAAATTTGCTTCCGGAATAAGAAATTTATTCGTCGCCATTAATCATCCTAACAAAGCTATTTATATGCACGTAGTAAAATATTAATTAGACCTTTTGCACTGGGTAATCATGTTCTCAGTATAAATAACGATTCTAATTGGACAGACTGGAATAAAATTTCATTTAAAAAGTAAAGAATTAATTAATCCAATTCCATATACATTTTTGTGTGACCTTTGTAATTGCTTACCAATAATTAAAAGGTCGCATAATATATTATATTTGAAATTCATGTGTACGATTATTCGTCGCTAAAACGGTGAAGGAAAACATCGTGAGGAAACCTGCACACCGACGAAGAAATTCTTAGTTTGTGTAGGCAACCAACCCGCACTTGGCCAGGGTGGTTGACTGAGGCCTTTAGCGCTACCATGAGTTTAAAAGTTACGGACTCGATATCGCCTACGTAAATATGTTTATGAAAAACTTGTACAGCACCCCTGGTGGTTACGCTAATAACTAAAATCGGTCGTATGAAAAAATCAACTCTATAGGTTTTTAACGTACGTAAGTTTTCGATAGCCAACTCATGGTACCGCTACTTATCGCCCTAGTCTATCGTAGGCCCATGCTCCAGCAGTGGGGTCGTATACGGGCTGATGATAAACTATTATAACAATCAATTCTATTGCACTGTATCAAACCCTGCCATATAAACACTTGTTCCATTGTATGACTAATCATTGCTATACACCGACTGGCAACAGGTCACGAATTATAGTCCATTGTTTAAGCTCATCGGCTCCGTGATATGACGTCACGCGATTTTAACATAGTCTATGGTGAATATTAATGATGCGTATCTGTGATATTGGCGGGATTGACGATCGATCATTGAGACTTCGCATCTACTCGACTAAGGCCTTATCCCCCTAGTGTAGGGTAGGCCCGTGCCCCAGCAGTGGGGACGTATATGGGCTGATGATGATGATGATGATGATCTATCCTTTTGGTGTTATCTTCTAAATGACCAGCGCTGACACTATTTCTCTTAGGGATGAGAGCCATCCGCTCCCCCGCAAGTCCGGTGATGATGACGAGGCTACTCCAAGCCATCATCATAAGTCAGTTAAGAAAAAAACTATTTCTGTTGTTATTTATTCAAATGGTTCAGCGGTTAAGCGTGAACATCTAGATATTCATTATATCACTATAATATGTAGAAGGAGAGAGTGAGCTATTATTTATTGCAACAAAATCATATACTGGTTTAACGTATGTGCCAAAACAGTAGTGTAGATTATTTCTGTTGTAGTAGGTTCAATTTAAGCGGTGCAATTACTATTACCGTATATGTAAGATCTACTTAGATTACCCACATTACACTAGATCTATTTAGGGGTGAGAGTAATCTGCTCCCCCGCAAGTCCGACGATGATGACGAAGCTACACCAAGTCGTCATCGTAAGTCAGTTAGGAGAAAAAAAAAAACAGATTTATCATAGGTAATACAAATTAAAACATATATCCCCGAAACAACGTCCTTCATACGAAGTGACAGTCATTGAAAACTGAACACACTGGCGGAAACTTAAAGGTTATCGCGCGTAATTTGTCATTGTTGGAGATAGGGTTGCCAACCTAATAGCCGGACAGACTTGTCAGCCGGACATTTGATATATAAAATATTATACAACATCACATACATTGATCTGATCCCGTGGTACGTAGCTTAAGCACATGTGCTACGGATATCAGAATCAACAGTGGTTCACAAATATACTTAAATAAATTGAACTCATTCAGACACGGAATAAATTGAACGACCCAGTCGAAACACCGATGTTAGCGACACAAATATTTGTCCCGGGTGAGAATCGAACCTACGACTCTTGGAACCGTAGTTAGTTAAGAGGCCGGAATCGCAACCTTATACAAGATTTTAGATTTTTGTGTTGATTTGATTGGCTCGTGAATCACTGTTAAGCTTCCAAGTTGTGGGTCCGATTCCCATTCGGGACAAATATTTGTGCGATGAACATTGGGTTTTGTTAACCGACTTCAAAAAAAGGAGGAGGTTCTCAATTCGTCTGTATGTATAATATTTTTTTTTTTTTTTTTTTTTTTTTATGTATGTTCACCGATATTTCCGTCAATTATAGACGGATTTCAAAAATTTTTTTTTGGTTGGATAGAGTTCGCTTCCGAGGTGGTCCCATTTTCACCAGTCTCGGATCTGATGATGGGATCCTGGAGAAATCGAGGGCAACCTTCAAATTTTATAGGGACATGTACCGCGTTTTGCATATTATCTGAAGTCATATTGGCATTTGCTTCTGGCAATCATAATCTTATGATGCTGAGCTGATGATGGAAGGTCAACTCCTTAGTAGTTATGAGTAAAAGAATAATTATTTCAATACTGTATACATATTGAGACTAACTAGTTATAATATCATTAGCATTACATGTGAGCTAAACTATTAGGTTGACCAGTCTAGGATCTGATGATGGGGTCCAGGAGTAATCGAGGGCAACCCTCAAATTTTATAGGCACATGTACCGCGTTTTACATATTTTCTGAAGTTATATTGGCATTTGCTTCTGGCAATCATAATGTTATGATGCTGAGCTGATGATGGAAGGTCAACTCCTTAATAGTTGGGAGTAAAGGGATAATTCTTTCAAATCTGTGTACATATTGATACTACTAGTTATAATATCAGCAGAATTATAGGTGAGCTGAACTAATAGGGTGTAAAAAAATGTAACACTAAAAAGGATGAAAAAAAAATTGTAAACAAAAAAAAACGCCTTCAAAAACCCGACTCACTAAAAATTACAAAATAATATAATACGAACATTAATCTGGGTATGAATTTGATATGTTGTTGAAGGCGGTGCCAATTAAATTTTTGAGGAAAACTGCATGAAATATAAACGGCACCGCCTTCAACAACATATTAAATTCATACCCAGATTAATGTTCGTATTATATTATTTTGTAATTTTTAGTGAGTCGGGTTTTTGAAGGCGGTTTTTTTTTGTTTACAATTTTTGCATGTGATTTCGTATGTGTTTTTAAATATCTATGTATGTATGTATGTTACACATCAGGTTCTGACCACCATAGTATAAGCTCTGCTTATATCATTTACGAAGAAAGTTGTACGTGAATTTACGTTTGTCGCGAAATATAATTCCGGACACTGTTTATTTTAATCGGACACTAAACCTATCTTTGTCCGGCTCACCCGGACGCCTGGCATCCCTAGTCGGACGCCATTGTTTTGAAAGTCGCCGCGAGCTTTCTGCCGTGAATAATTGCGTCTTCGCGATTTTATCGGACGTCCCTCGTTTAAACTGATTGCTGTGTTTAGTGGATGCACACTTGACATCAGAGGGCCTCGAACCCTTGTTGTATGTCAGATTATAAAAGATATAAATACGTTATGTTGTTATGTATTTTCTGAACTCTAAACTGCGCTAGAGCTATTCCAGCCAGTCCCTCCCTCTCCTTTCCACTCCCGATCGACACGTGCTGGACAGCGCTGCCATCCACATACAATGCAGGCGCTGGTGGCTCGGACTAAGAGGTTTAGCTCCTCATTTCTGCCCCGTGCCATTAAGGCATGGAATGCTCTTCCAGCTCATGTTTTCCCTCCCTCTTATGATTCCGGGCTCTTCAGGCGGGGCGTGAAACGGCATTTAAACAGGCCTTCAGGGTGAGTGCGATACGATCTATTGCGCCTGTCGACCTCATATTTGGATCTCACTACCGCTTACCTCCACCTGATGGGTGGAGTGAGGTCATCTTGTTAGCATTTTATAAAAAAAAAGATATAAATGTTAATATCAAACAAGGGAACATGCATTGATCTGATAGGGGTGAGAGCCATCCCACAATTCCGGTGATGATGATGAGGCTATTCCAAGCTATCATGGTATATCAGTTAGAAAATAAAAAGCATTGATCTGATCCCGTGCTTTCTGACATTGATTCATAATTTTTTTCTTCTTCATCACTACATATTATAAAGCAAATTCGTTTACCGCGTTTGTCCATATGCGTGCTTAAATCTTTGTAACTACACAACGGATATTGATGTGATTTTTTAAATAGATAGAGGGATTTAAGAGGAAGGTTTTTATGTATTATATACCCGAAGCGAAGCGAGTGTGGATCTCTAGTTATAAATAAATAAATTGAACGTCTGTATGTCAAAACCTTGTCTCGTATATCTTACTCTCTATCTTAGCATAAACATGTACAGACATCAGGTAGCTACTTTCATTTAGGAACTACTATGCTGTAGTGATTTCCCTTTTGTCCACGTTCATAACTGATCTTTGGTAACCAGATATCTTCTAATGTTCAATTTTTTTTCTTCCCTTCCAGACGTAGACACCCACGAGCCGGACGAGAAGTCCCTAATCACATACATCTCGTCTCTGTACGAGACGTTCCCGGAGCCGCCGGGCGTGCACCCGCTGTTTGACGCGGAGTCGCAGCGGCGCGCCGCCGGCTACACCGAGCAGGCCGCGCAGCACCGCGCCTGGCTGCACGAGAAGTGCGCGCTTATGCAGGTGGGGATACGGGCTGGAGTCGCTTGCACTTTAGGCGACAATTTGTGAGGACAACAGGCGCAAGAGTCACTATTGAGCCAGCCTGGCTGCACGAGAAGTGCACGCTTATGCAGGTGGAGATACGGGCTGGAGTCGCTTGCAGTTTAGGAGTAAATTTTTGAGGACGACAGATATAATATACCTTATTGAGCCTGCCTGGCTGCACGAGAAGTGCGCGCTTATGCAGGTGGGGATACGGGCTGGAGTCGCGTGCTCTTTAGGAGACAATTTGTGAGGACAACAGGCGCAAGAGTCACTATTGAGCCAGCCTGGCTGCACGAGAAGTGCGCGCTTATGCAGGTGGGGATACGGGCTGGAGTCGCTTGCACTTTAGGAGTCAATTCGGGAGGACGACAGGCGCAAGAGTCCCTATTGAGCCAGCCTAGCTGCACGAGAAGTGCGCGCTTATGCAGGTGGGGATACGGGCTGGAGTCGCATGCACTTTAGGGTGGCTTCCAACATATGAAGCGGCCGAGAAGTCAGCATGTGAGGACGATAGGCGCGATAGACCGTATTGATTCTGCCTGGCTGCACGAGAAGTGCGCGCTTATGCAGGTGGGGATACGGGCTGGACGCTTGCACTTTAGGATGGCTTCCAACATGTGGAGCGGCCGAGAAGTCTACTTGTGAGGACAATAGGCACTATAGAGCCTGCCTGGCTGCACGAGAAGTGCACGCTTATGCAGGTGGGGATACGGGCTGGAATCGCTTGCACTTTAGGATGGCTTCCAACTTATGGACCGGCCGAGAAGTCTACTTGTGAGGACAATAGGCACTATAGAGCCTGCCTGGCTGCACGAGAAGTGCGCGCTTATGCAGGTGGGGATACGGGCTGGAGTCGCTTGCACTTTAGGATGGCTTCCAACTTATGGAGCGGCCGAGAACGCTTACACTTTGGAAGGGAAGATGACTTCAGACGCTCTTGAGCCTGTCGCTCTCACCCTGAAGACTAGCAACATAGATGTTGGCTTCACGCTCCACCTCAAAATCCCAGGATTAGGTATAGGAGCAAATGACCAAATGCCAGAAAAGAGGAACGGGACCAATCAGTCCAAGCCACCAATGCCTAAATTGATGGGACGCCCTCAGGCCAGCTGGAGTGACGATCTGCGTAAGACGGCTGGTGGAATTAAGATGCCAGTAGCCAAGAACAGGCGGGAGTGGCGAGCCTCCCCAAATGCCTCTATCTAATTCTTTTGCTCTGTGTACAAAGAGACAAATCAAAATGTTCTCTTCGTTTTGCTGTTGTCATCAAACATATCACACAACTTTATGGAATTAATTTGTTTTTATAAGCTATTGCATAGCTTTTATCGCGGGCTTTGAGCGCGTCCGAACCAAGAAATTCCGTAACGAAAAAAACCTCACAATCGTCTAACGTCGTTTCAGTTCGGTAGACTTCGGCACGGTGTTTGTGTGCGTGCGGTTAGACGTATTGTACGTCTCTACGAAACTCGCACGAATCGAGACGAGCTGCTCGGAAATCGGACGATGCTATGCAATAGCTATACCGCGGCAGTCCCCGAGTGCCACACGTCTTTTTTTATACATTTTTTTGTCGTTCATACCTAGAACGAAACCAATTTACTCCCTTTTTTTTTTCTAATGCTCTCAATTTCTTCTCCAGGACCGTGCTTTCCCGTCAACTTTGATCGAAATGAAGAAGCTGCTCAGCGAGAGCACGCGGTTCCGCAACGAGGAGGTGCCGCTGCGACAGCGGGAGAAGCAGAAGCTCTTCCACCAGTACAGGGAACTCGAGGTGAGAAATGAACTATCCGGCTCGAAGGACCAAGTTTTGGGCGAGCGGTTTTGAACCTTATGTTGTCGAGATATTTATTTATGCTCGAAGGAGTTTGTTAAACAAACCAAACAATGTTGAAAGAAATAGTCTTACCAATGCGTACCATTGTAGTTATTGATTTTGATAATCCATATGATATTTTAAGAGTTAGACTTGATGGATGCATTGAATTTAACGCAGTTTCCACTTGACTTAGTTTAACTAGCGATCCAATATCTTGGATATCTTGGATATTGCATTGCCATATTACCAGAATATTGCATTACCAGATTCTATATTCTGGTCAAAATAACACCTTCACCCAACGAATCCGGCGCGAAGGACCAACAGTTACCGGCAGCTTACATTGTTTAAAATTGTTAAAAGCGCATATTATATTAAGCAATTTACTCTTTAATAACTTTTTGGTCCAATAAATATACATTATTATTATTACATATTTTATTATTAGTTTTCAAACAACCAACCTAACCTTCAACTAACATAATTTACAATCCCTTGCAGAAATACTTCGAATCCGTGGGCGAGTGCGACATCGAGCCGACCTTAAGGCCTGAGGCCTTGGAACAGGCCTGGGCCCGCCTGCTGATGGCGCAGCAGGAGCGGGAGCGGGACTTGGGAGACGAGATCAGGCGGCTGGAGAGGCTGCAGCGGCTGGCTGAGAAGCTGCACAGGTGAGAGAGATGGAAAGAGGGGGAAGAGAGGGGGGGGGGAGATACCTCAGTAAGAGCATGACAGAGATGGAGATATAGGAATAGAATACAATATCTCTATTCGATTTTGTATTCGACCGCTAATGGAGACATTAGCGGTCAGAAACGATGATTACTTAGTTGAGATCCATCCGCTCCCCCGCAAGTCTGGTGATGATGACGAGGCTACTCCAAGCCATCATCAGTATGTTATATAGGAGCTTAAGGTCCTCTGAAAATGTCAAAGTATGTCCTTAATTATCGTATAAGTATTCGCGCAGAATAATTTAGTGGCTTCAAAATGTTTCCTCTAATGTTAAATGATCACTTATACTTTTCGAACATATGTAATTTGATATAAACCCAATTTTACGGATTGAACTCGCATGTATTGCTATTCTAAACAGATTATTTAGAGACCCGAAGTTTCGAACTCCTTACAGCAATACTATAATAGACAATACTATATGTATTCTGGATATTATAAATGTAACTGTTTCAAATAATTTTTATTATAAAGGAAACCTTTGATTTGAAAGCCCATTCAAACAACGATAAACTTATTCAACGCTACCCCATTCCAGAGACATAAAACAAACCGAAGGCGGTCTCGACAACGTCGAACGGCACATCGAGAGCGAGATCCGACGTGTCGAGCGCGGAGTGCACCCGGCGGAAGCCAAGATGGCGGCCGAACAGATCGAGCATGAGCTGCGCGCTATGGAGCACACCATCCAGGAGATGTTCCAGGACGCTCACGCGCTGAAGGAGGGCCGGTACCCGCAGGCCGCTGAGCTACATAGGAGGTAAGCATACATACATACATACATACATACATAAAATCACGCCTTTTTCCCAGAGGGGTAGGCAGAGATCACTTCCAGCGATCCACTTTTCACCTCTGTGGGAAACGTGACGTGACGGGTTGTGGACCACGTCGCCGCCATTCTGCCTTGTGCATTGTTTTAACAAGGTCATTGCGTTTCCACGAGTAGCAAGGATATATGACGGGGAAGGAAAAGGGGAGGAAGGATACTATCGCCTCGGATGATTTGGACTGAGTCGATAGTAGCTCGAGGAGCCGGGGTCGCTTACCCGTATCCGGTATACGGGTAAGCGACCCCGGCTCCAACCACCGGACCAACCACCGGACAGATAGTTGTGACTGGTATCCCCTGACTTAGGAGGTAAGGAAAGAAAAAAAAAGATATCGTATACACGGGGGGATGTACCCCCCGTATATACGATGACATAGAAGAGAAAAAAAGGGGGAGGGGATTTTATATTTACTTTACTGTACTTGTAATGTACAATGAAGAAGATGTCATTCCCCCCTTCTCCTACTTTTTTGCCTAAAATTCACTATTGACGTCCATTCCACTCGAGATCTACTATTGATCTTTGTTTTAGAAAACATGTTACATTAAGTTGAGACAATTATCCCGGTCACAATAACTCATTTTAACCATGTTGTCATTAGACTATGAAAGAAGTGCAATGATTGAACATGTGTTTCACGTTTTTATACTTGTACCAACTATTCTGACTTAGCGGACGTCACCGATCTTAATTTTCTACCCAACTGCAGAAGTTAATTGTGTGATTCTGTTATTTATAAGATGACATCAAGATTTTAAAAGATTTTCGCACTTTTGAAATGCCCACCCAAATTTAAATGTCTTTGGGTGTCTCATTTCGCCAACAATTTATGTTTCGAATTCATTAATAATTTTGATTTATTTGAATCTTACTGCTATTCATAAAAATGGCAAGCAACCACAGTCAAATACCCCATTAACCACGCCTATAACCTTCCAGAGTCCAACAAGTCCACGACAGATGGCTGAACGCCAGGCAAGCCTTCACCGGGCGCCTATTGCCTCGCCTCTCCTCAGTCCGCCTGCCGGTCCAGCAGACAACTGTGCGCCGGGAGACGCGCACTGTCCTAGAGACAAGGGTGCACGACGCCGACCCCAAGTTCCAGCAGTTGCAGGACGCTACGCGCTGGTGTAAGGAGCGGCTGGTGAGTGTGGTCTGAGAGACCCGTATTTTTTTTTCACTGCCGGGCCACATGATTTTTTTAATTCTCATTTAGTTCAATGTAAATTTAAAATTAATTTTAAATTAATATATTAAAAATAGTTTAAAAGCATTAAAAACAACAAATAAAAGTTCTTATTCAATATTATGTATTAATACGAGACACGTCTAAAATAATCAATACACGTAAATTATATTTTACCAGATGTTTAATGACCATTGAATATCGAAATCTAGAGCTTGAAGACTATTCTAGGCTACTTTGTAAACAAATGCGCTTCAGACTTCACTATACAACCAGACGCAGGCACGATAAAGTTTAGTTGTTGATTACAGTTACAGTGGATACAGAGAGTTCAGACTCGTATGGTGAAATTAGTATACTAGGTTGCCATACACGTATATTTTTGTTAAGCGGAATGTATTTTTAAAAAAATCACAGATATACTTTCTAATTTAAACTCATTCTTTAGTATTGAAGAGCTCTTTTCGAAATTAGTAGACTTTATTAAGTTTTTAATACATTTCTTATTTTCCTAATTTGCAGAAGAAACTCCACGAGTCTGAATACGGCTCGGACCTGCCATCAGTCCAGCATGAGCTGGACAAGCACCAGCGGGAGCACAAGCAGATCGACCAGTTCCACTCCAAGGTAGAGTTGCTATAGTTCGCTTTAACTTATACATATATCAGTTAACTGCCTCGTTGGTCTATTGGTAGCAAGCTCTGCGTAACGACCGAGAGCTCCCCGGTTCGGGGTAGGGCAAAATTTGTATGAGTTTTTCTGTAAAGAAATTACTCAGCCCGGAGTTAAGAAGTTGGCGGTTGCACTATAAGACGGACGCCTTATATCAGCTAGCGAAGCAATTGACAGAAAAAGTATTGATTATTTAGCAAAATGGCGGGTAACATGTTTTAATTTAATTAAAAAACTTAATGATCAATTCAGTTATCAAGGCCAATGCTTGATCTTTTGCTGTCATAAACCTATAAATAAAGTATTATAATTGCCTCCCCCCGTACCCCCTCCCGGTACTATATTTCTAAGAGACCCTATGACTTTAGAGTATCAGACGAATACAGAATAAATCAGTAAGCTAAATATGCCGCCCACTGTGAGACTAAGTGCGAATTTCCTTACGATGCGTTCTGATTTCATTGTTAGATGGAAAGAGCGATTATTTATTAAGCCGGTAACGAATGTTGTTTATTTCACAGGTGGAGCAGTGTGTGCACAACCGATCCAACTTCAGCGGCGAAGAGCTCGCCCTCTACAACCAGCACCTCAGCCAGCTGCAGAAGCTCTACGCGGAGTTGCTGTCCACCAGCACCAAGCGGTAAGGACTACTAAGGGTGGCTTGGCCTTAACCACGAACGCTGTAAAGAGCTCGAAACGACGGATCTCTAAATAATATGTTGTATTTTTAATAACTCGACTCAGTCCAAATCATCCGAGGCGATAGTATCCTTCCTCCCCTTTTCCTTCCCTCGTCATATATCCTTGCTACTCGTGGGAACGCAATGACCTTGTTAAAACAATGCACAAGGCAGGATGGCGGCGACGTGGTCCACAACCCGTCACGTCACGTTCCCACAGAGGTGAAAAGTGGATCGCTGGAAGTGATCTCTGCCTAGCCCTTTGGGAAAAAGGCGTGATTTTATGTATGTATGTATGTTTAATAACTCGCATGTGTTGTTATTCTAATTACTATACATGCGAGTTTAATCCGCAAAACTAATTTTATTTCAAAAGGACTACTAAGACTAAGCTAAATAACATAAAGAAAAGAATATGTTCATAAGTATTGGCATACCGAAACAATGGTTAGTGACACTGGCTTTCAAGAGTCGTGGGTTCTGACTCCCACTCGGGACAAATATTTGTGTGAACATCGGTGTTTGTTCCGTGTCTGGTTGTGAATGTGAAATTTAAGTATGTTTTTATAAATATATACCTATGTATGTACCTATGTCTCTGACGCTCATAGTACAAGCTATGCTAAATTTGGGGTTAGAGACCGTGTGTGGAAATGGCCCAGATATTTATTTACTATTTTGTTCCACAGCATGTCAGACCTAGACGCGCTACAAGATTTCCTCCAATCAGCGACCGCCGAGCTGAACTGGCTCAACGAAAAGGAGCAAGTCGAGTTGTCCCGCGACTGGGCCGACCCGCACATCAACCTACCAGCGGTACAACACTATTACGAGGTGAGATACGAATTCTACCATTTTCTACCATTTCTACCATTTTCTACCATTGTAATTTTTGGTGCGAACGTGGCTACACTGGTTCTATTTAAGCACATGTTGTTCTCAATAAATATTGTATAGCACAAATCGGCTTTTAAACGTGTTCCACACTATGTGCTTTGAATAATAAAAATATAAGCACAAATAAATAAAATAAATTACATGGTTGGCGTTGCAATGTAAAAAATAGTGCACATTTCGAACGACTGATTGGCAATTCTTATTGGTGGCTGAAAACATCTGCTAAAAGCCTTACCAGTATTTATGACGTCACACTATTAGCTTCAGTGTTGCCACGCTTCAAACTCAATACTACTATTACCTCTCCTAACAGATGTTGTTGTAGAGTATGAGCAATTGTTTCTACATTTTGTTTTTTTCTGTGCAAGCATTCATTTGGAGATGATAGCGAGGTTTGTTGATTTATATGATATTTTTTTCTTTTACTTTTTTCAATTTACGCATTTTCCTTTCTCGGTGTCGCTTTCTGTAGTATAAGTAGATATCAGGATTGCCAGAAACATTTTGGAGACTTTATATTCGGCATTTAGGTCCAATCGGCATATCTGTTTGGTAAAGAATTAGATAAAATAATTAATTCACCTAACACACACTTCACCTGACACAGTCAGTAATTTTTTTTAAATTCTTAATGTTATACAGCATCAATTTCGTATCCGTTATTAGGATTGATGTCTTGCTGTAAAGTCGTATAAATTCAATTGCAAGCATTAGAAAAAAATCCAAAATACAATCTGGCAATACTGACAGATTAGATTTAAGCTTAAAGTAGCCGTACTCTCATGTTAATAAGGTACAATTTCCCACAGCAACTGATGTCATCGTTGGAGAAACGCGAGTTGCAGTTCAGCAACGTGATAGACAGGGGAGAGGCGTTGATCGCCCAACATCACCCCGCTACTAAGACTATTGAGTCCCATCTGCAGGTGAGAAAAAGAAATTGTTCTACAAAATGAATGAATGTTTTTTGATGTGATCGTTAACACTTTTTTGCCGGCCATTTTAGAATATCTACTTGTTTAAATAGTATGGTCAGTTAAGTGGTTATAGTAAAAATAAAATACGTTCAAATTGGGAAACCATCTTCTTTCCCAATCTTGGTTAAAAAGTAAGTGAAACTCGCATAGGTACGCATAGATATTGGCAGCCTCTTAATCTCTCATGTATTATGTTATGTTTTTCTGCATTAGTGGTTCAAACTAAAACTAAATTACACATATTCGTAAAAAAAATTAAATGAATTATTGAGAATTGGTGGATGTTGGACGGACATTAGACTATGGCGCCATATTCCGTCACGCAAAATATATATTTTGGTGGTCCTGCGCCCGATCTCTCATCGGTCATGTCGGATTGCCGTCTCGCCGAATTATGAGAGTAAGGGAATAGAGAGTGCACTTGTGTTTGCGCGTACACTTGTGCACTATAATATGTCCTGCGCACTTGGCTGATCCCAATTGAGATCGGCCGCCATGGCTGAAATCGGTCGGACGCCTTATATTTAAAAAAAAAAAATCTAGATGCGAAATCTTCTTATAATACTTCAAATTGAGAAACAGTAACTTTCTCCATACTTTTTTTCTATGGCATCAATACATAGTATAAAACAAAGTCGCTTTCGCTGTATGTCCGTATGTATGCTTAGATCTTTAAAACTACGCAACGGATTTTGATGCGGTTTTTTTTAATAGATAGAGTGATTCTTAAGGAAGGTTTGTATGTAAAATTTACCCGAAGCGAAGCGAGGGCGGGTCACTAGTTAGTAATAAACCCGTCTGTCCGTATGTCAGGTGATGCAGTCGCAGTGGGCGTGGGTGCTGCAGCTCACGCTGTGCCTCGAGACGCACCTCAAGCACACCACGCAGTACCACAACTTCTTCGAGGGAGTCAAGGAGGCCGAGAAATGGATACAGAAGTAAGTGTTAAAGTTAATGTAAAGTAAATGAATACTTACAAAAATATGTTAATTAATAAGTGCAATAAAATTAATAATGATGATTGGCAATATAGTTTAAGTTAATAGATTTTATGTAATGAATATGTAGTACATAACAGGATAAGTTTCAAATTGTATGTTTAGTTTAAGCCCTCATATTGCATTACCCGACAAGGGTAACTGAGTATTTAAGATCCTGTTTAACAATAACACCTGTAACAACACTAAGTTCGCAATAAAAACTTTGACTTTGACTTGACTTTGAAAAAAGTTTTATTGGGAAATATTCATGAATTAATTTTAGTTTTTATTTTGTTGTCTGTTATTAAATGATTGGTGGTAATTGGTTTGCCTTTGTTAGGTGTAGACATAATGTAATAATTTACTTGCTTTTCAATATTTCAAAATTAAATAAGAACAACTGTTTCAATTGCTCCCTAACCTTATTTATAATTTATAATTGATTAATATAGACAAAAGCACAAAGTATGTAAACTCCTTAAACTTGTTGAAATGTCCTTAAACTTATTAGCCAGAGGCTCCCAAACTAGGCTTAGCCTGTATTTTGGGAAACCATACTAAATTATCTACGCATGTGAGAAGCTATAATGTGTGCTTGTATGTATAATGGGGAAAATGCACACATTTCTTTTATTATAGAAATCAATCTTTAATATCGAAGAAATATGAATGTTATTCTATTTTTCAATTTACTTTAACGACAAGCGAGATATAGCTGTTAAAAGTTCCCGGGTGGACAGAGAGATCCGATATGGCAGATGACGTCACAATTACACTACGGCCATACGCGATCCATAAAAAACTCCGTTTTGTAAGAAAGAGGTAGAAAATTAACTTTAATTCCTTATAAATCCTTCGTTTGTCAACCGATTTTCATTTTAATTTCACATTTTAGTATATGTTTAAGCCTGTTATCATAAGTTGTTGAAAAATTCAAGATTGCAGATTTATGCATATTCCCTATTGTTTTCTGTTACGCTCTAACCATCCAAACTCTTCCAGACGCGAAGAAGCCCTCAACTCGACGTTCTCCCAGTCCGAATTCACCCTGGACCAAGGCGAGCGACTCCTCAAAGGCATGCAGGAGTTGCGAGAGGAATTGAACGCCCATGGGGGCGTAGTCTCCAGACTGGCTGATGAGGCAGCCGCTGTGAGGCCGGTCAAGCAACGCCGGGCGCCCGTCACGCGACCGATCAGGGCTGACACTGTGTGCGCTTATAAGCATGCTAATGTGAGTATTGTGTGTTTCCACCTTCATTTAATTTCCGGTTCTTATGCGGGGGGGGGGGGGGGGGGTCTATGTAGGCTATCAAGGAGTGGGCAAAGAGGTTAATAGATTCTATTATGTCTATCTTATGTTCTTTCCCATAATCCCGGGTACTTGAGTCGGGAAACGACATCGATAAATAGGTACTGTCGCATAACAGTTACTCATATAAAAGGTGCAATTTCTTTTTAAACTTTTAGTCATCATAATTTACTTACTTTGGTACCAAATTATTTTGTTTATTTTACATCATTTTCAAGCCAAAATGGCGGCACACCTAATACGGCGGACTAATTCTTTTTTATGCACTCCTACTACATCGGTATCAAATGAAAGGGCTAAATGAGCTTAACTTAAATAAAATGAAATAACATAATTCATTCTGCAAGTAGATTTCATGACATTCTTTCGCATGTCAAAAAATAATTAAGTGACATGAATCTAAATTCATTTTCCGGCTGTCGATTAGAAATGTTTTCCACCACAGATCTAACTTACGTTTTCCTCCACAGGTGGCCATAGAGAAGGGCTCAGCGGTGACAATCATAGACAACTCGGGCCGCAGCCGCTGGCGCGTTCGCTTGGGCGGCGCGGGGACCGAGGTTCAGCTCCCGGGCGCGGTGCTAGCTCTGCCGCCGCCATGCCAGGATGCGCTCGAAGCCGCCACGCGCCTGCGCAGCGCGTACGACCGGGTGAGTGACCATAGACAAGATCAGCCGGAACTAGCATAGACAACTAAGGTCATAGGTAGAAAGAGTCTCAATCGGTGTACACAAATATACTTAGATATTTTAATATATTATATATAGAGACAGTCTCCATCGGCATCGATCCAAGAAACAGGTTTAGTTGACTATATTGGACCATATGAGAGCCATCCGCTCCCCCGCAAGTCCGGTGATGATGATCATACAGGTTGATACTTCAGTCTTCTTCAGTTGATTCGTCGTCCACCCACTACTTTAATCTGCCGAAACAAATCAAATCTAATATAATATTATGTCTTAACAAGTTCTTGCAACAACAATCGTCCCGCAAGGACGCAATACTTCCCAGAGACGTAGAAATACATTCATTGATAAAAAAAATATCACACTTTTTTATTTACATAATAATGTTTACATACATTAAGGAAAACAAGTACGGGAGTAACCGTCATCTATTTATTTATAAATGACCCAGTGATTTAAAGTGCCGATAATGGAGTAATTACATAATTTGTGTAATGTGAACTTCAATGTTGTTATAGCATTGGTAAGATGCACTGGGATCAGCTGTTTTGTTGTTTGAGACATGGTGTTTGTGTTTTGATTCTGTATTTATTGTTGAAGGTGATGTTTTTTTGTAAAATATAAGTTTATGATATGAGATATGTCATTTATGACTGTGTTTAAGTATTTGAGTAAGCAAACCAACGATCAATTTTTAGTTCATAACCTAACCTAACCTATGTATGTATAGTTGATCATGACCAATGCATAAACTATGTATTTTACTTGAGGTTGAAAGATTTGATACTAGAAAGACAAGAATAGTAACAATAGGTACAGTGTGTTATCGTGCTAAACGGCTTTTTCAAAGTGACAGTGTTTTTTTTTAAATATAATTTATCCCATCGGGGAAAGGCAAAGGGATTTTAGCCCGTACAGCCAAGTATTAGTGAATGTGTAAAATCTTAGAGTTCCTACTAAAAGTTATTGTTTTTTTTATGTAGGTGATTCAACTATGGCAAAGGAAACAACTGAGGATGCGCCAAAACATGATCTTCGCCACAATCAAAGTGGTCAAAGGATGGGACTTCCCACAGGTGAGTCATAATGCTTTTTATTATATTCTCATACTAATTGTATGTGGGTTTTAATCAATGTTAATAAAAGATCATTCTCTATGTTTTTGGTCTGGAGCAATAAATGGATTAATCCTGATTATATCACAATCAAGCAATATATGTTAGTAGTTGTCGTTGTTAAGCGGCTTTTACATGTTGATTAGGCCAAGTAGTTTAATAAAAACATAAAATTATATAAAGCGAAAAATTATTATCTTACATCTTTCATCTGTGATTTGAATATTGATTGATAGCTATCATTTTACTGGCTAAATCCGGTATAAGTTTACTCGATAATTCTTTCGTGCATTAAAAAGCATGTTTTTTTCCGGTGTCTGTGCAAAGTATTTTTCATTACTTAAATTTTCTTCCCGGCCAGATCATGACAAAGTATTTGTATCCGCCAATGTTTTTTTTTCCGGCCAGTCCTTGACAATAGGCGACACGACTAAAAAATATAATTAGTCCGTTATTTAGATTATTTATAAATATTGTACTCGTATTTTTTCAATTGTTTAACAAACAAGAAATTATGAAGATATAGTGCTTAAAAAGCGTCGATGGCCGAGTGGTTAAGGTCGTTGCTTGCCAAGCGAGAGGTCGCCAGTTCAAACCCCGCCAGGTACCAATGTGTTTTTCAAATTTGAAATTCATATGTACCATCATTCGACGCTTTAACGGTGAAGAAAAACATCGTGAGGAAACCAGCACACCTGAGAGATTTTTCAACGGTGTGTGAAGCCATGTCAGAGGCCTACAGGCGGTTTAAAAAAACTCTGACACCAGGTTGTTCATCAACCATACGATAAGAAGAAGAAGTGCTTAGAAGTTTCGTATGACGTCACGTTTAGGTACAATTTTTGCGTAACTGTGACGTCACAAGCCCCCACTCCAGAAGTTTGATAAGCTATAAATTTGTAACAATCAATTGAAAAACAAAAAAATACGTGTCCCATATTTTTGTATAAACTAACTTACGGACTAAATAGAATAATAAGATTCACGGCTTTCAGGGTGAGTGCGACCGGCTCAATATGGTCTATTGTGCCTGTCGACCTCATATTTGGATCTCACTACCGCTTACCATCAGGTGGAGTGAGGTCATCTTGTTAGCCTCTTTATAAAAAAAAAAAATTTGACCCAGTCGTCACGCCTAATTCATGTGTTTACTAATGTTTTTGTTTTTATCCGGCCAGTTCGTGGCAATGGGCGCGGAGCAGCGTCAGGCCATCCGTCGCGCGCTCAACGAGGACGCTGAAAAGTTGCTAGCTGAAGGCGACCCGGCGGACCCGCAGCTGCGGCGCCTACGCAGGGAGATCGATGACGTTAACCGGCTGTTTGACGAGTTCGAGCGCCGGGCTAGGGCTGAAGGTAAGACTTTGAAGTTTAGGGACACAAGATGTTGGCTTATGGTGATCAAGAGATGGCGCTGTTGGTAAGATGTTGGCTGGCTTTAGCGGACCAAAAGATGGCGTTGTTAGATACGTTGGCTTTAGGTGATGACGGCATTGGAGGATTCAAGATTACCAGATTATAGGATCTTGTGACATCAAGGCTTTAGGTGAATATGCCATGGGACTAGACATATCAAGGATTCGTAGGATCCGTAGGATCTATTGGAGATGAGACCTTGGATTTTAGTTGTGACTAAAGCATAAAACCAGATTTCACTGACTAAACGTACCAAGGACCCGCAGCTGCGGCGCCTACGCAGGGAGATCGACGACGTTAACCGGCTGTTTGACGAGTTCGAGCGCCGGGCTAGGGCTGAAGGTAAGACTTTGAAGTTTAGGGAAACAAGATGTTGGCTTATGGTGATCAAGAGATGGCGCTGTTGGATAGCTTTAGGTGGGAGATACAAGATTACCAGATTATAGCATCATTTGAGGTAAAGCCCTCATGTCAAATGAACATAACACGAGTGGAGCAAGACTTCCCAGATTATGACATGTAAAATGAGCGTTATAGGTGAACAAAACATAGAAGAGTTGCTGCTTACTGGTCACCTAGCTAAGTATTATCCTAAGCCTAATTGCCTCGTTGGTCTATTGGTAGGAACTAAATTAAGGCTACAGCAACAACCCGGAGTTAAGAAGTTGACGGTTGCACGCCCCGTGTCTCTGAAAAACCGTTAAGCCGGTGGTCCTAGGCCTGTCTCACCGAACGATGAGAGTAAGGGAACAGCGAGTGCACTTGTGTTTGCGCGCATACTTGTGCACTATGATGTGTCCTGCACACTTGGCTGTGACTATACATGATACTTTATGTCGGCTGTTGGTCTTAGGATAAATTGGAAATAACGCAGACACGTTTAATGCCTACATTAAACGATTGTTATTTAATTCGTCAACCGCTCGTGTCCCCATCAATTCCCTTGTCCCGGACAAACTCAATTTCCCCACTATTATTACGCTATATATTTTTCTATTGGGTTTAATTGGAAGATTGCACTTTTAACGTTTTTTTGTGGGACACATATGGCATGAAGCTTGACGTAACCTTGGTTAGTATTGGCTCTGTAATTACAGTTGATTTCGAGGAAAAGCTATTAAGAATTAAATTGGTGTTTCTTGAGAACTATTATCGACTTAGTTGACCTATTTTTTAGTTTAAAGCTTTCATATTGAAGTTATGGCAGTGCTTTATGTACCTAGTCTAGCTATTTTTAAGAAAACATTTCTTGATTGGTCGAAATCAGTATAAAAAACAGTCCGACCATTATAAGACAATATTGATTATATAGTAGAAATAATATCAAACATGTTCATAAATTCAAATTTCTTTTCATTAGTGGGTTATCCTTTGGTTAACGTTGAATATTAACCTCAAATTGAACAAACTCTGAACACTATTAATACAAGAGTTAATAAAAACAACTACAATTTCGGTCAGCAAATGACGAATATGTCAACTAGTCGGCTTAAACCAAAAACATGACGGAGTCACCATTAGAACTACCAGCATAACGTTATCAGCAACTTATCTCTTAATATTCTAATGAAGAAAGTAATTTCTATCTCAGTACTAAATAGCTCACTAACTTATAACTCAAGTGACGTGAGCGTTCAAAATAAACCAGTGCCAATGCCTTGTTTATTACCTTCCCGGCCTAATTCTACTAGGCCTTATGTCTTAAACAATAGAGTACATTTTTGTTTGGCCCGGGTCAAAGGTACAGTCGTCATATGAATACGCCCGTCCGTAGAAATGGTCGGCGTAGTTGTGATAGTGTAATTTATCTCGTGGGTGTACGGTGCACCTTGGAGTGTAGTATTAGGATAAGACGGTCTTGGTACATTGTTTAGAATGTAGGCCTAAATACAATATCTATTAGTATTGAAATTAAAAGTAACTTCTTTAGATGAGCATCAAAGGTCATATGAGTTATTCATGCATATGCATTCTTTATTGTCTTATGTTATGGCATTAATGATCTTGAGTTTTATTGATCATTGATACCATACTTTTAAATATAAACCTGACGTGACTATAAATCAACAATTTAATGAAACTTGTTTGAATTATTATTAAAAATTATTAAACTATGATGTAATTTACTTCAGTCCTAACATCGTATGTAATGTAGTTTTACTGTAGTAATGGTCACAGTTGCTCCTATTTAATCTGGGACCAAAATAAACGTCTCTTACATAAAACCAAGCATACCTCAAGAAGTAAAATGTAGCTAGATTTTTAATTTCCTATATTTATTTGCAAAAAGATGGTCCCACATCTTCCAAGTATCAAAACCTCTCGCTCATCTATCGCCGTCTTGGTGACAAAGGACATGTTAGTATGCCATAGGCGTCCTACGGGACAGCTGTCAGTTCCAATTACCGTTCAGTTTTAAACGCTGATTGCTTCAACGAACGAGTATAGGCGGGATAAACATATTTTTTTCGAACGTAAAACTTTTTGGATAGAAACTTTCTTCGAGTGTAAACTTTTTGGAAGGAAACTTTTTTCGAACGGCACATTTTTGAAAGTAGAAAGATTTGAAAAATGTCTTTGCTTGGTCGTGAATAAAAAAAAGTTATGTTTCTGCAAGTTGTTTGTACTTTATGAGAGATAGTGTTGTTTCTGCAAATTAATTAGTGCGTGTCCTATCTTGTTTTTGGTGTTTGTGTATCACAGGAATGGTACATGGTTTAGTTGTGTACATGATAAAGTTAAGAATTAACCCTATTACGTGCTCATTAAAAAAATACCTTTAAGCACAATATTATAAATAGTGCGGTGATAATTCACTACAAATATTGTTACGTTATAGTAATAATTGATCTTAAAGGTCTTCACTATCTTGTATACACACAAAGTACTTATGCAATGCAGTAAAATTTTGACTATACATAGGAACCAACACTTCTCCTAGATCACAGAAAATACAAAAGTAGCATGTTCGAAATTGAACAGATATATTGTCTTTGGCTGAGTTTCTCATTATTTTTTTCTTAGCGATCTTGTTGATGAGCAAAGACGGTAAATTTAGCATCCTCCGAATTCATTTCAACGCTTATTAATGCAGTATAAACAGTGAAATGAGTAACACAGTGGACGGATACTGTGAACCCTGTGAGTCAAATCTATGAGTACAGTGCGCTAGTGAACTTTATTGTGTTGTGATAGAGTCGAATTTAGTGCGACGATGAAGAAAATTAAACGATACTTCTTCGGAAAAGGTGAAGCAGGTACAGACATTTGTTTTCCCTTTTTTATTGCTCGTAAAAGGCAGAATTTAAAAAAAAATGTGAAAAGATGTAGGTCTGAGGTATTACAGTAGTGAAAAATTACTTAACAGAATTCGGGCTATCTTATTAAATTGTGCTCTACATGTTTGACTCAAAATGTAAAAGCAAAGAATAAAGAAACTAACTATATATAGTCTCTTCTTTCGTCTTTATTTGTTTACAAAACTTAAGCAAATAGTAGACTGACCTTCATCGAAATGGCCATAATTCATCATGAATGTAACTGCATCTAAAATCGGTCATTAACATCCCATGATGAAACGCACTTGACATTCATTTAGCTAACGAACCACTTCCAATATTCATAAATCAACACTGAGTGACTAAAGATCGCAATCTCAGTCATTGAATGTACAATCGAAACCATTTGTATTGTACCATCCAGCCGACGGGGTCTTAAAACGAAATTCGCCCTATTACTTCCCCTTACTATACTCCTTACAAACATATGTACGTAGGGCAGCCTCCAGTGGCATCCTGATTCGAGATCCAAGCCATGGGGCTTGGATGGGCCTCTAATAGTAGAGGGAACCTTCAGGCAATTAAATATTTAGGGGTGAGAGCCCACTGGATGGCTCTCACCCCTAAATATTGGGAGATCCTATAGATGGGAGAGGGAAAGATGGAGGTGATGATGTTAAGGCTACATCAAGCCCATCATCGTAGTAATATTTTGAAAAACGGAAAATAATTAATTGCTCCATTGTTAACCGGGGATTTGAACTTCCGTCCTTCCAGACGCCCAGACTTGCGAAACTATTACATCAACCAACAGCCTATTGAAGCCCTCGAATTTTTCCCGCAAGCAATGGAGTAATTTATTTGTTTCCGTTTTTTTTTTCAGAATATTAAAACAAGCAAACTAGTGCAAGCTAAAGCACTTAAAATTTTGAAACTTACATCAGGATAGACAGTTTGAAAAAAAAAAAAACTCAATAATACATCCTACTAGAAAGATGGGTAGCTCATACAATGTTAATGCACGTGATTGTACCAATCTAGTTGCGTGTGCGCATGATCTCATTGGTCAATTTACAAGGGCAATTTTTTGATAAACATCACTAGTGATCTAATAGTCTTCTGTCCTTTTATCTCCTTAATAGAACTGTCTTAGATGTATGTGTGTGACGCCTACAAAGTTCAGAATCAAAACGATAGCTATATGACGTTATTCTAGATTTGACATTGTAACCTTGATTGTTTGTTACATATTAACATGTACAAAAACCATAATCCTATTGACGGAGTGGGGTAAAAATAGCTGTATGTGTTAGTATGTTACTTAAGGTCAACATACTACCTACCTGGCATGAAAGTAGGGGAATCCCATAAAGTATTTCATGTCTGAAAGATTCGGAAACAGTAAACAGTACGTAAAAGCTCTAAGATACCTTTTTGTTAAACCAAATATTACATTCTTGCTCCAATCTCCTTCCTAGGGCAAATAGGGGACTAATTTAAACATGCAAGGGATATACGAAAAGTATCAAATTCACACCTAGTCATTGGATATGTAGGTGAAAGACATCAGGATAAGGATTTTTTTGGTATCCAATAGTTCCGTCATTGTACCTTCAATTAATGCCCACGTGCCTATCGCCCACCGGTGGACCTTCCAGTTGACCTGATTTAGTTCACGACCACGTCACAATGTATGGTCGGCAATAAAATATGTACACACAGTTGTTGACCATTAGAGTTTTCGACTATGCCCTGATCGACTTAGTTTAGAGTAGGCTCGACCCCTAACTGTCTAAAATACACTATTAAGACCGTTCTTGACCATTGAGGTTTATTAGGTTTCGCATACCCTATAATATCATCATTTCCTTGCCCCTGTCGCATGTAGTCCATACCTTTTTTTCCTTACTGACATACGATGATCTCGTCATCATCACCGGACTTGCGGGAGAGCGGATGCCTCTCACCGCTACGTAATCCATACTGTATACTGTAAACTACCGTTTAAGTTCATAATGATTTTAAAAAATCTTAAAAGAAATTCAATCCGCTGATTTGCTTATCATGAAATCGTCATCCGGATATTTTTGTTGTTGTTAATTCGAGTGTTCCTCTATACCGTTCTAGGGAGGACGAATCAATCAAAGCGTATTCTATAGGTCTTACATTAGATTCATAAACAAAATTTCAGGTCCATAACCTTCAAACGTCTCCAAAACATCTAAATGCACCAATTCCGAATAACACTTAATTGGTGACTAAAATTTTACAGCCATTATGACCTCATACAGATTACTTACTCTACGGCTCAAATGTATTGACCTTGGCCGGTAGACCAGATTGACAGTTCGAGTTAAAATTTCTTATAAAGTGTCACGAGAGAGTGGGTGGTTGAAATGGCATATGTATGACACAGTCGAAGAAACGCAGTAAGATAGTTAACGTGCTGCAGAATAATTATTTTTTTTTCTTTTCCGCGTGTCGATGGGAATCACACGAGTTCTTATATTGATGGTGTTGTTACGAGTAATACTTGAGTTGTACTGATTTTTTTTCTTGTCAGTAAAATCAGGATTAATTTCAAGCACTCTTTTACAAAAAAAAATAAAATTGGAAAAATTCACATTCATGCCTGACTGGACGGGGACAGGCAGGTCAGGCATGAATGTGAATTTTTCCAATTTTTAATTTACATTAGAGCTCTGTGTGTCACTAAAATCACAATTAAAAACACTCTTTTACAGTTAATGCAAGTTTCATAACACCCGCATATTTTATTTTAATCAAAGTTCAAATAATTAATTGTACGTCTCTTTTAATACATTTTCTAAATAACATTTTAAGTATTCTGTACGGAACTGATAATGATGATGTAGGTATCGAATTGGGTATTCAAAATGAATTCGAAGTGATCAACGTAGGTGCGTTTGCATACGAAAGTTCACATAAGTAACTAAACTTATTTAATAACATACGTAATATATTATAAAGCTTGACATATTACTTACGTTATCTGTCTAAATAAAATGTTTTTGCAGCACCTATTCACTTAAAAGATTAAAAAGAGGCCGATATCGGCGCCCGACGAACGGAAGTTCCGGGAGAAAAAAAAAAGTACAAATTGAAGCTCTGTAGCTTAAAAGTCTATGTAATTACTGTCACAACAGCCCACAAAACGACCTCGAATGCAAAACCGTATCGTAACATTGCCAAATCGTCTTTAATGTGCTAGAATGCTAGATTTTCAGGCGACAGACTACTTTTATTGATCCATTTGTGACGCGGCGTACGGCTGCGTACCACCCCGAAGTTAGGTGGAAAACACACGCTGTCTGCCAGTTCAGCTTATTAAGATGTCATAATAAACACACCGGCTAATAAACACGTTTATTTGACACACGGACATGACAAAATAGTAGCTATATGCGACTAAACGCAATACTTCCGCCGCGCGCAAATAATATGACGCTGATTAAATTTTTCTAATAATCGTGTTTCAATTGTTTTTATTAGTGTTATATGTGTTCTAATAATTTAAATATGACCTATGTTTTTTTTGCGACGAGTGTGCGAGAAATAGCAATGGAATACGCTACACAACCAGTCTTATAGTGACAGATGAAATCAGCTGTTTCCATTAAACCTACCGTTCACATTCACTCTGTGACTATCATTATCTAGGTCCCAATTTTTCAGTTACCTACATCATCTCGCCCCGCTTAGTGATGCCGTTATTTTATACAGTTCGTGTCGCTTTGTCCGTTTGAGTTATTTAAATGTCACTAAGAGTTAAACTGGTTTATAGGAAAAGGACTTTTGAGAGAAGTTATTGGGAATGGCGGTTGTCAGGTGATTATTTTTGCATAGATCTGTTGAGAGAATGTTTGTAAACATTCCGATGCGGTGATGTAACAATACATACTTACGTACATTTTTGTTATGTGGTCGATTTTATACAGCCTCATTCGTGACAAAGATTACATGGTAAAGTATAGCAAATCCTGTATGGTCTGTTTCCTTCGTGTGTGTCTTTAAGTAGTATATCTCGATGGAGTAATGAATTTTTATGCACCAAGTGTTGTAGGTTCGATCAAACTCAACTTACGAATAAGTTATCGATTGTTTTCTATCAATTTTGTGGTTGTGTTTAAACTTATTTACATAATATACAACTTTGAGTTTTGGTATCCTTGTATAATACGATATAAACGTATATACGTGTAGGACGGCCGCAGGCCAGGTGGTGTGACGATCTGCGCAGGACGGCTGGTAGGAGCTGGATGCGAGTGGCCGAAGATAGAGAGAAGTGGCGTGCATTTGGAGAGGCCTATGTCCAGCAGTGGACAGGAATGGGCTGATGATGATGATGATGATGATGATGATCCTTGTATAAGTAATCTCGATCTAGATATTTATGTGTCTTTTGTGTTCTTTAGAGTCTATCTATTTCTAAATCAGATCAATGAATCTGTTATTGTTGAACAGATATATTATTTATAGATGTGTCATATTACGTTGATTTTACTTAAAATCACATAATTCTAACCCCAATTTTTCTCCCACAGAGGAATCAAAGAATGCCGCGCGCATCTTCACTGAGCAGTCCTCCCATCTCCTGGAGAGACTGGAAGTCCTGGAGCGGCAGCTGCACGAGAGGATCGCGAGCAACATCCCGCGGGACCTGGACTCTTTGGAACATCTGGTGCTGCAGCATAAGGACTGGGAGAGCAGCCTCCACTCGCTGTCAAACGATGTTGAGGAAGTGCAGGCCACTTTCAGAGGTGAGTTGTCCAAGATCTAGAAGAGTTTTGAGTATGAACGGTAGCTGATAGGAAGAATCGCCAGTCTTATTATCTAGCTAGACTCTGAGAAGAACAGCGTGTGTTATCTTTTTATAGGCTTTCATGGCCACTTCGCTTTTAACTATTAACGCAATAGTTAAAAGCGCTGTGTTAGGGAACCTCAGAGTTGGGGAGTGATGCGATTTTTATCGTCTTTTCCCCTAAGCCTTATAACCTGATCCTGAATACATTTCTTTTCCGAAATGGTGACATCTGACTTGAACATAATTTATGTGTTGTGTTAGTGTTATATCGATCTGTGATGTAGATTTTGAAATGATAGATTACTATGTGTTTTAAATCATCGATGTATAGTATAATCTCCATGTGTTTTGCTTTAGGTATCGCCCTCAAGACACCAGCTATGAAGAAGAATCTCGATAAGGTCATGGGCAAGTGGAACGATATGCAATCGAAGAGCCAACTGTTCGTTGAAAGGTAACAATTGCTTTCTGCAAACTTTTTTATTAAATGCATTATCTAATAATAAATGCATTATCTAAAAAAAAAATAGTATTATTACGTTTATCATTTTATATTAAATAAATAAGTATTATTACGTTTATTATTTTATATTAAATTGAAAAGTATTTAAACTACTGCCTAATCATCGCGTAAAATGTTGTGACCGATTTTATTCTTAAGCACACACACTAAATTATTTTATTTCCATTAATGCCTTCATAACTGTTCATACTGTCCATAAACTTTTGGTTTTTAGACTCTTACCTCAAAAAATATGAAGAATGAGTATAGTTATCCTTATCTTTTTTTCCTTTTTCCATGAAACCAGCTTGAAATAAGTAAGATGGTGTTTAACATTCGTTTTTTTGTCTTTTTTTTCCACGTAAACAGGTTGAAATTCGTCGAGATAGTAGTGAACAGTATGGAGGAGAACCACCAGACCATATCAGAGTTCGAGATCAAGTTGGCGCAGTTCAACGACCTGCCGAACGACGTGGAGCTGTTGAAAGACGTGAGTGACAACCGGTGCCTTTGTTATGTAAACACTGTTGGCTGAATGTGTTTAGGGTTCGGCTGTATGGCCTTGATGCCAAGGCCGTGACATTTATAAAAAGTTTAAAAAAAACGTGGCTGCAATTAGTTTTTTTCTTTGTTTGTTTTTTTTTTAATGTTAATACAACGTCATTATGTATCTATATACAAAGTGGGATGAGGACTGATTTGTAGTTGTATCTTAATATTGAAATTTTAATCAAACTAGACAGTTTCTTAATAAATTATATCCCTAAATATAATCGGGCTTTTAGGTTCTAAATATAAAACATAACTTTAGACATCATAATATCTGTAAGTATGTCATAATGAACAGTAGTTGCCCGATATCTTCTAAGATTACTGCCCTATCCGGGGTGATCACAATTAATTTAAATTTATGCATTTATACACACCAATAAATTGAATCAGTCAGTTATTGGACAGCGTGAATAATAATTTCTTTAGCCCATACTCAGTGACTCATGACAGGAGGCAAACTCTAAAACAAGGGACGGCTAGATTTCGCGGACTGCAGCTCTGAACTGCTAAAGTGACAATATTAATTAAAAAAATTAAGCTCTGTTGAATTTTTTCCGTGTTTCGTTTTTAAATTTTAACATTTCTATGAAATATTTTGAAATACCGTAAAAAATCAGCTGCTCCGCTGTGGCCCAGGGATTCGAACACCCGTCCTTTCGGGAATCGAGCCCAGATGTGCGACACCTTATACCAAGCCAGCAGCTATCTGTCGAAGCCGTCGAATTGTTCTCGCATATTATTACCTGTGTCATAGTGACACATTAGAGAACTGTCAACTATCACCTACCAACCACTGTTCCCCCCCATAGATCCACGAAGACCTGCTCCGCATGCAAGTGGCGGTCAGCAAGCAGCAGATCCAGGTGGACCAGATGAATGACGACGCCGAGAACTGCCGTCGCCTGGTGGAGACGTCCAGGGCAGCGCTGCCTCACGCTTCGCTGCCTCGTGCTGGCAAGCATATAGACCTGGAAAGGCTGGACAAGGAGGTTGCCCAGCTGAACAACCGCTGGAATAGCGTCTGCAGCCAGCTGTCTGAGAGGTGAGAAGATCCTTCTTAGGCTAGTTATTCTAATCTTAGGTACATTTAGACCTGGAATCAGATAGCTGAAAAATGAGGTCTAATGAGGTCTGAGGTCTATTAGGAGAACATCTTGGTGTTAACCAACAGTGAGATGCTTATACACCTCTTATGCATATAATATTTCAGCTCAGCTCAGCTTATTCAGATAATGCGTTGTCCGAGAAATCAATCTTCCGTTAAGACATAGAGATTGTTCGCTGAGTGCTAAGTGGGATAACCAGTAACCACCTCTCCTTCGTTTCTTGAATCTGAAAAGACGATCCGGAACACCCAGATCAGCTACTAACCTAGCTGAAACAGGTGGAACTCAGCTGGTTGAAAGATGAGTAAAGCATCTCTATCTCCCTTTCTCCTTTCAATTGTAACTCTTAATTGGCTAGCCAGCTAGCTAATAGGTGACATAGGAATCTCTAGAGGTCTTTGGTAAGCTGTCTCTTGGAGAACTTCGCAAATACCTATTTCACCGGAGACCAGTGAGCCATAAATCCTTCTCATTAAGCTAATTTCTTAAAAAAAGTAACTTTATCTAATTTTCCTATTTTTTTTTTCACCCCAGACTACGTAGCTGTGAAGCCGCTTACCAACTCCTGCGCAACTACAACGCTGGTCTGGAAAAGGAAGCAGAATGGATAGACGACTCGTTCGCCAAACTACAGGCCCAACCGCCCGTGGAAGTCCGGCCCAAGGAACAGTTCGAGCCTACCCGGGTGAGAGAGATGCTGAAGTAGACCCTATGTTGAGGGCTGTAGGCTCACAATTGTTTGGTCGAGCTAGCATGGTAGTTTCAGCTGAAATGTACTATAGACTGAGAGGGATATGCTGAAGTAGACCCTATTGTTGCGGAGCGAAGGCTCACAATTGTTTAGTAGAGCTAGCATGGTTGTATCAGCAAGCTGATACAACCATGCTAGCTCTACGCTATGCACTCTGCAGCAAGCTTCATGAGTAACGTTTTCTATGAAATTTCATATGATGCATGCATTCCACAATTGTTTTTGAACCTTACGAGGAGTTATTAAGGTTTATTTTTATTATTATCGAATAAGACTTTCCAGAAGTAGAACAACGTGCCTGCTACGTAACTTTCGACTTTTAGATCAACTGTATTGGAATTGTTTTTGCATGGACACAGGACGCCTTTCAGCTGCTGGATTTTTGGTTGTCGACTTAATGTAGACCTTGTTTCTTGCGGTATTCAGTTTGTATTCGCATGCAACAGAATAGATGTCACAGTTCGAGTTTCCCGATATTTTTGGCGTATTTTAAAAAGTATCTAAAATCAAGTACTTAATTACTATGAAACTTGGAACTATGGATTGCATGAAAAGGTTAAGAATTATATGCATGCATGCAAACTATTTTGGTGATAATGCAGTCAACATTTATTGACTACTCAAAATACAGAAAGGTGTAAAGAAATTAATTCAGTTTGATTTATTACCGCACGGTTATGGAAAGTTGTAACATAATTATTGTGATTCATAATGTCTACTTTAAATTTTTTTTTAACCCAGTAAATCGACAACTTGCACAGGAGTAATAAATTGCATGAAGTATATCGATATTACAATATAATTGCATGTCGTTATAATTCAATACTGTAAAAAAATTATATTATTTTTTGGTACTCAGTGTCGGATGGAATCCATTTGTTATCTATAAAAATACAATTTGAATCTAGTCAAAATACTTATGAAATGTGTGCTTTCTAATATTTACTTTCCTTTTAAGTAAAAACACATCATTTATTTTTTGGCTATTATTTTGACTGGATTTAAATCAGGTTTCTTAACAAATAATTTTTACTACTTTTTTTAACTATAATTTATAATTAATTGTGCACTTGTTTAAGGTCACTTTAAAGCACTTTTAATTCTTTAAAAACATTATTGAATAACTGTTTAAGGTGACACAGTCACTGATACTAATATAACGGGTGTCTTGTGGTAATTACAGAATCTTCTCACAAGTGTTGTGGAGAGAACGCCAAAGATAGAGAAGGTTAACGTTGATGGTGGAAGGTTCATACGGGAGGCGAAGGTAACTATCAGTTGTGTGACTGGCAAGTCAGAATATTTAATGGCATTTTGAGAAAAAAAAATTACGTGGTTGGTTTTTTTTGTCAGATTTTCCCATCGGGGCAAGGCAAAGGGATCTAGCCCGTACAGCCTGAAAAAACTTAAAAGAAGTTGTCTATTTTTGACAGCTGTCAAAAATCAAATGTCAAATTAATTTCACTATTGAACCTATTGTTCGATTGGTACACATTTAAACATCAATTGATTTGTGTGATTTTCTTTGAAGTATTACATTTTTTAAGAATCATGCCTTTAAATTAATGTTTTTTTGCTCTCAAAATGCCATCTTTTTTACTATGAATATACTTCGGTTGTCTATTCGTATTGTCGATCTGTTTGTGAAAGGTTGTAAGCGTGAATAGTCCAGCGTTTGGTCACCCCGCTTCGTCATGTGATGTCTTGGGTCTTTGTCTATAGGGTGTCTCTGTTTTCGAACTGTTTCTATCTTCATCAGTTTTGGCTTACGCTTGCATGATTGAAATGCTAAGACAGAGCACATACTTCAAAGAACGCTTATTTTTTTCTTCTAAATCACTCAAAGGAATAAACATATATGATTGTTTTTTTTTGGCTGAATAATCAAACATAACTGTACCTTGTATGTCGAGAAAAACAATCACGAATCACGATTTAATTATTAATCATTCTTTTTTATTATGAGTTTGAAATAAACAATTTTGTTCTTTGAATATGTGTGAAAAGTAACATAACTAAGCTTAACAGTATCTTGTGCTACGCACATAATAACCTCTAAAGCCCAGCAACTTTACTAATTACAACTAAACTATTTGAATGTGGGATGATTGCGTGAACGAATAAATACTACGATAAAGAAACGGCAATTTATTACTGCCCTACGTTCTTGTGACTAAGAAAATGTACATTGTTTAGAAAATCGACGAACCATCGCAACTGTAATTTGAATTTTAAATTACACTCTGAGAACATTGAATAGTTGGCATAAAATATCAAACCTAAAGGAAAAGAAACAAACGATAAAAAATAAGCTTTGCATGTTTTGAGCTATCAGTGTTGCCATACTTCATAGAGAAATTCTACTACAAAACAAATATCATTGAGCTTTGGGTGCGTAAAATGCAAAAAGTGGTTTGAAATGTACGCACAGGCATTTGGTGTTGCACGCTTGAAACCTGTACTATTTACAGGCTACTAGAACCTTCCAGCATGATTGTACTTTTCTGCGACACCTTCCTGGACTGAAAATTTGTGTTGCCAGTAAAAAAAATAGAAAATGAATGATAGGCTTTTTGAGAGGTTTACTTTGACTGAGATTGCGTGGAAAGAGTGTATGTTGTATTTATTTTAATGAAATCAAATATAAATATGCTACAAATTAGTAACAGTATGTGAGATGGATGTCAGGTTCAAAAACCTAATAATAAATTATGCGTTTGCAGATTGTTTTTTCGCATTACAACACAAACTGCAACTCACTTAACTATTTCTTCGAATTGACTTGATCACTGGTCACTGATTGTACATTTTTGTATAACTTGTTTTAGTTTAAAAATAAAACAGTGTGGGTTCGCAAAAAAACAGTCTGCAACCAAAAACTAACCTTAAAAACCTAACCCGCTTGACCCTAACCGTACCTAGATACATTCGTCGCGTTGCCAACGGTACACCGAATGGCTGGTGGACGAGGTCCACCCGTCGCTCGACCTGAAGCAAGTGAAGAGGCAAGCGGACCTGGACATGTCTGAACGGCTGAGGAGCAGGGGCCGGTCCTCGGAGCCCGAGAGAGCGCCAGGAGCTGATGCGGTCGCCAGGGAGCTGGATGAGCTGAACGCCAACCACCAGAAGCTGTTAGACTTGTTGTATGAGAGGCTGAGGAGGATCGCCGCCGCCAACCCGGGAGACATTGTCACTTTGGTGAGTGTTTTTTTTTACAAACTTGTTTGGCAAAGGAACAGCGCGGCTGAATGTGATAAACATTGAATGGCGCAAATTTTTTCATGCTGTGTTGCCATAATGTTGATACGAATTCAGTTTTAGTAGTAAAAAGTAAATAAGTGTTACTTTTTACGTGTTCCAGATAAAATTTATCTTTTGGTATCGGTGACAAAAATATATAATATTCAAATGTTTTACATTATTACAACACTATTGTAGAATTTGAATAAACGTGTACCTTTATAGGTATTTATTGTAATGGCGAAAGTAACTATTCTGGCAGTACTTAAGAGTTTTCATAATATAAAAAATGCTAGAATGAATTTTTACTTGATGAAAAGCAGGGTTTAGACTTAAATTAGAGATTGAATATGAAAAAAAAAGGATTATCTCCCATATTAAAAAATTATCCTTCTTTATTCGGCAGTCAAGTAAACATTGTGATTGCTGCAAATATCAACCAATTCGTAACAAGGCTGAATTGTGCACGCATAAAATAGTATGTCAATACAACCACTTCAGACTCCAGACCATTCGGTTTACTTACACATTTCAAGTTCACAATCTTGACACTGTTAATTCGCGGTTAGAATCTAATTCACGGAGTGATGTCATCTCGTGACGTAATAGGGCCTCGTAGAAGGCCAGAACGATATGGTAATAAATGCCTCAAAGGAAAACCGGTGAATGAACACGCTTTACTAAGAGTATTTACTCTTAAAGGGTATATAACCTTCTGCGAACGAATAGAGTCGTTTTAATGTTTTCTTGATTGGAATTTTACCTTACGTTTCATTAGATTTCTTTTGTATAAGTCATTGAGGAATCTTTGTCTAGAAAAGGATGGAGCATAGTAAGATAACTTATTTAGTAATCTTAATTAGAGATACCCATTTCCATGATTTCTACAATAGAACTTTATCGTATTATTTTAAACCCTTAGTTGCCAAAAACACTCCAAATTTTATTTATTTATGTTAAATCTATGACTAGCGACCCTACCTTACTTTGCTTCAAGTATATTATACACATAAATCTTCATCTTGGACCACTCTATCTATTGAAAAAAAACCTCATTTAAAGCAATTACCGTAGTTTTAAAGATGTAAGAACACATAGGGATAGGCATTTTTTTAAAATACTAATATGCGAAAAAATGTTTTTTTTTCTGGAACCGTCACTATTGGCTGTAGCCCGCATTCCCTTAGTCTCTTACCATCATAAATTTCAACCTGTCATCACCCGGATACAAAATCCAACGTTTTGGCGTAACGTCATCCCTGTCAAAGCAACATGCCTACGTGAGTTTGACCTCACGTTCGCATGATATATTTTAATTAAACTGTAAAGGCGAGTCCATGTATTGTCCTTCCACACTCGCGTGGGCTAAACGTATTTGTCGAGATTATCTACACTTTATGTACGGCCAGTGATTTCATGCAATCATTTTAGTTTGAGGTGCATAAAGCCTTCGTAATCGTATGAATAACACTCGGTTTGGATTAGTATTAAACAGAATATTTAGTACTAGCTTATAAGGGTGAGAGCCATCCGCTCCCTCGCAAGTCCGGTGATGATGACGAGGCTGCTCCAAGCCATCATCGTATGTCCGTTTGGAAGAAAAAATATAATCAAAAAAAGTACTAGCTTTTCAATCAGACTGCGTCAGTTTAAAGTCGTTTATCGCGTACAGTTAATCTCCTATAGGACAGTCGGTTAAATGCTACCGTTGTTCTTACTCAGACTTGAGACTATTTGTGTATCAAATTTCATTAAAATCGGTACGATAGTTTTGGTGTGAAAGCGCACCAGATAGACAGTTACTTATTTTAAGCTATTGCATAGCTTTTATCGCGGGCTTTGAGCGCGGCGACCGAACCAAGAAATTCCGTAACGAAAAAAACTCACAATCGTCTAACGTCGTTTCAGTTCGGTAGACTTCGGCACGGTGTTTGTGTGCGTGCGGTTAGACGTATTGTACGACTCTACGAAACTCGCACGAATCGAGACGAGCTGCTCCGAAATCGGACGATGCTATGCAATAGCTATACCGCGGCAGTCCCCGAGTGCCACACGTCTTTTTTATGTGTGACTATATTTTCGCATTAATGTAGAGTAGATAATATACACTATTTCGAGTAGATAACCTTGCATTGCCTCCTACAAAGATGTTGATGTAATTTCAACATGATCATTTCCAATTAAACATATTATTTTAATTCAATGTTATTCATTAGTTACGTATGTACACATGCTATATGATGATATATTGACATCCACGCAAATAATTTATGTTATTTGACTACAAAAACGCAAATAACATTAGACTAATGTCTAATAACCACCCACAGACAAACAATTGGAATCATAAACATAGACTTTAGTGTGCAAAAAGTCACTTAATCTCAAATCACGATTATGAGAGTCGAGTTCGCGGTTTGTAAGATGCCCAAATTATGGTAGAGTTGTTAATACTTATTTTAAAATAAGATAAAGTATTGTTTTTGAAAATACTTTTAACTGAATATGAATTTTGTTTACACACTGACGTCCGTATTGATAAAATTGGCATTACATTTAAATTTTTCATAAAGTAGTCACATTATTAAAATAAAACTTATGTTATTGAGTTATTTTGCATTGAGAATAACAGTAGGTACCTATGAAATAAGATTCGTAAACCCTAATGTGGCATTATCGTCAAAAAAAATTACTTCCAGATAGATTTTTTTTACAGGTCCTAAATGCACCTACTATCTCTTTAATTTCTAAACAGGCCTTTGAGTTAAAATAGTAAACTAACCCTTAACATTGCAATGATTCACCCAATCAGAATGTACTGAAAATAGCTCTTAATCATTTCACCCGCCTCTGATCAATTATATCACCTTAAGACCCCGGCTTTATTCCTACCTAATTGCTATGGAGAGCTCTTACAATATCTCTGATACTACGCAGACGCTTTTATACTCTTAATTCGAGTCATAACTCAAGTAGCTTTCGTAATTTATTTATGGCGCCTATTAAGAATTTATTAGGTGCTATATTAATCTAGTAGAGTCAGGCCCTTATGGATTTAAATCCTGCCTGTCGAAATTATGAACGATACAACCTTATTTCCTTGGCAGCATGGTTGACTAAGGCCTGATCGCCCTAGTTTAGGGTAGGCCCGTGCCCCAGCAGTAGGGACGTATATAGGCAGATGATAATGATAACAAGCTTTTTTGTCGCGTGAGATATCGGATATTCCAATTTGCATGCTATACAATATGATAGACTATAACAGTAGAAATCTATGGATCTTTCTTTATTTAAATAAGGAGCTAGCTATAGTAAGAATCTAAATAAGATAGTAGTTATCTTATTTGATTCAACTAATATCTTTGGTTGGTAATATCTTTCAAGTAAACTAAAATATGTTTACAAACATACTGTAATATGCGCATACGCATCCAAAAAGTAACCTTAATCCAATTCCCTAAGATCTCATATCGCTCCTGCTAACGCTCGTGAATGTAATCATCATCGTTTTTATATGATCATCAAGACAACATGCACCAAAGCAGAACAGTTTAGGCAAAACGCGCTGAAGTTTGGAGCTGACGAGTCATTGACTCTTGCGCTTGTGCAAAAAAACGGGGGAATAGCCGAAGCATTGGGTTACAAAGACCTTTTTATCTAGTACTTTTATATAGGATTTATCATCAATTTCTTAGCACTTTTTCCAAGCAAACTACATCATCGTTTTAAGTTGTCCTTTTCATCTTCAAGCATAGATGTAGATATTATTAATGATATTATACAAGTAAATTTGCTCTTGCTGTGTACATCTTGCAACTAACCGATTCCGTTCGACCGTAATAAAAAGATAGACCGTCTTACTTTACTTTACCTTTTTCTTGTGGTTATACACTTTAAGTATTCAATAAAAAAGCATAAGGATATCGAGAATCTATTAAACATTGAGACCAGTGTTAATCTATGTGACCTAATGATATAGATATAATAATGACATAAGTGTAGGTATATGACATTGTAATTCGTCGATTGCATTCATAACATAATATGCACAAACACGATAACAAATGTTGACCCAGTACGCTGAGTAAGAGATATAAATAATATTATTTTACGAAAACACCTGCTATCTTAAAAACACATGTTATTTGGTTTCTTTAAAAAAAATGATATTTTTCTGATAGGAAATTACTCTGCTGTCCTGTGTCTCGCAGCCAATTCAGATTGCCATCTCACCGATCTATAAGAGTGATAGCATAGAGAGGAACCTACAGACTGTCTTGCCATAACTATAATCCGTTGGACCATATAATATTGGAATACCGTAAACTGTTTGTAAACTTATGAAAATATAATATAATGCAAAAACGACACAACTTTATTTGTGTCGTTTTTACCGTTTGAATTCGCCTGTGAAAATATTTCCTGTGGTAATCTGCTCCTATTCATGTTTTATACTGTGTCATTACGTCATCACAATTCAACGAAAACTAAAAAAGTTAACTGAATCCGTGAACAGTCACGTTCAGTCAATGCACGTCTAAAATATCATTTCATTGAATTCGCAACTAAGTAAGCAGTTAAAAATTAACTTTATTTTCAAATGATAACGTCACATTTCGGATTGCGTTTGTTAACTAAAAATTAAATAGTTTTTTAAACGGTTCAGCTTTTCAAATGGTTCTAATAAACAGACATTTTACCAGAGTGTAACAATTTAAACATGTGCTCATCATCTGAATTAGGTAAAATACCTACTGTATACGGATTAGTTATACAGAATTTCGTATTTGACGATTAGGCATATAAACTGGTTTAAATATAGTCATGACCTAATGTAGATTTAAGCCTAGCTAAGTTTATGGGCACTTACCATACAGGGACGTTTATTAGCCGTTATTCGAATTTATTAGCCATCTCACTTAGCACTGTAACAAACATGCGTTGTTCTAGACTCGCTGATCGTTTTTATTTCAACATGGCTACTTTAAATGCATCTAGTGATGCCATTGTGATTTGTGTATATCTGAAACAACATAATTATTCATTTGTTATTTTTCGCAATAAACGAATTGAATTGAATTGAATTGAATTGAATTGAATTCGTACATCCTTACTAATATATTAGAAATGCGAAAGTTACCCTGTCTGTGTGTTGTACTCCAAAAGTACTGCAACGATCTAATTGAAATTTGGTAACCATGTAGTTTAGCGTGAGAAAGCAAATACAGTAGAGCGTCGATTATCCGAACTAATTGGGGGACGTGGGTGTTCGGAAAACCGGTATTTTCGGATAATCGAACTACCTATATGTGTATTGATTCAGTCATACATATTTACGTACAGGTATGTAAATTAAAACCATAATATCATTTATCGACTAGCGGTTACTTGGAAGTGACATACGAGTACAATAACAAGTGAACGAGTCGCGACAAGTGCGCGAAAACTGAAGCGCGGGAGGCGCGCAAGGCGAACGCGGGGTGCGGGGGGGCGATGACCCGCGCGTTACTACTGTTCGGATAAGCGGTCGTTCGGTTGAGCGACGTTCGGATAATCGACGCTCCACTGTAGTTATTATTTAACCGACTTTATTTTAGGAGAGTAATGTTTTGCGCGATAAACTATACGCCGTTAATGGTTTTGCTTGGATTTGAGATGACTTTATGCCAATATTTGCCTTTAAGATGGTTTAGATTTTAGCGACCATTAGGTATATTATTTGTCAGGTCGACCACCTATGCTAATTTTATTTAATTGTGAGCCGTCAAATTAAAGTCATCGCGAAGAGAATGATAATGATGATTGCAGATTTACGTAAGCTCTTTGTCAAAGTCAATGCGTGGGCACTGAGCAGTTTTTGTTTTCCTTAAATTAACATCAAATGCGTTTTGTTATTCTGCAACTGTACGTTCATTTTTTCGTCTTTTCTTGATGTATTTTTTTTTGTTATACTTCTAAAAATGCAAAAATTAAAAACATCTTAAAGTCTAGAGGTCTAAAAAAATTATAATACTCACTTTAATATCAGTTGACAACTATGTATAAATATATACCTCAATAGTAAGTCATATATTTCGAATTGAACATTTATACGAATGTAGAGGAAATAGCAAGTGTATTATAAATAGTGTGGTGACGTAACACCACGACATTATTCATATGGTGACCATGTCAAGGTCTGTAGGTATCGGGCTTGCCAGCTATCGTCTTGATCCGATGATGTTGGCGCCATTTTAAGGACCATAGAATACCATAGAGTACAGCTCTGAATGGTTGAACAAAAAAAAAAGAGTTTATATATTTTTTTGTATTATGGCTTATTCTACAAATTTTTGTAAACAAATTCAGAAATACTTAGTGATCGATTAATGTATAAGTAAGGCTACTTTTTATAGCATTTCTACCTTCAAAGGAATCGATGTGGCTCGCAGAAGTTAAGCAGAAGTAATTTTGTATTAAAATAATAAAAGCAAATATTTTGACCCAGTGCGTGCTAATGTGCGATAACATTGTTTGACTTTAAACCTATCGTAGCAAAGTATAAACTCAAGATAAGGTTACCCTTGACTCACAGACATACTGTATATTTATAGCACTAGCTTCAAAGTGTGAGAAAAAACGAAAAAATAAAAATACACATTCTATATGTACTATTTTTGTACTTTTTGTCTATTCTCCTGTGGCCAATAAAACATTTTTTTCTATTTTCACAATTGTTTACTACAACAATCTTCGGAATAACGGTGATTTTATGTACTTATGAATATTGCACAAAATTAAACAATAATTTTGTAGCGCATATTTTATTAATGTGCTCCAAAAATTCTTGACATTAATTAGTTTTCTATCTAGGTTTTTTTAATATTTTTCACGTGTTATAATTGCATAACGTAAATGAAATAGAAATCCAATAAAGTTATGGAGATTTTAGAAAATCATAACAGGTTATTTATTGATAATAGGTTCACAGACACATAAAAATCGTAAAACAACAGTTCCTACAATTCAGACTAATACTGTATAATATTCGTTCAAATTTATATATCTTCTAATTTTATAAAAACGTGACTTTAAAAGAACTATCAAAGTATTTCCAATTACTTAAATACCGTCTTTACCTTTTAGGCACCGTTGACTGTAATTTATAGGCAACTCTTCAACGTGACTGAAAAGCAAAATTATATGCACGCCATTACAGAAAGCCGGAGAAAACATTGCATGTGCATATGTGAAAACAAAAGACTGCTCTACTAAATATAACATTGATCTCATCAATAAATATTTATATACAAATATATTTTATCGGCTGGAACCGTAGAAATGAGGAGAATCGTGTTGAGTGGATTACATCATTGGGTTAATCGTTGGATAGATAGTGCGGCATTTGATATGACGTCGCCGGCTTTTCAGTAGCGCGCAAACGGCGACCGGCGACCGACGCTTGCGCGGTATCGACGCGAACGATATTTGAAATCGGAATTCGATGTGCGAATGAGTGCGATCGAGTGATTGTGTTTTTTTTATCGTTTTTCACTTTTGAAAAAGGTGTCATATTTCGTGTTGTGCCAGTGTTCTTTAAAAACCTTTTTGATTCCTATCTTTACGACTTTATTATCGATTGACAAGCTGTAAATAAATCAAACGTTGCAACATAGATTTTGACATTGTCATTTTAAAATTATACGCGACCTTAACCGATATGTTCTACAACACTTAAACATACAGCAGTATTCAACCCGGTTTCGAACATATACCATTTTAATCACTTTAACAGCTACAGTCGATGAAAGTTTCACGAGACCACCTCGCTTCGTTTGTTTGAATCGAAGCCAATTCTTTGCGTGCATTTGTTTTCTTTGTCGATAATCTTTTCGCGAATTATCGATAGTAAATCACCGATAATGGTAACATTATAGGCGCAAGTGTAAATGCACTTCGTTCGTTCATAAGTGGAAATCACTATTGTAATCGCTTCTATCTATGTTCTGTGTATCTACAATGTAGCTTACTAAAGCTATTATTAGGGCTACGATTTAGGGCTCCGTTACGTCTATATGTCAGACGTCATCTAATTTATCACTATAGCTAATGCTACTGAACCCATTTTGAATTTGGATAGCTCTCTCAATTGTGTTGAAACCTTCTATTAATGAGGTTAGCAAATTCGTGGAGTTCGTGAGATCAATCATGAAAACAGCTACTACCAGCAAATGCCTTTAATTCTCCTTAATGTTTATCCTTACTAATTAAAAAAGAATTGACGCATTTGTCATCATCAATATTGGTCAAAATGTAATTTTTCACCTTTTCTTGATATCATAATTTTGTGTAGAGTCGTTATTATCAAGCTACATTTATTTCCGTTGTTATTTGGATGACTTTATACTCAAATGTCAAAGGTTAGATTCTATATTTGACAATGTCGATGTGGGTTTATTTTTTGATCATTTGACATGTTTATGACACAAACGCGAATGATTTATCATTGAACTTCCGTCTTACAGCTAAACTAAAGCTAAACATCTTAAGCTGATTATAAGCCTTCAAAATCATTGCAAAGTCGTTAGTCAATCAGCTATAAGTGTAGACTTGAACATTCAAGGTTTCGAGATGATTTAATCATCTAAGTTTCGCAAAACACACAATGACCCTGACGATGTTTGATGACAACCCCCGCAATGACGTCATATTTTAAACGTCACCTTTAAAACGCTAGTAGACGAATAATATGTAAAACTAGCCTTTATTTAACAAACAAATGTTAAAATATAGTGACAATAGTTTTAACTGTGTTAAGAAAGGACTTTAGTCGGTGCATAAAGATTATCTTGCTGTCCAGTACCTTACTAGGCCTTCCATAGATTTCGACGACAAAAGTGATTTTGCTCTTGTCCGTTCAAATTATGTTCTGGTATTTTTCAAAGACCATATAATATCCCACATGAGACCTTGTATTCATATCCTTTTTTCGTATGTGTATTGTCTTTTGCTTATCTCCGGCGAATCAGGAAACTTATACCGAAATGTTAGTTTCGTGTTTTGTTAGGAATTTGTCATGCTGCATTCAGTTTGCATTAATGAGACAAATTATTGTTTCGGAAATGGTAGACAGTTTTTTTTAAAGTCCCACGCAAGGTCAGACGTTGTGTCTCTAAAGTTTTTGTGCCCATACGCGAGACAATATTGCTGTTGCTAATAATAATGTTGTTGTGATGGTTTCTTCATCGGATTAATATTTAATTCCAAAATTTTCAAGCAACTTCTAAACCCTTTGCAAGAATCCGATTCTTTTAATTTAAGCTTTAGAATAATTTTATACAATTCTTTAAACTATTGTCTGGAAGAACTATCTAGTAGCGGTATCTAAGCAATACATTTTACTATTTATCTGCCATTTTCTTAGAATTTTACTAAAATAAAGATCATAATCTAATTGTTTGGTTCCGTTTCGAGAAACATCACTATAACGTTTGGTATATAGGTCAGGTGCGTATTTCAATGTGTTACGGTCCCCTTTTACGTCCATACGACTGCTAACTGAGTCACCTTGAATGATTAATTTAACTCACCTCACTTGCGTTGTAGGTATTCAATAGATAGCAAGCCATATAAAAAATAAAAGAAAATAAAATTGTCTGTTTTAAAAAAAAAACAAATCCTAATTTATAATATGACCAACGTAAGGAACAATGTATTTTTATCAAATTCTTCTGCAAATTTTACGGGTTCAGCCATCTAGTATCAAGTACCGAAGTTAGAGGCATAACGTACTAAAACGAAAACAAAATTTTACTTAGAACCTAATATTATTAACTGACCTTGACCCTCGCAGGATTAAAGAAAAAAAAATCTAGACAACGTCCAAGAATGCTGGTCGTTCTCCCAGTGACAGATCGAAATTAGCGTACGACTAACAGACGGACAACATAAACATTGGTATTAGTGTAAAATCGTCACATCTCAGCGTGTGCCATTCATAACACTTGGCAGCGTCTCCAAAGAATGGACTCACGTGTAATAATGCCATCTATTTTTACTATCTAATGCATAGTGTCGTTCGAATCAAATATGACATCCTCGCTCCTTAACACCGCAATATGGACTACTTCTGTTTTCTGTCGCATTTCGTAAGTGTTATTATTATTTAGTGCAGTATTTAGTAGCTTTTGTGAACGGTGCTGGCTGGTTTTCTATGTACCTAATAGGAGTTTTTTTTTTCAATGTCTGTCTATGTTTTGTTGTCTATGGTTGAACCGGTGTGGTCTCTGTTGGTTTGGAACAGCTTTGTAATTACCAGACTATTGAAAAACGTAATGTAAAAGACAATATTTCCCTTTTAAATAACCATAAATTATAAATATTTTTTTTGTACATTTATGTGGTACGAAGTTTTAAAGATTGAATTAGGCTCTTATATTATTAGTATATGTATAAGTACGCTAGTATAAATATTCATAGAACAAATTGAAGGTTATGTAACTACCGCGGCAATTAAAAATGAACTTAACTTTGAATGGGTTATGTTATAGAACAATGTAAGAAACATATTTTTACTGTATTTTAACTTTGATAATAACGTTAATACCTACTTTCCACTGTAGTATTAAAATTTAAAATCACTGTTAAATTTATGTCAAAAGTAATAATTCTTATTTTTCTTCATTTGCTTTACTTTTATATACTTACTTCAAGTGCATACTCTATAGCTCTAAAATATTTAATCATCTACTTTACATCATCATCATCATCGTCCCATCCCTGTCGACTCCTGGACATAGGCCTCCCCAAATGCACGCCACTTTTGTCCATCTTCGGCTACTCGCATCCAGCTCCTACCAGCCGTCCTGCGCAGATCTTCACTCCACCTGGCCTGAGGGCGTCCTACACTACGTTTGCTATATTTTTCATACCTGAGTCCTAACTCAGACTAATTCGTTGCTATGATTCATTTGATCGCTTTTAAGGTCACTCCGAAATGTAAGGTCAAACACCGTAAGCTATAATTTATGTTACCCGCGTAAATGCAATTGCTCATTAACCGTTTAAGGTCATATTTATTCAAGGCAGACCATTTCTATGCTTAAACATTTGGCTACGTAAACACCAAAGTTTAATTACCTTAATTCTGATGGATGAATGTGGTTATTTACTATAGTTTACCACGCCATACGTACTATAGCAATGATATATATGTGGCACGGGTGTAGTTGTGCATTAGAATTTATCATATTTTTTTAATGTTTATTAATAAAGTCGCCGTAATGATTATTATTAGGTAAGATTTGTCTATCTATGCTAATGACAGTAGTCACCTTTTGTGACGTTTTTGTCTTAGAATTTAAAACTTTGCAAAAGTACTAATTTTATAAAGAAGCTCTAAATTTTAAGCTATTGCATAGCTTTTACCGCGGGCTTTGAGCGCGGCGACCGAACCAAGAAATTCCGTAACGAAAAAAACCTCACAATCGTCTAACGTCGTTTCAGTTTGGTAGACTTCGGCACGGTGTTTATGTGCGTGCGGTTAGACGTATTGTACGACTCTACAAAACTCGCACGAATCGAGACGAGCTGCTCCGAAATCGGACGATGCTATGCAATAACTATACCGCGGCAGTCCCCGAGTACCACACGTCTTTTTCTTTTAAGATTATAGTTACTAACTAGCTATGAAACATTTTGCTCTTAGCTTGGGTTATTAGAATTATAGCCAGATACAGAAACGATATTTAAATAATAGTAAATATGCGATTAACTTCCAAATTAAAAGCTCTCATGAATGTGAGCATAATTTCAACTGCCTTATCATCATAATATTATTGTACAAATGTATGTTCAGTATTTGTTCGCTAAGTCATTAAAAATATTCAACAACTAAAAAGTTTCGACACAAATCGACTTGCTAAAACAAGTGTCAGATGGTTATCAGTCCCGTGTAGAGCATTTCTACAGTCGTATGCGGGTTCGTTTCCTCAACCCAAGGTCTTCGTGACAAACGGACGCCGAATACGACCGGAATAACAAATACGGCCGGTTTTATAATTCAACTAACGTCTTGATTTTGTCATAAATCGACACCGTTTTTGGACGACTGGTTTGGAAAATTCAAAAATAACGACTCTGTTTAGGTGGCAATCTTCGATATGAATCGGAGATGTTGAACATCTCATTTGTGCTATCACAAAATGTAAAGATTTTTCCCATGGACTAAGTAATTCCAAAATATTACATATTCCAACAAATTATTTAGTCTAAAATTTTGGTATCTCAAAATGTATGAATGAAATACCTACTAGACTATGTTATGGTTAAACAATCTTTAATTGATTTTGTTTGCCTATCTGTGACTATGAGGTCATTCATTAGCATGGTGCTTTGCAAAATTCATAGATGACTTATTATTAAATACGTTCGACTTTTCTTTACTCTCGGAAGTAATTTCCTGGTCAATCATTCGGAAAGATCGTAAAATAAACTGTTTCCAGTCAGTCATATTAATACTTCGTAAGTTCATAAATAGAAATGGTCGTTATCTTTGATGGACAGTTTTCATCGCTTTGGAGTTCATGGTTTATTTATCCATAAGATTCTATTTTTAGATATGAATAATATAGAGTTATATGGGGCCTTACAATTTCTCTGAAAGTTTATCCGGAATAATGTTTGTACGTCAAAATACGTAGGTTCGGTATAAACTGCATGAAATGTCCTCAATGTTTTTATAAATTTTAATTATAAAAACAATTATGAAGTTTTGTCATGTCCCGTAAAAGAGCATGTTTATTTCAATCATATAATAAAAAAAAAATCAGTCTAAGTACAAAATTACTTGATATAAGTTTAGTCGAACTGTAGCCAAATATATTTGAACGTGCTTTGGTGTTTTATATTATAGGCACAATCAAAACAGGTTTATATACAACTGTGTTTCACTACAAATAATTATATTTACTAATTTATAATGCGGTTGTAGATTTGTTTGTCAAAGCAAGCATTACGAAGATAAATAATTAATGTTTAACACACTATCATAATTATGTTAAGTAGTGTATTTAGTTAAAGTTTTGCTACCAATATTGAGTCATGTTTTACATATAGGTTCAACGTGAGGAAACTATTACATCATATATATTTATATGCTTATTTTAGTATGTTTTTGAAGATTGGTAGTAATTTTTTTTGTTTGACCGAAAATATATTGCGGTTCCATAAACTCCAAGATCGCAAATCTTGATTTTAATATTAGATCATGATCATTGTCCTGCCCTTGTCCCACGCTAAGTATGATAGCCGCAAAAATGTATTTTTCTACCACTCTGATTTAACATTCGTCAACTCTTTTCACTCCTATTTATCTCTCACCCAATAATATTAGGTCATGTTTGCTATTATTATCTATAAATCTATTTAGATTTATTCTCCAATAATTCACAAGTATATCATGTATTACTCGCATATACTGTATATTGAAAATACTTGCATCAACCTTCAATACAAACAGAGCAAATTCTTGGTAAACATTTTATCAAATCCTACCTAAACTTATTGATACCGCGATTTACAATTAAATAGGTATGAACAATAACTTTACAGCACCAAATCATTTATCATTTATTACTCTAAGCAGTAAACTGATAAACTCGATCGATAACATACAAAACTGCATGTAACTCCACAAATAACTTTGGCCTTATGTAACAGAGTGTAATGGCCACATTTCGAATCGTCAGTGTCAAGTCGCCCGGCGCACCGTTGCGCGCGCATCCGACAGTTTTCCACCCGTATCGAATAAGCCAGTCACTTTTCCTAACCTCAAACCTCACCCCGAACAGCTGTTCGATTCTACACAACGTTTAATAACTAATGCAATTAACGAAATCGGCCCAACAATCGAACGCCACGTCTAGACGCGACGGAGGCCATTACGAAATAATTTAAATTTAGAATACTGCTGTATTTTTTTTCGGTTTACGGTTTTCTTGGCTTTCATTCAGTTTCCAGCCAGTATTGAAAGCTGTTAGCTGTGTACTCTTTTTCTGAATTTTATTTGGTATCTTTTAATGTGTAATGTCGCGTTTGTTTGATGCCAGTCGCTAAAATATTTATTGTATTTTCGTTTTGTAGGTTATTTAGTTTATTAAAATGGTACTATCAGTGAAATTGTAAGTTTCGTGAACATATTTTGTGTGCAATATGTCAGTGTGTAGTGAAGGAAAATGACATATTAGTGTTGTGTAAAGACTAGTGTAAAATGGAGGAGTACGAGTATGATTTCGCGTACGAGTGCCGGGTTGGTATTTTAATTAATTCACTGTTTATATCACACTTTATGTAGTTTATGTAAGTATGTATATTATATATACGTATATCCTAGGTATTGTACATATGTCAAATTTTATTCCACATTATACAATACGTGTTAGTTGCGCTGTTAATTATAAAAATATACCTAATATTTTTTTCTTCTGTTGATACGTTTAGTTATTTACTGCAAACAAATCATATTTTATTACAACTTGTTTAAAAATGCAGCGATTTATAACGAATAACCCTATAATAATAATATGATACCGAACCCAAATAAAATACTTAAAAAATCACGCAAAAGAAACTAGTCCAAACAGAAAACCGGTTGTAGCGAATTCTTTTTTTTTCAATTGCATAACAATCGCATTGCTGCGAGTACTACCGGTACCTTGTTCACCTTTTCGATTTTTTTTTAAATGCCGGCCTTTGATCGACCGGTTTGTTCCAAATTGTTATGACGTGTCAGCTGCCATTATCAATATGTCAGCTGTAGAGGAATACATTTTTTTTAAATATTTAAATCTGTTGTCATGACAAACCAGTGCGTTCCCTAGCATTATTGATAAGTGGTCGCTTTTACACACAAAAAAGTATTGTAGCATTGCGACAAAACCGCGCCTGAGCGATGACCGGCATTCTTCATCCGACATGGCTATTTTTTTCCTAAATTTACAGCTATAACATTAAAACTATACAGCTTATATTTTTATCTTACCGTAGGTACCTTAATTTTTTGTTGTAATTTCCGTCTGAACGAATGCAATTTTCCTGAAAATGTCTTTCCCAATTTTTAATGGTGGATATAAGTATGAATTTAACCTTACTTATCACCTACATATATCCTTAAAATAGATGTAAGCAATTAAGAAGCCATACGTTTATTATGAGACATTAATATTATTGTCTTTATAATTACTTATTACTTTCCGTCTAAAAGCAAAGATTTCTGCATTAAACGCTTCATTGGCTTCACAGTATAAACTAATGCAGTAATGTAGATATTTCTTTTTGGGAATCGATGAAAACCGTAATGTAACTCGTATTCTTAAGTATATAAATTAGATAATCTCTTGTCCTAGAGATTGATTTTGACCTTACATAACATATAACATAGATAATATTATGAAATATGTATATGTTGAGGATTTTTTTGTAAATAGATAAATTATATACTTATGCATAGGTATCCACTAGGTATATTTTTATTTGTAGCCCATTTGGTACAAAGGGCTCTAAACTAGGCTGGTCGGGCTTCAATATTTTAAATATATATTTTGATTAACCCTCAAGCGGACACGTCATGTGGTTTTAGACCTCATGTTGACGGATTAAAGTCCAAATTTGGTGGGAATATGTCTGTCTCTGAGTAACAGGCAAACCCTGATCAGTAGCGCTACCATGAGTTGGATATCGAAAACATAAGTACGCTAAAAACCTATCGAATTGTTTTTTTTTCATACTACCAATTTTAGTTCTTAGCCTTACCGCTAGGGGCGCTGTACATTTTTTCATAGACATTTTCACATAGGCGATATCGAGTCTGTCACTTTTAAACTCATGGTAGCGCTACAGAAATGAGTCTCTGAGTTGCGACCAGTTGTGTCTCTCACAGGCCGTGACGGAGTAAGGAAAGTCGGCAATATGGCGGCATTCCGTGATCGCTCATTTTAACTGTTTTCACACCGATCTCGATGATCACAATCAATTTAAATGTCCATCTAACGAGCCGGTGAAATGCAATGTAAATATGCGGCTTTTTTGTTTTTCTAATTTAGTTGTTTGTAGAAGCGGAAGATAATTATAGTAGAGGTGCGGAATAGTTGGATTAGAGATTATATTGTCGGTTTTTTATTTTGTTTTAATACTGTGTGATACTTACCTTGTTTGATTTTAATGTAAGATCCGGGCTGATGCTTATCGGCTTTAGTTAGTAGTGGGAGTAATACTCTCAGTAGTCAGTGGGACGGTTATGGGTACGAAAAATAAAAAAACGTAAGCAAAATAACCTCTGTCTAATATTTGTCAAGAACTCGCGTTAGCTTCTCGAGAAATAAATTTAATATTTTTTTTCGTCAATGTCACTTTTGCTTTAAAAATCAAACCTAGCCTATCAAAAAAGTACGTAAACAACTTTCTAAAATATAAATCATATTTCAATTTATTATAGCGTCATACGAATACTGAGACAATGTGCGTGTTTTGGTCGCTTATTTTATATCCAAGTCAAGTAATTTATTCGCAACCTTTCAATGGTTAATATCAGATTCGCATTACAAACATATTATATTGTGTCTGGTATGGAAAGAGACATGGGAATAATTCAATGGCAAATAGCGGATAATCTAAACGATACTAAAAATACATACAACGAATTATTTACTGCTTAAAGTGAATAAGAATTTTCTAGTATTGTTTTGTATTTAGAGTATACATCTAAATAAATGTATGCATTTTATGCAGCGTTTTGTAGTAGATTTTATTTATTGTTCTGTAGATAGTTTCTATATGGTTAAGAGATTTCAAATGAAAAATATATCTGTACAATTATTTTTGTATGCACTAGAAAAGTTTACTTAATGCCATTACAAAAACGAATCTTAACAGCCCTACTTTATATATGTTGCTAACCCACGATGACCCTATTCTGTAAAACTGATCAACTCGTCTTCCAACAGCGTCTCGTGGAGGCGATGGCGCCCCGGTCGGCACGGTCCTTCCGCCAGGAGTTCAACATGCAGGACCTGGCCACCACCACAGAGCACACCTACACCACCCACTATACCTCGGAAAAGTAAGTACATAGACAATAAGCTGCTGCCATCAGAGACATTTGATGATAACTGAAGCAATTCCGTTTTGTTAAATCTTAGATTAGAATCTTAAGTTTCTATGCCACATTCGCAATACCTTCCCCTGGGGCTGGTCCTACTGGGTACGATTATCATCATTTGCGTTTAGTAAGTCTATTAATTACATACATATTTTTATTAGTATACGTAACTTAAAAGGAATGTTAGACCAAATAGGATAGTTATATCAATTATACATATTCCTGTGGAATCAGTACAAGGGAATTGCTTTAGAGTACCATTAAACGTCTTCTAATGATGCAAACAGTTGCTTAAGATTATCTTTCAAAGCGCTTCTTCTAGATTTATTAACATGTTTTTCATCAATCACAACAGATACGTCAGAACATCACATACGACAGAGCTAGACGGAACGCCCGTCAAATCAATGGCCAATGGCAAATTAAACTCGCCTAAATATACCACTAAAACAATACTAGGTGATGATGATAGACCTGACCTTAGGAATCTCAAACGGGTCCACAAAATGTACGAGGGACCCAACATTATTGAATCACGAGGTATAGTCCACCCTGAGACAAGGGAAATCTTGACAGTAGGTCAAGCAATCAGTATGAGGATACTAGACGTACGAACGGGAAGGCTCCTGTCCTCCCCTGAAACAAGACAAACTATGTCAATTGAGCAGGCATCTAAAGAGGGCCTTATTGACCCCAAACTAGCTGCTCGATTGACTGGACCCTGCGGAATGACTGAAGATGGAAACGAAGTCACATTATTAGAAGCGATACAGAGAGAGCTGTATGACGCAGAACAAGGACTCACAGATCCAGCAGAGAAGAGAATTAAGGTAACGGTTGAAGACAAGCCGAGCACCCAAGGAATGAGTATATCAGACGCATTGAATAGCGGACAAGTCGACCTCCAAAAAGGTCTCTATAGGCTACCCAACGGAACCTACATTACAATAGCTGAGGCTTACCAAAGGGGATACCTCATTTACAACGAGATTATCAAAATCAAATCGAGTGCTCTGTCTCTATCCGACGCGATAAGTCAAGAACTTGTAGATAATAATGGTTGGATTTTGGACAGGAATTCGGGCGACAGGTTTCAAATTGATGTCGCTATTAAAAATGAACTCATTAACCCACATACGCGTGAAGTGGTCGACCCTAAAAATGACACTAAAATTACGCTTGCTGAAGCGATAGAGAAAAATATCATAAATACTAAACATTCTAAATACGTACACAATGTAACTAAAGAAAAGCTTTCGTTCAAAGACGCGGCTAACAAAAGGTATATTTGCAAGCCCATGACTCTCAAAGATGTTTGTGATAACAATCTCATGACAAATGACGGTAAAATCCTTTCCCCCACTAATAGAACACCTTTAAATATTCTAGAAGCAATATCCGCGGGGGTTTTAGATAGCGATAACGTGAAATGTGTTACAGACACCACTACAGGTCAGTTGCTCACGCTCTCCGAAGCTTTGGCGGCTAAAATTATTTTGCACGATAACAAATTCCGCGATAACCTGACCGGTGAAATCTGTAGCATTCCTGAAGCAGTAGACCGAGGTCTCATCACGTCTGTCTCACAGCGGTCCATATTTGACATAGATGGATTTAGGGACCCTAAAACCGGGGAATTCATATCGTTCAATTCCGCTCTCAAAAAAGGCTACTTGAAGTACGCTAATGGTGAAACATTCCTCAAATCGGAAAGCGGTGATTTCGTGTTCTTAGAAGATTGCACTAAAGTAGCAATCATCCGTCCTGAAGTTTTAGAAATGTTTAACCGTAAGATAGGCATTTACGAAAACGGCAAAGAACTAAGCGTCCTGGACGCAGTCTTTGAAAATATTCTCGACCCTAAAACGGGGAATTTGCTTGAAGCGACAACAAAAAGACCCATACCGTTCAACAAAGCAGTGGAAATCAATATGATAACTCCAGAAGGAGCTGCGTTACTAAATTCACTTCTTAATATTACCTTGACTTTGCAAACTGTTACAAAAACCGTGAAACGGTATGTAACTGTTACCAACACTAGTGCAACTCAGAGATCAGAAGCTCTTATCACTTTTGCTGAAGCAATTAGGCGCGGTCTTATAGACGAATCGACTCAGACATTCATTGACCCCACTACCGGTACAGTCTTCCCAATCCAACAGGCTTTAGACGAAGGCTTACTCGGTGTAGAAAAGAACGAACCAAGAGTAGTTCGAATCCCCGAAATGAGCCAGAGAGAGGCCCCCGGTCAGGTGGTTGAGCTCAAAATCACAAAGAAGTCATTCATCCCAGACTTGCCGACAAGTCCTGAGGGTAAGGTCCAGCGGGACAACAAGCCAGAAACGATAAAAAGTCCAGACTTTACGATGCGCGAAACAATCAGCCCGCGGCGTGAGGGCCTTATACAGGAAATTAAAACGGTTACGTCAAAATCTATTGTCACTGAACCCACAGTCACTTCCCTGACAATTAAGAAAAACACGATAGAGTTACCTCGCGGTGGATGGACACTTAGGGAAGCCATTTTGCAAAACGTCTTTGACCCTACCACAGGAGTTTTTGTAATCCCCGGTACTGACAGAGTAATGGAATTAGATGAAGCGCTTAAACTCAATATAATTAATCCGAGCTCAGCCAAAGTAATTCATCCTAAATCTAAAAAAGAAATGACGCTTTTAGAAGCTTTAGAATCGCGAATAATCGATAGCACTGGTCATTATAAACATCCGACGGGTACTTGTACCATGAAGGAAGCGATTGAACGTAACTTTATTATTTTCGTACAAATCACTACGACTATTTCGTCTCAAAAAGTGATAACTATAACCTCTATTGCAGGCATGCCAGACAAAATTGAACTTTCAGAAGCAGGTGACTCGGTTTCTGAAGAACAAACTATTTTAGAACCCATTCAGGTAGGACCTGGTGTCATTTATGATCCTGCTACAGCACTGGTAATTTCAACAACATCTGGCTCGGGAGTTTCTGAGAATATTTTAGAAGCGGTTGACCGGGGTCTTGTTCCCTCTGATACTGTCAAAGTCATTGAGCCAAAAACTGGCAAGCAAATAACTGTAAAACAAGCTGTAGAAAAGGGTATCATTGACAAGAAAACTGGAGAATACAAAGACAAGTCCGGCAAAAAGCTGAGTCTTGCAGATGCAGCCAAAATAGGACTAGTAGCGGTTGTAGGGGCACCTTTAGTTGGTGCATCAAAGGTTATACAGTTAGTTCGTAGTACCATGGTAGTAGATCCTCGGACAGGAGAAAAAGTGCCAATGGAAGTTGCGTATGAGAGGGGTCTCGTAGATCCGGTCACATACAAAAAATACGAAGAATCAATTAGGGATAGGTCTCCTGAAAGTGACACTTCAATTCATGAAGATGTACGTACATCAACAACTAGTAAAGTTACATTCTCTAAAGTGACTAGTAAACCTACTAGTACAAGCACAGTTCTGATCATTGATCCTGATACAAAGCAAAAAATACCACTAGACGATGCTCTTCAGAAGGGCATCATTGATTACGAAACTTACAATAGGTATAAAACACCCGAGTTACTCGCTAAAGATAGTACTCAAAATACTAGCACAGTCACCTTCGAACAAGTAACTAGTGAACCCATTGTAACCACGGTAGCGACCGTAGTAAACCCTCAGACCGGTGAAGAAATACCAATCGATGAGGCATTAGAAAGGGGCTTGATCGATTTAACAACTTATGAGAGCTATAAAGACGCTTTGGCTGCTAACATGGTTCACACAACCTTGTCAAAACCATCTGGAACTAGCACAGTAACGTTTACACAGACACAGGTTTCGAAACCAATTTCTGTAGGTGCTGCAGTTTCAGATGGTTTTATCACTGTAGAATCCATACAAAACAGTCTTTCGGCTGACAATAGGAAAGTTATTGAGAAACCATTGTCCGCGAAACCGAAAACTGTTCGGCCCGCAGATCTGGTGCAAATTACTAAAACTCAGAAAACACTAAAACCGAAATATAAACTAAACATCCCTAAGGTTAGCGCGTTCGAAACACAAGTAATTGAAACTAAACCTGTTGTTTTACAAAAGCTTAGGAAAAGAGTGGTCACACCTTTGGAGGCCGTTGAAAGAGGACTCCTCAATAAAGAAACTGCTCAGATTTTAGAGGCCGTAAAAGTTTATAGAGATGAAAACGGATCCCCAATCACTCTTGATAAAGCCATTGAGAAAGGTTTAGTGGATGATAGTAAAGGCAAAATAAAGGACCCAGTCCGTGGTGACATTATTTCCATCAAAGAAGCTCTCAAAAGAGGTATTTTGGATGGTGAAGGTCAAGATGAATTATTAATTCCGCTAGCAAAGAGCCTATCTATTGTAGAAGTTTTGGAACAGGGCTTATTAGACCCAGCTTCGGGAAAAATAATTCATCCTGAGACTGGCAGCCATTTAACCTTGAGAGAAGCTATTATTTGCGAAATAGTCGACCCCTTGTCTGTGGTTACTCTTTCCCCCGGTAAAAATATTACCCTTGCAGATGCCATTGAAAAGAATATTATCGATGATGACAAAAATGTAGTCCAAACTAATGACGGCACCCTAGATCTTGTATCGGCTGTAAACGCGCAAATATTCCCAGAACCAGAGCCAGTGACCTCTGTTGAAGTGATCCCACCAGCCGCGATGACACTGACTGTTGCTATCAAGAAAGGACTTATTGATCCTGCTACCGGTGAAATGAAGCACCCTCTAACAGGCGAAATAGTAAAAGTGACAGACGCAGCAGACAAAGATTTCATAATGGCTATACCTTATCCCCAATCTGAGGAGACGTTGTCCTTAGAAGAAGCATTAGAAAAAGGTGCAGTTGATTTAAAGAATGGAACATTCACCGATCCAAATACAAAAGAAGTATTGCCATTAGACAAAGCAATGGAACAAGGACTATTAGCCGTGAAGCCTAATGCGGACATCTTGCAGGCTTCAGGAGTAGTTACTACAATAACAGAGACGTTCACATCTCAACACACTATAACAACTAAAATGATTGAACTGCTCGCAGATTATGTGTTAGTTAGCGCAAATGAAATAAGAAACACTAAGACTGGAGAAATAATCTCCATGGAAGAAGCACGACAAAAAGGAATAGTTAGAGATGAACAAACTAGCAAGGAACAGTTTATTACAAGTGACACTAACATCAGTTTTGAAGAAGCTCTTAGCCATGGGTACATTAACATTGAACAAGGTACATTTACACATCCGAATACTGGAGAGGTATTAACTATCACTGAAGCAGTTAGCACCGGAGTGTTGAACACTGAAGTTGTCACTACGGAATCAGCTAAAGTAGTAACGCCTAAGAAAGACCTAGAAATGCTTGACCTCAACGAGGCTTTCGATCTTCTGTTTGATGAAAAAACACAAAAGTTCAGAGATCCAAAGTCTCCCAACAAAACGGTTACCCTTAAAGAAGCATTAGAGCGAAAAATTGTTGATCCACACTCCGTGATTTACAACGTGGAAGCTGGAAAGCCAGTAACGCTTCAGGAAGCTGTCAATACTGGTCTCGTTGATAAGAAAACGGGCAAGTTAAAGGAACCGAAAACCGGTAAGTCGGTTGATATCAAGAATGCTGCTAAAATGGGACTGATTGCAGTAGTGGCTGCTCCAGTTTTGGCTGGCATGGCTGTTGTGAAAGGTGCTAAAGCTGTGACTAATATAATAAAACCCAAGGATGATGTAGTTGAAAAGTCTGTAACAAGACCAAGCCGAATTGAAATTGCTGAGGAAGCAACATACACTCCAAAAGATTCTAAAGTAGTACCGACATTACTTAAGAAAGATGAAAAATCACAACAAAAAGAATCGCCAGCTCGTGAAAATTCAACACCTGTTTCTAAAATCGTAGATAAAGTTTCTGTCTCTGATTCGCCAAAAGAAAATCAGGCTAAGTCAGCAATTTCTCCAAAAGACTCCAATAAATCAGATATTGCACCAATAGCGAATGTTGAACAGTCTGATAAATTACCTCGGCCTGAGGATAAGCTGGCGGCTAAGCCGGTCACCAAGGTTCCTGCTGTAACACCATCCAAAGACAAGAAACTCCGAGAAGAAATTGCTGTAATTGAAAAAGCGCCAGAAAATACCGATATCACATTCGATGAAAAGACTAGCGTGAAAAATATTATCAATCAGATCGAATCCAGTCAAAGTGATCCTGTATCTACGGATAAAAAACCTGGCAAAGAAAGTGTAGATCGCGAAACCAAACCAGATAAGCAAAAATCGAAATCGCCAGAGCCAACAATTGGAACTCAACAAATCCCTTCTAAAACGGAGGAGCAATTGGCTTACCCTGAAACACAAAAACCAACAAGTGTTAAAGATAGAACTGAGCAGTTCCTTGCCGAGGAGAAATCATCTTCGGACGCAAAATCACTTCCACAAAAGTCTGTACCAAGTACCACAGAGAAAGCTTCTGATCAAGATTCGGCAAAAGCCCCTAAAAAAGATACTATAACACAAAAGGAACCTAGTCCAATCTCGGATAAGGACAACATTTTCGATCAGGCACCAGTTATACAAGAAATACATGAGGTAACGCCTGATGGGAAAGAAATTACTACAGTTGTCACAACCATAGTAACACAGTCGGAACCATCGGAGTATATAACTGAACACACCAGTACAGTGATTACAAAAGCATCTACAGTGACTACCGTTGAAGTTACACAAAATGAATCTACTTCTTACCATGTAGTCACTGAAGAGGTAATTGGACCTCACGGTGTTTCAGAGACCACTATTGAGGAATTTAATGATGATGAAAGCACTGATCAAACTGATAAATCTGCTGCAAAGCCTGTTGTGAAACATCAAACAGAATCTATTACAGAATTGTTACAACCTAACAAAGAAAAAGTACAGCAAATTATAAGTGAAGTTATAAATAAAGAATACGCAGAGATTTTGCCTGAGACAGATACTAATTCACGTGGTCCCTTATCCCCAACAACAAGTATAAAAGAAAAAGAAGAACCATCAGTGCTTGTTGAAGTAGCGCCAGGTGTTATTTATGACCCCAACACATCGGTAATAATTTCATCGACGGCTGGTGTATCCGATAATTTGTTAGAAGCAGTGGATAAGGGTATCGTTCCTTCTGAGACGATCCATGTAAAGGATCCGAAGACTGGCAAGGAACTAATACTAAAAGAAGCTATAGCTAAAGGAGTCGTAGACAAGAAATCTGGGGAGGTAAAAGACAAGTCTGGCAATAAGATCAGTTTTGCAGATGCAGCGAAATTCGGGCTAGTAGCCATAGTAGGTGCTCCTATCTTAGCTGCAGCTAAGGTTATTGAAGTGGTCAAGAGTGCAGTTGTGGTCGATCCTAAGACAGGTGAAAAGCTCCCCATTGAGGAAGCACGTAACCGAGGACTTGTAGACGCTAAAACGTACGAACAATTAGAAAAATCAATCGTGAGCAACATCCCGAGTGTGATCGATAAACAGGCTAGTTATGTCACAGAATCACAAGTGACCGAAGTAGTAACTCAAGTTTCGACAGTTACCACCTCCGGTCCTCGTGAAGTGACAATCACCCAAACCACTCAGCTTCAACCCGTCGTTACGGATAGCGCCACAACCACAAACGAGAAGAATATCCTTGACCTAGACGATGGCAAGAGCGCAAGTCCTGTAACAGACGGTAAAACTGGCTCTGCAATGCTTCTTGACGCTGAAAGGCAACCACTTAGAGTGATTGACGAAATTACCGAACAAAACGTCACCAAAGTTAAAGAAGAAAGCGTGAAACCTCTTTTCGAAAATATTCCATTAATAGACGCGATTTCTAAAGGATTAATAGAACCAAAAGTCTGCAGGATTGTCGTCAATGGTGTCGAATCACCACTAACTGTTCAGGACTCACTAGAACAAGAACAAATTAGTAGGTTTACGCCAGTCGATGTATTATCGAAAAACTGCGTCGTTGTCATTGAAACAGAACCAAAATATTGCGTCGCGATATCCCAAAAGTTGACCCCCGAAGAACTTTCCGAAATGGGAGTTTACGATATTGAAAAACAAGTGTTTTTGAACCCTGAGACCGGTGCTAAAATTTCGTTCGAAGAACTTGTTTACGGGCTACACGTGTTTGACCCTGAAACTATCCTCGTTAAAGACTTAGGTTCTAAATCAGACGATTACATTTCCTTCGATGAAGCAATAGCTAGACCTATTATTGACAAAACTACAGGTCATATGGTTAATCCTAAAACGGGCAAGCGAGTTCCATTCCTAGATTGCGTTCAAATAGGCTGGATTGTAGAGAAACCTGAAGATGTGTCGGTGCCAGAACAAGTTTCTTTTGAATCTGCCTTTGACCAAGGCCTCTACAATCCTAAAACAGGTGAAATCAAAGATATCAATACAGGTAAACTTGTGCCTATCGGCCAAGCTATCGAAAGCGGCCTGGTTGATCAGGAGTCATTGCTGATCAAGGTCCCTAACACCAACGAAAGCATACCATTAGGAGACGCCGTTGAACGTGGCATTGTTGAAATTCACGCAGGTGTTATCACTATTGTCGAAACGCATCAAATTATAGAAATGTCAGTAGCTATCCAACGCGGTCTTATTATTCTTTCGCGCAGACCAATTTCTATCGAAGCCGTTATAGTAAACGATATGCTAGAACCAAAATCAGGCAAAATTAAAGACAAGGTCACCGACCAACTCGTTACAGTAGGTGACGCTGTAGACAGAAACATTATCCACCCTACAATCTCTGAAATTAAGGATACAGCACTAGAAAAGTTTGTCCCACTATCAGAAGCATTAGAATCGAAATTGATTCACCCAGAGACAGGTAAAATTAGAGATAAAAAGACTGGTAAAGACATTCCATTAGACGATGCATTGAAGAAAGGACTACTTGCTACCAAGTCAGTCACATTCTCATTGTTCGACATTATTGAACTAGGTTACTATTCCCCAGACACCTGCCAGATTTTAGATCCCAGAACTGGTAAAACAATCACACTCAAACAAGCTATTGAAGATAAACTTGTAGATCCTTCTGATGTTAAAGTTAAAGATGACAAATCAGATGCAGTTATTCCGTTCGATCAAGCTGTGAAGATTGGTCTGTTAGATCTTGAAAAGGGTATCATTACATCACCTGTGTCAAACTTGAAAGATGCTTGTGATAAGGGTTACTTACTGAGTGACCAGAAACCATGGACCCTGCAAGAAGGACTCGTTCAAGGATTTTATGATCCTGATACAGGCCTTTTAACCATAAGTGGTGTTACTATGACACTCGAAGACGCAATCAAATTGGGTAACATCAACCCTCAGGCGATGACAGTAAAGAATTCGAGTAATGGGGAAATAATTTCTCTCGCAGATGCTATTAAACTTGGCATCATTGACTCTAAAGAGGGCAAGATCAAAGATCCAATTCACGGTGATAAAATTTCGCTTACTGATGCTTCTGAGCGTGGGCTTATTGTGCCCGCTAAACGTAAACTCAGCTTACCAGAAGCTGTATTCAAAGGCTTTTACGATCCTAAATCTGGTAAATTCTCGCATCCGGAGATCAGGGACAAAATTCCAACTGATAGGGCTATTAAGAAACGCATGATTGATCCTCAATCTACTTTAGTTCATGCTGGAGGTAAAGTAATACCATTCGAGTTTGCAGTAGATAAGGGTATCGTTGATAGTAGGACAGGTACGATTAATTTAGGCAGTGAAAGGATTGACTTCCGCGAGGCGTTTGAAAGGGGTATTCTAGTCGAAGTGCGTAAACCTATGTCGCTTATTGAAGCTCTTGAGAAAGGCGTCTATAATGAAATCTCCGGAATGTTCATGGATCCGCAGACCGGAAAGAAATATACTCTGGCTGAAGCAATCAAACTCAGCCTTATCGACCCTCATTCGGTTCACATTCAGGACAATAGGTTAGGTAAATGGGATAAGATAACATTACCCGAATCGATAGAAACCGGTGTGATTGATGACAAGACAGGCAAAATTAAGAACATTAATAATGACAACGAGGAAATTAGTCTGCGCAAAGCGTTCGAAATAGGCTTACTAATTGATAGCAAAGCACCCATTAGCTTGCAAAGGGCTTTGCACCAGGGATTGTATGAAGATGCCACTGGCAAGATCATCGACCCTGCCACCAACCGTAAAATAACTTTACATGAAGCTATCAGACGATCAATTGTTAGCCCCAAATATCTATGCTATTTTGACAAAAAATCTGAAAAACCATTGACGTTAGCAGAATGCTGCCGAAGTGAAATTATTGATAGGCGCAACGGAAAGTTCCAGGAACCCGGATCAGAAGTCCAGATACCGCTGTCTGAAGCAATGAGTCTAGGTCTGATTGTAGACATTGAAAGTGCTGGATTCACTTTACATGAAGCACTGTCAATGAATATGTATGACATTACCCAAGTTGTCTTCATCCACCCCGTTACTGAAAGAAAGATATCCCTGAAAACAGCCATAGTCGAAGAGCTTATCAATCCTGAAACGTCTCTGGTGAAACATATTCCCACAAGCAAGTACATAAAATTAGACGAAGCGATTAATTCAGGTATAGTTGACGACAATAACAGCGTATATATATTGCCTAACGGTAACCAGATAAATTTGTTAGACGCTAAGCATCGTGGTTTGATAGTCACTTCAAAGAAAAATCTGAGTCTTGAAGAAATTATTAGGAACGGCTTCTTTAGGGCTGATAACGGTAAAATCGTTGATCCAAACACAAACGAATTTGTTGACATCAATAAAGCTATTGAGAGTAGTCTTCTAAATCCCGATTCCACAGTAGTGAAAGACAGCGTCACTAATAAATTTAAGCCCTTACCAATTGCGATACAACAAGGCGACGTCGATGTTACTAAAGGCCGTGTACTAGACACAAAGGCTAAAAAGACTTACAGTTTAGATATTGCTTTCGACAAAGGCCTTTTGGTGACAATCGTCCAACCAATAACTTCCCAAACAATCAGCAAACGATACGTTCCTGAATCTTCGGCTTCAAAGGAACCGGTTCTAAGAGAGTTCACGTTAGACGAAGCTATTAGGTACGAATTCATCGACCCCGAAACTGCAGTAATCAAGGACCCACACAAAAATAAATACATTCCATTAAAGTTAGGTATTACTGAGGGCATTATTGCCAAAACCGCTAAGGGTTCCTTCGACACGCAGAATAGGTCTCGAGCGCTCTGCTTTATCTTTGAGAATGGGTTGATTGTGTACGTCCGCGAACCTCTAACGTTTGAGCAAGCGATCGAAGGCGGCCACCTCAACATTGCCGCCGCTCGATTCACTGATCCACATTCCAATGAAGTACTTACAATTAAAGACGCGACCACTTTGGGTTACATCGATGCAGACACTGCGCTCATCAAGGATAATCTCAAGAAGAGGTTGGTAAAACTCCCCGAGGCATTCCGTAAAGGCCTTATGGACTCCGAAAAGGGCAACATCTTAGACACTGAGACGTCGAAACTCAACACGCTCACAGCGGCGATAGAGACCGGCTTACTAATGACACCAAAGAAGAGTTTTACGCTAATAGAGACCTTGAATTTCGGAATATATAATCCGACAACCGGAGCACTTAATGATCCATTTATAACAACTAGCGTTATGGATCGCAAGAGGTTGAATTTAGGCGAAGCTATCCAACAAGGAATAGTAGATCCATCTAGCACAGTAGTGAAAGAACCTGAAACAGGAAAGATATGGCCATTGGTTCAAGCGATTGAACAGACTCTAGTCGATCCCGTTGAAGGCAGACTGATAATAGATCCGAAAAAGGGTATCAGTCTTGATTTAGTCAAAGCTCTGAAGAAGGGTTACTTGCTGCCAGCAGAAACGAGGGTGAGTTTGCATATTTTTATTTTATATTTGTGCTTCTTTCAAGCAAAGGTGTTGCTTTACATCTTCCTGTTTCCATTCTTAGACGGTGATCTTTATCTGAAGCGTTTGGCTTAAACATTGGCATGGCACGACACCCACAAGACTTACAGTGTCGAGTTTAGGGTTACTAGCTGTTTTTCTTAGTGCCGACAGTTTGTTGTGGCATTACACTAATTTATACTTATGGATGACCATCATAACAACAGTCAACTCATTGCCTTAAACTTAAGACATCCGTAATTTTAGAATTTACTACTTTTTTCGAGTAGAATTTGGTACATTATGAACAGTTTTTAAAAGCACACAATAGATACTAAGTTTGTACATTTTTGATTGCGGTAATGTTAGTTTTCACTTTATTAAGCAGAAAGCATTATGCTTAGTCTGTAGCCAAAATTGAGTAAGGTCCATAGAAAGGGAACGCTGGTATTACAGTGTCCTTGATTGGTGTTGAATGGCCGTGGTCTCGAGATACCCAGTGAATTCCAAACCCGAGTCAAGAATTAACTTATTCTAGAGTTTTCCCTCTCTATGAGCCAGCAAGTAGTAGCCAAATAGTCCTTATGATTCGATAACGATTTATTGCCTTGTGTCGTCTTTAGATGCTTAAGTTTAGGTTACAGCGCTGCAATTGACAGTTTTCCCGCTGCTTCCAACAACGGGGAAACTATCAATTGCAAATTGTGCTTTAATTCACATGTACTAAGGCTCGATGTATGTTGTTTTTTATTTCCAGCCGTTGCCTGCGATGCTAAAGAACCCTTTTGAGCTAAATCGTGAATGCTTGCCTGTGAGGGATCATAATAACGACGATAAAAAGAACTATCACCGTCTCGTCAAACCTAACCTCCCATATTCACACTGTGCTAAGAATTTACGAATGAGGTCGAAAGAGGACTTGCGTCCCGAATTGACCTCATTTGCCCAGCTTATTGTGTTTGCTTCCTCATTCGGTAACCAGCGAACTATGACTGCTGGCTTTCAACTTTTTTAAGTAAACTAGTTTATTCCATTATTTTTAAATTCCCGAAGTTTGATATGCTCATTTCTTGGATCGTGCTCACATTTTGGAATGCATGAGAGCTCTATGCTGTTGTGATGTTGGTTAGACGGACACTCGCTGCAAACATTCACAATATCATGAAATGGTAAAACATTTTCTTCAAACACAAACACGGAAGGTAGTATTTTATTCATTTTCGATTTATTTTTAAATGGCGATGTGAGACCTTATCTCAAATTTGAAATTATGCCCTTCTTACAGCGTCAGAATTTTAAATTATGTTAAATCTTGTTACGAAAATACTTATGCTAGTAATGTTAAATTATGCCAATCATCAATCGTATACACGATAATAAAAGTATTCGCTAGCAACTTTCCAATATTCTATTGGTACAACATAATAATAGAAATCAATAATGTTACATAAATGAAAAATATAATATCAAGAAGTTGAACGTTCTCTAAAGAAGGAAACTAAATCGAATTTAGCGAAATGCATTTCGTGAGATAAAGTCTCATTTTCGAGTAAATGTAAATTCGTCTTTATTACTTTTACGTGTACATTCATTTTACTTTGAACATACTGTACTGTCTTACTTTACTTTGTTAACTGTACAAAATAGTTTTTCAGATTTCCAAAATAAAGGTACTCTTTACTTATTTATACTTTAACAATTAACTCTAATCAACGTTTAAATTTAAGATATTAATGAAGATGTTGGTACCATGTTACTCGGTCAAGCAAATGTCAAAAATGAATTTCTCCATGCCACAGATTATGAATAAATTTTTGACGTTTGCGATTTATTGTCACTGCTTGCATGCCACGCTTTCTGCATGTTTATTTGTTGTATTTTCTACTTTCTACGCAACATTCTGGACTGGTTGTGTCGTCACATTCATGCTGTGTATTTGGCTGTCTGTTGTTGTTGCCTTTGTCTGTTTTATCTCTAGGTGTGTCATGCTTCTTCTCTGCGTAGTGTCGTGTCTGGCTTCTTTTACAGGTCGTAAAGTGGATAACTTAGTTCAATATTCACTTGCATGGATCTTAAGTTATTCACTATTGTCTACGTGATGTCTGTAAATATTTTCCGATGTGTGTGTTTTTGTATATAAACTGCATCTTAAATACTTCACAGTTATAAAGCACTTTGATCTGATTAGTAGTGTAAATTCTTGAAATCAAAATTATTGCACATTAAAGTAGATAGATGCATTGTAAGATATGCTCGGTAGTAATAGACAAGAATGCACAGGAGGGCGGTAATTCCGCCATTATTCTCTTTTGAGAGCATAGACTAATAATTGTTTTTTTAAATGTTTAGCAAGCAGTAGAAGAGAAGTACAGGCTTTGCGATGAGACCCTTTCTAAGTTGTTGGAATGGATCGCTGTGGTCGAAGAACGATTGGCCAATCAAGAAGCAGTCAAGGAAGATATGGATGAGCTTCGCAACCAGATCAACATTCTTAAGGTAGTGTACCATTATATTTTTAAGTTCTTCCTAGAACGACAGACTTTTTTAGTGTATAACTAAAAAATATCACAGCAAACTGCATAACGATATGGTTGTTCTTGTTTCTTTGTGAAGGAAAAGCGATAACAAAAAACATGATTTGAGTCAGGCCCATAAAATATTAATATAACGCCCAGAAAACTAAAAAATACAACACATGGATGGGTTATAGATATTTGTCTTGCGACAGAACTAATGGGTTCGATTCCTACTCTGAACAAATATTGTTTGATGACCATATGTACTCATTCCATGTGATCACAAATACCTATTATAATAATGTATTTGTTTCAAGTAATACTCATATTCGGGTCGTGAAGTCGACCAACCCGCACTTGGGCAGCGTGATTGACTAAGGCTTGATAGCTCTTGTTTAGGGCCCCAGCAGTGGGGATGTATATGAGCTAATGATGATGTTGATGAAATTCATATTTAATTAGATTTAACCACGTTTCTCGCTAGAAGCGCAGAAGTCCTTTCATAGAAGTTGTCTCTACACCTGTACATAACTCCTGTATCCATTTCCAGCTCATCAAGGACGACCTGGAGGGTCACCAGAGGCAAGTGTCCGCGTGCGCTGACCAGGCCAAGCAGCTCCTCGTGTCGGGCGGCGACGTGCTGGCCCCGCATGAGGTAATTTAGCTGGAGGGATAGATCACTTTGGTTGATTTGTATAATTATGCAACTTTGAATTTATGATAGCAATGGCTCAGTCAGCTTGTTAAGTGCCCAAATATCGGAAATGTTGATACAAATTGATCTCTTCTTGACACAACTCTTTTGGTTAGGCATGATAAATATCCGCAATAGCGACTTGATGGTGGTGGATGGATGGTGCCTCAGACAATGCGATTCGTGTGGCCGAATACTAGGTCGATCACGTTCGATTTTGCCATCGACTGGATAGGAAGAAGAAGAGCTGAAATGTGCAATGATTTTTTGTTACCAGTCGTTTTTATCATACTTAAGCCCAAAACTACTTGAAGTTATTCATGTTACTGCTGCTCCTAATGCACATTAATATATGGTAAAAAAAATGTTCTACGTAATGTTCAACACTGTTGGATGATGACAAACACATTACATCAAATTTACACAACAAAACACAGAGTTTAGCCTGTCGACCTCAAATGTAGACCTCACCGCGCAGGTGGAGTGAGATCGTACTGAACGTCTTTATAAAAGATCGACCTTAATACCACTTGTCATGGCCCGGTCCAATACCCGCTACCCAACCGTATCGTAACGGATCACTAAGTACCGCGATCTGCCGACAGGTGGCGGCGCTGGAGCGTGGAGTGCGCCAGCTGCGGCAGCGCTGCGACAAGTGCACCGACAAGTGCGATAAGATGCTGCGACGACTCGCCGCCGCTAGGGACGAGCTTGGGAAGTTCAGGTGAGATATAACATGATATAAAAGCGTCGATGGCCGAGTGGTTAAGGTCGTCGCTTGCCATGCGAGAGGTCGCCAGTTCAAACCCCGCCAGGTACCAATGTGTTTTTCAAATTTGAAATTCATATGTACCATCATTCGACGCTTTAACGGTGAAAGAAAACATCGTGAGGAAACCAGCACACCTGAGAAATTTTTCTACGGTGTGTGAAGCCATACGGGCTTATAAGGGCGGCTTAAACACTGACACCAGGTTGTTCATCAACCACACGATAAGAAGAAGATAACATGATATACTAGCTGTGCCCGCCACTTTGTGCGCGTGGACTACAGGATTTTACGTACAAAAGTTTTTTCCCAATAACTCCCGTTACCGTGGGATTTTGCAATATCGCGTTGCAAGTAAGCTTTATGTTTCCTAAGGCGGTTTCCTAAAGTAGTTTTCCGCTAATTCCCGTCTTTGTGGGAATTCCTTTCTTAGTGCACCTCTACGGTGCCTAAGCTCCAGCCCTTCCAAATTTGAAGTGCCAAGGTTTAGCCGTTTAGGCTGTACGTTTTCAGTCAGTGTATACCCCAAAAGTACCATAATATCAAATTTCAAGCATGAAATTAAACTATTGTTATTATGTTTGTTATTATCTATTTATTTATGCGAACTGTTTGTTATTTACCATTATAGATTGTCCTAAGATGATGATGATGTCCTTTTTAGTCTCTTCAGAGTTTCCTTTAGCAACGCTCCTGATTGAATGCCAATACTCATTGATGCTCATTTCTTACAGCAACGAACTGAACGCATTCAACACCTGGATGGAGGCGGCATATCGTACTCTAGAGGCTCAAGAGGCGGCGCTAGCGCGCCCGGGAGCTGCCGGCCGCGGCGAAGACCCGCGCGAGTTCGTATGCGACGTGATAGCGCACCAGGCCGACCTTAGATTCATCACTATGGCTGCACAGAAGTTCCTGGACGAAGGAAAGGTGGGTCTACTCTAGTAACAGGAAGTGTCTTGGCTGTACACACACACACAGCACAATGTCTACCGTGGGTGTTTAGGACCTGAGAACTTGTAGATGTGCAGGGGCACAAGAAAAATCGTGGTCGTATATTTACTATATTTTCCGCGGTAGGTGCAAGGTAAAACTCTTGAAAACCTAGTTTCCAGGGATTCTTTGTAAGTCTCCTTTCTTCAAGAGTCATTTTGGAATCTGGTTCTTTGATTTTTGTGCTGTTTTCATCCATTGGTAGATTAAGCTCTAAGCAACTTGTCTTTAAACAAGTCGCTTATAGTTAAAAAAGAAAATAAATTGGGATAACCCGCTTAAAGAAACTAGGTACATGACCTGGCTTTTGGACTCCAGTCCAGTATAATGTTTCTATTTTTAAACTATCTTTCTCATCTCCCAGGAATTCCTCTCAATGCTGAACGAGTACCGCACATCCCTACCATCCCGGCTGTCCCACGTGTCCCAGCCGTCCGACAGCGCGGTCCGCGAGGGCGCAGCCCTAGCGAGGCGCCGTCACGCGGAGTTAGCAGCGAGAGCGCAGCGGCTGCAAGAGAGGATGAGACAGGCCGCCTTGCTGACTGCACAGTACGCGCAGGCTAGGGAACGGGCTGAGAAGTGGATGGCTGAGGTGAGTCTGGCTCGAAGGACCAACTTTTTTTTTATGAGAAGTTTTTAGCATTGAATACAATTTGATTTATTTGAAACTGCCAAATTTTCTCCCTGCAATTTTTTTAATAAACTAACGGGAATCGTCTATTATTTTACTCCATTCGATAGTTGCTTATTTAATTAATTTGTAAACTTGATTTGTTTAGTTGAATGATATTGATGATTAGAATTATTATTCTAATCAAATTTGAATCGGACAACAAAGTACATTGCTATATTGTATTAGTAACTTCTTCTCCTTATCGTGTGGTTGATGAACAACCTGTTGTCAGAGTTTAAGCCGCCCGTAGGCCTCTGACATGGCTTCACACACCGTAGAAAAATCTCTGAGGTGTTCTGGTTTCCTCACGATATTTTCCTTCACCGTTAAAGCGTCGAATGATGGTACATATGAATTTCAAATTTGAAAAACACATTGGTACCTTTAAACTGGCGACCTCTCGCATGGCAACGACCTTAACCACTCGGCCATCGACGCTTTTCTAACTTTTGAAACATCCTCCTTGAACCTTAAACTTTTTTGAAATTGTAACTGCCCGCGTGTTTATTATAGTAAATTAAAACACAAAATAGCATCCTTTTTTTTAACTAAAACGACCAATTTTCCCGGCAGGTGGAGCCTCAAATCCGCTCGGTCCTCTCGGAGCCGGTGGGCGGAGAGCCGCGTGCCGTAGAGGCGCAGCTATCAAAGGCTAAAGCGCTGCACAGCGAGATCCTGGCGCAGGGACGACTCATCGACAACGCTAAGGATGTAAGTGGCATCATTTTATATTTATATTTATATAAGGCACACCAACAACATATATATTACACATTCATAACACAATAACATACTATAACATATCAGATATATACATCAATAAGAGGTGAGCACAACATTATTTATAAGCTTATAGCGTACTAGCTGTTCCCGCGACTTCGTCCGCGTGGTATAGTTATTTACGCCGTTTTTTTATCCGACTTCAAAAAGGAGGAGGTTCTCAATTCTTCGGGATCCTTTTCATAATTTTTTTTTCTTGCTCTTTCCCGTTCTCGTGGGAATTTTGCAATATCCTGATGCAAGCAAGCTTTACGATTTTAAGATTACAATTACTTTTTCAAACTACTAATATTTGTCCGGATTACTGCCTCTGACTGATTAACTGCCTCGTTGGTCTATTGGTAGCAAGTGCTGCGTTAGGTCCGATAGGTCCCCGGTTCGAGACCGGAGTCGGGCAAAATTTGTGCGAGTTTTTCTGTTAAGATATTACTCAGCCCGGAGTTAGGGAGTTGGCGGTACGGTAAACCGGTGGTCATGCGCCCGGTCTCTCATCGGTCATGTCGGATTGCCGTCTCACCAAATTATGAGAGTAAGGGAATATAGAGTGCACTTGTGTTTGCGCGCACACTTGTGCTATAATAACCCTACGCACTTGGTTGATTTCAATTGAGATCGGCCGCCATGGCTGAAAACGGTCGGACGCCTTATAGGTAAATAAATTTTGACTTTGACTATTGGCTTCCGCGGTTTAATCATAAACTTCCTCCACAGGCATGCGACCAACTAGTAAAATCCCTCGAAGGCAACCTCACTCCGTCCGACATCCGTCAACTAGAGGTCCCAGTGATTGACCTCACAGCCCGGTACAAGGACATGGAGACGGCGGTCGGGGAGCGATGCTCGGACCTGGAGGGAGCCCTGCTGCAGTGTCAAGGGCTCCAAGACGCGGCGGAGACGCAGGCCCACTGGCTGGGGCAGGTGGAGAGCGTGTTCAAGTGAGTGTCTGGCCCGAAGGACCAGGAGTGTAAATGGGCGTTTTTTTTTTTTAAAAATGAATTTAATTGGAGTTGGTGTAACAGTTTATGTGATTCTAAAGGCAGTTGTTGAAGTTGAAAATGAATAATTGCAATAGTTTTTTAAACGTAGTTACACTTTGTTCAAGGCAATCTTCTTTAATTATTATTTTTGAAAGGTACGGATTTGTGTGTGAGGAACTAATTCCACCTTTTATCATGACAATCTTCTCTTTTTAAGAACTGACTCCAAACTGTAAAATATAGATGATAGACGGAACCTGTACTGAAGTCTGATTTGTACTGGGCCGGTTTGTTTTTTTATTTCCAACTCACGAGAGTTTAGCTATAAAGTTTCCAATGTCGAACGCAGTAATGCCACTTTTCCACGGTTTTTTTTATTCTTGCAAGAGTCCAGAATTGTTCTGGCAAGTCTCCATTTTGTGTTCAGGATTATTCTTGCAATAGTCCAGAATTGTTCTAGCAAAATCTCCATTCTGTGTCCAGGATTAGTGTTACAAATGTCCATTCCGTGTACAGCAGCGCTACCATGAGTTTAAAGTGATGATAGCGCTACTAATGAAACTCGCCTTCTTAATTGCGCTTTTCCATAGTTTGTTTTAATTCTTACAAGTGTCATTCCATATCCAGGAACCTGATGAAACCAGCCTCCCTGATTCGCGAGCGGCTAGACGCGCAAGTCCGAGAGCACCGTATAGCGCACGGAGACGTGGAGGCTCGCCGCGCGCCGCTGAGCCAACTAGTGCAGGGCGCCCGGGAGGCCGCGCGCGCGCCCGGCAACGCGCGCATCGCCAGGAAACTGGAGCAGAGGGCCGATGAGATCTATGCCAGGTATGTAAGGTTGACGGCAGAAGACCAAACGTAGTCCAGCTAGATGGACGGACCAGCTAGATGGACGGACTAGCTAGAGCCAACTCGTGCAGGGCGCCCGGGACGCCGCGCGCGCGCCCGGCAACGCGCGCATCGCCAGGAAACTGGAGCAGAGAGCCGATGAGATCTATGCCAGGTACGTAAGGTTGACGGCAGAAGACCAAAGGATGTAGTCCAGCTAGATGGACGGACCAGCTAGATGGACGGACTAGCTAGAGTCAACTCGTGCAGGGCGCCCGGGACGCCGCGCGCGCCCGGCAACGCGCGCATCGCCAGGAAACTGGAGCAGAGAGCTGATGAGATCTATGCCAGGTACGTAAGGTTGACGGCAGAAGACCAAAGGATGTAGTCCAGCTAGATGGACGGACCAGCTAGATGGACGGACTAGCTAGAGTCAACTCGTGCAGGGCGCCCGGGACGCCGCGCGCGCGCCCGGCAACGCGCGCATCGCCAGGAAACTGGAGCAGAGAGCTGATGAGATCTATGCCAGGTACGTAAGGTTGACGGCAGAAGACCAAAGGATGTAGTCCAGCTAGATGGACGGACCAGCTAGATGGACGGACTAGCTAGAGCCAACTCGTGCAGGGCGCCCGGGACGCCGCGCGCGCGCCCGGCAACGCGCGCATCGCCAGGAAACTGGAGCAGAGAGCTGATGAGATCTATGCCAGGTACGTAAGGTTGACGGCAGAAGACCAAAGGATGTAGTCCAGCTAGATGGACGGACCAGCTAGATGGACGGACTAGCTAGAGTCAACTCGTGCAGGGCGCCCGGGACGCCGCGCGCGCATCGCCAGGAAACTGGAGCAGAGAGCCGATGAGATCTATGCCAGGTACGTAAGGTTGACGGCAGAAGACCAAAGGATGTAGTCCAGCTAGATGGACGGACCAGCTAGATGGACGGACTAGCTAGAGTCAACTCGTGCAGGGCGCCCGGGACGCCGCGCGCGCGCCCGGCAACGCGCGCATCGCCAGGAAACTGGAGCAGAGAGCTGATGAGATCTATGCCAGGTACGTAAGGTTGACGGCAGAAGACCAGCGATGTAGTCCAGCTAGATGGACGGACCAGCTAGATGGACGGACTAGCTAGAGCCAACTCGTGCAGGGCGCCCGGGACGCCGCGCGCGCGCCCGGCAACGCGCGCATCGCCAGGAAACTGGAGCAGAGAGCTGATGAGATCTATGCCAGGTACGTAAGGTTGACGGCAGAAGACCAAAGGATGTAGTCCAGCTAGATGGACGGACCAGCTAGATGGACGGACTAGCTAGAGCCAACTCGTGCAGGGCGCCCGGGACGCCGCGCGCGCGCCCGGCAACGCGCGCATCGCCAGGAAACTGGAGCAGAGAGCTGATGAGATCTATGCCAGGTATGAATGCTTGACGGCAGAAGACCAAAGGACGTAGTCCAGCTAGATGGACGGACTCGATCTGAACAACCTTAGACACTAATCTACGTGCGCGCGCCCGGCAACGCGCGCTGTACCAGGAAGCTGGGGCAGCGGGCTGATGAGATCTATGCCAGGTATGAATGCTTGACGGCAGAAGATCAAAGGACGTAGTCCAGCTAGATGGACGGACTCGATCTGAACAACCTTAGACACCAATCTACGCGCGCGCGCCCGGCAACTGGCAAAAGCTGGGGCAGCGGGCCGATGAAATCTATGCCCGGTACTATAGTGTTGGTAGCTATGAAAGTCATATTAAGTGCCAGGAACGCCTCAGCCAGCTCGTGCAGGGTGCGATCGACGATATATGCCAGGGATCTATGTAAGGGAGATAAGCAGAACCAGGCCTTTACATCTGTATAGATGATTGATGTAGCATTTCGCGGTCTATCACGGCAGCTGCGCTAGTGGCTGCATAAGCCTATGCGAGACTTGATCTTGTGTCCGCATTTGCAACAGGAGAACTGAGGGCTGCTGGAGTTGGGGTTGAGATAAACATAACCACACACTCAAGCGGTAGTGAATCCATATAGGAAATAGACCATATTGAGCCTGTAGCACTCACCCTGAAGGTCTGCTTGCGGCTATTTGGCTATGTGCCATATATCTGGTAAAAAGCTTATAATAGACGACCCTTTATTTTTTGAAATCTAATTTTACAACCGAAACGACAGCAACATTAAGAATTATGTGCTTGCAATCATCTATTTTAGTGACTTTAACTTCTCTTTTAGCTTACCACCAGAATTCATTGTTACATCAAATAAAAACCAATACTCACTCAACCAATCCCTTCACAGATACGAGAAACTCCTAGAGAAATCGATCAACCGGGGTCACTTCTTAGAAGAAGTTTCCGGCGATCTGCAGCAGTTCACGCAGCAGGCCGCCGCCCTGGAGGCAGCTCACAGCCGACTGCAGGAGCAAGCCGAGTCGCGGGAACTGGCCCGCACCAGCGCCGAGGAACTGAGCTCGAGGCTGACCGACTTGGCGCTGAGCAGGTGAGGAACTGGTACCATAGACAAAGTAACAATATCAAAACTATAACGAAGTTCTTAGACTTTCGCGTTCCATTACACTAAATATTTGTCTTTATGGGTCTACACGCGTTATTAGGAGTAGCAAATTACATAGCTACTTACTGCCCGACGTTTCGACTGGGTTACACCAATCGTGGTTCGTGGTAGTTCGCTCGCGACCACGATTGGTGTAATTTGCTACTCCTAATAACGCGTGTAGACCCATAAAGACAAATATTTAGTATAACGAAGTTCGTTATGTATGATTTTAAGCTTTCGCGTTCCATTACACTAAATATTAGTCTTTATGGGACTACACGCGATATTAGGAGTAGCAAATACTAAGCTCGCGGTCACTCGCGACCATGATTGGTGTAACCCAGTCGAAACGTCGGGCATTAAGTAGCTAAGTATTTGCTACTCCTAATATCGCGTGTAGACCCATAAAGACTAATATATAGTGAAGTTCGTTATCTTTGTTAACTTCGTTATCGTTTTGATATCTTTACTTTGTTTATGCTCTCTAGTCTATGGGAGCGTGTCCTGCTGCAGCAGGACTGCCCACAGCTAGCTACAGGAGCAGGATATTTGAACTAACATATTATGGAAGGAACGCTACAGAACCGAACACCTACGAAGAAATTCGTTGTGTAGTCAACCAACCCGCACTTGGCCAGTGTGGTTGACTATACTCTATTCCATTTATGAAGTCCTTTTTGACATTTCGAAGAACGTAACTCCGCACGTTTCAAATAAATCCAATTTAATATCACTTTTTGTGTTTAGTAGGAAATCGTTATTTAATAAATATACAATTATGCAAAAACACCCTACAATTAATTTACAAGCAAAATTAACTTATTGTTTTTGATCTAACTATTGTTTCTATATCTGAACTTCAAAATAAAATAATGTTTTTTTGCGCGTATGCAGTTACGTACTGTGGTTTATGTTTTACTTTTAAACGTAGTGACGTGCCTCAAGTATTCGGTTAGTTAAACCGATCATTCGCGAATGAAAATGAATCTAGCGGCAATGGGACTGCTTATAACTTTAATGCATTTTACGATTAAACAAAATAAAAAGTGCAGTCCTTTGCAGGTAATATGTAAACTGATTAAATAACAAAATAAATTAATAAATCAAGCAGTGATGATTAATAACTATAAAATCAAATATAAAAACTTAAATGAATTGTTTGTTTTTATTTTAATCTGATGCTTATAGTAACTGTTGAGTTACTCCATTACGCGATACAATTCGTATAATTAAGTTAGTGTTGCAACTATAGGTACTCGGTGCAAACACTCCTGGCAGCAAACGGTGTCAAACATTCGGTGCCATTAATTAACGAGTCTTTGACACGAGCCTATAACTGTTATGATCCTTTAAACTCAGTGTAAATGTTAAATAACTTAACTATCATTATTCATTATTATTATACTAAACATCCAATAGTGTATCTCTTTTTTCGACAAAAAACAAGTTTGGAAGTTTTGCATGTCTAAAATTGTTCTTTCGATAGTTTTTTATAACCTTAGTTTTTTAAAGTTAGTTCGATTTAAATTTGTTACAAATCGAGAATCGGTGCCGCTGAATATCGATTTCTAAGGGTACTTCCCTAGTACTGAACTATTGACATCTGTCAAAAAGGACTTCATAATTGGAATGGAGTATAAGGCCTTATCACTCTAGTTTAGGGTAGGCCCGTGCCCCAGCAGTGGGGACGTATATGGGCTGATGATGATGATGATATTATGCAGAGTAATCCTTATAATATGAGTATCAAATAAGAGAGTTTGATGATCAAAACTCAAGTTTTAGTTGGTGTAACCAGTTTATGCTGGTGAGACAAATGTTCTCAATGTATGGGCCTTGAACTCCATAAAAATAATCTTCTATAACCCAATAATCCTATTACAGAGATAAGTATATGCCGGCGCTAGAAGAATGCCTGCGCAACGGAAAGGCCCTCGTGGCCAAGAAGGACGTCACAGACACGCAAGTCGTCCGCGACAGGATGAAGGTGAGACAGACAGACAAACTGGTTGTTATATAGATAGAAAGGCATCGATTGATATAGATATATAGTTTATTGCTTCGCAATGAGACACACATTCAGTAAAATTTTATTAAGAAATTGTATACACTTTCTTAAAACAAAAGCAAATATGTAACTAAACGGTAAACTACGAAACTGTAACTTTACAAAACTTTAATCCAAAAGTCTTAATTCACCATTATGTCCTATTGATCTCTAAAATCTCTCATCGGTCATGTCGGATTGCCACCAGACCGAAATATAAGAGAGAGGGAAAAGAGCGTGTAGCTGTGTTTTACACACACACACAAACTTGTGCAATATCCATTCAGTTAGGTCAAATGAGTAATATTCTATGTATTTGCAATGCATAAATTGTTCAGAGCTCTAAAATGATGAGTATATCTTATCTTATCTTATCTGTTTACATAGGCTTTGGAGAACCAATGGCGCGACTTCAACACGACCTTGGAGGAGAAGCAGAAGCTATCGAAGCAGAGAGCCGACCAACTCAACCAGTATGAGAGTCTGAGGTTGCAGGTAAATATCAAACTTACCAACATGCTCCCTTGTAACCACTTTCTTACATCCTACATAAAAATACATTAAACAAATTACCTATGTTCGTAACTTTAGTTTACCACGCCTCTAGATGGCGCTATGCTTACATTTCTTGTAAACCTAAGCATTACCAGACAGAACAACGTAGGCAGGTAACCTTACGCCTCTAGATAGTCTTTCAGTTCCGAATACAACAAGACTAAAACTCACTCTGTGAATAAAAAGAACCTTAGACCAAGCTGCGTTGTTGTTTTTTATTGTAGCTCCTTCATTCCAACCAGTTCAAACATTAATATATAATTTTAAACTGTCATGGTTACACACATTAGAAAACTGTAACTGTCCGGGATATTTACCATGTTGTTTTATTTTAATGAGCTCCCGATATTTCAGCACTGTTGCAAGCGCCATGATCACGGGTGAACTAATCCTAATAACTAATAACTAGTGCTGAAATATCGGGAGCTCATTAAAAAAAAAACAACATGGTAAATATCCCGGACAGTTACAGTTTTCTACAGTTCAAACATTAGTTCATCAGTTCAGTTAGAACGTTTTCGTCCTTCAAGCCGGATATGAACCAGCGGCTTAAGGTCTCAACGTGAAACATTGTTAACCTCTCAATCCCCTGTCCCGCCAGGTGCTAGAGTGGCTCCAGTCCATGGAAGGTCGCGTGGGTCGCTTGCAGCCGGTCGCCGTCGAGCTGGATGCCCTCAAGCAGCAACATGACGAGCTACGCCCTCTGGCGAAGGAGTACAGGGACTACGCTATTACTGTTGAGAAGGTTTGTGGTTTTTCCTTTATTTGTTTTTTTTTCAGTATTCAGTTTTAGAACGTTAATGTTCTTAAACTGACTCCCAACTTTCTTTGACTACATTTTCACTGACTTTCACATAACTGCCTCGTTGGTCTATTAGTAGCAAGCGCTGTGTAAGAACCGAGAAGTCCCTGGTTCGATTCCGGGGTCGGGCGTTTGTGTGAGTTTTCTGTAAAGAAATCACTCAGCCCGGAAATAGGAAGTTTGTGGTAGCATACCCGTGCCTCAGAAATTACTAGTAGAACAATATTAGTAACTAGCTGTGCCAGCGACTTCGTTCGCGTTTTCCCCGTTTTTTACACATTTTCCATTGTATCTTTGCTCCTATTGGTCGCAGCGTGATGTTATATAGCCTAAAGCCTTCCTCGATAAATGGTCTATACAACGCAAAAAGATTTTTTCAAATCGAACCAGTATTTCCTGAGATTAGCGCGTTCAAACAAACAAACTCTTCAGCTTTATAATATTAGTATAGATAAAAGGTCGTTGTCGCGTGCATTATCTCGTCATCCGAAACATATTACTTAAGAGACCCGAAGTTCGAGCTCTTTACAGCGTTCGTGGCCTCGGGCAAGACTAAGATGGCAGTTGTCTTTACAAGAAGTTCAATATTTTTATTAATTGTATGTGTTTGTTCTCAGCTGAACGAAGTGGGCGGTGCGTACGAATCGTTATCGCGTGGAACACGAGCAGAGAGCCCACGCCGCCGCGCTCTCTACAGTCCTACTAAGAGACATACGCCTGGTCAGTATAACATACATTATATTATACACCGTGAAATTTTAGTGGTTGTTTTCCCGTGGCAGAACGATTTGCCTTTAGTAATACTATCGAACCATGCAAATTATTCCTCGAAAAAAAAAATTTTTTTTTTCGATTTTTCGGAATAATAATTTTCCAACTCGAAAACGAGAGAAGCTATCGTTGTTTTTGAAGATGTGACGTATTCAGGTACTGCTTGCCACATGAAATCGATGCTTAAAGCTAAAGAAGCTCTACACCCTAAGTCATAAAGCGGTTCGAACGTGCTTTCGAGTTACGGTTAAACCTTTCGTAAAACCGGCATTTATTGATTTTACCAAAAAAGAACTGCACACATCTTTTGTACTACTAAGATAGAATCATTTTACTGCGGGAAAACAACCACTAAAATTTCACGGTGTATATCTATTACTGTGGAACTTAGGTATCGAATGTGCTAATGTATGAAAATGACCTAAGGTTTTTACCTTAGGTCATTTTTGTTTACACTTTACATCACATTATTATCTACCAAGCAAGCTAAACCCTGTTATGGTGTGCAATGAACCAAGGGAGTTGGAGAGAGATTAAGGAGACAGAAAAGTGATAAAGCTATTCGAATAGTGTGACAGGGATTTATATCGATCAGCTCTTATGACAAAATTGGCTAATGTGGTAGGTTTTAGTTTACCTGCCGCACGTTTGAGACATTGTTTGTTTGCATTGTGTGAGTATCAAATAAACTTAAATGGGATTTTTTTTAAACTGTTGACCCTCGGGTCTCCTCGGGAAAATTATACACAAATTTACACGTTGAATCCGTTTATCTATTCAGAAACAAACATTTCAAAATCCGTCTTTAAGCATACAAAGGAACAGACAGCGGACACGAATTTATTTTGTACTATGTAATTATAATGATATCCATAAAAATAAACGTGTTTTTTATTTGTTGTTATAATGCTACTTAAAACTCTAAAGTAAATATATTGTTTTTTATTTTTTAAATATACAATTAAATTAAAATCAATTTATTTACTAACGAGATTGCACATAATAAAATCAAATCAAATTTACATAAAAAAAATTTTTTTCAAAATATGAGTTCAAAATATTTGTCTTTATGGGTCTACACGCGTTATTAGGAGTAGCAAATTACATAGCTACTTACTTACCCAGTCGAAACGCCGGGCAGTAAGGAGCTATGTAATTTGCTACTCCTAATAACGCGTGTAGACCCATAAAGACAAATATTTAGTGTAATGGAACGCGAAAGTCTAAAATCTAATATATGAGTTCAAAATTAAAAATTTTAAAATTTTTGAATTTCATAATAAATTTAAAGACACCAATAGACTAACATTAACTTACCAATCCCTAGCGCGCACGCTGGACGGGCGCTCGCCTTCCCCCACTAAGGGCCACGGGCTGGTGAGTCCTGGTTCCTCACACTCCGCATCCAGTGGGTTCTCTTCCCGACGCTCCAGCCAGGAGGGATTCCATCTTGAAGGTACCTACTTTGTTTATCTATTTACTAGCGGTCGCCCACGACTTCATCCATGTGGAAATTAAAGTAGAAAAAAAATAATTAAAGTAGCCTATAATGTACGTTCATTGTAAAATTGGCTATGTATTAGAGAAACCGGCCCAGCCGTTTCGGACATCAGCGCGAACAAACAAGCAGACAGACAGACAAAAATATTTTTGGTTGTGTTTTTCTTATTGGTACCCGATATACCTAGATTCATACCCATTTAGTAAAAAGTCGTTATTTTATTATTAGAAACCGACACATCAAATTCATATAGTCAAGTCTAGATTTTAAACTAAATCTACTTCAGGCAGTTAGTAATTAATGTAACAGATTAAGTATTCAGTGCTTTGTGAAGTGAGAATAAATTATTATTATTATTATAGTTGTAACTTACCGTCATTACAAACCCAATATAAATTGCATCGCAATAAGCTCGTTTCTCCGTTCCAGAGCTATCTCCAGTCCAGCAACAACTAGCTGAAGTGAACAACCGGTACAGCCTCCTTGGTACCAAGCTGGCTGACCGTCAGGCCGAGCTGGATGCCGTCAGGGAGGAGATGAAGAAGCATTTGGACAGCCTGCGGGCGCTGAACGCGTTCCTTGATAAGGTGAGGGTCTGACACTGCAGCATCAGCTATCAGCTGGTTGAAGTCAATAAATCAAAATGTCTTTTTTTATTGAGGCAATTTACAAGCACTTATCAATCGTCACAATACTAATAATAAGATTCTACCGGTTCGGAACGCCAATTCTACCGCGAATACTCCGGCAAGAAACCCTATATTTAAATATATACTTAAATACATAGTCACACCCAGACATGGGACAAACACCAACTTTCATCACACAAATATTTGTCCACAGTGGAAATCGAACCCACGACTTTTGGAACCGCTATGGTGGATATAATTGGGCAAACACGTTATTTTATTCTTGCTAGCAATAGGTGACTCGAGTTGCCTATGAAACACCCCAGAAAACCCTAAAAAATTCAAACAATAAATAAATATTTCTATAAATTATATAAAGTGTCGATGAACGAGTGGTTTAGGGCGTTGCTTGCCATGCGAGTGGTCTCAAATTAAACCTCTCCACGTACCATATGTACGATTATTCGACGCTTTAATTTTAATGGTGAAGAAAAACATCGTAAGGATGCTACCTGCACACCTACGAAGAAATTATTAGGTTGTGTAGTGGACCAACCCGCACTTGACCATGGTTGATTAAGGCCTTATCGCCCTAGTTTAGGGTAGGCCCGTGCCCCAGCAGTGGGGACGTATATGAGCTGATGATGATGATGATACATTGTGTGCGTAACCAATAAGATACGATTATGAACTTGTTCATTAACAACTGTGACATTAATAAGTTTATTTTCTATCCGTTCAGGTGCAAAGGCAGCTGCCTAAAGAATCCGTCCCGAATACAAAGGAGGAAGCCGACAAGACGATCAAGCAGGCTCGCGCCGCCCTTGAAGAGATGTACGAGAAGCAGAGCATTCTCGACTCTACCAAGACACAGGTAATGTCACTACTTTAACTTTGTGAGTTTACCGTCATAATGATTATTAGTAGTAAATAACAGTTTAACGGCCTTGATTTTAAAATCATACGGCCAAATCTTCATTTAATAAGTTTTTCCAATTTTGACTTTCACACACACATGCACACACACTCACACCCAGATTCACACTCCCGTCATAATGATCAATGTTTTTATAAGAAAAAAGTACAGAGGTCTCTAGGCTGTGATCGGTTATATAAATAGATAATAAAATTATTTTTTTTCAACTGATTCGTGTATCCAAATATATTAAAATGTTCCAAATTGATTTATTCTTTCGCTCTCTTCTTATTCTCATCACCTTTTTATGGTTCCGTACCTATCTTTTTTTTTAAAAGGTACTAAGCTCATATTGCTCGCTGTATCGCGATAGCTAGAAAGCGGAAATTTTCATAAATGATGTATTTGGCCGGTCTTTTTAACTGACTGCCTTACTAGCCGGTTTATTTATAATGGTGTTAATACTTAGGTTCGCGAGCTGTTGAAGCGCAAGCAAGGTGTTCAGGGCGCTGATCGGCTTCATGACGAGATGGAGGATGTGTCGTCCCGCTGGAAGGCGCTGCATGACGCCTTCAAGGACAAGTGAGTGTGATACTGCTACTACAAACACAATATATAGCTTGCCAATAACCTTCATTATTCATTTCAACTGAAGATAAATGCAACTTCTATCTTCTATGACAATTATCAACACTTACAACACAACAATGAACTTACTTTCATCCATCTACTCAAATTCACCGCCAAATCAAATACAAACAGATGTAGAAATACGACATAAAATTATCCAAAGTTCTAATTAATTTTAATGAAAGGAATATAAATGTAAAAGTCTTGTGATTAAAAAACAAGACTAGTGTTATATGCGTGGTTTTCGCAGTTCTTTATCGAATATTGTGATAATTATTTAATGTTACAACCATTGGATGTCCTTATGAATAAATAAATAAATAAATACACTACATAGAATGTTTCAAAAAATAATGAGTATTTTATAACATTTACCTTTTAATATCCGTTCTTTAGAACACACTAATGTGTTATACACACCGTGTGTGTATTGCACACCATATGTGTTCCATACATCCCTTAGACACCATATCTTATCATCATCATTCTCCTGCCCTTGTACCACGCTAAGTGGGGTCGGCGCAACATATATCCTAAACAATCCAATAATTCCAGGATCCGCCTAATGGAGGAAGTGAAAGACTTCCTCGACACACACAGCAACCTGACCCAATGGTTGGACGCTAAAGACCGCATGATGGCAGCACTGGGACCCATCTCATCAGACTCCAGGATGGTCCAGACACAAGTACAACAGGTAAGGAGATATGCATTTTTTCTTACTGACTACGATAATAGCATGGAGTAGCGTTTTCATCATCACGTAAGGAGATAATGCCTGTTTTCCCTACGATGATGGCTTGGAGTATCGTTTTCATCATGTAAGGAGATGTGCCTGTTTTCCTTACTATGATGGCTTGGCTTGGCTTTGTCATTGTCACCGGACATGCGGGGGAGCGGATGGCTCTCACCCCTAGGAGATATGACTAACTTACTGACTGATTATGAGGTGTCTTCATCTAGAAGAGGTTTGTGAAGGCTAATGTCCGATAAAAGTCGTTGTTTAGTTATTGTTGTGGGTCATAATAGTAAGATCAATTTTTATTAGTAACTGTATTTCTTAAACGGCTGGACCGATTCGGATGCGGTTTCCACCAAAGGATAGCTCAAAAAAAATTTTTTTTTTCTCATTCTATAGCTTAATTTTTTTTTTCTTCCTCGTCCCCAGGTGCAAGTCCTCCGCGAAGAGTTCCGCGTGCAGCAGCCCCAGCTCGCTCACCTGTCCGAGGTGGCGAGCGCCCTGCTTAGGAGGCTGGACGCGCGCGCGCCCGACGCCCAGAGTGTACATAAACGGGCTAAGGACGTGCAAGCTCGATGGGACGATCTACTTGGAAGGTACTGAAAAACTAATTTGCCAGCGTTCCTGATATACACCGTGAAATTTTAGTGGTTGTTTTCCCGCAGTAAAATGATTCTATCTTAGCAGTACAAAAGATGTGTGCAGTTCTTTTCTGTTAAAATCAAAAAATGCCGGTTTTACGAAAGGTTTAACCGAGACTCGAAAGCACGTTCGAACCGCTTTATGACCTCGGGTGTCGAGCTTCTTCAGCTGTAAGCATCGATTTCATGCGGCAAGCAGTACCTGATTACGTCACATCTTATAAAAGAACGATAGCTTCTCTCGTTTTCGAGTTGGAAAATTATTATTTTGAAAAATTGAATAAAAAAAAATTTTTTTTTTTGAGGGATTATTTGCATGTTTCGATAGTATTACTAAAGGCAAATCGTTCTGCTACGGGAAAACAACCACTACAATTTCACGGTGTATACCCAATGCAAAGTACTGTCTCGATTTATCTAAGCGCCTTCGTTTTCACTTACAAAGCGTGGGACTAGAACTAATTGCTACTTGTTTGACTATTTGCGGAAGATCAGTATCTTGCAGTCTTCTCAGACATCACGACGTATCTTAATTTTTAACATTCATACACGCGATATTAGGAGTAGCGAATACATAGCTACTTACTTTGCTCACTACTTACTACTTAGTTTGCTTACTACTTAGTTTGCTCATTCTCGATTGAAACTCAGTCAAACCGCGGGAAGTAAGTAGTGTATTTGCTTCTTCTGATATCTAATTAATATTTAATACTTATGTATATTGTAGTTAAGAATTATGTGTGAAAGTGTAATAAGAAACAAACCATTGCAGGCCTTCAGGGTGAGTGCGACAGGCTCGAAATGATCTATTGTGCCTGTCGACCTCATATGTGGATCTCACTACCGCTTACCATCAGGTGTAGTGAGGTCATCTTGTTAGCTTATTATTAAAAATAAAACGTGATTAGACGTTAAAGCGTCGATGGCCGAGTGGTTAAGGTCGTTGCTTGCCATGCGAGAGGTCGCCAGTTTAAACCCCGCCAGGTACCAATGTGTTTTTCAAATTTGAAATTCATATGTACTATCATTCGACGCTTTAACGGTGAAGGAAAATATCGTGAGGAAACCTGCACACCTAAGAAGAAATTCTAAGGTTGTGTAGTCGACCAACCCGCACTTGGCCAGCGTGGTCGACTAAGGCCTTATCGCCCTAGTTTAGGGTAGGCCCGTGCCCCAGCAGTGGGGACGTGTATGGGCTGATGATGATGATGTGATTAGACACTAATACTCCTTCTCCGACAGATTGGAAGCCCGCGGCGAAAGCCTAGGCGCAGCAGCGGATACGTCCCGGGAGTTCGACGCGGGCCTGTCCCGGCTGCGGGACGCGCTGCACGCGCTCGGCGACAAGCTGGACGCGCTCGCGCCCGACCAGGAGCCCGAGGAGATGCTGAGGAAGATAGAGGTAAGAAGAAAAGAAAGTTGAAAGAAAGAAAGAAACGTACCCCGAGTGACTATTCGCTATGTGCGGAGTGGGTGGTGGGGGACGGCAAATCACGATGTGACAGAAATGTGATATAATTCTGAGCTTTCATGTGTCAAATTGCTTTAATTTCATAAATTCTCTTGTATTTGTAAGTAAAAACTTTACGTACGTAACGTAAACGATGCAAATTCAATACTTATAATAATATTCATATTTTTGTGAAGTAAGAAAATCACTTGGTATAATATACACACTCACTTTATACAAATTTTATTTATTTTGTGTTGAAAAACTAGTCGAAAATCTTTATCAAAACATCTAGTTGCTATGATATGACATATCAAAACATCTGGTTGCTATGATATGACAGATCTCAAGTCCAGAATAGTTGTCGCCACTAGGGGCGCTATCATCGCGCACATAGCGAATAGTATAGGTATAGATAGTAACTTGTAGTAGGGTAGCTGGATTATGCGACTAGAATGTTCCGACTGCAACCGAGAGATGGCAGTGTTAGACATAGTAGCTGTAGTCAGCCGGCAAGAGAGTTCCGACTGCAACCGAGAGATGGCGGTGTTAGATATCTCCATACTAAGACAAGCTGGACGCGCTCGCGCCCGACCAGGAGCCCGAGGAGATGCTGAGGAAGATCGAGGTACTAACTAGTAGAATAAAAAATAAATAAAGGCGTCCGACCGATTTCAGCCATGGCGGCCGATCTCAATTGAGATCAGCCATGCGCAGGACATATTATAGTGCACAAGTGTGCGCGCAAACACAAGTGCACTCTCTATTCCCTTACTCTCATTATTCGGTGAGACGGCAATCCGACATGACCGATGAGAGATCGGGCGCAGGACCACCTGCTTAACGTGCTTTCCGAGGCACGGGCGTTCAACCGCCAACTTCCTAACTCCGGGCTGAGTAATTTCATTACAGAAAAACTCACACAAATTTTGCCCGACCCCGGATTCGAACCGGGGACCTCTCGGTCCTAACGCAGCACTTGCTACCAATAGACCAACGAGGCAGTTACTAACTAGTAGTAGACAGACATACATACAAAAAATCACGCCTTTTTCCCAGAGGGGTAGGCGGAGATCACTTCCAACGATCCACTTTTTACTGTTTGTGGGAAACGTGACGTGACGGGTTGTGGACCACGTCGCCGCCATTCTGCCTTGTGCATTGCGTTCCCACGAGTAGCAAGGATATATGACGGGGGAAGGAAAAGGGGGGGAAGGATACTATCGCCTCGGATGATTCGGACTGAGGCGATAGTAGCTCGAGGAGCCGGGGTCGCTTACCCGTATACCGTTCACCAACCACCGATATTACAATCTGACAAAACTAAAACCATTCCCATCTTCCAGAACCTGGAACGCCAGCTGGAAGGCCAGCGTCCCCTCCTCGCTGACCTGGAGGCAGCTGGAGCGGCTCTAGCCACGGTGCTAGCGGACCCAAGCGCTCGGCAAGACATACAGAGCAAGTTAGCCGCCGTGGCTCGACAGTACGACAACCTTCAAAGGAAGCTTGACCACAAGAAGGCTGAGGTTGAGGCTGCTCTCAAGTGAGTATTTGTCATAGTATTGTCTATTTTTATTTGCGCGAGCACTACACATTTGAAATAAAACTAATTTTACGGATTAAACTCGCGTGTATTGGTATTCTAAACATTATTTAGAGATCCGACGTTTCGAGCTCTTTACAGCGCTCTTTAACCGTGACCACGAGTATTTGTCACTTACACATAATGATACATACTCGAATACTGGCCACGGTGCTATTTTATTTAAATAAAAATTTATAGTATTTGATATTCCTCGATATTTTCACCTGCACATATGTTAGTACATATACCAAAGTACTAGTTTTTTGGAACTTTCTTCTGATTTATTTTTTGCTTATGGATCTTCAAAGATTCTCAAAGGTGACCATTTCAAGCTACTCAACTTAACCCTCTAACGGGTAGAGCATGTTTAATATTTCATTGGTTTTGGACCTTAAGTCAACTAATTAAGGTCTAAAATAAATGTGGCATGTATTAATATTGTTTGATTAAGTATAGGAAAGACTCAAAATGGTTTTCCTTCAACAGGGACGGCCGCAACTTAGAAGAGAACGTGGCGAAGACCCTAGGCTGGCTCCAATCAGAGCTAGGCGCTCTCCCGGGCCGCCTGCAAGTGTCTGCCGATGGTACCAAGCTGCTGCAACAGCTGGAGCGACACGAACCGCTGTACAGGGACCTCACGCAGCGCGAACACGAGCTCATCATGCTGTTAGACAAAGGTCAGTCGCCTTCCAGGTCTAGGAGAACGTGGCTAAGACCCTAGGCTGGCTCCAATCAGAGCTCGGTGCGTTTCCAGGCCGCCTGCAGGTGTCTGCCGATGGTACCAAGCTGCTGCAACAATCATATTGGGAAAATCATTTTGAGAGCTCATCATTGTTAGACAAAGGTCAGTCGTCTTCCAGGTTTAGGAGAACGTGGCCAAGATAATCAGCTGGTACCAAGCTGCTGCAACAGCTGGATTGGCACGAACCGCTGTATAGAGACCTGACCCAGCGCGAACACGAGCTCATCATGCTGTTAGACAAAGGTCTGTCGCCTTCCAGGTCTAGGAGAACGTAGCCAAGACCCTCATCATCATCATCATCAGCCCATATACGTCCCCACTGCTGGGGCACGGGCCTACCATAAACTAGGGCGATAAGGCCAAGACCCTCGGCTGTCTCCAATCAGAGCTAGACGCTCTTTCGGGCTACCCCAGGTTTCCGCTTCCAGGTGTCATCTTACAATGTGTCACAAAAGAAATGAGGCGGATGCAGGTGCAAAACGAAAAATAGCAGTTGCAGGTGCAAAAGATGCAGCTGAATTTAGCAGGTGCAATTACTGCAATATCAAGAGAGCAGTTTAACCCAATAACAAAATACTCTCTTATTCACAACACATCTAATCGGAGAATCCGGATAAGTTGTCCATTTGCAACAGATAATTATGAACATTAAAATAAATAGAACATTATTTATTAACTTGAATTGTTTGTTAAGGTCGCGAAATGGAGAAGAAGCCAGCGTACCAAGGTCTGCGCAAGGACCTGGACAGAATCCAAACTCAGTGGGACAAACTCAAGCGGGAGATCGTCGACCGCCACACCAGACTGCAGACCGCTATGGTATGATACGTTTGTTTGAAAGCCACTTATTGCTATTTTTAGAGTTCCTTCGACAGGGTAATTAATGCTATCCTTTTACATCCAATTACTATGACTCTGACGTCTGATACGGATAGATGATTAGTATATGCAGAATATAACAACAAATACAAGAAAAGTTCTTAAATTATTACCCGGCTAAAAAGTAGTCACGAAAAGGATGAAACACGTTATCAATTTAGTCAGAAATCCAGAAATGCAAAAGTATCATCCTTCATCCTGCTTAATGCCCCGCCCATGGCTTATTTATTATTATATTATTATTATTCGTTTCGCAGGAGCACTGCCGCAAATACGGCAAGGCTCAAGAGTCGTTCGTGCCGTGGCTGTCGGACGCTGAAGAGCGGCTGAGCAAGCTGCCCGCCGCCGCCTTCTCGCGCAAGGACACCGAGCGACAGCTGCGGGACCTGCAGCAGATCAGGAACGATATATGGAAGAGGTGGGTCCGGTTTACAGACCATAGAGATATTTTTATGATGTATTTCCTTATGGATAAATACGCCATCAAAATAGGCGACACGACTAAAAAATATAATTAGTCCGTTATTTAGATTATTTAAAAATATTGTACTCGTATTTTTTATTTTGTTTCACAAACAAGAAATTATGAAGATATAGTGCTTAGAAGTTTCGTATGACGTCACGTTTACGTACTATTTTTGCGTAAATGTGACTTCACAAGCCCCCACTCCAGAAGTTTGATAAGCTATAATTTTTTAATTTTTCAATCAATTGAAAAACAAAAAAATACGTGTCCCATATTTTGACCCAGTCGTGACGCCTATTACAATCTAGTCTTCAAAGAATAATAAGTAATTTATGTTTAACTTAAATTGCTAAAATAAAAGTATGTGTAAGAATGTGTCCATTAGCACTCTTCTTATTGTGTCAAATAAGGGGAAGACACTTTGTCCTTTGTGATGAAGTCGTTGTTCATGAGCTTCTGCGTATTTATTATAATTTCTTGGACAAAGTCTACTTTAAGGACCCTATGTAGGTCTTCATTTTTTATCAGGGTGCATCGGTACATCTTGATAAAAAAAGAAAATGAACTTATTCAGTGTATTTTTATTTGTTGTTTTAGTGCTATCTAAAGCTCTAATGTAAATTTAAACTTTGGAAAAAATCATGACCGCGCCTGAACGGGGACTTGAACCACCGGTCTTCAGATATCGCGTCTACTGCTCTATTAACCCAGATTTAGAGGTGCAAGCTATCCGCTTCCCCGCTAGTCTGGTGATGATGACGAGGCTACTCCAAGCCATCATCAGTCAGTTAAGAAAAAGAAATGCTCTAACCCAGGTTTTGAGTCACCAATGCGAAACTTTCTTCCCAGAAAAACTCACACAATGTTGACACTGGATTATCGGCGCTTGCCGCCCTACGAGGTTTCACATACTGTAAGACTAAATCACTATCTTATTCTCCAGGTCTGGCGAATATGAGAACAACAAGACGCTCGGCGAGACGTTCATATCGGCGTGCGACGTAGACCAGGAGATCGTGCGGCGACAGCTCGACAACATGAAGGAGCGATGGGACCGCCTCAACAACGGTATGTGGCTTGAGAATTATTATTATCCAAAACAAACGAAGGGAATGATAGGTGTACCTAACTTTATGGGTGAGAGCCATCCGCTCCCCCGCAAGTCCGGTGATGATGACGAGGCTACTCTTAGCCATCATCGTATGTCAGTTAGTAAAAAACAACAAGGTGTTCCTAATAATTGCCACCCCGTTTACCTTTTGATTATTTTTGTAAGTATCGAGTATTTCATATTAATTTGAACACTGAGAAAGAATTTATTAGTTATTTAAAGTAGACCAGTTGCATGTGAACCTTGACAGGTCTGTCATGTCAGCAATCTCCGTTGAAATTATGATTGTTTGAAATTTCCATGAGTTAACTATCCCTTGCTTAAAAAAGTAAGGGATAGTTCTTTCAATATGAAATACAAATTTCTCACTGATTTATAAACTACTAGCGACCCGCACTCGCTTCGCTTCGGGGATATCTCTATCTCTATGTAATACATTTTAAAAGCCTATGACACTCAGGGATAGTGTAGCTTTCCAACAGTGAAAGATTTTTTCAATTGGGTGCAGTAGTTTCGGAGCCTATTCGAAACAAACAAACAAACAAAAAATCAAACCTTTCCTCTTTATAATATTATATTATTATTATATATTATATTACATATTACATTGACTCCCCCGTACCCCAGTGACGCTTACATGGAGCCTACATCGCATGCTGGCTAGCTGACCGCGGTGGCGGCAACCACGCGACTTTTTTCTAATACTTGCATTTTTAAACTCGTGATATCTTCCGAATTAAATGTCCGAATTAAATAATTCAAAAAGTTATAAAAAGGTATTGAAGCCGTCTTGAATATATACAAACTTATTTTGATAAGGATTATTGCTTGAAAGGGCTCTTTATTTGTACCTTGGTATCAAGGTACAAATAAAGAGCCCTTTCAAGCGGTGGCATATAAATTAAATTTTTAGAATAAAAAACCGCTTGCTATGACATAACTATAATATTTAGACATATGCTGTCGCGACACTTTTTGTAGATAATGATGAGTTCTGCAAAGTCTTAGTAAATGGTTTTGTTCTATCTTCAATAGTTTTCGCAGCGCAGGCGACGTAAGGAATTTTTCAGGTCTATTTTTTACACCTTGGGTTACATTATTGGAGTTTTAGTAAGGATCCCTAATTTTTTTAAAACTATCATATAGCCTATGTTACTTCTGAATAATGCAGCTTTCTAATGGTGAAAAAAATATTGCAATCGGTCCAGTAGTTTTTGAGTTTATTCATTACAAACATACAAAAATACAAATCTTTCCTCTTTATAATATTAGTATAGACTATTAGCTGTTTCACGCGGTTTCACCCGCGTCCCGAGGGACCTACTTCCCGTACCGGGATAAAGTATAGCCTAGTTAATCAGGGTGAATGTAGCTTTCCAATGGTGAAAGAATTTTCGAAATCGGTCCAGTATCTTTGAGTTTATTACATACATACAAAAATACAAATCTTTCCTCATTATGATATTAGTATAGAGTACTGAATTACGTCTCTAAGGCTAAGTTCTAACCCTTGTCCTCCTTCCACAGAGGTCCTCCAACGCATCGAGTTCCTAGAGAGCTCGTCGCGCCTGCTCGGCGAGTTCGCGGACCGCGCGCGAGCCGTGGAGGCGCCACTAGCGCGCTGCGAGGAGCGACTCACGCTCGCCCTCGCCGCGCCGCCCGCCGCCGCTGCGCCCATGCTGGCCCGCCTCGCCGACCATCTGCAGGCTACACATGCCCCACTACAGGTACTAGATAGTTCCGGGCGCCACCGCTAGATGGAGCTAACTTAATGTCATCCCCACGATATGCAGGCTCGCTTAGCAGACCATCTGCAAGCCACGCATGCCCCTCTACAGGTACGAGATAGTTCTGAGCGCTGCCGCTAGATGGCGCTTACTGAATATCTTTCTCGTGTATGGAACTCACGCTCGCGCCCGCCGACCATATGCAAGCCACTCACGTGCCGCTACAAGTAAGAGACGAGATATTTCGGAGCGCTGCCGCTAGATGGCGCTAACTTAATGTCATCCTCACGCTAGCGCTCGCTGCCGCGCCCATGCTGGCCCGCCTAGCTGACCATTTGCAGGTGACGCATGCCCCGCTACATGTACAAGATGGTTCCGGGCGCTGCCGGTAGATGGCGCTTACTGTACGTCTTCCTCATGAAGGGTACTCAAGCTCGCTTCTCCCGGTCTGAAGAGCCCGGGATCCTATAATACCAGGTTTTTCAGGCAGGGCGTGAAACGGCATTTAAGCAGGCCTTCAGGGTAAGTGCGACAGGCTCAATATGTTCTATTGTGCCTGTCGAGTCGACCTCATATGTGGATCTCACTACCGCTTACCATCAGGTGGAGTGAGGTCATCTTGTTAGCCTATTATATAAAAAATCAAGTACAACGGAAAACCTTAAAAGATTTTCTTCTCCAACAGAGCGTACAAGCAGCAGCCGACGACATAATCCAACTGGCGCTCGACAGCGTCGGCCCAGAGGCCGCGGAGCGCGCTCGAGCAGTGCTGGAGGAGCAGGCCGACGCGCTCGCGGCGCGCCTGCAGGGACTCGAGCAGCGGACTGAACAGGCGCGGGGACGCGTCGCCGGCGCTGCTGCTGCTTTGGCTGATCTGCAGGTATGTAGATCTTCTTCTTCTTATCGTATGGTTGATGAACAACCTGGTGTCAGAGTTTTTAAACCGCCCGTAGGCCTCTGACATGGCTTCACACACCGTTGAAAAATTTCTCAGGTGTGCTGGTTTCCTCACGATGTTTTCCTTCACCGTTAAAGCGTCGAATGATGGATCAAATTTGAAATTCACATATGAATTTCAAATTTGAAAAACACATTGGTACCTGGCGGGGTTTGAACTGGCGACCTCACGCATGGCAAGCCTTAACCACCTTAACCACTCGGCCATCGACGCTTTTTATGGTATGTAGATGTTAGATACATACATACAGGTAGGCAGAGATCACTAGCTGCCATGTTAGATTGAAGTAAGGAATGCTTAGCGCATTCTAAGGACACAGGACACACTTTTAAGGATACTGGATACACTTTACACAGACGAACGAAACACGAAGCAATTACACTTTGGTCTGGCTCGATGGAACGGTGGTTAGTGACCCAGGATCCATTACCTACGGTTTCAAAAGTCGTGGGATCGATTCCCACCCGGGACAAACATTTGTGTAACGAAGCAGGCGCGGGGACGGGTCGCTGGCGCTGCTGCTGCTTTGGCTGACTTGCAGGTATGTACATGTTAGATCAATCTAACCTGGTTCAAACCAGGGAACTCTAGGGGAAGGCCAACGCGCTCGACTCGCGCTGCTAAGCAGCGAACGCAGCAGGCGTCGCCGGTGCCTTAGCTGACCTGCAGGTATGTTAGATACATACATACAGAGGGGTAGGCAGAGATCCTGACATTTTAGATTGACCCAGGGTTTGCTTAACACTGGACACACTTTTAAGGCTACTGGGATACACTTTTAAGACCACTTAAGTTGCTGTCGACTGGTTGGTTGGAACAGTGGTTAGTGATCCTGGCTGGCAGTAAGTTGCTTTTGACTGGCTCGATTGAACAGTGGTTAGTGACCCTGGCTGGCGGTTTCAAGAGTCGTGGGTTCAATTCCCACTCGCGACAAATATTTGTGTGACGAACATGGGTATATGTTCCCACTTATCTGGAAATTCAGCAACAAATTTACGTTATTCCAGACGATTTACTCAGAGTGAGTGAGTGAGAGATTTAACCAGAAGAGGTGTTTTGTAGTATTTAAAAAAAAAGTACACTTAAATCTATCATCTTCCTTCCCAGGACAAAGTGAAGAACGTCTCCCACGACCTGTCAGACCTGGAGAAGGAACTGGACTCCATGAAGCCACCAGGCCGTGAGATCAAGGTTGTCAAAGCGCAGCTGGACGACATTGGCCGCTTCTACAAGCGTTTGGAGAAGGCCGACGACCTCATAGCGGATACTGAGAGGACGGCGGAGAGCCTGGTCGATAGTGGATACTCGGCCGATCCGGCTCAGACTAGGGAACAGGTGAGAATTGTTGCACATACGTACATACCATCACGCCTATTTCGCAGAGGGATAGGCAGAGATCACTTCCTGCCATGTGCTACGGTCCTGGCACTCCATTCTCGCTTCATCGAAATCTATCACCCTCTTCATGCATGCTAGTCGATTACGTTCACTTTTGATTCGACCTCCCCTGCATACTATCTTTGAAACATGTTGTCGCCTTATTATGATATCTTAAGATAGTTTATAATGGTATACTCAATAATTTTAGTACAAGTCACCAACTTTAGTACTTTAATACAGCAATAAAGATATATCAAACTATTTAGTGTATTTATATTCATCATTTTGAACTCTTATGCTTTCTTTTGTGTCTAGAAAAGCTTACAATGAAAAACTTTTTAAAAAGCAGATATCATTAGATTTGACTAATACCTTGTCGCCCTAATTTAGGGTAGGCCCATGCCGCAGCAGGGACGTATGCTGAGTTTTGGGTTATGCTTTACAGGCCAACCCAGGAAACATTGTAAACATAATCTACCTTAACTAACGTGTCCCTATTTTACCTGCCAGGTGGAAGGACTCCGCAAACAGCTTGCCAAGCTAGACGAGCGCGCTCGCTCCAAGGAACAAGACTTGGACGACACGCTGTCTAAGCTGGAGGCTTTCTACAAGGCCTACGACACCGTTATGGACGACGTGCAGGAGGTGAGATGCTTATCCTTTACTGGACATAGGGAAATGTATACCCACCCAAGTGTGGACCTTAACTACTTGATACAAAGTCCAAAATCATTAGCAATGTTGTCCCCGTTAGAGGGTTCAATGCGGGATTACAGAGCTATTTTGATCTTATATGCACCCGAATGCTCTCGCGAGAAACCGTGCGGTAGAAATTGGCTTTCATTGTTCCTTTTAGGATTTTGCTTTTTTTTTTGATATTAGTGACCTAATCTCTGTGTTATTCCGGCGCGGAGCAAGGAAGCATACAAGATCGACCCGTCACGATTTTTTTTGTTAGCTTTGTCTCTTTCGTTCTTGCATGGCAGAAGTGCTGCTATTGAAGATTAGTGTAAGAATAATCAGAAAACTAGACTACACACTTTCTGATCCGGACGTGTGACGCGTGAAACCCATTGCGAATGTGAACCGTACGCATTTAAAGTACAAATTTCTAGTTCTTTAAGAGTCACGGGGCATCCACTCGGAATTTCAGCGAAGTGACTTTAACTAAACTTCTCTTCCAGGCGACCGAGCAAGTCCGAAGCCTGAAACCGGTGTCATCCGAAGTGGAACACATCCGCATCCAACAAAAAGACTTTGGGGAACTCCGCCGGCGCACGCTCGAGCCGCTGGGGCAGGGCGTGGCGCAGTGCAACAAGACCGGGCAGGCACTGGTCCGCTCTGCGCTGCAGGGCGCCAGTACTTCACAGCTGGAAAGGGACTTGGAGACCATGAATGACAAGTGGAACGCGCTCAAGGAGAAGGTTCGTAATTATTTTTTTTTCTTATAAAAGGCTAACAAGATGACCTCACTCCACCTGATGGTAAGCGGTAGTGAGATCCAAATATGAGGTCGACAGGCACAATAGATCGTATTGAGCCTGTCGCACTCACCCTGAAGGCCTGCTTAAATGCCGTTTCACGCCCAGATAAAGAGCTCGGGATCATAGTAGGGAGGGAAAACATGAGCTGGAAGGGCATTCCATGCCTTAATGGCACGGGGCAGAAATGAGGAGCTAAACCTCTTAGTCCGAGCCACCATGATGTAGCTCTTGACTCTTTTAGAAGAACTAGCCCGACTAAAGATCACCATAGGAATAGGTAGTCTTAAATATCAACAAGACCGGGCAGGCGCTGGTCTAGTGTAGCTCTCTACTCTATTAGGAGTAGCCCGACCATAGAGCATCGAACCTATTGCAGACCGTGTTTAATTTCAATTATATTCTATTCTATATTGATAAAACTATGAAAGAAGGGAGTCAGGGCAAATTCTAGTGAATTACGCTGAGGAATGCTGCCATAGCGAAACCTCTATGTTTTATCCCAAATACTTGTATGATATAGCAGTCACGCTGGGATGACGTCCTAAAAAAATAGAAGAGGACCATCCAAGTCGTTTTTTGATTGTTCAAGTATCTGTGAAACTTTTAAATACATTAATATACTGTCAAAATGATAGTTAACATTCTAACAGCTTAGAAACCTGAAAATGTCCGGGATTTTTACCTTGTTGTTTTGTTTTAATGAGCTCAAATCCTGGACATTTTCAATTTTCTAATGTGTGTAACGATGACAATTTTAAATCTTAACAGCTGATTACATTTTATACGTGCGTGAGTTGTATGCGTTTTAATAGCCTATTAGAACTTCAAGAAACAATTGAGTACGTTCTTTTATTTTGAGACCACTAGTGCTCTAATAAACATTTTGATTGTTCAAATTTACATTAAAATTCTGTCAAAATGATAGTTAACATTCTAACAGCTTAGAAACCTGAAAATGTTCAGGAATTTTACCTTGTTTTGTTTTGATTTAATGAGCTCAAATCCAGGACATTTTCAGTTTTCTAATGTGTGTAACGATGACAATTTAAAATCTTTACAGCTGATTACATTTTATACGTGCGTAAGTTGTATGCGTTTTAATAGCCTATTAGAACATTAAGAAACAATTGAGTACGTTCTTTAGACTGGCTCGGTGGAACAGTGGTTAGTGACCCTGGCTGGCGGTTCCAAGAGTCGTGGGTTCGATTCCCACTCGGGACAAATATTTGTGTGATAAACATCGGTGTTTGTTCTGTGTCTGGGTGTGATTATGTATTTATAAATATATATATGTTTATATATCAGTCTCTGACGCCCATAGTACAAGCTCTGCTTAGTTTGGGGTCAGATGACCGTGTTTGGAAATGTCCCAGATATTTATTATTTATTTATTCATTTATTTCCGGGCCACTAGTACATAATTAAACAACAAAAGCATACAAATATAACACTAAACTCTCTATCAACAGATGAATGAACGCGAGCGTCGTTTGGACGTAGGCCTGCTGCAATCGGGCAAGTTCGCGGAAGCACTGAACGGGCTTGAGAAGTGGCTTGCTGATACTGAAGATATGGTCAACAACCAGAAACCGCCGTCGGCCGATTATAAGGTCGTGAAGGCGCAGCTGCAGGAGCAAAAGGTAAGGATTAGAGGAAGATGGTTGTCTAAAAAGATGAGAGGAAGATAGTTGTCTGAAAAGATGAGAGGAAGATAGTTGTCTGAAAAGATGAGAGGGAGATAGTTGTCTGAAAAGATGAGAGGGAGATAGTGGTCTGAAAAGATGAGAGGGTGATAGTTGTCTGAAGATAGGGATGTGTAAACCTTGGTCACACGTACTGATAAAATAAATAAGAAAGAAGAAAGTTTTTCTTTTCTTCAAGTACTTGGTCATATTTACTAGACGTACAATTTAATTTTTTTTAAACCGAGACAGTGATAAAGTACTTAGCTTTTAATTATGTTTTAATATTAGCACATTCCGAACAGTTAATTTGGGACTACAAGCTAAGGATAGAAGCTAATTGAAAACATTCACATTCTTATTTATTTAGAAGGATGAAAAATAAAGAAAAGTTTGTTTCATTTTTCTTTAATGTAAGCTTAATGACTAAACATATAATTTTAACAAATTAAATTAAAGAAAAATTAAATAATTTCACATCCTTATTAATAAATTAAACAAATACTTTTAAAATTTGAAATAAAAAAAACCGACGCGAAATCGGGAGGTCCGGTGGTTCAAGTCCCCGTTCAGGCGGGGTCATGAATGCGATTTTTTTCAAATTTTAAATTTACATCAAGCTTTGATAGCATTAAAAACAACAAATAAAAATAAACAAATACTTATTTCATTTGTCACAATTGCCGCGTATAGTTGTACCACACGCAAGATATTAAGTACCAAGTATCACAGTTCACCTCCATTCTCCCCACAGTTCCTGAAGAAGATGCTAATGGACCGTCAGAACTCTATGTCCTCCCTATTCGCTATGGGCAACGAGGTAGCCGGCGGCTGCGAGCCGGGCGAGCGCCAGGCCATAGAGAAACAGCTCAAAGGCCTCATGAGGCGCTTCGACGCTCTCACAGACAATGCACACCAGAGGATGCTGGATCTGGAACAGGCTATGAAGGTGAGGGTCTTAAAGGGTACACAGTATTACAGTATAACAGCATGGTAGATATACCATGAGTTTAAAAGTGACAGACTCGAATATCGCCTATGTAAAAAATGTCTATGAAAAAATAAACAGCGCCCCTAGCGGTAACGCTAAGAACTAAAATAGGTAGTATAAAAAACAATTCGATAGGTTTTTAACGTACCTAAGTTTTCGATAGCTAACTCATGGTAGAGCTACAGGTGTCTAGTTGATGATTTGATCTGAAAGTGAATCAATAGATATACACATACAAATACGTATAGATAGAAACACATATAGCACACTTTGGGTCGGAGATACATCGATAAGTGACTTACACAAGACATTGTATCGATTCCGATATAAGTAGCTTCGCTTTGCAGCAACATGCCGTGATACAAAACATTATGATCCAAATATTGGTAACTCTTTATTTCTTATAATATAGAATACACAAATATACTTAAATACATAAATAAATCAAAATACATGATTTCTTAAATAAGAGCCAGAGGGCACAACAAAATGTATAGAGCCAGTTCAAAAAGAAAAAGAAGTGAAAAAGTAAAAAGTGTTCTAAACGTCGGGATCTAAATAATTATGTGTGTCACATCTGTATAAGAAGCGTAACTAAAACACGCGATTATCACCCGTAAAACAAGAGTAATAACGTCCAATTCGGCTTGGCAGGTGGCGAAGTTGTTCCAAGAACAACTACAACCTCTGGTGGAGTGGCTCGGAGTGTCGGAACGCAAGATCAAGTCGCTGCAGCTCGTGCCCACCGACGAGGAGAAGATACAGCTCAAGATACGAGAGCACAAGGTAATTTAACTCTTAAGATTGTGAGGTTAAAGTTGAGGTTTGTAGAGACAGACTTATAGCTAAGCAAGACTATATTATGATGATTTTTATTATATTAAGCCTAAGTAATACTATGTTATAGTATTTTTCACCAAAGATGATCCCTGTGACACTTCATTGTGTTCTGAATCACGCATTTTACGTTTGACAAACGAAAATAATTTTATTGCACACTTTTTTCATTTTATTGCGACGTCATTAGGAAAAATATTAAAATAAATATTTTGTCAAACGTAAAATGCGTGATTCAGAACACAATGAAGTGTCACAGGGATCATCTAAGCTGAAAAAGAGTATAGTTATGAAACCAAATGATAGTTAGGTTTGCGTTGAATTACAGACAATCGTTGTAAATCGAAATATTTGTCATTTAATTAGTAATCGTTGTCAATTTTGTCAGTAAATTTATAATCTAAAAGGAGTGTTTTGTTTGATTCGAAAAGAAAAACACTACATGAAATACTCTAAATAGCATATCATACTGCATTACCAGACAAAACAAACAAATTTATTAACTGTGCGTATTATTTTACAGGCGCTCCACGACGACATTATCTCCAAGCAACCGGCTTTCAAACAACTGACGGAGACAGCGTCCACCCTGATGGGATTAGTTGGCGACGACGAAGCCACGGTGCTGGCTGACCGCCTGCAAGCCGCTACTGACAGGTAAGAACAGGGAGTTGGATTATCATCATCATCACCATCATCTCAACCCATATACATCCGCACTGCTGGGGCACGGGCCTACCCTAAACTAGGGCGATGTAAGTTGGATTATCCTTACTAATATTATAAAGGTGAAAGTTTGTATGTATGGATATATGTATGGATGTATGTATGTTTGTTACTCTTTCACGCTCAAATGACTGAACCGATTTTCATGAAATTTAGTATGATGGTAGCTGGCACTCTGGAATAACATATAGGCTACTTTTTTTTTTTAAATTCAACCCCCATGTGGTTCATTGGGGGGGTGAAAATTAGTATGGGAGAATTTTTACGTGTTTGTCGATTTTTTTTTATAAAACTTGGTATGGAGGTAGCTGGCATTCCGGAGAGACACCAACGTAATTTTTTTTTTAATACAACCCCCATGGCGTTCATTGGGGGGGAAATTGATTGACACCAGTGCATTTTTTTTTTTTAATTCAGCCTCATTGGGGGGTGGGCGGGGGTAAAAATTAGTTATGGGAGAACTTTTACGTGTTTATAGATTTTCATAAAACTTGGTATGGAGGTAGCTGGCACACTGGAAAGACACCCGCGCTTTTTTTTTTTTTTTTCAAAATTCGACCCCCATGGAAGTTATTGGGGGTGGGAGAACGTTGACGGAACTTACACTTATAAATAACAAATTTTACAAGGCATGTAGGCTATTTTAATACATCCTTGCTACTAAAACCCATTAATACGCGGACAAAGTCGCGGGCGGCCGCTAGTAATAATGATAAGTGTGAGTCATATATAGCAAAGGTGTAAAAACAGAACCCTGAAGAACACCCGTAGTTTGAAGAAAGCCAGAGGTGTCAACTATTTCCTGTTTTATTTAGCTCGTACAAGAAGTTAGTAAGATTTAAGTTAGTAAGTTATTTGCTACATCAGAGAACATTTAACAAAAGTATAACATAAATAAAAGGTTCTGGTTTATACACTCAAAAGCTGTATACGGAATTGTTCATTTCCTTAGTTTTCCACCTATTTATCGGTCTTCTGTCATTCTTTTAGTTGTTTTAGAGACAAGAATGGAGTTGTTTATTTTTCCTAACTGACATACGATGATGGTTTGGAGTAGCCTCGTCATCATCACCGGACTTACGGGGGAGCGTATCGCTCTCACCCCTAAATGGACATGTTGAGTTGTTGTTTTGCGTAATACTGAATAGGGTAATGCAAGAAAGGCTCACAAACTCAAGATAAAAAAAAACGTAATGCTATATCTTTCTTCCCCCAGATACCAAGCTCTAGTAGACCACAGTCTAGACGTGGGCAGTCTTCTGGACAGCTCTCGTAAGGGCCTCAGGCACTTGGTGCTGACCTACCAGGAGTTGTCCGCATGGATGGACGGCATGGAGCAGTGGCTCGCCAAGAGGAAGGTGCTGCCGGTACACATGGAACAGCTGCTGAGACAGATGGACGAGCTGGCGGTGAGATGGCTTGATTATAATAAAAAAAAAAAGACGTGTGGCACTCGGGGACTGCCGCGGTAAAGCTATTGCATAGCATCGTCCGATTTCGGAGCAGCTCGTCTCGATTCGTGCGAGTTTCGTAGAGTCGTACAATACGTCTAACCGCACGCACACAAACACCGTGCCGAAGTCTACCGAACTGAAACGACGTTAGACGATTGTGAGGTTTTTTTCGTTACGGAATTTCTTGGTTCGGTCGCCGCGCTCAAAGCCCGCGATAAAAGCTATGCAATAGCTTAAATTTTTTTTACTCTTTACATTAAAAGTACCCGTTAAGGGAGGACGTAAGTGTGAACTGGAGCCTAAACTAGGGCGACCCTGTATTTAGGAGCTTGAGGAGATGATGTCAGGACTTAGTTAGTATCACAGTGCATAGTAACTTAGGTCATTTCTTCTATGTAATTGCTTCGTGATGGACGAGCTGGCTTTGAGTTGGACTTGAGGAGATGACGTCATCACCTAGTTGAGGATCACAGTAGCTTAGGTCATATCTTCTTTGTTATTGCTCCGTGCTGATTGCTGGAAAAAAAATAGATCGATTGATTTGGATTCCGTTCTAAAGTTAGTTTTAAATGTACCTGTTTAAGATTGATGGATAAAAAAACAGAAGAACCGATTTTGATTCCGTTCAAAAGCAAGTTTAAAATTTAATGTAGTTTTTTTTTTATCGTCATATCGGTTTAGCAGTTTTATAGAAATTATGTAAGATTTTAAACTTTCGCGTTCCATTACACTAAAATTAGTCTTTATGGGTCTACACGCGATATTAGGAGTAGCAATTAGCTTTTCAGACATGTCATCCTTCACAGTGGATATTTGATTGAACGTAACGCATTCGCATTCGTACATAAGACCGCTCTCCACTATATAGCTTCTTTTTTATAGCTTAGGATTAAATCACCCCACCCTTTCTTGATGTAACACCCGTCTAAACTTCCACATTCCACCAACAGGAGAAAACCGAAGAGATCGCCTCCAAACAGGAAGCGGTCGACAGCACCGTGGAGTCCGGGCTGGAGCTGATGAAGCACATATCTGGAGACGAGGCACTCCAGCTTAAGGACAAGCTGGACGCGCTACAGCGGCGCTACAACGAGCTCACGTCGCGCGGCGCGGAGCTACTGCGAGTAGCCTCTGAGCATCTGCCATTGGTGGAGCAGTTGCACACCAACCACAACAGGTACAGTAAAATAATAATAATCAGCGCCTTAAACCTCTCACCATACACATATACTCTTTTGCAGAAAGCAGTCATTCTGAACACGTGCAGGATTGTTCGCAATTTCTTGCAAATAGATGACGAACGTTCTGCTACCACTCATACACAAACAATAAATCAAATCCATAATCGTACAGAATTGAACACCCTCCATTCACAAACATCGATTTCGCTCATACTTCCACAAATGGTATCTCACACTCTGACCACATTCATCCATCCACAGCCTTTATGTAGGGAATGTTCTTTCTTGGCTTAGGCCCGTTCATCCCTGAAACACCAGTAGAAACCTACTGAGGTATAAAAATATACAAACAAAAAAAAAATAATAATAAAGCCTTCTCTTAAAGGGCCTCTACGTGATGGCTTTGGCGCCACGCACGCCTCCCAAAAATTCGGGCCTCTGTATTCCCGAGACATTGGAAATGACGGATAATAATAATAAATATAACCTGGGTCACTAACCACTAGTCGCAACGGCGCTACAACGAGCTCACGTCTCCTCCGAGCAACTGCACACCAACCACAACAGGTACAGTGTTCTGTCTGTCTGTCTGTGTGTGCGTCCGGCTGATAGACAAGCTGGACGCGTTACAGCGGCGCTACAACGAGCTCATGTCGTATCTTACCCTTTAAATGTTTGTAGAACTTTAGGGAAGGTGAAAATGAACAACTAGGTCTTGTAAAGTAAGCTACACCTAGTATTAGTGTAAAATAGGAATGTTCTGAATAGATCCCCGCGCCCCCCTCTTCTTTTTTTGTCCTTGGCATCTTCATTTCCCCTATATTTCTCTCTTTCTATTCCTTCACCTTCCCTCCTTCAGTCTTCTGCCGCTTACCATCAGGTGGAGTGAAGTCATTTTGTTAGCCTATTAAAAAAAAGGTATACGTTCATTGGGGTACCTGCATGCCGACGTTCAATTATCTACCTTACGCGGCAGACTGAACGAGTGGATGTCGGGCGCGGAAAACAAAGTTTTACATTCATTAGGGTATCTGCATGCCAAATTTCAATTATCCACCTTACGCGGTTTAGACAAAAACTACTTTTTTTGTAGACAAAACGAGTGGATGTCGGGCGCGGAAATAAAAAGTTTTACGTCCATAAGGGTACCTGCATGCCAAATTTCAATTATCTACCTTACGCAGTTAAGATAAAGACTACTTTTGTTTGAAGACCACACGAGTGGATATCGGGCGAGGAAAACAAAGTTTTACATTCATAAGGGTACCTGCATGCCAAATTCAACTATCTACCTTACGCGGTTAAGATAAAGCCTACTTTTGTTTGTAGACCAAACGAGTGGATGTCGGGCGCTGAGATAAAAAGTTTTACGTTCATAAGGGTACCTATATGCCAAATTCATTTATCTACCTTACGCAGTTAAGATAAAGACTACTCTTGTTTGCAGACTAAACGAGTGGATGTCGGGCGCGGAAAACAAAGTTTTACATTCTTTAGGGTACCTGCATATCAAATTCTACCTTACGCGATTTAGATAAAGACTACTTTTGTTTGTAGACCAAACGAGTGGATATCGGGCGAGGAAAACAAAGTTTTACATTCATTAGGGTACCTGCATATCAAATTCTACCTTACGCGGTTAAGATAGAGCCTACTTTTGTTCGCAGACTTAACGAGTGGATGTCGGGCGCAAAAATAAAAAAAGTTTAACATACATTAGGGTACCTGCATATCAAATTCTACCTTACGCGGTTTAAATAAAGCCTACTTTTGTTTGTAGACTAAACGAGTGGATATCGGGCGAGGAAAACAAAGTTTTACATTCTTTAGGGTACCTGCATATCAAATTCTACCTTACGCAGTTAAAATAAAGCCTACTTTTGTTTGCAGACTAAACGAATGGATGTCGGGCGCGGAGTCGTGCGTGCAGGCGGTGGAGCCTCGTGAGGAGGATGTTCTTCGGCTGGAGGCCGAGCTGCAGGAGTTCCGGCCCGTGCTGGACGCCATCAACCTCATCGGGCCGCAGCTGTGCCAGGTATACAGCCTTCGACCAGTAGCTGGAGTCTGCAGCAGTTAACAGATAGTTCAATCTTCTTCTTCTTATCGTATGGTCGATGAACAACCTGGTGTCAGAGTTTTTAAACCGCCCGTAGGCCTCTGACATGGCTTCACACACCGTTGAAAATTTCTCAGGTGTGCTAGTTTCCTCACCATGTTTTCCTTCACCGTTAAAGCGTCGAATGATGGTACATATGAATTTCAAATTTGAATAACACATTGGTAGTACCTGGCGCGGTTTGAACTGGCGACCTCTCGCATGGCAAGCAACGACCTTAACCACTCGGCCATCGACGCTTTTTACAAGCTTTTATTAGACTCACTCTGTTTTTTTAGATAGATTCAATACATCCATCTGAATTAAAGCACCTTTGAACAAGACCTGAAACTGAATCTTCCTACAACTGTTCAAAGTCGCTACTTGACAATTTTCTGGAATATATTTTATAATATCTGTGGAATGAGGGTGTTCGCGTATGGGAAATTCACTAGATGGCAATACGTAGGCGTGAGGTCCAACTGCAACATGATTGGTTATTTTTGACGTGACATTGACAGGCATGTCAATTTTTACCAATCACGTAGCAGTTAGACCTCATAACTACGTCTTGCCATCTAGTGGATTTTTAAAGCACCTTCTTTGAACAAGACCTGAAACTGAATCTTCCTACAACTGTCGTAATTCGCTGCTTGACAATTTTCTGGAATATAATTTATAATATCTGTGGAATTATTTTAAGCCCCCCTACACTTTTTTTTAAAAGAGGCTTTATTTGTATGATTTTAGACTTTCGCGTTCCATTACACTAAAATATGTCTTTATGGGTCTATGTAATTTGCTACTCCTAATATCGCGTGTAGACCCATAAAGACATATTTAAGCTTTATTTGATAAGAAAACATTATAATTTTAACTAATTAATAATGAAGAAGAAAACATTATAATTTAAACAACAATACGATATCAATAACCGCCTTCAAAAACGCAACACACTAAATCTAACAACACAATTACTTGCAGATCTCGCCGGGAGAGGGCGCCACTCACATAGAAGGTCTGGTGACGCGCGACAATCGACGTTTCGACGCTATCGCCGAACAGATCCAACGCAAGGCCGAGCGACTGCTGCTCAGCAAGAAGGTATTTACATAGAACTTTGAATACTTTGTTAATATTGTTCATATATTTATTTAATTTTGACACACCAACGATACATGCATAAAACATAACAACGATAAATCAAAACGGGGTAACCGTTCAGGCTGTTCTCTTAAAATTTACATTAAAGCTTTAAATATAGCACTAAAACAACAAATAAAAATACCCCAAATCACCCATTATATCTAGGTTCTGAAACATGCATCAGTTACACATTTATTATTTAATTATTTTAAGTTTGTGCTTTTACTTGATTTTTATAATTCTTATTTATTTAATCATCTTTAATAATATAGTTGCTAAAACTGTTTCTCAGTTATAGCTAAGTTTCAGAGTAAATATCTTTATTGTATCAAAAGTTGTTATGTTATAAATAGACCACGTTAGATACGTGTCGGTACAATCAAACCAATCTGTATGTTTTGTATCAAATCGTTTTAATTACAAACAAACTTGCGTAAACACAACTTTATTGTCGTATAACGATAAGAAATTCGGACATCCATCAAGCCGCTTTAGAAAAATTAGCTTATGGTGGATCGAAATTTAATCGGTTTAATTTTTTTTACCTGATTGATTTTGCTGATACATTCTAATTAATTTTCTCCCCACAGCGATCCCTCGAAGTGGTAGGCGACATGGAGGAGGCAGTTGAATGGCTGCGCTCCGTCGAAGCCCTACTGCGGGAGGCGGAGCCCCCGGCCTGCGACGCGGCGCTGGTGCGGGCGCAGCTGAAGCAGCAGCGCCCGCTCAGCGACGACGTGGCTGCGCAGCGAGTCCGCGTGCGGGACCTGCTGGCGCAGGCCAAGAAGGTAGGAAGGCATGGAATGCTCTTCCAGCTCATGTTTTCCCTCCCTCCTATGATCCCGGGCTCTTCAGGCGGGGCGTAAACCGCATTTAAGCAGGCCTTCAGGGTGAGTGCGACAGGCTCAATACGATCTATTGTGCCTGTCGACCTCATATTTGGATCTCGCTACCGCTTACCATCAGGTGGAGTGAGGTCATCTTGTTAGCCTTTTATAAAAAAAAAAGGTACTGTGGGTAGTGTGGGCGATATGGGTGACTTAGACTACATGGGCGACATGGGTCAACCTATACAGCTTCTGGCCTCACACAGTAGCCTGACGCGGGCTAGGATGGACCATGGGTGATATGGCTAAATTGACGTAACAAGCTTCTTATCTAAGGCAGTAATTCCTCGCTTTCTATGTATAGTAAGTGTCACAGTGGTATAATCGCAGCAGCGCCCGCTCAGCGACGACGTGGCCGCGCAGCGCGTGCGCGTGAGGGACCTGCTGGCGCAGGCCAAGAAGGTACTGTGGGCGCTGTGGGTGGTATGGGCGAAATGGGCGATATGAGGGGAACCAACCATTTTATAGGCGATCTATGTATAGTAAGTGTCACAGTGGTATAATCGCAGCAGCGCCCGCTCAGCGACGACGTGGCCGCGCAGCGCGTGCGCGTGAGGGACCTGCTGGCGCAGGCCAAGAAGGTACTGTAGGCGTTGTGGGCGGTATGGGCGAAATGGGCGATATGAGGGAAACCAACCATTTTATAGGCGATTTTTTAAGAGAGGCACCCCGCAAGTACCAATGTGTTTTTCAAATTTGAAATTCATATGTACCATCGTTCGACGCTTTAACGGTGAAGGAAAACATCGTGAGGAAACCAGCACACCTGAGAAATTTTTCAACGGTGTGTGAAACCATGTTAGAGGCCTACGGGCGGTTTAAAACTCTGACACCAGGTTGTTCATCAACCACACGTTAAGAAGAAGATAGGCGATATAAGTGATTTAGACTACATAGGCGACATAGGTCAATCTATACAGCTTCTGGACTTACACAGTAGCCTGACGCGGGCTAGGATGGACCATGGGCGATATGGCTAAATTGACGTAACAAGCTACGAATCTTGGGCAGTAATTCCTTGATTTCTACGTATAGTAAGTGTCACAGTGGTATAATCGCTCCTTTGACCCTCGACCCTACCTGATTATGGGCGATATGGTATGATCGGTGACAGAAGCGACATGGGAAACATGAAGGATATGGAGTCACACATGTTTTTATCTTTTTTATTTCTTTATTGGCTACAGCCGGATTACAACATGATTAATACATAAAAGTATATAAATATAAAATAAATAAGTAATTGTTTTTTATGTTCTGCTATTTATATTAACCTCCCGTTTTCCCCCTCAGGTTATCCGCGAATGCCAGTCGTCTTCAGAGACGGCAGCCATCCGGGAACGCAGCGACGAGCTCCGAGAGCTGATGGAGGAAGTTGGACAGCTCAGCGCGGAGCGACTTGCGGCTCTAGAGCAGGCCCTACCGCTAGCTGAACACTTCGCCGACACGCACCACGGGTAAGAGACTGTCCCAGAGACATGCCCACTGCTGGACAGTGGCCGTGGGACTGCCACTGCGACGAGAGTGAGATTCTTAATAGAGAGACGTCAATTAATAGACATAGGCCTCTCACAATGATCGCCACAGTGTCGCATCCATTAGGCCTTTGCAGTTATGATAGTCAGCCTAGCTTTCTGCTCGCGACACCGTTCGTATGCAGTTTTGTCTGTCAGACAGGAAGATGAAGAATAGCATCAGCAAACTGAATTGAAAAAGTTCAATAAGACCCAAAAGGTTAAAAACTTATAATAGAACTACTGCCCTTACTACTAATCAATGACTGGCTCTAGACTAGCAAGCAGTAGCTAGCAAGCTAGTCTAAATCTAGTCTAGTACTCTAACTACCTAGCTAGGTAGTTAGAGTACTAACTAGCCACTTTTTGGCATGTGCGTCAAGTGGGTAACACCACGTTTCTGTTACTTAAAAAACATTTTTATTTTTCTTTATAAACTTAATTCTAAAAATTTTCGTTTAGACTATCGTCGTGGATGGACGACATGGAGAAGCAGATCCAGATGCTCGCCATGCCGGCGCTGCGCCCCGAGCAGATCGTCCAGCAGCAAGACAAAAACGAGGTGGGTGTTTGCAACTAGCGTACCGTGTACCAATCACATTTTATTTTTATAAGAGGTTAATAAAAATCAAAAATCAAAATCAAAATCAAAAATGTCTTTATTCATATAGGCAATTACATGCACTTATAAATCGTCATAATACTAATAATAAGATTCTACCACCGGTTCGGAACGCCGATTCTACCGAGAAGACTCCGGTAACTCCGGACTCCGGACTGTAAAGACCGGTAATACAAAGTGTATTTGAAACAAGTGTTTTGTGTCACTTTTATTTTTTGAAGTGCTGATGTTTGCACGATTGCTTTTCTACTTCAGGCTTCTGCAATTCAAATGGTGTGCCCTTTTGAAAATGTGTTCCACTGAATTGTATTGCACTTTGTTGATAGCTAAAACCCGTTACACTATTTGGCGTAATACTAAATACATTCATATTTGGAAGACAAGTTTTTCAATAATTAGATTGAATTTTGTATAGGTAATAATCGTTCTACTAAACCTACATGATTGAATATAGAATTAAAGCCAACTTTAACCTTTGCCAGTGAAAACTACTACAAAGCCTTCTATTCTATTACATAGTATAGGCTCGGTGGAACAGTGGTTAGTGACTCAGATTCATAACCTACGGTTCCAAGAGTCGTGGGTTCGATTCCCACTCGGGACAAATATTTGTGTGACGAACATCGGTGTTTGTTCCGTGTCTGGGTGTATTATTAAATATATTTAAGTTTATTTGTGTATCCACTGTTGATCCTGATTTCCGTAACACAAGTGCTTAAGCTACTTACCACGGGATCAGATCAATGTATGTGATGTTGTGAAATATTTATATTTATTTATTTATTTATAATTAGATTTAATTTTGTATAGGTAATAATCGTTCTACTAAACCCAACTTTAACCTTTGCCAGTGAAAACTACTACGAAGCCTTCTATCGCTAGCTAGCCTAGCAATAGAAGGCTGTGGTAATAGCCTAGGTACTTGCCTAGGCAAATTACCACTTCCATTTATTTATTTATTTAATTTAGGTACACAAACAGATTATGATCGTGACAATGGTTACATCTCTTCTATCTAACAGATGCTGCAACAATCGATCGCGGGGCACAAGCCGCTGGTGGACAAGCTGGTGAAGACGGGCGAAGCCCTAGGGCGCCTCTGCAGCGAGGAGGACGCCGCCAAGGTGCACGACATATGCGACGCGGACTGCGAGCGGTACAACGCGCTCAGGGCCGAGCTCCGGCAAAGGCAACAGGAGTTGGAGCAGGTAAGGGAGATTGACTATAAAGATATTGAAGAGAGAATAATTTCACGCCTTAAGCTAGTATGTATTAAATAGGGAAACCTGTAATTAGCCTTACTCATAGTTATATAAGCAATAGATAAGAAACAATGTACAAATCGCTGTTGGTTTTCATTATAAAATAAATAAAATAAACAAAAAATATAATAATATCCTTGCTACTCGTGGGAGCGCAATGACCTTGTTAAAACAATGCACAAGGCAGAATGGCGGCGACGTGGTCCACAACCCGTCACGTCACGCTACCCATAGAGGTGAAAAGTGATCGCTGGATTGGCGTGATTTTATGTATGTATTTAGAAGTGGGAAGGAGAGTGAGAAAGAAGGAGAAGAAGAAGGTATGAGAGGGAGAAAGAAGGAGAGGGAGAAGAAGTAGGAGTACTTCTACTTCTAGAGAAAGTAGAGAAAGAGAGAGAGACAAATAATAAGGTATAAATATTTGGGACGTCTTCACACAAAGCCATCTTACCCCAAACTAAGCAGAGCTTGTCTATGGACGTTAGAGGCTGATATACATACAGATATTTATAAATGGTTACACACATTAGAAAACTGACAATTTCCGAGATATTTATCATGTTGCCTTGTTTTTATGTACTCCCGACATTTCGTCACTGTTGCAAGCGCCAAGTTCACGGGTAAACTTTTTAAATCACCCGTGATCTGTTACTGTCAAAACAAGAATAGTAGGTTTACTATATATAGGAGTACTTAAAATATAAATGCACCACTTTTTTATACATTTTATTTGTATTGTTTAATTTTTGTTTTTTTTTAAGTAGAGTTTAATTACCTTTTGTTTTGTTTTTCCTAATTTAATCACTTTTTTCAGTTTTGTTAGTATAGTAGCCCTCATATCCATCAGTCACACCTACCATCTTGTTGACATTGGAGTGGCTGAAAATCAGCGCTGGCAAGGATTTTGTCCTATCCCAGCACAAGCTGAGCCACGTCCTTTTGCTCATTACTTGTTTTTTTTCGTTTTTGTATTTGTGCCATATTATGTAAAATTTTCATGTGAGCACTAAACAAATTCTTATTCTATAGTCAGGTCATTATGTTATTAACATGTATGTTCGTCCTCCAGGCGCTGCAGGAGTCGTCTCAGTTCTCGGACAAGCTGGAAGGCATGCTGCGTGCCCTCGGCGGTGCCCGCGACCAGCTCGCGCGCGCCGAGCCGGTCTCCGCGCACCCGCCCAAGATACAGTGAGTTATTTTTTATAATAAGCTTACAAGATGACCTGATGGTGAGCGGTAGTGAGATCCAAATATGAGGTGACAGGCAATAGACCACATTGAGCCTGTCGCACTCACCAAATGCCGCTTCTACGGGTCTCCCTGGCCGGCGGGCTGACCCGCTCCGCCCGCACAATACCGCCGCTAAGACTCCACTGGTCCGGCGCTTGTCCCAACAATGGTCCCTCCTGGCTCCGGTTCGTACAGTGCTGATCCCGGAACGCGACCTGACCGAGAGAGGTCAGAGTCACTTGGCGGGTTTTACGCAACTGTATGGTGGTAACAGCAACCGATCGACAATATGTCTCCCACCTGCAAACCCTGACAACCCTTTCGCCCCTAAATATCTTCTAATACATTATCCCCACTCCAACAGAGACCAAATCGAAGAGAACAACGCTCTCTCCGAAGACCTGGACAAGCGCAAGGAAGCATACAATGCGGTTCAGCGCGCCGCCTCCGATGTCATCAGCAAGGCCAACAAGAGCGACCCCGCCGTCAGAGACATACGCAACAAACTGGACAAACTTAACAAGTAAGCTTACTTCTTTACTTTTCATACTAGTATTTTTCGCCACGCTTCAGTAGCGCTACCATGAGTTAGCTATTTATATAATAGGCGTGACCACTGGGTCAAAATCTTATTATTCTATTTAGTCCGTAAGTTAGTTTATTCAAAAATATGGGACACGTATTTTTTTGTTTTTCAATTGATTGAAAAATGACAAAATTATAGCTTTTCAAACTTCTGGAGTGGGGGCTTGTGACGTCACACTTACGCAAAAATTGTAAGTAACCGTGACGTCATACGAAACTTCTAAGCTCTATATCTTCATAATTTCTTGCTTGTGAAACAAAATAAAAAATACGTGTACAATATTTTTAAATAATCTAAATAACGGACTAATTATATTTTTTTAGTTGTCTCGCCTATTCAAATAAAAAGATAAGTGTTTTAAAAACTTTTGATTATATACGTTTACATATGAAACGCTTTCCACGAAAGAATCCCGCTATTTTCACACAAAATGTTCAAAAAACCTGACTTTACAAAAAATATACAACGCACATGTGGGACGATATTGATAGACAACAATTCAACGCATTCAAATTTGGGTGTGAAATTCCATTTCAAAAGTGCCAAATACTTGCGACACCTAATAACTACGTTATATGTTCTTATAAATAACATACAACATAATCATCATCATCAGCCCATACTTGTCCACTGCTGGACATAGGCCTCTCCAAATGCACGCCACTTCTCTCTATCCTCGGCCACTCGCATCCAGCTCCTACCAGCCGTCCTGCGCAGATCGTCACACCACCTGGCCTGCGGGCGTCCTACACTACGTTTGCCGAGACGCGGTATCCACTCCAGAACTCGTCTACAACATAAGTATGCTTTCAATCATATTCTACAGTGCGTGTATTTCACTTTCAGACTATGGGACGAGGTCCAAAAGGCGAGCAACGACCGCGGCCAATCCCTATCCAGCGCTCTCGACATCGCCCGCCGGTTCTGGCAACAGCTGGACGCAGTCCTGGCGACCCTGGCTGAACTCCAGGATACCCTCGCTGCACAGCCTCCGCCGGCTGCACAGCCCCGAGCCATCCAGGCTCAGCAGGTCGCGCTGCAGGAGATCAGGCAGGAGATCGATCATACCAAGCCGGAGGTGAGGGACTCAGATCGACATTATATGTATTTATGTGACTAGCTGTGCCCACGACTTCGATCGCGTGGACTACAGGATTTTATATGCAAAAGTTATTTTCCAATAACTTCCGTTCCCGTTGGAATTTGCAATATCGCGTTGCAAGTAAGCTATATGTTCATTAGGGTACTTGGATGCCAAATTTCCATCATCTATCTTACGCTGCTTAGATTTTTAGGTTTTTTCCGCTAACTCCCGTTCCCGTGGGAATTTTGCAATATCCTGTTGCGAATAAGCTTTAACTTAACTGAGGTACCTGCATGTCCAATTTCAAGCGTCTAACTTAAGCGGTTTAGATTATTCATACAAAATTATTTTCCCGCTAATTCCGGTTCCCGTGGACATTTCGAGAATTCCTTTCTTAGTGCACCTCTACGGTACCTAAGCTACGTACCTTCCAAATTTAAAGTGCTTACGTTTAGCCGTTAGGCTGTGCCTTAATATAGCAGTCAGTTTTTTTCCTAACTCACTTACGAAGATGGCTTGGAGTAGCCTTGTCATCATCACTGTACTTGCGAGGGATGGCTCTAACCCCTAAATACCTCTGACCCCTAAATGTATAGCAGTCTGTCAGTCGGTTTCTCCTTTTATATATTTAGATGTCCTATATACTAAATGGTTTTATTCACATTTCCCAGGTGGAAAAGGTCCGTAAGACCGGCTCCAGCCTAATGTCTCTATGCGGGGAGCCCGACAAACCCGAAGTCAAGAAACACATGGAGGAATTAGACAGCGCTTGGGACAACATCACAGCTCTGTACGCAAGGCGTGAGGAAAACCTGATCGATGCCATGGAGAAGGCTATGGAGTTCCACGACACACTACAGGTACGTAAAAGGAGCAGTAACCAGTGGCGTAACTACAGGGTGGCAAGTCGGCAAAATGCCACGGGCCCCCAGCCGGTAGGGGGCCCCAGCCTAAAGGGGCCCCCGGTCATAGCAGAATCTCAACTGCCAACACACATACACATTAAGATAAAAAAAAGAACGTGGTGTGCACGGGGCCCCATCCGATGAATTTTGCCACGGTCTTCAACAGGTATAGTTACGCCACTGGCAGTAACAATAAAAAAATAACATTAACACAGGTACATAGTGGTTAAAGACTCCTTTTAGGCAAGAGCCAGAAGCTTTCGCTTCTCGGTTTTAGGATCATAATATCAACAATACTACTAGGTATTAAAAAAAGAGATATAAGAGTGTGAGAAAAAGGCACTGAAAATATTGATAAAGGGGGATAGATCTTTTAAAAGGTCGAGAAGGTAAGTAAGTAACTGAATAAAATAGCAACTGAGGAGAATGAGCTAAAAAAAAGAGAGAATAAAGTTACCCATGATCTATCGTAGGACACGACATGTCTTAGAGACTCACCTTAGAAAGATACTGATTAAGAAAACAGCAAAAGAAAATGAACAAAAAAAAGTGACACTATATTCCTACCGTTATAATTCTTTTTTTTTCTTGCCACAGAATCTCCAAGAGTTCCTAGACACGGCCGAAGACAAGTTCTCTCGTATGGGCGCTTTAGGCTCCGACATCGACGCGGTTAAGCGACAGATCTCACAACTCGCCGCCTTCAAGCAGGAGGTCGACCCGCACATGGTCAAGGTGGAGGCGTTGAACAGGTAAAGTACTTACATACATACAGACACACATACAGTAGAAACTCGTTTATACGGCCCTCAGTTATCCGGATTCGCGATTATCCGGACTACCAACCGCGACCAATCTAATATATAAAATTTTCGTGTCACAGTTTTCGTTGCCATACTCCTCCGAAACGGCTTGGCCGATTCTCATGAAATTTTGTAAGCATATTGAGTAGGTCCGAGAATCGGTCAACATCTATTTTTTATACCCCTGAGTGATAAGGGTTGTAAAAATCGGAAAATGATGAAGAAACCGAAAAATGAACTTTTAGAAGAAGCTCTGTATTGTTGGTTTTTACAAAAACGATGCTGTGTGAAAAAGCATTACAATTTCTTAAAAAACATTGATTTTCGTTGATATCTATTTTTTATTTTTAATAAACACATTACATTATTTTTCATACATTCGATTATCCGGATTTTCGATTATCCGAATGCCTATCGACAACAATTAGTCCGGTTAATCGAGTTTCTACTGTACATATCTTCGTACATGATACATACATACATTGAGAGGATATGGGAGTGAAAGGAGTAGACGCAGAGCTGACGATTGACAGGCCCGCGTGAAAGAAATATATACGGTGCGCCGATCCCACTTAGCGTGGGACAAGGGCAACATGATGATGACCTATCGTCATCATGGATCAGTCGTCCAGATAATTGAACAGGTCTAATAATGGGTAATAAATCTACAAACATACAGACACACATATATACATACATACATACAAACATACATACAGACATACATAGATACATACAGACAAACATAGATACATACATGTTTTGAGAATATTCTTTCGGTGGCGGTTTCAAATTGAATGCATCTTGGGTGTTTGACTTGATAAAATATAAATATAATACTCTCAATATTTAGAATATAATGATTCATTATTATTGTGTTAAATGTAATTGTTTGAAAAATATTATTTTAAAATGGTGAAGGTTTTGAAAAAATGTTACAATAACGAAAAATTCATTTTCTTTGTGTCTGAAACTCAAGTTTTATCCCTTCTTTAGTTAGTTACTTAACCATTGGACAGTCAACAACAAAAATGGCTATACCTATTTCTTATAAAACCGTAGTTTTATTGTTATTTTTCCTTAATGTACCTAGATACTAATACATATAGTTACTTATTTCCCCATAACCTATTTTGTTGGTGGCTGAAACAATTGATAAGATTTCCACTTTATAGGCGATTGTACATGTACTAATTTTGCCTATACATTTCTGAATTAGTTTAAAATTACCCCTTTAACTGACAAATACACTGATATACAGGGTTAATTACAGGTAAAGCTTTTAGATATATTCCGATGATATTATTAGATGACAGTATTTTGTTATCTGTGACAGTATCAAATGCCGGCATTTATGTTAAATGGCCTTCAGGATAAGTGCGACAGACTACAACAGACAGCAACTGATTCTAAAATCAAATATTAGTTTAGGGGTGAGAGCCATCCGCTCCCCCGCAAGTCCAGTGATGATGACGAGGCTACTCCAAGCCATCATCGTATGTCAGATAGGAAAAAAAGTTTACCGAAATTGCACCCTGTATATCTAACGTATTTAATGTACAATTGCCAAATACCTGTCCCCTACTTATGTACTAATTGTGTATTTTTCTATGCCCCCTACCCTGGACTGCGCAGGAGTCTGATGAGGCAAGAGTTATGATTTTATTTGAGTGTGCCGCTTCTGTAGTGTTGTAGAGTGCGTGATGTAGTAGTGTTGTTATTAAGACTTGTTTGCAGCTATTATTATTTGCAAAAGTTGTAGAGTGAAGCTGTATGAAACTTACTTCTACTGTCCACTGTGAATATATGTACAAGCTCTCTTATAACAGTTACTTATAACTAATCACTACATAGTATAAATCAAAGTCGCTTTCTTTGTATATCCTATGATTAAATCTTAAAACAACGCAACGAATTTTGATGCGGTTTTGTAATATGTAGAGGGTTTCAAGAGACATGTTTTTATGTAAAATTCATCCAAAGCGAAGCGAAGGTGGGTCACTAGTTAAATATATAGTTTTTTCTCATGGACAGTATTTGTTTGTTCAATTAAACAAAGATATAGCTGCAAATAGGTTTTATATATGTTTTCCTTGTAGAAATTCTTATAAATATTTTATTAGCTTTTACTCTAAGTTGACGTCAAATAAAGCGTATTTTTTGTAAGTGGGAAATAGTTGTTTTGTCCTGTCTTGCTCGTTGCTTATTTAAGTATGTTTGTGTGCGTTTTTTACTAGTGTTTTTGCTTCATAATTAATCTTTTGGATTGAAATGCTCCATAAAAGGGTGCGAGTACTATTTCATTTTATAGTGAAATCTAAGTCGAAACGTCGGGCAGTAAGTAGCTATGTAATTTTGCTACTCCTAATATCGCGTGAAGACCCATAAAGACTTATTTTAGTGAAATCTAATTTTACAAATGGGCTTCATGTCTGATCAATCTCATGTCGCAAGGAATTTAACCATGTGACTTCTACATGTCTAATTCATTAGATATGTAGTATTACCAGTATTAGTCATGACTAGAGTTGATGGACCTCGAAGGAATACTAAAGTATTTAAAAGCTTACTAGCTTACTTCTAGGACGATCATTAGAGATTCACTAAATAAGTCTAAAGCAAAGTCGCTTCCCGCGTCTGTTTATCCCTGTGTTTGCTTAAATTTTCAAAACTACACAATCACTCATTATGATGTATTGTGCCTGTCAACCTCATATTTGGATCTCACTACCACTTACCATCAGGTGGAGTGAGGTCATCTTGTTGCCTTTTATAAAAAGAATACACAATCGATTTTGTTGCGGATTTTTATATATAATATTCCCAGCATTAATAGCAGCTTCACTACCTTCAAAACTCGTCAATAACGTGTCCTCAATCCACAGACAAGCCCAAGAGCTAACGGAGCGTACATCGTCCGAGCAAGCGGCGGCCATCAAGCAACCGCTGAGCGAAGTGAACGGGCGCTGGTCGGCGCTGCTCCGAGGGATGGTGGAGCGGCAGCAGCAGCTGGAGCGAGCTCTGTTGAGGCTCGGACAGCTGCAACACGCGCTGCAGGAGCTGTTAGCTTGGATCCAGCATACGTGCGACACGCTGGACACGCTGAAACCGGTGAGTTGACTGGCTCGGTGGAACAGTGGTTAGTGACCCTGGCTGGCGGTTCCAAGAGTCGTGGGTTCGATTCCCACTCGGGACAAATATTTGTGTGATGAACATCGGTGTTTGTTCCGTGTCTGGGTGTGATTATGTATTTAAGTATGTATTTAAAAACATATATGTATGTATATCAGTCTCTGACGCCCATAGTACAAGCTCTGCTTAGTTTGGGGTCAGATGACCGTGTGAAATGTCCCAGATATTTATTTATATTTATTTATTTTATTTATTAAGCCAGGAACTAACGGAGTGTACATCCAGCACCAGCTGGTACGCGCTCTGCTCCGGACAGCTCCAGCATGCGCTGCAGGAGCTGCTGGTCTGGATCCAGCACATAACATTGAACATAGAAACCCCTCGAATTTAGCGCCTTTTTTAGACATTAGAATTCGGAATATCTGACTGCCCCTATCAATCGCTAACTAACTTTTGAACCCATTCCGCTTTTACTATATCACGCCAAAAGACGTCCACCATTGAACATGCGACAGCAGTAGGCCAGATCCGGCGATCTGGACTACTGTAGTGCTACCAAGAGTTTAAAAGTGATAGACTCCATATCGCCTATGTAAAAAATGTCTGAAAAAATGCCCCAGTAGCGGTAGCTAAGAAGCTAAGAACTAAAAGCGGTATGAAAAATACAATTCGATAGGTTTTTAAAGTATGTTAGTTTTCGATACACTCTTGGTAGCGGTACAGCTGTCTGTCTGTCGGCTACTGCGCTTCGTATTTCATTCGTCGAAATTCAAAGACGGCTTCTTCTTTGATCAGTCAGCGAACAAAGTGTTTTTTACATTTGAATAACCGAAATGCCTTAGTTACTATCTGACTTCTCAACTAATTCATCGTTCAGACGCCTATATTGACGAATGCATCATCTCCCCAGGTGGCCGGAGACCCTCAGATCCTGGAGGTGGAGTTGGCGAAACTGAAGGTGCTGGTGAACGACATCGCGGCTCACCAAGCCAGCGTGGACACGCTTAACGATGCAGGCGCACAGATCCAACAACACGGTAAGATATTGAACTTGCTAATTTGTACCCTTTATGGTAACTATTCTGCCACCATAATCAAAACCTTATTCTCTGAAGATAAGATCTAAAAGCAATGACAATTTCAAGGTCAAAGTGTTGACTTTGACCTTGAAATTGTCATTGCTTCCTGCACTAATATACATAACATACATAAAATCAACACTAAAATATTCTCCGCCTGTTTGAAGAAAAACAAAATGAAAAGTTTATTACAACGGGTAAAAAATTGGATTTATCTCAACGTTTAAATACATTACGGTTTGATTGGATCACACTGAAGCGCGACCCTGTTGAGGAAGCGAGCAGACTCAAGGTATAGCATGATTTAATAATTATGCCAGTACAGAATCACGCATTCCAAAACCTTGACCAAGCCAGTTCAATTTTTACAAAATATCCAGTAAAGTGTGCCATTAAATAATAATAAATTATTTGTTTGTAACAGAGGAAGCAGGCGAAACAGCAGAGAAACTGGCCGCCATGAATCGTAAATGGCGCGAACTACAACAGAAGGCCCGCGATCGTCAGACCGAGCTCGAAGACGCGCTAAGAGAAGCCCAGAGGTGAGAAGCATTATTAGTTATTATTGTTGTACAACTTAGTTCAATAGGTCGCCGAGAGATGGCGCTGATTGTGATGAAGTGCTTGATGTATGGTAATCTTATCATCATACAATTAAGTTCGCTAGGTGGTTCAGAGATGGCGCTGAATGGGGTAGTCTTATTGACTGGCTCGGTGGAAGAGTGGCTAGTGACCCAAGTTCCAAGAGTCGTGCGTTAGATTCCCACCCGGGACAAATATTTGTGTGACGAACATCGGTGTTTGTTCCGTGTCTGGGTGTGACACAAATCAGAATACAATCTTGTGTTACAGATATCAGAATCAACAGTGAATTCACATTTGTGTACTCATTTGTATTTGTATCCACTATTGATTCTGATATCTGTAACAAAAGTCCTTAAGCTACTTACGACGGGATCAGATCAATGTATGTGATGTTGTGTAATATACCTTTTTATAACTCTGCCCTTAACAAATAATTGTAATAATTATTTTTTTCTGTGTACAGCTTCAACGCCGAAATTGGAGATCTGCTTTCCTGGCTGTCGGAGGTGGACAGCGTCATCGCCGCATCTAAACCGGTCGGAGGTCTTCCAGAGACCGCCTCGGAACAGCTTGAGAGGTTCATGGTGAGTTGAGATAGATTATGTCTTTGGTTACTTAATAAATACTCAAAGATATATTTAGGTGGATCTATGATTAGTTCAAATTAAACTAAAAGGTTTACACAGTTATCATGCAACACAGCTGTAAGAAAAATAGAAAAGTATCCAAACCCTTCCCTGCATAATTTGTATATTTCTTCAAAGTAACACAAGTCTAAATGTATTTTTAACCTTTATTGAAATAGCCATTATAAAGATTCCATAAGTATATAATATCAAGAAGGTTACCACAAAATATTACTTCCACACCTTCAATTCAAACAATGCCCCATTCAAACAGGAAATCTACAACGAGATCGAAGCCAACCGGCCGAAGGTGGAAGCCGTCCTGCAGCAGGGCCAGGAGTACCTGCGCCGCCAGGACAAGCCCAACCCCACTTCCCAGCTGCATCAAAACCTGAAGAACCTGAAGTCCAGATGGGACAACGTCACTGCTAGGTAAGGGCTCCTATTGAATGGCTTCTGAGAAGAGAGTTCCAACAGCAACTGATAGATGTCGCTGACACATACTATTCACACGTCACTACTGAGTAAGGACTCCTCTTGAAAACATGTCGCATTGAAATTCTATGAGGATTCTTAGAAGAAATTTCCAACAGCAACGAATAGATGGCGCCGTCACTTATTCTCCATACTTCGTTGACTGGCTCGGTGGAACAGTGGCTAGTGACCCAGGTTTACTACCTACGGTTCCAAGAGTCGTGGATTCGATTCCCACTCGGGACAAATATTTGTGTGACGAACATCGGTGTTTGTTCCGTGTCTGGGTGTATTATTAAATATATTTAAGTATATTTGTGTGTCCACTGTTGACTCTGATACCCGTAACACAAGTGCTTAAGCTACCACGGGATCAGATCAATGTATGTGATGTTGTGAAATATTTATTATTATTATTATTTAGTTATTTATTATTATTAGTATTAGTGAAGCAAATCTCACACATCATAATAATAAGATTTCGGCTGTGCTGTTGGTTGGGTATATCTGTTAATTATAAATCAAATTTCCCAGCCATCAGAATAAACGCGTAATCAAACCCCATTGTACAACTAACCTCACCTTCCAGGGCGTCAGACAAGAAGATAAAGCTGGAGATAGCCCTGAAGGAAGCTACAGAGTTTCACGACGCGCTGCAGGCCTTCGTTGATTGGCTCACCGGCGCTGAGAAGACCCTGACATCCGCCAAGCCCGTCTCCAGGGTCATGGAGACACTGCTCAGTGAGTAATCGATCCGGATAATGGTTTTGTAGCACGACAGTAGGATTGATATAGAATCTATTTCTGAAATTAACTGCCTCGTTGGTCTATTGGTAGCAAGTGCTGTCCCCGGTTCGAATCCGGGGTCGGGCAAAACTTGTGTGAGTTTTTCTGTAATGAAATTACTCAGCCCGGAGTTAGGAAGTTGGCGGTTGAACGCCCGTGCCTCGGAAAGCACGTTAAGCCGGTGGTCCTGCGCCCGATCTCTCATCGGTCATGTAGGATTGCCGTCTCACCGAATTGTGAGAGTAAGGGAATAGAGAGTGCACTTGTGTGTGTGCGCACACTTGTGCACTATAATATGTCCTGCGCACTTGGCTGATCTCAATTGAGATCCGCCGCCATGGCTGAAATCGGTCGGACGCCTTTATTTATTTCTGAATTAAAAAGTTTAGGTTAATTTCTCTCTTCAGACATTTTGCATTTATTACCCATTGTTTTATATCCGAATATATTACTACTCATTGCCTCTATTTGTACATCAAGTACTCCAATTGTTAAAGCAACTTCATTTCTCCCCATTGTTTCAATACAACAAAACTGTATGTTGTTCTAATACTTATTCGATATCTCCCCATTGGTCGACCAACCCGCACTTGGCCATCTTGGTCGACTAAGGCCTCCCTAGTTTAGGGTAGGCCCATGCTCCAGCAGTGGGGACGTATATGGGCTGATGATGATCTCCCCACTGTGCCAATCCACTAGATTCCATCGATGTAATAGAGTTGGATTGACACAATGGGGAGTGTCTGGATTGTCAATTGTTGTACAACCGGTTTATTTCCCTCTCTAGCCCAAATTGAGGAGCACAAAGCCTTCCAAAAGGAAGTAGGCACCCACCGCGAGACTATGCTCCACTTAGACAAGAAGGGCACCCACCTCAAGTACTTCAGCCAGAAGCAAGACGTGATCCTGATCAAGAACCTGCTGGTGTCCGTCCAGCACCGCTGGGAGAGGGTTGTGAGTCGCGCCGCTGAGAGGACCAGGGCGCTCGACCATGGAGTTAAGGAGGCTAAGGAGTACCATGACATGTGGTAAGTATTACATGATAATTGACAATAGGGTAGTTTCCTAAGTCTGATTTTATATGCAATTTCACAATTATCTGTAAGATATAGGTACATTTATAACATTAGTCGAATCGAAATTCAAATTTCTGACGAAATGAGACAACAAAAGACATTTAAAGTTCCATCCAACTGTCTTTTGTCGAGGTCCATTTCAAAAGTGAAAAAATTCTTCAAAAATACTATTCCATCGTATAAACTACAAAATTAGTAGTAACTTTCACTAAGAAGATATATTCGTAAACGCAACGTTTAATGAACCCGCCTGCCATGAACAAACTTTTTAGGCGCTGCATTCAAAATACTGGTGTGTGACCTATTTGATGACCTCATTTGCCAGTAGACGTTTGTATGAAGCGTTTTTAAGCTCGCCCAAATAATGTCATTAAAACTGTAATATCTCGTCGAGTTAGGTATCGATATATCAAAGTTTCACTTTCAACAGTGTCTTTGTGTTCGAGTGGTCCATCCAACTATATCAAACAGTATTTTCAGATTTTTTAAGTACTTTAGTTATCTCTTTAATGTGATACAAATATCATAGAGTGTGCTGCGAATACGATAAACCGCCATATTGTAACGCCTGCCATATTGGATTAAATATGCTGATTATCGTGCTTACGAGAGTCAAATTCATGTGTAAAATGATACGAGGATAGATGATAAAATCAACTAAAACCTTTAAGAAATGCAAAAAAATCTCTTAGTTAAGCCTTCAAGATTTGTATTAATAACGTATCTTAATTCCCAGGCACAACCTAATGAACTGGCTGTCAGACACCGAAGAACAACTGGATGAGCTCAACAGGGAGACCGCTGTCAACGACCCCGAGAAGATCAAGCAGAGGTAACGTCTTCATTATTATTCAAGTTCCGACTACTATCAATAGATGGCGCTTTCGAAAAATCTCCAGGGAAACGTATGCAAAATCAATGAAAGCCAAAGTCGCGTTATTTGTCTATTTCTTTTATTATGTAAATATTAACACCGTTTCGAAAAAAACGAGTTCGAGCAGCTTGAAGGGCACTCAAGCACAATAGGGGGAGTTAAAACATAAACTTACCATAAAATGCTGTATTATACGAACTTACAAACGAACGATACGAACTAGGATACTTCTAAATTTACCAATAAGTAACAGACAAGAAGTGAAATATATCTTTATATCATCTCTCAATTCTATCTATACTAATATTATAAAGAGGAAAGATTTGTATTTTTGTATGTTTGTTATGAATAAACTCAAAAACTACTGGACCGATTGCAATAATTTTTTCACCATTAGAAAGCTGCATTATTCAGAAGTAACATAGGCTATATTATATTTTTTTAAAAATTAGGGATCCTTACTAAAACTCCAATAATGTAACCCAAGGTGTAAAAAATAGACCTGAAAAATTCCTTACGTCGCCTGCGCTGCGAAAATTATTGAAGATAGAACAAAACCATTTACTAAGACTTTGCAGAACTTATCATTATCTACAAAAAGTTTCGCGACAGCATATGTCTAAATATTATAGTTATGTCACAGCAAGCGGTTTTTTATTATAAAAATTAAATTTATATGCCGCCGCTTGAAAGGTCTCTTTATTTGTACCTTGGTATTAATCCTTAAAAAAATAAGTTACTTTATATTCAAGACGGCTTCAATACCTTTTTATAACTTTTTGAATTATTCAATTCAGACATTTAATTCGGAAGATATCACGAGTTTAAAAATGCAAGTATTAGAAAAAAGTCGCGTGGTTGCCGCCACCGCGCTCAGCTAGCCTGTAGCCAGCATGCGATGTAGGCTCCATGTAAGCGTCACTGGGGTACGGGGGAGTCAATGTAATATGTAATATAATAATATTATAAAGAAGAAAGGTTTGATTTTTTGTTTGTTTGTTTGTTTCGAATAGGCTCCGAAACTACTGCACCGATTTGAAAAAATCTTTCACTGTTGGAAAGCTACACTATCCCTGAGTGTCATAGGCTTTTTTTAGATAAAAAAAAATAGATTTCTCTTACGGGGTTAAAATATATTACATAGAGATAGAGATATCCCCGAAGCGAAGCGAGGGCGGGTCGCTAGTTGTTAATAAACCTTCTTTAACTGTGCGTTATGTCAGTAAGTAGTTGGAAAAATTGATTATACATTTACCAAAAAGCAACCCACAAAAAGAAAAATATATCTTTTTTTCATCATCTCTCAATTCTATCTACACTTCTACATCTACACTAATATTATAAAGAGGAAATATTTGTATTTTTGTATGTTTGTAATGAATAAACTCAAAAACTACTGGACCGATTGCAATAATTTTTACACCATTAGAAAGCTGCATTATTCAGAAGTAACATAGGCTATAATTTATCCCGGTACGGGAAGTAGTTCCCTCGGGACGCGGGTGAACCGCGTGAAACAGCTAGTCGCTTATAATCCATTATTTAACTATCCTTTTCTTTCACAGACTGCAGAAACACCGTGAGTTCCAAAAGGCCCTCGGCGGTAAGCAGCCCGCGTACGACCAGACCATGAAGACCGGGAAACAGCTGAAGGACAAAGCGCCGAAGACCGACGAGCCGCAACTGAGAACCATGATGAACGACCTCAAGGCCAAGTGGACCACCGTCTGCTCTAAGGCCGTTGACAGGTTAGGACTTATATGTCTTGTCTGTCTGTGTTAGGTTGTTTACATATAGAGCCGTATTTGTTCATTTTTTAGAGTTCCGTACTTAAAAGGTAAAAACGGGACCCTATTACTAAGCCTCCGTCTGTCTGTCCCCAAACTGTATCTCATAAACTGTGATAGCTAGAAAGCTGAAATTTATACATGTGCTGAAACATGGTGTATTTCCGTTGCCCGGATAACAACAAAAAATTACCTCTAATTTTTTTAAATTGTTACATACATACATACATACTCACATAAAATCACGCCTTTTTCGACGATGTGTGAGTTTGAAACGTGTATATGTGTGCGTACATTCTAACCATTCTTCCACTCCACAGGCAACGCAAACTGGAAGAGGCTCTGCTATACTCGGGCCAGTTCAAGGAAGCGATGTCGGCGCTGCTGGAGTGGCTGGCGCGGCAGCAGCGCGCGCTGGAGGCGGGTGCGCCCCTGCACGGGGACCTGGATACCGTGCTGGCGCTCATCGACCAGCACAAGGTGAGGACTAAGTACTGAGGCCAGGCATGTAGCTAGTGCTACGACACCGGGGTGCGCTACGGCAATAGGCTGTGCTACGACGTCATCATGCTTTGCTACGACATAAAGACGTGCAACGTGCGCTGCTGGAGTGGCTGGCACGGATGCTACGGCAATAGGCTGTGCTACGACGTCATCATGCTTTGCTACGACATAGAGACGAGCAACGTGCGCTGCTGGAGTGGCTGGCACGGGGGCCTGGACACTGTGCTGGCGCTCATCGACCAGCACAAGGTGAGGACTACGTACTGAGGCGAGGCATGTAGCTAGTGCTACGACGCCGGGGTGTGCTACGACAATAGGCTGTGCTACGACGTCATCATGCTCTGCTACGACATAAAGACGTGCAACGTGCGCTGCTGGAGTGGCTGGCACGGATGCTACGGCAATAGGCTGTGCTACGACGTCATCATGCTTTGCTACGACATAAAGACGTGCAACGTGCGCTGCTGGAGTGGCTGGCACGGGGGCCTGGACACTGTGCTGGCGCTCATCGACCAGCACAAGGTGAGCACTAAGTACTGAGACGAGGCATGTAGTGCTACGACACCGGAGTGTGCTACGGCGATAGGCTGTGCTACGACGTCATGATTTGCTACGACGCAAAGGTGTGCTACAACGCCATCATGTGCTACGCTGCTATGCTAAGCTAATGCTAAGCATAACCAAATTTTAGTTACAACATTTTCTTGGAAAGTATGAGAGTGTAAGTGAAAGAGAATCACTTTGTAAGTTTGAACTGTCAATATATTTAATTCACATGTTTGTTACAGCAATTTGAGGAAGACCTGCAATCTCGCGAACAACAAATGCAGTCTGTGATGAAGACCGGCAAAGACCTGGAAGCCACGGTACGTAACTCTAATCTCATTTAAAATTGATGAAACATAATTATTTGGATTCTAATTACATATATTCTTATTTAATCAAAACTTCCGATTTCCTTTAACGAATTGTACGACATATCATCTTCACTTTTAACTGTTTCAAAAAACTTTTCCTCAGAATTCGTATTCCTTTCATTCTTCTTCTTACCCTTCAATAGAGTTTTTTAGTATTGCAATATTCAAAAATATGAACCTTAGCAGTACAGTAATAAGGGTGTTTATCGCAGGTACCGAGAGAGGACGCCACACTCATCAAACAACAGTGTAGCGAACTCAAACAGCTGTGGGAGAGCGTACAGTCGCTGAGTGAGAAGAAGGCGCAGAAACTGGAGTCGGCCCTCAAGGAGGTGAGCTTTGTATATTGTTGTTTAATAATGACTGGCTCGGTGGAACAGTGGTAAGTGACTCAGGTTCAAAACCTACGGTTCCAAGAGTCGTGGGTTCGATTCCCACTCGGGACAAATATTTGTGTGACGAACATCGGTGTTTGTTCCGTGTCTGGGTGTATTATTAAATATATTTAAGTTTATTTGTGTATCCACTGTTGATCCTGATTTCCGTAACACAAGTGCTTAAGCTACTTACCACGGGATCAGATCAATGTATGTGATGATGTGTAATATTTATTTATTATTATTTATTTATTTATAAGTATAGTAATGAAGAAACTTCTTAAATAGAAAAAATAACGTTGAGTTTAGTCAAAAGTGTTTCGATCATTTATCGTAATGAATAAGGAAGCATTTTTTTTGTTTTCTTACTTTAACTTGCAATATAAACCGTATAAGTATACTTAACGTTTACCTAATCTTACTTTCATCTGATTGAATTCAAGTAGGTTTCAAATTCAGAAAAGCCTCAACAAATTATTAATTTAAGCTTTGCTTAAAATGCCATATATTGATAATGACTATTTATAATGTTTAGAGTCATAACTTATAAAACACGCATTTAAATTTCAAATGTTGTTTCACAATTTGGGCGTTAGTCTTGTAAAATTTTTCTTATCTTGAACATGAACTATAGTCCTGTAAATCATCTTTATAGTTATGTCTATGCATACCTAAGTAACTGAAATAAATTATTTCGTATTTTTTTTTGTATTTCTTCTATGTATTCGTATTAATTGTATTCCACCTACCTAGGCGGAGAAACTCCACCGCTCCGTGAACATGCTCCTCGAATGGTTGTCGGACGCCGAGACGAGGCTCCGGTTCGCCGGACAACTGCCCGAGGGAGAGCAAGAGGCGCGCGCGCAGCTGCGCGACCACGAGCGACTGGTCGAGGAGCTCACGCAGAAGAAGCTGGATAAGGTCAGTGGCCGGTGGATGAGTTGGTGGCCGATGGACGAGGCATTAGACGAGGTAGTGGCCGCTGGAGATGGCAGTGAACGGTGGCCGGTGGACGAACCAGTGGTGAAGGCTGTGGACAAGGTAGTGGCCTGTAGAGAAGGCAGTGGATGAGTCAGTGGCCGGTGGACGACGCAGTGTACATGGTCAGTGGACTGCGCCAGTGGACTACAAAAATGGACATGGTCAGTGGACTGCAGCAGTAGACAAGCTAAAGTACGAGGCTCCGTTTCGCCGGACAACTGCCCGAGGGAGAGCAAGAGGCGCGCGCGCAGCTGCGCGACCACGAGCGACTGGTGGAGGAGCTCACGCAGAAGAAGCTGGATAAGGTCAGTGGACGGTGGACGAGTCGGCGGTTGGTCGACGAGGCAGTGGCCGGTGGACGAGGCTGTGGACATTGTCAGTGGACTGTAGCTGTGGACATGGTCAGTGGACTGTAGTGGGGTGGATGAGCCGGTTGTCAAGGCGGTAGACGAGGCAGTGGCCGGTGGACGAGGCTGTGGGTATGTCAGTGGACTGTAGCTGTGGACATGGTCAGTGGACTGTAATGCGGTGAGTGAGCCGGTGGTCAAGGCGGTAGACGAGGCAGTGGCCGATGGGTGAGGCAGTGGACGAGCCAGTGGCTGATGGACGAGTCGGTGGCCGGTGGACGAGCCTGTAGCCGGTGAACGAGGTAGTGGACGGGGCAGTGGACATGGTCAGTGGACTGCAGCAGTGGACGAGATCAGTGGACGTAGCAGTGGACATGGTCAGAGGACTGTCTTGTGGTGGATGATCCGGTGGTCAAGTCGGTGGTCTGAGCAGAGTAACAGATAAAGAGACCAGTCTCATGGTCAATCATGTCCAGGCACCTTCAAAACATATTTTTTTTGTTTAAAATACACGCCGTTGCGTGCGCATCTACATTTTGCAAGTTTAATACTAAGATTCATAAGGAATTGGTTTTGCTCACACCATAATTTATGTTATTATAATGTTTTATTTGTGTACAGGACGAGACGATCGCGCTAGCTCAATCCATCCTGAGCAAGGCTCACCCAGATGCCGTCACAGTCATCAAGCACTGGATCACCATCATACAGAGCCGATGGGACGAGGTAAGACAGACAGATGATAGATATTTAATACACATAAGCGAAGGTAGGCGAACCAATGGCACGCGACACAATATTTTGGGCACGACGCCGATCATTAAATATGAGTACAAACATGTTCAGTAGGTATTTTATGACAATCGAGCGTTTTAGTTATTATAATTTATCAAATCAGAAAGTCAATTTTATGGGATACTAGCTGTTTCACGCGGTTTCACCCGCGTCCCGAGGGAACTACTTCCCGTACCGGGATAAATTATAGCCTATGTTACTTCTGAATAATGCAGCTTTCTAATGGTGTAAAAATTATTGCAATCGGTCCAGTAGTTTTTGAGTTTATTCATTACAAACATACAAAAATACAAATATTTCCTCTTTATAATATTAGTGTAGATTACGTCAATGACCCCATTAAAGTTTTTTTTATGAAAAAAATGGCACCTTGATTTATAAAGGTTCGTCTGCCCTGACATAGACAGAAGAAAACTCTTAACACAAAAGAATTTATTAGAATTTTACGACCGAGTTGCAGTTTTATAGTAATTATTAGCTTTACGTAGAGCATCAAATTTCAAATTTTACTTTACACAACTTTTAAGCTATAGTGCCAAAAGATATTCTATTGAAAAAAATATGTAAAAGTATGATGATTTTTGTGAAGTCATAGATATATTGTGTTGTATTATCTGTTAGGTTTAATTTGCGTTGCATTCCTATTTTGCAACATTTAGATAATATTAAAATTATCACTAACCTTGCATTATCGAATTACAAGATTACAGTAATGCAATCTAATCTTTCAAAGATATCGTTAATGCTGAATTAAAATCTTTGCGCGTGATTTTATTTACGTAAGCGATCAGTCAAACAGTTTATATTTTGTGGTGGGCTGGTATATTTGTGCTAGGATGGGTGACCCTCACAAACCTAGACGGCTGAATATCTCAGTGTTGCCAGTAATACGTATTTTTAGCCGAGTTTCCGCTGGACAGGTATATTTTAGTTGTTAAATGCCGGATATCTTCATCTAAACATAATTTAAAAATCAAAGCTTCATTGATTGAATCCAACAATCATTGTTTGATTTTATAGACACTTTGTTATGATGATAGTAAACATATGTCCGATTTCTTTTATATTTTTCACCGCCTAGTGTTTTAAAGTTAGTTTTCTGCTTTATAGTCAACTGTTTACTTTTCTATCATTTGTTTAGCCGCCTCTTCTGTTATTTTGAAGCTGACAACCAAAAGACGAGAATAGTTGGTGCAGGACCCATTATTTTCGTCTTTCTAACATTTGGATTCGTTGTAACAATAGTCTCTTGAAATCCACAAAATTTTCTGAATGCGAAATTCAGAAAATGCGATGACCCCGATCGTTTTGTCCAGACAACGAAGAAGAATAATTATGTCTGGCATTGATATGTATGTTGAAACCGGTAGTTTTAAAGACAGATGATTACTTTGACAATGCAGCACAAACTAACTAACTGCTCACCAACGCAGATAAATAAAATTTCAACGGGACTTTCACTAATAAATAGCTAATTATGCAAGGTATATTATAGGCTAAGTAAATAAATAATTGCTGCCAAAAATTACTATTGGCGACGAAACGCAGGCGGCCGTTAGTCTATAAATATATCTGTTAGACGTTGTTCCATCTAGTTCGGATTCTTATCAGTTCAGAGTCCAGGTTGGTTGGATAGTGGCTCCATCGAGTTCGGACTCCTACCAGTTCAGAGTCCAAGATAGTGTGTCCACTATCTGACCAATCTTTGGTTTTATTTTATGGTCAGTGACGAGCCGGTCTCTTATTAGTACATGAGTCCAGGTTAGACGTTGTTCCACGTATTCTGACGACACATTAATTCCAGGTGTGGCAATGGGCCATGCAACGCGGTGGCAAGCTAGAGGCGCACATGCAGAGCCTTCGAGACCTGGACCTGGTGCTGGAGGAGCTGCTCACCTGGCTGCGAGGACTGGAGAACACGCTGCTCTGTGAGTCATCATCATCATCATCATACAGTGAGGAAGGCGTTGGAGAAGATGCGCATTTAGGCGGGCGTTGTACCACGGTAGAGAAATTCCGTGTGGCTCATCTTATAAATAAAAATGAATTGCTGTTCGTTAGTCTGATTAAAACTCGAGAACGCCCGGACCGATTTAGGTAATTTTGGTTTTAAAATGTTCGTGATAGTCCAGGGAAGGTTTATAGTATAGGCGGTATGAAATTCGCTGGGACCACTAGTTATGAGATAAAAATCGGCCAACTGCGGGTTGGTTTATACAAAGGGTTCCGTACTAATATTTAAAAAAAAACTCGTATCAAATTTGGGCCTTCTAGCAGCTGTATGTATGTAGCGGCTCGGTGGAACAGTAGTTAGTGACCCTTGCTGGCGGTTCCAAGAGTCGTGGGTTTGATTCCCACTCTGGACAAATGTTTGTGTAATGAGCATTGTCCGTCTGGATGTGATTATGTATTTAAGTATGTTTTTTTTATAATGGTCCAAGATCCCAGAGCTGCCAGACATCACTTATTTTCTAATGGACAAAATATATACGATTGAGTAGTGTTGGGGTGTACTATCATCATATGACTAGTTGCTACCTTGACCAGACGGCCATTTCTCAGATATCAACCAATCAAGGTACATAGAAACACTGCTCACCTCACTTAAATTCTGATGGCTGATTTTAACATATATTTCACACAATAACATTAAAAATCAGATTTCATTACTCCCAGACACATGCGGTCGGCGGTTTTACCATACAGACGCTTTAAAGCTATGAAAAAATTTTTACTTTTACTTAATTTTACTTATTTTCTGATGCTTGATTCTTATATTATGTTATTCAAACAACAAAAAAGTGCTCATCTGACCGCAATAATTATAGAATTGTACCTTACAAACTATTTTATTAGAAAAACTTAACTAAATTCAATTTTAAAAAAAAATCTAAAACAGTTGGGTCTGGTGAATGTTTGGCCCCTTGGATCGGTCTGCCCGTTTGCAAAACGTTTTAAAATAGTTGTTTGAATAACATATATAAAAATCAAGAATCAGAAAATAAGTAAAAGTAAAATTTTTTTCATAGCTTTAAAGCGTCTGTAAGGTAAAACCGCCGACCGCATGTGTCTGGGAGTAATGAATCCTGACTTTTAATGATATTGTGTGAAATATATGTTAAAATCAGCCATCAGAATTTAAGTGAGGTGAACAGTGTTTCTATGTACCTTGATTGGTTGATATCTGAAAAATGGCCGTCTGGTCAAGGTAGCAACTAGTCATATGATGATAGTACACCCCACCACTACTCAATCGTATATATTTTGTCCATTAGAAAATAAGTGATGTCTGGCGGCTCTGGGATCTTCCTCTATAATCATATATGTATGTATATCAGTCTTAGCACATAGCACAAGCTCTGCTTAGTTTAGGGTGACCAGATAACCGTGTGTGGAAATGTCCCAGATATTTATTTATTGTATTTATACCTTGTAGCAATGGAATCGGAACCCTTACCGGAGTCCATCGAGCTTCTCGAAGGTCTGATCGAGGACCACAAGGAGCTGATGGAGCATACGCAGAAGAGGCAGACGGAGGTGGACCGCGTCTGCAAGGCCTACCAGGTATGGGGGGCGTAAGGGGGGAAATATTTTTTCTTTTGTTTTTTTTTCTTATCCTATTTAAAAATAATAAATATAAATATATATTTAAGGCAAAATTGGGACAGTTAATTTGTAGCTAAAATTTAAACTTGACTTTTTATTTTTTTACTTCATACACGTAAGATAAATTTTGACTAAGGCCTTATTGCTCTAATATAGGGTAGGCCCGTGCCCCAACAGTGGATACGTATATGGGCTGAAGATGAAGAAAAATTGTGACCATTTCTTATCAAATTTGTTAGTTTACTTATGCAATAGAATAGAATGTAGATTAACGTGGATCAATTTAGGTCGCTTAAATTTTTTTATTTAAAATAGGTACATATTACAAGTAGGTGTTGGGAAGTCGGGGGGAGACTAAAATCAGTTTAAAAAAGTATTTTAACTGCCTGCATACATTTTGTGTAAAGGGTAGTTTATAAATACTCTTAAGATTTCATCAATCTAAGAGATACCGTGACAGTTTCGCTTCTTTATGAAAACCTCCAAGTTTTGCTATCCTTTTAATGTATGGAAACTGTACAATTGCAGAATGTGCAATCAAGCAGTGAAAAGGATAATTCCAACAAAATATTACATAATTATATTTTTACCAGGTCAAGAGCCAAAGTCAAGGAAGAGAATCCACACCGCGCAAGGTGTCCGCAAAAACCGCCACCAAGGGAGCACCAGGGTATGTAACTAGTCTTATACCATCCTTGCTAATGAGAAATACAACTTACTCGTACATAATAAGGCTCTATTTCACTTGAAGGCACTAGCTAGATGACTATGTTGAATTTGAACTGTTGAAAGAATTGTGCTATTAATTTGACTATTATAATGTTAGTTGGGAATTTCAGTTGCTCTATTACATATTAAGATACCAAGTAACACTGCACAGAATTTAGTACCCAACATTTGAACGTCTAAGAAGAAATAGTGCTACTATGGTGTACCAGTACAATTGGTCATATATTGCTGTCTTTATCATCCCAATGACAAATCTTCCAAGTGCGAAAGAGTCGACACGATGTATTTCTTGTTAGTAAGGCTTTGTGGTATGCTGCATCCAAGCAACCTTATGTTATGTGAATGTCTTATCGTTCATCATTTTGTTTCGTTCACGAAATCAATTTGGACGCTTTTTTATTACGTAAACTATGAGAGAGGTACAGGATTTGGATACGAATTGCTGAATTTTGATAATAGCTAAAGCTCAATTTTAATCAGACAAGTACATATTATATGAATGACAAAGAAAAAAAACAAAGAAACTTATTTTTTTACTAACAATCAAGTAATTTCAACAAACTTCAAAAAACAGTAGGACTCTTAATCAAGCATATTAAAAATTAAATATGAGGTCGGCAGGCTTTAATATAGTAGGTAATTTAATAGGCTCACGGCCACTTTACAAAGAAAAACGTTTTTTTTCCTAAATTACCACGATAATGGCTTGGAGTAGCCTCGTCATCATCACTGGATTTGCGTTGGAGCGGATGGCTCTCACACCTAAGAGTTACTAATAACTACCTCTCACCTAGTCTACACTCACCCTTTAAGTTTCTCATCGTTGTATTGTCTGTCCCCCCTCCCTACGCATGACGTCACGCATGGCAGACGCGGGTCTCAGCACGACCTCAGAGAGAGATCCGTGTCGCCGGATTACTATGGATCCAGGCGGTACAGGTGTGTTCACTTTTTGTTCGTCCTTTTGTATCGAAATGTGGGGTTTGCACTTGTGTACTTCACTGTACTTTGAACAATGAACAAGGTCGATAGTTGTAACTGAGTTTAGTCTATCAAGCTATGAAGTATTTCGAGTATTGTATTGTTACAATATTGTTTCGCATCTGTTTACTTGAGAGCTCGTTCTAAAGTAACGTCCAAACATTTTTCTTTATAAAATTGCCTGTTTTAGAAAAAGTTTCAAAATGTATATTTTATATTCTTGTCTATTCCACATGAGATTGCAAAACTCACATTTCTTAATGTCCTCTGTAAATTTCTTTATTTTTGGTTAAACACTCTTTACAATTTTCTTTGCTCCCTGCCTATTACATCGAAACAAGATTATTATGTTCTCTTTCAATGTATATTTTGAATGATAACTTTTGATAACATTTATACGAATACATATACAATTTTTCGATGAAATAGACACAAAATATTGTTAAAATTGTTCATACCATCATATTTTAAACTCACGGTGATTTAACCTCATTTGCTTGTAAATGTTATAATTTTGTGTGTAAAAATCGTCAACAATGCTATAAACACTTTTATCCATACAATTTAAAAAATCAAGTTGCTTATAACATTGTTTGACGACGCACCATGTGACGTAGCTTCGTCTCGCTCTAACACTTGTGTAAATGTTGCTTTCTGTCTCGTCCACACGTCGCTCGCTTCACGGCAGGTCGCGGATACACAGTCGCAGTAGACGTGGAAGGTTTGCAATATTGATTTACTAGGATTGTCTGTGCTTACCTTTATATTGTGTAGCGTAGATGAGAGATGGGCAGCACAAAATGGCGGCGGTTTCAAAATGGCCGCTCTTACTGTCACTAAATTCTAGCCTGATCAGACTTAAGGACAGAGAAGTAAAAATCGATGAATATTTCAAACAAAAGCATATAAAAAAGCTAGTTATATTTTAGCCGAATATTCTTCCAAAAGATCTATGAAACGATAATTATAACCATAAAAGTGACACTCAGCCCATCTCTCAATTTGTTTTTATTAAGTAAGTAAATTAGAAATGTAGTTTGTTTTGTGTAGTTTGTGATTTTGCATGAATTATCCAATGAATAAAATTATGTTGTGCTAAAACTATTAAACACATTTTGGACCCATTCTGTTTTATGTATCTTGAAATATAGTTGCAACTTTTGTATGGTAGTTAGAATTAATTATTCATTTATCTTTTTTCTTACGCTTCTCTCGAATGCAGTCGATTTGGATTCAATTACAATTATAGGTAAATAGTTTTGTTACAATTCACATTACTTAGTTTAATTTTGATGAATAATTGAAGCGACAAATACTTCGGGTTCTGGAATGTCATTTTGCATTAAACTTGGCTAGAAAAACATAGCTCAGCAGGTAATATAACTACTGGTTGATACTTTTGACTAAATCAACAGTCTTCATAAAAAGCCAATTTTCGATAGTTTTCTAGCCAAGTTCATCATAACTGTAATGAAATCTTTGCATATTTGCTTGGGAATTGGTGAACTGGTTATGCGTGCATGATTATAATGGTTACACATATTACAAAAAAAGACAGTAGCCTACACTACATACATAAAAAAAGTTACATGCTAATAAAATTTGATTCAGACTTGCAAACAATGCAATATACCTACTTAGTATACCTACCTAAGCACCTATCTATCACAAACCTATTGCACTCGCACTAAACCTCCGATTTTAACTAAACCGACACGTAGTCAATCCGTACAAAAATCCTATCACGCAGTTAACCCGTTCAAGCTAACAACAAATTCGTACAAATTCAACCCGTAATCTAATCTACCACTTTAATTACCCGCTAAACTAACCTATCACTTTGAAAACCCGTACAATCTAACCTATCACTTTGAAAACCCGTACAAACTAGCCTATCACATTGACAACCCGAACAAACTAATATATCACAGAACCAACCCTTAAAAACTATTATAACGTAGCCAACCCTTATACTAACCTATCACTTTGACAACCCGTACCAAATATATCATGGTTACCCACAACGCTAAGCTAATCTATCACGGTTGCACATAACCTAACCAAACCTATCACAGTCGCTCATAACCTAAACCTATCACGGTCGCTTATAACCTAAACCAATCACGGTTACTAATAACCAATAACGGCTCGTAAAACTAACCCTAACCGGTTGTGGTGTGTCGTTGGCGGCCTGTGACTACAATATTGCGTGTGCTTTAGTCGAATCAGCCCCGGACGCGAGACCCCGGATCGCAACCTTCCGCACTACGGCCCGCGGTTCCCGGCTAAGGGCAGGTAAGGGTTAAAGTTAAGATGGAGGCGGATTGTACTTGAGAATGACTAGGCACGTGCCTATACGTATAATAGATGTAGAATACATACAGGTGTATACCAATATATCTACCTCTACAATCTACACACTATGGTGTAATGAAGTCAGGCAGTGACTAGATATGTATTTGTTATTGTACTTACTTATTATCGCGTTAAGTACCATTTCATAAAAATAATTAATTATAATTGTTCGGAAACGTCTAAAGTAATATGTTGCCAAGTCAAAAAAAGTAACAAATATCTTTGAAATATAAAAAAAATATGTAATACACATGTTTTTTAAATGTTTAGTACCTACCTACAAACTTTTGGTAACATTTCGGTACTTTTAATATGTACCGGTCTAAACGCGTCAAGCATGAGGCAAGTTTAGCCTACTTGAGACCTCGTTTGGTTCATCAGAAAACGTCAGTAAGTTAATAGCTGTTTTTTTTTTATCTAACTGACTTACGATGATGGCTTCGAGTAGCCTCGTCATCATCACCGGACTTGCGGGGGAGCGGATAGCTTTCACCCCTAAGTAAATAACCGTGTACATAATAATTGCTACTGCAGGTTATAATGTAAATGTACAATATGGCTTCTACTAAGGTACTTGCCTAGGACGTTTTTGGTATTAAATCCGCCTCTAAATATTGCTGGGGCGAGAACGGGCGTAGTTAGATAACAAATCTCCCCTTACAGGGTTCATAAATTGTACCTACAAGGTATGTTATGTACTTTTATGTGTACAATAAATAAATAAATAATGATTATCAAATCTATGGAACTTGTCTCAAAGTCGGTATGTAAACCGTACAAAAAAAAGATCGAATCGGTTCCTCAAACACACTGTAGGTATTTAAAACGTCCTAACTTTAGGTACTTTTCTGTAACATATGTATTGAAGTAGGTATACAATAATTTACGTACCTTCTTCTAGCTACGCCCAGTTAGAAAATCGAAATGCGTGAGCCTTGTGGGGAAATGTGTATATTATGTAACTGTCTCGTGTGGTACTTATATATATAAGATGTGATGCTTTTGTGATATGCATACTTTATGTTAAGTCTTATGTACTATTAACGTGTTGCCCCTTCTATTTTATGTGTAACAAAATAACTTTAGTTATGAGACTTCTATAACATCCTATTCAAGTCCGATTGGTGGATTCTGGAGGAGCATAAACATCCAGAATATCAATTAAAATATAAAGGTATTTTCAAATCCGTTTAGGTTTATAACATAGATAATAAAAAATATGTTTATCTAAGTCTAAAATTTGGTAAATAAAACTATGTACAATTTTAAACTTCTTCCCATTAATAGCAATTAAGTAGATAAAGTTAAATACTTAGGTATATCATGATGTTGCACTTAGTATGAATGATAGGAATCTTTTATATCTGCATCAGTACTTAGCTTGCAAGTCACAATATTTAAAGCATGATAGTTAATATGAGAAACTTATTTAGACTACTTATTAAGTAGCTATATAATTAGTAAAGAAAATTATCTTAGTTAAAGTTATGTAGTTAGCTTATTTTTAGATTCAGATCAATAAAGCAGTATTGATTGAACTTCCTTTTGTACAATTCCCCAATTTGTCAGTCATTTTCTCAGACTTTGCCTACATTCATCAGCAAGACCGGTAAATAAATACAAGGATTTTTTTTTTCTAACTGACATACAATGATGGCTTGGAGTAGCCTCGTCATCGTTACCGGACTTGCGGGCTCTCACCCCTTATATCATTTCAGCCAGTTGAAGAAAGAAAACTTGTCAGAATTTTCCACATTCCCAAATCTTACGTATCCATTGACCCCAATTTCAGCCAGTTTCAATGTCGTGAAGCAGATAAGATGTCAGAATTTTCCACATTCCCAAATTTTACGTATTTATTGACCCCAAACTCTGCACATACTAAACCCTTTCTTCCCCCCACAGCAAAGGCTCCGAGCCAGAATTCAGATCGCCCCGCGTACGTACCCTTTGGGACAAATGGCGTACGGTGTGGCTACTAGCGTGGGAACGTCAGCGCCGCCTTCATGAACGACTCGCCCACTTGAAGGAGCTCCAGAGGGTGTCCAACTTCAGCTGGGACGACTGGAGGAAGAGGTTCCTTAAGTTCATGAACCACAAGAAGTCCAGGCTGACCGACCTGTTCAGGAAGATGGATAAGGACAACAACGGACTGATACCGAGGAATGAGTTCATTGACGGGATTATTAACACCAGTGAGTATTTTTTATTGTATCTGACTATTTTGATTTGAAAACTTTGGTTAACAAAATTGGGTTTTATGTCCTTCCCATCGTATCATGGCAGAATAAGAGGCAGAAGATAATAATGATGATGATAATGTTACCGGCCAAACCCGATTTCAGGACAAACTAGTTTGTCCTAAGCCCGTCAGGATAAACCGGTATAGCCTAGTCCAAACTAGTTTATCCTAAGCCCGTTAGGATAAACCAGTTTAGACTAGGCCAAACTAGTTGATCTTGATATAGATACGCATTATCTAGGATATACTGGTATGGCCTTTTCCATACATTGTAATATGTCAAGAAAGTCAAAATAAATAGATTATCCAAATAAAATCCTCCGCAATAGGAAAAATAATAATTTTTATTATACTATAATCTTATTTCTTGTTTCTTATAAAGATAGGATAAACCGGTATGGCCTTCTGTTTACAAAAATTAAATTTAAAAATTGTGATAGCATGAAAATTAAAGGAGTTATAGTCAAAAACATATTTTATTTTTCTCTACTCCGTAACTGAAAATTTCGGCATGTGATTATTTGGAGCAATGTGAGAGTACGCAGTATAATAAAGAGACCCAAAACTATTGTATTGTGTATAAATATACATAACTATCTGTGCCCGCGACTTCGTTCGCGTGGACTATGAGATTTTACATCCAAAAGTTTTTGCCCAATAACTCCCGTTCCCGTGCGAATTTTGCAATATCGCGTTGCAAGTAAACTTAAAAAAAAATTCAGGGTTTCAAGGGTTGAAAGGGGGTTAAAACTTGAAAATTATTATAGATAATATAAAATATTACTTACTCTATATTTACACACTAATGTATTTCTTTGTGTTTATTCAATTTAGGGGTTGTTTGCAAGGGTTGTAAGATTTTCAAGGGTTGAAATTATTTTAATATGAGGTCATTGTGTTAGAAAACACTTCACGACTTCATCACTTACTATTAGACATGTTTTTTATCGTTTGAAGTATTTCGATTAAGATTTTGTTTACACCCTTTAAAAATAATAGGCGTAGTTCAGATCATTTTCACTTTTGAAGTTATGGGGTACATAATACTCATATGATTATTTCTTTTTATTATTATTTGTTAAAGTATTATTATTTGTATTATCATTTATTATCCACTAGCGGCCGCCCGCGACTTTGTCCGCGTATTAATGGGTTATAATACGCGGGTTATGGGTTATAATATGAATATAATTAATGTTAATAAACGTAAAAGTTTTCCCATACTAATTTTCACCCCCCCCCCCCCCCCAATGAACCACATGGGATTGAATTTTAAAAAAAGTAGCCTATATGTTATTCCAGAGTGCCAGCCACCAGCATACCAAATTTCATGAAAATCGGTTCAGACGTTTGAGCGTGAAAGAGTAACTAACATCCACACATACATCCATACATCCACACATCCATACTTACAAACTTTCACGTTTATAATATTAGTAAGGATAATTTTTAACGACATAATAATTGTAATAATTAAGACATTATTGCTTACATAAAAAAAACATTTATTTCTTGCCAAATATAGTATGATTTCACGAATGAAAACTTAACGACGAATCATTATAAGAAGTAAGAAATAAGATTATAGTATAATAAAAATTATAATTTTTCCAATTACGAAGGATTTTATTTGGATAATCTATTTATTTTGACTTTCTTGACATATTACAATGTCTGGAAAAGGCCATACCAGTTTATCCTAGATAATGCGTATCTATATCAGGATCAACTAGTTTGGCCTAGTCTAAACTGGTTTATCCTAACGGGCTTAGGACGAACTAGTTTGGACTAGGCTATACCGGTTTATCCTAACGGGCTTAGGACAAACTAGTTTGGCCTAGGCTAAACTAGTTTGTCCTGAAATCGGGTTTGGCCGGTAACAATAATAATGAGATGACTACGTAGGTACAAATCAAATCAATATACATACCTAATAAAGAAAATAATGAAAACCTATGTTCTACCTTTACGCCTGTCCACGCGGCAATCTTTTAGTTAGCGACTTTTAGTCGAAAATTAAAACGGTTAGGTAATCATGAAGAACAAGTTAAAACTTCAATGCAACGATTTAAGACTTCTCAGTTGAAGAATGTTCGTAGATGTTGTACCTAATGTGATGTGATGTGATGAATTTGACTAAGAGATATTAGTAGGTTATATTCTTTTTCTATTTAGGTATTGGACATTCGTATGGGGTAAGTAAAAAAGCTTGTAGAGATAAAATATATTAAAACTACCATGTTTTTTTCGTAGAATTCGACACATCCCGTTTGGAGATGGGCGCTGTGGCCGACCTGTTTGACCGCAACGGTGGCGGCCTCATCGACTGGGAGGAGTTTATAGCCGCCCTCAGGCCTGACTGGGTGAGTTACGATTCAGTTTAAATAAAGGGTCTTGACAGACAGACAGACAGACGGACAACAAAGTGATCCTATAAGGGTTCCGTTTTTTCCTTTTGAGGTACGGAACCCTAAAAAAATGTATAAAGACTTGTTACAGCAGTAGCGCTACCGTGAGTGTAAAAGTGACAGACTCGATATCGCCTATGTAAAAAAATTATATGAAAAAATGTACAGCGCCCCTAGCGGTAACGCTATGAACTAAAATCGGTAGTATGAAAAAAAAATCGATACGTTTTTAATGTACGTAAGTTTTTGATAGCTAACTCATGGTAGCGCTACAGGACCTTAAATATGTATTTACAAGTGTAACTCTGCCGTGTCGAAATACTTTTGACTTAACACTTTTGACAAAAATTTTTATGGCTAAGAGTGTGCGTTATAACTAATTTTGTAGTCAAAAACACTATTGACCAACCTCCTTGTTGATTGTGCTAGTCAAAGTAGTTTTGACTAGTTAAGAATTTTGACATAAATTAGATATCAGGACAGATCGTTTGCAACATACCACACTATGGTGAATTATCTTATCTCCTAGATATCAATACATGATTGTAATTCTCATTATATTTTCGCTTTTTTGCTACATTCACACTTGGATCGGTAACAGGCGGTATGTATTTCTCTAGTAAGTATCAATAACTCCATCAAAATTGGTATAAAGCATGGTTTTCAAAATTTAATTTATTCACTCAGTTATATTTTTTTATTTGAATGAATTAATCAAACAGTACAAATTGTTAACAAAGTTTTTTGTTCTTAGAATTTCGGCATAGATAAATTGTTAATAAACTATGCAGCTTTCCAAAATGAAGAATACATTAGGTACCTATTACACATTTTTCTCTTGCCTCCTCCTGGAGCACAAACAGACTGTGCATAACCATAAATAAAAAAAAATAAACTTTTTAAATATACTTACTTACTTATATTTAATTTAATTAAAAATGTAGGTAGATTACAGATACAGATTATAATTCGATTACAGTACTGCCTTTTTAATATATTTTTTTAATTGTTTATTGACCAAAAACTATTTATTGATTTTTTTTTATTGTTTTTTTCTTTCGTCCAGGTGGAGAGACGCGGCCCGCCTACGGACGCGGACAAGATCCACGACGAGGTGAAGAGGCTGGTTATGCTGTGCACGTGCCGGCAGAAGTTCCGCGTGTTCCAAGTGGGCGAGGGCAAGTACCGGGTGAGTGACCGCTTTGGACTACTGTACATTTACTTTGTGTTTTTCTTTTACCAATGTTCAGGGACAGGTAAAGGAATTTAGCACGTACAGTCTAGTTTTTGGTAATTTCTTAGTAACGTATGTATTAAGGGCGGAGTCAAGTTTTTTTTTCTTAAGTTACTACGATGATGGCTTGGAGTAGCTTGTCATCATCGGAGATTTTCGGAGAGTCGATGTCCTCTCTCCTAAATAAGATCCAGTGCAAAATTAGATACATTATCAATAATAATTATTACTATCTGCAGACTTCATTAAAGCTTAAGGAATAAAAAAATTATCTCATTAAAGTAACCATTTTTAAAAGGCCAGAATAAAATAGTCCAACTGGCAGAATTCTGGGCCGAACTTATTTAAAGTGTTTTGCCATCGACACGAAAAAAAGAAGAATTGAAACATTACATAGAACTGCGAAGAAACTTGAAATCGTAGGTATCCCCTAACCCAGCCAATAAAGCGCTACTCAGTATCCATAAGCTAAGACTCATCGTACGAGCGGTACGAAAAAAAAGAACAATTTCCCTCAACACTTCCCCTTGTCCACCAGTTCGGCGACTCTCAGAAGCTCCGCCTGGTCAGAATCCTCCGGTCGACGGTCATGGTTCGAGTCGGCGGTGGCTGGGTGGCCCTCGACGAGTTCCTGGTGAAGAACGACCCGTGCCGAGGTACGTCACTAGTCTTACAAGATGGCGGGCGATGGGGTAGTGTTGTGCCGAGTCGGTCTTTTGTTTACCGGTTTTTTAACTCATTCAGATTTTTTTTGTTCTTAACTGACATACGATGATTGCATGGAGTAACCTTGTTATCATCACCGGGACTTGCGGGGGAGCGGATGGCTCTCACCCCTAAACTCATTCAGAATATACTCGTAGGTTTATTAGGTCTTTATTTGTAAACGTAGTACACCTACTGAGATTTTTTGTTACCTAAATAAATAAAGGTTTAATGGTAGCCCTGTTGAAAATATAGGCAACATGAGTGGAGTCATGAACTCCTAATGTTGATGATATGCGCGTCACAAGACCCTTAATAGTAAGGTTTCTTACGAGTTCTAAACGACCTGAATGATGTGATGCTATAGATAACTCTATAAATATCAAAGTTACCTTCTGTCAAACAAAGATTACATTTCAATTAGAAGAGTAGTTATTTTAGTCTTAAATAAAAAATGTCCACAAAATCCATCCACAAATTATGGTGTTCTCCAGATTTTATTATCTAATAAGTATTCTAAACTATGTCACTATTTATTTTTGCGTTTCTAACATCGGAAGTGCAAGATAAGATTAACTTTAAGTACACATACAAGTCGTGAAGTAGATATTATTTATTTTCCTTCATATGTTAAATCTAGAACTGGGATCGTACTCGGCACAACGCTGTTCAAAATACTTTTATTTTCAGGAATCCGCAAGTTTAGGCGTAGCATAAATATGGCATTCAATTTTGTATCTTAAAATATATTTGAACGCTGATCTGCTAAAGCGATATATCTGGCTCATTTTACCTATTTACGACTGTCTAATTCAGCCATTGTTTCTGCTACGCCTATTAAATTAATTTAATAATAGGGACGAGGAGAATATCTTTAGAGTAAGACTAAATTTAATACAAATATTAATTACCTAAGTACTTTACCAATTACCTAATCTGAAACACATGCCCTATACCTATATAATAAAACTACCCTCAAGCCTAGGACATTTCTAATTTGACATAATTACATATCTTCTCTTACCTCAACTTAAACACCCACATTAGAAATAAAATAAGTCAGGATTCTCCTCGTCAAAATAGCAATGAACACATTCTTCAGAGCAGAAGTTATTAGAAATTAGCCATTTTTCTTAGCCACATCTAATCGAAGGTGAACAGATTTTTATGTTATCTTAAAAGTTAAAATATTTGGATGATGTTTTCATTGTAAAGTGACACAAAGTTTGAAAAATTTAATCAACTCACATTGCCTGTTATTTAAGATTATGTATGAGTTATTACTCAGATTATTTATCTACCCTCATAATACAAATGGATCGAAAAACTTGGTGTCACAATATCTTTGAATGGAAATAATTCCACAGATAGTAATTTAATCATTGAAATCTTTTATACTGTGGAGTATTTTCTTCCAGAGTTATTGGGATATTTACTTTTGAAAGTATTCTAGTTTTAAGAAATTGTAACATGGTGATTTTCAAAGTGTCAATCAAAAACATATCGGGAACAAAAATGTGTGTTAACACTGTAATACGGGGAACTAATTCCTATAGTAATGTGACGTCTTTAACTATAATCGTTACTAAAAATAGAAAATATATATTATAGGATAACTTGTGTGTCCAAATAACAAAATAACAATATTAATAATCAGTTATTTATTAATCAGCTAATCGCGTACAAATGAATATGGCTACAGGTTACAAAACTACTTTTCCCTTAAGGCTAAAATAGACGCACTAAAACTCGTGCTGGCAATACAGGTTAAACTAAAAATAGAGACAAAAAAATGCAAAATTTAAAAAAGTACATATCACAGAGAATTAAGTTTTTTTTTATAAATGACGCTCAAAATAACATCAAGATAACACAGCTTGTTGGAAGCACAGATCGGTGGAGATCAAGGTTGCCAAACCAGTTTGAATTAGTCAGACTAAAGTTATTTTAATTGTTTCCTTTACGACCTAACGATTGAGAGCTGTAGAAAAATATTCTTTCGATTCATTTAGACTGGACATGGTACAAATTAAGAAATGCTTTTGACCATTTTAATGTAAACATGATTACATTTATTATAAAAATACACAAAAACTCTTACAAATACCTACATCTACTGTTAGTTGCCTTTTCTATTGAAGGCCTACTTACATAAAGAGAATACATTATAAATTTTTGTTACAACAAAGCTAATACTGTCATGAGGTTTACTTAACATTTCTACTAATAAATTATTGTTTTAAAAAATACAGTATAGGTTAGTAATTATAATATGACACTTGGAAGCGATAAATGCATTAAAAAATACCCGAATCACACTACAGTACATTGTATAAACAAGTACAACTCTCAGAACAATCTTAATCAAGTATTTCATTTGTTCGTAAGTAAAAAAAGTATTTTAGGCAAAGTTAATCAACAGTAGCCTTCCTTATGAAGGAGGTCAGCGAAGAAATCTCACTGCTGGTCCTCTCCCCAGACGCATGACTAAACTCAATTTCCTCGCTCAAATTCTGAGTGTCTGAGGTATTCTCAACTGGCCAACGCTTATGACTCGGGGCGTACAGTACGAGCAATGCAAAGATGTAAATATTCCACATTCCATAAACACCGGTGAAGAATGCCGAAGTGTATTCAAGCTCAATGTTCTCGTCCCACTTCCATTGTCCCTCGGCAACTTGTCCCAGAATAAATCCGATAACAGTCAATGCAGCGCAGAGTAGAGTAGCCAGCATGAGGAACTGGAAGCGGTAGATGATCCCTTCATAATGCAGACGCCTCACAGATGTCATAGTTGGCAGGGACTGTCGCTTCTGCGATATATTGGTGAAGACCTGCCAGACCATGTAGCAAAGGAACAGAAAGTAGATTCCGGTAGATATTCCAGCCAGTATTATGAATGTCAAAGCCAAGTTTGTTCCAATGTCAGTCACCCAAATAGAGTAGAATGGGTTGCGGAGTTGCACTCCTCTCTCGCACATGTCAAAGATAAAGAGAGAAACACAGCCCATGGCGACAGCGCTCAGGTGACGCCAGTACTGCTTCAGAGAGCTCTGCGCAGACGTGTCTTGAATGAGCATGTGCTCGCCGGCAAACACCAACCAGAAAGAAAACAGCATTGCATAGAATACACCCTGCCTGATATCTCCCAATAGCAACATGAAAGGCAGATCAAAATGCAAGGTCAAATACTCCAATGGCATGTTAAGAACGCACAGAGCTATTCCTAGGCTTAGTAGCATTTTTTCTAGTAACACAGGTTTACGTTCCAACATGTGTATCCGACGCCAGAACCAGGCGATAATTGCAATGATGCACGGGAAGAAGACTGTTTTCAGCGACAGCCAGACTTTAGTAAAGCCACCATTCTGGTTTATGACAGTCAGCCACATGTCTTGGATGTGGCCGATGTGTGCATTCATTTCGGGAGAGTCCACTGGGAGACGAATGTTTAGGAGATAGAAGTCGTGGAACAATGAACCAAGCTCAAAGAGTGGTATAGCTGAACAGTTGTACAAGTATTCCTCCGCTTTCACATCAATGTCACAGTCCAAATGCCGTTTCTCCACTGATTGCGTGTATAGTTTCCACCCGTTGTCGGGATCGCCTTTGTTCTTGTAAGCGAGACGGGCGTCTATTGTAACAACGCTGCGCGGTTGCACTTCCATCTGCGAATGGTACCGTATATCCACCTGCAGCACCCCAATCAAGTTCTGCTGCCATCTCGAATAGTCTAGAATCTTACTCTCGCGCGGCACCGGCATTTGGAACGCGAAAACAATGTCGGTCTCCGACAAATCTTGATGCACGGCCCCAAGGTCAACCGTCTTACACGAGCCCTTCCCACGATTATAAAACCACTTAGTTGTATCATTTTTCATCAACGCAGTGTCCTTGCAAACCGTCCCGAGGATATTCTGAGCGTTTGCAGGCAAGGGTGCGACCAATCCGCCGATCAGAAAACATGTCAATTGACACAGTAGCAAAAACGTAACTAAAACGCCGAGTTTTCGCCCACTCAGGTTCTCGATGATTGTTCCGGTCATTTTGACGACGTATTTATCACTTTTTACACATTGAAAATAAAATAACACTCAAACAGATCGGCAAAATTGCGATTCCATTGTCCTTGTTTTCCCGTCTGAGTCCGACGGACGCGCTTCGATATGATTTGACATGCGCAGTGAACGAACTGTATTGCCAGCAAATAGCGCAACGTTATATCGTTATTCGAGATCAATACCGGTTACATAACTCGTTTTGAAATCGTTATTTATAATCAAATCGTTGCTAAATATACGCAATACGCAAATGAAAAATAAAAATAAAATGAAATTAATAAAATTATTATGAAATACAAAATATTTTTTCGTTTAAGAATATTTTCCAAATTTTGAAAAAAAATATCGCATTATGAATTAATGCTAGTGTACCAGCAGCCCCGTATAGCTACAGTAAGCATCGAATGTCCAAATAAAAATTTGATATTGCTACTAATTATTTACTAATTCGTATTCGCTTTGCCCAATCCAAACTCCCGTCGTCCTATATGAAAAACTCATTAATTTTTCTTATGTTTATTTTATTTGCGTTGTTTCCCTTTGACAATCCCTTTACATAAGTAGTATCATTAGTGCTACCGCTGCCTGACCCGGGCAAGCCGGAGCAGCATGAAGCTTGTTGCCCGCTCGGTAAGAGACTTAGGCCTGCTATTGGAACCAAATCAACATTTCAAAATTTAAAATTTACCACTTACCTAATTGCTTTTTTGAACACGTAATATTTTCCAAACATTGGTTCCAATTCAGGACTGCACTAGATGGTGTGGCTTAGATTTTCTTTTTTGCGATGTTAGCATTTTTTGCTATTTTTTTATCTATACGTTTTACACGTTTGGTGCTTTATACGTAGATGGTAGCTTCTCATTTATGAAATCATCAAATGTGTAAAATGCTTGTGTAGTGTTGTCGTATTTTAATTAATAAATTATTGCAAATTACTTGGGGATTATTATACGTTATAAAATAAGTTGCTTTAGATATTCAGCATGTTAATTATTTCAATTTATTTGCATATTATTTTGGTACATATTTTATAACGTTTATTTTTTATTTAGTAGTTACTAATACATATAATTCAGACGCAAGATACTTTAAACATTTGAATTGTGTACTACTTTTATACATATGTATTTAAAACTGTATGATTACAATTGACATTTAAGCTGCAATATTTTAAAATATGTTAAATTTATTTAATTTTTGAAATAAAGTTCAGTGCATATATAAATTAATTTAATTGAAAATGAATGCCAAAATCTTGCACCTGATTTATATTGAATGCGTATAAGTAATTGGTGAGAGTTAAACTAATGATATTTTATAAATTCCTAATCCTAATTGCACACAATACAAAAATCCGTTTTATGTTGTTTTTTTTTCATGATGCGTTTGTTTGTTTATGTTTGACATGTTCTGATTTTGTTTGTTGTTTTTTTTTCTCTTCCTCACAACCACTGCACGCTGTCCCTTTTATTTAACACGTTTGGTGTTATTTTCGTTCCCTCCTGTTACCTTACGGTTTTCTTTTGACCCTCCACCCTCCCGTCCCGTTTGTGAACCCGCACTGGACGCCGCCGCATGCAGCCAAGGGACGCACCAACATCGAACTGCGAGAGCAATTCATACTGGCTGACGGGGTGTCACAGAGCATGGCTGCGTTCCGACCGCGTACGCCCCGCTCTAACACAAACACTCCTCCGTCCACCGGACCTATCACGAAGGTAAGTTTCTAAACAGCTGCTAACATGTTACATAATACATTTCCTCCTACAGGTTAGAGATTATAGTTGTAATTTCGCACAAGTACCACATTAAGCGCACAGTAGTTGTTGTTGGAGGGAGCAATCGGTTTGGGAACCATTTTTCCGCTTTTTTTTCTCTTGCAACTTGCACATGAATCGGCCGATCCATATGCAAGGTGCATTGTCGTGAGTGCAGCATGTGTTGAGCTCGTAGCCTTGGTCGTATTGCATTAGTGTGTTCAGGCTATGCATTGATGCACCGGCTCGTGTAGTGCGTTGGTGTTGTTTGTTAGTGTATCTACTCATTGGATCCACTTCATTGGAGATTGGTGGCACGTCAGCGCATATGGATTTATTTGGTAATGTATTTCGTTCACCCTTCCCGCTAGATCCCATCATACCCGCATTCCGCAAACCGCGCGGCCGTCGACTAAACGTGTGGACTAATCGTACCGTCTCGTAACCGTAAATCGTCGCGTTCCGGCAAAAAGATTGGCACTATGAAGGCAAAACCTTTGTTCGTAACGGATGTACTCCCTTCCCCCTAATGAGTTCCCTGGTTTTGTATTGGTGCGTTTAGCCGAGGAGTTTATGGCGCAGCTGAAGCCAATATTTGAGGCTCTCAGACAGCGCGAGGAGCTTCCGTGTTCGTACCCTCTCCACGTCGGCTCGACACATGGCACTAAGCAGGCGTTCATATATGGCCACTCAAGATCTCAAGGGTCGACGACGCCGGGCGCGCACCACTATACGCACCACCACGGCTACCAGCCGTCTCCTGGATACCACTGGGTAACTGCTACTAGGCTATGTGTGATAGTGTCGCGGTTTGATTGCACCATTGATCTCAGTCAGTTTTCAGCAGTTTTCATTTTTTATTTTTATGTTTTGTCTATTGTGTTAGTCCAGTTGTTAATGTTTGAGTAAATTAGATATCGAACTGTCAAGTCCATAATTAGATTAGCATGCTTATATTGTACACAAATAAATACTTTTATTACGTTCATTTATAATATGAGTGCTATATTTATTTTTGTTTTTGGTTTTCTTATTTTTTTGCACAAAGCTTTTTTTCTTTTGTACTAAATAAACGTTGTACGTATAGGTGAGGGAAAGGACAGCCCGGTCGGTTCCGATGTCTGCCGGCGGAGTGGCGGGCAGGGCCTCCAGGTCCTCGCTGAGCGCCGGCACGCCGGACTCCCTCAGCGACAACGAAGCAGCTAGCGGACTGGGATCGAGATACAGGAAACCAAGTGTGCCAAGGTGAGATGTCAGCTGAGGAGAAAAAATATTCTTTCGGGTAAAATGACGTACTGTGCCCGCGTCTTCTTTCGCGTGGACTACAGGGTTTTAAATACAAAAGCTTTTTCGGAATAACTCCCGTTCCCGTGTGCTTTGAGTTAACTAAGGTACCTGCATGCCAAATTTCCAGCGTCTCACTTTAGCGGTTTAGATTTTTCACACAAAAGGATTTTCCCGCTAATTGCCGTTCCCGTGGGAACTCCTTTCTTAGTGCACCTCTAAGGTACCTAAGCTACGTCCCTTCCAATGTTCAAGTTCCTACGCTTAGCCGTTTAGGCTGTGCGTTGATATGTCAGCCAGTCAATCAGTTTCTCCTATTATATTTAGATCTTAAAAACCTAATAGAAAATAGTTTTTTTTTAGTGGCTTTTTTAAGTCAATCATATTATGTGTGTCTGTAGATCAACGCTTACACCTGGAGGGTCACGACCAGGATCAAGGCCAGGCTCGAGGGCGGGATCCAAACCACCATCGAGACACGGATCCAACCTTTCTCTGGATAGCACAGGTATGTCTTTACAAAGCTAAGAAAAAAAATTAAAAGATGCAATCGTGTAGAATAAGTCAAGAATTGAAATGATCAATAGCATGTTCTGAAAACTTGGTGACGTTTTCTCAAACGTACCTATCGTCATTTAAGGGCAAATGCGTATCATCATTTAAAACATTAATGATGTGTGTATGATTGGTTCAAATCTTTGAACCTATTTTCTATGCATTGTTTATAGTCGTGTTTTCAGTATTTATCATTTGTAACTGTTGTGAAATTTAGCAGTTGTAAGTATTTAACATAAGATTTTAGACTTTCACGTTCCATTACACAAAATATTGGTCTTTATACGGGAAATTACGAGTACCAAATACATAGCTACTTACTGCCCGACGTTTCGACTGGGTTACACCAATCATGGTCGCGAGCGAACACTGTAGTAGTTGTTGTAGGTATTATATGTTAAGCTCGTTGTTTTATATAGATGATGTGTCGACTCCATCGCGCATACCGATGAGAAAGGTGACGAACACTCGAGCGTCGACGGCTCGTGCGGCCGCCACAGCGCAGAAGCTGGGAGTGGCCACGCCCAACGGTGGGTCCAGGCCCAGAACACCTACAGGCTTCTTGACGCCTGCCAGCGGAAGGTAAGCATCCACTGATCAACTCCACAGACCTGTCTGGTTAAGGTTTTTTTTTTTTCTAACTGACTTACGATGATGGCTTGGAGTAGCCTTGTCATCATCACCGGACTTGCGGGGGAGCGGATGGCTCTTACCCCTAAACTTTGGTTGAGGTTACAATGTAACACAATATTATAAGTCAGCAGACTTAAAATAACACAATATAAGGAATAATAATATGACAGTCGTACTGTGGCTTTTTTAACATTGCTGCTGCTAACGGCAATAGCCATCGTTAACCAGAATATATCTTTCAATTAACATTATAGCAGGTTTTATTAACTGTTTAATAAGTAGCTTAAAATCTCTTAACAGTTATTTATGTTTTAATGACAACTTTTACTCATTTTAGTTTTAAGATCAATTATTGTAAACTTAGTATAATAAGTCTGAAGTTTTCATGAAGATGTGTCTCCAAATATTTTGACTGTGACGCAAAGATTGGTTATTAAATCCGTCCAATAATACACACCTAGGTACGCTAGCGGCTCGATGTACCGCACCTCAAGTATACCGACACTGTCTCCAGTACCGGCGTTAGTGAGGTACACCCCATGCCAGTTTGATCTGAGTGGTTTGCTCGTCTCTTTGCAGCTTCAACTTCTTTAGTTCAACGAAGCTTACAAATAATCTACTGCATTACTTGAAAAGACAAATTAATTGAGTATATTTTTTAACTTAAAGTCCTAAGCTTCATAAAATAGTAGTAATTTTTTTTCTTGAATTGTCTAAATAAGTTAAAGTTGCATATAAAGGAGAAAACACAGTGTTGGAATAGCACGTCACGTCGCTTTTGTAAGGGATACAGGTTCATGTAGTGACGTCATGTCAGGGGAACGCATTGAAGTCTCGCACCGTATTTTGTGGACATACACGTTTGTCAGCATTGCGACGTCGATTGTCTTGTAAAATATAAGCGGTGATGGGAAATTCTTCTAAACATGGCCTAAGCTTACGGAGAGCAGCATGGAAAAGTAGTTAGGACTAATACTTAGCAGTGTGAACATTTACTAACAATAAAATAGGTTTATGATATAGGTTTCAAGGAAGATGACTAATTTATATATTTATTTTTTTCTCCTTCCCCGCATGCATCGGTAATGAAAATGGACACAAACAAAATAATAGCTCGACACATTCCCAGCCATCTTCTATGGCGTCTGAACATCCCAAATCTTTGTCTCATAATCACCCAGCATTCCAAACTCAAGGTTCCACTAAAATCCCTGTCTATGTCGGTGCCCGTTCCCAGAGATCTCCATCTGTGGAGAGACGTATGAAGAAGTCCCGTAAATCCCACTCCAGGGAGACTTCCCAAGAGCCTAGTCCTACATCCCTAGATCCTTCAAGGAAATCCGAGCAAAGAAGTCCAGAAGACGACTCGTCTCTGTTCAGCATATCGGGAATGACGAGCGACAATGAATATGAGAGTAATATATCCGAGTCGAGCGGCGAAGCGTCTAAGCCGACCCAGCGAGATGCCAAAGGGTACAAGCTTGTAGAATGCTAGCTTCGTTTATGTACTGGATTGATTCTCCTTGAATTTTGACTTTGTTTTATCGTCACATTTAGATATGCTCATCCGCCATTAGAGACTAGATACATCAGTCATCTTTCGAATTCATTCCCTCTCTAAATCATGTTATCGTCTCTCATTATTATTTTGTATTTAAACATCACCCTCACCACCACGTTGCTCTATCACTCTAACTAATAATTCAATCATTCCACCAAATGTTCCATACATCGCTTGAGCGCATTAACAAAGATGAATAAAAGCTTGATACGCTTACAACTAACAATTGATTTAATGTGCTAACGAACCTTGTATTGCAAACTAACATTATTGTAATAATTGCCTTGTGTATGTTGTATATTTATGTATGAAATCATCATTTAAAAATAATATGTGACCAGCATTTGCAAGTTTTTGTGTACCTGATGTTAAAAAAAGAAATTTATTGTTGCGCAAATCTTAAGAAAACATTTCTCAGTCATGCTTTGTTCTTCAATATTTCTGTTTCTGTTATTTTGTTAATGCACATGCACTCCCTTTTAATAATATTACACAATTTTCCCTTTGCACTACTAAATCTAGTTACCTGAACACTATTAAACTTTTCTTAATTCCAAGTACTAAGCACAAATGTGGTTTTTCTGCGTTTGTACTCTGGTGTTATGGTTTTGTCATTTCACGAAGTTAAAGTAGCTACTTAGCATGTGCAATAACATGAATCTAACATTTGACCTCTTCTCTGTCTTGTAAACTAATCTTACTGTTGTCTGTGTGCTCGCTAACTCATCGTAGGAGCGGGTCTTTTGCCTCCACCGAAGGACAAACGCCCGGCAGGAGTCGCATCCCCGTTCTTAAGGACCACTCTACTAACTGTAATCTCAATAGGTAATACTAAACTTCGTAGTTCGCTTTTTACTCTGTGCAGTTGTTTTCAGCCTCTTTTGTTTGTCTAATTTAGTCGTAGAACGCAAATTCTTGGTTTGACTTTTATTTTATTGTGCTTTAGTTATAGTTTCGATTTTGTGTTCAAAATTGTATTTAGATGTTAAGTAGCAAAATGTAACAGCGTTTGGGATTTAGTGTTGTGGTTTATAATGCTTGATGCATGTTCTGTTGGAGCGGAGGACGTATTGTAAGCGTTGTTTGTGTGACAGGCAAAGGACGCCGTCGGGTAGCACGACGCCGGTGCGGCCGGGCCAGCAGACGGCCGTGTCGCGGCTCCTGCGCAAGCCCTCCGACGCGTCGGACTCGGGCGCGCCCGCCACGCCCGCGCGCCGCGGCACCCCCGGCTCCACCCGGACGACCGAGAAGCGCGAACCATTCCGATTATAAACGAATACATTGCCACACCCTGACACGAACACTTCGCGACAGGGTCACGACTAAACTATACCTATGTAATACCAGCCGCTTCGACGTTTACATTATAACATAAATTGTATTCGAAATTTATTTTGCTTTGTAATCATAATAATCTTTGTAAATGCCTACCCACCTTTTACTGAATGTATGAAAAGGTCGCCGTCGAAGCGGCCGGCATCGCCGTAGAGATGAGTGCCCATATAATAATAAATATTTACTAACATGAATTAACCGATTCGCGAATTAAGCCAAGCTTAATAAAAAACGAATTTGCGAATGTGGCTTTTTAGTTAAGTGAAAACAATAGAAGGTAGTAGTAAAACTTAAAGTCTGCACTTGTTGCCTTGTATACTTATTTTTTTCTACGATCAGTGCGATTTTATGCACATTGGACTATTTTTATTTATTTGTGCTGTCAGTATTTTCCCGTTACATTCGATACTATGGACGGATTATGGATCCAGTGTGTCAATGTGAATGTCATTCATTTCTCTTATTTATTGTCAACGTTGCCATAATTGTTAGCGTATGTTTTGTATGATAATATACGTATTGCGTCTCTCTACAGAGACCTGAAAGTGTGATTTTATAATCTTTTTGTAATTATTTTTCCTTTAGGGACCATTTTGTTATCGAACTATGTGGAAGTAGGGGATCGCAGGGAAACGCTTCTGTTGTTTGTTGCCGGCGCGTGGTTTCGCCAGACTGCATGTTGGTAGAACGATACGAAGTTGTTCCTTGCTATCTGATAAGGTGATAATAGAATTATTTGAATATTTTCTTTTGTAATGCACAATCATGTCTGTCATTATCGATCCTTCGGTGTTCAATTATTTGTTGGAATGGTATATTGATAGTTATCATTCACTGTGTACATTTATGTATGTGATTTATTTATATGTTGATAATTGCACAATATCTTTGTTATGATAATGGTGATAGAATTGTTTTCGGGTAAGCGGTTACTACACTTATGGCTATCGCCAGAGCCGTAATGTGTGTGTTGACCCTTACCAAATCTGCTCAGAGAAAATTCCAGATCCAACGTTGGTTTTAGTAATTAACTAAAGTACACTTTGTCGCAAAAGACATTTACTTAATTTTTTCTAAGAATACTTTTTGATATGGAATAAATGCTTTAAATATAACCTTCATATAAAAATGTTAACCAACACTCACACTTATTTGTTAATTTTTTTATTATAAATCTGACTCTTAAGCTTATTATTAGAGATGTAAAACTATTAATCTGGTCATTTTTATTTAAATCATTGTTGTATTTGTTAATTGTAAAATCGAGGCAGATTTACTAAAAGCTTGCAATTTTGTATAAAATAATGATTCTGAAGACCTACAGTTTTAAAATCTCATTATTGATTTCAAAATATAAAATAAACAATAACAAATATTTTGTATTTTATTACCTACCTATATACCTCTATACCTCCTTATGTCCTTCGTACAATGTACTATTTTCCTACAATACAATAGAATACAGTTTATTATAAAATGAATAGAATCTTAAAAAATATTGGCCACACTTTTTTGTTTATACCAATGCAAAGTTTCTCGCCGAGGTTAATTAGCCAAGGACTATATTTAATTTTTATACAAGCGTTATCCTTGGAGCGAAATACATAGGTACATATACAATCCAATTCAAAAAGTAAAAAATTTGGCGTGCGTTCCCATTGAGGGTCCACATTGGAATTTTAAGCTTTTGAATGCTTTAGTAAAAGTTCTCTCTGCACTCCAAAGTTAGGAAATAGTAGATCCATGGTATTCATCTTTTATGTCTGTTTGACTTGGCCCCTAAATTTTGACGATCACCATCCATACATCGTGCGGCCCTTTTTTAATGTTCACTCGAATTTGGTCGGTTAATCTACCAAAAACTTTTCGAATGGTTTTTTATCGTTTTTGTCTAATCTAATGGGTATATAGAACTGATTTTTTGTATACGTATTCTTTAAATTCGGCATAAATTATTGTTTAAGAATGTAATAAGCCAGCTCACAGAAAACTAGCGTTTTCCTATTCTAAGTAATTTGAACCAAGATAACCTCAAAAAAGACAATATCGTTAATAACTTGCCAATGATATGTAGTAGGCCGGTGAAACATTATAGGATCGTGGGAATATATAATAGGTACCTGTCGGCACTAACACGAAGTCCTTGGTCATTTTCGTTCGAGGGCTAGAGCCTCATATCTCCTGAACCACGCTAGTCGAGTTTATGAAAATTTGGGCACAAAATAAAAACGCACAAATATACCTACCGTATCTGTATACAAAAAATCATCACTGTGCGTCCAACCGTTTCCGATAAATAGCATAGCCAAAACGTTCGCCCAGCAAAAAACTAAATATCTTTTTAATCTTAAGAGGTACAAATTTCATTTTTACGGCACATTTATAGTCTATGTAAGCTATCTTTTTGCATATTTTATATCCAGATAGACTAAAAAAATTAAAAATATTTCGCTGGGCGGACGTTCGCGCAGCAGAATCAGTTAATCTTAAATTACTCAGAACCCTTTAGAGGCACAAATTTAAAATTTCGGGCACACTTACTGGAGATAAGGCACAAAATATCTGCTATCTTGAAAGGCGATACTTTTTTTACCGTTGTACGCTAGTGTTGAAGAGATCTAGGTCGAGTTCTTTACTGAGCCTGTTAAACCCCTTACTTAAAACTTTGTACTTAAAAAAATATTATTTTGAAAAATATTAGCTTATTACCAGTTATCGCTATGCGCTAGACCTACTCTTTTTTTAAATAATCATCTTTTGGAAAAATAGTACATCATAGGCTTTGCAAAATGTTGGGAAAAGTAGGATTTGCCATACAATTATTTTGGAATGTTTTGTTAAAAAACTTTTATACCAGAGCCGCTCTAAGTTGGCCGATTTGACACATGTCAGACTGACTGCACTAGTGAGGGTCAACGGTAAAATTGCCGAAGTATATAAGTAACAGTTATTTCCACTTTATAACCAAGCAAGGTCTAATTATAACAAATTTATTAAAAACATGTATTCACATCCAGAAGATTGAAGATTCTTATTTAAAAATATATTTATTTTGAAATACAATACTTATTATAGTCTTTTTCAGCCAAGATGATCCCTGTGACACTTCGTTGTGTTCTGAATCACGCATTTTACGTTTGACAAACGAAAATAATTTCATTGCACACTTTTTTCATTTTAATGCGGCGTCATTAAGAAAAATATTAAAATAAATCATTTTAAAGTTTTAAAAGGGAAACAGTATCGTTGAGCTTAATTGAATATAATAGAAAATTAAAAAAAAGTACCTATGCAGTTTGTATACGTAGAATGGAATTTATACATTCCATTCTACGTATACGAACTGCATAGGTATTTTTTTAAAATGTTCTTTTACATTAAATTAAACTAAACGATACTGTTTGTCATTTAAAAGTATAAAAATATTTATTTTAATATTTTTCCTAATGACGCCGCCATATAAAATGAAAGTGTGTAATAAATTTATTTTCCTTTGTCAAACGTAAATGCGTGATACAGAACACAATGAAGTGTCACAGGGATCATCTTAGGTGAAAAATACTATAAATCCTTCATCCTATTTAAAAAAAATACCTGGTGAGTATTATCCATTACGTCACTATGAAAACGTGTCAAACGGCGTAACCTTGTAAAAGCGTAATACAGAGTGGAAATTTTGCATTTTCTTTTTATAATTCAATTATTTTAAGTAATAAAATACAAATAATTAGATAATTAGGTGCATTTGACATTTTGAAATAAAGTCTTAATTTTAAAAGTTGTTCTTTATGATTCGCTAAGTATGTTCCTCTTAACAAGGATAAATGCAAAATATAAAATAAAAAGTGTCAAATCGGCCAACTTAGAGCGGCTCTGGTATAACTCTTTTAATCTCGTTAAAATGGCCGTGGATAACCTAGCCAGTTATTCATTTTCCCGTTAAGCAAAAATCATGTAGATAAGTAAGATGAACTAAGTGAACTTCCTCACATTTTAAATTAAATACGACAAAAATATAAACTTAAAAAAAAAATAACGATAACGTAACGATAAGTTAAATAACTAATAACGATATCCATATTTTTTGTACTAGCAACACCGATTTCGGCGAAAATTTTACAACTATGAAAAAGTAAATTGTCAAAAACAAAAGTGTAGTGTAATATTTTGTTGTGATTTGTTTTATTTATCAAAAATCTAAAAAAATACAATACAATGACATAAAAGAACTCAACACATGAAGTATATACAAAGTAGTACATTTCAGTTCATAATTAACCTTCAAAGAATTAATTCGTCTCAATTTTTTGTGAGAGGAGGAAAGTAAACACGTAAAAAGTTTGTATCGTAAACATGGTTGGGTATTCTATGGATGGGCCCGCAAGGGATCGCGTGATGCGGCTTATGGAAGAGAAGGATCGCATCGAGAGCGAGATCAGGGACCAGAATGCTGTCCTGGAGAGCAACCACGTCGGGATGAATGATGCCCTGGTGGACTCAGAAGGGTATCCGAGGGGAGACATAGATGTGTACAAAGTTCGGCATGCGAGACACCAGATCATTTGTACGTGTTTTGTACTTATTTATTGAAGTATGAACTGTTATATTTGTTAACTTTCACAAGTTTGACCTTTACCTACAACATGGAACTTGGAGTGACTCTGTTCTTTGCTAATTAATGTGTTCTCTAACAGTTGCTTATAGGGGTGAGAGCCATTTGCTCCCCCACAAGTGATGATCACGGCTCAAATTCAGGAACAGTCTCTTTTTTTTTTCAATGATGGCTTGTAGTAGCTTCAACATCATCACCAGCAAGGTGTTGCGGTCCTTGCGGGGGAGCGATGGCTCTCACCCCTATCAGTTCTTTATTATGAAGACTCCCAAAACCAAAATAGTAAATGTTTTATTTATAAACTCTTAAAACATTAGAAAGGTTGTAATGTCATATACCACTAATATAATATTAACAAATTGTATGTTAATCTGTATTGATAATAGTGTTGGTATGTTTCAGGTCTTCAGAATGACCACAAAGCATTGATGAAAAGGATAGAACAAGGGCTAGCGGAAGTGCATTCAGACTTTGTAGGCCCGAATGGCGAAGGTCCTTCAGTGCTGGCTCCGGTCCCCAGCGCAGCTCCATACGCCAATGGTCATGCTAGCAACGGCCACAGCAGCAATGGAGACAGTGTAAACTTAAACGGACCTGGATTCGCTATTGTGGGTCAGGTGCAAAATGGTTCACCCGCTGATATGGCTGTAAGTATTTTTATTTTCATTCTTGTAAACTGCCTCGTTGTTCTATTGGTAGCAAGCACTGCGTTAGGACCGAGAGGTCCCCGGTTCGAGTCCAGGGTCAGGCAAGATTTGTGTGAGTTTATCTGCAATGAAATTACTCAGACCTCATTAAAGATTTGACATTTTATCAGATACTTAAAGATGTATTGGAGTTAGTTAGTTTAATGTGGAGACTATTTCATTAGCATATTAATAGTATTAATACATTATCTATTGTAAATTATAAATACCACATGAATACTTCAGTATACAGACACCATTTATGTTTTTATTACAGCAATGCCTTTTGGTTACTTAATAGTAGAAAATAATGTATCATGGAGGTACTATATCAGTATAGTATAGTTCACCACCTAATAAAATGTTTTGTTTCATTTATTCAATGAATATGAATTCACTTTCCAGGGATTGTGTGCAGATGATGAAATTCTACAATTTGGCTCGATCAACAGCGGGAACTTCTCCGACCTGCCCCAGATTTACAACCTGGTCTCCAACTCAGTGGGACAGAACATCAGGGTGAGCCTCAGAAGGGATCATCGTGTCATCCAGCTGACTGTGGTGCCAAGACCTTGGGCTCAGCCAGGCCTCCTCGGTTGTCACATACGAAGACGTAACAATTAATCACCATTTCATCGTTGTTATTCTTATGTTGAGTCGTTCTGTGTGAAGCCTACTTTAGTAATACTTTAGTAAACTAAACATGTATAACATTTTTTTGGCAATGAATAAAAATGTTGGTATATTTAAGAACATTTATAAAACCTTTTATTTATAAAACTCCACATGAAAATGTTTACAAAGATTCAATGCAATTGAGATGTTTGTTTAGAAAGAAAATCTATTTTGTTATAAAATTAAGACCTAATTTTTTATTAAAAGTAATTATTAATCCTAAAAAATCTTTTAATAAGTAGAGCAGTATCATATTTTTTTTAACCTAATGTTATGCTCATGCTTTGATTTATTTTTGTTTAAAGTAATTTGAATGGCAATCCTTATTTCTAAACACATTTTTTGTTTAATTAAAGCACTATAGTTGATTATGTCTTAAAAACAAGACTACAAAATTCAAAGGTTCAAAACATAATTGTAATGAAAAAATGGCTTACGATATAACAAACCAACACTATCAAAACAAGAAAATTAATGTTCAATTTTAAATTATTAAAGAATAATTTTGGCAATTTTCATTTAACACTAGAGGGCCTACCATGAGTTGGCTATCGTAAACTTACGTACGTTAAAAACCTATCGAGTTGTTTTTTTCATATGGCCGATTGTAGTTCTTCGCGTAACCACCAGCCGGCGCTGTACATGTTTTTCATAGACATATTTACGTAGTCGATATCGAGCGCGTAAGTTTTAAACTCATGGTAGCCCCACTGGTGTGCCAGCAACTTGGTCCGTGTTTCCGCTTTTTACACATTTCCTCCTATTTTTTGCTCCTATTGGTCGTGATGTTATACACCGTGAAATTTTAGTGGTTGTTTTCCCGTGGCAGAACGATTTGCCTTTAGTAATACTATCGAATTATGCAAATTATTCCGCGAAAAAAAAAATTTTTTTTTTGAAATTTTTAAAATAATAATTTTCTATCTCGAAAACGAGAGAAGATATCGTTCTTTTATAAGATGTGACGTAATCAGGTACTGCTTGCCGCATGAAATCGATGCTTCAAGCTAAAGAAGCTCTACACCCTAAGTCATAAAGTGGTTCGAACGTAATTTCGGACAGGTTAAACCTTTCGTAAAACCGGCATTTATTGATTTTAACAAAAAAGAACTGCACACATCTGTTGTACTACTAAGATAGAATCATTTTACTGCGGGAAAACAACCACTAAAATCTCACGGTGTATAGCCTACCTCAATAAATGGTCTATCCAAAACAAAAATATTTTTTCAATTCGAACCTGTAGATCCTGAGATTAGCGCGTTCAAACAAATAAACAAACACACTCTTCAGCTTTATTTAGGACTAGCTTTCCGCCCGCGATTTCGTCCGCGTAGAGACGTTTAACGGGTAAAACATTACTTCCTTAAAGCCTAAAAAGTAGCCTATAACCTTTTCTAGGCTCTGGACTATATCTGTACATTTCATTTCATTCGGTACAGTACTCTATGCGTGAAAGCGTAACAGACAGACAGGCAGAGTTACTTTCGGATTTTTATAATATTAGTAAGGAAGTAAGGATTAGTGCTGTTTATAAACTACACTTTTACACACCTCTCTTACTATGTAAATACTAAATGTTTTCTTAAAGTACCTACCTAAATTGTCAAATAACCAATTTTAAATAGGGTCTCCTATACCTACGCCTATATGATCGATTTTAGAAATAAATATGATGGTTGATGACCATAGCCTTCTTCTTCTTCTTGCAAAGCTGCAGCGTTTCAGCCACTTTTCCTTTCAACCCTGGACCGAGCGTAGTGGCAGTGGTTCCGATCAGCTCTCTGGTCTTCAAATCGAGCTCCTTGACCTCAAAGTCTTCATTGTCAGAGTGTTCTTCGTCACTGTAGTTGAATTTCATCGAGCAGTCGAAGTACAGTTTGTCTTCTACCAACCGGTAGTCTGGTTTGTCGACAGTGCCTCGCATACAATCATGGTAGTGGCAGACTATCTTCTCTTGTTCGTATGTCTCGCATGAGCCTGAAAACATAAACAAAAATAAATTTTGAATAAATCTCCTACATACGGCCATAGAAAAGCGTCGATGGCCGAGTGGTTAAGGTCGTTGCTTGCCATGCGAGAGGTCGCCAGTTCAAACCCCGCCAGGTACCAATGTGTTTTTCAAATTTGAAATTCATATGTACCATCATTCGACGCTTTAACGGTGAAGGAAAACATCGTGAGGAAACCTGCACACCTAAGAAGAAATTCTAAGGTTGTGTAGTCGACCAACCCGCACTTGGCCAGCGTGGTCGACTAAGGCCTTATCGCCCTAGTTTAGGGTAGGCCCGTGCCCCAGCAGTGGGGACGTATATGGGCTGATGATGATACGGCCATAATATGTTCCCAACTAAGCAGAGCTTGTAATATGGGTGTCGCATAGTCTGCCTCCCACATCCTACTTTTGTAGGACCGATAGTCGGGCCGACTTTATTTTGTACTAGCTTTCCGCCCGCGACTTCGTCCGCGTAGAGACGTTAAACGGGTAAAACATTACTTCCTTATAGCGCAGTCGGTTAAAAAGTAGCCTATAACCTTTTCTAGGCTCTGGACTATATCTGTACCAAATTTCATTTAAATCGGTCCAGTACTCTATGCGTGAAAGCGTAACAGACAGACAGAGTTACTTTCGGATTTATAATATTAGTAAGGATTAGTAAGGATGATATTAGTGACCCGCCCTCGCTCGATTCGGATAAATTATACGTAAAAACCTTCCTCTTAAATCCCTGTATCTATTTTAAAAATCCGTTGTGTAGTTTTAAAGATTAAAGCATACATAGGGACAGACAGACGTTAGGGACTTTGCTTTATACTATGTAGTGATATTCGATAGACTTTTTGTTGAACATGTGGGTTGCTCCATTGGAATCAGTACGTTCCGTTTTGCTCTGACAAAAAATCGGTTATAGATTATCAGATGTGTGCGAACGGCCCGATGGTACGAGTACATCGAACCATGGTCCCCGAGCACGATCCCCCAGCTCTTCTTCAAGATCTTCCCTTTTAGGATCACTTCTAATGATAGATGGCGCCACCTGTGGCTTGTCTGGTAATATGCTGGAAAATTCGACACGGCTTCAGTACATAGCTGCTGCCTGCTGGTCTGGTATGTGTGGACGAGCATTAGCTAGCTCGTCTGGGCGCGATTTCCAGAAACACGGGTGTTCGAGTCCCCGGGCCGCGGCGAGGCAGCAGAATTTTTCCCTTTTTTATAAGTATAAATACAGCTAGTGCAAGCTTTAGTACTTCAAACAATTTTATTTACTTTAATTGCCAGTGTGTTATAAATATCTGTAGTTTACATTTCTGTAATGAAATGTCTCTGTCTCTTAGTGTGTATCACTAATAATAGATGGCGCTACCAGTGGCTTAACAGGGGCAGGACAGTGGGCGCGATTCTCACAAGGACGAGTGTTCGAGTCCCGGGCCGCGGTGAGGCAGTTGAATTTTTTAAAACAGCAAGTGCAAGTTTCAGCACTTAAATTTTTTTTAAGCTATTGCATAGCCTTTATCGCGGGCTTTGAGCGCGGCGACCGAACCAAGACATTCCGTAACGAAAAAAACCTCACAATCGTCTAACGTCGTTTCAGTTCGGTAGACTTCGGCACGGTGTTTGTGGCACGCACACAAACACCGTGCCGAAGTCTACCGTTAGACGTATTGTACGACTCTACGAAACTCGCACGAATCGAGACGAGCTGCTCCGAAATCGGACGATGCTATGCAATAGCTATACCGCGGCAGTCCCCGAGTGCCACACGTCTTTTTTTTCTAAATTAACATCACTCCTAAAGTCGTAACCTCTGTGAGCTCACCAGGTCGCTGCACCCTGACGGTCAGCACAGCCCTCTCGGGAGCCATGTCCTTGAAGTGCACGAGGTAGCAGGCCAGCATGGTGCCGGTGCGCCCGCGCCCGTGTCTACAGTGGACGCCTATCACCTGGAACCAGTTGAACAGAGAAGTTAGCAAGTAAGCTTTTAGGGGTCCATTGATATGTTAAACATTGGGTTTGTAGGGTAGAAAAGCGGCGATGGCCGAGTGGTTAAGGTCGTTGCTTGCCATGCGAGAGGTCGCCAGTTCAAACTCCGCTACGTAAGTACCTACGTACGTAGTGGTACGTACGCACTGAGTTTTTTAAATTTGAAATTCATATGTACGATTATTCGACATTTTAACGGTCTTCTTCTTCTTATCGTGTGGTTGATGAACAACCTGGTGTCAGAGTTTAAGCCACCCGTAGGCCTCTGACATGGCTTAATGGTGACATGGTTATAATGGTGAAGGAAAACATCGTGAGGTGACCTGCACACCTACGAAGAAATTTTTAGGTTGTGTAGTCAACCAAACCGCACGTATCCAGGGTGGTTGACTATCGCCCTAGTTTAGGGTAGTTCCGTGCCCCAGCAGTGGGGATGTATATGGGCTGATCATGAGATATGGGGTAGGGTGGGTCAATGTTAAGTTAAAATCAAGTCTGTGGGGTCGCCGCTCTCGGCCCACGCTCGCCATCTTGGAAAACAGTTTTTACGATTAATTTTTTAACTATATATTTTTTGTTGCAAATTAGATTTTAAAAAGTTTTCAGTGAAAATGTACAAACATTCAAGAATTCTATTTTTTGTGGTCCACTTTTTTTACGGAATAAAGAGCAGAACTCACTCAAATTCTCCCGCTCCCCGATTCGAACCGGGAACCTCTCGGTACTTAATCAGCGCGAGCAACCAATAGACCAACGAGTAAGTTAGCTCTTGTAGCTCTACTTACCTAAACCTAATCCCTGCTGAAGACGGATGCAGTGTCTCCAGTAGCGCTACCATGAGTTTAAAAGTTACGGACTCGATATCGCCTACATAAATATGTCTATGAAAAACTTGACCGATTTTAGTTCTTAGCGTACCCCTGGTCGTTACGCTAAGAACTAAAATCGGTCGTGTGAAAAAAACAACTCGATAGGTTTTTAACGTACGTAAGTTTTCGATAGCCAACTCATGGTACCGCTACAGAATTATTTTGAGAACTCCACTCACCTCTCCCCTTATCTCAGCCCTTTCACATATTTCGATAAACTTCAAGATCTGCTTCAGAGTCGGCGTCCCAAACTCCTTTATCCGTATCTCTGACCATTTCAACTTCTTCTTGCATTCTAGAATCGGTGGTCTCCTCTCAGGAGACAAAGTTATCAAATGGTCTACTCCTGCGTCTGCTATGTAGTTCAGGTTGGCTACAGTTTGCGGCCATCCCATAGCTGCAACTTTCTTCTCGACAAACCATGAGAAATTGTATGGGGGATACGATTCGTAGTCTTTATCTTCTACAGGCTTTGCTTTCTCTTCTTGTTCTTCTGTTTGTTGTTCTTTCGGCTCGTCCAAGTATTTGTAGAAGAGTTTTGCTAGTTTCACGTTTGTTCGCATTCGGACGGTACTCATCTTGGCTATTCTCTTGTGACGTCGGTACAATTTCAAAAACTTTTAACCTGGAATGGTAAGTAAGGATCTGTTCAATAGTCAGCTTCATATTTGTTAATATTATTCACGTTTGGTAATAATTACTTCCTAAGAAAAATAACAATTGAAGATGCAACAAATAAAATATCCATCAACAGATGATTTACTAGGTCTAATAGTTACAACATTGTATGACACTTATGACCAGTGGCGTAACTACAGGGTGGCAAGTCGGCAAAATGCCACGGGCCCCCACCCGGTAGGGGGCCCCAGTCGAAGCGGGTCCCCGGTCATAGCAGAATATCTCCGCCGGCTACCCACATACACATTAAGATAAAAAAAAGAACGGGGGGTGCACGGGGCCCCAACCGATGATTTTTGCCACGGACTTCAACGGGTATAGTTACGCCTCTGCTTATGACAGTATTAATTACCTGGCTATTTGCCTTTGTGCCTATGGTACCTACAAGGCTTATAATTACGAGAAATAAATTTGAATGTATTATCTAAATATAATATCAAGTAGGTAAATAAGTCCAGTCTAAAACCCACAAAATCTGGGACCTGGCGCAAAATACATTTCATTAGCGCAAGCAATTGTTGTACATAGGTAGGATTGAATCAAAGTGCACTGCTAGCGTCTACTTCAATCCTGAAACTAGGTACATACATCACTCATCTTACCCCACCCACTGACCTACTGTCCACACATGACTAACTTCACTACAATGACAACTTACCCCAACACTTTCACCTAGCAAAGCGCACTAAATCACTTCCTACACTTAAAGGTAAACAGGGTACATTGGTTCTGGTTATTTTCGGAGTTCAGTGGTAGAGCAGCGCAGTTGGTCAGTTGCCAATAGTGTGGGCCAACGCATTGGCAACTGGTTACTGACATTTAGAAGAGGGGTATTGCCAATTTGTATTTATTAATTGACCGGCGTGCCAGGTTGTTTGATGCCTGTCAGTCCCTTGTACAGAGGGAGTCCAGAATTGTATGGCCTTGATAAATATTCCATTGCTGTAACTGGCATGCATAGATAATTTATAGACAAATAGGTCAGATAGTTGTATATTTTCACTTGTTTTCATTTAGTTTGTTTTTTGCACCCTAATGCCTAATGAGAAGTACCTACGGTTGACAAAAAAGTTGGACTACCTATTAAATTATAACATTTGGACTCTGTAGCGCTACCATGAGTTTAAAAGTTACGGACTCGATATCGCCTACGTAAATATGTCTATGAAAAACTTGTAGGTACAGCGCCCCTGGTGGTTACGCTAAGAACTAAAATTGGTCGTATGAAAAAACAACTCGATAGGTTTTTAACGTACGTAAGTTTTCGATAGCCAACTCATGGTACCGCTACAGAGGGCCTACCATCGACACAGGGATGTCCCTGTGTCAATACTTCACTACCTTTGATTTTTGAAGTTCGGTTTACAGTGTTTTACTTTAGTACCTATTAATATAAAATATTATGTTTGAGATAACATCCCTGCTAATCATAGCGGGCATGTTTTTGTGTAATACATCGGTAAGTAATTTATTTTGTAGGTATCACTTAGATACAGATGTCAGTTCTTTATATAGTTTCTCATCTAACTGGAACACAAATATAGGTAATTAAATGCGCCTTTATTATTATTTAAGTATTTAGTTTTTATCGTATTAACCACCCGCAAAGGTTACCTACATTTATGGATGACACTATCAAGAGGTCATTGACTCAAATGCTAATGAGGTTTGTTAAAAGTTTTTATTATATAATGATGTATATTTACCTACGCGGTGATAAAATCTCTTTAATTTTTCAACTCTGGCAACATTTCGCGTTGAAAGATACAGAAACATTTATTTTTAGAATAAAATACCTAGAACATATCTAAATTATAAAAACAACTATTACATGTGACTAGGGGTGAGAGCCATCCGCTCTTCCGCAAGGCCAGTAATGATGACGAGGTTACTCCAAGCCATCATCGTATGTCAGTTAGGGGAAAAAATACTAACCAGCTATGAAATGGTAATCCTTACCAGCGTCGGACTGGCCATACAGTCAGGGTGGCATTTGCCAGCCGGGCCCCAGCCTACGCGGGCCCCCCACAGGCCTGTATCGCCCGCTTGCATTTCTCGGAAACTATGCTTCTCACAAAAATATTGCTTATGCTATTAGCAAATTGCCTTGCCAACAAATACGTTTAAACGGGGCCGGGGACAAGGGCCCCACATACTTGAAGTTCTATGGACCAAATGACCACTACAAACATGTTCTAAAAATAAAATCGCGTTCTCTCATAAATGCAATACATACTCGGTAATTAAATTGTAACAATTCAATGTAATGGGCTAAGTCATTAAGTACAAAGCTGAAAGTTCTTCTCTTTTTAAAAAAAAATACTAGCTAGGTTTATACAGGGTATCCCAAAAAATTATGTCAAGCGAATTTCCTGAGATAGAACACTCCGTGGGGCTTTGAAACACCCCCATGTATGTTACGCGATTTTTTGAGTTATTATTTAATAAACTTTTGATTATTTTATTAAACTTTTGAGAATATTTGACATAACCGATTAAAATCTTCAAAAAAAATCTTTTTTAAAAATTCTTTTTGCAAATCAATTTTCATGAGTTCTTCTTTAATGCCTAAAATATTTGTCTCCATAACTTAAATGGAAGTTTTCAAAATGATGGCACAAACTGAAAAATTATGTTCTGTAAATAAAGTCTGAAAATTTCAACTTCAAATTAAAAATATTAGGATGTAGCTCAGCTTTTATAATCATTAATAAAAACTAGTACTTAACGGGCTACTTTTGGTGGAAAAATCATAAAATTTGTTATTTGATTACAAAGCATTATTTGGACATTTTATTATTTCTGAAGTTAATAAGATTGTTAACAATCGAAATTATTACAGAAATGGTAAGATTTAACCATTTGAGAGTTTAATTTGTGATACTTTATAAGGTTTTGAAATGGACCTTAAATGGAAAAAAAGGAAGTGTATTTGATTATTAAAAAAATATTAGTGATCGCACTCAAAGTCCGTTAAGAAAGCAAAGTTCGTCGTAACAACAGGATTCGTCATGCGAAAACAGTGTTAACGCAATGAAACCTAAATTTAAAAAAAAATATGACATCCAAATGTTTTCATCTGAGTGTTCCTGTGTTAAATTTTGTTAACAAACTAAAATGATAAAATGTCCAAAATAATACTTCGTAATCAAATGGCAAATTTATGATTTTTCCACATCTCTGTCTTTGAAGTCCGATTTCAGCAAAAGTAGCCTATTAGGTACTAGTTTTTATTAATGATTATGCATGCTGAGAGTCTGGCGCAGTTTTTAAGGTTACTAAAGAGCTTTGCAGCTAAGTACCTTCTAATATTTAAAATTTAAAGTTGAAATTTTAATACATTATTTACAGAACGTAATTTTTCAGTTTGTACCATCTTTTTGAAAACTTCCAATCATAGTTTTTGAGTAATGATTTTTTTTAACTTTTGAGAATATTTGACATAACCGATTAAAAATTTCTAAAAAAAAGTATTTGACTTTTTTAGAAAATCTTTTTGCAAATCAATTTTGATGAAGAAATATCACAATTTTAATGAAAATTTATTTGCAAATAGAATTTCTCAAAAAAATTAAATACTTTTTTCTTTGGATTTTTTCTAAATCGGTTATGTCGATTATTCTCAACAGTTTAGGAAAAAAACCATAACTCGAACGCTATAAAAATCGCGGAACATACATGGGGTGTGTGTACCTACTAACTCAGGACATTCGCTTGACACTATTTTTAGGACACCCTGTATATTATTTGTTATAGGATTTACCTGTAATTATTATTTATAATACCTGCTTATTATTTTAGTATTATAATCATTTTTTTTTATTGTTTATCTCGATTTGTGTATCTCAGTATTTTTCGATAGTATCCCATCACCGTGATAGTCTCGGGCCCTGGGCTACTTAGGGTTATGAGCCATCCGCTCACCCGCAAGTCCGGTGAAGCTGAACAGGCCTCAGACGGCCATCTCAGTCACTTCCGAAAAAAAAAAACTCGGGCCCTGGGATTGTGATTTGCCACCCGGGCCCTTGCGGCTCAGTCCGACCCTGATCCTTACTATCCTTACTAATATTATAAATGCGAAAGTAACTCTGTCTGTCTGTTACGCTTTCACGCATAGAGCACTGGACCGATTTAAATGAAATTTGGTACAGATATAGTCCAGAGCCTGAGAAAGGACATAGGCTACTTTTTAACCGACTGCGCTGTTAAGAAGTAATGTTTTACCTGTTAAACATATCTACGCGGATGAAGTCGCGGGCGGAAAGCTAGTAGACAATAAAACACGAAGATAATAAAAAATCAACGTTTATTCTCAGGTACAATATACATTAAATACATAACCATTCCTATCATACAATCAGTTCTCAAAGGTAACATACGCAAACCACCCATTTACAAAGCTTAACATATATGACGGATCACAAGACCATTCGATCCTTCTGCAATAACCTAACAATTCACATTTGAAATACAACATTTTTTTTGGATAAAACTCGAGTCTCATATGACGAAACGCCGGATATATATTTTTCTTTCCGTAAGAACCATCCTTGTACTTCAACGAACATTTTAAAAAAAGAATTGGCCAAATTGGTTCAGGCGTTGTTGAGTTATGCGCTTACCAACACATTTTACGATTCATTTTTATATATAAGATGTTCAGGGTGACCATACTCCATCTGATGGTGAAAGGAACGGAGGTCCACGTATGAGTTTGGCAGGCACAATAAACTATTAAGTTTATCGCCCTCATTTACAACAATGTAAATCTATTGATTACAAGCGAGTTTTTTGCGTTGAAATATTTTTTTCGTAGTTTTATCAATTTTATAATCTGTGGTTTTATTTCAAACGTGTACTGTTCTCGCAAATTTCATACAATTCTACTAATAATTCTCTTTAAGCTAGGGCTTTCTTGGTTGCATCCTTGGCTGTCTCTATAAACTCTTCCATGACTTCGCCACTGACTCCGAACTTGACGGGGTTGTCCTCAGTCAGGTATTGGAAGTAGAGACCTACTGCTTCTTCGTTTTCGTCGAAGTCCAGAGACCCTGGAATAGAGATAAATATAAAAATAAAAATAATAATAAGGCGTGTGACTGATTTCGGCCATAGCGGCCGATCTCAATTAATAGATCAGTTAAGTGCGCAGGACATATTATACCTACCTAGTGTTTGCGTGCATACTTGATGCGCGCAAACACAAGTGCACTCTCAGTTACCTTTATTCATATAGTTCGGTGATCCGACATGACCGAAGAAAGATCGGGTGCAGGATCACCAGCTTAACGTGCTTTCCGAGGCGTGGGCGTGCAACCGTCGACTTCCTGACTCCGGGCTGAGTAATTTCTTTACAGAAAAACTCACACAAATTTTGCCCGACCCCGGACTTGAACTGGGGCCCTCTTAGCTCTTACTCAGTGCTGCCAAAAGACCAACGAAGCAGTATATCATACGATTCGAAAATTGTAGATACACATACCATACACGAAATGAAGTACTTACGTAATACCATACACAACAACTCTTATGCAATCGTAATTTTTGCATACAGGACATTTGAACTGACAAAAACTTTTATGTAAGTGTAATTTTTGCACATAGGAGATTTTAAAGTAGCCACGACGATAATGTAGGTGTGTATGTACAAGTATATTTACCAGGTCTGATCATCCTGATGGCGTTCATGGCCTGGTCGGGCAGGAACCGGTGGAAGTGCACCAGGTAGCAGGCCAGCATGACGCCGGAGCGCGCGCGACCCTGCCGGCAGTGGATGCCCATCACCTGAGGGGTTAACGACGCCATTTTGAAAATAAAGACAGACCAGATGTACAGTTACCGACACAAATGTCATAGACATAAAATTGTTAAAACTATTGAACAAGAGACATCAATGTTACAATTTGTCAATTTTGAAAATTCGGTCAGATCAAACGCTACGCGGAAAATGTCTGATATTAGTATTTTCGAGTTCAGGATACCTAATCTTATCTATCGATTTGATGCGGTTGTGACTGTATTGCTATGAGACAAAAATTTTGGTCGTGGGCTCTGTAACTATAATATATGTACCTACCAATTTGCATTTGCCGTGTTATCACTACATACTCCTAGTATAAAGTAAAGTCGCTGCCCGCGTCTGTCTGTATGTATGTATATGTCACCGTAAAATTGTAAACAACGCTAGATTGCAATTTATCTCGCGAGATTGTGAACTGTCGAAAAATTGTGAACATACTGCTTACAATTTAACGTGTAATTATTAGTTAGATTACAATCTATCGAAGTAAAACAAACGGTTCTTTTTAAGAGAAAGAGGAATTCAAGAGGAAGGTTTTTATGTATAATACCCGAAGCGAAGCGACGGCGGGTTACAACATAATATGACATTTGTAACGTAATATGAGGGTAGAAGAAAGTTTATTGGGCGATTGTACCTAAGCAACCATTTACAATGTAATAAACCTTTAACGAGTAAGTATCTTAAATGTGGAATTATTTAATCCTAACCAATGTTGAATGTTGAATTAAACTACTCTACTACTCGTATTGCTAAGATTGACTCAGCAAGCTCGCGTCCTCGCTCTATTGTGGTGCAATTTGGCTCTTCACACATTCGCGACCAAGTACTCGCAGCGGTAAAAAATTATAACAGATCAAAAAAGGCACCGGAAGATAAACTCAATACTACTAGCATTGGTCTAAGCGGCCCCAGGATGCCTGTTTTTGTCGGCGAGCACCTAACACCAAGCAACAAGACCTTGCACGCCGCCGCTAGACTGAGAGCAAAGGAAAAGAAATACAAATACGTATGGATCAGGAACGGCAAGATATTTGTACGAAAGGACGACAACAAAGACTTTATTATGATAAGAGATACGGACTCTCTGAACAAAATTGTGTGATGTTTTAATTAATTTATATTTAATTTTGCTGCATGTAACTCTGTTTTTTATTTTCAAATTCAATTATTTTAAAATATACTATCAGAATGTGAGAGGTTTACGGACTAAAACGCTTGAATTTTATAGAAATCTTTGCAATAGTAATTTTGATATCATAGTTTTGACCGAGACTTGGTTGAACAATTCTATACTTGATACAGAATTGTTTGACCAACGGTATTCTATCTTTAGAAGGGATAGAGTGATTGGAAAATCTTCTCAAAAGAAGAATGGAGGAGGTGTTCTGGTGGCCGTCCGCAGGTCATTTTATCCGAAAAGAATTACTTCTTATGAGAGCCCTACTGAGGACTTATGGATTACATTTGATGTGAAGCATAATAAATTTACCCAGAAATACTTACTATGCGCCGTATACCTACCACCCCCTGTGACAAGAGTCCTAGTAGAAACATTCCTAGATAATTGTAATAGAGTATTCGAACAGTGCGATGCCCACAAATTCTTAGTAGGCGACTTTAATCTGGGGTGCATTGACTGGAATTCGGTGAGCGAATCATCTAGTAGTCTACCGGGAGTAGCACAAGTTTTGGTCGACTTTCACCATGTAAATGGTTTTCAACAATTAAATCGCATAAATAATAACTGCAACAGAGTTCTCGATTTGGTATTTACTGATGTGACTGACTGCATGGTTGTGGAGAGTCATACGAGCCTGAGTAAAAGAGATCCTTTTCATCCCCCTTTACTTTTAACCATGCCACTTAAACATAATATGTCATATCTGCGTAACAATCCCAACAATAAAATCTTAAATTTCCATAAGGCTGACTACACTAAGATCAATGAAGCCCTGGACAAAGTCGATTGGAAATCATTGCTTGCCAATTGCTTGAACGTAAACCAGATGGTAAATAGCTTCCAGAATGCCCTAGATGTAATCATATTCAAAAACGTCCCACAATCTTTAAAAAAAAAAACAAAACACCCTCCTTGGTATACTAAAATTACCCTAATTCGAATGCTAAAGGAAAAAGAAAATCAGGAAAAAAGTTAAATTGTACAACAACCCTTTGGACGTCTTGGAACTAAAAATACTAAAAAAACGATGCAACGCACTACTAAAACAAAGTTACAATAAATATATCGAAAATGTGGAGAATCAAGTTAATTACAATCCAAAATATTTTTGGACTTACATAAAATCAAAGAAAAACGCTCATAACTGCTTGCCAGCCACAATGACAGACGACAGTGGAAATTCAGGTGAGGGCACCTCGATCTGCGATATGTTCGGTAGCTTTTTCTCCTCGGTCAACCAAGATCAAAACACCAGCCCTGGTACCGAGTCTGGCATAGGTAGTAGTAGGCATAGGTGCGGGCACATTTGTAAAATTAGAAATAACCCATGATAAGCTGCTGCAGAAACTTGAAACTATAGATGTTAGCAAGGGAGCTGGGCCCGATGGCATACCACCACTTTTCATAAAACACTGTTCAGGTTCCTTGATGCCCCCCTTGCTGACGATTTTTAATGCCTCTTTAAGCGCGGGCATCTTCCCAGAACAATGGAAAGTGGCAAAAGTGGTCCCAATTTTTAAAAGTGGTGACAGTAAGAACATAAAAAATTATAGACCGATCTCAATCCTCAGTACCTTTGGTAAAATATTAGAATCCATTGTCTGTGCAGCTGTGCAAGGCTACTTTAGGCAATATATTACTGTCCACCAACACGGCTTTGTTCAGGCCAGATCCACTGCTACCAATCTTGTGACCTTTATCGAAGATGTTATAGACGCCATGGATAGGGGCAAACAAGTCCACGTTATATACACTGACTTCCGTAAAGCCTTTGACACAGTTCCTCACAATATTCTGCTATCGAAACTCGCATCATACGGCTTTTCGGGATCGTTTTTGAATTGGTTGAGTCCTATCTTCAGAGTAGATCATTTTTCGTCGTAGCAAACGGTTACCAATCGAAAAGGTACAGCGTTACCTCAGGCGTTCCTCAGGGATCCCATTTGGGCCCTTTCCTTTTTAACATTTTCGTAAATGACATCCCAGAACAAATTAAACATTCCAAAGCATACATGTACGCTGATGACCTAAAGATTCTTAAAGTTGTTGACTCAGCTACGGACTCAGCTCTGCTTCAAGCTGATCTTGATAACCTTGCCGCTTGGTGCCGGTTCAATGGCATGTACCTTAACACTAGTAAATGTTTCTTCATAAATTTTACTCGAAAAGTCAACGGTATAATCAATCATCAGTATACAATCGACAACTCTCTTTTAGCTGAGGTTGATTCAATTCGAGATCTGGGTGTTCTATTTGACAAAAAAATTGACTTTTAATCCGCATATCGACACAATAGTCACTAAAGCTTCTAAAAACTCTGGGATTTGTGCTTCGAAACGCAAAGGCTTTCAAAAATTACAAAACTAAAGTACTATTATATAATTGCTTGGTACGTAGCATATTAGAATATTGTTCTATTGTATGGCGACCGCACTACGCAAATCACACGCTTAGGCTAGAGCGAATTCAAAAAAGATTTTTATGGCACTTAACTTTCGCGGAAGGTAAAGTCAAAACCATAAGATCCTACAGTGGCAGACCTTCCAATTCAGGATGGTTGGCTTGAACGAGCGTAGAGATATTTTAGACCTAACATTTTTATTCAAAATTTTTAGAAATATGATCGATTGCCCACAGCTCCTAAGCAAGTTCAAATTCAAAATTCCTTTTCACTATCCTCGCAACAAAATGAGTACAGTATTATGCCCGCCACAACGTAGAACACTTTTCGGTGCTAGCTCTTGTATTCCACGTCTTTGCAAACTGTACAACAAATTTGATGCTATCGACATCCACCGGGACACAATCTTCCAATTTAAGAAAAACATAAGATCACTGAGATCTTAACTACAGCCGCCAAGGTGAATTTTTTTAATTTAATTTAAACGATTTTTTTATCTCAATGAAGTATATTAATAATTTCTTTTCAAATATAACTGACTTACGTTTAGTCAAGTAGACCTCTCCTTCCAATTTTTCATAGTGGTAAGTTTAAAAAATCTTTTGTATAGTGTGTAAGTGTTTATTTTTCCTTTTTAATTTCTGCACTCGTGCGAATAACTGTGCATGCTGTGTTTATCAGTAAATCTATTGTGCAATATTTCCAGATCCCATAAACATGTATCATTAGACCTAAGAAACATTGTAACAATAGTTGATAGACCCAATAATAAAAAAAAAAAAAAAAAAAAAACTGAGAGCGGTTTTTTTTTACGACCGATTGGTGGACTCTGGAAGAAATTTTTTTGCACATTTTTATTAGCACTTATAGTTTATAAACAGTATTTAAGAGAATAATAATACTGAAAGGTGCTCGTTTTCTTTAATATTTTATCGTTTATATTTAGAGCGATTTATACTCGAATTGATAAATATCGACAAAATTACCTAGTTCAATATACCTTTTTTGTACATGTCCTTAATCTACAGTAGCTTAGCTTAGCTTTGTGCATAATTAGACCGGATTTATAAAAAAAGTAAAAATAACAGGATATTTTTGTTGACATTCTGTTGTACTCTTAGGTAGTTACAGCACCACTCAAAAAAGTGAGTCGACGAAAAGAAAAGTGGCGTGCAGAAAAATGTTTACACACTTGATATTCATTATTCATGAATGGAGATGACAGATGGCTTTCAAAACATACAAGTGTTAGCGAGTACATTCACCCGTAAGATTATTATTTTGTTATTTTGCCAGTAAATAGATTATTGGCATAACAGTAGCGCTACCATGAGTTTACAAGTTACGGACTCGATATCGCCTACGTAAATATATCTATGAAAAACTTGTACATCGCCTCGGGCGTTTACGCTAAGAACTAAAATCGGTCGTATAAAAAAACAACTCGATAGGTTTTTAACGTACGTAAGTTTTCGATCCAACTCATGGTACCGCTACAGACTATTGCTGTATTTTGCAAGTATCTGTCTTAGTGACTCGTTGGCACATTTGATAAGTAGTAGGTACCCAAGAGTCGTGGTTTCGATTCCTACTGGGGACAAGTATTTAAGTGAACATCGGTGTTCGTTCCATGTCTGGGTGTGTTACTATTCCTTATTCCTTACTAATATTATAAATCCGAAAGTTACTCTGTCTGTCTGTCTGTTACGCTTTCACGCATAGAGTACTGGACCGATTTAAATGAAATTTGGTACAGATATAGTCCAGAGCCTAGGAAAGGTTATAGGCTGCTTTTTAACCGACTGCGCTATAAGGAAGTAATGTTTTACCCGTTAAACGTCTCTGCGCGGACGGAGTCGCGGGCGGAAAGCTTGTAGATTATGTATTACTAATCTTGCTCTAGTTTTAAGGATAGGCCCGTGCCCCTCAGTGGGAGGTACCTAAGTAGACTAAAAAAATAAACTAAATATCTATACCTATTTGATTCGTTCATAGCCGTAACACAAGTGCTTAAACTAATTGGCACGGAATCAGAAAAATAAATTATTGATATTTATCAGTTTTAAAATGAATTTAAATAAATGTAGGTACATGGAATATTATGCACGAGGTATAGGTAGATATGCCTTTTCAGTTATCATTTTACGTTGATGTTTATTGACTAATTATTTATTTTTTTGAAATAATTGTGTGTCTATGTTGGTAACTGAATCAATATTTTTCTTTCTTTCTCACTAGTAGGTAGGTACCTATTTAACTATTTTAGTTTAGCGGTCCGACAGTTAAGAATTGATGTAGGTCGGTAGTGTAGGTAGGTGTGTGACGCGCGATTTTTTACACTAATTCCGCACTTCCCTATTCAATTTACTTTTGATACAAGGTCCAATCAAGGCGACTTGTTATCCGAAATAAACAAGGTCACGCCATTTCTTTATTCCGCGGCAGAAGCTATAAATCGTCAGTGTTTAAAATGTTATGGCAAGCAGGAAGTTACTTTGTAGAATTCTGTTGGTAGATGACGTATTTTTGCAAAGAGAAATTTTTATTTTTGTTTCAACTATCTACATAATATCAAGATTCTTTAAGACTAAAATTTTTACTGACTGACTATAGTCCTGGCAGGTATACATAGTTTGAGCCTGAAACACGTACATAATGTATGTACGAGTATTTCGGGTTCAAAATATCCCTACAACATTTCAGCCATACATTTTTAAGCTTTATCAACTTTGCAGGAGTTTATTTTAAGACTTTAACACGGATACCTACTTATCCACGTTTGTGTCTCAAAATAAACAAAATGATAATGTAAGGTGGATGGATAAGGATCAGTACCGTAACTAGGGCGGTGCCAGCGGTGCCCAGGCACAGGGCGCAGACCCTGGAGGGGCGCAGAAATGACCAGACCTGAATCTAGTCTTATTTATCAAGGGCGTAATTTTTTAAAGCTCGCACCGGGCGCATAGAAGGCTAATTCCGACACTGATAAGGATAGGTATACATTAACCCTTTAAACCAGTATAGTATTTTTAAATTTCATTGCTTTTGGATCTTATTTTGAGGGTTTAAATTATGGTGGCAATATGGTTGCCATCACCAGTTAAAGGGTAGAGACAATAAGAAAAGTGTTAATGGACACATTCGTACACAAACAATTATTTTAGCAGCTTAAGTTAAAAACAAATTACTCATTAGTCTCTTTAAGACTAGACTGTAATCAAATGGCGTACATTATTAGATATCTATCTAGGGACGTACGTCAGAAAAAGAAAAAAAAGTTAAAGGGTAAGTCGACAGAAAGGTTTTATATGATATACCTACGGGCTCATTCTAGTTAGTAAGAACCTAGTTATCAGAAGGGATATCGCTTACCTCTCCATTCTTGTCGGCCCGTTTACAAACTTCGATGAACTTTTTGACGTCATCGACGGTTGGTAATTCGAATTCTTCTATCGGCACCTCCGTCCACCTCAGCCTCGGAATATCATCCACGGGCGGTTTCTTTCCAGCTGTCAGTGTGACCAAATGCGTGATGCCCTGGTTAGTTACAAACTTCAAGTTCTCCTTATTCCTAGGAAACGCCATGGCGGCCAACTTCTTAGGGATCACCCACGAAAACTTAAGTGGCGGGTACGCGTCCACTTCTATTTCCGGAAAAGGATTTTCCGGTATTATCACTGTTAGCTCATTCCGGATCTCCTTCTTTGCTCCGGCCAAATGTCTGTCCTCCTCCTCAGTGATTTCTTCCATCCTCGTAAATACTTCGTACGTTTCGTCACCCATTTCTCCCGATTTCACTGCCGCGTAAAAAATTAAAAAAAAGTTAAAAACTTTCACGTGCGCTTCTGTCAATAGTACTTTTTTAAATTTCAAAATACGAACACAGACACTTCTCGCATTGGCATCCCGGTCGGACCATCTGGCACGATTTTTGCTCGTTGACTGACGAAAGGGGAAAACGTAAAGATGTTGGCACTATATCGGCCTGGAGAGAATATTGTAACATTTATTTCTGGAGGTGGAGGCCCACCTTGACAACGATAGTATTGCCAATGCCAAGGGAAGCTTTCGTTCTATTATAATTCTTATTCCATGCGGCATAAAGATAAAGCGTTGAATTTACAAATTTTCGAGTTTATATAGTACGTGGGAGTTTACCCGCCCATTAACACTGAAGTGGACGACAGATCGGAATAAGAATTGCGCGTTTTATATGATTAATTAGCCGTGGCAGCGATTTCGCTTGTGACGTCATTCTCTTATTGATATTCGTATGAGAAGTGACGTCAGTGAGATAATTTCGGTTTTGTAAACAAAGACGGGATGGTGTTGGCTCCAAAATGTTACGATTCATTAAATCCTTGCAAAATTGTTTACGACGTGACTTGGCATTGAGCTCAAAATTATATCTAGGTAATTCGTCAACAATATTGAAGTACATATCTATACTAATATTATAAAGCTGAAAAGTTTGTTTGTTTGTTTGTTTGTTTGTTTGAACGCGCTAATCTCAGGAACTACTGGTTCGATTTGAAAAAATCTTTTTGCGTTGTATAGACCATTTATCGAGAAAGGCTTTAGGCTATATAACATCACGCTGCGACCAATAGGAGCAAAGATACAATGGAAAATGTGTAAAAAACGGGGGAAACGCGAACGAAGTCGCTGGCACAGCTAGTTTGAAATAAAACAAATTTTACGAATGTAACTCGTGACAACGAGCGCTGTAAAGAGGTCGAAGCTTTCGGGTCTCTAAATAATATGTTTAGTTAGAATTACAATACACGCGAGTGTAATCCGTAAAATTAGTTTTTGTTTTAAATAATAGACAATAATAATATTGAAGTATTTACCTAACTACAATATTTATTTTTGAAAGTTATTAAAATCTCTCCGCAAAAGAAATTAAATTAAAACGAAATCCTGTCCAGGGGAAAAATACCTAAACACCAACAGTTACTGAGAGACGGGTTTTAAAGATACGTTTATAGTAACTTAAAGCCAATAATTGGAAAAACAAAGTAGAGGTTTCGGAGTTCGGACATTGAGAATGATTTTATATGAACATCAGAAAGTATCTTTTTAGTTGATCATTTCAAGTATGGTGTCAGTGGAAACGCACTCCACGTTATTGGATTTTTCACAGCGAGATTCTGTTTATAATATGTAGGTAGTTAGGCACAGTAAACACATGATCATACTTCTGTAGGTAACCTTACCTTTTGTAGCAATGAATACCTATTAGGTATTTGCATGACAACATAACTAACTAGGGAACTACATGATTAAAATTAAAACTAACATACACCCACCGTATTAGTTGAAAGCTTAAGAAGTACTAAAGGCTATTATAAATAAAGACGCCACATATGGCTACAGACCCTGATTGATCGACGTTCACAAATTACCTTATTACCAACAAGATAAGGTTTAAAATGCAACAGCTCGGATGTTGCATCGATATGTATCAATTGACGAATGGTGGACAATACATTGCATAATAGAAATTATTATATTATTTAGTGATGTCTTACTATTTTGATTTTGTCGATGAAACTTAGAAGATTGGGAGATTGGGTCGATGGCGCATTGGGTAGAGCCACTGTCTCATGCTTCAAAAGTCGTGGGTTCCATATCCACTCGAGACGAATATTTTTGTGTAACATCAGTGTCTGTTTCGTGTCTGGGTGTATTATTCACAAATTAAAGTGTATTTGTGTATACCACTATTTCTGATATCCGTAACGCAAGAACGCACGACTCTTGGAATCGTAGGCCCAGGGTCAACTCACTAATCACCGAGCCAGTACTTATTATAAGAAGGAAGATGTCTCTATAATCTTCACTCTATTGAGTGCATAGGGTGCTCAATTGTTAACATAAATTGTTAACATAAATTGTCAATCTGTCATAAATTGTTAACATAAATTGTCTCAATTGTTAACATAAATTGTCAATTGGTAACATAAATTGTTTGTTAACATAATTGTTGTTGTTAACATAATTTTCAAACTGCAAAAAAAATGTATAAGGGCGATAACACGCGTGAAGGCCACTGATAGTTGCAGACCTCTCTTCAAATGGCTTAGCGTGTTACCTCTTCCTTGCATGTACATTCTAAAAGCTTGCACTTTCATCAAATCACATCCAGATTATTTAAAAAAATATTCGGACATGACTCTACGTACATGTAGACCCAAATTTATTAATTTGCTTCATAAACCACCATGTCACTCTGATGTATATAAAAGGAATGCCTACAATATGAGCATTGAGTTATTCAATAAACTTCCCGAACACATTAAAATTCTTCCTATCAAACAATTCAAAAAAGGCCTACAGTCATGGCTAATGTCGTATTGTTTTTATTCTGTAAAGGAATATATGGAATGGGAGTAACGAGTGAAAAAAAAAAATGTTTCATATTACTGTATGTTGATATTTTATTGAAGTAAGAATTATTGTAAAATATTTTATTATATAGAAGCTACTAGCTATAAGATACCTAAATATTTGCATACCAATTATTGGTAAGTGTGCGATCTCAATTATTTTTAAGACCTATGTACCTACTAAATGTAACCACATTATAGCAAATAAATATTCTTTATTCTTTATTCTATTCTTTATTCTTTATTCTTCATAAATAAAAAATATTTACCCCACTTTTTCACGGCCGCGACAATTTTCTCTACTGGAACTCCTGTGCATATTCATTTCAATAGCTTCTCGTACTATTCTTGTATGATAGCGATGATCTGTGGAGAGGACTTCGGGTCATGTTGCTCCGTCCAATGATTAATACCCATCTGTCACTCGTTTATCTCGTTTACAGGTACCTTCATATTTAGAAAAACGGAAAAAAATCAACTGCCACACTGCGGCCTGGGGACTTGAACACCCGTCCTTATAGGAATCGCGCTCAACCATTACCATCACACCATATCAGCAGCTATGTACTGAAACCGTCGAAGTTTTCTCGCATATTACCTGTTCAGCCAAACCTTGTATGTCAGTGGGTCAGTACCACTCCCAATTACCACAGTAATGTCTGTGATTTACTAAGATTCATCGACTGCCGTCCATCACATCACTATCGTGCAACCAATTAAGCACTCTATGACCTACATCCCAAAAGTCAAAACGGTTTGGCACCGCCCGGGCACTCTTGCGCAACTCACTAAGATTAGCCCGTCGAATGAGACTGGGTGACGCTGTGAACTTGGACCGAATACGTTGGGATGTGATATATTAATCTGTGTATAAATTATACTTCTTTATTATACTCGTTGAGATATAATAATAAGCCTAGTTAGTGACAGCTGCTGTCACTTCTATAGAAACGAATTTTTGATATTTCGAAAACCATTTTGAATTTTACGATTTTGAATTTGCAAACCGTTTTAAAAGTTTTATGAAACTAAACCGTAGAATTATAAAAGTAACTATACGCGTAAATCATTATCTTTCTCGACATTGCATTTCCAAGAGTCAATTTGCCAATTTGGTAACTGAAAAGCTCCAGTTTTTCTTAAAGTCGACCTTTAAGCTGACCTCACTCCAATTGATGGTAAGCGGCCGTGAGGTCCATATATGAGGTCGACAGGCACAATAGACGCTGTTAAGCCTGTCGCACTCACGTTGAAGGCCTGCTACCGTTTCAAGCCCCGCTGAAGAGCCCGGGATTATAGAAGGGCTAAGCTTCTTCTTCTTATCGTATGGTTGATGAACAACCTGGTGTCAGACTTTTTAAACCGCCCGTAGGCCTATGACATGGCTTCACACATCGTTGAAAAATTTCTCAGGTGTGCTGGTTTCCTTACGATGTTTTCCTTTACCGTTAAAGCGTCGAATGATGGTACATATGAATTTCAAATTTGAAAAACACATTGGTACCTGGCGGGGTTTGAACTGGCGACCTTTCGCATGGCAAGCAACGACCTTAACCACTCGGCCATCGACGCTTTTTACTAAGCTTACTGCTTTTGAATTAAACGCGTCGATGGCCGAGTGTTATAGGTCATTGTTTGCCATGCGAGGGGACACCATTTCAAACCGATGAAAACGACCAAATTATTCGATGCTTTAACGGTGAAGGAACACATAGTCAGGAAAGGTTTCCTCACGATGTTTTCCTTTAACGTTGCAGGTGTGCAGGCGCACACCTACGAAATAATTCTTAGATTGTGTAGTCGACCAACCCGCACTTGGCCAGGGTGGTGACTGAGGCCTTATCGCCCTAGTTTAGGGTAGGCCCGTGCTCCAGCAGTGGGGACGTAGGTAGGGCTGATGATGTAATGAATTAATAATTGTAAAGAAAACAAATATTGAAAATTAAATAAGAATATATTTTATTTCATACAGCACAAGTCTATACTAGCTTACAGTGTAAATATATCGAATCTCCTACACTACGTTAGTATCCCGACCGCTCGTCATTTGGACCATCACGAATTGAGCCGATTTCAAACAATTTCAACAAAAATCGCCTTCATCACTTACTAACATTTTCAAAAAGCTTTAATTTTTTTTTATTAACACATCTGGCATCAAAAACTTACAATCATTTGAATAACATTCGGATTCACTTTACATATTTTAATACAATTTTTAATGACAATTTTGTTTCAAACAAAAAGTGAACTTATTTAATCAGTTTATTAAAATACTGATGATAATTATTTGCTTTGTTGCTTTAAGCCCTGTACGGGACTGGTATTCTAAAAATAAAATGGAATGCTTGAGAACTGTATATTTTCTTCAATTTGTTTTGATTGATTTTTATGTCTAAGCAGCAAGTTTATATATTGAAGAAAGTAGACAGTGTTCGGAAGATTGGAATGCAATAATATACACAAATTGATTATTTATTTTAACATTACTATTCAACATTGGAAGAAGTAGGTACCTTTTGATAAATATTTTAACCTTTTAAACGGCCACAACTTTTACAAATATTTAATTGGTTTTACGTCAAGTGATTTGCGTCCAAATCATGATGGCCTACCATGAGTTGGCTATCGAAAACTTACTTACGTTAAAAACCTATCGAGTTGTTTTTTTCATACGGCCAATTTTAGTTCTTCGCGTAACCGCTGCGCGCGCTGTACAAGTTTTTCATAGACATATTTACGTAGGCGATATCGAGTGCGTAAATTTTAAACTCATGGTAGCCCCATAGGTATTATATCATTATCTACATAGCCATTAAAGGGTTAAACGCTAAAAGGCTTTTAATATATAATTTAGTTTAATACGATGGTAATCAAATTTAGTAATTGATACAAAAATACATAATAGGTTCGAAAACTTTAATTTTTAAAATAATAATAATATCCAGTAACTTGTAATAAAAACATGTTTTTATTCACCACAAGATGCTGTTAAAGAAATAAATTTTCATAATAAATTGGACTGACTAAATATTTTTTTCTTATCATAGTTACCCTTCATAAGTGCTACAAACTAAATATGTCTAACATTCGATTTTTATTGGTCGCAACGTAATAATCGTCACATAAAGATATATAATTGTTTAACACAATAATTGACAATACAGTTCCTTTTTTTATATTTCACTACGTTCGTGGATATGTTGGTCACCAATTGAAATCATTACTTATCTCTTTAATGATTTTAATGAATTGAGCTAATCGTTATGAGCGCGTATTTTTAATGAATCATGGTATTGAATACGATGCCCGAAAGCAGGTTAATGTTTCATTTTGATTTCATTTACAATACTTTCTGTAATAATACATCATTTGAGATTTAGTACATATATTTTTTATTTGGCCTAATAATATAATTACAATAAGCTCAACAGAGCCATCAATTAATAATTAATAGACAAATCGAATAGATCAAAAGAAAAGTTCCAATCAGACCCTTAGAATTCATTGCTAAACATTATACATAAATGCGAGAGTATACATTACTGTTGTGTTATCTCTTCATGTTAAAACCGCTAACCCGATTTGGATGAAACTTACAATGAAAAGCGTTTGAAGCCTGAGAATGGACTAAGGCATTTTTAACTGGCAACAGGATCTTATTATGGCATAAATATGTATGCGATTTCAATAAAGCCTTCTGATTCGACATCGGCTCCAAACAACCAATTAAAATCATAAATAACGTAATAAGATTCACCTAGATTTCTTAATTAATGTGATTTACAAAGCACTAGCTAGGACATAGCATGATTAAACAATAAAAAATACTATAAAACGAATACTTACAATGATGAATACCACAAGGCACAGTTTTAGGCCACATAATTGTTTAATGGTATACTAATCTAAAGAGGCTATTTAATCGTGCATTCTTGTATAGAAATTCTAGTAAATGCTATCAGCAATAGAAACTAGTAACCTAAAAGGATTTTTTAAAATTCTAGACACTAGTTATTACTACTTATGCCTATAAAATGTAATTCTTTATTGATTTTTTTCTGGCAAAATATTACCATGACAGCTATTCTATTGCTTTAACACACATAAAATATTTATGAATTGACAGAATATTTGCAAATAGACAAAATTTCTATACAAGAACACATTTATTTTTGACTGCACACGCCCCATGCGCCACAAAGTTGCGTATAAACGCAAACCTATATACACCTAATAACGACAAATGCGCAAATCCGATTTTGGTTCATACAATACGCTGACAAACATAAGTACTTAAATAAATAACATAGCTTAAGCTAACCGACTTAACATCGAGAAGTTACAAATACTTTGTTCTACTTGACGGCATCACTTTATTGTAAAATTGATCTATTTTAATTCGTCGACTGTAGCATCTCTGTGGCAAACATTAAGTACCTATTATAAGTCACATCAAGAGATTCAATCAAAGTTTGTCTTTCAAGTGGAATGTATAAAAACATACAAAGCTAAGTTTTCTATATAACGAACACTTGTTATTGGAAAATCGTCTTTAATGGGACGTCATACGGTCTAACATTATTTAATTTTTTAATTAGGAAGACACAAATATGTTCACACATTGCTATTGAACAATTCTTCTGATTTATCGTAGGCAAAGATTTTGAACCTTACATTTATAAAGAAAATATTTACAATGTAAACAAAAAAATGCTTTTAAGATGTTGTTTAATGTAATATTTTTGATGTTATGGATGCCACACACTTAAAATAATTAAAATATGATAGGAAAATGAGGTATTCCTTCTGACATATTAAAAAACTAAATACGTCGCCACAGAGTTGCGGATATAAGTACTCATTAAGTCATTATCATAAAAGTAATTTGGGAAAAGTATGTATATAAACGTAACGTAAAAATATGAAGAGAGAATAATACAATAACTAACAAATCCATTTCTACAAAAAAACCGGAATGAAATAAGTAGTGTAATTATAATATAATTAATTTAACACAATTCGTTAATATGCGTAAAATGGAATGACGATTAAAACGAAATGTTTGAATACTTCAAGCCCTGTAAATTTTATTTTTCTTTTTTTATACAATTACATAACAAATTTAAATAAATGACATATTTTAAGGAGCCACAGTAATGCGATTAATTAAGGTGACGTAATACTGTGGCGCCATTATGAAATGTATCGAGCAAACCCTACATAAATGACATTAATGATTTTTCATTTCATGTTAACATTTCATAAATGCAATGTTAATATATGTTTATAAATAGCAATGTAACCATTGACATTATAATAGACAAGATGCAGATATGTTATTATAAGTGAGCCACAAATCTGTCCCAAATTAGGGTACCTTGTGATACAGCTATCTTATCACTTACTTGTATTTTCGCATCTTTCGTTTCATATGTCAGTTAAGTGTCAAAAAATTGCAGGACACAGATTCGAAACGCAAAGTACCTACTATGTAGGTAACATATCTATAGTTTATTATATCATTGAATGTAACAACACTTTAATAATTGACTAAGTCCGAAATAAAATACAAAAAACACGATTCAAAGGCACAAAATGTTAATAGGAATAATAATACTAGTCGTTAAATGGACGTCGAAAATAGCTATAAAGTCTTTGAAAATACTATTTGATAGTGAATAATACAAGTTTACAACTTTAATGATAGTTAACGAAATTATTATCGATTATATAACACATAACGATAACGCATTGATGTATATACATAAATATATTCTACTAGAAAACTCATTATGTCCGGGATATGTAGGTACCATATTGCTTTAACGGAGAAGGAAAAGATCGTGAGGAAACCTGCACATCTACGAAGAAATTCTTAGGTTGTGTAGTCGACCAACCTGCACTTGGCCAGCGTGGTAGACTAAGGCCTTATCGCCCTAGTTTAGGGTAGGCCTGTGCCCCAGCAGTGGGAACGTATATGGGCTTCCGATATATCGGCACTGTTGCAAGCGCTAAACAACATTGTATATATTTCAGACATTTTCAGTTTTCTAATGTGTATAGTATAACCATGATAGTTTAAAGTTATATATATTCCACTAATTATAAAAAGCTTTTAGCAACTGTTATACTTACTTTTAGTAGCTTTTAGTTTGAGATATAAAAATAGTGTACCAATTTATTCCTAGCACGTTGTAAGATACTACTAATGGTGTATGAAGTTGTGTGTGGATATGTATACTATGATGCTATGTATGTTTATGTCACCACCTCAAAACCTACATACATTATTAGATAATTAAGGCTGGTTTGACAGTGGCTTTTATTAGTTGCTTTAAAGAGTATTTCTTGTTATATTGTCTTGAATATTATGATTGAGGGAATGCATTTATGATTCAATAACTTCGATAAATATAATAATAACCATATATAACCGTTCCGATCCCGATAACATCACTAGTCGCTAATAGTAAGTTGTCAATAGTATGCATAAAAAAATTAACTCTAAATAACATTTTTATTGCTTTAAATGTAATATTTACATATTATTTTCTTTTTACCTATTTTGACACTTGATGAAAATAAGGCATGCATGGAATGTTTCGAGCGCTGATCTAATATGTTACTTATTGTCCTCTAGATAAGGTTTATATTTGCACCATCGTTCACTGCGCAACGATTTTGATCACTGTTCTTTTTTTTTAAACTTCAACCACTGAACTTTTACGCTTATTTAAAACTACTAAGATATTTCCGACGTTCGGATTCGGAAAGTTAATGATGTAAATGTTAATCGCTTAGATTAAGTTTCTGTATTTTTTTTTCATGAAGTTAGCGAATCCACTGAATTATACATAATTCCAATGTAAATAAAGGCATTATGTAAATCGTAATGGTATCTAAAGCGCACATCAAAAGTTCAGTGATCAAAGTTTCTATTCTTTCAATATGGTGACATTCCGTTAAACCACCCAAGCATTTTAATCCTTACAACTATGATTTTAAGACTCAAATCACTGTTAAATTAGGCCTTTGATAAGACTGGAGTCTGACAAACAAATTCCGACTTTAACACATACAGTTTAAAGCCCAAATCGATTCAACGGAATCCCAACCACACACCGCATAACTCTCACCGTTATCACATAACTCCGTTGCCACAACTGGGTCTACTCCATACGACTCTAAGTCACTATCGCTAGGAAAATAAGGCGTAATTTACCTATGAGGCCGGTGTCTCAGATTGTCCATCCGATATTGGACGTTACTGCTTACAGTTTAAGGCGCAAAGTGCCCTGCCGCGACGGTACCGCCACAGTATGTACTAGAGGTGTAGTACTTGGCCGTCGTCTTTAGCCGGGATGTGTGGGAAGGAACCTGCTACCTCCGGCTGGTCTTCTAGGGTCACCGCTGTTAGGTCCACAATCTCGTCTTGGTCTTCTTGGTCGAATTTGCTAGATAAAGAAATGTATAATGAAAATCCATGTAGTTAACGTCAACTACGGAGAGAAAATGTAACTATGACAACAATAAAAGAAAAACGTGGTGTGTGCATGATAGGTTGTAGTTAGTGAGTATGTGTGCAAATGTTTGTAGTGTATATGTCGTGGCCGCATCGTAGAATTTCCTATATACCATTAAATGATCGGCGTTTAAATGAAATGGTTGCATTTCTTGAAATATTTCACTGTCTATTGGCCAGATCAATGATACGTAATCGTTTAACGATTGGGCCGGCCAGCTGGACGCAGTGCTATTTCATGAAATAATTAATCTTAATCGATCATATCGTGGAATTGTTTCATTGACTACTGGCAGAGGCGCTGTAAGCGCCTAAGCGCTTTGTTTGTGTCAAGATGGTCAAACGTGGGTGACCAAATCGCTAAACATTTGTCGTTAATGATTTGGCTACCATTAGTTGGCTACCTCATGAAACGTGAACACTTCACGAAATGCTCAATCATTTCATGAAATTATACACCATGAAATTTTAGTGGTTGTTTTCCCGAACCAGTACGATTTACCTTTAGTAGCATTAATGTGTGTGTGTTTGTGTGTATGTATGTATGTGTATGTGAGCGCGCTCTCTAGAGTGTTAATGGTGGTAGTACACGTGTTTATATGTGTGTGTATATGTGTATGTACGTTCGTATGTATGTGTATATATGTATATGTCGCAGTCATCTGGTTAAATCAGCGATTTGATTGGATCACTAGCGCGTTCATTGAATGACGACGTTCAATTGAATGACTAAAGGACAACTCGTGAAGTTGTTGAATCTATCGTTCAACATCTTGACTGAACGTCATTTAGCGTAGTCATTGAATGGGATATAGCTGACTTTGTTATGTTTGATTAGGGTAACCTAACCGTAAAAATAGGTAGGATGAAAGGGTAATAGTTCGCAACTTAAAAGATAACTAACGTTAGATTAAAAAATGCGGACATGACATAACGCACCTTATTAACCAGCCAGTTTTGCCAGAATTTTTTCTTTTAAAGTAGCCGGCGACAGCGTATTAATCGGTACATCCATGCTGTCTCAATTTTTTTACGAATAAGTCACTTTAAATATCAATTTCACTCAAAAAAGTATCAACACAGTGCTATTCGATTATATCTGTACCAGCTGTTTGACGCCATCTTTGTTTTAATAAGCACTAATGCCGCAGTGGAATAAAAACGAACTAAATTACAATCACCTGACTGATTTTACATCCGCTATGTTCAAAGAGCTATGTTTCAATCCGCTAACTTGTTGGACGTTGAGTGAGGATAGTTCATTCAACGTTCGACCTAGTCATTCAATTGAACGTCGTCATTTAATGAACGCGCTAGTGATCCAATCAAATCGCTGATTCAACCAGATGACTGCGACATATATAATATGTATGTCGTGTGTGTACCTGTCGTCGTCGGTGTCGGAGGGCGGCGCGGGCGGCGGCGCGGCGCGCTGGTTGGCGGGGCGCACGGTGATGATCAGGTTCGACGAATTCGCCACCATCATGTCCGTCACCTGAAAGGAACAGGTTCATTTATTTATTTAATACAAGAGACCCGCCTGTTCCCGCGGTATATTATACGTGAAAACCTTCCTCTTAAATCCCTCTATCTAATTAAATACCGCATCAAAATCCATTGCGTAGTTTTAAAGATTTGAGAATACATAGGGACAGACAGACGCGGAAAGCTACATTGCTTTTAACTATGTAGTAATTTTAAAATGACATGGCCTCTTACGGTTACTCAAAATGGCAACATGCTAGTCAAAATACAATAACAATAGAAATAAAGTAATGAAGTTAATACAAATATGTCAAAATACTGAATAAACATTTTTCATTTTCAAAATACAATAAATAGGTATATCTCAGATAAAGAGCCATCCGCCCACTCGCAAGCCCGATGACGATGACAAGGCTACTCCAAACCATCATCGTAGTCAGTGAAAAATGATGTAAGTATCCGAGAACAGATGAGGAACAACAATAAAAATGATAATGAAACAAATTAGTTTTTCTAAATAAATTACAAAGCGCCAACCCACAATCCATTACGATAAACACAGTAACATTTCCCCAAAGAACGCCTATCCGTGACCGTTTCACCGCTCACCTGGTCCAGGGTCTTGTTGGAGACGTCGATGCCGTTGACCTCCAGCACTTCGTCGTTGACGCCCAGCAGCCCCGTGGACTCGGCCAGCCCGCCCGGCACGAGACGCGAGATGAATATGCCCGGCGATCTCTCTACGCCGTTCGGCGTTACACGCACTGATGTGCCGTCCCTGGAAGGAAACAAAGATGGACGATTGGATACGATTTTTTTTTGGCTACACGATTGCGTAACAACATATTTATTTATTTGGTACAGCAACAGAACACAAATCCAGGCTTATACAAAAAATATTTTAGGTATGATAACAGTTAAATTTGCGCCCCGATCATAGCTGAACACGGCAATGGCATTGTATAGTTTAAACAGTTTGTAAAAATAAACATATGTTAAAGTCCATATTACTCTGAATACATTACAAAAGGAGCAATCAAAGGGAAATAAAAGTTACACTACATAAATAACATTATAACTTGGATTTACATATTGTAACGTAGTACGTTATTTTTCTAATATTTTTATTATTTAATTTCAATATATAAATTAAATAATAAATCATCAATAAATATATTGCAATGGATACCAAAAATCCTAAGGCTGTCCATAGCTTTATTCTTTTGCCTGCGTGCAATTAGTGCACGACAAAAGAAATGTCAGTTCAAACTTCAGAAGTTCAGACGTCATCGTCCGTATAAATAGCGGCGCAGACGCCGCGGGCTTCCTCTTTTGCTCCTGATCATACTTTTGCAACTTATCGTAATTTAACGCGAAATTACGGCTCCCATTGCCACATTAGCTTTCTACGTTCACATTTTTATAAATTCTGTGATACCCCAGATCGGGTGAGTGTGTTGCAATAGACTAATAGGTTGCATTTCTTAGGTCGTAATTATGCCTTCTTATTGTTTAGTTTTGTCAACCTACCGGCATAATTACTTTTTATAAATTTCTCGTACTTTCTTTTGCTTTTGATAGTTATTTCAATGTTCCTACTTTCCAAATTAGTGTTTCCACCTATGTTTGTTTTAATGTCTTGTCGTTGTAATGGATTCCCTCACCTCAACAATTAATTAGTGGGAATGCTGCTCCCACTGGTGGTTGTTTGGGGTGGTTGGAGTCCATTGCGGGGACACTGGATGACAACTACCTTCAAACATTCCAGGGTTCAAAGACTGGACTTCTAAGTGCGGGGCACACTTCAAGCGGAACACGGGTTAGTGCAAGCGGGACCACCTACCTTTGCTGCTACCAGCAATCCCACGAGCTTGCCTACACCACGTGCTTGACCGCCTACCACGTGCCTACGCCTTACTGCGTGTCCTGACCCGCGCATACTACAACCTCGTGCAGAAGCTACCGCACGACCTACCCTCAACGGCTGCGGACTACCCTACCAGGACAGTAGCTTTCCTAAGCGGTTTGATAATCACAGCTCAATCTCGACCCTCGTCCCTCGCTCTCCGAATTAATTTACCCAGAAGGTGTTTTTCTAAAATATTTATTTATAAACTGATGGTCTTACGGGTAAGAGCCTTCCGCTCTCCTGCAAGTCCGGTGATGATGACGATGCTACTCCAAGACATCATCGTATGTCAGTTAGGAAAAAAAAAACTGTGGGGCTACCATGAGTTTAAAATTTACGCACTCGATATCGCCTACGTAAATATGTCTATGAAAAACTCGTACAGCGCCGCTGGTGGTTACGCGAAGAACTAAAATCGGCCGTATGAAAAAAACAACTCGATAGGTTTTTAACGTAAGTAAGTTTTCGATAGTTAACTCATGGTAGGCCTTCTGGTTTTGACCCAAATCTAAGACTGTGCAGTCTAATGGTCAAATAAAATAGTCTTTTTTTTTATAGAAAACTCATCACTGAGATTTTATCATCGTTACTAAATAACTTATTTTTTAAGTCGCTCAGAATAGCAGATTAGTGAACTTGACTACAGTCCCAAGGGTCGTAGGTTCGGTACCCACCTAGTACAAACATTCATGTAATGAATTTTGTGTTTATTTTGTGTCTGGATGTGATAATATATTTAAGTATTAAATAAATATCTATGTATGTATGTATATCTATCTCTGACACCCATAGCACAAGCCCTGTACTTGGAGTCAGGTTTGTGGAGATGTCCCAAATATATATTATTTATTTATATTTACTTGGTATTCGCTTACATAATGAAAAATAAGAATATGCTTACCTAATGAAAAATCCTAAAGGTCTGTCGGAGCCGTGCTTGAGTAGCTTCACCCTCCGACACGTCTCGGGAACTATGTCTACGTCTATGATTGCTGATACCTGCAACAAAATACATTAGGTAAGAAAACATCATGTTGATACTACGGCGCGAGTCCCTAACCTCCTAGGGGAGAAAAATATATACTTCATAGAACGGAAAAGGTTTCTGAGAGCCAGCGAAGCAGAGTACCGCAGGTCTTCGATGTCCTATTGGTATTTGTCCTAACTTATGAATACATATACTTTTTATTTCTTCTTTCTTTTGTATGTGCCCCCCCCCCCCCCCCCTAACCATCCTGAAGTGGAGCGGCTTGGATATCGCTGCTACTGTGTCACCTGCCGCTGCCTCATGCTCGCCTGGTACCGCTTAGTAGATGAGCGACCCATATTGTACGTAGCAACTGATGATACCGCAGTTTCAGGCTTGCCTGGTACCGCCAAGTAGGTGAGCCGATAAGGCGACCGCCGAAAGGCGTTCTTTTTCTACTCCATGAATCATGCCAAATCTATCTTTATTTTTTTTAATTCCAAATGAAGGCTGCTTTTTTACCGTCTTCGCTATAAGTAAGTAAGGTTTCACGCGGACGGAAAGCAGTGACATTTTATTGATGGGGAAAATTGGAGCCCTTAGACTAGCGTAGCCTGTGGTGGGTGGACTTACTGAACTTCATGATATGGTAACCTCAGAGCGTGTTGGTTGGATATCGCTGCCGCTGCTTCATGCTCGCCTGGTACCGCAACTGTGCTGTACTGTCCTAATGATACCCTCTCCCCACTCACCATCCTGAAGTCGTGCGGGTTGGATATCGCGAGCGGCTTGTTCCGCGCCGGCGCGCCGCTCAGCAGGGACGAGATGATGTTGCGCCGGCGCATCGTGCCGTACCCGTTCAGCTCCTCCAAGCTGTCGCCTGGAACAAACAAACAAATATATAATAATCATCATCATCACATAGAATGCAGGGACTGGTGGCTCGGACTATGAGGTTAGTACCTCTTTTCTGCCACGTTCCCTGCTTGTTTTCCCCCTCCTATGATCCCGGGCTCTTCAGGTGGGGCGTGAAACGGCATTTAAGCAGGTCTTTAGGGTCAGTGCGACAGGCTCACTATGTTCTATTGTGCCTGTCGACCTCATATTTGGATCTCACTACAGCTAACCATCAGGTGGAGTGAGGTCATCTTGTTAGGCTATTACAAAAAAGAAATCACCGGGATTATATGAGGGAGGGAAAACATGAGCTAAAAGGGCGTTCTATGCCTTAATGGCACGGGGCCAAAAGAGGAACTGAACCTCTTGGGCCTGAATGAGATGAACATCACTGTCTGTTTTATTGTTAAAAAAAAACGGTTTAAAAAATACTTTCATTGTATGGGAGCCGCCCTTAAATATACGTTTCATTTTGGTTTTTATAGCGACAAAAGAAATATATAATTGACTGGTTCAATGGAACAGTGGTAAGTGACCCAGGTACACTACCTACGGTTCCAAGAGTCGTGTGTACGATTCCCACCCAGGACAATTAATATTTTGTGTGACTAACATCGGTGTTTGCTCCGTGTCTTTTTAAATATATTTAGGTATATTTGTGTATCCACTGTTCATTCTGATATCCGTAACACAAGTAGTTAAGCTAAATACCACGGGATATAATAGGTATTCATAATCATATTTGTATTTAAATAATTCCTAAAAGTTACAATTGCCTAGCTTTCGCAGTTTTTGGAATACAGCCCGGTGGATGACAGACAGACGGACAACAAAGTCTTAGTAATAGGGTTTAAAATCATAAGGTACCTAACCTAAGAGGACAATGAATACAGTTAGCTGACGACATTTCGAGTTAAATAGCGTTTATGACAAATCGAGTTCAACGGTAAGCCATAAACTCTGATCAAGTTTCCAAATACAGTGCATTCTAGATACGCACAATGAGGCTTAGAATTATTGCTCCGATTATGCTTACTCATTCATTTGTACGCTATCGAGGTCTCACGCCTAATAAGAAAATGCATCGGACCTTCCATTTTGTTTCGCTGCATTAATCCCTACTTGAATAGTAAAGTATCTACGTCTGTATCTCTAATAGTCTTCCAAAATTAGCCATCTATGAAAAATTATAAGCTTTTTTAGGCGAACGAAGTCACAATCAGCAGCAAGTATACATCATGAACCAACCTGCCATTCGTTCAAAGGTCAAACGGAAGTAAACTCGTTGACAATAGCGATGTGGGCTGAACGAGACCGACAGTGGTGCGTGACGAGTTAAGCGCTTGTGTTACGGATATCAGAAACAACATAAATAAGGTTTAGTCCATGGCGGTAGGTCTCAATGGAGATCAGACTGTTTTTAAATTTATTTATAAAAGGCTAACAATATGACCGCACTCCACCTGATGGTAAGCGGTAGTGAGATCCAAATATGAGGTCGACAGCCTATGAGAGTTATCGTTTTTTTACCAGGCGGCGCCACTTTCGAGTGAGGTCCTAAAATACGGCTGTAAGAGTTTGATCACTAGAAAAATGGAAATGTAATACATTTGACACAATTAAACGCAAATAGCCAACAGTGTACTTACTCAGTACCGTTTTGTTTTTTTAAAAAAGGGAAGAAAACTATTTTCCTTAGCTTGGCGCTTTGAATCTCTCTCATTAATTGATGCGTCATTTATATAAGCTATAGATAATCTAAACTATTAATAAAATATTCGCAAATTTTAATCTTAATAGAGGTATGTGACATTCAGCTAGGTAGCCCCCTGGGGGCCTACCATGAGTTGGCTATCGAAAACTTACTAACGTTAAAAACCTATCGAGTTGTTTTTTTCATACGGCCGATTTTAGTTCTTCGCGTAACCACCAGCGGCGCTGTACAAGTTTTTCAAAGACATATTTACGTAGGCGATATCGAGTGCGTAAGTTTTAAACTCATGGTAGCCCCACAGAAGACCTCTCGCTACTCTAGCGCCCCTAGCGTCGAACTAAAATACATAAATAAATAAATATAAATTCACACGCAATAGCGCCCATTGTGCCAGAACGTAGTATAGTGAACAAGTCTGCGCGCAAACACAAGTCCAATATCTGTTCCCTTACTCTCATAGTTCGGTGAGACGGCAATCCAACATGAGCGGTGAGAGTTTGGACGCAGGACCACCGGCTTAACGTTCTTTCCCAGCCACTGGCGTGCATCCGCCAATTTCCTGACTCCAGGCTACTCGTGGCTCGAATTCGACTTCTTGGTCTTTACGGATTTTGATCCGAATTTAATATCCATAACCGTTCTCATTCTTATCGTATGGTTGATGAACAACCTGGTGTCGAGAGTTTTTAAACTTCAAGACATGGCTTCACACACCGTTGAAAAAATTCTCAGGTGTGCTGGTTCCTCACGATGTTTTCCTTCACCGTTAAAGCGTCGAATGATGGTACACATTAACCTGGCGGGGATTGAACTGGCGGCCTCTCGCATGGCAAGCAACGACCTTAACCACTCGGCCATCGACGCTTTTAACCGTTACCGAAACCTTACAAATATCCATATCCGGATCCGAAATTATACCATTATAACAATCACTGATGGACAGTACTTATTGTAGCAGTGTAAGGAACCCTTCGTAGGTAAATCCGATTCGACCTTGACCGTTATTGAGCTACACGTTAGCGTGGGGCGATGTGATCTATTGTTCGTTCTAGGCCCGTGCCGTGCCGATAGAGGCATCAACGACACGACACAATAATGTTACTGTCGATCGATTTTCCTCTAACCTTCCTCTTTTTTTAATAGTGACCCACCCTAGCTTTGCTTTGAGTACATATTATACATCAAAAATAACCTATTTAATCCCGCTATTTATAAAAGTCATCTCGATTGGCTTGTTGCAACAATGGTGAAGGTCGAGTGCCCTACGGTTACACAAGTGGGTTCGATTGCTACCCGGAACAAATTTTTAGGACATCGGTGTTTGTTCCATGTCTGGGCGTGTTATTAAATATATTTGTGTATCCACTGTTGATTCTGTTGACACTGAAGATATTCGTGTACTTGTGTTAGCGTGCGCACTTGTGCCCTAACATAATGTTCAGTTGGCTGATCTCCACTGAGATCAGCCGCCATGGCGGTAATCGGTCGGACACTTTATCACTACATCATAGTACGAGTATAAAGCAAAGTCGCTTCCCCCGTCTGCCTGTCCCAATGTATGCTTAAATCTTTAAACGGATTTTGATGCGTTTTTTTTATAAATAGAGGGATTTAAGTGGAAGGTTTTTATGTATAACTGGCTGTGCCCGCGACTTGAGGGTGGACAACCCTTATCACTCCGGGGTATGAAAAATAGATGTCGGCCGATTCTCAAACCTACACAATAAGCTCACAAAATTTCATGAGAATCGGTCAAGCTGCTTGGGAGGAGTACGGGAACGAACATTGTGACACGAGAATTTCATATATAAGATAAGATATACCCGAAGCGAAGCGAGTGCGGGTCACTAGTTTTTTTTTTTATATGACTATGCTAGTTTCCTCATTAAACACAAAAACAAGCAATTAACTGGCACACTCGTCGCCTGCGCATCGTTACGCTACAACGATCTTCGCCAGACACCGACAGTGCACGGTTAATGCGCACAACATACACAAGCCAATCTCAACCTTATCATCTAACCCTAAAGCTCATATTCCTATCGCAATTGTAACAAAAAATCGACTCAAGATACTGATCTGCCTAGTTATTTTTATTAAATCTAGGTTTTATACGTGCATTATTATAATAGCGTTGTATTAATGTTAGTAACTTTCTAGATTTACTATGGTCATGATTTCTAGCAATAGTGTTTTAGTTTGGGCGAGAGCCGTCCGCTCCCCGCAAGTCCGGTGATGATGACGAGGCTACTCCTAGCCATGATCGTATGCCAGTTAGGAAAAAAAGCAATGGAGTGTCTGGAGATCGAATCCATGACCCTTGGAACAAGAGACAGGGACACTAATGTGCCATTATGCCAGAACAACTTACTTAATAAGCTATAGATCGTTCGCGATTTGGATGCATTCAGGCGACAGTTCAAATGATTAAATTCTATTCACATTGCAGGGGGCGTATTACGACCTCCTAATTCCAGTCAGTTTAAGAATGGGCATCGACTAACATCGTGTTTCTGGTACACTTAGTTGTGCGCTATGGTTGTGGAATCGTACAGACTGGTATAACCCCTCTATCATGTATGTTATTTTAAAAAGAAGTACACAAATAACAGTTCTTTATCATATAGCTACCGATGCCTATTTAAATAACATAACATATATTTTCATAACGCATCTAGACACGGAACAAACACCGATGTTCGTGACACAAATATTTGTCCCGGGTGGGAATCGAACCCACGACGACTCTAGGAACCGTTGGTAGTAAACCTGGGTCAATCGACCGTTCCACCGAGCCAGTCGGTCTATAGCGACTCATATTAAGGTTAGCTCATTGTAACGACTCCATACATACAGAAAGTCCCCATAAACGATAATGGTGCGTGGGTTTGCATTCTCATACAACAATGGGCTGAATGGGTGCTGTGACGTACACATTAAGTACAGCCATCAACAGAAGTGTTTTAAGACAATTCATATGAGTTATTGTTCATTAAACAGAATATAAAACGGTCCCCTGGTCATATCATAATAATCTAAAAAAATAATATGCGATATTATGACTGTTTTTACTGCATGGTATAAAAAATAAAGTCGTTCCAATGGCCTGTGAACTGTAGTACTTTAAAACTACGCAACGGATTCAATAAGAAGGTTTATACACATGCAAGTATTATTAAGTAAGAAAGACACTTATAATTTTATCATTATTACGACCATACGAAGCCCGAAGTTTATATTAAAGCCAAGTGCCGCTCGAGTTTATTTTATTGCGTATTTATTGGTAAGAACTCAAAGAGACAGTCTTTGGTGGGCTGGCAAAAGTGGATTCATCATGTGACCGCAAAGTAAATACATAAATTATGAAGTATTGTCCTTAACGTCTAAGAAGCACGCTTCTACTGAACACAAGCTAAATTTAAGAATATAATTTTCATACAAGCAAAAATTTGTCTTAATGAATTTCTCGGTAATTGTAAAAATTGTCACGATACATTTACGTACTCGACTGTATGTCAACATAGTGCGGACATAGCCTCGTCTGCTCTATCAAAGGAAGTTAATTAACATATAATGCTGTAACTAGACACTGCAGGTGATAATAAGTGTTATAGCAAGTGGTGTAGGTTCATAATTGAATGATAACTGACAATCTATAGTATAGCAAACTAAGGTCTTAGTGAAATGTCTGCTTATGATATGTTTAAGAAAATAAGGGCTTGATAGTTAATTTGAAACTGACTATGTATCACTTCAGGCGATAGTTGTGGGTTCAATTCCCACACAAAAAGATATATTTTTTGGGTTTGAAATTTATTTTAAAAATAAGTAATGGTTCTAAATATTTTAAACTGCTTGTGCATATTAGGTTAGACAAATTTTACTTAGTTAATACACAAAGTCACACAATTCCATATTTGTCTAGTGGTACTATTGAAAAGACAAGTCTACTCCTCCTGCAACATCATTTACCTTAATCAGTCAATAGAAAACTGAAAACATTAAGGATATTTACCATGTTCCTCTGTTTTATTGATTAACATTTTTCTAACATTTCTGGTGCATTATTTATTTATTTTGTTTATTCAAAATCCACAGATCTTAAATAAAAGTTACAGATTTTTGTCGAAAATCATTTAATTTTTTACGGATTTTATATCCGTCATTTGCTCTATGATTTTAGACATTCACAGGTTCAAAGTTTATTACGCGATTAAAATCAGCGTAGGCGCAAAATGTTATATAACATTATTATTATATTCATAGGCGAACAATTATGATTTGAATATTATAAAGAAACTTACCCTTCCTCTGTATGATGACCCTGAGGAGTGGTCGGGCAGTGAGCAGCGCTCTGGCCAAGTTGTCATCATTGTTGATCGGCAGCAGATCCCCGTCTCTCGGGTCCGTGTATGAGATGAGGAATGTGACATCGTGGAGTCTATGGAGCTTCTCAACAAGCCCTTTGAAGTCCTCATACTTTAACTTCTCTGTACGGTTTAGAGAAAATCTCCGGAACTCCGCGTCAAACTGGAAAAATGCATGATGAAACAACATTGTTATTAAACTTTCCAAGGAATACAAGTTCAAGATGACTTTTAAACATTGCTATATGATAAGGTATAAAAAATATCAAATATTACACAAATAATAAATAAATTTAAATATGGGACATTCCCACACAAGTCATCTGACCCCAAACTAAGCAGTGGTTGTACTATGGGTTCAGAGACTGATACATGCATAGATATTTTTTTAAATACATAATCACACCTAGATATGGAACAAACACCATTGTTCATCACACAAATTTTAATATTTGTCTTGAGTAGGAATTGAACCCACAACTCTTGGGACCAGTCAGAGTCACTAGCCACTGTTCCACCAAGCCGTCAAACATCATATACGTTGTTCTGATTCCAAAGTAAGTTGCTTAAGCACTTGTGTTACGGATATCAGATACAAAAGTTTCATACACAAATATAATTAAATATAATAATAACACATTTAGACCCTGAACAAACACAAATATTTGTTCCAAGTGGGAATCAAACCCACTACACTTGCAGTTGTAGTTAGGGTCACTGACCACTGGACAACAGAGCCAATCCAGTTTATATTTAAGTAACCTAGGTAACACTCAGGTACTGGTCTATGTACCGATGATAACTTACCAAGGATCATTGCAGTGAGTTACCAGAATGGATAATACACAACAAATATTGTTTGTTCCCAGTCACCTTGTAGATTATAACAGTATTACCTGCTTATCTTTTATGGACTATAGATAAATTTGCACCTTAATTAGGAAATACTTACTTTATATACTTACTGAGTAATCAAACAAATATTATAGGCACCCAACCTTTTTTAAATACATACAATGAGTTAACAGTGATATCTTTGACATAAAAATGATTTCAACAGTTGTGAACATCTTTTATGGTTCGTACTGAAAGACTAAGTAGACAGGCAACAATTCAAAGAGATCTTCTTATTCATTTTATTAGTAGTATATTCTTAGAATTACTATGAATCATGGTGTTTCATCTGACATGCAGGGCAATTATGTCAGTTCTCCAAAAGAAATGTATCAAAAGAAGATGATTCAAATAAACAGGAAAGGAATTTTGTGAAAAGAAAAGTGTTGCTAGAATTCTATATTCATGAAGATCTGATTTGGAAACATGATTTTATTATTTCAAAATAAGCACTTTAAATTAGATGATACCCAAAAAATACTAAACTCACTTCGTTAATAAACGTTTCATTCAAAACAACTGGTTGCTAGTAAAGACATCAATTAACGTTTTTAGCTTAATTTGTGGACCACTTTAGTGCTGGTATTCTTCATTGTTTTCTCAATTTGAGCTTGTCTATCACATGAAATTCTACATTCAGGGGAATGTTTGTGTGAAGAGATAAATTCTAATAACATTAATAATTAAAACTAGGCTAACAAGCTTGCGTGTCTCTAGTAATAACTAAGGAAATTAGAAATTTGTCCCTACTCACCTTACTTTTGACTTCAACGCTTTGGCTATCAATACGTGCCGCTATCTTAGTCTTCGACATCTCGAAAGCATTTATTCTACAAACACTATTTTAATACTACCTTTAAAACATTTAGGCACTTATTTCCAACACAGCATTGTAAAATATCAAAAAATATTAAATTATAAACGATTTCAGACATGAACGTTCAACTCGCGTCGTAATTTTAAAGCAGCATCTTTTCAATTACGACATTTTTAGTGCATTAGTAATATTTGACCAATAAAATGAGGCTGTATTATCAAAGACCTATTTTCATTGGTTAAAAAATATGCAGTATGAAAACTACTGATTCCCGTTCCGTTATTGCCGTTATTGTTGAATAGCTTGTCACTACCAGTATCTTTGGAAAATAAAAAATCTAATTCAGCAATTATTTATTTTTGTTCTCAAAGATTTCGTTAATTTTTAGATATAGAAATTACCATATCTCACTTTCGTCGCATAAATAATGACTAATTTCATACATTGACAGGTCACAGTCTGTCACAGACATGAAAAACAAAAAAGACAAATCATATGATCGCTCGCTATAGAAAGAACCAATAAAAATAAACTGTCAAAATACATAAACATAACCTGTAAGTAAATTCTAAGAAAAAAACAGTAAATTAATTATAACAATATTAACAGCTAATATGACGAGACAAAAACCTATTAATAAAGATGCCGAGCGATTGAATCCTTGTCTAAGAGTAAATATTGTTATCATATAAATCTTAAATATTTCATTCAGGATTTCAGGATAGAATTCAGTTTTATTAATTATATAACAATTATTTTAGGAGCAAGAGCAATCCTACGAGTGTTTAAATAAGACAAATTTTGACCATCAAAAATGTGAGCCCTACTTCGACAACTACAACATTTGTAAAAAGTTTTGGGCAAGTATTTTTTTCATGTATTATGACAGTGTAGGTAAACAAACAACTAGGAACTTCGTATTTAAGTTAACTCATCTCTAGGCTTATTAAGTCCGTATCAATATATAGTTATGATTTAGCTTTACAGAGAATCGGAGCTGATGTTAGTAGTAGTAAATAATGGTACGGCCTTGATTTTAAAATCATACAGCCAAATCTTCATTTAATGAGTTTTACCAATTTTGACTTTCACACACACATGCACACACACTCACACCCAGATTCACACTGAGAGCTGATGTTAGTAGTAGTAGTAAATAACGGTTTAACAGCCTTGATTTTAAAATCATATGGCCAAATCTTCATTTAATGAGTTTTACCAATTTTGACTTTCACACACACATGCACACACACTCACACCCAGATTCACACTGAGAGCTGATGTTACTCAAAATGTTTATTAAAGTTTTTTTTTCAGGGCAAAGTGTACAAAGATAGAAAAGCCAAAGGGCTATACCCATTTTTGCCAGATGTTGAAGACAGGCAGAAGATTAAGGAAGAATACAAGAAAAATGTCAGATTTGAATCTTAAATCATGTATGGATTTATCCAGGTTATGCTATAGCACAGATAACATAATACTATTGAATCCTAGTCGCTGACCCAACATGAGCTCTTTTTAAACTGACTTCAAAAAAGGTAGAGGTTTTCAAGTGAACTCAATATTCTAATTTGCAAAAGATTAAAATGTACTTGGTAACTAAATATTTGTCAAACACTGATGGTATACTTATATTAATGCAATTTTGTTAAAATGTATTAAATGAGCTGAGAATATTTAATGTAAGTTTTATATAAAATATCTGCAAAGTGGGTCAGGATTCTTTGTACATAAATATTCTTCGTACAATATGTTTTGCATTTGGTGTCTTGGAGCTTTGAAGAACATTAATGTTAAATAATGCTGAATGTTTATACAAATAGCAATAAGTTGTGCAATGATTTAGTGTAATTTTGAATGAAATGACATTACTACTTTAGAATCTTATTATTTTATTGTTGTGATTAATACTTTTCTGTTTCTTCACTATTGTGCATCTATTGATAGTAAGCCATATTAATATTTTTTATAATCCAACAACTTAGCTTCATTTCAAAGTTTGTATCTAATTGAGAGATCTATTTTGGAAAAGGGGTTACTATTTTAGAAAGCTCAAATAAAACAACATATTATCATAGTTAATTTTTTATATTTTCGTGTAATACATTTACTGTGAAAAGCGATGACTGGGTGTTGGTGTTAAACCACATTTGACAGACACAACAGAGCAGAGTTTGACAAAATCATACATTAGATCTTTATAGAAACAACAATATTGTTTTCAAGAGTCATGAGTTATCCTCTGATAAACTCATGACGAGGATCAAGAAAGATCGATGAAGAGGATCATAATGTTTCCTATCCAATAGAAAGGAGTGAGACTTCAGAGTAGAGAAAAATCCTATTGGTTTAAATTTCTCAGTTTTTTTCTATTGGATAAGCAGCCTTTGAAGTGTTAACAGTTACTCTGTGCATCTGTTCCTTGGGGTAAGTCCACATGAGTAAATATATACATATTTATTAAGAGCACCAGAAAAACACACTTTTATCAAAATCTGTCAGGAAATATCATTACTTTTTGACATTAGTTAGTAGACAATCTTAGGTGAATGAGGTAAGGTCAGCGTCAACATCCTGGACAATAGGCGTGACGACTGGGTCAAAATCTTATTATTCTATTTAGTCCGTAAGTTAGTTTATACAAAAATATGGGACACGTATTTTTTTGTTTTTCAATTGATTGAAAAATGACAAAATTATAGCTTATCAAACTTCTGGAGTGGGGGCTTGTGACGTCGCAGTTACGCAAAAATTTTACCTAATCGTGACGTCATACGAAACTTCTAAGCACTATATCTTCATAATTGCTTGTTTGTGAAACAAAATAAAAAATACGAACACAATATTTTTAAATAATCTAAATAACGGACTAATTATATTTTTTTAGTCGTCTCGCCTATTATTCTTTCATATCACCGGACTTGCGGGAGAGTGGACTCCCACCTCTAGTTTTTTTTAAATCAGAGCGTCACTTTGACATCATACAATACTTATAACATCGCCCTGCATAGGTATAATTTACTCATGCGGCAAAGCATTCTCTAGCTAGCTAATAAATAATATCTAGTCTATTACGAAGGCAAATTCGGGAAGAACATGTTACTGCATTATATAAATAGTTCGTTTAGTAATTTAATTTTGTGGGGTACTTTTTTAAGAAGTTTGAACATTAATAATAGTATTAATTTCTCATCGTGTACTTATTTGGGTATCTCTTCTTAGTACACCACAAAATCAAAACTGTCAATAACACTAACCATGTATTTAGAATTTCAGAAAAATAGTTGTTGTCCTTAAAACTACACACCTGACCCACCAACATCATCATCGGCCCATATACGTCCCCACTGCTGGGGCACGGGCTTACCCTAAACAAGGGCGATAAGCCTTAGTCAATCACGCTGGCCAACTGCGGGTTGGTCGACTAGGTACACAACATTTTAATTTATTCGTAGGTGTACCCACCAACGCCAACTTTATTTCTTTTTCCAGTCACATTACATAATAATACATTGTGAGTATACAATCGGGTTGATTTAAGACGTTCGCATTTCATTACATTAAATACTATAATACTATGTAATATCGTGTGACACGCAATAAATATTTTGAATTTGAATTTACAACTTATTATGGGTACTGCTCGACGTTTCCACTGGATTAAGTGATAATAGTCATGGCGACGAACAAAGTGAATGCTATGTATTTGCTACTAATTCTATCGAATTGAGACCATAATTATTAACATGACCATAGGTACTTAACAATTATAGAAAAAAAAAGTATTTAGCCCTAATGTAATTTAGTGCTCAGTAGCAACCTAATAATTTTATTTCCTTTATGAACTTGGCTGTTTGAAAGCCAGCTGTTGCGAGAACGCGTGGTCCTCAAGATAACTTGATGGATCGAGTGTGTAGACTCGACGTAGCCTTCCAGAACTATACACATTACACACACTGAGTCCATTAAAAGCTTCACTAACCATAGGCACTTTGCTTTGTATTTAGGCATACACAATTGACAGTGTACCTCATTTAAAATACGTCTTAATTAACATATAGGGACTTATACGATTTTGTCCTCCTTTAAAAATTAAGTTAAAAAAAGCACTTTAAAGTATTTTAGGGCTAGCTTTGAGAGCCCTAGCAAATAATTGTTTTTTTTTTCCTAACTGAAATTGACTTGGAGTAGACCTGTCATCATCACCGGACTTGCAGGGTAGCGGATGGCTCTTATCCCTAAATAAATTTACAAATTGTCATATAAAGAAACTTATAAGTATTATCATTCACTACATATTTCACGTCAAATACTTGGGGGCAAAAAAGAAATATTTCACAAAGTAGGTACTTTACTTTAGTTAAAATTGACAAGGTTAATACAGTTTTGCAATACCGCAAACGCGAATGAATCTAAATGAAGGTGAAATGATCTTCGGAGTAAAAGAGGTACCCCATCATTTGCATATGACATCATGATTAACTTCACACTATTTATTATTACAATACCGCTAATATTTGCATTTTTATACAGGGTTAAATTCACGATAGTCCGCACATAATCCACAAAAATACTCAACGGGAAGTCCACAAACATAAAACATACATAAAATATGACATTACAAACTCATTTCAACATGGATAAGTAATACATAGACATTTTAAACATAAACGACCACGTATCATTAGATGAGAATCGCAGTGCTCAGTAACTAACTTAGGCCCAGGGTTGCCACCTTTAGGGAAAAAAAACGGGTAAGTTTGCCCCCAAATCGTGCATCATACATAACTAATAGTAGGTATAGATCAACGCAAGTAATAAATAAATAAATAAATAGTAGGTAGGTAGGTATATAAATAAAGTTGACACTTTTTACAATACATTCGACCGACAATGTTACATTCGAGATAGCCGTCCACCTGGTTGCAGTTTTGCCGCCTCCTAAGATGCTATCTCAAAGAACTATCGCATATTGACAAAATCGGGACAAAACCGATAGGCCGGGCGGGACAATGTCTTCGAAATCGGGACGAGTAGCAATTCTGTTTAGGCCGTCTCCTATTTATGCTTGCTCCGTGGTTAGAACTAACTGGGCGGCGTAACTATACCATCTGGGGCCCGTGGCATATTATTTTGATAGCAGCTCTAAATAAAAAAAATAGCAACCCTGGGATTCCTAAGGAGTTGCCATTTCTGAGCACGTGGCATCTTAGGCCGAGAACCCTTCATAGGTCGGGGCCCGTGGCATTTTGCTAGCCAGTTTTGCCGCCTGCTAAATTGCCTCCTCAAATAACTATTGCATATTGTCAAAAATCGCGACCTGATCGATAGGCTATAAAAAATAGCAACCCTGGGATCTCCTAAGAAGGAGTTGCCAATTCTGAGCACGTGGCATCTAGGGCCGGGGCCCCTTCTTAGGTCGGAGCTCGTGGCATTTTGCCAGCTTTGCCCTATGGTAACACCACTGCAACTGAGCAGGTTTGAGGGATGATTTTAGAACTGGTAATCTTCATGTTAATACTGGACCAGAAATTTATCAGGCAAATAAAGTTATCTATATTTCTACCAAATTTTAATTGAAACATATACGCATTTCTATATCGACAGCATATTGTTAAAATACAGTTCTGATTTGTCCATAATAAATATTGTACTTAGTAAAAAAAAAAATTACAAACAAATGCACAATCAGTTTTCTATTAGACTTTGAAATCAAAATAGCGTCACGATATAATAAAAATCTTAATCTAAAAGTGATACACTTATGGCCACGATTACAGAATATTGAGGAATAATACTACAACCGGTAGATAATACTTGATATATGTTTATCAACAAGTTTTGCATACATTTTTATTAATATGTAGAAATGAAAATACTCTAAACTGTGTAACAGGTCTATAAATAAGTAGCTCTAATATTGTCCGATCCCTCATTCATAGCGACAACAGTTTTCGTGGCCAAAAGTGTACAGGACTTATAAAAAAATACACAAATACAACAATGAGTAAATAATACGAGTCAGTGCACTGGTATTTGTTAAAACAAGAGTATTTCAGACGATTGTACTTTAGTTTAAAAGTAATACTTTTTTCGCCTATTCAAATTAATATTAAATAAACTAATATAAATGCACCAATTATGGACGGTTTAAGGATATGTTTTTCGTTTTTTCTTCATAGTTTGTATGTTTTGCAATATACATTCGCAGGGATTTGGAGGTTAATAAAAAGTCCTTTTCTTAATAAGTATTCGATGTTTAAAATCAGTTTTAAACTAGCTTCAATAAAATATAATTTAGGAAAAATAACCTTTGCCAATCTCCATTTATGGACAGGGAAGATCCAGTTATGGACACCCAATTATGGACGTTATCCAATTATGGACACCCATTTATGGACATTCTTCAATTGAATGCTTAAATCTATAACTCAAGAGTATTAGGGTTGAGTAAGTTAGTATAATGAAATAAAAAACATTTAAATTAAATAATAAAATAATGTAATAGGTAACTCAAATATCAATCAACAAACCGTTATCAAAAAGTAATCGGCAAAGGCCAAAGCCTTTAAGCCAAGAAAAACCAAATGAAAATGTCCTCTTAACTAGCTAGTATTATTTAAATAGGAGACACCTTCGTTGGTCTATTGGTAGCAAGCGCTGCGTGAGGTCCGAGAGGGCCCCGGTTCGAGTCCGGGGTCGGGCAAAATTTGTGTGAGTTTTTCTGTGATGAAATTTCTCAGCCCGTAATTAGGAAGCTGGCGGTTGAACGCCCGTGCCTCGAAAAGCACGTTAAGCCGGTGGTCCTGCGCCCGATCTCTCATCGGTCATGTCGGATTGCCGTCTCACCGAGTTATGAGAGTAAGGGAATAGAGAGTGCACTTGTGTTTGCGCGCGCGTTTGTGCACTATAATATGTCCTGCGCACTTGGCTGATTTCAATTGAGATCGGCCGCCATGGCTGAAATCGGTCGGACGCCTTATTATTTAAATAACATTTCAATATAATCATCTTCTTCACTTCTCGATCTTTAAGCAAATTGGTTTAGAGGTTAAATAAAAATTTTAAAAAACCTTCACTCTTTTCTATTCACTTTGCCAACAATAATCAAAAATCAAATGTCTTCTTGCTAGTTTCATACCTATCAAAATACAGCTATAATCAGTCTCAACAATTACTTATACATAAAATCACGCATTTTTCCCAGAGGGGTAGGCAGAGATCACTTCCAGCGATCCACTTTTCACCTCTGTGGGAAACGTGACGTGACTGGTTGTGGACCACGTCGCTGCCATTCTGCCTTGTGCATTGTTTTAACAAGGTCATTGCGTTCCCACGAGTAGCAAGGATATATGACGGGGGAAGGAAAAGGGGAGGAAGGATACTATCGCCTCGGATGATTTGGACTGAGTCGATAGTAGCTCGAGGACCCGGGGTCGCTTACCCGTATACCGTTCGCCACCCACCGGACAGATAGTTGTGACTGGTATCCCCTGACTGTAATATAATTATTATGTATATACCCTGTCTTAAATTATAAATGTAACATGACATAAAAAAACACAAACAACTAAATAAAAATTTTTTTTTAGAAAAGTTATTCTAGTTATTATTTTCTAAATAGTGCATTTTTTCTGTCCTTTTCTCACTTCTTGAATTGCATAACATTTGTTCTTTAGTATAAGCTTTTATAGTCGCCATATCTAAAGTGAAACAAAATTTATTTATTTAAAAAATTTGAACCTATTTTGGACACCCATTTATGGACACAATGTTCATAATTGAATTATTAAATTTAAAGTCTTACTTTGCGACCGATTTAAAAATAAAGATAAAGGTAAACGATTGTACAACTATAAGATGTATGAAAAACGTATATTTGTAAAATATCCTTCATGGACAAAATGTCCATATTTGGGTACAGGCTTACAAAAATATCCAATTATGAACATCGATAAATTCCGAGGCTAAAATTACTATGAGGTTTTAGATTAGAATATATAATTAACCTTTTATTATCAGTAATTCAATAAAAAATATCATTTTTAACAACAATATTACACTTGTCATAAAAAAAGCTAATAAATTTTCTTACATGCATTGCGCTCCTTATAAGAAATTTCAAATCTCGACACCAAAACGCACCGCACTAGTAAGAATCGTTATAGTCGAAAATAATATAGCGGAGAGCTGTCAAATGTTGTTTACATCAAATCTAGAATTTTGGTACAACCGATTAATGTTGCTGTTGGAAAAAAATTCCCTACCGGTTTCCTATTATTGGAGGCATTTTTGAAAACTGTCCATAATGGGGTCCGCGTCCATAATAGGTGCATTTACCTTATATCTTCGTAAAGAGTCCAATTTTACATAGTATGTAAATACACATATTTTACTCTCAGTATGAAATATGCATGATTTTTAAAGCTTTTTTTTCTTTTTCTTAATAACCTACGATGATGGCTTGGAGTAGCCTTGTCATCATCACCAACTTGCGGGGAGCGGATGGTTCTCACCCCTATTTACATACAAAGTCTAAAAAACAAGACATTTTTGTGTTTGGTAACAAAAAAAATCATCCAAATTCCATATTGAAGAGGTCGGTCTCTTTACGTATCTACAAAAAATAATACATTTTCGTGCTTATAAATAAAAAAAATAATAAAGCGTGAACACACAATGCCGTTAGCATATCGTTATGATATCTATAAAATTAAGTAGATTAATATTATAACTTAATATACATAATTATGTACTTAGTGTAATAGCAACAAAAGTAGTTTACATAAAAATGTAATCCGAATTGGTCAACTATCTGTAATATTTGACACATAAAGAAATAAATATAACTAGTGTTCATCGAATTATGTTGCTAAATGAACTGTAGACCACAGCTACATCAATTAAACAATTTAAAGGTACTTACAAAGTTATTAAACTATAAGATAACGTGACTATTGATCTAACAATATGTACTACTGTATGTAGATGATTTTCAAAGAGATCATCAAGTAATAAAATCAATAATTCTACACAAATAAAAACAATCTAAATGAGGGTTAACGCGTCGTATGAGAAATTCACTAGATGGCAATACGTAGGCGGGAGGTCCAACTGCAGCATGATTGGTTATTTTTGACGTGACATTGACAGACATGTCAATATTCACCAGTCATGCTGCGGTTAGACCTTATGGCAATACGTAGGCAATCTAGTGAATATCTCACTCGCGATAGCCCCAACTAAAATATGAGTAGGTATAGAATACAGAAAACAAATCACAAAAAGTATCATATTCTACTAATTGTTCAACTGTCTAAAATCACTGTAATGTTCAATTAAAAATAATCTTGTAAAAAGTGTAAAAATAATACCAGGATTTCGTTATGATCTTACGGCATTTAAAATAAAATAAACTTAAAACTACTTAATGGAAATAAAAAAATGTAAAATACTTATTTCAAATAAGTAAAACAATAGACAATGCGCGCTATAATTTCTATAAATTAAAGACGTACACATAAAGACGGGGTAACTGAAAATTCGTTAAAAATCATAGACAATAAAATAAAAGTAATTAAATAACCGAAACACAATTAGATCTCACATTATAAGGTTCACCTGTAAAAATATGTATGACCATAATCTGTTTTCCTATTTAATTTTACTTACATACTGAACTTTCAAAATATCAATTTACATCGATGTAACATTAGTAGGAAGTAAGTACTCAGTACGCCATGTGTCAAGAAAATTATGATTTATTACTTACCAATAGGGTATATGCATGTTTTATTTATTGATTCATTTTCACCTAAATACGGCACTGCAAATAGACATTTTTAATTGATTTTCGTCGGTATTACAAATGCATAAGGTTCAAATCTGGTGGGATATAATTACTCGTTAGTCCATTTAAGTGTTAAAAGTTAAATATTTCACCATACACACAATTATCAAAGGATTATGAAGCACTAAAGATTTTGGTTAGATAAGGAGATCAGACTCGAAATGGTGAAAGCCTACACTTTTGTGAGTAAGATAGAATAACCCATTAACTGACATAAACTGATAAATTTTTACATTGGTTTTTGGACCTTATGTCCTATATTTCCCTCTGTCCACTAAGGCCTCAATTGAAATGGTTGTATCATCAATTTTTACCCTAATTAGGTTCACATTTTATTGTTCTTTACTATTTTTCATGTATTTTACGACAAATTAGAAAAAATATATAAATATGAATAAAATATATGTATGCATATTCCCTATTGGGACACATAGCGTAATCTCGATATGTTACTTGTATAATATACAAGTTGCAAGTATATCTACGACATACGCCACGATAGATAACTATAAGGTTAAAAATCTAACCTTTGTTAGAACTTTATGTGTTGTTTTTAGTTATACACCGTGAAATTTTAGTGGGTGGTTTCCCGTAGTAAAAATTATTAGTTAAACTCGAAAGCACGCTCGAACCGCTTTATTACTTAGGGGGTAGAGCTTCTTACGATCTAATCATCGATTTCATGCGGAAAGCAGTACCTGGTTTCGTTTCATATCGTAAAATAACTACCGCTTCTCACGCTTTCGAGTTGAATGATTATTTTTTGATGAATTTCATTTTCTTTTACTTTTTTCAAGAAATAACTAGCATGATTCGATAGTACTACTAAAGGTAAATCTTTCTGCTACGGGAAAACCACTAAAATTTCACAATGCATAAGTATACCGAGGTCTAATATAAGAAAAGACACTCACACATAGTTCCTAACATTTCTTCTTGTATTTAGTAACTATCGTGGCGTATATCGCAAGCCCAGCAATGGGCAACCTTATTGTTTGTAATTAAGCACATTTTTCAAGTCACCGTTCCTCCACCCATTTTACAGTGCACATCTTTAAAAAACATAACGTCCGCCTAGCAACAACTGCATATGTACTACCGAGGCATTACTATCTAGCATTATTAAAATACTTAGGTACATAATTTAGAATGAATCTCACCATACATGTGTACTGTCGCGTTAAGAATGCAATTTTCGTACCATATTGTACTAAAAGCAATGATATACCCGTCATGATAAGCAATAAATGATTTGAATTTGAAAAAAAATTTGAATTTGAAATATAATAAACTATAGACATGTAACCTCCATTTATTTATTTATATGAAACAAAAGATGCCAAATAGTACTCAGATGAAAGGGATAGCTATATCACAGGGTACCCTAATTAGGACAGATTTGTGTCTCACTTAGCGCGAGGTTGTAACATATCTGCCTCTTGTATATTATAATACCGTTGACTGAAACATATTTTTAACAGTAGGTGGTAAAAAGCGTCGATGGCCGAGTGGTTAAGGTCGTTGCTTGCCATGCGAGAGGTCGCCAGTTCAAATCCCGCCAGGTACCAATGTGTTTTTCAAATTTGAAACTCATAAGTACCATCATTCGACGCTTTAACGGTGAAGGAAAACATCGTGAGGAAACCAGCACACCTGAGAGATTTTTCTACGGTGTGTGAAGCCATGTCAGAGGCCTACGGGCGGCTTAAAAACTCTGACACCAGGTTGTTCATCAACCATACGATAAGAAGAAGTAGTACAGTAGGTGGTACCTAAATGAACGAGGCACTTCTCACCACGACAGTACAATGATAAGTGTTTATAAATTTTTAATTCTACAGTTTAGTAACTATTTTTTCTGCGGAAATAGAAGAGACTATTGATTATATCAACTGATGTGGTATCACATAGCTCCCCTATGTTTACGTCGTACATTTTGGTAAAATTACATGTTTTTTTGCCAATTTTGAACATTTAATTTGCACCTTATCTTGAGGGAACAAGGTTGAAATTATTGGGGCAATATGGTTGCCATTACATTACATGTAACTTAGTGTTACACGTACTAAGGGTTAATTGGTATTAAATATTAGTCTTTATGGGTCTACACGCGATATTAGGAGTAGCAAATACATAGCTACTTACTGCCCGACGTTTCGACTGGGTTACACCTAGGGTTGCCAACCGTACTCTAAAATAGAGTATTGTCCTCTATATCGAGTAGGCGTACTCTATAATCTATAACACTAATAAAGTATGCTTACATACTCTTTTTTACAAAATGTTCACTAAAACTAGTGCACATCTGTAATAATATGTGAAAATCAGAATAAAAAAAGTCCACTATTTGCTGTTTTAAAGTAAAAAATAAATGTTACTCTTTTTTGTAAGTCCGTACTCTTTATTTACCTCCTTTAAAATCAGTTATACTTTATTTCTGCTAAAAAAGGTTGGCAACCCTAGTTACACCAATCGTGGTGGCGAGCGACCTATGTATTTGCCACTCCTAATATCGCGTGTAGACCTATAAAGACTAATATATTTAGTGTGATGGAACGCGAAAGTCTAAAATGTTGGTTAATTGGTATGTCCGACCCAAACATAGTGAAGTATATAATAATAGCGTCTTATGTATGAATGTCGGGCGTACATAATGTTGCTACGGGTTATGTCTAGCACGCATTGTCTGCTAGGAGTCAATCGGCGCGTTGTTTTATATGGAAACAGCTTATTCTGAAGTGGTCGCACATCTGTCGCACCTAGGAAGGAAATAATTGTTTTTTTATAGTAGGCTAACAAGATGACCTCACTCCACCTGATGGTAAGCGGTAGTGAGATCCACATATAAGGTCGACAGGCACAATAGACCATATTGAGCTTGTCGCATCATCTTGAAGGCCCGTTTAAATGCCATTGACTGAAGTAAATAAGTAATACATACACACCATTACATGCATTGTTCCGTTTTAGTGGTAAGTTGCTTAAGCACTTGTGTTATGAATATGAGACAAACATATTTTAATTTATTACACATCCAGACGCGGAAAAAACATCTAGGGGTGAGAGACTTCTACTTCAAGCCATCAATGAGTCAGTTACGAAAAAAAAACGGTACAAAAATTGACATTCATCACAAAAATATTCGTCTCGACTGGGAATCGAACCCAAGTCTTTTGGCGTAAGAGACAGGGACACTATCCAATGCGCTATCGTGCTAGAAGTAGCTTATTTTTCCAAACTGACTACGATGATGGCTTGGAGTAGCTTCAACATCACCAGACTAGCGGGAGAGCAGATGTATGTCCCTAAAAGTAAAGATGTAGGTCACTACTTCTTCGGTCATATAATTGTTTTTGACTCTGACTGGCTTGGTGGAACAGTGGTTAGTGGGTAGACTTAGGATCACTACCCGGTTGGTCAGTGTCTGCATGTATTATTAAATCATCATCATCATCATCATCATCTCCGCGTTTTCTCGGTTGCATCCTTGCGGAGCCCGGGGTCCGCTTTCCTACTTCTATCTCTCCACTTTGCACGGTCTTCTGCATCCTTCACGGAGAGTTTGTTGCATGTATTATTAAATATATCCAAGTATATTTTTGTATCAACTATTGATTCTGATATCTGTAGCACAAGTGCTTAAGCCACTTGCCACGGGATCAGATCAATGTATGTGATTTTATGTTATATTTATCAACAGATTTTAAAAAAGGAGGTTCCTAGTATGTATGTATGTATCTATGTATGTATGTATGCATTTGCCCGACCCCGGTCCTTACGCAGCGCTTACCAATAGACCAACGAGGCAGTAAGTAGGTATGTATGTGTGAATGTATTTATTTATTCATGAATGTGTTTTGTATGTATGTATGTATGTATGTATTTGTGCCCCAATTTTTTTTTGTTGTTACTCACCACACAAGCCCCATAGTGTACGTGTGCCAGCACAGCTAGCGCTGTCACTGAGTACAGGGCTGTCATCTCGTGCTGCGGCAGCGCTAGAGACAGCGCTGCAGCAGCGCTGAGCGGCCACAGCAACCAGTTCACTGCATCGCAGCGCTGCCCACTCATCTGACTGACTATGAGCCGACACTGGGAAAAAAAGTACATAGTATTGTCTATTTTTATTTGCGCGAGTCTTAACCGTGACCACGAGCGCTGTAAAGAGCTCGAAACGTCGGATCTCTAAATAATGTTTAGAATACCAATACACGCGAGTTTAATCCGTAAAATTAGTTTTATTTAAAAAAAAAGTACATTTATTTATTTATTTTTGGGAAACATTACACTTAACACATAAAGATAGAAAATACATAAATTGCACATAAATCAGTGAAGTTTCCACCGTTAAATAGTACCTAACCTGAGCACACTAAATCGGCAAATAATTATGATCTAGATCAATTTAAACACTAATAACAATAACAAAAAAAAATGTTTAAATAACAAGTTAACCAAGTCATGCTAAGCTATTTGATAGGGCATGTCTTAATTCTTTTTTATATAAACCTATAGAGTAATTGAACATATCTATATCACTAAATTTAGAGTTGTATTCTTTACAAGATCTACATATTTATTTTATTTATTTATTAACTAGCTGTAGCTGTGTTCAGTCAGGGGATACCAGTCACAACTATCTGTCCGGTGGTTGGTGAACGGTATACGGGTAAGCGACCCCGGCTCCTCGAGCTACTATCGACTCAGTCCAAATCATCCGAGGCGATAGTATCCTTCCTCCCCTTTTCCTTACCCCGTCATATATCCTTATTACTCGTGGGAACGCAATGACCTTGTTGAAACAATGCACAAGGCAGAATGGCGGCGACGTGGACCACAACCCGTCACGTCACGTTTCTCACAGAGGTGAAAAGTGGATCGCTGGAAGTGATCTCTGCCTACCCCTCTGGGAAAAGGGCGTGATTGTATGTTTTGTTTATGTATGTTTTGAACTAGCTGTACCCGCGACTTCGCTCGCGTGGACTACAGGATTTTACATAAATAAGTTATTATCTCTGCTAGCCTCTGATTGGTACTTCCAAAGCGAGGCGACAAGAGATGCCCAGTCGTACACTTAGTAATTTAGGATACACCACCACCACTTGTTACTTTTACGTTTCCACTGTTTTTCTGTAGGTGTGTACTTAATAGTGAAAGGTGAATCTGGAATTGAAATGTGCACTTAAGGGAGTACACGTAGAATTGAAAAGTGCACTAAGAATCGAAAAGTGCACTCACAGCCACGTTGCTGAACACGGTCCCGACGAGCAGGAACAGTGCTCGCAGGTCCGCGTCAGACAGCGCCGTCGATTGGTGGACCCACAGTGAAGCGACAAGTGCAATTGTCAGGAACGCCCAGAGAGGCCGCAGAGCTTCCGATAGAGGGCGCATCTTGCCTGTGCGCAGCTTGTAGGACCTGGAGCGATCGGTATTTAACCCATTACCCATAATTTTATTTTACTTTACTATTTAGACAATTTCATTGCTTTTTGACCTTATTTTGAGGGGATAAGGTTTAAATTATGGTGGCAATATTACCAGTTAAAGTGTTTTTTATAAAGCTTTAGGTATATTGGTATTAAATTATGTACAAGTATAAAATACGATACTTGATTACACTCTACCATTCACTCATTAATAATTATGAAACTGGATAGATCCACCCACATTCATCAATCACCCAACAAAATAACGGATATTATCTTTTTAAAATCGGTTCTATAGATATTATACCGCATTACATCAAAATAAGTTAAGCAGTTTGAGTTTGAAGAGGCGTATTACAGGCGTACATGTGATAAATGCAGTTATTTTACACTCCATCATTATTTCATTGACTCGCTCGGTGCAACAGTGTTTAGTAACCCTGGATACGGTTTCAAGAGTTCTGGGTTCGATTACGTCCCAGGACAAATATCTGGCGACGGACATCTTAAAACACTTATTTCAGAATCCGAACAATGTATGCGATGTTGTCTGAAATTCATATTTATATAACGAAGCACTCACTTGTAAATGTTGTAGCATGCGACGGGCAGGTTGGTGAAGACGCCCGTAGCGTATATAAGGAACTCGAACACATTGGCCAGAGTGTACGAGCCGAACGCGTAACGCTTGTAGTAGCCCGTGCCCTTCAGACCAGTCCACAGGAAACAGAACGTCGATGCCTAAGGACACATCAGATGTGACTTGTACCGTTTAACAGATACTACACTTGGCAGCAAATAAACCGGCCCACCAACCATTTTTCATACACATGTAGTTCTGAGACCTATACATGTAAAAGTTTTAGTGCTATGGTCATAATTTAAATGTAAACAGATGCCAGAAATGATCAATTTTTAAGAAAATATGTTAACTAACTCCAGAAATATGCCAATTTCCTTAAAATGAACAAATTTGTAAGTTGTTTTTTTTGTTTCCAGCAAGTTTATATGGGATGCAAAAACCAACTACCGTTTGCTACATTTTAAAGAAATGGCAGCGATATCAATTGAGATCTGCCGAGTGCGCAGGACATTTTATAGTGCACAAGTGTGCGCGCAAATACAAGTGCACTCTCTGTCCTTTACTGTCATAGTTCTGAGAGACGGCAATCCGACATGACCGATGAGAGATCGGGCGCAAGACCACCGGCTTAACGTGCTTTCCGAGGCTGCAGGCTGAATAATTTCCTTACAGAATACTCACAAAAATTTTGCGCCGACCCCGGAATCGAACCAGGGACCTCTCGTTCCTAACGCAGTGACAAGTGGACGGTGAGAGTAAACAAAATTAAATTTTAAAAAGAACTTTATACTAAACTAAAGTGGAATAATTCGTCGTGGAACTTCATGGTCTACCAAAATAGAGAATAAGACTTGGTATAATAGACGCAGTTGGCAGAACTCGTTGGCATTGCCATAATCAAACTTACCCACATACTGAAATCATAACCCCACGGTAGAAAGAGGACGCCTGTGTTGTATTTTTCCCAATGGCTGATGTAGAAGTTCAGAAGCAAATTCCACATCACGTAGTACATTCTGGAAATAATACAATTTTGATAAGTAGGTAGAACAAATGAATGATAAATTGTCTAGTCATAAGTCACTTGACAATTTAATGATCATGTGAAGATTTCTTTGAATTTTAATCTATTACTAGCTGTGTCAGCGACTTCGTCCGCGTTTCCCCCTATTATTTACGCGCTAATCTCAGGAATCGAAAAAATATTTTGTGATTGATAGACCATTTATCGAGGAAGGCGCAAAGAAGAAATGTGTAAAAAACGGGGGGAAACGCGGACGAAGTCGCTGGCACAGCTAGTGTTCTATATGATATCAGATACGATACCATAATTTTGTTTCATTCCTAATATGATTCTTTTTCTTAACTGACTAACGTTGATGGCTTGGAGTAGCCTCTTTATCATCACAGGACTTGCGGGGGAGCGGATGGCTCTCACCCTTATATTATGTTGTCCCTAAGGCCCGCCTTACACGGACCGCTCTTGAAGTCTTAGTCAACAGCTTATGCCTGGCGACTGCTTGAGATTTCATCGTGCTGCTAACTGCTCGGAGCAGTCACGACTGCTCGAGCGGTTCCGTGTATGTGTGTACGTAGAATCTGTAGTTTACTATGCAGTCGCAGCTTCAAGCAGTCCGTCCTGACTGCTTGAAGCTGTCCGTGTATGTCGGCCCTAACAGGGCATAAGCCAACTTACCGAATAGGCGGTATTGAGAAGTCCAACCGTCCGAATATCGAGTAGAGGCATGCCGGTATGAAGAACACCGAGTACGAGTCCAGGCCGTGGTCGAACAGCTCTCCGAGAGGGCCTGAGGTCTGTGTGCGGCGCGCTTGCTTGCCATCGATGCCGTCTGGAAGGGAGACACTAATGTTAAACCACACTTAAATATGAGGCCACCAGAACAGGAGAGGCCAGAATGACATGAGCCGTAATTGCGTGCCCCTAGTGATTTGGGCCACATCACTACATAGTATAAAACAAAGTCGCCTTTTCTGTCCCTATATCCCTATGTGCGCTTTAATCTTTAAAACTACGCAACGGATTTTGATGCGGTTTTTCCAATAGATAGAGTGATTCAAGAGGAAGGTTTTTATGAAAAATTTACCCGAAGCGAAGCGAGGGCGGGTCACTAGTTATTAATATTGAAGAAAAATCATAACATCACTTGTGATTGTTTACTAAAATTACCTTTGAACAATTACCAACTGTTACTATTAACTAAGAGGTTTGAAAGAGGACATTTTCATAGTCAACTATAAAAATTAAACTTGTGGTCGGGCCACTCTCCGGTTCGAGACCGGGGTCGAGAAAAAATTGTGTGAGTTTTTGTGTAATGAAATTACTCAGCCCGGTGTTAGGGAGTTGGCGATTTAACGCCCGTGGTCTTGCGCCCGATCTCTCAACATCAATCATGTCGGACTGCCGTCTCACCAAATTATGAGAGTAAAGGTATAGAGAGTGCACTTGTGTTTGCGCATTGGGCATCTGCCGGTGGCGTCGTGGCAGCAGAAGACTAGGTAAGAGTCCCATGACGCCGCCACACGGCGATGAGGTACACCGCGGTGTTTTAGTCGGTAAAACCCCTGGGCATTACACCCGGCCCAGTAACATTTTACTGATTCTATCTTAGTAGTATTGGGACCGTGCGAAGTGGGTGGAGGGAGAAATGGCACAGATTGTCAAAAACGCATGTAAACTTATGAGATGTCCGTTGTTATTGCTAGCGGCGGCCGTTGGTACTAATTTCACTTCATAAGAATTAACGAAAGAAACGCCACCAAAATGAGGGCAGCACCGTCGTGCACGCTCTCAATACTAAATTTGGTTAGTTTTTTTTGTTCAAATCAACAAATACTAGTTTTGCGTAAACTAAACTCTAACCCCCCCCCCCCCCCCTCAGGGTGACATATGACGTCACTAAAGCTCACCAAGCGTATAAGCCAGGAACAGGAACACAGCCAACGCCGCCCATAGCCCCTGCGGAACGCCCCCAGCTCTACCGTTTAGAGGCAACGCCCCATCTGTCGCGTTCAAGGCGCCGAGGGGCGCGCTCGCAGCGTAGTACCCGTAGTCATAGTACGAGAGTAGCAAGAAGTCCAGAACGGTCAGCAGGAAGCCGGCGAAGGTCAGCACGTTCGGTGCCACCCAGCGGGGTACCAACTGCGGAAGTAAAAAAAAAAAATTACACTTTCGATCTGATACCGTGGTAAGAAGGTTGAACACTTCATCATCATCATCATAATTCTCCTGCCCTTTTCCCACTCTAGGTGGGGTCGGTCGGCGCAACATTTGTTACGGATATCAGAAACAAGCTTAGTAGTAAATTAACTACATATACTATAAATAAACAGTGTGAAAGGGTCGGACTTGCAATAGGTTCTCAAATTGTTTTTTTAACGATAAAATTTAACATACAACGCATGAGTTATATTTGCCCCGGGTGGGAATCGAACCAACCTGTCAGGGGAACTAGGTATCGAAATTTGAATGCAGTCAAATAAACATTTCATTCATTTATCGGAATGATTGCGATAGCGTCAAAAAAGACCTAAACTTTTATGAACATTTACTACAATTTATTGGTGTGTCGTTTTAATTTAAATTAAGTTGAAGTTGCTTAAATTGTGTGACATATATAAAATAGGTAAACGAATACTTTAATAAATAATTAATTTCAATATGTAACTATTCACAAAATGTTTATTCTACAATTATTCCCATCCCGAGTGAGAATTCACAGCTCTGCCCGAAATTCAGAGGCAAATGCACCATCACGCTATACAAATTTAAACAATAAGTGCCATTGTCTCGACTGAAATTTCACTACTTGTTTGCGTATCAAACTTTTTTAATTTGAGTTCTCGTTCGAATCAACTCTTTTCCACTATAAACACAGGCAAGACCCTTGAGGGCGTTATCAAAATCGTAGTAGCGTTTAATGTGTTTTAAAAAAGGTAAATTTCGAAATAAAGTGTTCCGGCAGAGTTCCAATGTAATCTAATAGCTCAACGGATTAGCAAGCCGAAGCGGCAGTGGGCCGGCCATATTAGCCGTAGAACCGACAACCGAGTAAACGAGTTCTGGAGTGGATAACGTCAAGCCTAGTGTGGGACGCCCTCAGGCTAGGTGGAGTGACGATATGCACAGGAAGGCTGGTAGGAGCTGGATGCGAGTAGCTGAGAAAAGGCGAGAGTGGCAAAGACGTGGAGGCCTGCGTCCAAGAATGGTCGGACTTATAGGCTAATGTTGATGATGATGATGATGAAATAGGGTAAGTAAGTACCTAGTTAGTTGCGTGAGTGATCGTGAGAGTTACTTTCCAAAAATCATAGTAAAATTATTCATGAGCAAAAATTTTAAACATGAATATCAAACATAAAATAAATTTAGTATAATATAACTTAAGATTAAATGAGGTCAGGGAATTCAGCATAGTACAAGCTGTTAGCGAGAACAAATAAAAATCATGGTGGTGATTGCAAACTGTGTACTTATCGAATGGTACAGAAAATTAATATGTAAATAGGTCACGGGCCAGGGACGCGTACGGGTCGTGTGTGCGTGTGGAGCCGCTGGGTGTGGTGCGGCGACTGGCGGCGACTGGGGCGCGCGCGCAGGAGCAGGGCAGCATTCCTTGCGATGCTTTGTCTCGCTCGCGCGCGCGAACACAAGCATAATTAACTATTTGATAACAATGTTTATGTCACTCATAAATCAAAAATGTTCATTATCACACTAGTGCAGTCAAATTAGGTTTCATCTGCGGAAAAATTACTAGTGAGCTGAATTTTGGTACACACCTTTATTACGGCATTGTAATGAAGGTGTGAAAAATCGACATTCATATCGTGCCGGCTTAAAAAGTTATAGGGGTCAAAAGGTCGCGATAATCAGTTTTTCGCGAATATCTTGCGATCTATTGCTTGTAGGTTAATTGAGGTCATTAGAAAAATTATTTGTTATAAAATTATCTACAAAAAATGTCCTTTGCATTTTTTTGTAGAATTGAAAGTTTTCGGAGGAGAGCGCCGAGAAAGCACTCACATACGGTATTGTATACCAAGGCGTACGTACGCCCTATGCTTTTCATTGATATTTGTAAGCGTGTTGTTAGTAAAATCTACTACATACAGACATATAGCATTAGTAATACTAGTACAGAAAGGTTTCCTTTTGGAAAAGGAAAACTGAAAATCATGAAGATGTTTAAAAAAGATTTGTAATTGTACAAAAAATTGCAGCGGTAGAAAATATGTCCTAGCATTGACAATGCATCTCGAGAGCAATTTTCTTGTTGGAATATTTCTGCAAAATTGTTTAAATCAGATCTTTTTTCAAACATCTTCATGATTTTCAGTTTTCCTTTTCCAAAAAGGAAAACTTTTTGTACTAGTATTACTAATGCTTTATGTCTGTATGTAGTAGATTTTACTAACAACACGCTTACAAATATCAATGAAAAGCATAGGGCTTACGTACGCCTTGGTATACAATACCGTATGTGAGTGCTTTCTCGGCGCTCTCCTCCGAAAACTTTCAATTCTACAAAAAAATGCAAAGGACATTTTTTGTAGATAATTTTATAACAAATAATTTTTCTAATGACCTCAATTAACCTACAAGCAATAGATCGCAAGATATTCGCGAAAAACTGATTTTCGCGACCTTTTGACCCCTATAACTTTTTAAGCCGGCACGATATGAATGTCGATTTTTCACACCTTCATAACAATGCCGTAATAAAGGTGTGTACCAAAATTCAGCTCACTAGTAATTTTTCCGCAGATCGGTGTTTAAAAGAGCTAATTTGACTGGACTACACGCAAAACTGTAATCTTATCTCCGATGTAACACAGTATAACACATCATACGATGATAAGAAAGTAGGAAACTAAGAATACAATGCCTATTATTATGATTGGATGATTTATTTTATTACTTTATCATCATGATTAATGATTACCAATTGCTTTGGTTACCAGCTGGATAGAGATTTATTTTAAGGGTTATAATGTTTATGTTACAGCCGATGAGTAAATTGCGGCATTGTATAGATTGCCTAGCCATTTTATACAACCTCACTGGCATTCTATACAATGCCTATAATAGGTAATCTATACATTTCCTAGGTAAAGTGTACAATAGTTCTAACATTGACTAACATTTCACACATTGCCTGAATGACCTCGGCATTCTATACATTTTCTAGGGATTGTATAGAATGCTTGCATACTATACTACTATGCAAGCATTCTAGGGGCTGGTTCCATTTAACCTTTCACATCCAGACTGTGAAATGGCACATTTTCATCTGACCTATGTGTAGGTCAGCAGTATCTGAGAAGTTAATCCATTTGACTCTGATGTAAATATATTTAAAAATTGTTTAGAGTGTACAACTTAACCCGAAATTTGTAATACCCATTTAGTTCCTTAAATATAAACTGTATACCTTTAACTTACCTCAACTACACGATTCCAGAATGGGTGCATAACATAGACACTGAGAGGGCTGGTGTCTATGGCCATGTACTGAAAAAAAAAACAATCACAATTTTTACCCATAAAGTAATTTAGTTAATAAGAAGACCTACAATTGATAATATTCAATACAATGGTTTACTTTCATAATATTGGTGAAGTTACCCAAACAGTTATTTTGTTTATAAGAAGACCAACCAACAATTGAAAATATCTGATACAATAGTTTATTTTATGTTGGTGAAAAGGGGTACAAAGAATCAACTAAATTTTCCAATGTCTTAGTAATAGGATCTCTCATTTACCTAAATCTAAAATTCTTCTGACTACTAACTTGCTGTTACCAACAATGCAATTAGGTGAATATTTGATTTTAAGACCAAAGTATTACATTACATTGGCTATATATACAGAAACTGAAACCAATGACCCATAAATATAATAGAGAAAACACAAAATACCAAAATATATACACAAATAAAAGCTTGTAAAAATTAAATAATAACAAGTAATGTTAAGTATTTAGTCTTAGAAAATTATTTAGAATTCAGTAGCTATCAATTAATAATTAAATAAGGTCATTGAGAATACATTATAATTTTACACAAAAACTAAAACAGATTGTTAAATAGCACTGATTGTTTGGATTCTGAGTGAAGAGGAAATTAAATAAGAAATGTTGTCATAACAAAACATAATATATGATAATTTCATAGAATAGTTGTAGTGTAAACTAAAACTATTAAACAGTTTTGTTCCTCTCTCAATTAAAATACTAATAGAAAGTGTAAGTTGAAGATTATGATACCAAAATAAGATTATCCTTAGTGATATCAATATTGATTTAATTTGCATTGGAATAGGGTTTACGGGTCATCGTATAAGTAAAGCATTAGGACGCTTTCCACATGTATGTACTACTACTAAATAAATACGCAATACGAATAGTGTTGCGTATTCCTAACCAAATTACCAATGCGCAAAAGTGATCGATAAATTAACAGGTTATGTCACGAAACATCTGTAAACGTTAGTAGTATGATTAAACCAGTCTGCGCTACGCTTGTTTACGTTCAAGATCACATTTTTACATAATTAAATCATAGAATTACCTTGTAATTATCAAATCCCTCGAGATGTTCGCGGGTAAGGTATTTATAGTTGAACATTTTGGCAGAGTATGCTCAACGCTCCCACAACACATATATATTCTACAAAATTAACTTTATAGCTTTAAGTTTGCACACATATTTGAAAATAATTTGTTGATTTTATGTACAAAATATAAAAACCACGACAAGTCTCCCAATGAGACCGAGCGACGCGATTTCTCGTCGCAATGACTTTGACAGTGACAATTAGCCATATCACTTTTTTAATGACGGAAACCATGGCATCGGTGTATAGCACAACTAGATTTCGCATATGTTCAACGTTATTGCAACTTAAAAAAAGTTTTATGATATGTACTTTTAGGTTTAAATTTATATATTATCGTTAGTTTTATTATGCGTGATTATCATGGATCTGATACTCTGCCAAGAAATTTCCTTTACAAACAACAACGATGTAGTGGATGATAACATAATTGGCTATTGTTATTACGCAGGCGTTAGGAAAAGATTTTCAAGGTCAAAGTCAAAGTATTTATTGCGAACTAAGTGTACATTGTAGGTATACATTACTGTTAGCAATATAGGCTTAATAACTTAGTTGCCCCTTTCAGGCACTGCAACATGCCTTTCAGTTCCATGTTAGCAAATTATTATGTGAATGTTTATACCATATTTCCAACAAATAAAGTACCTACATATTTCTATTTCTGAATAATCCTTGTTTATCTAAGAAATAAATTAATTACTTAATTTAAAAGACACGTTTCACTAACTTGTCCTGTTGGACCTACAGGCCTACAAATACCTTATGACGCTTGCCAAAATCCCGCATTATAGTTAGTTAGTAGGAATTGATTATTTTAAATTAATTTTGATTTTTGACTAAAAATCCTATCAAAACACGTTTTTTGATGCATTATCTGAATGTGGGGCTTGCTAGGCGTCAATATTATTAAGAAATGCAGCATTGTTTTGACAGTTTACTGTTAACAATAATATAAGGAATTTATCTCTGATAGCGCAAATCTATAGCTGGCCAATGCCTATAAAGGGTCAAACTATATTTATACCTAGATATAGATACCTAATTGATTATGCTCCTTCATTGTTTTAAGTGATTCATCGGGATTCCTTGTCTAGATAAATTTGAGGATTAGATATTTTGAAGTACTTTACCTACGTATCAGAATACTTATCAGGGAATATGTTAGTTCCGTGTATTTTGTAGTTTCAAGGTTTGTTGTCAATTCTTGGCATTTGTAATGATTATAATTATCTCAACCACTGCTACTTAGGTAAGATTAAACAAAGAAATATACGAGTGTTCATAAAATATGCCATTAATAATTGTAATGAGGGCAATATGATAAACATTTCATGCTATGCTATTCATTTATCATAAATCATGCTAAGCATTTTTTTTTTAAATTTCGTATTGGTGTACCTCACTCCGCCCGGTCGTGAGGTCCAGATATTTAGACCCTATTGAGCCCTTCGACCTAACCCTGAAGGATAATATGAGAGAGCATAACATGAGCTAGAACGGAGTTCCATGCTTTAATGTAACGGGGCAGAAAAGGGGAACTGAACCCCTTGGTACGGGCCTTCAGCATAAAAATAGCAGAAGTTGTTGGTAAAGTTACTTATTTTTTTATTGTTTAGTCAAACTTCATAGTCAAGTTCAAAGTTCCTTTTTTTTTTTTATTTATTTTTTTTATAAGAGGCTAACAAGATGACCTCACTCCACCTGATGGTAAGCGGTAGTGAGATCCACATATGAGGTCGACAGGCACAATAGACCACGTTGAGCCTGTCGCACTCACCCTGAAAGCCGTGAAAAAGGAGACCACTGCTGCGGCAACAACGAGACAAGGCGTGGAGTCTCGCATCGGTATTGAGCTGTGCGGGTCCGAGTTGGCCAGTCGGCCGGACGGAAGGGCCCCCGCACCGGCGGGCTGAGCCGCTCCGCCCGCACAATACCGCCGCTAAGACTCCACTGGTCCGGCGCTTGCCGCAACAATGGTCCCCCCTGGCTCCGGTTCGTACAGTGCTGATCCCGGAACGCGACCTGACCGAGAGAGGTCAGAGTCACTTGGCGGGTTTTACACAACTGTAAGGTGGTAACAGCAACCGGTCGACAAAATGTCTCCCACCTGGATTCCCCCTCCTTTATTTATATAGGGATTTACACGCACTTATAAATCGTTGGTACAGTAAATAAATAAGTAATAGATTGATGATTCTATCACCGGCTCGGAACGCTAATTCTACCGAGAAAACAACGGCAAAAAACTCGATACTCTTTTTAATAGATTATCACATAATATTGTCAAAGATTAGCCATGTACTATCAGTTTGTGTAGGTATGTCACAGTAGAAAAGATATACAGAAAAAAATATAGAAGTTACTTAATTTATAGTTTCTGATCGATCTATAAATTTATAGGAAAGTATTAGCAACTGTTAATGCGATAATGTTTCAATAGCCTTGTGAGAGGCGACTAATAGTCTGTAAACAGTGTAGTCAAAGGGCTAAGCACGGTTCCTCTTTTGGGCTAAACATAAAATGTTCGTCTGACTTCAAAAAAAAGGAGGAGGTTCTCAATTCGACTGAATTTTTAATTATTAAAGAAGGCTTTTATTTAACTTGACTTGTATGTATGATAACTATACCAAAGCCGCTCTAAGTTGGCCGATTTGCTACATGTCAGACTGACTGCACTAGTGAGGGACAACGGTAAAATTGCCGAAGTATATAAGTAACAGTTATTTCCACTTTATAACTAAGCAAGGTCTAATTATAACAATTTTTTATTAAAAACATTAATTCACATCCAAAAGATTGAATTTAAGTTCCTTATTTATAAATATATTTATTTTTAAAATACAATACTTATTAAATCCTTCATCCTATTTTTAAAAAATACCTGGTGAGTATTACCCACTACGTCACTATGAAAACGTGTCAAACGGCGTTACCTTGTAAAAGCGTAATACAGAGTGGAAATTTTACGTTTTCTTTTAATAATTCAATTATTTTAGGTAATAAAAGACAAATAATTAGATAATTGGGTGCATTTGACATTTTGAAAACGTCTTATTTTTAAAAGTTGTTCTTTATGATACGCTAAATATGTTCCTCTTAACAAGGATAAATGCAAAATATAAAATAATAAGTGTCAAATCAGTCTTCTATACCAAAGCCGCTCTAAGTTGGCCGATTTGCTACATGTCAGACTGACTGCACTAGTGAGGGACAACGGTAAAATTGCCGAAGTATATAAGTAACAGTTATTTCCACTTTATAACTAAGCAAGGTCTAATTATAACAATTTTTTATTAAAAACATTAATTCACATCCAAAAGATTGAATTTAAGTTCCTTATTTATAAATATATTTATTTTTAAAATACAATACTTATTAAATCCTTCATCCTATTTTTAAAAAATACCTGGTGAGTATTACCCACTACGTCACTATGAAAACGTGTCAAACGGCGTTACCTTGTAAAAGCGTAATACAGAGTGGAAATTTTACGTTTTCTTTTAATAATTCAATTATTTTAGGTAATAAAAGACAAATAATTAGATAATTGGGTGCATTTGACATTTTGAAAAAACGTCTTATTTTTAAAAGTTGTTCTTTATGATACGCTAAATATGTTCCTCTTAACAAGGATAAATGCAAAATATAAAATAATAAGTGTCAAATCAGTCTTCTATACCAAAGCCGCTCTAAGTTGGCCGATTTGCTACATGTCAGACTGACTGCACTAGTGAGGACAACGGTAAAATTGCCGAAGTATATAAGTAACAGTTATTTCCACTTTATAACTAAGCAAGGTCTAATTATAACAATTTTTTATTAAAAACATTAATTCACATCCAAAAGATTGAATTTAAGTTCCTTATTTATAAATATATTTATTTTTAAAATACAATACTTATTAAATCCTTCATCCTATTTTTTAAAAAATACCTGGTGAGTATTACCCACTACGTCACTATGAAAACGTGTCAAACGGCGTTACCTTGTAAAAGCGTAATACAGAGTGGAAATTTTACGTTTTCTTTTAATAATTCAATTATTTTAGGTAATAAAAGACAAATAATTAGATAATTGGGTGCATTTGACATTTTGAAAAAACGTCTTATTTTTAAAAGTTGTTCTTTATGATACGCTAAATATGTTCCTCTTAACAAGGATAAATGCAAAATATAAAATAATAAGTGTCAAATCAGTCTTCTATACCAAAGCCGCTCTAAGTTGGCCGATTTGCTACATGTCAGACTGACTGCACTAGTGAGGACAACGGTAAAATTGCCGAAGTATATAAGTAACAGTTATTTCCACTTTATAACCAAGCAAGGTCTAATTATAACAAATTTTTATTAAAAACATTAATTCACATCCAAAAGATTGAATTTAAGCTCCTTATTTATAAATATATTTATTTTTAAAATACAATACTTATTAAATCCTTCATCCTATTTTTAAAAAATACCTGGTGAGTATTACCCACTACGTCACTATGAAAACGTGTCAAACGGCGTTACCTTGTAAAAGCGTAATACAGAGTGGAAATTTTACGTTTTCTTTTAATAATTCAATTATTTTAGGTAATAAAAGACAAATAATTAGATAATTGGGTGCATTTGACATTTTGAAAAAACGTCTTATTTTTAAAAGTTGTTCTTTATGATACGCTAAATATGTTCCTCTTAACAAGGATAAATGCAAAATATAAAATAATAAGTGTCAAATCAGTCTTCTATACCAAAGCCGCTCTAAGTTGGCCGATTTGCTACATGTCAGACTGACTGCACTAGTGAGGGACAACGGTAAAATTGCCGAAGTATATAAGTAACAGTTATTTCCACTTTATAACTAAGCAAGGTCTAATTATAACAATTTTTTATTAAAAACATTAATTCACATCCAAAAGATTGAATTTAAGTTCCTTATTTATAAATATATTTATTTTTAAAATACAATACTTATTAAATCCTTCATCCTATTTTTAAAAAATACCTGGTGAGTATTACCCACTACGTCACTATGAAAACGTGTCAAACGGCGTTACCTTGTAAAAGCGTAATACAGAGTGGAAATTTTACGTTTTCTTTTAATAATTCAATTATTTTAGGTAATAAAAGACAAATAATTAGATAATTGGGTGCATTTGACATTTTGAAAAAACGTCTTATTTTTAAAAGTTGTTCTTTATGATACGCTAAATATGTTCCTCTTAACAAGGATAAATGCAAAATATAAAATAATAAGTGTCAAATCAGTCTTCTATACCAAAGCCGCTCTAAGTTGGCCGATTTGCTACATGTCAGACTGACTGCACTAGTGAGGGACAACGGTAAAATTGCCGAAGTATATAAGTAACAGTTATTTCCACTTTATAACTAAGCAAGGTCTAATTATAACAATTTTTTATTAAAAACATTAATTCACATCCAAAAGATTGAATTTAAGTTCCTTATTTATAAATATATTTATTTTTAAAATACAATACTTATTAAATCCTTCATCCTATTTTTAAAAAATACCTGGTGAGTATTACCCACTACGTCACTATGAAAACGTGTCAAACGGCGTTACCTTGTAAAAGCGTAATACAGAGTGGAAATTTTACGTTTTCTTTTAATAATTCAATTATTTTAGGTAATAAAAGACAAATAATTAGATAATTGGGTGCATTTGACATTTTGAAAAAACGTCTTATTTTTAAAAGTTGTTCTTTATGATACGCTAAATATGTTCCTCTTAACAAGGATAAATGCAAAATATAAAATAATAAGTGTCAAATCAGTCTTCTATACCAAAGCCGCTCTAAGTTGGCCGATTTGCTACATGTCAGACTGACTGCACTAGTGAGGGACAACGGTAAAATTGCCGAAGTATATAAGTAACAGTTATTTCCACTTTATAACCAAGCAAGGTCTAATTATAACAAATTTTTATTAAAAACATTAATTCACATCCAAAAGATTGAATTTAAGCTCCTTATTTATAAATATATTTATTTTTAAAATACAATACTTATTAAATCCTTCATCCTATTTTTAAAAATACCTGGTGAGTATTACCCACTACGTCACTATGAAAACGTGTCAAACGGCGTTACCTTGTAAAAGCGTAATACAGAGTGGAAATTTTACGTTTTCTTTTAATAATTCAATTATTTTAGGTAATAAAAGACAAATAATTAGATAATTGGGTGCATTTGACATTTTGAAAAAACGTCTTATTTTTAAAAGTTGTTCTTTATGATACGCTAAATATGTTCCTCTTAACAAGGATAAATGCAAAATATAAAATAATAAGTGTCAAATCAGTCTTCTATACCAAAGCCGCTCTAAGTTGGCCGATTTGCTACATGTCAGACTGACTGCACTAGTGAGGGACAACGGTAAAATTGCCGAAGTATATAAGTAACAGTTATTTCCACTTTATAACCAAGCAAGGTCTAATTATAACAAATTTTTATTAAAAACATTAATTCACATCCAAAAGATTGAATTTAAGCTCCTTATTTATAAATATATTTATTTTTAAAATACAATACTTATTAAATCCTTCATCCTATTTTTAAAAAATACCTGGTGAGTATTACCCACTACGTCACTATGAAAACGTGTCAAACGGCGTTACCTTGTAAAAGCGTAATACAGAGTGGAAATTTTACGTTTTCTTTTAATAATTCAATTATTTTAGGTAATAAAAGACAAATAATTAGATAATTGGGTGCATTTGACATTTTGAAAAAACGTCTTATTTTTAAAAGTTGTTCTTTATGATACGCTAAATATGTTCCTCTTAACAAGGATAAATGCAAAATATAAAATAATAAGTGTCAAATCAGTCTTCTATACCAAAGCCGCTCTAAGTTGGCCGATTTGCTACATGTCAGACTGACTGCACTAGTGAGGGACAACGGTAAAATTGCCGAAGTATATAAGTAACAGTTATTTCCACTTTATAACCAAGCAAGGTCTAATTATAACAAATTTTTATTAAAAACATTAATTCACATCCAAAAGATTGAATTTAAGCTCCTTATTTATAAATATATTTATTTTTAAAATACAATACTTATTAAATCCTTCATCCTATTTTAAAAAAATACCTGGTGAGTATTACCCACTACGTCACTATGAAAACGTGTCAAACGGCGTAACCTTGTAAAAGCGTAATACAGAGTGGAAATTTTACGTTTTCTTTTTATAATTCAATTATTTTAGGTAATAAAAGACAAATCTATATCTATACTAATATTATAAAGAGGAAAGATTTGTATTTTTGTATGTTTGTAATGAATAAACTCAAAAACTACTGGACCGATTGCAATATTTTTTCACCATTAGAAAGCTGCATTATTCAGAAGTTACATAGGCTATATAATATCACGCTAGGTCCTATAGTTGTGGAGCAGTAACCGAAAATGTTTCAAAAACGGGGGAAAGTATCGTTTCTGAGGCCTTCCGTGGCGTGCGCTGAGCATATAGTTAAAGTTATACAAAAATGCTCTATGGATGAATTGTTCATCTTAACATTATCTTTAAAAATGTCCGCGAGAGCATATGTCTACCTTTTATAGTTTACCCATAACAATCGTTTTAATGATTTAGATGTTTGCTCCAAAGTAATCTTCTATATTAATAATTTCGTCAAGGGGTACGGTAGACTCGATTAAAACCTTACATGAATAATAAAACATCAAAAATAATGATTTCGAGTCGACAACATATATCCGCAAAATTCGGATTGTCGAGTATTTTGCTAAATTCAAAATGTGTTGACAGACGAATCACAGTCACCATCTTGCCGGAATTGAGTGAATATTATCAAAACTATTTTTCTTCAGTCATTGACGTTTCGCGGAAACATTGTTTTTGACACATTTTTTATGATATACTCTTTCAGGGCGATAACAGATACTGATGAAGAATAGATAATATAATTTTATAAGGACCTTTGCCAAATTCTAGGATTAGTACTCATTGCAATTTGTTTTGTTGATTGATGTTCCTTAATTTTAAATGTTAAAAATTTATTGTATAAAAACTTTTGCAATTTTTATTCACTAGATTTATTAAACTCAATGAAAGAATCTATGTCCTGTTTAATCCTTTAGTATTCCTTGAAGAACCGATGACTACGGAAATATTTACCTATATTTTGCTCCTCGATGTTTATTATGAATCACATCTTACCCGAGCCAAGCCGGGTTCTTATCTAAATATATAAAAGGAGAAACTGACTGACTGACTGACTGACATATCGACGCACAGCCTAAACGGCTAAACGTAGGCACTTGAAATTTGGACTGGACGTAGCTTAGGTACCGTAGAGGTGCACTAAGAAAGGAATTCTCGAAATTCTCACGGGAACGGGAATAATCGGGAAAATCCTTTTGTATGAAAAATCTAAACCGCTGAAGTTAGATGCTGTAAATTTGGCATGCAGGTACCATAGTAAACTTAAAGCTTAGTTGGAACAGGATATTGAAAAATTCTTACGGGAACGAGAGTTAGCAGGATAAACTTTTATATGTTAAATCCTGTAGTCCACGCGAACGAAGTCGCGGGCACAGCTAGTAATTATATAATTATGTGCATTTGAAATTTTGAAATAACGTATTATTTTTAAAAGTTGTTCTTTATGATTCGCGTAAATATGTTCCTCTTAACAAGGATAAATGCAAAATATAAAATAAAAAGTGTCAAATCAGTCTTCTAAGAACGGCTCCGGTATAATTATCTAGTTATTTGTCTTTTATTACCTAAAATAATTGAATTATAAAAAGAAAACGTAAAATTTCCACTCTGTATTACGCTTTTACAAGGTTACGCCGTTTGACACGTTTTCATAGTGACATAGTGGGTAATACTCACCAGGTATTTTTAAAAATAGGATGAAGGATTTAATAAGTATTGTATTTTAAAAATAAATATATTTATAAATAAGGAACTTAAATTCAATCTTTTGGATGTGAATTAATGTTTTTAATAAAAATTTGTTATAATTAGACCTTGCTTGGTTATAAAGTGGAAATAACTGTTACTTATATACTTCGGCAATTTTACCGTTGTCCTCACTAGTGCCTTTGAGTATAAAGCCACTGGAGATGCCATAACGTCAAAGCTTCTAACAAATTTTTTCGCCACTTTTAGCTTGGCTCGAGGTAAACACGTACAGCACACCACCAAAAAATTAATAACTCAACAGACACAAATTTTGCTGTAACGATAAACGCACACTACAAAAATGTTCAACACTTCAAACAATACACGCACACAAACAAAGTTTTCACGTAACTACGCAACACACATACGAAAAAATAGTGATGACACAAAGAATAAAATAAAATCAGTTTGGTGAATGAACTGAACTATCTTGTACTGATTATTGTAATTCAATAACATTTTGTGGGATCTTATTAAACAATTTTGTGCTTAAACCCAAGAACGACTTTCCAGTCTTTTGAAGCCTGAGCCTTGAAACGGCAAACTTATGTTTATTACTGGTGTTAAAATGGTGAGGATCCGATATTAAATGATTGTTTGTTCTTGTAAACATATAAGATACAGTCCAAAATGTACTGAGAGGATACGGTTAAAATATCTATGTCTTTAAAAATATCTCTAAGGGAGTCACAGAATTTCTTTTTCATTTTCAGACTAAATTTCAATATCGTATGACCAGAGGAAAGAAAAGTAATTTTTCTAATTCATCTTACAAGATTTAAATATAACATATGTTTAGACCTTTTATTTAATTCAAAAATTAAAGTAAAAAACGGATTATACAACTGACTGCAGGGAGTGAATGATTCATTCAAATGTCGAGTCGCTTTTTTGACTTTGTGACATCACTAGCCCCCGTACCACTGTATTCTTGTTTATTTTTTCTGTCGTTTACGTATCGCAACGACTTTTTATTTAAATGGCAATTATTCTTAAATACACGTTTAAAAGTTAATAAAAACACTTAGATATGATACTAAACTCGCTCTTGTTGCGAATTTGAGCTCTCGATCGCCTTTTACATGAGAATACTGCACAACTAACCATTTTTCAAGAGTAACGTCACGCGACAGGGATCAATGCAAAATGGCGGTGGTGCAGCGACAAGTAGTTTTATTAAACGTGTTTGAACAGTTTACCAATGTACTTTGCCGGAGGGGGTCGCCAGTGTAAGGCATCTCCAGTGGCTTTATACTCAAAGACTAGTGCAGTCAGTCTGACATGTAGCAAATCGGCCAACTTAGAGCGGCTCTGGTATAATCTTTCAATTTTCATTTGACCCACTTCCCGGCAGGGCCGTCTTAAGTTTATTCTGCGCCGCGGGGTGCAAGCATACGACCTTTTTTTCTTATTCTTAACAGACTTACAATGATGACTTGGAATCATCAACGGACTTGCGGGGGAGCGGGTGACTCTGCAACCCACATAAATTGCGCCGAAAGCGTAATAAAAGTAAAAAAAAAAATTGTTTATAACATTTTTTTAAACTCAGCTCTACAGGCGCCCCCGCTGCACCCCCTGGTAAAGACGGCCCTGCTTCCCGGTATCCGATTGAGCTGAAATTTTGCATCCTGGTCCAGAACCGCTGACAATGCATGTAAATTATAAACTTGACCTGATGCTGCTGCCAGGACCGGCTTCGTACGAGATTGTCTCGGTTAATAGCAGTAGCAGTAGCAATAGCAAAAATTTTATCATTATCGTACTCTCTTATAATAACCTCATCCCTCTTGACGTTAAGCACAATTGACCCTATTGACCCTATTGATTGTTTAGCTCTATGCTCCATTAATTCTCTGTCTTCTGTCTTCTCTGTCTCTCGCTCATCTGCCTATATATGTCGCAGTCATCTGGTTGAATCAGCGATTGATTGAATCACTAGCGCGTTCATTAAATGACGACGTTCAATTGAATGACTAGGTCGAACGTTGAATGAACAATCCTCACTCAACGTCCAACAAGTTAGCTGATTGAAACATAGCCCTTTGAACATAGCCGACGTAAAATCAGTCAGGTGATTGTAATTTAGTTCATTTTTTTTCCACTGCGGCGTTAGTGCTCATCAAAACAAAGATGGCGTCAAACAGCTGGTACAGATCTAATCGAATGGCACTGTGTTGATATTTTTTTGAGTGAAATTGAGATTTAAAGTAAGTTATTCGTAAAAAAATTGAGCGAGCATGGATGTACCGATTAATATACTGTCGCCGGCTACTTTAATAGAAAAAAATCTGGCAAAACTGGCTGGTTATTAAGGTGTCTTATGTAATGTCCTCATTTTTAAATCTAAAGTTGGTTATCTTTTATGTTGCGCACTTATGGTCACCCTAATCAAACATTACAAAATCAGCTATATCCCATTCAACGCCTACGCTAAATGACGTTCAGTCAAGATGTTGAACGTTATATTCAACAACTTCACGAGTTGTCCTTTAGTCATTCAATTAAACGTCGTCATTCAATGAATGCGCTAGTGATCCAATCAAATCGCTGATTCAACCAGATGACTGCGACATATACGTCCCCTCTGCTGGGGCATGGGCCTACCCTAAACTAGGGCGATGAGGCCTTAGTTAACCACGCTAGCTTAGTGCGGGTTGGCCTTGGATTATGATTTAGCTTGTTTCCCAATTTGTTTAAATTTGTGGGAACTGCACGAAATAACAGAAAATACAAATACCTACAAAGAAATTAGGTTATTTACCGGTTATGCGTATGCGCAGCTCTGAAAGCATAAACGGATAAAGTACTGATAAAATGATATCCTACGGTAAAATAAGCATTGACGTCGTCATATCGTGTGTTTTATCAAAGAGATTAGATACGACAGAAGCCGATAAAATAAACATTCACTTAGTTATTGCAATCAAACGCAGGCAAAAAGTGATCATTTTGTGAATAACATGGACAGAAGTGAACCCAGTAGCCCTGTAACAGATGACGGAGATGAATTCGAACTTGTTACTAGAAAGCGTGGTAAAAGAATAAAGGAACCTCGATCAAATTCTACATCAAATGATGGCTCAGGCCATAACAGCAGCTATGCCAGAGTAATATCAAAACAACGAGGTAAAGAAGTGAAACTATGCAGCAACATATTGTTTGGCGATGATAGTGACGGGAATCTACATGAAGCTACAGAAAGAATGGATATGGTCCATTTAGATGCTCAGCTGATAAATCTTCCTAATATAGTCGACGAAGCACAAAATATAGAAAGCCCTAAAATAGAAGTTGAACAGATAGAAACCGTACGTGAAGAAAGTGGAGAAGAAATAGGAATTGCTAATAGGAGACCATTGTCACAGTATGCAGCTACATATGAATTGGAGAAGTTTGAGAAGAATGCTATGCTTATATTTAATCATGTTAATGTGGATGGGTACCCGCCCAGATTGGGAACTGAGAAGGATGTTACTGAGCTAGAGAGGACGTTCAAGAACTTCGGCTTTGAAGTACAGATCGAAGAAGACTTAAGAAGAGAACAGATAATGGATAAGTTGAGGGAATGTGAGTTTTCTATTGATTCGATGTGTCATGTTGGTATCGTTTATACTTATTTGATGTTGAAGTATTGTGGATGTCAGGTTATTTCGTTTTATTATCATATTCAGACTAAAGTTGAAAAAGTAGTTATGATGCAACAGCAACAAGTTCTTCGACGAAAGTATGATTGCGAGAGATCTGTGCCAAATTATTTGCTTTCAAACTGGGATGATAAAATTAGTTTTTATCGGGCTATCTACTTAATAATAAAGATTTAGATGATGTGTATGAGCAATCTAAACTCAAAATCGTGAATGTTTAGTTTCGAATTATTTTGGACAAATCTTCCACAAGTCATTCTCATTTTCAGTCACATCTCGAGACTTCACGGACTACGGTTGTGTGGCGGTCGTTGTTCTCTCTCACGGGTCTAGAGACGGTCGCATCAAGGCCAAGGATATGCCATACAGCGAGCTCGAAATCGTGAACCAGCTCCAGGTGCACAACAAGCCGACGCTGCTCACGAAGCCCAGACTCTTCATTGTACAGGTCAGTTCAAAATTTGATGAAAGATCAGTTAGAAAATTAAAGTGATATAGTTTTTCCGACCCAAATGCTGTCCAACCACCAAAGGCAGTCAGCCTAAATCTGACCAGCTGGAAATGGTTCGTTCTGGTTTTGACATAATTGGAAATCTGAATCCATATAACACGACACCATGGCAGTAATCTTGCAATCCATTGTAAAAATTCTACCACAGTCTGTTGTTTCTATCGTTAGTAGCTTCAATATGGAGAGAGTGACAGAAACACAAGACAAGATATTCTCAAAACAAGAACAGATCTCGCTGGCATTGATAGTTTTTACTTTGACCTGAAAAATTGTTTGGCTTTTTCGTAAAAGTCTAATGCAACGTTTTTTCCACTTCCAGGCCTGTCGCGGTATGAAAGACATAAAAGGAGTAACAGTTGGTCGAGCGTACAGAATACAGAAGGATTTGGTTGAGGAAATAGAACCATACACGCTTCCAGTAGAAGCCGATATGCTGGTTCTGCATAGCTCATACATTGGGAAACCTTCGCACAGGTACATACTTTGAAGCTTCATGGTTTGAATGAAAGATTAAGACGGATGGCCTGCCGTCGTTCATTATTTTTTTAGTATCCGAATGTTTTGACAGATTCATGCATGCATTTCTTAATGCTACGCTGAAATTGTCAGATTACTGAGATACATACTTTTCTGAATGTAATTTACTTTTTCTTAATCTGATCGAGTATGTTAAGGATCGTTTTTTTTGTTATTCTGACGGGTTCTCCTCAATATACCATATGGGTTCGTATACTTGGTAGAGGTAGGATATTAAAGGGTGCAAGCAGTCTCTCTTACCTTATTCTGGCACATTCGTGTTACTGCAAAAATCACTGTTTGGACTCCCCCTACCATTATTTCAACCATTTCCATTTTGCAACTTCAAGTAAAACGACTAAACTAAAAGGTATAGGCCTAAATAAAGGTGAATCCAATAAAACAGACAAAGTAACTAGAATATATTTAAACAAGAAGTATTACAACAAAGTGACTGCGTGACAGCTCGTTAAGTCTTCATCATCATCAGCCCATATATGTCCCCTGCTGGGGCATGGGCCTACCCTAAGCTACGGCGATAAGGCCTTCACGCTGGCTAAGTGCGGGTTGGTTGACTACACAACCTAAGAATTTCTTCGTAGGTGTGCAGGTCCTCACGATGTTTTGCTTCACCGTTAAAGCGTCGAATAATCGTACATATGAATTTCGAGAAACACAGTGGTACGTGGCGGGCTTTGAACTGGCGACCTCTCGCATGGCAAGCAACGACCGTAACCACTCGGCCATCGACGCTATATTGTAAAATCTGTCATTAAATTTTCCAGGCATGAACTACACGGCTCCTGGTTCATCCAATCACTGTGCAGCAAGATCAACGAGTACTCAACGAAGCTGGACTTTGAAGCGATCCTGACTGAGGTCAAGAAGGAGGTGGCCATAGACAAATGGCACGTCGAGAGGAACCGGAGGACGGCCGAGCTGGACACCAACAAACAGATGCCGGTAATTCATTTTTAGAGTTCCCTAACCATAGATTTAAACGGTAACCTATTACGGAGACTGATTTTTAATGATTGCCTCGTTGGTCTATTGGTAGCGAGCTGCTTTAACACCGAGATGTCCCTGGTTCGAGTCCGGGGTCGGCCGAAATTTGTGTGAGTTTTCTGTAAGGAAATTACTCAGCCCGGGAAGTTGGCGGATGCACGCCCGTGTCTTGGAAAGCCCGATAAGCCGGTGGTCATGCGCCCGGTCTGTCATCGGTCATATCGGACTGTATCACCGAACTATGTGAGTAAGGGAACATGAATATCTGGGACATCTGGGACATTTCCACACACGGTCATCTGACCCCAAACTAAGCAGAGCTACAAACTCTATGGGCGTCAGAGACTGATATACATACATATATGTACATATATTTTTAAATACATATTTAAATACATAATCACACCCAGCCACGGAACAAACACCGATGTTCATCACACAAATATTTGTCCCGAGTGGGAATCGAACCCACGACTCTTGGAACCGCCAGCCAGGGTCACTAACCACTGTTCCACCGAGCCAGTCTAAATGCGCAATGAAGTGCGCTTGTGTTTGCGCGCAAACTTGTGCACTATATTATATCCTTCGCAGTCGGTTGATATCCATTAAGATCGGCAGCCATAGCCGAAATCAGTCGGACGCCTCATTACTGAGAGTTCGCTGTCTTTCTCTCTGTCGCCAGGTTGTATCCTAAACTGAGATGCCTAAACAGTTGAAATTTTCACTAACTAACTACATAACTAGTTTGGGGCAGCGACCCAAACTAGTCTTACACTAAAATTAGTCTTTATGGGTCTACACGCGGTATTAGGAGTTCGCTCGCGACCACGATTGGTGAAACCCAGTCGAAACGTCGGGCAGTAAGTAGGTATGTAATTTGCTACTCCTAATATCGCGTGTAGACCCATAAAGACTAATTTTAGTGTAATGGAACGCGAAAGTCTAAAATCTTACCAAACTAGTCTTGGCCTCCGATAATAAGGATCTCCACCTAGGCCGATCCTGCGCCACTTCTCACCAGTTGTCCGCGTGGAGCTCGAGCAGATCCTTCACGCCCTCGTCGTAAATTTTCACAGAATATGTTTATCTATTTCAAATAAGGCATGCAATGCCCTTCCAGCTCGTGTTCCCCCCCTCCTATGATCCCGGGCTGGCGTGAAACGGCATTCAAGCAGGCCTTCAGGGTGAGTGCGACAGGCTCAAATGGTCTATTATGCCTGTCGACCTCATATTTGGATCTCACTACCGCTTACCATCAGGTGGAGTGTGGTCATCTTGTTAGCCTATTATAAAAAAAAAATAGTGACCAACTAAGAATTTTTATTTTTATTTTCTTACTAGTGACCCGCCCTCGCTTCACTTCGGGTAAATTTTACATACAAACCTTCCTTAAGAATCACTCTATCTATTAAAAAAACCGCATCAAAATCCGTTGCGTAGTTTTAAAGATCTAAGCATACATACGGACATACAGCGAAAGCGACTTTGTTTTATACTATGTATTGATATCTTGATTTCCAGGTGTCCACATCGACGTTAACCAGGAAACTGTATCTAAAGAGGTTTGGAGCGTCCTCATCGCCGGCGGAAACCGTCTCGGATTCGCCAGCGCGTTCACAACCCAACCTGTCAGTGCTGGACAGCTCTGCACCAACCACGCCTATGCTCCCATACACACCCTGCGCTTGCTTCTTGGACCATTTCGCTTACATCAAGAAATGTTTGAGGTGAGAAACGATGTGGTTCAAAAAATGGTGGCGACGTTGGCCGAGTGGTTAAGGTCGCCAGTTCAAACACCGTCACGTAACACTGTGTTTTTCAAATTTGAAATTCATATGTGTACAGTATTCGACGCTTTATACGAAACCTCCACCACACCTACATACGAAGAAATTCTTAGACAACCAACCCGCACTTGGCCAGAGTGGTTGACTAAGGCCTTATCGCCTTTGTTTAGGGTAGGCCCCAGCAGAGGGGACGTATAAGGGCTGATGACGATACAACGATTATGGTAATAGATATCTGTGACATCCTCCATGCTTATATCACCTATTTTTTTTTACGTTTCAGTCATTACTTGATCGAAAATCCTGAAGATGTGTTCGCTCAGCATTTCCTGTCATTGGCCGACACCTTTGATGATGACGTCAAGTTCTTCGGAGCTAAAGAGGAAACTGCCAAGCTGATCTGCCAACATCTTAAGGACAAGGGGAAGGACAGCCCTTACTACAAATATTTGTACTTTTATAAGCATTAATCTATACTAATATTATAAAGCTGAAGAGTTTGTTTGTTTGTTTGTTTGTTTGAACGCGCTAATCTCAGGAACTACTGGTTCGATTTCTTCCCTTTCTTAATGCACCTCTACGGTATCTAAGCTACGTCTCTTCAAATTTCAAGTGCCTAACTTTAGCCGTTTAGGCTGTGCGTCGATACGCCCTCAAGCTTGCACTCACAGGGAACCTTTGAGGCGTCTGGCTGAATAATTGGCCCATCGGATTGGTCTGGCAGCTTTACAATTCGTCTGGAAATAGTACCACGTAGTTATACACCGTGAAATTTTAGTGGTTGTTTTCCCGTGGCAGAACGATTTGCCTTTAGTAATACTATCGAATCATGCAAATTATTCCTCGAAAAAAAAATTTTTTTTTTTCGATTTTTCAGAATAATAATTTTCCAACTCGAAAACGAGAGAAGCTATCGTTGTTTTTGAAGATGTGACGTATTCAGGTACTGCTTGCCGCATGAAATCAATGCTTAAAGCTAAAGAAGCTCTACACCCTAAGTCATAAAGCGGTTCGAACGTGCTTCCGACTTACGGTTAAACCTTTCATAAAACCGGCATTTTTTGATTTTACCAAAAAAGAACTGCACACATCTTTTGTACTACTAAGATAGAATCATTTTACTGCGGGAAAACAACCACTAAAATTTCACGGTGTATATGCCAAATTTAGGCTTTCTAAAATGACGTAGGTTGCCTCTGTTTTGGGACACCTTTAGTTCGCGCTACCTTTGAAACGCCCCCGCTTTCGAACAAGTGAGTACGCGTACTCTTCTAAGCACATACTAGACTATGAGTCATGGAAATTCTAGCTTTGCTATAATGACGTAGGTCTGGCGGCCCTGGGATCTTGGTCCATTATTAAAAACATCAATTTTTGAATTATAAACTAAATGATGTCCCGCAAAACCGTCAAACAGCTTGACTGCAGGATCAGCGAGTTACATAATACATCTTATACTTAAATAAACAAAAAAAAACCGCCTTCAAAAACCCGACTCACTAAAAATTACAAAATAATATAATACGAACATTAATCTGGGTATGAATTTGATATGTTGTTGAAGGCGGTGCCGTTTATATTTCATGCAGTTTTCCTCAAAAATTTAATTGGCACCGCCTTCAACAACATATCAAATTCATACCCAGATTAATGTTCGTATTATATTATTTTGTAATTTTTAGTGAGTCGGGTTTTTGAAGGCGGTTTTTTTTTTTGTTTACAATTTTTTTCATCCTTTTTAGTGTTACATTTTTTAGCACCCTATTAGTTCAGCTCACCTATAATTCTACTGATATTATAACTAGTAGTCTTAATATGTATACAGTATTGAAAGAATTATCCTTTTACTCCAAACAATTAAGGAGTTGACCTTCCATCATCAGCTCAACATTATAACATTATGATTACAAGAAGCAATGCCAATATAACTTCAGAAAATATGTGAAACGTGGTACATGTACCTATAAAATTTAAGGGTTGCCCTCGATTTCTCCTGGATCCCATAATCAGATCCTAGATTGGACCCTATTAGTTCAGCTCACCTATAATTCTAGTGGTATTATAACTAGTAGTATTAATATGTACACAGATTTGAAAGAATTATCCCTTTACTCCCAACTATTAAGGAGTTGACCTTCCATCATCAGCTCAGCATCATAAAATTATGATTGCCAGAATCAAATGCCAATATAACTTCAGAAAATATGTAAAACGCGGTACATGTGCCTATAAAATTTGAGGGTTGCCCTCGATTTCTCCTGGATCCCATCATCAGATCCTAGACTGGTCAACCTAATAGTTTAGCTCACCTGTAATGCTACTGATATTATAACTAGTAGTCTTAATATGTATACAGTATTGAAATAATTATTCTTTTACTCATAACTATTAAGGAGTTGACCTTCCATCATCAGCTCAGCATCATAAGATTATGATAGCCAGAAGCAAATGCCAATATGACTTCAGATAATATGCAAAACGCGGTACATGTCCCTATAAAATTTGAAGGTTGCCCTCAATTTCTCCTGGATCCCATCATCAGATCCGAGACTGGTGAAAATGGGACCACCTCGGAAGTGAACTCTATCCAACCAAAAAAAAATTTTTGAAATCCGTCTATAATTGACGAAAATATCGGTGAACATACATAAAAAAATATTATACATACAGACGAATTGAGAACCTCCTCCTTTTTTTGAAGTCGGTTAAAATGACATAATTCGAGCCATCCGCTCCCCCGTAAGTCCGGTGATGATAATGAGGCTACTCCAAGCCATCATAGTATGTGAGTTAGGCATGACCGATGAGGGCGCAGGACCACCGGCTTAACGTGCTTTCCGAGGCACGGGCCATTCGCCATCTTCCTGAATCCGGGCTGAGAAATTTCTTAAAGAAAAACTCACACAAATTTTGCCCGACCCCGGACTCGAACCGGTAACCTCTCGGTCCTTACGCGGCAATTGACTACCAATAGACCGACGAGGCAATTCAAATTTAGTGCGTTATTCAGTAAATAAAACATTCTACATACTTTATCTTTATTATTTTTAAGCTATTGCATAGCTTTTATTGCGGGCTTTGAGCGCGGCGACCGAACCAAGAAATTCCGTAACGAAAAAAACCTCACAATCGTCTAACGTCGTTTCAGTTCGGTAGACTTCGGCACGGTGTTTGTGTGCGTGCGGTTAGACGTATCCAATCAAAAACATAAATGTGAAATGAGAGCCAAGTTCAATATTGCCTTGGTTGTTGACTTCAGCGACAAAAGAAGTGAGATCTAAATGGGTGCCAAGTTCAATGGTCAACCCAGAAATTTATTTATAAGTAACACTATAACATACCTATCATATCTTCTTATAACATAAGATAATGTATGGTGGTAGCCTATGAAGGTCTGTCTTGGCTAGTTTCTATAAACCTACCAACGTATTATTATGTTCGCTTGCTAGTTTCTACCAACAATCCAAATTTTCGGAATTATAAAATAAAAACCGACAAATACTTGTAGGCTTAGAACTTGCGATGGCTATAATTCATATATGAAAACTAGCCAAGACAGAACTTCATAGGCTACCACCATACATTATCTTATGTTATAAGAAGATATGATAGGTATGTTATAGTGTTACTTATAAATAAATTTCTGGGTTGACCATTGAACTTGGCACCCATTTAGATCTCACTTCTTTTGTCGCTGAAGTCAACAACCAAGGCAATATTGAACTTGGCTCTCATTTCACATTTATGTTTTTGATTGGATATCATTACTTTTTGTAGAAAAGTATATATCATCGTAACGCCGTGGGTCCTTTGAAAAGGACAAATTCAAAACTAAAACTAGACTTTATGTAGGTACCTACCCTAAGTAATAAATATGAAAACCGACTATAAGTACCTACTCTTAATTGTAAATAAGTAAGTATACCTAAATATATACTTAGTGCTCTGCCTTCCCCGGTATATAGGCGTTATTAGACACTAATTAGGTATTTATGTTAAGCGTTCATAATAGAACCTAACCTAATTATTAAAAAATTGCCAGTTTTTTATTTTTTCCTTTGTATTCATGTAATTACCTATCTGCATACCAAATTTCAACTCTCTAGGTCATTTGGAACTGGGTTAGAATTTTGATCTGTCAGTCAGTCAATGATAAAAATGAGGATTTTTGGACATTAATATCTAAATAACTGTTTGAGATAAGCTTATGAAATTTAGAACACATACTTATCTCGCAAGTCACAATATATGAGCCAAATTTGATACGTTTATGTGAAATAGTTTTTGATTTATGAGGGATTCAAAAGTGGTTCCAAATGGTTCGTGTAATATTACACACGGTGCGGCTCGCCAGTCCTGTTTCTTGAACCTTGGCTTGACACGCTACCGCGTGTCTAGATTGTACGACTCTATGAAACTCGCACGAATCGAGACGAGCTGCTCCGAAATCGGACGATGCTATGCAATAGCTATACCGCGGCAGTCCCCGAGTGCCACACGTCTTTTTTTGTTAACCTATAAACCGCATCGGTAAAAAATTGCTACTTTAGTAAAAAAATTGAATAAAAACTAACTTAATGTAAATAGGTTGCAAACGTTTTATTTATAGCATCGCATGCAAACATGTTATTTTGATTCACTCGTTCGCTAAAATCACTTTATTATTCAGTAGTAACACGAAATTTCAGTTATAATGTGTATTGTACTGTTTGTTCGCACATACATATATTATAGAATATATAAGGAATAAATACCGTTTATCATCAAATAAAGATTTGTCCCATGTGGGAATGGAACCCACGACCCTCGGCATATGAAACAGGTGCATCTGTTTCATCTATCCAATGCGACATAGGGTAGAAAGTAGTTATTACTTTTACAGCGCTTTAAGTAAACAAATATCACTACATAGTATGTATAAAAGCAAAATCGCTTCCCGCGTCTGTCTGTCCGTATACACCGTGAAATTTTAGTGGTTGTTTTCCAGTGGCAGAACGAATTGCCTTTAGTAATACTATCAAATCATGCAAATTAATCCTTCAAGATTATAATTTCCGAACTCGAAAACGAGAGAAGCTATCGTTCTTTTATAAGATGTGACATAATCAGGTACTGCTTGCCGCATGAAATCGATGCTTAAAGCTAGAGAAGCTCTACGCCCTAAGTAATAAATAGGTTCGAACGTGCTTTCGAGTTTCGGTTACACCTTTCGTAAAACCGGCATTTATTGATTTCAATAAAAAAGATCTGCACAAATCTATTGTGCTACTAAGATAGAATCATTTTACTGCGGAAAAACAACCACTAAAATTTCACGGTGTATGCTTAAATCTTTAAAACTGTACAACGGATTTTGATTTTTTTAAATAGATAGTAGGATTTAAGATAATATACCCGAGGGCGGGTCACTAGTAAATAAATAAATAACTAATTTGTACATGAGTAAGGATGATTCACGGTTGTGATTGCACATCATATCCTGATATTTGTGATCCATGATGCAATGTTCCAAACCGAATTTTTCTCACCTGATGTCATAATGCAAAACAGTTAAGTCACCTTGACTTAATAAAATTATCGTTTGCTTACTGCATACTTTGAATTTTGCACCTATTATGTAGTTGAATTTAAAAACTGGTTAAGTGCGAGTCGGAGTTCTTAAAAGATACCCTGTCTATGACCTTCTCCGTATATCTAATTGTATTCGCTATGTGCGGAGTGGGTGGTGGGGGAAGGCAAATCGACCGTGACAGAAATGTGATATAATTCTGAGCTTTCATGTGTCAAATTGCTTTAATTTCATAAATTCCCTTGTATTTGTAAGTAAAAACGTTACGTACGTAACGTAAACGATGCAAATTCAATACTTATAATAATATTCATATTTTTGTGAAGTAAGAAAATCACTTGGTATAATATACACACTCACTTTATACAATTTTTATTTATTTTGTGTTGAAAAACTAGTCGAAAATCTTTATCAAAACATCTAGTTGCTATGATATGACATATCAAAACATCTGGTTGCTATGATATGACAGATCTCAAGTCCAGAATAATTGTCGCCACTAGGGGCGCTATCATCGCGCACATAGCGAATAGGTTATGTCAGAATTCAAGAAGATTTTATTGAGTAGATAAAGCTCGAAGATGCGAAAACAAACAAACACTCTTTCTCATTTAGATCACACTACTGTGACCCGCACTTGCTTCGATTCGAGTAAATTTTTAATAAATACCTTCCTCTTGAATACAGCTCTGTCTATTGAAAAAACCGCATCAAAATCCCTTGCGTAGTTTTGAACATTTAAGCATACATACCTGAACAGCTACGAAGGATTTTTTAAGGTTGTGTAGTCAACCATCTCGCACTTGGCCAGCGTGGTTGACTAAGGCCTTATCGCCCTATGGGCTGAAGAAGTGATGAAGCATACATAGGGGTATAGGGATTGTAGTGTTCGTTAGATAACTTATTTACTTTATTATCGGCTCCTTGCCTGGAACGCCACCTCGGTCACTTTCCCGCCTCTTTACGTTCGTCTGACAGCTTCCGTTTTACTACCTTTTTATCTATTGACCTAGGCTAAGGAGACGACAGCATACGGCCATACAGCCTACTAACATCCACATACACTACAGGGATAGAGAATGCGACTTTGTTTTAAACTCGTAAAGAAGCATATAGCGTAAAACATTACTGCCTTATATTGAAGTTGATTTGTCCTTTCTCAGGATCTAGACTATATCTGCTATGTAGCTATGTAGCTTAAGCGCAAACATACAAACACATCTAAATATATAAAAGGAGAAACTGACTAACTGACTGATTCACTAACTGACATATCGACGCACAGCCTAAACGGCTAAACCTAGGCACTTGAAATTTGGAAGGGACTTAGCTTAGGTACAGTAGAGGAGCACTAAGAAAGAAATTTCCGAAATTCTCACGGGAACGGGAATAATCGGTTATATCCTTTTGTATGAAAAATCTAAACCGCTTGAGGTAGACGCTTGAAATTTGGCATGCAGGTACATAAGTAAACTTTAAGTTTATTTGTAACAGGATATTGTAAAATTCCTACGGGTACAGGAGTGAGGAGGAAAAAACTTTTGTCTGAAAAAATCTAAGCCGAGTAAGATAGATGATTGAAATTTGGCATGCTGGTACCTTAATTAACATAAAGCTAACTTACAACGCAATATGGCGAAATTCCCACGGGAGCAGAAGTCATTGGGAAAAAAACTTTTGTATTTAGAAATTCGGAAGGGACGTAGCTTAGGTACCGTCCGTACCGTAGAGGTGCACTAAGAAAGGAATTATCGTTCGAAAAACACGTTCGAACTGCTTTAAGCATCGATTTCATGAGGCAAGCAGTACCTGAGTACGTCACATCTTATAAAGTAACGATAGTTTCTCTCGTTTTCAAGTTGGAAAATTATTATTTGAAAATTTAAAAAAAAAATTTTTTTCAAGGAATAATTTGCATAATTCGATAGTGCTAAATTAATAAAGTGTTAGTAATAGTGCCAAATTAAAAAAAATATTAAAGTGATTCTGTGCTAAAGGCAAATCGTCCTGCCACGGGAAAACCACCACTAAAATTTCACGGTGTTTGTATGCCAAAGCTCGCTTAACAGTGAAATAAGGCTTCACAGGTGTTCCTCGATCCGGTGTATTAGACGGGGTCGTGCGCGCACGCCGGTCGTGAACCCGCGACCCCGCGGACGGGAGCGGCTTTCACTGCGCCATTGGGATACACGGGAGGGTAAAGCGTTTGGACTAAGTAGGAAAAAAAAGGATGACGCTGATAAGTACCACGATGAACATCAAAACTGATCTGATCAAAACAAAACTTTTCAGTAATAATAATACACACGAAGTATTTTTTTTAAATAGCTTTACAACATGACCTTACTCCACCTGATGGTAAGCAGAAGTAAGATCCAAATATAAGGTCGACAGACACAATAGACCATATTGAGCCTGTCGCACTCACCCTGAAGGCCAGAGGGCCTACCATGAGTTGGCTATCGTAAACTTACGTACGTTAAAAACCTATCGAGTTGTTTTTTTCATATGGCCGATTGTAGTTCTTCGCGTAACCACCAGGCGGCGCTGTACAAGTTTTTCATAGACCTATTTACGTAGGCGATATCGAGCGCGTAAGTTTTAAACTCATGGTAGCCCCACTGTTTAAAGCCGTTTCGCGCCCCGACTGAAGAGCCCGGGATCATAGAAAGGAGGGAAAACATGAGCTGGAAGGGATTCCATGCCTTAATGACACGGGACAGAAAAGATGAACTGAACCTCTTTGTCCGAGCCAGTAGCGCCTGCATTGAGTGTAGGGAAAGATATTTGATACAGTATTTGGATCCGTGTGTCCTCTGTTTCGCTATATTGTAACTATTTCGAGTTCACAGAGCGCTTACTTGATCGGCCTTTCACAAAGCGAGGGTACTGTTAATTCATTAAACTTGTTGTGCGTTTAAAATATTTAAGTAATCCCAACATTTAAATTTTTTTAATCAAACCTATAGGTTATGATAGGATGGGATGGATAGGATCCAAACATATAGGATGATATATCATCCCATCGTTGGGCAAAGGTCTTGGAGATTCCCACTATAGAACATGAAACAATTTTTTTTTCGCCTGGTTTTAGACGATACAGGAAATATTTCTATATCTCATTTTATTTCGTTATTAAAAATGTGAAAGTAACATTGTCTGTCTGTTGAAATTCATGCCAAAACTACGATTTCAACTTGTGTTACGAATATCAGAATCGACAGTGGATACACGCAGGTATATACTTAAATATTTAAATATATTTAACACTCCCAGACTCTTTCAATGTTTGTCCCGGGTGGGAATCGAGCCCACGACTCTTGGATCTGTAGGTAGCGACCCTGGGTCACCGAGCCAGTCAAAGATGTTATATTTGGTAGATGTTACTGAAAAGCGAATGGATATATGAAAATCTTATTTATAAATGTACCCATTCATTCATGGAGTGAAGTGGCTACCACTTACTCATAAATAAATCCTTGGGATTCCTTTCTCTCTATTAAAAGCAATGAAGTCATAATTTGATTGGCGATTAAAATGGCTTCAGTGCACTTGTTTATCCGGTAGCTAAATATAGCCTGTGCTTCAACGGCATTCCGCTAGGAGTTAAGGTGTACTAATATTGGCGAATGAACGCTAACTATGTGCGCACGATCACGATTATTGGATATTTAGGAGTTTATCTAACCGTTTTTGGAGAGTGCTTGAGTTCTTTGGTCAGAAAGGAAGGGAACAACCTTGAGCAACTCATGGTCACCGGTAAGGTTGATGGCAGAAGACCAAGAGGACGTAGTCCAGCTAGATGGACGGACCAGATCCGAACAACCTTGGACACCAATCTACACGGTGCTCTTCACTCGGCCAAGGAGAAGAACAAATGGCGAGAAATTGTCCGGAACAAGATCATCCCGCATCTAGGGAATCACGACCTTCAGCGATGAGGATAGCGACGCGAGGAGGTGGTTTTTGATATAGCAGCAATATTCTGTATGTACCTACTAATATGATCAAAGTTTTGAGTTCTTATTGCTAAGATCACATCAGCCGTAGAACCGACAAGCGCAGGGGTAGACGAGTTCTAGAGTGGAGATCGCGTCTCAGCAAACGTAGTGTGGGACGCCCTCAGGCCAGGTGGAGTTAGGTCTGCGCAGGACGGCTGGTAGGAGTTGGATGCGAGTGGCCGAAGATTGACAGGAGTGGCGAGCATTTGGGGAAGCCTATGTCCAATAGTGCAATGAGCTGGTGAAGATGATGATGAATGAATCGTGATTCGTAAATACAGAAATTAGTATCTTGTAGATAATAATTAGATTCGACAAAAAGGTTTGGACCGATTCTACTGCGGTTCTGACCATCCGACTCTCTCTTTGTGAATATTTTCACTATCTAGCTATCAACGTACTGAGATACAGCTTAGTGACAGACCAGACAGACGGACAGACGGACGGATAGCGAAGTCTTAGTTATAGGGTTCCGTTTTTAATCTTTGCCACCGGAACTGCTAAATTGCCACTAATCGTCCATTCCTTTTTAATTGTTAGCCTCAGACGGGTTTTCCAGCTTCACCGGACTGGCGGGGGAGCGGAAGGCTCACAGCCCTAGCACGTTTGCCTGAGGGCGTCCCCCAACGGGGCTCGAACCTCAGCTCAGAGCGTTGCTGGGACGATCCCTAATGCGGAATCATGTATGTAGATTGTTTGGGAAGAGAAACGACCCGGCACGTGCCGGTATCGGGTAGTGAGATTAATCGCTAGTGTGCGCTAACTGCTAAGCCAGCGAACTGAATGGTGTATCGAATCAATGGCTTATTTCTAGCTCGGACGTAGGTGGACTCGATCATATTTCGAAATGGCAAATGTTTCGAGTGAAGCCGAACGGGTGAACTGCCTAACGGTGTTGTTCCGACTTTGATCTTAATTTGTGAGTGTACCTATTAATCGCAGAATAGCTCCAAAGATGAGTAATCTAAAGTACGGCTTAGTATAAAAAAAAAAGTTTTAAAAACATAAAGTCAATAATAATACACTGATCTAATCTGAAGTATAATTTGAAACTGTCATTGTTATGTACACATTAGAAAACTGAAAATGTCCGGGATATTTACCATGTTGTTTTGTTTTGATAAGCACTCGTTATTTGGGCACTACAAACAACACAGACAACATTTTCAGCTTTCTAATCTGAAGTACTTAGTGAACATCATAAATTAGCTACAGACTCAACAAAATTTTAAAGACATTTGAGGAGAACAATTCATCGAACATTAAATTGCAAGCAAGCCGTCAAGCCGATAGGTCTGTACCCATTTTTAATGTATAGCAACACCGTCACTTTAAATTCAAACATGTAACAAAATATTTAGAACGGCGCTGCTTTCTTTGCGGCACTAAAATTAAACAACAAAAAAACGCACTAAAAAAAGTGTTAGTTCTGCTCCCGTTCCAAGTAGCATAAGCAAATCTTCTGAATATCAGAAAAGGTAGATAAACGGATAAAAATATCATAATTTTTTTTCAAGATCATGGAAATCGAACTCTTGGACAAGACCCAAATGTGCCACCCAGTCACTCTTTTATAAGAGCTTCATTATTAACCTATGACTACTGTAGCGCTACCTAACCTAACCTGTATGAGTTAGCTATCGAAAACTTACATACGTTAAAAACCCATCGATTTAATTTTTCATACTAACGATTTCAGTTCTCAGCGTTACCGCTAGGGGCGCTGTACATTTTTTCATACACATTTTTAACATAGGCGATATCGAGTCTGTCACTTTTAAACTCATGGTAGCGCTAGGATAAAGAGGTCAAATGCTTATCCATCAAGCTACCGGGCTATTATTGGTGTTGCCATTCGCGCTAACTAGATCCTATTCTATTGCTAAGGACAAACCAATTGTGTTAGTCTGTATCGGCAATTAAATAAATTGACATCCCAATCGTGAGACAGACAGCAACCCGATATTCAATCGAAATGCTGTTTCTGCAAGTGAATTCTTGGAAATCTTCTGCCGAAACCGCAAGCAATAGAAGTGTAAAACGTTGAACACCCGCGTTCCAATGAACTGTATCAAATATTCCACTCGACATTGGCACCAATGAAGCTGGCATAGATGTTCCAATGCCATCAATAAAAAAAGTTAGTGTTTTTTTTTCGGTTGGTTTGAGATCTACACAACTAAATTTACAACACATACATTGACCTGATCCCGTGATAATTAGCTTAGGCACTTGTGTTACAGATATCAGAATCAACAAATATATGTACTTAAATATAATAAACACACCCAGACACGAAACAAACACAGATTTTCATCGCACAATATTAGTCCCGAGTGGGAATCGAACCCACGACTCTTGGAACCGCCAGTCAGGGTCATTAACTACTGTTCCACCGAGCCCGAGATCAGTTCCATTGCCATCAATAAAAAAAGTAGTTGCTTGGTGTTTTTTTGGGTTGGTTTAGATAGGTCAGATAGGTAATAGTCCTGTAAATAGCTCTACACGGTGTTGGGACTACATAATAATTATGTTGAGAATCATAATTAATTTTAGCGGACAAGAGTCAGGGTTTCGATCCTCAACCCAAAAACATAGGATGAATTTTGTCCACAAACAAATCAAGCAGAGCTTACTATGAATGTCAGAGATGGATTTATATATATATATATAGATATTTATACATACTTATCTGAATATAAAAGGAGACACAGACTGACAGGCTGACTGACATATTAACGCACAGCCTAAACGGCTAAATGTAGGCACTTGAAATTTTGAAGGGACGTAGCTTAGGTACCGTAGAGGTAACTAGAAAGGAATTCCCGAATTTTCCGCGGGCACAGCAAGTACATATATATATTCACACCTAGACACGAGACGAACACAAATTCATCACATGAATGTTTGTCCTGTACAGGAATCGAACACACGACTCTTGGAACCGTAGGCAGGGTAACTAACCACTGTTCCACCGAGTCAGGAGTTACTACTGGCTTACTGGCCTAGTAGACAAGGCGCCGGGCGCCTCACCTACCTAACGAGAGTTCCCGGGTTCAAATGGCGTGTTAGAAATCGTATGGTTCGTAGTTTCAAGATTAACGTGTTTTCCGAGGCTGCATCGCCAACTTTCTGATTGTAAGCTGGTGTTGGGGGCTTTCTTTGATGGTTTTAAAACACAATTTGGCCAAAACTAAAAATCGAATTTGAATCAAGTAGCGGTACCATGAGTTACGAGTAGCTATCGAAAACTTACGTACGTTAAAAACCTATCGAATTGTTCTTTTCATGCCTACTACCGATTTTAGTTCTTGGTGTAACCGCTAGGGGCGCTGTACTAGTTTTTCATAGACTTTACATAGGTGATAGCGAGCCTGTCACTTTTAATCTCATGGTAGTGCTACAGGAGTTATTGGTGTTTGGTATATTGTGTTAATAGTGCTTAGCTATAGGATGAATAATCGAATCTCAAACAATACACATATCAAACAATTAGTATGAAAAGCATATCTATATTCGCTTTTAAATTAAATGTTCACATTTATACACAGTCAAATTCGTGATATAAGTCAGTTTCCACTAGCCAATTTTGGCCAAACAAGATTGTTTTTTCTCGCACAATTGAAACACATTTAGTATCTTACGACATCTATAGGCAAAATACCGGTTTCCGCAGATCCCGTGTTTTTTCGGGTTGAAAGGTACCTTTCGTCCATCCCCATACTCTATACACCGTGAAATTTGAGTGGTTGTTTTCCCGCTGCAAAATGATTCTACCTTAGTAGCACAATAGATTTGTGCAGTTATTTTTTATTAAAATCAATATGCCGGTTTACGAAAGGTGTAACCGAAACTTGAAAGCTCGTTCGAGCCGCTTTAATAGTTAGGGTGTAGAGCTTCTTTAGCTTTAAGCATCGATTTCATGCGGCAAGCAGTACCTGATTACGTCACATCTTATTAGCTTCTCTCGTTTTCGAGTTGGAAAATTATTATTTTGAAAATTTGAAAACAAGATTTTTTTTTAAAGAATAATTTGCATGATTCGACAGTTTTACTAAAGGTAAATTGTTCTGCCACGGGAAAACAAACACTAAAATTTCACGGTGTATACTCGTATAAGCGATAGAGATGAGAGCCAATTCCGGTGATGATGAGACTGGACATTATTAGTAAAGACTAGCCGTCGTCCGCGTTTTTCCCCTTTTTAAACATTGTTTAGCTACTATTGGTCGCAGCGTGATGTTACGAGTATATGGCCTAAAGCCTTCCTCGATAAATAGTTTAACCAACACAATCTCTTCAGCTTTATAAATTAGTAAAGATTAAGGAGACATAACGTGAAGAGGTAATCAACACATTTTCCCTTAAAGAACGGGAATTATTCGCGCGCTAAAAATACAAAATGGCCGTAATAACTCTCCAGCCTGCTGGTATCGTTTGGATGCTTCAGCCTTATTATTGGGTTTATTTTTACTAAGTTCCCTGCTCCAAATACTTCAGTTATCTGGGACAGAGCGTCTTGGCCTTGGGTTCTGGTTTGGACAAAGAGATATTCAACTTTATTACTGTTTCATTTTACAATACGCTTCAGCAGGGTTACCTGTTGTCACAACATAGTATTAAGCAAAGTCGCTTCTTCTTCTTATCGTATGGTTGATGAACAACCTGGTGTCAGAGTTTAAACCTCCCGTAGGCCTCTGACATGGCTTCACACACCGTTGAAAAATCCCTCAGGTGTGCTGGTTTCCTCACGATGTTTTCCTTCACCGTTAAAGCGTCGAATGATGGTACATATGAATTTCAAATTTGAAAACATAGTCGATATCGAGCGCGTAAGTTTGAACTGGCGACCTCTTGCATGGCAAGCAACGACCTTAACCACTCGGCCATCGACGCTTTTTAAAAAGTCGCTTTCTACGTCTGTCTGTCCCTATGTGTGCTTAAATCTTTAAAACTACGCAACGGATTTCGATACGGTTTTTTAATAGACAGAGGGATTTAAAGATGAAAGTTTTTATGTAAATTTCACCTATCTTTAAAACTACACAACAGATTTTGATGCGGTTTTTTTAATAGATAGAGGGATGTAAAAGGAAGGTTTCTATGTATATTATACCCGAAACGAAGCCAGCCAGTCGCCAGTTCAAACCCCGCCAGGTACCAATGTATTTTCCAAATTTGAAATTTATATGTTCCATTATTCGACGCTTTAACGGTGAAGGAAAACATCGTGAGGAAACCAGTACACCTGAGAAATTTTTCAACGGTGTGTGAAGCCATGTCAGAGGCCTACGGGCGGTTTAAAAACTCTGACACCAGGTTGTTCATCAACCATACGATAAGAAGAAGCGAAGCGAGGGCGGGTCACTAGTTCTATTATATATTAACTCTACAATTCATAGGCAATTCAGGAGCCAAAGCGCAAACTATTATCCTTCCGGTGGGAACAACGCAACGCGCCTAAAATAAAAAAAACAAAAAATTGTCTTTGGTACACCCCTGCGGACCCAATTTGGAGGGTCGTAAAGTACGAAGTGTTGTGGTCGGATCGGACGGTTCACCTTCGCTTGTGACTTCATTGGATGCGCTTAATGCTGCGGTTGCTTTTTTTTTATAAATGACGTTTAGGGTGACCTCACTCCACCTGATGGTAAGCGGTCGTGAGGTCCACATATGAGGTCGATAGGATCTATCCTATTGAGCTTGTTGACTTAAGGCAAGTTTATATGCCTTTCCATGAAGAGCCCAGGATTAGAGGACTGCAGCAAATATTCGTGCGACAATCCAACCCCAGCAGCGCTCAGTTCTCCTGCTGCAAATGCGGACGTAAGATCCAGTCTCGCATCGGCTTGTACAGCCACGAGCGCAGCTGCCGTGATAGACCGCGAGATGCTACATAAATCATCTATTTAGATGTAAAGGCCTGTATATATCCTGCTCTGCAGTACGTTAAGAGACAGAGACACAATTTACTCCTAACTGACTACGATGATGGCTTGGAGTAGCCTTGTCATCACCACCGGACTTGCGGGGAGCAAATGGCTCTCGCACCTAAACAGAGACACAAGTAAAAAGCTTCGCCGAAACCCGATAATGTAATGATTGACGTCATTGTTTTGACCGCATCACATTTCTTGTTCAGTGCATTTTGTCTACTGGTTGGATACTGGCTTAAGAAATACGGATTTATTTAATTCAATATAAATATCTCTAATAACACACACATATAAAGCTTTCAGGAAATACATTAAGTAATTTTTTTAACAAAAAATAAAACACCGCCTTCTAAAACCCGACACATTAAAAATTACATAATAATATAACACGAAGGCGGTGCCATACAAAATTTTCGGAGTTTTATAGAGACTAACGAACAGCAAAAACGCGGACGATGTCGCTGGCACAGCTAGTCTTGAATGTATTAAAACAGACTAGACACGAAACAATCACTGGTGTTCATCACACAAATGTTTGTCTTGAGTGGGAATCAAACCCACGATCTTGGCGTATAAGACGCGGTCATTATCCAATACGCCATACAACGCAGTCTGATATTTCTAAGCATAGAACCAGCTGAAGGATACTCACTAACCCAGTCCGACACACAAACAGGAATTAACGATACCATAAACTCCTAGGTACGTAAGTGGTGAGCTGGTCTAGATTTAGTGTTCAAACAATGGCCTACACCTGAGAGAGCGGATTTACGATCAGCTAGCAAGTGGTTTAACGCTAAAGCTGTTCTATAATAAGACATCATCGCGATGCAGGTCTGAATACCTACTGCCACAACAAAACGGGCTCGGTGGAACAGTGGTTAGCGACCCAGGTTCACTACCTACGGTTCCAAGACGGTTCGATTCCCACCCGGGACAAATATTTGTGTGACGAACATCGGTTTTTGTTCCGTGTCTGGGTGTGTTATTAAATAGATTTAAGTATATTTGTATATTCACTGTTGATTCTGATATCCGTAACACAAGTGCTTGATCAAGTCATCACGGGATCAGATCAATGAATGTGATGTTGTGAAAATAAAATATTTAACATTTCTATCGGTGATCAACGAAAATTCTTGCTTGGGGTAATAAACTTAAACTTACTAAATAGCCCCGGAAATTATTAAAGAAAGTGGTGAATAAACTTTTGTACTCTGTATTTTAAATTAACATTGAGCTTTAATAGCATTAAAAACTACAAATAAAAATATAACTACCGAGTGCAACCATTCTGTATAACAATTTGACTGGCTCGGTGGAACAGTGGTTAGTGACCCTGGCTGGCGGTTCCAAGAGTCGTGGGTTCGATTCCCACTCGGGACAAATATTTGTGTGATGAACATCGGTGTTTGTTCCGTGTCTGGGTGTGATTATATATTTAAGTATGTATTTAAAAATATCTATGTATGTATATCAGTCTCTGACGCCCATAGTACAAGCTCTGCTTAGTTTGGGGTCAGATGACCGTGTGTGGAAATGTCCCATATATTTATTTATTTAATTCTGTAAAGAACTGTTTGCGGACCGATAGTGTTTGATCACTACCGGTGGTGGCGCCACCCGTGGTTAAACGGGCAAATGTCATGGAAAAAATCGCATTAGTGAATTAACGTCTGGATAGCTCAGTGGTAATAGCAACCGACGCGCTATCGGGATGTCCGGTGGTTCAAGTCCCCGTTCAGGCGGGGTCATGCATGCGAATTTTTTTTTAAATGTTTAATTTAAACTGATTGTTATGATCCAGTCATTTCTATGTTTATGATGTACGAAATCTTTTGCTTTGCACGAGTATAGTTTCACTTGTTTCCAACAATGTCAATGAAAAGGTTAATCAGAAGTCTAAATTGTAATTCTCCAAAATTGAAGAAATGGGATATACCCACTCAAAAGAGACAATTCGCCTTTCGTATTAAATGTCCTGTTGTTGGTTGATTCAACCCAATTGCCTCTGCGAAACAGTTTATTTATACAATTCACTGTAAGTACGGAACTCCAAAGTAAATATATAAAATCAAGCTGCATAGTTGCTTATAGGAAAACATCGTGAGGAAACCTGCACACCTAGGGAGAAATTCTAAGGTTGTGTAGTCGACCAACCAGCACTTGGTCAGCGTAGTCGACTAAGGCCTTATCGCCCTAGTTTAGGGTAGGCCCGTGCCCCAGCAGTCGGGACGTATACGGCTTGATGATGAGTTGCTTATCTATGGTTAGGGGACGTACCTAGGTTTTGGGCCCGTGGGGGGATAAATCAGATTTTTTGATAGTTAAGATAAATGTATAAGATACTTACCAGAGACGTAAACAGTATCAAGGCGGGCTAGCTGAAAAGGTACACCTATAAATGTCTATGGTCCAGAACAGCTTCTTGAACATAGTTAAGTACGAAACAAAACGGACTCTTTCAAGAAAACTCCGAAAGTAGTAGAAAAATTAAAAGTTTTTCTTGTAACCTCATTAATTTAGAAAAGTTTTGTCACGTAACGAAATAAAATAATGTTACTTTTAATTCGGCTTAACAATGGTTATATGAATAAAGTACCTACCTATTAAATAACGTTTTAAAGATAGGTAATGTAAATAACTACCAGTAAGACGCAATAACGTAACTTTACAAAGTGAATACACTACCAAATAATGTCTTACAATAAACAGAACAAACATTAAATGGCAGTATATTATCATTGGAACCACTGACTATGTAACAACATCGAATAGTCAATAAAAGCGTCACACAATTCATTTGAATCAAAACTCCGTCCGATGCTTTCTTCAAACGTTTAACGTAGAGCTTATTATAACGGTGTTTCTTTTGATATCTCATAAGCCGATACCCTTTAGGACATTTAATAATACCACATAATTTTTTATTTCACAATTTATTTTTATTTTTATTTTCCATTTAAAATAATTCGCCATAAATATGACATGCAAAACACCTTTACGTGAAATATGATAACGTTGTACTTTCTTATCTTAATTTATGAATGATCTAAAGAAAAAATCAATGAAAATTAATAATGAACCACTACAAACAAAAATCGTCTTTATTTTCTATAAAATAACAATAACAAAGACTTCTCATAATGGTGACAATCTAGAGCTAATATTATCAAAATTGGTGATATCTCTCTCTCTTCTAAACTTTGAATTTTAGTACAAATGTTTCTTAGACATAAAAAAATATATTAATGTATAGAATATACCCTTAAAGTTATGGGACATCAAAAGGAACACGGTGTATAGTTCTGAGACGCGGTTTCGCTCCGATTAATACTGACAGGAAAAGTCGTAAACTCTATACCTACATATCTACCTTAGATTAAGCTTAGTAATAAACCGTAGTGTTGTGTGTGTCCCACCGATTTCGGCTACAGCTGCCGATTTTATTTACTCACTCTCATAGTCCGATGAGATGCCAATCCCGTCCGGTCCGGTCATTTTGACCGATGAAAGATCAGACCCGTAGAAACGCGGGCCCTTCCGTCCAGCGGACTGGCCAACTCGGACCCGCACAGCTCAATACCAATGCGAGACTCCACACCTTGTCTCGTTGTTGCCGCAGCAGTGGTCTCCTCTTTAAGCGGGCTTTCAGGGTGAGTGCGTCAGGCTCAATATGGTCTATTGACTCTATTGTGCCTGTCGACCTCATATTTGGATCTCACTACCGCTTTCCATCAGGTGGAGTGAGGTCATCTTGTTAGCTTATTATAAAAAAAAAGACTCTGGACCACTGGCTTAACGTGCTGTCAGAGGCGCGGGAGTGCATCCGCAAGCTCCCTAATAACAGGCTGAGTAATTGGTTAATAGAAAATCGTACACAAATCTTACCTGATCCTTACAGGACCTCCCAATCATCGTCATCAACCTATATACGTCCCCACTGCTGGGACACGAGCCTACGCTAAACTAGGGCGATCAGCCCTTAGTCAATCAGCCCTTAGTCGATCAAGCAACGCTGGGTTGTCGACGACACAACCTTAGACTTTCGTCGTAGATGTGCAGGTTTCCTCACGATGTTTTCCTTCACCGTTAAACCAGAGGGGATTGCCCTAGTTTAGGGTAGGCCCATGCCCCAGCAGTGGGGACGTATATGGGCTGATAATGATGAAATGGTATGCGGATTGCAGTGCTGCACAAAAGCAAAAAAGCGTCGATGGCCGAGTGGTTACGGGCGTTGCGAGTCATGCGAGAGGTCGCCAGTTCAAACCCCGTCTCGCACCACTGTGTTTTTCAAATTTGAAATTCATATGTACGATTGTTCGACGCTTAAACGGTGAAGGAAAACTGACTAAGGCCTTATCGACCTGCTTTAGGGTAGGCCCTTGCCTCCTCAGCAGTATAGTATATGGGCTGATGATGATGGCGATTGCAATGCTGTCCAGCACGTGTTGTTCGTGAGGTAGAGCCTAGTCGGAATGACTCTTAAGTTCAGAGGGCCTACTATAGGACTATAGGTTTTTTTCATACGGGATTTTAGTTCTTCGCGTAACCACCAGCGGCGTTGTACAAGTTTTTCATAGACATATTCACGTAGGCGATATCGAGTGCGTAAGTTTTAAACTCATGGTAGCCACACTGAACATTAGTACTTAACTATATGGCGAGGTTTCATTAGATTTAAATGCATTTAGCGTTCCATATGTACCCAAAGATCGTATCGTATCGAGAAAGGATAATAAATTAAAGGGTTTGATGTGATTTTAATTGATTTATGAAGCGCACTTGAGCTTAATAAATCCTTGTTGGCTGTTGCGACACGCGTAAGCTAACCCCTCTGACCATGTCTTGTTTTAATTTTCGCTGTCCATTTTCATTGTACGAAAGCGGTCAATGTTGACTTAGGAATAATAACAATGATAGCCTATTTTTATAACATCTTCATCTACCATCTTAACGTCCTTGTAAGGCTTACAAATAGTATCCTATACATATGTTTGATACTGTCATTAATTGTGGGAAGTATGTGTAATAGAATGACGTAGAAAATGGGCTGAATTTGTTTTTTAAGGCTTACTTTTGATATTTTTGACCTATTTATATACCATGACAAATTGAAACAATTGAAAAATATTTTCAAAAAGTCGTTTTAAACAGTTTTTAAGTACTCCTTACATCATATTCTACCATCATTATCATTAATTGAAAAATTGAATAAATAACAAATTTAACTCGACTATTTATTTGCTGATTATATTAATGAATGAAGCGGTGTGCTGACTTACACATTTAAATGATTTCTGCTTTTAGCCCGCATAAGGAGAATGATAATTCATTCTTTAGGGATACTATGTTGCAGGCATTTTCATCTATGTATTTGTCCTTATTAGGTCATCTTATTAACTATGAAATTAATGACTCAAATACATAATAAATATAATTAATTCTTAGCTAAATAAACTGTTTTTCAGACGTATGTTTTTATGAGTGTGTAACGTTCTCTCAATTGCAATTATTTTAAATCATTATTAGTCATTGACACGCTCGGTCTCATTCACAAAAATACTCGCGTTCTGAATCATGTTTTAATAAAGCATTTACATCTTCAAATAAACAACAATGTTGAGCTCTGATACATATTATTATGTTTTCGCCGCATATTAAAATCAGGTGTGCGCACGGTATCTCGCAGTATAACCGCGGCCGTCACACTACGCTGACGCTCGATTGACATTTCACATTTCCCGCGCGCGCCGAATGTGACAGTTCGAATTCGAAACTTTTTTATAGAAGAAAAAGTTTTTTTTTACCATCTGCCAGTGATAGTTTTGTTAACAAAATGGCCAGATGAATTTTTTTTGTTGAGTGTGGACTCGGCACGGTCTGATTTGAGTTTGTATTGAACAATTAGCATTTTTAGACATTTCGGGTTCTTCAGGCTGTGTTAGTTGTTAGTGTTAACAAAACTCGCCATGGCGAACAAGTGAGTATTTTGCATAACTTTATAGGCGTATTCTATGAGTGCGTCATTTCATGGTGTAAAAGTTTTTGTTGATTTTTTTCATAAGTTGAGTTCATTTGCCACACAAAAATTGACATCTGTCTAATTAAAACTCAGGCCTAAAAATTTTACTTCGTGAAAATTAGCTACGTGCGACTCGTGCGAAAGGGCGGAAGGGCGGTTTAGTAAGCTCGAAAAGTTTTGAAAATTAATACACCCTCAGTGAGACTGAGGATGTACCTATGGTTAATCTACTATTTTATGTCCCAGACTGTAATACTGTTTAGAATATTTGTATTTAGTTACGTTATTTAGGACTCTTGAAGATGAATTAGAAATTTTATTTCGTTTCATAATTAGACCATAGGTAGTTTAGTTGTTTCATGTTATTTGTCTACAATGAAAATTCGCCACACATCGCCTTTGTAACGTTATCAGTGAGCTATCAGCTGATATCCGATATCGTTTCCTGCGTATACATCGATTGAGATTTGAACAAACAACGCTCACACAATAAACTATTTACACATTAGGTTTTTGAACGAAGTGAAAATTTATCTACTTATACACCGTGAAATTTTAGTGGTTGTTTTCCCGCAGTAAAATGATTCTATCTTAGTATTACAAAAGATGTGTGCAGTTCTTTTTTGGTAAAATCAATAAATGCCGGTTTTACGAAAGGTTTAACCGTAACTCGAAAATACGTTCGAACCGCTTTATGACTTAGGGTGTAGAGCTTCTTTAGCTTTAAGCATTTCTTCTTTAGATTTCATGCGGCAAGCAGTACCTGAATACGTCACATCTTCAAAAACAACGATAGCTTCTCTCGTTTTCGAGTTGGAAAATGACTATTCTAAAAAATTGAAAAAAAAAAAAATTTTTTTTCGAGGAATAATTTGCATGATTCGATAGTATTACTAAAGGCAAGCCGTTCTGCCACGGGAAAACAACCACTAAAATTTCACGGTGTATATAAAAAAAAAATAAGTTGCCAAAATATTTGCCAAGCGTGAATCTTGAGATTATTATGTTCGTTTTGTCAAGAGAAGAATTTTTCATAAGTTTTTACAAAAGAAAAAAAAAAGAATATTATACACAAATTTAAAAAAAATATGGATGTTCGCTGAATCTAAAATGTATGTCCTAGTGAAAAAAGTTGGATAAGCATTTACGAAAATTTAGAAAAGAGAGGACTAAAACCTACGCATTAAAGACTAACAAGATAATAAATAAATAGGTATAAATAAACGAATGAATCTGTCGTCGTCGTTTTTAGGGTTTTCTTCGACCGTAACTCACCACTCTGGTCCAAAATCATCACCCAATGGATACCAGTAGCGCTACCATGAGTTAGCTATCGAAAACTTACGTACGTTAAAAACCTATCGAATTGTTTTTTTCATACTACCGACTTTAGTTCTTAGCGTAACCGCTAGGGGCACTGTACAAGTTTATCTTAGACATATTTACATAGGCGATATCGAGTCTGTCACTTTTAAACTCATGGTAGCGCTACTGAAGATGGTTTTCGGCGAAGAGGAAGGCCCAAGTATAGGTGATGTGATGATTTTGGTCCAGCTACCATAGAACTGGCTCGTGCTGGCCTTGACTAGAGAGCAGTGGGATAGGTTTGGAGGATACCATTGCCCAGCAGTGGGATGATATGGGTTAAACAAAAAAACGAAAGGATTATCCTATTTATATTAGGGTTAGAACTTTCCGCTCCCCTCCAAGTCCGGTAAATGACAAGGCTACTCCTCCACTACAGCCACTAAATAATGTACTATTTACATTGTGAATAAAATAAATAACCCAAACTTAGCAGATATTGAACCTATTGCTCTTAGAACCGTAGCCAGGGCCACTAACCATTCTTCCACCGAGCTAGTCAATGTGATTGTGAGCAACCATTTCAATCGTGTCCAGTCTACTACGACTAAATTGTCAGACCACACTAGTCTTAAATATTTGTGCCGATTACCATCAAACAGGGCAACTAACAATAATTCACATGATTAATTGGGTTTTGATAACACAATTATCACAATTTGCAATGCTGTGTAGTCAAAAGAACATTATTATCGATACTTTAAAATACCTAAGTTGTAGGGATTTTTTTTTGACCCGTCTCGTTCTAAAAAAAGTTGGTCCTCAGTGTCCACTGATTTCTTCTATCTAAAGCTAGGAATTGCCAGATTTTTGATAGCTGGACCATAATATTTTTTTACTCGTCTGTTTTAAATACCTTGTCCATGCGAGAAAATATATTCTACCCCTAATTTTTTAAACACAATTTAGAAAACTGAATGTAATTTTTTTTTTCTAAATAGCTAGAAACGATTCTTCTATGTCACTCTATGTCTTTCTATCTCTCTCTGTGTATGTTTAGAGAATTTCCTAATATCCTATCAATAGCTTTGACCCTCACGGCTTTCAATATATCGATAGATTTTTTTATAAAACGTCACTATGTCTTGATATAGCTATGTACCTATTTTGGTATTAATGAATGCGCTAATTTGCATTACTTCTATCTTATCCGTTGTTAATCTTATCGCCGATTGGTTTTTTAATGTACAATCCTTAGATAAACTAATTTTATTTTTAATGTTTATGTAAAGTAAGAGTATATGGTTTTAATTATATTGAAAGTAGTAAAGTAAGTACGTACACTAGATTTCGCTTTTCCAAGTTCTTTGATTTAAGTTGAAACAATGAGTATTTAAAGTATCATTGTGCAATTATTTGACGTGTAAAAAATTCTTAACGACTTAGGTATATAATTATAAACAAGATCCAAGGATATACGAATTAAATGTATGATACATAATAAGTAATTAATTTTAATTGTCCTTTCCGAAAAAACCGAGATAATCTCATTCATCATTGACACAAATTATATTAATTCATTAAACTGACTTGATATTTTATTACAAGGTATTATTTTTATTTAATTCTCAAATGAGGACAGCTGGGAATGCAATACCGTCATAACTCAAAATCTCGAACATCAAGCGGCCATTATAATATTTCACGATTTGAATTTCGAACGAGCTGATTTTAAAACGGTTTTAATCGGTCAAGTGGCATCAAAAATATTTTCGTTACTCACCTTGGCATATTTGCGGCTATTATTCTTTAATTTTATATCTGTTTTTCTTCTGGGATCAATAAAACATTGATTGTTTTTCGTGCTAGATCTGTTTTAAATTGTCTTTGCTGAAGTAGTTTAGGAGAAATGCGAAGGCGGTCGGAAATTGTTTATGGTTTTACGCACTCAAGATTTTTATTGTCTTTGAAGTTTGTTTTTATGGGGGTGATAATTTCTTGCAAAGAAATAAAAAGACATACCTACACAACATGAAGTGTTATTGTATGAAGTGAGCCATGATTTTTTTTCTTAATGGTCCGAAAATAAAACTGTTGTAATAACAGTATTGTGATAGTGCACTACTTAACAACTACCAAACGAACTGTGAATTAAATAAAAAAAATAGGCACTAGCTTGCTAGCTAATAAGTACCAAAGTTCAGTTCCCTCTTTTGACATAGATTACCACCTCATTAATTTTACCTAATGTAAGGAGTAAGCATAGTTTAAACATATTGCAGTACCTAGGTAACATCAATCGTTGTAATGATTCAGGACAACACTTGCGATTTAGGAGTAAGAGCAATCCGCTCCCCCGCAAATCAGGTGATTTTTTTATCCAAATAATCCCATCATGGAAAGGCAAAGTGATCTAGCCCGTACAGCCTACTCTTAAACAAGTCCGGTTGTGATGACGAGGCTACTCCAAACCATCATCGTATGTCAAAAACACTTGCGATAAATAAAGGGTTAAAACCAAGCTCAAAACTGAACTATCTTCGTATTAATAACAATCAGGTCCATCCTTTTGAAATATTTTGAAACAATTGACACAATTGGCCGTCTCGGGCGCATCACGACGTCAAAATACGTCTTTTGTCATTGAAATGGCGTCGCAGAGAGAGAAAGAGCCCGAACCGCAAGTGTCAAGTTACTTGGCTGTATTGTGTCTACGTTCTGAGGGCCTACCATGAGTTGGCTATCGAAAACTTACGTACGTTAAAAACCTATCGAGTTGTTTTTTTCATACGGCCGATTTTAGTTCTTCGCGTAACCACCAGCGGCGCTGTACACGTTTTTCATAGACATATTCACGTAGGCGATATCGAGTGCGTAAGTTTTAAACTCATGGTAGCCACACTGATTTACATAAGCCCGATGACTGCCGCCTCCGGTTCAATGGAAGGATGTCACTGTTTTAGTTATCTGAGTATAATCTAATTGGTTCCAGAAAAAGTATTATAAAGTGTTCAGAGAACATTGACTTTAGCAACTTATTCCTATGAACATTACCTATTAGACGGTTTCGTTGTCAAGTCCTACTTATTTATTTATTCGCATTAATACTTAGTTTACTTTCTTATCTGTAGCGGTACCATGAGTTGGCTATCGAAAACTTACGTACGTTAAAAAGCTATCGAGTTGTTTTTTTCATACGACCGATTTTAGTTCTTTGCGTAACCACTAGCGGCGCTGTACAAGTTTTTCATAGACATATTTACGTAGGAGATATCGAGTCCGTAACTTTTAAACTCATAGTAGCGCCACTGTTCTGATATTACATGTCATGGTCATGTTGCGTTTGTATTTATTTTACGTTTACGGTTATTTGTGTTTTAGGACAATTTTTTATAATTACCTGATGTTGTTAACCTAAGGTACAAGTGTTCTCAAATTATGTGGTATTATTGGTCATTTTAATAAAATGTAAGTAGTCTAATATAAAAACTAGTGACCCTCGCTTCGCTTTGGGTACATTATACATAAAAATCTTTCTCTCCAATTCCTCTATTAATAAAAAAAAACAATTATGTACCTTCAAGTGTAGTTTTAAAGATTTAAGCATACATAGGGACAGGCAGATGCGGGAAGCTGCTTTATACTATGTAGTGAAGAAACAAAATGACCGTTGCGTTGACTACGACATTCCACAAAGCGGATTACATATAAAACCTTTTCTAAGGCCGGTCGCTAACTGCTTAACAACTTAACTATCGACAGCGGACATCCCTATTGACCGCGACATGTGACAGTGGCGCCGGCGCTTAACGGATAAACGGCGGATTCGTTTGCGTGAAACGGAACACGCAAAACGAGAAAGTTTTTGTGCCAGTTCCGTTACCTTTTTTATTTTTAATCCGTGCATAAATTTAATGTTATAAAAAAAAGTACTTTAATATTTATTCAAATGTTTTTCCTGCAAATATTACTTTTAAATTTTGTTCATCTTTTGGTAAAGAAAAAAAAATAGCTTTTGGTGTTTACAATATTATGCTGAAAATTAATGTATTGTATTATGGAGAATGTTCTGAAGAGTTATATTTGGGTCAATCTTGAAATTGGACGTATTTGGTTGATTCCCCTGGCACTTTTTAAAACATAAGAGTTTAAACTTTTACTATCATAAGGCTAAATAACACCTCATTGTGAACATATTTCTCTAATAGGCATCACTGTCACATGTTTAGATAAAAAGATATATGACTTTAAAATTTTGGTGCCAGGGGAATCAATACAAGATGCCAGGGGAATCAAAATAAAAACATTTTGTATAGAATAATCGTTTATTTTATTTAAAATTACCAGTATTTTGGTTTCATTTTGGTTCTTTAGAGTCATTATTGATTTTAAAAGAAGTATTATAAAAAACAAAACAACAATATCTATCTTTAAGGAACTATCAATCTACTATAACAAATCAACATAATTATCTAAAAACTATCAAATTATACTTAAAATGGCCACGGTCCCTAGTTCCCGGCAGCGCCGCTATTCCTGGTCATGGTGGCGACCATGGTTACGGCTGGACGGCCGGAGCTAAGAATCCCCGGGCTACGAGAGGCTACCAACACACACTGACCCTGGCGACGTATAACGGACGCACGCTACGGCTCGACTCGCATCTGGCGCAACTTGAGGTAGAGCTTGAGAAGATTAGGTGGCACTTTCTGTGGTTGTCCGAAAAGCGAGAGAGGACACCATAACCCTAGAATCAGGACACCTACTGTACTTCCACGAGCGAGACTTACATTCTCAAGGTGGCGTCGGTTTTCTCGTCAATAGGGACTTCTTTGACAACTTAGTGGAAATGTCTAGTGTTTCGAGGGTAGCATGATTAAGCTCACCAAGAGTCTTAGCCTCAAAGTGGTGCAAGTGAACGCACTGACCTCTGACGATGAAGTGGAGAAAATGTTCGATGACATATCGAAGGCCCTCTACTCTACCACCAAGACCCCCTACAATACTTGTCAATTTCCTCTAACGTGAGGGGCTCTTCTTGATGAACTCTTTCTTTAAGAAGCAGCCTCAAAGGAAGTGGACGTGGCAAAGTCCCGACACTTTAACTAAGAACGAGATCGACTTCATTGGGGCGGTTAGGCGGCACATATTCAGAGATGTCTCCGAGATCAACAGTGATCACCAACTTGTTCGAGGCACTCTGAATATCGACTTCAAAGCCAAACGTGTTCGCTTGATGAGATCTAAGCTTCGACCTACACCGCTCCAGAAAATTAAAGGATCTGAAACGTTCTTGTCAAACCTGGCGAACCGAATTGCTGTAGTGGAAACCTCAACTGACATTAACCAGAATCTTGAAAAATCAAATCAAATATGATGCATGTCCTCAGGGAGGAAAGATCGAGATTTGCGGCATGAGGGGCCGGGGCAGGAAGTCTAAACTTTCCGAGAAGACTTTGAGGCTAGTAAGGCAGCGACGTAAAGACCCACCCGCTGCTATATTGCAAGCTCGAGCACTCAACCGAGAGATCAATGAACTTATGCCACGCGACCGCCGGTGCTACAATACTCTCTCAATTGAGAAAGCTATTGAACAGAATCGGGGGTCAAAGGTGTTCTTAAAATCTCTCGAAGGAAGCCAACTGACGAAGCTGACTACAGCGAATGGGGACATTGCTGCTTCAAAGTCGGCAGTCTCGGAGAGTAATCACGCACCATCTTGCGCAAACACTGGGCGAATTCCAACCATCGGAACAGGCTGGATTTCGGAGCGGATACACCACCATAAACCACATCCACACAGTGCGACATATAAACAGAAGACCGAAGAGTGTAATCAGCTCCTATGTTTAGCATTTGTGGACTATGAGAAAGCCTTTGACTCGGTTGAAATCTGGTCAGTTCTTGAGTCCCTGCAGCAATGCCAAGGTGATTAGCAATACAACCTGGTGATGAAATGTCTCTACCAAGCCGCGACCACATCCGTCCAAGTATTGAATCAGCAAATAAACCCATACCATTGCAGCGAGGAGTAAGACAAGGGGACGTCATCTCTCCGAAGTTGTTCACAAATGCAATGGAGGATTTGTTCAAGGCACTGTACTGGAAAGGGCGAGGCACCAACATCGTCAGTAGAGACGCTGCAGGACCTACAACGGATGTTGAATGACTTGGCTGACTCTTCTGGGGTGCGTAACCTATAATCATAATATGAGAGTATGATAATGTAAGGAAGCTTTGATTTCCCTGGCATTTTGCCAGGGAATCAATGCCAGGAGTCAAGAAAAGTTAATCTTCTTTCGATTTTGTTTCAATGGATTGATTTTTGCCAATGATTATTATAAAAACAATTGATAGTCCTATATACCCTACTATTAATCCTAGTTAAGAAATTCCTAATCATCAAAAAATATTTTTAATAGTGGTCAGGGTAATCAATGACCTAGTGAAACAAAACCAGGGGAATCAAATTCAAACCTTCATAAATCCGGCTTGGAACGGTCGAGCAGGAAACCTCTCCTCATGATGTAAAGAGCGCGACTAGAGCTACTTGCTGATGTGCACGCCTTCGCCGTAGACTTTTATAAAAGCAAGACAGATGGCATTTAGTGACGTGCCAAGGGAATCAATCGTTGCACTCGGACAAACACAAACCAGTTTGTAATCACAAAACAGTGATTGGCACAGACTTGGTTTATTTATTAAATCATTAAATAACTCACCCTTTAACTATTAAATCACAAAAAATCTTAAAATTATGACTATAAATAGGTAAATTGTTAACGGTTTGTTAAAAAAATGACAAAGGGACAGCCCAAGGGAATCAAATATTAAGGCTTCGAAATTTTTTTTCAGGTGGTTTCAGCTGAAATAAACACCTTTTTTGTTGTGCCCCATCTAGACACGCGGTAGCGTGTCAAGCCAAGTTCAAGAAACAGAACTGGCGAGCCACACCGTGTGTAATATTACACGAACCATTTGGAACCACTTTTGAACCCCTCATAAATCAAAAACTATTTCACATAAACGTATCAAATTTGGCTCATATATTGTGACTTGCGAGATAAATATGTGTTCTAAATTTCATAAGCTTATCTCAAACAGTTATTTAGATATCAATATCCAAAAATCATCATTTTTATCATTGACTGACTGACAGATCAAAATTCTAACCCAGTTCCAAATGACCTAGAGAGTTAAAATTTGGTATGCAGATAGGTAATTACATAAATACAAAGGAATAAATAAAAAACTGGCAATTTTTTAATAATTAGGTTAGGTTCTATTATGAACGCTTAACATAAATACCTAATTAGTGCCTAATCACGCATATATACCAGGGAAGGCAGAGCACTAAGTATATATTTGGGTATACTTACTTATTTACAATTATGAGTAAGGTACTTTTAGTCGGTTTTCATATTTATTACTTAGGGTAGGTACCTACATAAAGTCTAGTTTTAGTTTTGAACTTGTTCTTTTCAAAGGACCCACGGCGTTACGATGATATATACTTTTCTACAAAAAGTAATGATATCCAATCAAAAACATAAATGTGAAATGAGAGCCAAGTTCAATATTATGATAATTGCCTTGGTTGTTGACTTCAACGACAAAAGAAGTGAGATCTAAATGGGTGCCAAGTTCAATGGTCAACCCAGAAATATATTTATAAGTAACACTATAACATACCTATCATATCTTCTTATAACATAAGATAATATATGGTGGTAGCCTATGAAGGTCTGTCTTGGCTAGTTTCTATAAACCTACCAACGTATTATTATGTTCGCTCGCTAGTTTCTACCAACAATCCAAATTTTCGGAATTATAAAATAAAAACCGACAAATACTTGTAGGCTTAGAACTTGCGACGGCTATAATTCATATATGAAAACTAGCCAAGACAGACCTTCATAGGCTACCACCATACATTATCTTATGTTAAAAGAAGATATGATAGGTATGTTATAGTGTTACTTATAAATATATTTCTGGGTTGACCATTGAACTTGGCACCCATTTAGATCTCACTTCTTTTGTCGTTGAAGTCAACAACCAAGGCAATTATCATAATATTGAACTTGGCTCTCATTTCACATTTATGTTTTTGATTGGATATTTAATTTACACATTAAAGAAACAGCAAAAAAAATCTTACATTCAAACTTAAACTTTATGGGTAGTTTTTGCCCTCGGACAGTGTTTTTTTTGGCTTTCAAGATTGACCCATTTATTTATTTACAATCTCATGCTAACATTACAAGTCCCTAGTCCGTTTCCAATACCGAATAATACGTGCTAGACAGCGTTGCCATACACGTATCATGAAGACACTGATGGCCCTGACCAAGAGGTTTCTTTTTTCTTCCACGTGCCATCAAGTCATGGAATGCCTTTTTGAAACTAGTTTTTTCCCTCCCTCCTACAATCTCGGGCTCTTCAAGTCTCCCGGAAAGCCTGCAATGATGCCTGAGGGCGTCAGGCTCAATAGGGTCCGTTGTGCCTGTTGACCTCATATTGTGTATGGCGTCACGATCGCTTACCTTATGGTGGAGTGTGGTCATTCTAGACGTCATTTAAAAAAAAAAATTGATATTGCCAAATTTATCGAAGATATTTTTAGTTCGTAAGTGGAAGGTAAATAATGATGATACAAGAAATATTCCGCAAACGAATGTGGAGCAGCATTCCAAGAATTCAAATAAACACACTTAATATTAACTAACGTAGTAAGCGTAGGAAATTGCCATGGAAATTATCATAGTGTGTGTTACCTTTGTATTAAGAGCCGTCACCTGTGTACACAAAGCTGAAATATTCGGCGCGCGTGTCAACACCGCCCAATGGCACAACGTTTAGTTGTTTGCGGAGCCGTGACAAATTTATTAAAAAAAAAGTTTCTACGTTTTTTTTTCTACAGCGTCGACTCGTTTTGCATGTGAATTTGGATGTTACGTTTAAGGAGGAATTAGAAAAATTGTATAGGTGCATGCAACCTTACGTGATATGACAGTCGTTTTTAGAAGGCAAGAGACCCGGATTCAGAGTAGTCAAATTAATGAGGAACATCTGCTCCCACATTCTAAGCTTTATTAAAAAAAAACCGCATCAAAATTCGTTGCGTAGTTTTAAAAATTTAAGCGTGTATAGGGTTATAAAGACAGAGATAGCGTCTATGTTTTATTTATTTATATGTAGTTAAGAAAGGTAAGGAAAAGGGAAAAATTAAAAAATATTTATTTGGTCTAAAACACATGAAATCACAAAATAATGAGATCAATTACAACATAAATTAAAAACTAAAACAAAATTACACATTAAGGCGCAAGCGCAGGTTTTTAGATTTACCTACAAAGGTAATTGTAAAAAACTCTTCCAAATTCTCTAATCCTAAAGAATCTGCCACAATATTGACGTTTCACGTCACGATAGCAGTGTTTGTCGTAACACCAGGCGCTAATCATTATCAACCTGGCCTTGGCATGCCATTCTGAAGCCATAAGATTTATCATATTATGCTTCTTTCAGGAATTTTATTTGTCATCATGCGATAGTGTGCCTAATTCGTCTGGCGTCATTAAAAATGCTTGTTGATTATGTTTTTAACCGACTTCAAAAAAGAACGTTCTCAAACGGTCGGCATTTTTAAATACATAGATGATACAATATTGACTAACGAAGGGCTTTTTTTTTTTAATTTTGCAATATGTCCAGAAAATGACCAGAATGACGAAGTTTCTTGGACCGGGTTTGTGTTGTGTCGGAAGAAAATCGGAAGAAACATATTATATGAATTACGGTTATCCACCCCGTTCAGGGTGGATATAGACGGAAGCGCGTTTCCAAATATCCACCTTAGGGTGGCTGTAGGGTGGGTAAACGGAATAAGCCTATAAATCCGATAAAATCACGTCTCATTATTGGAAATGGAGTCAGAAATTCAATCTCTACAATAAAAAAAAAGTTTGATGTTTCAATTCGCGCCATAAAGTATAAAACTGTCACCTCGTTTATAATCTGTGGCAACTAGGCGATAAAGTCGAAGATTTATTTTAGTAGCTCAGTAATTTGAGCACTCTGTAAATCTCAAATCCTATCAAATTATTTACAACTGGGTATTATTTATTTTATTAGTTAGGTAGATACGTGGTCGGAGTTCCTACCTTAATCTTCTATTTTATTAAGTATAAGATTTTATGGCAAATAAACAGACAAAATCACCCTTAGATGTAATGATTCAATAAAACTTATTAGAAGATTACCGGTCCGCTGGATATGCACAGTCGAGCATTTATTGTTAGCATCTTAGAACAAATGTAAATTAATAAATAATAGTATGATTGGCTTAGTGGAACAGTGCCTCAGGCTCACTACCTACGGTTCCAAGAGTCGTGGTTTCGATTCCCACCCGGGACAAATATTTGTGTGACGAACATCGGTGTTAGCTCCGTGTCTGGGTGTGTTATTAAATATATTCAAGTATATTTGTGTATTTACTGTTGATTCTGATATTCGTATAACAAGTGCTTAAGCTACTTACTACGAGATCAGATCAATGTATGTCATGCTATGTCTGTCAGCAAAAAAAAAAGGGAATATATACAAACATTTAAAGTGATTAGTTATGTACTTATAATAACTACAGATCTTATCATTTTGTTACGTTTACTTTTGTGGTTATATTATTAATGTCTATTGCAAAAAAGAGCTACAATAATCCTTACTAATATTATAAATGCGAAAGTAACTGTCTGTCTGTCTGTTACGCTTTCACGCATAGATTACTGAACCGATTTAAACGAAATTGGGTACAGATAGTCCAGAGCCTAGGAAAGGATATAGGCTACTTTTTAACCGACTGCGCTATAAAGAAGTTATGTTTTACCCGTTAAACGGACCTCTCCGCGGACGGAGTCGCGGGCGGAAAGCTAGTCAAGTATAAAATAAACCCATAAACTTCGATTTTCTGTACATATTTATAAAATACCACATAAATATGTATTATGCAGCCAATAGTCTAGTTAACTTTGTAAAAAATAGAATCCGCCATGTTAGGGACAAAACATTTGTTCTTAAAATTATTAGGCTAATCTATAGAACACTCTAAACGTCAATAACACAAGTTTCTAAGATGACAATGGCGGATATTATTCCGTTAAAATGACATTAATAATATTTTAACTTGATTGATTAACGAATACAGTCAAGTAAGGTACGGATACTGAAGTGAATAGCATTAAAAATGCATTTGTTATAATTTGGATTTCTTAAGCTTTATTGAACTTAAATATGGTCACTTATGACAAGAATAGCTAGGGTAGAACTCATTCAGTTTTTTTCCAAATAACTGACATACGATTATGGCTTGGAGTAGCCACGACATCATCACCGGACTTGCGGGGGAGCGGATGGCTCTCACCCCTAAACCCCAAGCGCGGATCCACCGTTGTGGGCACTATGGGCATGCCCACAACCTTAATAGACTTGTGAGGTCACACTTTCTATTGAGATCGATAGGCTGATGATAATAAACAATCCAATCAAAAACATAAATGTGAAATGAGAGCCAAGTTCGACATTATGATAAATGCCTTGGTTGTTGACTTACACGACAAAAGAAGTGAGATCTAAATGGGTGCAAAGTTTAATGGTCGGTCCTGAAATATTTGTATTTATAAGTAACAGTATCACATATCATATCTAATTAGACTGTCTAGATTTCATAAACCTACCAACAAATTATTATGTTCGATCGCTAATTTCTACCAACAATCCAAATTTTCGGAATTACAAAATAAGAATCGACAAATACTTGCAGGTTTAGAACTTGCGAAGGCTAGATAGAATTCATAAATGAATGTCTCAGGTGTACCGCCTATTCATTAACGATAGTGAGTCAACTGTCATAAATGAATACCGACTCTGGATGACCAAATGGAAAAGAGAATATAAGAACAATTCGGCTATACCAGACTCGGTACTCATACAAATACTGGCAACTCTTCCGGTCAGCGTAGCTACCGCTGAGAGATCTTTTTCTACTCTTTGCAGAATAAAATCTTGGTTGCGTGCCTCAATGGCACAGAAAAGAATATCCGGGTTAGCTTTCCTAAATATACACAAAGATGTGAACCTGGATAGTGGATATTGATGACATTTTCAACATTTTCGCAAAAAAGTAACGTAAGCTTGAATTTGTACATTGTATAAAAAAAAAACACCATCAATCTCTTCATGCATGCTCGTCGATTACGGGTAGGTACTTTTGATTTGACCCTTCTTCAAAATTTTACCTATTTGGTCATGGAAGGTCTTTCTTGGCCTTCCTCTGTCGACATTTCCATTTATATATTCCTTTCGTTAATCGTCTCTCATTCATCCTCTCAACATGATTAAGCCATCTAAGCATACCTTTCTCAACCTTAGTACTCTCTCTCCATCTTATTTATTTCACACCACAACGTTCTCTTATTATTTCGTTTCTGTTTGTATTACTCAGTTTTACTTCTAGCATATTTCTAAGTGCTCGCATCTCCAAAGCGTTTATCCTAAATTCGTGCTTCTTCTGCCACACTCAACTTACGCTTCCGTACATTAGTGTCGGGATCAATACTCCCCTATGAACCGCCAGACGTGCCTTTTTAGACATTTTCTGACTGTTCACAAGGGTGTGCAGCGCTCCGTTCACCATGGTACCAGCATTTACTCTCCTTGCAATATCGCTATCACACTTACCATCTTTTGTGAGTTTGGATCCCAAATATATAAATTCTTTCACTTGTTCTGCTTTTTCACTTCCAATCATAACATCGAAAATTGTCATATCATCACCTTTTCAAAAAACCATGACTTTCGTCTTACTGACATTCTCATCCATTCTCTTCTCTTTCAAAGACACATATAGTGGCCGAGCTAGCCCAACAAAGGTTAAATAGGCAGTGCAGCTGAGTAGCCACCACTCCATTTCCAGCCCTCAGCATCTCCACGGAAACCCTGTCATATCCCGCAGCTTTACCTAGTTTCATTCTTTTCGACCCATCCACAATCTCATCCATGCTAATACTATCATCCTCTGCACTTTCATTCTCGTTCTCTTCATGAGATTCAGGCATCTGTACCCGCACCTCCTCTCTTTCGAAAAAACTTTCAAAATATTCCTTCCATCTCTTTAGCACACATGCTTCTCCTTTTGCAAGACTTCCATCTATGTTTCTGATTTTAGACAGACATTTAATTTTAAAAAATTGGGTCCGACTTATTCCTAATGCCTTATGCCAAAGTCCTGATGCTTAGAAAAAAAAGAAATAATCTAATTCAAAAGTTCATAAACGACTTGCACAATCGTTAATGAGCGATGTTCATGCTTCGACTCGTACTCAGCCGATTTTCTAGGAGCTGTGACCACAACCTTTTTTGAGAGCTGGATCCGCCCTTGCTAAACCCATTCAGTTTTAAACGGCAAGTTCAAAACAAACCAACTCATTTAGTTTTTGATTTACTTTGGTAAAAAACATTTATTTTTTAATTCAAATTAAGTCTGTATTAGAATCAATATTTCAATAATTGACAAAGAAGCTTAACACTGCTCCAGCTTCATCTTGTTTAATAAGTTAAAGAGACTACTATAAATGACCAAAAACAAAACAAAATACGAACATACCACGACACCGCTTGCGTGTCAAGGATTGTAATAAAAACAGATGAGTACCATAGATTATATTCTCAACTCCACTAATTACTCAATAAACGCCCAAGTCACGTACGATATCCGGTTCAATGCAAGTTCTGTTTACATTTTTTTTAATGCTACAGTTATAAATACTCCGCGGTGAGACCTGTTTGACCGCCCTACTTGCCATTTCGAATTGGCAGTGGCGCCAAAAAAATGAAAGTGAAAAATGGCGGCCGTTAATGGAGGTTATACAATTAAATCGTTTTGTTATCTGTAAGCATCTCTGTAAGATATGGGCCTGAATAAATAATGAAAATTATCCGAGATAAATTGACCGAATTTCTTTGAATGAATAAAAAGTATTAATGTATGTTGTAAATACATGCAAATTGTAACAACGACATTTTCGGACGTTTATAACGTTTTCCTGACTTGTTTTATCTTCAGCTACGTCTTAAATACAAAAGAATAATCAGGACTTATAATTAATTACTAAGAATGACATTAACAAATTGTAGAAAATTTTGGGGGTTGGGTGACATTTTTCAAAACAAAACCTGTCGTGTTCCAAATTCAAAGCTCCCCAATTTTGAAGTCGTTTTAAGTGTCAAATACTTTTTATTTTTTCAGGATTCGTTCGTTAGTCATGGAATAATTTATTACAGTTCACTTTTAGCTTTGTGATCGATCAATTCAAGCCATTTAGCTTTAAGTGCTTACCGAGGCATTTACAAGACAGCGACAATAACGGTGGTTAGAAAGTTACTTTCTAATACTAAGACTGTGCTAAGATTATCTTACTTGGTAATAAAGGAACCAATTAATTTGTGGAATAACCTTTAGATACTTAACCTACATCCTGCAAAAGACAATATCGATAGTAATTTGCTGTAAAGCTTTATCATTAATGTTTTATTTTAATCAACATAGTTACAAAACGAAAAATTAAGAAGGAAGTAGAAATAGATAAAATAAAATAAATCTGGATTAAAACGATTTCCATTTCAGAACGAAAACAATTTATAAATGAAAAAATAACCATGACATGTATGAGATAATTATTGTTGTTTCCATTTCAGTTAAAAAGAAAAAAAAAATAAGTTAGGTACGATAAAATCAAGTTGTCTTTTATGATTACAATATATTTATTAATCTTCATTCGAATCAACCAATAACTGAAATTCATTAAAAAGGTACGGCCAGAATACCAGTGCTGCAGGAGCTCTTGTTGAGCTTCTGCAGTCTATGCTGAGGCACGTACCTTGTTGGTCACTGATATGAAATATTCGTTTTATATTAATGTTGTGTCAATTAGTATTATTATATTTTAAATTATTTTTTTCTTGTAATATGTGTGTATGTGACCAATAAATATTTATTCTATTCTATAAAATTTTTTCTTCAGACTACATACGGAACAGTTATTCAGATCAAATACACACATTCCCATTGTCTGGCGACCGAGCGCCAAACGGTTTCGCAGAACGTACTATCTCGTACATTTCGGACCCAATTTAATCTGATCCCCGGGTGGTTGCGGGCCAATTAAATGTCGGGCTCGAATAACTCTGGCTTTCTCAGAAACGCTAGTCCAGACGCAAACTTATGCGTTTACGTTTGCGGATATTAACGCGCGGTAGTGTTTGCTTGATCGTCAAATGTTTTTTTTTTTAGTTCCGAGAATATTTTTGGTTGTAGGTAGGTGGACAGATGTGTAAAATAAACAGGACTTATATGGCTATCATACACCCGAATTAAGTTGAATTAACTTTAATAAGTTAACTCTGTAAAATAGATAGGTACACGGTAAAAATTCTTGATAAACTTATTTTTATTCCGATATGCAATTTCGTCGGCATTTCTGGTCTGCAATTTTAACATTCGATTTTTAACTGCATGGATCGTGTTTTTTTGGGTACCGTACCCAAATGGTTCCCTCCTCACTGCTTATATAGTAACAGAGCCCACGACCAAAACCATGTCTCATAGCAATACGGCAAAAACCCTATAACATCTTTAGATTGTATGACTCTGAACCCGACTAGGTATATAGTAACGGTCGAAAGTGTAGCAACTGCGTGGGAGGCCATTTCTGCTGTGTCAAAAAAAAAAGGCAGTCGGTATTATAGCAATACGTCTGATAGTGATAATGTACATAGATTTTATAATTGTATTACGAAAAAGTTTGTTTTCAGACATTTTGTGCGTAGCACATAGCCTGAGCGCATTTTTGAAAATGTCAACAAATTTAGCCGACCTGTATCATAGCAATACGGATAATTTTTTTTTTAACTTTTCGTTTTGCTGCCTTGATTACCAAAAACCTGTTTTCAGACACTTTAAGTGTAGCATATGGAGTATATGCTAAAACGAAAATAACAAGTGTGCTTTAAATAAAACCAAAACTATCAAATCAATCAGTATTTAATTTCAACAGCCTCATCGCTTGTTACGCCCCTGACCCTTTCTTACTATTATTCATTGGTTTCATTCAAGATACCTCAATACGATTCTTAAATAATATCTGAGTATCGAAAAGATGTCTGATAGAGAAGATGCTACACTTCATTTGTCTGATATAAATTTTTTGCACATGTGGACAACTTATTCTATCATGTCTAGCAATTTTCAGACATATTGCTATGATACCGATCGGTAAAATTTCTTAACATTTTCAAAACGGTCTCAAAATTTTATGCGTCCACATTTCCGTCTGAAAATTGTTTTGTTCGCATCAAATAACCAAAATTTACTAATAAAAAGATTTTCAGACGTATTGCTATGAGACATTTTTTTTGTCTCATTTTTAATCTTTTTAAGTGATTTTACGGGTTTGCGCTACACCACTAACGTCTGAAAAATATGTTTCCGGTATCTCAGAATCATCATTTAACTACAGTCTGCAAATCAGACATATTGCTATGATGCAGTTCGGTAAAATTCTTTGACAATTTTGAAAATTCGGTCAGATCAAACGCTACGCGGAAAATGTCTGATATTGGTATTTTCGAGTTCAGAATAATCTTATCTATCGATTTGATGCGGTTTTGGCCGTATTGCTATGAGACAAAAATTTTGGTCGTGGGCTCTGTTACTAATAGGTATATCCTTACTTCCTTACCTACTAATATTATAAATCCGAAAGTAACTCAGTCTGTCTGTCTCTCTGTCTGTCTGTCTGTTACGCTTTGGTACAGATATAGTCCAGAGCCTAGAAAAGGTAGGTAGGAAGTAATGTTTTACCCGTTAAACGTCTCTACGCGGACGAAGTCGCGGGCGGAAAGCTAGTATATCATAAGATAGATAGTTGAAATAAAAAGAAATTTTACGTAGCAAATGGTTCGCAACCTATCATCTCTTCTATGTAGTAGTTACACATTTTTCTTCTAGTTATTCATACATTTTAACTATCGACTGGCTCGGTGGAACAGTGGTTAGTGAACCTGGCTGGCGGTTCCAAGAGTCGTGGGTTCGATTCCCACTCGGGACAAATATTTGTTTGATGAACATCAGTGTTTGTTCCGTGTCTGGGTGTGATTATGTATTTATAAATATATATGTATGTATATCAGTCTTTGACGCCCATAGTACAAGCTCTGCTTAGTTTGGGGTCAGGTGACCGTGTGTGGAAATGTTCCAGAAATGTCCCAGATATTTATTTATTACTTCAAATCTTGTTTGCAAACGGTCCTTTGACAGCAAGAAGTAGTATTAGCTATCGATGACGTCATTCGCGTCTTCACGTAAAACTACGCTAAGTAGGTTTAAGTTATTTATAGTAGTTATCATGTTGTGTAACGTTATGATGTGTAAATTACTCGTAAATAAATGACTAATGAATACCTAGCGATTTTATTTACACATTCTTAACATTTTAATGTATAAGGATTAAGAGTGTTCAAGGGTTTTTATAGTGAATTATCATTGTTGTTACGTCACTATTTAAATAAATAAATATCTGGGACATTTACACACACGGTAATTTTACCCCGAACTAAGCAGAGCTTGTACTTTGGGCGTTAACGACTGATATAATAAATACATAGATATTTATAAATACGTACTTAAATACATATTCAAACCCAGGCATGGACCAAACTCCGATGCATGGAACGAACCCACGACTCTTGGAACCGCCAGCCACAGTGACTAACCACTGTTCCACCGAGCCAGTCAATTTGGTTAAATTTTCATTTACTTTTCGTCAGTAGATATTACCAAAAAACTGTTAGTATTAAATCATTGTTACGTAAGTCTTTGAATGACACACTCTAAGCTAGCACAAAATTAGGGAATTCCCCTAAACTTGCAATATAAACATAAATTCAATAAGGTATAAAGTCCAATGTCCCCAAAACAAATATTAGCTGAAAAGGCAAACATTCTCATCTACGTCAGCCATTGGACTTTGAACTTAAAGATTGTTGCAGTTTGTATGTCAGCAAATAAAGGTGCAAAGACATCAGTTATTAATCAATTGGTTATTATTTTGCCAGACCCTAGTCGAATAACGACTGTAACAATATTACTATGACTATAAAAAACATTGAAGGTTCATATGATCAATATGATCATACATCATACTGGATAATAAATAGAAAATAGTTTCACCATCATCAGCCCATATACGTCTCCACTGCTGGGGCACGAGCCTAACCTAAACTAGGGCGATAAGGCCTTAGTCAACCACGCTGGCCAAGTACGGGCTGGTCGACTACACAACCTAAGAATTTCTTCTTAGGTGTGCAGTTTTCCTCACGATGTTTTCCTTCTCCGTTAAAGCGTCGAATGATGGTACATATGAATTTCAAATTTGAAAAACACATTGGTACCTGGCGGGGTTTGAACTGGCGACCTCACGCATGGCAAACAACGACCTTAACCACTCCGCCATCGACGCTTTTTAAAACTTTGTCATGTGTCATTATCGTTTAGGTTCATTTTGAGATCTATTTAATGTAATTTTCTCTGGCTGTTCAATAAATAAATAATAAATAAAAATAAATCATGATAAAAATTAGAAAAATAAAGTATAAATCATATTTAAGGTCCATGCACTAAAGGTTACCAAACTGTATCGTAAATATCGTGGCGAATTCACGCTTTTAATGATTTATTGTGCGTTTTGTGTGGTTTCAACGAATACCAAGCTTAGACGGATTGCTATGACAGCCGAAAGATGAAGTGGGAAAACGCAACGTATAATTATAGTTAGAGCTAGGGATGCCAAGTCGCCAACACTAATAATAATCGATCAGCACCGTTTTGATTTGCCACAGTGGGCTTATTATTATTATCTTATGAGATAGTCACCGATTCAATGCCATTGTACCCTTTAAGTGTCTACCCCCCTGGGCTCCTGATTGATTGAGGTAGTCCACTCTCAGCACCCAGGAACTCAGCACCTATTGATATTTTTGGCAGGTGCTGAAAGTGGACACATTTGTATTTTTACATTTTAGTCCACTCTCAGCACCTACAATAAAGCAGCCTAGTGCTGGCTGCTAATGTTTGTTAGACAAGACGATATTAAATAAAAGATATCGATAAAATCACCTCAACGTATATTAATTTCAAATAATTTTCAAAGTTTGAATAAGAGTTAATAGTGCACAAGTGTGCGCGCATACACAAGTGCACTCTCTATTCGACATGACCGGTGAGCGAAAGATCGGGCGTTCAACCGCCAACTTCGTAACTCTGGGCTGAGTAATTTCATTACAAAAAAAGTCACACAAATTTTACCCGGTCCCGGACTCGAACCGGGAATCCCTCGGTCCTTACGCAGCGCTTGCTACCAATAGACCAACGAGGCAGTTAATCCATAAATACCAGTTTTACGAAAGATGAAAGGGAATGAACGAAACTAGAAAGCACGCTAGAATCGCTTTATTATTTAGGGCGTAGAGCTTCTTTAGCTTGAAGCATCACTAAGACACTGAACCAAAATTCCTAACTATGTCCGGTTTTATCAGGACGCCTGACATCCTTAGTTTTAGTATACCGGACGGGACGGGACATTCACAACTACATAAATCAAAATCATTCAGAGTTATTAATTGCGATAGCATTGGGGAGTTTAGTTGACTAATTTGCGATTTGACGAACGGGCGGCATCGTCACTCTTAAAAGGCTAGAACACATCAAAATCTATACAGTTAAATTATGTTTATCATCTTCTTAATTATAATATTTCAATACTTATAACTGTAAATGAATATCTACTGCCTATATTACTTCTTGAACCTATCTTTAGGAGGCAGGTTGAGTCCACTTAAAGAACCAACTATGTAGGTATCAATTTAACCATACAGATAGTAAGAAGATTCCAAAACATTGTAATATTATGCATACTCAAGTAACTGAAATTAATTATTTTGTTTTGTACTTTGTATATAAGGACATAACATAATATATAAACATAATCAACCATTAAAACAGTCACCTCTGGGCACAATGAGCGTTTTCCCTTCTTTCCGAAAACATTTTCACATAGAATGTTCTTACGTAAATTGACCGGACCGGGTATCAAACTGGGTACCACCACCGAGTAGGCCCTCCGCATATCTATCGGTGCCATTCCGTCACTAAGTCCACAGAGCGAGGACAATACTTTTATTATCGTGTAGAAGTGTGTTTTACATGCCCCACTTATACAATTGCGGTCTTATTACGAAAGAATACGCGAAACTCATATTTCTGCGAGACACGACGCAGTCTCGTGACATTACCACAAATTAGTTGATATGACATCTACTTAATTGTTTCAATTCGCTGTGTAGCACTTTTGTGCATGTAATCTTGAAAACACGCTTTTATTAAAATTATTATTCAGTTTTTTTTCCTAACTGACACACGATAATGGCCTGAAGTATTCTCGTCATCATCACCGGACTTGCGGGGGAGCGGGTGGCACTCACATACATATTTATACATACATACAATCACGCCTTTTTCCCAGAGGGGTAGGCAGAGATCACTTCCGGCGATCCACTTTTCACCTCTGTGGGAAACGTGGCGTGACGGGTTGTGGACCACGTCGCCGCCATTCTGCCTTGTGCATTGTTTTAACATGGTCATTGCGCTCACCTCCTAATAAAATAACATAAAATAAATATCTTGGACACTTCCAGACACGGTATATTCAGTTTTCTTTTAGTTTAGGTATGTAAGAGTTTAAACTATGATTGGTAGTCTCTGAGGTAAGAAAGCAGATTTTTTTTTAACTTGGCACGTTATTGAACCAATTTAAATGCTTTAAAAACTTCCCGTAAGACTAATTTCATTGCCATCAAATAAAATTAAACTGAAAAGTTGTATCTTTACCACCCGGTACCCACCAATAACAAAAACACAATTTGTTTATTGTCTGTCTGCCTGTTTGTTTATTCTCGCTAATCTCCGAAACGGCTGGACCAATTTTGACGGGACGTTCACTTATAAATAGCAAATTTCCAAAGAAATATTACAGGCTAATTTAATAATTAATTGCTACTCAAATATTCACACCCAGACACGGAATAAACACCGATGTCCCGAATCGAACCCGCATGCATAGTCCGTTTTTAACCTTGCGGTAAGAAACTACTAAGAAGGCAAATCCGCAACAAAATATTGCACATTACGGCTCGCCTACGCTACATGGGACATTAATCCGTCGTAAATCTAAGTAAATGTAATCAAAACTTCAACGCCAGGTCTTATCGGCGCTACTCCAAGTAGGTCAACGAACTTCACGATGCGTCATTGACTTTATTTTAGGATGGGTGACCGCTCTGACAACTGTTTTTGGACTGATCCAGAAACTTGTCTTGATCCAGAACCCATTGTGATGCAGGTTTCCCTTATTCAGGGTCCTCTTTAGGGGTGAGAGCCATCCGCTCCCCCGCAAGTCCGGTGATGATGACAGTGCTACTCCAAGCCATCATCATACGATAATGGCTTGGAGTAGCCCTGTCATCATCTGATGGATCTTTTTTTTTCCTAACTGACATACCTACGTCCGTTAGGAAAAAACGGACAATAGGCCCTTTTTCTAAGTCGGCACTTAGTTATAGTGGCAGGGCCCTATCGAACGCAGGACTTTGTACTTATAAAGTCTCTAGTTCCTGATAGATCACCAAACGATAACCAATATTTTATTAGCACTAGCTGTGCCAGCGACTTCGTCCGCGTTTTCCCCGTTTTTTACACATTTTACATTGGTTCATTACGTCTATTGGTCGCAGCGTGACGTTACATAGCCTAAAGTCTTCCTCGATAAACGGTCCAAGTAACACAAAAAGATTTTTTCAATATAGGCCTTCCTTACTGACATACGATCATGGCTTGGAGTCGCCTTTCCATCATCACCGGACTTGCGAGGGTGAGATGGCTCTTACCCATAAATAAAATTCAGATATTTGATAAGGTTTATTACTTAGAAACACGGAAATCTTATCAAAACGCATTGATACGTTTAAACGGTGAAGGGTCTGTGTCTGGAAAATGGAAACTGACTCAACATTCCAAGAATTTCGTATACTTACATCACTCAAACTCAAATACTTTGTATTGTGCGGAAGTGAATTTACAAGAAAAGTGGCTTAACATTGAAATCAGCTTGCCCCAGATTGCATACTCAGGTTTCTAACTAATGCATTATCGGTTGCTATCAGATAAATGTCCATTACCATGGCACTCACTGTTATCAAAAGTAATAAAGGAAGTACTATGAGCTTAAATGCTAGTTAAAAATATCTACCGCGACTATCAATAGAGTAGCAACCTAACGCTATAGGTATATTTAATATCTGGGAAGCAAAAAAGCGGCAGTCGTTCCATCGTTTTCTCGAGGCAATTCAGGCTATTTTCGACCCCCCCTATAATTTCGTTGTGGATAAACCAATAACCCTGAATTTTCAGTAACAAAATTTGACTACTAGTGACCCGCAAGCGTTTTGCTTCAGGTGAATTTTTCATAAAAACCTTGCTCTTGAAACCAAACTCTTATATATATAAAAAAAAAATCGCATCCAAAAACCGTTGCGTAGTTTCAAAGATTGAAGTAGTGATCTATGTAGTGGTGATGAACTATCTATTGATTAAACTATTTATTAGGGGAGAGAGCCATCCGCTCCCCCGCAAGTCCGGTGATGAAGACGAGGCTACTCTCCACTCTACTATGTTAGGAAAAAAAGATACTTTGAACTTTTGTTTTTTTAGAAAGCCTTAACTAACATCTCTCTCTCATTGTTACAGCCTGTACCTATTAGTGGCTTGCGTGGCGTTAGGCGCGGCGGTAGCTTATCGCTACCCCGACTTACCGCCAGGCCCCTATTGCGCTTCGGGGGGCTCCCAGCAGTGCTGCAGCAGCCGGCAGGACGCCTGCTCACACAGGATACTTGGTGAGTGACTTTCCATCATCCAGCTTACTCCTGGTGAAGCTAGGGCTACCCCGACCTGCCATAAGGCCCTGACCTGCCGTCTAGCCCCGACCTAGTAGCTGGCAGGACGAATGCTCGCACTGTATACTCGGTGAGTGACCTACCATGCTCCAGCTCAAATGGTGGAGGCTACCGCTACCCCGACCAGCCATAATGCCCCGACCCCCCATTGCGCGGCAGGGGCCCCTGTAGAGCTGCACCGGTGAGGCACCTTCCATTATCCAGCTCACCCCTGGTGAAGCTACCGCTACCCCAGACTGCCATCAGGGCCCGACCTGCCGCCTAGCCCCGACCTAGCAGCCGACAGGACGCCTGCTGATACTTGGTGAGTCACCTACCATGCTCCAGCTCACTCCTGGTGGAGCTACCGCTGCCGCGACCTGCCGCCAGGCCCCGACTTACCGCCAAGCTCCGACCTACCGCCAGGCCCCGACCTGCCGCCAGGCCCCTATTGCACGGCGGGGGGCTCCCAGCAGTACTGCAGGACGCCTGCTCGCACAGGATACTTGGTGAGTCACCTCCCATGCTCCAGCTCATATGGTGAAGCTACCGCTACCCCGACCTGCCGTTAGCTCCCGACCTACCGCCAGGCCCTGACCTGCCGCCAGGTCCCTAATATGGGGCTAATGCTAAGGCGGGGGCGCCCGCAGTACAGGAATTCATATAAACTCGCGAATAGAATAAAAAATATGGAAGAAATAAAAAAAGAATAAATATAGGATCATAAATGAATAATCATTGAACACATAGATCACATAAAGACATGGCCACATTTAAACATAGGCGATATCCTTGGACAAATTGAAAGGCGAAATATGAAAACTGAACCAGTATCAAGGATTTTTCAAAACTAGGAGTATATCTCGGTAACAACAATAAGTCATTGGTCCTACGCCTAACTGCTCTCCGGCCATTGCGAAATAGAATAGCCGAGTCGCTGCATGCATTCGCTAATGAAGCTACAATAGAGTTTTAGCAGCTAACGAACGTAATTATCGTTTTCATTTTCTAAAATAATGTTAGTCGGTTAGTGGTACAGCCAGCGGCCTTGCTCCTTGGGCCTCCGCAAACTCGCTAAGCCTTTGAACTAGTTTCGAAACTCCTGATAACCTTAACTGTAGCCTTGCTGAAACAGAAGATATGACTGTAAACAAAAAAAGTTTGCATTCTGTGCCTAGCTTGTTATTTGAGGCGATTATGGGGCTGTATTGTCAGACACTATACAACTATGTGTGAAGTGTCACAGCGTCGATGGCCGAGTGGTTAAGGTCGTTGTTTGCCATGCGAGAGGTCGCCAGATTAAACTCTGCCACGTTCTACTCTGTTTTTCAAATTTGAAATTCATATGTGCGATTATTTCAACGATAAAGGAAAACATCTTGAGGAAACCTGCACACTTCACAATCTAAGTATCAATCTAAGAATTGTAAAAAATATTGTGTATTCAACCAACTTGCACTTGGTCAGCGTGGTTGACTAGGGCTTTATGGCCCTGGTTTCCTGGACGTATAGGGGCTGATGATGAATGAATGCTACGAGTACAACTATGTGTGAAGTGTCACTACAGTAGAAATAATTCCATACCTATTTAATGTGGGGCATTTATATTTAATATGGGTCAGTTCTATTTAATATGGGTCATCCTTGACCTACGTGTACAGTTGAGAACAAAAACGTTTCATTATTTTCTAGTTTCAGACACTGTGATGTAATTATACCATTCTTAAGTTATTTTAGTTAAAATGACAATATAAAAAAAAATAGAGACACTTTATAGGTACACATATTTTAGCAACCTCGACTTAATACTCGCATTAGTAGCAGTAATTAAAGTATGCCTAAAGGTTAACAAGAAAAATCAAAATGTTTGAAATTAAATATAAAAGCTCGTATTTTTTATTTATTAAGCAAATAAATTCGCTAGATTCCTTTATACGCCATAAACGACAAATAAATACATACAGTTCATGTATTTTTATCATTTAAATAGTATTTCCTGTTTGTGGTTCTTACCCAATTTGTACTCACTCTTTATGTCTTTCTTAGATTGTTATAATAATATAACTTATGAAAAAAACAGCACATAACACACACCTTTTATTCCAGATACTCTATGCTACTGCGACGAATTCTGCAACCGCACGACGTCGCACGACGACTGCTGTCCTGACTATGAGGAGGTCTGCCTCGGCATTAGGCCTCCGCCGGTGCCCGAGCCGGTGGGACTGGGCTGCCAGCTGAAAGGGAAGACCTACTACCCGCCCGACAAGGTCATGGACGACTGCAACACTTGGTGAGTGCTTTGGACTTAGTTCTTCTTAAGAAGACCAGGAGAGACTGGTATTATCCTTTTACCTTGGTCTTGTTACTAGAGACTAGTGTTTTCCTCTCGCCAGTGTCACAATTAGCCTACCTGTTATGGGAACGGTGTGATCGATCTAAGCTTTCAAATCTGCGTCCTTAAGAAATAATACTAGTTACTGGTCTGGTCTGTTTCTGCGCCCCTGCAAGGTCTGCGCTCTGTGGCTGGGCACCCCTGGCAACGCTTTATGTAGGTAGAGGATTTCGAGAAACTGATGTTTGTATAAGGCAGGTAACTACTACGTGTAGCACGTCGAAGATCATTCTTTTACTTTATGTCGACTTCATCATCATGTGAATGTCGAGGCTATCAAGCTCCTCGACAATACGAACTCAGCGCGGAGACTCAAAAGGACCAAACCTTTTGAGTTAGTAAATTAGTGACAAAAAGTGAAGTGCCACTCAATATGAACACAAGAACAAAGTGTCCTCCCCTTAATAGAGACAATAAGAATAGTGCTAATGGACACATTCTTACACAAACAATATTTTAGCAGGTTAATTTAAAAATAAATTACTCATTAGTCTTTCAAGACTAGATTGTAATCAGATGGCGTATATTATGCATAAGGACATACGTCATAAGAAAAAAGAAATCTTTTACTTTATACTCTACATTTATTGCAAACTGATCTTCTCTCAAAATGTTTCCAAAGTGAGATTTATTATCTTACTTTTGACACATCTTTGAGAGACACATTTGTGTCATGTGTTCTAACATCGAATAGGTGGAGATGTCTTATCTCAAAATTTACCTTTGTAACACTTTTCCCTTCGTCTGTACTTGTGACACATCTGTCACATTGGAATCTACAATAAATTAACACAAAAATACGTAGGTACACACAGACACTGATTTTATTTTAAATTTTCCATTGAAATTGTGTTTTCCGACCTACTTTTCTTTGGTGACATATTTATTACTTTCACGACCAATTTAACTTATTATGGGTCGTTAAAAAAAGAGAATGTTTTAAGAGTGTGTGGTGACATAATATTAATTGTTATTGTCTCATTTCGATGGCCCTTATTAATTAAGGTAATGGAGTTGAATTTATGTTGAGTGATTTTATCGTTGAGTGATTTTATCGTTGAGTTTATTTATTTTTACCGATTAGCTGCTGGCTGAAGTCGTAAAGTATCACCATGATGTCACTGACTGAGAAAACACAATTCCTTTTCATCTCTATTATTATTTGTCAAAAGTAAGTTTTTAATTTTGAGATCTGGAACACTAAATATTTGTTCAACAGTCTAAGCACCATAATCAAAATGAACAATGAACCCATTGAAGTCATAAACTCAACGGTGTTCCTTGGAATCACTCTAGATTCTAAATTGCAATGGGGACCCCATATTGGTACCCTGGCAGGAAGACTTAGCTCTGCGGCATATGCTGTTAGAAAAATTCGACAATTAACTGATGTTGAAACGGCAAGATTGGTTTATTTCAGTTACTTTCACAGCGTTTTGTCCTATGGTTTGCTTTTATGGGGATCAGCTGCTGATATCTATAGTATATTTGTATTGCAAAAAAGAGCAGTAAGAGCCATATATAACCTCAAACGACGTGATTCTCTCAGAGATCGGTTCAAAGAGTATAATATTCTTACAGTGGCCTCCCAATACATTCTTGACTGCTTAATGTATGTGTATAAAAATATACAATACATTCCTAAAAAATCTGATAGTCACCAATTCAATACAAGAAATAAACATAAACTTGCTATTTCACATTTTAGACTAAGTAAAGTTAATAGCTCCTTTGTTGGACTAGGTGTAAAAATGTTCAATAAATTACCTGATTGTGTTACTAAACTACCTATACAGCAATTCAAATCATGTATTAAGAATGGTCTTCTTAAAAAAGGCTACTATAAAGTAGAAGATTATCTCAATGATAAATATGCATGGACTAATAGTTTAAATTAAATTTTTGATATTAATTATGATTTTTTTTTTCTTATGAATTAAGTTTTTGACATTAAATATGATGACATTCTATTGTTATTAATTTTGACATTTTTTCATGAACTTTTTGTTCCTATTATTATATTAGTCTTATTTTTAATAAGGCAATGGCTGTAATTAATAAAATTCTACCTATGAAGGCTTTGTCATGCAGACTGGATTTGTTATGGTATTCTGAACATTGTTATCTTTGCTCTGGTGCTTTTTATTTTAATTATCGTTATTTTTAAAGGTAGTAAATATTGAACTGGTACATTTTTGCTATGGCACACCCAGACTGTATGACTTGGCTCATTTACATTTTGTAACATGATTGTCGTTAAAAAGAGCAACTATCGAGTTTCTTGCCGGAGTCTTCTCGGTAGAATCGGCGTTCCGAACCGGTGGTAGAATCTTATTATTAGTAATGTGACGATTTATAAGTGCATGTAATTGCCTATATGAATAAAGACATTTTTGATTTTGATTTTGATTTTTGATTTTAAGTAAACAAACTAGTGCATTCTTTGCAATTACTTTTATAATATTTAATATTTTTGTGTCATATTTTATGATTACAAGAAGGATATCAATCAAAGAGTACTTTAAATGTCATCAAAATATTGACTAAGGCCTTATCGCCCTAGTTTTGGGTAGGCCCGTGCCCCAGCAGTGGGGATGTATTAGGTCTGACAACGATGATGATGAAAACATTGTAGCAAATTACATCTCGATAACATGACAATTAATGTTAGAAGAACCACATCGAATTAGTCTTCGCCATTCATTCAATTGTTGAAGACTTTTAAAACGGCTTGATAATTTATTCATTCAGCTCACGGCTATTTTAAAAACTTATTCGAAGCATTTCGCAGAACACTTCACGTCTTATTCAACTCAAGTGGGTGCGTCAAACTGTCTCAATGTCCCAAACAAATACATTTCTTTAATATTTTGTAGCTGTTCAGTGTTAAAAATTAAACATGACTCATTTAAACACTCGAGAATATCATAATATTTACGTTGACGGACGCATTTCTTGTTTGCGTAATACTTTAAACTCGATTTTGATTGAGGTTTTTGCGTCATTTCAATCGTATAAGTACGATCCGGTCATATCGGATATCATGTCATTGGCCTGTGTTAAACAGAAACAGATACTTTGGTTCAAAAATGAATTGGTTAAGTAATAAATTATGGGGGTATACATGCAAAGACAACCTCATTGGATAAATAAAAAAATACATTTCACCTATCCTTAATAATATTATAAATCCGAAAGTAACTCTGTCTGTCTGTCTGATTTAAATAAAATTTGGTACAGATATAGTCCAGAGCCTGAGAAAGGACATAGGTTACTTTTTAACCGACTGCGCTATAAAGAAGTAATGTTTTACCCGTTAAACGTCTCTACGCGGACGAAGTCGCAGGCGGAAAGTGTTATATATAAATACCTTGCCTATTCATGTATACTATGTTCTACGTAGCTGTTACAGAAAAATCTGATGACATTAAGCATTTACACTAACGGGTTACATTTGTTTTTTTTTTAGAAAACCAGAAAAAAATAGGCGTTTATTAATTTATTGCGTGCATGGACAGTTGTCGGATGTTTTTTTTTACATTATTACGTAATTTGTTTTATTGATGCAAAAATATTCTTGTCTTAAAAAATATTATCATAGCGAGTTAACTAGATTTGGTGATTAATAAGACCTGTCAAGAAGCATAAGAGAATTCTATACTTCTTGATTAAGAATATTATGTAAAGTGGTTGTTAATGTGTCCAAATGAATGGTCAGGGTCATATATGGTACATTATAAAAATAAAGTTAAAATAAATAAATTATGTAAACTTGAGCATCGTATCTTATCGAAAGATTTATAGAATAGAATATTATAATAGACCATAGTTTTTTTTATCGAATATTATCGTATACCAAAGGATATAGAAATCTGGTACAAAAAGATTTTATTTTATTTTTTTCGGATTCCCATTAAAAAAAATAAGGCGTCTGCTAATTTATTGCGTCATTAGACAGTTGTCGAATGTTGCAGTTTTTTTGTCGTCATTAACTCGTTAATAACCTACAAGTAAATAAGTCTGACCAGTATATAGGATAAGAAGCGAGGCCAGTACAAAAAAAAAGACGTGTGGCACTCGGGCACTGCCGCGGTATAGCTATTGCATAGCATCGTCCGATTTCGGAGCAGCTCGTCTCGATTCGTGCGAGTTTCGTAGAGTCGTACAATAGGTACGTCTAACCGCACGCACACAAACACCGTGCCGAAGTCTACCGAACTGAAACGACGTTAGACGATTGTGAGGTTTTTTTCGTTACGGAATTTCTTGGTTCGGTCGCCGCGCTCAAAGCCCACGATAAAAGCTATGCAATAGCTTAAAACTTATATTCGTTTATAAAGCTTTACGCAACAACAAAAGGTGTGTGTGTGTGTCTGTGGGCGTGCTAGTAGAAATTCATTAATTTAAAGATTCTCCTGTATGATTTTTATCAAAGCCGTCAAACCGATATTTACTAACTAACGAAACAACAAAAAAAAGTGTCAAATTGTAGAGTTCACGTCGGCCTATTAAGCTAGTGACATCATATTTTCTATTATGTCAAAACAATTTCGCCTCAAACAATTATTTCGACCTTGAACGGAATAGCTTTAACTGTAACTATGACCGCGACATTTGATTGATCATCGCAAACTGTGTGTGATTTATTGACGAGTAGTCGTTCGGAACTGGGTCAGAAATCATTCGGTTGGAATGTAACCGTAAGATATTATATTTCGCGGATGTTTTATTGTGCGTTATTATTATGATGAAATAATAGTACTTTTCCTAAGAATTGTTTCTTATTATTAAAAGTGACCCATCCAATTTTCGCCTTGTTTTTATACTACCCGCACTTAGTAAACATTTTTCAAAAACAGACATAGGTACATCAAATCATTTTACCAACTCCGACCCGCACAGCTCAATACCAATGCGAGACTCCACGCCTTGTCTCGTTGTTGCCGCAGCAGTGGTTTCCTCTTTAAGCGGGCTTTCAGGGTGTGTGCGACAGGCTCAATATGGTCTATTGTGCCTGTCGACCTCATATTTGGATCTCACTACCGCTTACCATCAGGTGGAGTGAGGTCATCATGTAAATCTGTGAGACTTCAGTGTTTTCTCAGTCGACTTCAGTTCCGAAACTGAACTTCTTTTTGGCACTTGCATTATCCGCAGCAAACTGTGACGTCATAAATTATTTATGATAATTACGTGCAAGAGATGAATGCTTGTGGTTGCATAATACATTACGTTAGACCGAAACGGTTGCCTTGGTAACTGTATATTATAAAGCTGAAGAGTATGTTTGTATGTTTGAACTACTAACGTCTGAAATGAAAAAATATTTTTGTGTTGGATAGACCATTTATCGAGGAAGGTTGTAGGTTATATAACAGCATTGGGAAATGTTGCGTAGTTTTATAGATTTAAGCATAAAAAGCATTTTGTTCGTTGTGTCGCACCAGTCAAAACTGCAACGATTTAAACGAATAAATCTGGTACACAAAGAATATCTAGTCTAAAGACTGAAAAAGAACAATGACAACCTTTTAACCGACTTCTCTATACGGGAGTAATGTTTCAACGGAATCCAGTTCGGAAACATGATTTAAGAGGACTCTCGAATATATCTGCATTGTAAAGTTTATTCGGTGATTCACATAATATCTTGATTTAAAAATGTATATTTGAAGGCGTGATCTTGTACAGTGACACAATGGTTTATATTTAGCTTCAACCCAGGTGTTAGAATCTAGGGCTTGCAAAATCTAAACGTGAGCTCATTGCAGTAGTCGCAAAATATATAAAGTTTTAATTTATTTGCTTGGCTATTACATAACATTTGACTCCCTTATTGGTTGGTGGCTAGCGTCCTGTTTCTAAACAGGGAACACACTCAGACACGGAACAAATTTCATTATCATCATCATCATCAGCCCATATACGTCCCCACTGCTGGGGCACGGGCCTACCCTAAACTAGGGCGATAAGGCCTTAGTCGACCACGCTGGCCTAGTGCGGGTTTGTCGACTACACAACCTTAGAATTTTTTGTATTATTAATAAATTTTCTATTATATATTTAACTTCCCTAGAGCCAGCCCTGAATCTTCGATTAGCCATCAATCCGTTTGTTTCTGGCGCATGTCCACACACTATGAAATTGTTTTAGTAAAGGTCTTAGTTTAAATACGAATAATGCTAAACGCATTCATTCACGCTAGCGTAATCCTACACCGAACGGGTGTTGGCCTGAAATAGTTAGTCTCGAAATAATCATTAGTAATGTGTAATTGTTGGTAGGCATAAACGTAGATGGCCGAGTGGTTAAGGTCGTTGCTTCTCATGCGAGGGGTCGCCATTTCAAACCCCGCCACGCACCACTGTGTTTTTCAAATTTGAAATTAGTATGAACGATTATTCGACGCTTTAACGGAAAAGGAAAACATCGTGAGGAAACCTGCACACCTGCAAAGAAATTCTAAGGTTTTGTAGTCGACCAACCCGCACTTGGCCAGCGTGATTGTCTAAGGCCTGATCGCCCTAGTTTGAGGTAGGCACGTGTCCCAGCAGTGGGGACGTATAGGGGCTGATGATGATTGTTGGTAGAAACAATGTCTACCTTTTTAATTTATGAAATGTCAGCAATGGAGATTGTTACTGTGTCTTTCATACAGGCACATTTCGTATGGGCATGCTAAATATATGACCTATTAAAAATTTATATGTGTGTGGTAATAATACCAAAAGTACCCGTAATCGATGAACGTGCATGAAGAAGCGAAAGTGGTGTACCAGGACTAGAGCACATGGCAGGAAGTAATCTCTGCCTACCCCTCTGGGAAAAGGCTTGATTCTATGTATGTATGTTATATTATATTATACTAAATATTAGTCTTTATGGGTCTACACTGGGTTACCCAGTCGAAACGTCGGGCAGTAAGTAGCTATGTAATTTGCTACTCCTTATAACGCGTGTAGACCCATAAAGACAAATATTTAGTGTAATGGAACGCGAAAGTCTAAATTCTTCCATATTATATTATGCTATTATTATGTCCCTGACATAAGTATAAATAACTAAGTTTTACGCCTGGACTGTTGAATAAAAAGTCTATTCATTGAATAGACTTTTTATTATCTTCTATCTAAAGGATAGAAGAATGAGTTACATTCTCAAGTTACGACGGTAAAATAGCCTTCATTACTTTTCCTGACTGCGATGATGGCTAGGTGTAGCCTTGCCATCACCGGACTTGTGAGTAAGCGCATAAAATTATTATTCTTCTTCTTCTTATCGTATGGTTGATGAACAACCTGGTGTCAGAGTTTAGACCGCCCGTAGGCCTCTGACATGGCTTCACACACCGTTGAAAAATCTCTAAAGTGTGCTTGGTTTCCACACGATGTTTTTCGTCGAATGATGGTACATATGAATTTCAAATTTGAAAAAGACATTGCTACCTGGCGGGGTTTGAACTGGGGACCTCTCGCATGGCAAGCAACGACCTTAAACACTCGCTAATTATAAAAAAGTAAGGTAATCTCCAATTAATATAAGATATTTTTAAGTAAAAATAAGGCAAACATTGTAAAAAGATCACTCTCTCTGTAGCCTCCTTGAGTCTGGCATCTTGATGTATGCAGATGACGTTTTTGGTGCATCTATCATCCTGAGCACTCTCAGCCAAACTTTGCACAATGATTAGACGATCTTTCGATATAGTTAGCTTAGTAGTATAAATCTGTCAAGGCATTTAGGCTGTATGAAATATAGGGTGTGCCAAAGAAATTGACATACCCACATACTTGGGTCCAACACATTACCCTCCTTCTTCGGTAGTCGGGTAAAAGACATGGCTTATGACTTAGGGGTGAGAGCCATCCGCTCCCCCGCAAGCCCGGTGATGATGACGAGGCTACTCCAAGCCATAATCGTTTGTCAGTTAGAAAAAAAAAGACTGGTTCCTTTGTAAATTGAATTTTTAAGGCAACGTTATAAGTTAATTGTTTATCTTTACAACAAATAAACGAAACATTTTCTCGCATAATATACGAGGTATAAACTACTGACCCGCCCTCGCTTTCCGGGTATATTCGGGTATTATTCATAAAAACCTTTCTCTTAAATTCCTCTATCTATTAAAAAAAATCACATATACACAATCAACTGCCTTTAAAAACCGTTGTGTACTTTTAAAGATTTAAGCATACATACGAGTATGTACAGACAGACGCGGGAAGCGACTTTACCTACGTTTAAAAATAACTAAAAAAAAAACGTAAAAGGCTTTGATACTAATCACATAAATATTTTGTCCCGGTTGGGAATCGAACCCGCGACTTTAGGCGCCTAAGACAAGGGCACTAACCAACGAGCCAACAGTCTATGGCTTCCAGCACCTTGCCAGTGATTGATCACATAATGACTTCATCTAACAACACAGTAATTCTAGACCGTTAATCTAGGTAGTAAATCTAGGCTGTAAATCTCTGATCAAACAGACTACAGCCTACCTTGAACATCAACTGTATAATGTGACAGTTAGGAATAATAATGAATTACGGTAATCTGACAAGGCCGATTAATACTTTGACGTATGTCATATTAAAGTATTGTCAGTTAATACCTTAAATGAATAATTAACAGGCAGGTTACACATAGGTACTTATACATTGAACTGATTTCAAGATAAGTAGCTTATGTTATGGTAAGTTAGTAATCGCTGTACTTTAGTAAGTACAGTGGTGAACAATGTACTTACTATATCAAAAACACAGTTTGGTCCTCTATTCATTTTAAAATAAGTAGTTAGTATAAGGCGTCCGACCGATTTCAGCCATGGCGGCCGATCTCAATTGAGATCAGCCAAGTGCGCAGGACATATTATAGTGCACAAGTGTGCGCGCAAACACAAGTGCACTCTCTATTCTCTTACTCTCATAATTCGGTGAGACGGCAATCCGACATGACCGATGAGAGATCGGGCGCAGGACCACCAGCTTAACGAGCTTTCAGAGGCACAGGCGTTCAACAACTTCCTAACTCCGGGCTGTGTAATTTCATTACAGAAAAACACACACAAATTTTGCCCGACCCCGGATTCGAACCGGGGACCTCTCGGTCCTAACGCAGCGCTTGCTACCAATAGACCAACGAGGCAGTAGTATACACAATGATTAACTGTAACAAATATTAAAAATTTATTATTTTAAAAACTCAATGTTATCATCCAATTTTATACTATAGACAATTTTAAATAAATAATTATTGTACAAAATCACATACATTGATCAGATCCCGTGGTAAGTTGCTTAAGCACTTGTGTTACAGATATCAAAATCAATGGTGGATACACAAATATATTTGAATAAATTTAATAACACACCCAGACACGGAACAGACACCGATGTTCGTCACACAAATATTTGTCCCGGGTGGGAATCGTACCCACGACTCTTGGAATCGTTGTCAGCGAACCTTTATGAATTTTAATCCTTACTAATATTATAAATGCGAAAGTAACTCTGTCTGTCTGTTATTCTTTCACGCATAGAGTACTGAACCGATTTAAATGAAATTTGGGTACAGATATAGTCCAAAGCCTGAGAAAGGACATAGGCTACTTTTTAACCGACTGCGCTATAAAGACGTAATGTTTTACCCGTTAAACACGCGGACGAAGTCGCGGGCGGAAAGCTAGTATTCATATAGACAATTTCGTACGTTCTTTAAAGTAGCGTATTGTTGCGTCTAAGATCAAAGATCAAAGATCAAATTGTCATTGCAAACATACGAAATCTGTGAATATACACGAGTACATACATCCTTGGTAAACATGAATGGAATATTTTTTGTAGCTTAAATAATACTCAAAATTAAGATCCTACTTGAGATGCCATTATTTTAAAGTCAGCTACTTTCGTCTACCATCCTACTAATATTATTTTTATATATACAAAGTCGATTCCTGCGTCTGTATGTATTAAATATCTAAATATCTGGGACATTTCCTCACACGGTCATCTGACCCCAAACTAAGCAGAGCTTGTACTATGGGCGTCAGAGACTGATATACATACATATATATTTATAAATACATACTTAAATACATAATCACACCCAGACACGGAACAAACACCGATGTTCATCACACAAATATTTGTCCCGAGTGGGAATCGAACCCACGACTCTTGGAACCGCCAGCCAGGGTCACTAACCACTGTTCCACCGAGCCAGTCATGTATGTATGTATGCTTAAATCTTCAAAACTACGTAACGGATTTAGATAGGGGTTTTTTTTTAATATTAGATAGAGCGAACCCCGAGGGTTCAAGAGGAAGGGTTTTATGTAAATAATAATATACCCAAGGCGAAGCAAGGGCGCGTCACTAGTACAAAATTAAAGTAAAATTAACCGAAATCTTATAACCATCCAAGAGCTGTATGATGACCAGTAGCGGCACCATTAGTTGGCTATCGAAAACTTACGTACGTTAAAAACCTATCGAGTTGTTTTTTTCATACGACCGATTTTAGTTCTTAGCGTAACCACCAGGGCGCTGTACAAGTTTTTCATAGACATATTTACGTAGGCGATATCGAGTCCGTAACTTTAAAACTAATGGTAGCGCTACAGTAGATATAACTGGGTATTTTGAGACGGAATGCTAAAAAGCGGCCAAGATATAAAAGGACCACAGACTGACAATAAACCGGTTTGGAACAAAACGAAACGCTTAAGGGTTATTTATGCCGTCGCGGGTAAAAAGGAAAATTGGCTTACAGTGAAATTACTGGTTTAACATCGATTTACATAGAAGACTAACTAACTTTACTAGTAGGCCTGAACGCCCTAGTTTATAATAGGTCCTGGGCTGTGATGGTGGCATATTAACGTAGAAGTTGTCTTGTGCTTATGTCACTTTACGTAGCCAAAACCTTATTTGAAATCAAAATACTTAGTGTACACTTTACAAAGCTAACAAAAATTGTAACTTTCGGTAATTTTGATTATTGGATTACATTAACAAACTTAAAAAGAATGACCCACTATTTTGCTTCTGTTCCTATATTGATATTATAATAAACAAGAGGCAGATGTGTTATAACTATGATTAGTGATCCTACCACCGGTTCGGCACGCTGATTTTACCGAGAAAATACCGGCAAGTAACTCGGTAGTTACTCTTTTTAACCGATTATCACACAACATTGTTGAAAATTAGCTATGTCATACAGTTTGAGTATGTCACAGTAGAAGATATATCATTGTTGTAGGTTGATAGTTTTCCTCTGAATATTTCGTGTTTAACGACGATTGCCGGGGTAATGGTTTACCTTTACCTTTTTTATCCCTAACTGACGTACGATTATGGCTTGGAGTAGCCTCGTCATCATCACCGGACTTGCGGGGGAGCGGCCGGCTCTCACCAATGAAGCCTTGAACCTACATAATTAGGAACATTGTAAAACGACCGAATTCCAAATCGTACCGTGGCATAAACTGCGAACAATCGTCGACAGCGTGCGTGACGTCACCACTCGATCGTATTTCATCAAAACAAAGCATTCTAATGTCGGTTTTACTTTTTTAAATCATGTTGCATTTTTTCGCATAAAATATAACACTATTGTAATTTTGGGCCGAGCTCTGTAAACTGAGTTTGATTTAGATTCTTACGGCCGAATACTAAAATAAAACGTATAAGATTATTTTAACCCTTAACAACCCACAAGTGTCTCGCGGACACATTTTTGCGTTTAAGTTTTGATAAAAACGAAAGTATTTATTTTTAAAATCGATCTTTTGCCTATTTCATCTCCAATGTTTTAAGATTCTAAAAGTGCTTTTAAAATATCTATAACAAAATAACTATAACATGTAAGATTTATTAGTTATTATAAATATATAAAAATAGTACTTCAACAACCCACAAGTGTCCAACAGACACAATAACATTTTGTTTGAGAATGTAAACAAAGATTGTTTTTTATTTATATTAAAGCTATAATAATGGACTTAGGACATCTTAGGTATCTAATATATGACCTAGAATAATATGCTACTATGCGGTAACATAGTGACCTCCTAGTATGAGAAAAATATGCAAAATAGACACAAGGTCTGTTCAGTTACAGACGGACGTCAACAATGTGTCTACAACATTATGAATCTATGACTATTATTATTTATCGATCATTCATAAGTGCATCAGAAGGCTGTTGTGATGTAAGATAGGAAGTACAGTCTACATAGGTAATAAGATATTTGGTATAAGAAAACTGAAAATGTCCGGGATATTTACCATATTGGTTTGTTTTAATGAGCTTCCGATATTTCGGAATTATTTAAATATCCCGGACATTTTCAGTATTTTAATATGACAGTTTAAAATTAGATATTTTGTAGTGATTAAAATTCTAACAAAGACAACTGCCATCTTTAGTCTAATCGTGACCACGAGCTCTGTAAAGAGCTCAAAATGTCGGGTCCCTAAATAATATGTTTGGAGACAAACATTTATTTTGTGACTTGTTTTTTCGTGAAAATCCAAGATTACGAACTCAGTTTCTGTCGCTGCGCAACGCAACGGGTTTTGATACGATATTTTTAATAGATAGAGGAATTCAAAAGGGAGGTCTTCATGTAAAATTCACATTAAGCGAAGCGAGCCCTTAACTATGCAGTACATAACATACTCGTATAAACATACACCGTGAAATTTTAGTGGTTGTTTTCCCGCAGTAAAATGATTCTATCTTAGTAGTACAAAAGATGTGTGCAGTTCTTTTTTGTTAAAATCAATAAATGCCGGTTTTACGAAAGGTTTAACCTTAACTCGAAATTACGTTCGAACCGCTTTATGACTTAGGGTGTAGAGCTTCTTTAGCTTTAAGCATCGATTTCATGCGGCAAGCAGTACCTGATTACGTCACATCTTATAAAAGAACGATATCTTCTCTCGTTTTCGAGATAGAAAATTATTATTTTTAAAATTCCAAAAAAAAATTTTCTTTTTTTCGCGGAATAATTTGCATAATTCGATAGTATTACTAAAGGCAAATCGTTCTGCCACGGGAAAACAACCACTAAAATTTCACGGTGTATAGTATAATCCGCTAGTATAGATTGTAGTAGCAAATACACTTAACATCAACGGTATTCCTATTGACGCTAAGTGAATAGGAATTTCGGAAAAAAATTATATTAGGTACCTACTTGTATATCCTTGGATACGAACTGACGACCCCCGGATCACAAGTCAAGGTGCTACCTCCACTCAGTCACGTGCCCATTCATATACATAGGGTTGCCAGGCGCCCGGATTAGAAAGAAAAAAAAAGAAAAACGACAATATAGACAAGTACACGACAAGTGATAATAATACTTACAGATATGTAAAAGACACAAAACTCAAAGAATACATACACATGTGACAAGGAATAGAAAAAACAAAGAAATAACCGGATATTTTTAGGTTTTTTAAGGGTCCTGTCTGTCCGGCTTTTTCTAGACCGGTTTCACACTAAGTTCGTTTGGAATCAGATCCTTCTCCGTGAAATGACGATGAATGACGATGAATGACAATGATGATGAAATGATGGTGAAAATATGGATTTATTACCATAGAACGGCCATGGATCGGTAAGAAGAAAGATCGGTAGAGCAAAACTACTCTAACGCTTCTGTGTTTTGCGTAAAGCTAGATTTAAAGTTATAAATTCACCAAAATATTGAGGCACAAAATCCTCGGAAATGGATAGGGAGAGGCCGAACTCTTTACTCAAATGTCAGGTCAAACTGACTGGTCTGTCTGGCTATTAGGTACAGGGGTGAAAGAAAGAAAGAAAAATATTGACCACGACATAGACACGAAAAGTTACAATGAGACGCACAAGACACAAAAACTCGAGTTGAGTTTTTACAAAGAAATATCACACATAGACAAGGACTATGGGATGTGGACAATGAGGTAGAGGCCTTAGCATGTGCCACATCAGCCCTAGAGCCGCTGCATGAAGGTGTCGAGGTGAGAGCCATCCGCTCCTCCGGAAGTCCGGTGATGATGACAAGGCTACTTACTAGACTTTGACTGGCTCGGTGGAACAGTGGTTAGTGACCCTGGCTAGCGGTTCCAAGAGTCGTGGGTTCGATTCCCACTGGGGACAAATATTTGTGTGATGAACATCGGGGTTTGTTCCGTGTCTGGGTGTGATTATGTATTTAAGTATGTATTTATAAATATATATGTATGTATATCAGTCTCTGACGCCCTTAGTACAAGCTCTGCTTAGTTTGGGGTCAGATGACCGTGTGTGGAAAAGCCAACATCGTAGGCAGTCAGGAAAAAAAAGTTTGGTTTATCAGGTTTGGTAACCCTACATAATATCTAGACTTGGCGCCGGCATAGCAAATATTTGTCATACGACTATTAACCGATTTGTAAGCATGTACCGAATTCGGTATTTTTTTTTGTCGACCGCCCACGATTCGCATACAAATTCTGAGAATTGACTTGTGTAAATATTATATACCTTAAATGCTTCTGCGAATGTGAAATTATATCTACTTGAGTACTAGAGATTTTTGAGAGGCTTGTTTATTTAAGTTTTTATTTGCTATAAATGCCATGCAGGGTTTAAAAACGTTACTTCCATAACTAAACATGATACATTATTAAACATTCAACGTATAGTGTCAACAAAATATTAAGTGTCACTTATACATGAATTGATATTTTTTCATATTTTCTATCGCAACCTTTTTTATAAAAGGCTAACAAGATGAGCTCACTCCACCTGATGGTAAGTGGTAGTGAGATTTAGAATTGAGGGAAAGAGTAACAATATTTTGGCCTTTCGCGTTCCATTACACTAAATATTAGTATATACGGGAGTAGCAAATACATAGATACTTACTGCCCAACGTTTGCTATGTATTTGCTAATCGCGTATAGATCCATAAAGACTAAAATTTAGTGCAATACTAATGATGTCACAAAAGTAGGTCATTTCATAGTGTAGAGAAGGTTAAGTTTAAGTTGTCAAGCTTTAAGGGTACGACATGATCGTTGTAAGGTCAAGATTACGTCAGAATGACGTAACCGTGACGTGTCGCCAATAGAACGCGGCTCGCGTGACAATATCGTGATTGCAAGGAATTCTTCACTATATTAGCGTTCGTTAGATGTATAACGAACTAGATGGTAGATTATTCAAAAGCTTGTAGATATCATCTGTCAATTGAATAATTCGTAGTGCTAGTTATTATTACAATGGTATGTAGGCGTGGTGGCTGAAATCGTATAAGTTCTAAGAAGCCAATAAAAAATAATACAAGTAGTGGAAGATAATCTCCTACTTTTTTGAATCGGTTTTAAATGATATTGTAATTCAGCCTATGTCTTGTAATCACTAAATATTAGTCTTTATGGGTCTACACGCGTTATTAGGAGTAGCAAATTACATAGCTACATACTGCCCGACGTTTCGACTGGGTTACACCAATCGTGGTCGCGAGCGAACTGAACTAATATTTAGTGTAATGGAACGCGAAAGTCTAAAATCTTACATATGTCTTGAAATCGTTCACTTGAGGGAGTTAGGTTGTTGGTCCTGCGCCTGATGTTCGAGTCAGTCATGTTGGATTACCGTCTCTTTGTAACTATGACAGTGATGGAGTAAGGAATGCACACTTTGTGCACTATAAAATGTATTGAGAGATTATGCTCAGATTATAGTTGCTGCTAAGTAAAACGAAAGTTATATAATAAAACTAGTGGTCCCGGCGAATTTCATGCCCCAAGCCCCCAATACTGATTCTTTTTCTATATTTTCTCATTGAAACCTTCCCTGGACTACGACGAATCCAAAATTACCTATTACCGGTCAGGGTGTTCTCGAGTTTTAGTCAGACTAACGAACAGCAATTCATTTTTATTTATAAGATTCTCAATGTAAAGATAAAGGAGGTTCTAAAGAAATAGTCAAAGGGACAATTCCAATAGAAAATATATTCCTTCCAGACTTGATTGCAAACTTGCATAAGCAAGTTTATGCAAAGATATTATGTATGTACAGTTATTTTATTATTTTTCGATCTGGCATCTGATAGCGATCTGCGAATAGGGTTGATATATTTCAGTGAATTCCTCGGAAGAGGTATACCTACGATGTATTTTTGTAAAGGGGTCTTAGTTACACTATGTATAACTTTATACTGAAGAGTGGCTGTAACGATTTGGCTGAAAATTTGTGGAGAGGCAGCTTAGTACCAGAAAGCGGATATATTATATACAGTTTATCTCCTTCCCGTAGGACATGACATAATCTCGCGAACAAAGACACTGGTAGAGTTAGCTCCGTAATTATGCTCGAGGGCTATACTTTTGGGAGTTTTTAAAGAGTCGATAAACAGTATTACTGGTTGAATTAGTATATAACTTAAAACTGTCATGGTTACATATTAAAACCTTCCTCTTGCATCCCTCTATCTGTTAAAAAAAACCATCAAAATCCGTTGCGTAGTTTTAAAGATTTAACCATACCATACAGACAGACGCGGAAAGCGACATTACTTTATAATTTTAAACTGTCATGGTTACACACATTAGAAACTGTAACTGTCCGGGATATTTACCATGTTGTTTTGTTTTAATGAGCTCTCGATATTTCGGCACTGTTGCAAGCGCCATGATCACGGGTATCGGGAGCTCATTAAAACAAAACAACATGGTAAATATCCCGGATAGTTACAGTTTTCTAATGACTTTGCTTTATACTATGTAGTGATACGAATAGCATATAGATACATGTTTACATTAGACTGTAAATTGTGTTATATTATCACCGACCCTACTTAAGACCTGTTATCTTGGAGACAGAACGTTCCCACGGGAACTCCTCATGTAAATATGATCCGCTGTGGTCAGCTTTGTATGTAATTAGCTTTGCATTATTTTTATTGCTATTTATAACTATGTCGTAGAAAAAATGCAAATTGGATGCGTTTGTCAGCCGTTTGTGGGTGTAAATGTTCTTTGTATGTGAATTGTAAATGTCTCGTTGGTCTATTGGTGGCAAGAGCCGCAAAGTTTATAGGTCACAGGTTCAAGTCCCGGGTCGGGCCAAACTAACTAGTTGCTCAAATCCATTCAGCTGCGATGGCTGCAATTGGTCCGGCACTTTTTTTATTTACGTGAAATAAAAATCTAATCATTTTATTTTTATTAAACCTTCAAAAATATGTATTACATATAATTTTCACATACATACTTCTACGGATTATTACGGATACTCAATAGAGGTTAGGCAATATATAATTTTAAACTTTCATGGTTACACACATAAAATATCGGGAGCTCATTAAAACAAAACAACATGGTAAATATCCCGGACAGTTACAGTTTTCTAGAGGATAGTCAGCCCGTATTTTGCTATATATTTATTTCTCTTTTCCAATCGGTTGAGCTTTTTCGTAGCATTATTATGGCTACTATAGGTAATAAGCGCTTATACTGACTTAAGGGATAGTAATTCTAAAGAACTGAAGCACTTTTGTGCACACACCAGTAGCGCTACCATGAGTTTTCAAGTTACGGACTCGATATCGCCTACGTAAATATGTCTATGAAAAACTTGTACAGCGCCCCTGGTGGTTACGCTAAGAACTAAAATTGGTCGTATGAAAAAAACAACTCGATAGGTTTTTAACGTACGTAAGTTTTCGATAGCCAACTCATGGTGCCGCTACAGTGCACTCATGTCATGCTTGTTTCATGCGAGTCTTAATCGACGAGTTAGGAAAACATCATTAGTTATTTTTAACACAAAAGTGTCATTTAGCCACTTATCATTGGCAAATAAAAAAAAACAAGTTAAAACCTCAAAGATTGTTCCGTACAAGTTCGGTTTGTTTGTTCGTTTATTCGCACCTCTTCGAGTGTTTGCTTTGGCTAGCTCAAATACTTGCTAATTGTCTTGTTAAACTTTGCTCGAGAAGATGACGAAAAGCTACCGATTATTTGAGGTAACTCATAAAGTTTTATGAGTGTATTTGGGCAGTACTAAAAATTTTAAATTACATTCGTGCTCTCGCATATTATTTTTAAGCTATATGCATATAGCTTTACCGCATAGACTTCGACGCGGCATTAGCTCAAAAATTCCTAACCAAAGAACCTCACAATCGTCTAACGTCGTTTCAGTTCGGTAGACTTCGGCGCGATGTTTATGGCGCGTGCAGTTAACAGGCATCTTGCTACGACTCTGCAGAAATCGCACGAACCGAGACGAGCTGCTCGAAATCGGACGATGTTGTAATAGCTATACCTCGGCAGTCCCGAGTGCCGTCTTTAAATCTTCTTTTTTAAATTATCTTTTTTGCAATGTCCAACTAGGGATGACTTTTTCTTTTTTCTACTCGAACGAAGCGATTTGGTAGAGCAAAGTGGAATGATCCGTTTATAACCCGTTAATTTGCAACATATGTACTACCAAAGGACGTTATAAATTCTGCCTGGGCAGTCAATAAAATACTTCTATTACACACGATTAATGGTAATTAATAATCTATTGGTAATGCGGCTATGAATCACTAGATTAAATTACATATTATGTATAATGTAATTCTAATTACTAACTTAAATAATTTTTAATTTAGAAAAGTAATTATATATATTTTCTAAAGTACATCAGATATCAATTACCCTATTGAGTTTTGTCAGTTAACCGTTATTGGCATGACTACTCCTACCACTAATTATTGACTGTCAATTTGGAATGGTTTTTTGATTGCACCCAATTTAGTATTTGATCAATCACTCCAATTTAAAAAAATGAATTGCATCAAGTGATCGTACAAAAATACATATTGGTACAGGCCTACTAAACCCCTCAAAAATACTCACGCAAAATGTTTATTTTTCCGTTCCGCTTCGAAAATACGCAAATATTCACCACACGATGTGTCCATTAATTTAAACAGTTTGTACGTTCAGAGTCAATGTTTCATTAAAACGTTACGCATACAAATATAATCTGTAAAGCCTCGCAACTTTTTTTTTTTATAGCGGGAATTTACAGTTTTGGAATGACGCCCTAATTGCCGGGGTAATTGCACATTGATTTTACAGCCTAACGTTTTAAATTGCAATAATTTTAAGTTGTATAAATCTCGATCCAATAGAGTTGTGCGAGAGTCGTAATAATAAATCTGTTTGTTTAACGTTCGCCGGATAAATTTAAGTGTGTGATGTTATCTGTTCGTATTGGAGCTTCAAAGCTGAGTTATCAATGCTTAGAGGTTGATGACCGATATAGACGTAATTTCGTTTGATTTGGCAAGTTATGAGGGCTTTTGCGATTCGATTGGGGATTGTATTTATGGTTGATATTCATTGCACACTCTTGGGTAGATCGCTTTTGTAAGTTCATTTCCTTGTACTTGCGTATAATGATTAGATCTAACTCATTTTTTATTTTACTAGAGTAGACCGCGTCAAGTGTCTGCGCGTCTTTTCTTAAGCTTTCGTGAGATTTTTTCTTTCTATGAAAACTTTTACTTAGAATAGGGTCTAAATATATTTAGACCCTATTCTAAGTAAACCTACTTAGAAACTAAGTATTATCTTGGGTAAATATTTGATTAGCCTTCCTAGAAATATTTAAAACATAAGCTCAATTATCAATGTTATGAATTATTGTCCTTTAACGATGGTATGATGATAGAATCATATATAGTAACAGAGCCCACGACCAAAATTTTTGTCTCATAGCAATACGGCCAAAACCGCATCAAATCGATAGATAAGATTATTCTGAACTCGAAAATACCAATATCAGACATTTTCCGCGTAGCGTTTGATCTGACCGAATTTTCAAAATTGTCAAAGAATTTTACCGAACTGCATCATAGCAATATGTCTGATTTGCAGACTGTAGTTAAATGATGATTCTGAGATACCGGAAACATATTTTTCAGACGTTAGTGGTGTAGCGCAAACCCGTAAAATCACTTAAAAAGATTAAAAATGAGACAAAAAAATGTCTCATAGCAATACGTCTGAAAATCTTTTTTATTAGTAAATTTTGGTTATTTGATGCGAACAAAACAATTTTCAGACGGAAATGTGGACGCATAAAATTTTGAGACCGTTTTGAAAATGTTAACAAATTTTACCGATCGGTATCATAGCAATATGTCTGAAAATTGCTAGACATGATAGAATAAGTTGTCCACATGTGCAAAAAATTTATATCAGACAAATGAAGTGTAGCATCTTCTCTATCAGACAACTTTTCGATACTCAGATATCATTTAAGAATCGTATTGAGGTATCTTGAATGAAACCAATGAATAATAGTAAGAAAGGGGCAGGGGCGTAACAAGCGATGAGGCTGTTGAAATTAAATACTGATTGATTTGATAGTTTTGGTTTTATTTAAAGCACACTTGTTATTTTCGTTTTAGCATATACTCCATATGCTACACTTAAAGTGTCTGAAAACAGGTTTTTGGTAATCAAGGCAGCAAAACGAAAAGTTAAAAAAAAATTATCCGTATTGCTATGATACAGGTCGGCTAAATTTGTTGACATTTTCAAAAATGCGCTCAGGCTATGTGCTACGCACAAAATGTCTGAAAACAAACTTTTTCGTAATACAATTATAAAATCTATGTACATTATCACTATCAGACGTATTGCTATAATACCGACTGCCTTTTTTTTTTGACACAGCAGAAATGGCCTCCCACGCAGTTGCTACACTTTCGACCGTTACTATATACCTAGTCGGGTTCAGAATCATACAATCTAAAGATTTTATAGGGTTTTTGCCGTATTGCTATGAGACATGGTTTTGGTCGTGGGCTCTGTTACAGAGGAGCAGTCAAATATAAGTGACTTCACTAAGCAATTCACAAAACGCACATTTTACGATCAAAATCACCAACATACGTTATACACTCAATATAAAGTTCTCAAGTTATTATTTCTGTCATGAGCATGGCTTATCTCAGTAAGTTATATTATCTGCAAATACCGATACTATCGACTGTATTAGAATATCGTGGACTTTACGACTTGGTAAAGTCAGAACTGTCACTAAGCAAATGTATGTATGCTATTAAAGTACGAAATAAAGCTACTTAATACATGTTTGTTTGTAAAATTAAATGGCTTGGAAATATTTTATATCTGGTTTGCGTAAATTAATAAATTCGTCAAGATTTTGACAGTAATTGTCATTGTGAGTAATTTAACGTTGAAGGTATTTTTCGGCTCAATACCTACTGTTTTTCAGGAGAAAAAAAGAGATTGATTACAAAACCCAAGGGATCATAATAGCTGACCATAAGTAAACTACTAAGATGTCAGGCATGTAACTACTTCGAACGGGTAAAGTTTTTTTTTTACTTTTTTTACCTAACTGACATACGATGACGGCTTTGAGTAGTCTCGTCATCATCACCAAAGACGCACGTAGTTAACTATTACAAGTTAAAAATATACATACTCTGAAAGATTTCCTAATTACTTCTAAATCTCTCATTATCGTTATGTTACATTACATTTCTTGGTGGTCATTTAACTGTCAACGGTCACATAGGAATGCTAATATTAAATGTTCGGATAAACAATGACACCGAATCGGATGCCAAAAGTCTTACAACAAAATAGTTATTTGAATTTGTGATTGTGTAGTTCAATGTACTGTGAGTAATCCTTGTTCTAATTTCGTGATCGGAATCGGTACGGATTTTCCTTCTTAATTCGTACACGTAATTTTGCGCAATATGAAATGGGTATGAAATATATTTTGGTATTTTTTTCAATATTTTGCGTAGTGTTTTTCGTAGAGCACTTTCGAATGATATGATATGATTTCTCCTCCTCAGAATTAAGAAGGCTGTAAAGGTTTTGTTTATGGGCCTTATAAGAAAAGAGTACTTACCTACTAACCTAACAAAAATATTTTATGTCTCAAAATGACAAGTACAAGTATGTAGAAGCCCTAGCCTCAGATATACATAAGTATATAATCGTACTTTACGTATGCACATAAAAAAACATTCCATTCTTCAATGTTTGTATAAAACTAAGTATGTATGTGTATAACTGTAAACAACAGATTATAAAAAGCGTGTGTCGAAATCTTGAAGGCACCATCTACCAAGCTTTTAAATAAAATGTAAAAGCACTTTTGAATGAGAGCTTTAAAACATAAAGCTCATTAACCTTAAAACAGTGGCAATTATCGGTCAAAGACCACTTTCTGATATTTATTTTTGTCAATGAAAAGAGAGATAAAATTCAAAATGAAACATTAAAATCTGGGACAAGGATTATGGGTTTATCGAACTTCATAAGATGTTTTTTTTTTTATATTTAGAAATTATGCACACACACCTACCTAGTTAATGCTGTCCGAGGAAATAAAAAAATGGTTTTAAAAAAAGAAAATTCGGTTTCAAATTTTTTTTTATGAATTTTCTATTTTTTATAGGGAGAAATATTAACTGAAAACTGTAAAGGTAGGTATTACTCGTAATGTACCTACACCTCGTTCAAGCTCCTTTATAATCGACATATATTTAGTAATTTAAATTATTTGAGTACGAAGATTCTTCACAAATAAGTAAATAACGTACAGTTGAAGGTTACATCATTTTATTAATTTGATTCTGTGAGGCTTATGTAAATGCATCATACATAATTATTAAAAACGTGCGTTACCAGTGGTTCCATAAATATCCGATTTGTTAATGCTTAATTTGGCATATTACGAGACAATATCAAATCCTCGTTTTTGACAGTGACATCATAATTTCCGGGTCACGTAAAAATAAATAAATCCAAGGTCCTCTTGTACGGTCGTAAAATTTAACGCATACATTTTACTTACATATTTTGTTTATTATCTACTTTTTACGTAATCGGAACATAAACCGATTGATGAAGATATAATTCATACAACTAAATAAAATTGAAGTGTCTGTTTGAAATATTAAAATAGCGACTTTTTACTAAATGGGCATGAATCTATATCGGGTACCAATAACAAAAACAACTATGTAAATACATTTTTGTCTGTCTGCCTGTCTGTTCCCGCTAATATCCGTAACGGCTGGACCTAGGTACTTTGCCAATTTGCAAGGTACATTATAGGCTATTTTAATTTCCACATTTTCACGCGGATGAAGTCGTAGGCGAACGCTAGTATAGCTAGTATCGATATTTAGTCTACCCAACGTCACATTTAATGTAGGTTTTACGTTCGCTTGCAAGGAAGGACTGATTTGACAAGCTTTTTGGTGGATTGGGTGGTTCTTCTGTCTCTTTAGCCAAAAGTCGTGGTTTCGATTCCCACTGGAGACAAATATTTGTACCATGCGTGTTTGTTCCGAGTCTGGGTGTGTTATTTATATAATGAATATACCACTCTAGTTTCTGGTATCCGTAACACAAGTGCTTAACAATATAGGTATTTGATTTCGTGTGATATTTATTTTTAAAAGTTGTCGAACTTAATGTTTCATCTGATTTTATATAAATTTCAGTGCCTCAAGTAGATTAAATTTACTTATAATTAAATTTAATCACGTTCAATACAATAACCGCATTCATTTAGATAGAACCTGAATCCAAATCTAGACTCTACTAATAGACTAGAAAAATTCCACAAAGTAATTGCTAACTTTTTAAATGGATTCTTTGTCGTCTCTTGGCCTTGACATTGAGTCAATTCAGCCAACGAACCGCGTCGCAATCAGCTGATCGGACCACAGATTATAACAATTACGGGAATTGTGCATTAATCGATGATGTAATCCTAATGGCGGGGTAATCTAGTTGACTTTTGTAAGGCAGTTGTGAAGCAAATGCTTTAAATTAACTTGTTATAAACGATTTGTTAGCTTTGTCGCTGGCACGAAATGACTTTTAACATTATTTTTGTCTCGAAAGCAACCTAATGCCTGTTTATTTGATCATCACATGGATGTCGTTATTTTTTTCTTTTTTCTGTGTGATATTTTTTAATGTTTTGAGATTTTTTTTTCTTTTTGTGAAAACGAGCTTGTTCTTCTATACCTACTAATAGAACACAAGTTCTAATTAATCTAAAATTCCTGGTTGTACATAGCAACGTTCTGTATAAATTACGCTGTAAATGTAATTAATATCAAGGCCCTTTATACATAGTAGTTATCAGACGGATTATGTTACGCAGCTGGTTTGATAACAGTGCAGTACGATGCACCTGCATTTTTATGTTTATTAAGAGGAATAAGTGCATAGTAGGTACATCTGTGCATATTTTTAGTGTAACGGGATATCCAACGAAGGTTATTACGTCAGCAAATAATGCTGACTTTTTTATGTACCTATGCCTGAGAGTCGTTGATTCATTGATTAACTTAATAATTAATATCCATTTATTATAAAAAATAAGCATTATGAGATGCTTGTACTTAACTACAGTATAAATTCATTCTAAAAAATACAAAGTACCTACTGAAGCAGAATCTTCAGAAAAAAAACATGTACCTACACTTATGCATACAAACTTTTAACTTTAAATTGGTCTAATTAAAAAGTTCGACAGCCCCAGCCAGCAGCATTTTGGCGCCATTTACTTCCAATCAACGAGCAAAAAACAATATAACGTTATTAATAAAACTATAAGCCCATTTCCGTACATGAACCATGAAAATGCCAGTGTTAATTGAAAAACTTACTTGGCTCTAAAGATTAGTCTTCCGAAGACAGATTTTTTGCTTTTAGGGTCTCGTATCGGTGTTGGTAAAAAGATTTATACAAAATTCTAGATTTCCCACCCGTTTGCCCGCGACTTCGTCCGCCGTGACGTATATTAATTATACATATTCATTACTTGCTTATTGGGAAGTCGTTTAAAATTTGCCTATGACTTTCTCAGTCTCCGGGATATTCCTGTGCCATTTTTTTTCAGATTCGTACTTTTTTAAAAGGTATTGGTAGTAGAGATTACGAATTGATTGGACAATTAAAACATTGGATCGTCTTCATCATATAAGCGAAAAGATGTCCATTGCTGGACATCAATCTGTGTGTCTACTGTCCAAGCGGTTTTAAAAGTCCATTTAATTAAAAATAGACGGAACCCGTTTAGCTTTCCAAAATCAATCTTGACAGTATTTTTATTGGTTTATTAACTCCTAGTTGGTCCAATGATGGTCGTTTAAAAATGTTTCATTTTTTGCAGCCGTTTGAACTGAATAAGTGAATGCAGCAAGTTTTTTTTGTTTGTTCCACGTTGCCATGGCGACAAGGAATTTCTTTTGTCAGTCCGTTGTCATGATCTGTTAAGATCGATGGTTAATGATCTGAATGATTCGATCAATATAGTCAATGAACATAAAATTATTATTTATTTATTATTATTGAAAAAGGGTCACATCAAAAGTACCCGTCATCGACGAGCATGTATGAAGAGCTTGATAGATGTAGAATAACCGAAAGTGGTGTGCCAGGACCGTAGCACATGGCAGGAAGTGATCTCTGCCTACCCCTCTGGGAAAAAAGTCACTTGATAGAGAGTAGAGACATATAATCCCGGCCTTTTACGGCGGAGCGCGAAACGGCATCTATGCAAGCCTTCACCATAGACCTCATAATATTATGTGGATCTCATGGCCGCATATCACCAGGTGTTATGAGGTCATATTGAAAAAAGTATTTTAAGCTATTGCATAGCTTTTATCGCGGGCTTTGAGCGCGGCGACCGAACCAAGAAATTCCGTAACGAAAAAAACCTCACAATCGTCTAACGTCGTTTCAGTTCGGTAGACTTCGGCACGGTGTTTGTGTGCGTGCGGTTAGACGTATTGTACGACTCTACGAAACTCGCACGAATCGAGACGAGCGGACGATGCTATGCAATAGCTATACCGCGGCAGTCCCCGAGTGCCACACGTCTTTTTTTTTTTTTAATTTTGAGTTCAGTAGGTACAATTGAACAAAAAATATTTTTCTTTTTTTATCAAGAATTATTTTGCTTTTCCTTATCAATCAATACCTACTTGCTGTACTATCCTCACAGAATCTGGGTTATCCCATAATGAAGACATGAATTAATGCAAATGTATTCCACCAGCAAATCGAAGACTATTCGATATAATTGTCCAGCGATTAGTATTACGCGGTGTGCATTATAAATATTATAATAGTGTGTTTAGAATGCGCAGATCGTTTCGACCAAATACCTCTTTTATAGGTATTTTAATTGATAAGTGTAATTAAGATATACCTATTGACTGAGTGAACGGTAGTGGTTTATTGATAACCTTGACCTATGGTCTAGATTGGCTAATTCAGTTATGGTTATGGAGTATAAGGGAAACCGAGTCGTAATCGGCCTTTGATTGATAATTTTTGCAATTGTTTTTTAAGGTATTTAAGTATTCTAATATTGGACGTAGGTTCGACATTTTAAGACATGTTAAGTTTACCTATAAAAGTAAATAACACACAGATATCGATATACATGTATGTATGATGTCGTTACAGCGGGATCCGGTCAATGTATTTGATGTTGTGAATGTTTATAAAAAAAGGTTGGTGTAGTAGGTACCTATGCTTTAAAAAAGAAATTTTAAAATGGAATTCGAATATAGAAGAAAGATAGGTATTAAACCTATTTACATTTCAATAATCTTTGCACTTCTCTTTCCAGAAAAAAAATCGTTTGCCTGAAGTTAAAGTTGAAGTTGAAGTTAAAATAAAGGACATGTAGTCCTTTACTGTAACTTCTGTCTTGCATCATCATTGTCCTGCACTTGTCCCACGCTTAGTGGGGTCGGAGCAACATGTCTTTTGCTTCCACTCGGGCCTGTCATTTGTCAGGCCCTGCTCCTTTCACTCCCATATCATCTCTCACGCAATCCATCCACGTTTCGGCTTTCCCCCACTTTCTTTCCATTTCTTTCATGATTGCCAAAATACCGACTCACAATGCGTTTAGAACACTTGATTTTATATAAAACTAGCTTATCGTCCGCGACTTCGTCCGCGTAGAGAAGTTTAACGGGTAAAACATTACTTCTTTATAGCGCAGTCGGTTAAAAAGTAGCCTATGTCCTTTCTCAGGCTCTGGACTATATCTGTACCAAATTTTATTTAAATCGGTTCAGTACTCTATGCGTAAAAGCGTAACAGATAGACAGACAGACAGAATTACTTTCGGATTTATAATATTAGTAAGGAAGTAAGGATAAGGATAGGAAGGATTTCAAACTGTCCTAGTTACACACATTAGAAAACTGAAAATGATGACCCGTGATCATGGCGGCAATAGTGCCAAAATATCGGGAGCTCATCAAATCAAAACAACATGGTAGGTACATAATATCCCGGACATTTTCAGTTTTCTAACACATCATTTTACGTTCTTCTAGACGCGGAAAACTAAAGTACCGACCGAGGTAATTTTGATTAAGCGAATCCAATAAAAATATATGCATCTAGTTTAAACACGGATCTTTGCTTTGGTATTTAGCTGTCGTTCTCATGCACTGTAATTTATGTTTTAAATACAAGGATATGACGCATATGTTGGTATAATTTAGGTCTAGTATGTAACACTAATTAATTTTAGATTGCTTAAGAGCACAAGACACACCTACGTATTAATAGAGTTGGATAATTTTTTACAAAGTTATATTTTAAAACTGATTCATGCAATATTCTAATGTATTCTATCAGCTACCTACCTAAGAAAAAAAAAGACGTGTGGCACTCGGAGACTGCCGCGGTAAAGCTATTGCATAGCATCGTCCGATTTCGGAGCAGCTCGTTTCGATTCGTGCGAGTTTCGTAGAGTCGTACAATACGTCATATCGCACGCACACAAACACCGTGCCGAAGTCTACCGAACTGAAACGACGTTAGAAGATTGTGAGGTTTTTTCGTTACGGAATTTCTTGGTTTGGTCGCCGCGCTCAAAGCCCGCGATAAAAGCTATGCAATAGCTTAAAAATAGGAAGCCAGATATAAATGAAGACGGGCAGAAAAAAAGAAGAAGGAAGACCAGACGTATATCGTATGAAAGCTCTTTTTATGACTTATTAGTATGGGGGCTTATCTCAATGACTTGTGGGGAAAAGTTGCCTTAAACTCAAATGAAATCTACAGTATTTTCACTAAGTGGCATACGATGATGGCTTGGAGTAGCCTCGTCATCATCACCGGACTTGCGGGGAGGGTGGCTCTTACCTCCTCTACCCTCGCATCTACAGTAGTAAAACAGTTTATATCCTTTTGTGTAGAGTCTCGATCAGAGATTAAGTATCAGCGTTGAAGCGTTAAGAATAAGGTCAGTAAATCAAGAAAAAAGAAAGATAAAATTTATAAAAAAAAAAGTTAAAATATTGTCGATGATGGTCATATAAAGAGCTTTCCAACGATATACCTACGTGACAGGTTGTTACTATGCACAAGGCAGAATGGCGGCGACGTGGTCCACAACCCGTCACGTCACGTTTCCCACAGAGGTGAAAGTGGATCGCTGGAAGTGATCTCTGCCTACCCCTCTGGGAAAAAGGCGCGATTTTATGTATGTTTTTTATGTACAGGTTGTTACAGTCCAGTCCCATTCATGTTTGCCCGTCCTCTCTGACCAATAAAATTATAAGAGTAGGTACTTACTTATCCATCAACTTCACAGCGTTACGTTAAGAAGAATAAATTAAAACGTAAACAAACCTTTGACGAAAACAAAAGTATTCAATGGCAATGAAGTATGATGAATATGATTGTTTCCCTACATTATGGAAACAGAATAAATTACCTATTATGACAACACCATGTAGCATTGTTGAAGTTAGATCTCATTAACATGTGTGGCTGTTAAGGCCGTCACGTAATGTATAAAGTACAAGAGGTTTTGTTTATAAACAAAGGGTAAGATCCCATTTGACTGGCTCGGTGGAACAGTGGTTAGTGACCCTGGCTGGCGGTTCCAAGAGTCGTGGGTTCGATTCCCACTCGGGACAAATATTTGTGTGATGAACATCGGTGTTTGTTCCGTGTCTGGGTGTGATTATGTATTTAAAAATATATATGTATGTATATCAGTCTGTGACGCCCATAGTACAAGCTCTGCTTAGTTTGGGGTCAGATGACCGTGTGTGGAAATGTCCCAGATATTTATTTATTTAATTATTTATTTAAATTCATGTTTATACTAATATAGTAAAAATGCGAAAGACACAGAGTCTTTCGCGTATTTCATTCATCCAAAACCAATTTTGGTGCTTTTCTAGAGAGATATTTCAGTCCCAAAAGGGTACTTTTTTACATTTTAGCCGACTGTGCCAAGAAAATAATGTTTAACGCGAAACAAACTGCAGTCAGAGGAATTCTAAGCAAGACACAAGCTATAATTTAAAAGGTACCTAATAGTAGATTGGATGTGGCGATTCGGTACAAAAATTTACACCTTCCAACGTAACATTAAGCTGCCTACTTTATTACCTAAGACGGAAACCTTCAAAGACACCGACTATGACGAATACATAATAGCGACGATTCAGATTCAAACATTATATATGACAAATTACTACTATTGTAAGTATCTCATTTGCATGCCCTAAGGCCGATGATTGACAACTCAAAAGGGCTGGGATGGTCGCTTCTCGGTCGCATATGAATGCAACATGGGTGCTAATTGATCTATGTGTTTATGATCCTGACATGGAGATGAGCATATGTCTATGGATCTACTATGTTAATAGGCGGGTACATTCGTGGCACTGTTAGATTGCTTTGTTTGATTTAATAAAAAAAACATACAGCCGAATAGATAACCGCCTCCTAATTTAGATTTCGATTAATAACCATAGACGTGCCTATCAATTACAATATAATTTACAATGAATGACAATAAGCAAACAATTTGAAATGGAATCTATAAGTAAAAACAAAAAAGCCTTGTCATCATCACCAGACTAGCCGGGGAGCGGATGGCTATCACCGCTAAAGTGAGCATTTCATATTTTGATACATTTCAAGCTAACTGCCTCGCTGGTCTATAGGTAGCAAGCGCTGTGTAAGGACAGAAAGGTTTCAGTCTGGGGTTAGGCAAAATTTGTGAGTTTTTCTGTAAAGAAATTACTCAGCCCGGAGTGAAAGAAAGTTGGTGGTTGCACGCACGTGCCTCGGAAAGCACGCTAAGCCAGTGGTCCGGCTCCTCTCATCGGTCATTAGTGGGATTGTCGTCTCACCGAACTATGAGAATTAAGGGACAGAGGGTGCACTTGTGTTTGCGCGCTTACTTATGCACTATATGTCCTGCGCACTTGGCTGATCTCAATTGAGATCGGCCACCAGGGCCGAAATCGGTTGGACGCCTTATTTCACATTTAAAGCCATACTTTAGTAACTCAATGAACAAATAGATTAGGTATTATTTACAGTGCTTATTTGAAGCATCTACAATATTCTACATTCTACAGGTGCTGGCGTCAAGAGTCTAGACACAAATTAACATTGTTCTTTGATAGATGAGAATTTCTTGAGTTATGTCTTAATTAGGTTAATTACTAACGCATACTTTAGTCATAAGAACTCCAGTAGTAAATACCTCAATCATTAGATGTTTACTTCATTTTTAGCATACCTAGTTGTGTGTACACATGCTGGAGATCATGAAAAATTGTTTTCCTAGGAAACTATAGATAAGAATTTTTGTTACATTATGGTAAATATCATTCTACAAGTACACCTATTATGCTAACATTCGCATTTAAAATAAAACAATTTTTACGCATCTATACCATTATAGGACCGAGCTAGAGCGGCGTTTGACTTGGTTTTCACACTTAGGGGTGAAAAGCGACGGTCTTATAGCTCTTTTAAGTCAAGTAGTTAGATAGATATGCCCCCCCCCCCTATAGATGTCTTTCCCCCCCCCCCCTCTCGTGTACCTACTGTGTTTCGAAAATGTTCTGAAATGAAAATGTAAATGTTCCGTGATGAAGACGAGGCTCCAAGCCATCATAAAGAGCTCTACCCTGCTGCTTTACAGTTCAAAAAGTTTTTAACCAACCTTTTTTTTTCTTCGCAGCAAATGCGTGCAGGTCAGCGCTGGTGTGGCGAAGTGGGAGTGCGAGTCGGACCTCTGTCTGATGAGCTCTGACGTCATCGGTGGGGTCAACAGCTACCCTCAGGCCGGGTGGAGGGCAGCCAACTACAGCGAGTTCCACGGGAAGAAACTGAAGGATGCACTGGTTTATAAGCTTGGTGAGTGCTGAATATATAACTTTAAACTGTCATGGTTATATATGTTATAGGCAATGTGTATAATCCGGTATTGTATAGATTACCTAGGTATTCTATACAATGCCTAAAACGTTCAGGCAATGTGTATAATACGATTAACTTCACACATTGCCTAGGAATTGTATAAAATGCCCGAAGTGCATCAGGTAATGTTTATAATGAACGACCACGGGTAGAACCTCAAACATTTTTACTTATTTATTATTCAGACAGAGTTAATCAACCTTAACCTCGGTATATTTTGAATAATATGTTATTGCTTTGCGTAGAGGGATTAGGTAGCATTGGTTTTGAGTCCGTCCATTAACCCATAAATGGTCCATCGTCCATCTGTCACCAGGCTTTAACTCAAGAACAGTGATATCTAGATATGTAGTTGCAATTTGTTGATCAATACATACACTAGCTGTGCCCACGACTTCGTTCGTGTGAACTACAAATATTACATATAAAAGGTTTTTCCCAATTACTCCGAGAATTTTTCAATATCGCGTTGCAAGTAAGCTTTTTGTTTATTAAGGTACTTGCAAAATTTCCAAATTTCAATCATCTTTCTTGCCAAATTTCAATCATCTTTCTTTCGCGGTTTAGATTTTTTCATACAAAAGTTTTTTCCTGCTAGCTCCCGTTCCCGTAAGAATTTTTCAATATTATGTTCCAACTAAGCTTTTAGTTTACTATGTTACCTGTATGCCAATTTAAAGCATCTAACTTAAGTGGTTTAGATTTTTCATACAAAAAGAATTTCCCGCTAATTCCCGTTCCCGCAAGAATTTCGGGAATTAATTTCTTAGTGCACCTCTACGGTACCTTAGCTACGTTATTTCCAAATTTCAAGTGCCTACGTTAAGTCGTTTAGGCTATGCGTCGATATGTCAGTCAGTCAGTTTCTCCTTTTTAAATATTTAGATGTTACCGGACAAACCCGATTTCAGGACAAACTCGTTTGGCCTTGGATAATATATGTATTACTTGCGAGCTCAGGTCTTTCTGGCACCTTAGACCGAGTTAAGAAAGAGTCCTATTTGTGTTAATTTTTTTTAAACCACCCATATATACCTGTGACGGAAAAACTAGTTTAGCTTAGGCCAAACTAGTTTATCCTAGAACTCCTATGTGACAAACGCTCAATACGCAAAAAACACGGCATACCTACCAACCGATAAAATGCAATGTGTTAAATCAGCGCTATCTGCTTTTGACTGTTAAAATTAGGATAAGCTCTCAAAAGATCAGTAGGTACCTATCTAACTAACCAAATTACGGAGAAGACAAATCGATTAAATACATTACCTAAGCTTCAACCGGCATTCTATACAATGCCTAGGTATTCTATACATTTCCTAGGTAAAGTGTGAAATACTTCAAACATTGAGTATCATTTCATACATTGCCTAAGCAACCTCGACATTCTATACATTTCCTAGGCATTGTATAGAATGCCTGCATTATACACATTGCCTATAACATATACACACATTAGAAAACTGAAACTGTCCGGGATATTTACCATGTTGTTCACCCGTGATCATGGCGCTTGCCAGTGCCGAAATATCGGGAGCTCATTAAAACAAAACAACATGGTAAATATCCCGGACACTTTCAGTTTTCTAAAATTGGTGAGTGCTGACTTGTGAGAGCCAATCGCTAACCCGCAAAAAATAGGGGGAAAACAACGTCATAAAGTATGATTAATCGACTTAACGAAATGTTTTCCCCGTTTGACACACCGATGTAGGCTAATTTTTAATCGACTTCGCTTTAAGGGAGTAACGTCAAATAATTAATCAAATATACATAAATAACAAATTCTGTTACAGGACAAACATCGATATTTAAAAATATAACTTATGCTGTTGTTTATCAACTATTAATCTGTAAACAATTTCAGGTTATTTAATGGATATTTATCTAATCAATTACTAAGTTTAATTATATTTTATTTTGTAATAGTTTTTATAATTTATGTAGCTTTATTTATTTTTCCTGTAATTTCTATAAAAAATGCGTCCTAAAATTAAAAATGCAGGCAAAAGTTACTATTCTACGCAGACGAAGTTGCGGGCACAGCTAGTTTAAATACATAAATACAGAAATATTACTACCTCATTGTCCGAATAAGTAGGCAATAAAAAATTTAAAAACAAAAGTGAAGTAAGTAGATACTGCAATCGATTTTAAAAATAAGCAGTTGAGAACCATCTTCAATCCTACATTTAAAACAGGGCAAGTTGAATAAAACCGTTTAAAATATAAAATCGTGAATCCCACACCAATAAATTATTATGTTTTTTAAAGGACCCAATCTTCTCAATTGATTAAGCTATTGGTTTTGTTCATAGGTGTGGCGTGTAATTTAAAAAACGGCTAATTTAAATAAAATAATTGACAGTCGTGACTTCGAATTAGTCCGTCACAAGTAGATTCGAATTTTACCCTTTAGCAATGAGCATAAAGGTCATAATCGTGTTGCACAAACAATGGCTTAGTGTAACAATATTATACAGGTTGTTTCTTTACAGCCTCAATATGGGACGTCTGACATTCTTTTTCTTAATCCAATATTCACGGTTTTGGCAGTGGGTGTAAGTGTATCAATCAGATAAACAGCCTTATTTTGATTTCATCATTGTAATTTACTTACGTACCTAAGTCTTATTGATTAAATCAAACGCAAATTCTATGTATCGTCTAGTCGTTCTAGCGAACGTCATATCATGAATACTTCAAACTGCCAATACTTGATTGTTTACTCTTCTTCGCAATTTTGATGATAATAACGGACACATAAAAAAATTTGCATAAGAACAGAACGAAATCGGATCTGTTCTTTACATTTGAGTTGGGCACAATGTTTTCGTAATACTAGATATTCACTTGCACCATTTACAAAATGAGTGCCAAAAGAAAAATTGCACTCAAGGTTGTGCAAAAATAAATTGGCACTTCACAACACAGTCAGGTAAATGCTATTTCCAGAAATTTTAATTACGAATACTAACATCACCGCTCATTTTACTTGGCTGTAACAGTTATGTTATCTATGCCTATACTTCTATGCGGGTATATTTGTTACGGTTAATGTGGATAGAGCGGTTATTATGTATAATTACCGGTAACTATGGATAATTATCAGTGCTCGTGGTAAAGGTGGTAAAAACTATCGAATTAATCACATTTACCGGTAATTATATAAAATTACTATACCCTTTTTGCAAATGTGGTAAATAATAAAATCAAACTGACTTGACTGGCGCGGTGAAACAATGGTT